>OY998109.1:6427394-8827394 GCA_963921955.1 Aleiodes alternator | reverse complement strand
CTATAAACTCATTGTGCAGTTGTGCAGTAAAAATACAAGAAAATTACATATACTTGAGCAGATTTAGTAGAAAATTCTATCATTGAACAGAGTACAATACTAGTCATGGAAATTTACAGGATAAAATCATAGAATTCTAGTACAGGAGAGTAAAATTAAAGTTTTGTACTAGAATTTTACAGTAAAAATCAGGCGAATACTTATTATTGTACAAAGTACATGATTTTACTCTACTGGTGTACTGTAAAAGTACTAGAAATTTACATATATTTTTAACAGTGCATATCCGTTTCGCTCTAATCTCTCCTAATATTCGTCCTTGAGGAAAGATAACGATTAGTATTTTTGAGACATAAGCTTAAATTATAAGAAAATAATATTTCTGAAGATTGTGAAGTAAACAAGGATCTATTTGCCAATATAATATAAGAGCTCCACTACTTACCCATAATTTGACAACTTCATTATTCTTTGGATGTTCATTATTCTGCTCTTAAAGTTGGTAGAACGCTTTTGAGTTGAATTTTGTAACCAATCCATTATAGTCTGTGTTAGAGCCATTTAGTTATGAAGGTGATTGAGTAGGTTCGATCTATAGAGATCTCTCTCTACAGTGGATAGAATGTTCTAGCTCTGAGAATTAATAAGTATAAATTGTTATTTTCACTATCGAAATTTTTCTATTTTGAGTAAACAACTACAATCTCAATTAATATAAAATTATTGATTAACTCGAAATGATTTACAGCAACTAAGCTCCCGAATATCAGTGAGTCTGATATTTATATTAAATTATTGGCCACACGCCTGAGTGTGTAAAAATGAAACATTTATTCAGTTATTCCTGGCTCTCGTTCTGCCTATTCTTGAGTACTGCTCAGTAATCTGGGCACCATTTACGAGCAGGCAAATCGATAGCCTCGAGGAAGTGCAGCGGAGATTCTGCAGACTTCGTGAGTTTATGAGTCACCCTGGTATCGTCACTGAGACTGAGGAGGTTTACCGGCATTTTGGCTTCAGTGAACTGAGCGGCCGCAGGCAAGTGGCGGATCTTTGCTTCTTCTACAAGGTCATCAATGGACTAATTGATGCACCTGAAATTCTCGAACAACTGAGTTTTGTGTTCCCGAAAGGGGACCTGCGTCAAAGAAGGTTGCTTGCGGTGGAGAGGACAACCCGGAACTACGTCATAGCTGGTCCGAGAAGCAGAATTGCGACTCTAGTCAACGAATACTCCTCACAAGTTAACTTTTTTGGGGGGTCTTAACTTAACTTCCAGCGACTGATTAAGAGCCTCATTTATTCTGATGGTTTCAAACTAGAATAGTGTATATTAAAATCAACAAAAAAAAGAAAAAGGAGAAAATTTATGTTGATCATCTCACATATACACTGAGAGAAAAAAATATTTTCTAGGAATAAAAATAATTTTGAGACAAAACTTCTTTTTTATTAGGTTTGAATTTAATTGGGAGAAATGAATACCTATTTCTCTCAATATTAATATCTTTCAATTCGCAATTATACAAGATCATTACTCGTTTTTTGTCATTAAATTTTACAAACTGATGATGATAAATAAACAATTATTTGCCCAAATCACCCTCTTGCATTGATTCAATCATGATTATATTTGCCATCAATATTTTCACATGAAATTTGTATCAAGTAATAATGTATTTGCACGAAATATGGAATCTTAGTCCAAACATCGCCCAGTATGACTCAAACTGGAATGTATTTTTCGCCAACTATTCACTAAAAAGTTTACCTCATTGATTGTTGTGAAAGTATTCAAACTCATCCTAAATAGGTACAAGAATTCGTGCAAAACTTAAATTGTTAAAGCGAAGAAAATCCACTGGCAAATAAATTCTTGATTGACCTAAACTATATAATATTCCTAGTAAATATTTTTTTCCCTCAGTGTATGTTACACATTACGAGTTTTTTACGTGCTAGTCACCCTCGCAATAATATTATTATCTTTCAATTTTATTATTTCAATTTTGCTGTATAAAGCCGTATGGCGTAAATAAATAAATAAATAAATAAATAATGATAGTGTGGAAAGTGATGAAAACTTAAATAGTCGACCTATCAAAGTTAAAGTTGAAAGATGATTACAAGCGATGTTGACTAGTAATTTTTTCAGAGAATATTCAATATTATGTTCTGTTTGTGGAAGTAAATAATTCTAATGATTATTATTATGGATTAATTGAAACTACTCATCAAAATTTCTTTTTATGTTTCATCCGATAAGTGAGACAGCGGTGTTCTGAAACATGGACATGCCAATTTGCGGATTCTAAAACCGGGCCATGAGCATCGCTTTTAATTTATGTAAGAAAATTTTTCAATATTAAATTGAAAAAACTCCTCACACTTTGCAGAAAAAAGATTAGGGGTCATCTTATGATATTCCTGCGCATTATTCGTCAACAGAACCATTTTCAATATGTGATTGAAGTAGAGAAGACCCTGAAACGTTCGAAAACTGGGACATCCACGGTAGGCCAAAGAAATGATCTCATTTTCGTGTAAGTCTATATGAACCTCTAGTGTTTACAAGGTTCAGTTATTCCCACTGATTGACGACTGACACGATGATGGGCCAATAAGGCAAAACGTGTTGGTCTATCCATAAACTATCTATAATCAACAAATCAAATCGCTAAAGATTTTTGATAGTTTCCTATTTTATTTCCAGTCATTCGAAAATATATTTCACTCCATTCTTTCATCTCTGGATTCCGTGTGCTTTTAGAACAATTTCAGAATTCTTCAGTATTATAATTAATCATTTTAATTCGCTGGGTAACCTTCAAAATTCCATTTACCTCAATGTGATTCGACAATTTCAAATGTTCAAACATCTTTCTCTCTTTCTTTCTTCAATTTCGTATGTAAGATCGAGCCAGATAAATCCCCTATTCCGTTGCATTATCACGCTCGTTAGTTTCTAATGGTCTTGGTCACGTGATTACCTGAATGTAGAAGTATATATATGTATATATATATATCGAAGTGTGACGCGGTAGCTGTTCCATTCTGAATCGACATTTGTGAGAGCACATATAGTACAGCAGCTACTCTAGTTCCTCGGGCATGAAGCTAACGAGAGGATGTAGATATACCTCTCTTTCTTCGTATATATTTGGAGAATCTACATCGGCTCGTCTTCGCACTACACCCGATGACTCCTAATTTACATCACTTCCATTACCAGCTCTTATTACCAGCTCAATGAACGTCATAGTCTGGAGTCTCATCGCAGGTGTTTTTTTCTGGTCATTTTTTCATTTCTTTGTAGAAAACAGACGTAAATTACATCTATGAAGTCAAAACCTTCTTCATCTCTTCCTCATTGGCAATGACGATTTCACAAACCACAAAACCAAATTGGTCTATTCTTTTACGATACATTTTTGGAAAGTATCTCGGTAATCAATCGAAATAATGCAAGGTTCGTTCAAATATTTTCTCTTTTAGAAAATTTTTGAAGCCACAATAAAGATTGAGACAAGCTTTTCATCCAGAAAGTCATGACTTTTTTTATATTTGTTTCATTAAAAATATTGTATTCCTTACAACTCAAAAGCTCATATACGTCTGCACGCCCCGAAACCCGAGTGAATTCCCACAATTATTGTTATAAACGTTACAGGGTGAAATATGGTTGAACTGTTGATTTCCCGGTGTTTATTCCCCTTTCAACTATAAGATACTTTTTTCCGTCTTATCAGGAGCTTCGAGCTCATTTTGCTCGGAACTATGCTTTTAGACAGTTATAGCATGATAATTCAGTCGAATTAAATTTTTTTTACTTTTTTTTTTCTTTCAAAGCTTAATTATTATTCTCTGTACAGTTAATGGAATTCTTTTGTCAATTTTCTGACCCATGTAGGGTTGTCCAGCTCGGTCAGTACTCGGCACAATCTTGGGCAACCTATCTCTGACGTTGGGAAAGAGGGACGGCCGATATTTGGGCCGATGTTGGTCCTGTTGTTTGGCCCAATGCTAGATGCCTAAGTAGCGCCAATATACTAGCATTGTATATTTGTCTGATCTTTTAATGAATTTTAAAGGTTGTAGAATGCGATATAAATACAAATATCGATAGCAAATTGATACCTGAATTTAAATATTATTTTTCACCGAAAAAAAATTCCTGCAGTGGTAGGCAAACCCAGGGCCTTATGGTTATCAATCCGGAACTCTACCAATTCACCCACCGTGAGTTCACATAATTTCAGGTGAAAATTTGATCCTCATAAATTCATTGCCGTCTAATTTTCTGAGGCAAATTGAAGTTATTCAAAAGTGTTAAGAAATAATTTAATCGCTCAAAATAATCAAATTATCGCCAGATTTTATCTATTAACGGAAAGTCAACAATAGATATATTCGCCAATATTCAGCCAAGCAAAGGCCGAAAAGTCATTTGCCAATGATGAGTCATCTATATTGGGCCGAACATTGTATTCAATCTTAGAACCAATGTCGATAACTGAAGTTTGAGCCAAGGTTCAGTCTAATCTCGACACATCATGTATCGGTTCATGCACTTAAGCCCAAGGCTCGGCCCAACATTGGGCAAGACATCGGATCCAACATCGCACCCGAGTGACATCCCAACATCGGCCCGAGTATCGGCCATTGCTCCTTTCCAAACATCAAAAAAATAGTATAAGCCCGATGATCGACCGCATTGGCGCACATGAGCAAACCCTACATGGGGAGTAGCCTATTTTTGATGAATTATTGAGCACTATTTATTCCTACTGCATACGAAAGTTGGAAATACTGTCATTCTTTTATATACAAATTCCTACGTCGAATTATAACTACTACATTATTTCACTACATGGTTTTGCTGCTCATCGCATGACGTGTTGAATTTATAATACTCCCCAGGAGACGACATGGTTTTCATATATGACTGAAAATTGTTGTTAAAGTGATGTCACGAAATAATAAATGATCAAGATGGATTATCATTTCGTTCAAAATCCATAAAACTTCAATGTTTTTTCCTAGAAACTGCCAAACTAATCAGTATTATCCTTCTTCTCTCCTGAGAAACAAAAGGAACCCATTTGGAGTCATCAGATTTGTAGTTTACTCATCATAGGGTTTTTGCTTTTTTTTTCAACTTTTCCCTATTCAGAATTTCCTGCTTCTTGAACTCCGCACACTAGGCTAACAAAAAATCACAAGATTACTCAAATATAAGCAGCAGCCCATGGGCTGGAACTATTTAAATATGTGTCTAGCTGTAACTGTAAATGATATTTGTCATCCAGCTTTTGTATTATATGTTAAAAAAACGGTTTGAACTTGAACTTGAGCATGAACTTGTCGCTTACTTAAAGGAGAACATCAGCTTTCGTACTGAAACAAAAAACGCTCACGTTTTTATGAAACTTTGACGACAAGTTCATTAATTCATCCGGAATAAACCATAATTTTTTTTAATTTTTCTACCGCCGAATAATGAACGAAAATGATTATCAAAACTGGAACTTATATATAAGACGATATGAACAGCGAGGGCACTTAGCAAAATTACTACTTTACCAGCGCGTTGCTAAAGGGGGAAATACGCTAAGTTCCCTCGCTGTTCATATCGTCCTATCGATAGGTTCCAACATTGATAATCTTTTTTTTTATTATTCGGCGGTGGGAGAATTCGAAAAGTTTATGGTATATTCTGGATTACTTAATGAGCTCGTCCTCGAAGTTTCATGAAAACGTAAGGGTTTTTTGTTTTAGTACGAAAGCTGATGTTCCTCCGTAATTGAAAATTGATAAAAACTACTGGTGCTCACCATTTTCTATTGTTACAGCATATTAGAGAATCAATTTGACAAATTTCGTGGATAAACATTTTTCTACTTCCTTTTGAAGGAACGAACATTTTTCTACTTCCTTTTGTTTTCGCGCTCTTACTGATTTTTTCACGAAAGAGTATAGATTAATGTTGAGAAACTAAATTAATGATAGGACTACGTATGCGAATTACTGCAGCGAGAATTCATTGTAATTGTGAAGTTCGTGAATCATTCTGAGGAGAAAATTGGAAATAGTTGAAGGTCATTGTCAAGGAAAATTACAATAGAGAAAAGCACCTTGGTAAGGACAGGAGAAGGATACAAAGACAGATATACTGGAGTACCTTGGCTATGCATCGTGTGCCACGTGAAAGCTTTAAGGCAACTCCAACGTCGTAGTTGACTTAATAGAGATTGATATGAATTGGAACTAACCCAACACTCCCAAGGAGCTTGCAGAAGCTTCAGTTTCAGATGTATATGCATAAGATATCGTTATTCTTCCTGTCTATTTTATCAAGGTTGTGGCAAATTCATGTCATCCATATCTATTCAGTGAATAAGCTGTCAGTCGTTATTGCAAAATAAATTTTAACATTCTAATTAACCATCGAATTCAATAACATGGATCAAAAGTCATTTTGAATACAAATGAATTCTCTCGTCTGTATCGAACTGTGACAGAAAAAATTGAGCACTCAATAATATTGATATATATCGTAAACTTTAATATTTTTATTCAATTTTCTCAATTCAATTGGCACTCAAATCGTCAACGAAGAAGTTGTATTTTCCATTGATAGGAGATTTTGAATAGCATTTTGAAAATCGTAATATCAATGAGAATTTGCTCATTCACTTGACGAGGAATTTTGAATTTCATTTGATGATTTTCATATTAGCAGAGACCGGAGCAAAGGGATCAATGGCGTGAGATGAATCAAGATTATTTATTGGTGGTGAAAAATTTCAACGGGAAATTTCTAGAAATCAGTCAACAGTGTTGATATAGGCACCTTTCAAAAGAATCACATTTTTCGTAAAGAACTTTCAGAACAAAAAAATGAATTTCTTTACATTCCGCGAGTTCAATTTGCTCTCGTCTTCTTCATTCGAATTCTTGAGGAATATATTTCTTGAAATCAGTCAAAGATTGCAATTTATTCTTATTGAATTCTGAAATTGGAGAAACCAGAGCAGAACTATATGTGCAGAAAGATCTTCAGGATTACAATAGTAACATCTGTTATTTTATTGTGAAGTTATCCAGAATGATTACAGCTCTCTTGTAATCCATCACAATTAAATAATGAATTTTTGAAAAATTATGTTCATGTAGACAGTCCAAGTCATCGGAATTAGAATAGCCGGCGTAATTCCGTGGTAGGAAACGTCGATATGGTTAGTGCTGCGGCCAGTTTCTGAGCACTCGATACTGGTTCTCATATCTCTGTCTAACGCAAAGGACTGTATTATTTGTATGTATGTGTCTTAATCATTAAGCTAGTAAATAACTGACTCCTCATGTTCATCAGTATCACCTTTTATATGCAATATCCTTGTTACAATTCACGTAGAAAAATTCTGATGGCGGCCGCCATGGCGGTGGCCATGGCGGCTGCCATGGTGGCTGCCATGACGGTCGCCATGGCGCCGGCCATGGCGGCCGCCATCACAAATTTGCCGCTTTCCATGGAGGTCTTCGCCATGGCATTTTTTTCCATGGCGATTTTTTCCATGACGATCCTTTCCATGTCGATGTTTTCCATTGCGATTCTTTCCATGGCGATTCTTCCCATGGGGTTCTTTGCCATGGCGATTCTCTCCATGGTGTTTCTTTCGATAGCTTTCTTTTCTATAGCGTTCTTTTCCCATGGCGTTTTTTTCCATGGCGATCCTTTCCATGCCGATTTTTTCCATTGCGATTCTTTCCATGGCGATTCATTCCATGGCGGTTTCTTCCAAGACGATTCTTTCCATGGCGTTTTTCGCCATGGCTATTCTTTTGATGACGTTTCTTTCCATGGCATTTCTTTTTATGGCGATTCTTTTCATGACTTTTCTTTCCATGGCATTTGTTTTCATGACTTTTCTTTCCATTTTTTTTCATAGCTTTCCTTTCCATGGCGTTTTTTTCCCATGGCGTTTCTTTTCCATGGTGATTCTTTCCATGGCGATTCTTTCCATGGCGATTTTTTCCATGGCGATCTTTTTCATCGCATTCTTTTCCATTGCATTTTCTCCATCGCAGAAGTTGTGAATGCGAAATTTGCCATGGACAAATTTGCTATAACCATAAATTTAATGGTGGATATTTGTGTGATGTTTGAATTTCACAATCATAGAATTTTCATGATTATCAAAAAATCCTTAAATTATAATGTCATTAATACTCAGAGTATTAGTGCAGATTTTTCCATAGAGATACTTCTGTGAAAAAATGTCTTCATGAAATCGAATTTGATAAAGAGGTTCTTCATAAAATGATTTCTTATAAAGTATTTTTTCTCATATGAAGGCATTTTATGAAGATATTTTCTATGAAATATATACATATCGTTACCCTAATGACAGAGTAACACCTTCTATAAGGATTTTATAGCACTTTTTTTTCCTTTATTTGAGATTTTATAGCACTGACATGACTCTGTTATTAAGGGGACGATAGAATATTTTTCATCATATCATTTCTTTACATTTTCAATTTTTTTTGCTGATGAATCTTTGATGATTCGAATTGAATCATTCTGAAATACTTTGAAATTTAATTTCGAAGACTTAAAGTCCGCTAGACTGTCTTCGTTACTTGGTAATGCTAATCTGTAGTTTCTAGCAGTTTTTTATCATCATCATCTCCACTTTTTTCTTTTGTTATTCTCAAGTGCAGTCTATTCGCACTCCTCGTCGATTTATCCAACTCTAATGACATCTTTTCATATCAATCAATAATAATTTGTTCGATTCAATTGGTCGAGTGAACTTCAGGATTTTGAATCTCTTCATTCTCTTGCTTCTTCTTATAATCAAGAATAGGCGAACTTCAAAATGTATCTTGCATCATTAACTTTTTGAATTTCCCCTCTTCACTTAGTAAAATCGACTCGGTCCAATGCTCTCTTTTTTCTCTATTTTATTCAGCTTTACTGGACAGCTGGCAAAGAATACCAAAAATATTGACGACCCCAACAACAAAATGAATTTAAAATCCCTCTATCTCGCTTAGTTTCTGAGATATTTTCAACCACAATGAAAAGAAAAAATCAATTTATCCAATTTCACTTTTTAACTTCATTTATTTCTTCTAATCAATATCTCGGAAACTAAGTGAGATAGAGCAATTTCGCCCCTATCCTGTCTTGTAGAGAATTCTAAGGGCTAGAAAAAAATATGGAAGTGAAAACACTCTATCTCGCTTCGTTTTCGAGATATTCTCAAAAAAAAAAATGATTGAAAAAATCAATTCGGTCAATTTCACTTTTTTACTGGATTTTTTTTTTCAATTCCTCGGAAACTAAGCGAGATAAAGCAATGTTGGCTGAATCCTTTTTTATGGAAAATTTCAAGAGCTATAAAACAACATTAGCATGACATAACAGCAAATCCTCTAAGTCGGTAGAATTTCCATGCGAAAAAGAATGGTATTTCAGGTAACAAGGCAATAGGGAAGGGTCTCAGAAGGGCAATTATTGCTCTCAATTGAACGTGATGTACAAAAATTTCTCATTATTTTCGAAAAAAATCGTATTCTTGTAGTGGTAACTGAGATTATTCTCTTACCGACTCAGTGTCGGTTTCACACTCCATTTCGATTTCAGAATTTATAATAAAAATCATGATTGTAGTTTTAGAATTCAGATTCGAAGGCCAAATTGTATCCTAGAAATATAAGAAAACGGCAAAATATCGCATTTCTTGGAGTTATTCCTTCCTATAATCTAACATACATCTTCATTCATATTTAAGGATATACTTCTAGCTCCATTTCAGGGTATAATGTTTTTGTGGGGAGGGGGGGGGGTACACGTATGTATACAGAAGAGGTCGGATCCTCCAACAACTAGATTCTCCAAACATTGTTCACGCGGGGCCAGAAGTGTTCGGTACGACTTCCGAAGCCCTAGTAATAAATATTAAAAAAACTATTTACTATTTTAGTCACTTATGACAATCCTAGAAACTTCTCCTTCCTTTCCCGTGTAAAGGTAAACTAGGTTACGTTCATATACACTGGAGAATCTCGAAGAACGTTCAAGTATGTCGTACTACTTAATTGTATCAACGTAGCTCAATAGTCCTCCAACGCAAAAACTGGGAGGAGTGGAAATTACTTCCACTTTCTGCGTTGGAAGGCTCATAACTTATCTCAACTTTACATTATCGTATATTGAGGATGCTTAAACCCATCTCAACGTTCGAAAAGAGTTAAAAGCATCAGAAAATTCTGATTCAAGATATCATAACGTGTGACTGTACATGCGTACATCCTAGATCTTGGATGGCTGAAATGAGGCCAATCTTGTACAGATTAAAAGTGACATGCACGGGATGAGCTCGAAAGTAATAACAGAAGGAAATGGCTTATTGGCAAACGCCAGTAGTGTGCTCAACGTGAACTGTGGGGTGATAAAGTTTGGCTGCTACATTATCCTGATTATATCCACACAGGCAACACTGATACTCTCTTCTCTCCCACTATTCTATATCATGTTTTATCGTCCATCAGACTCTTATCCTGGTGAAGATTTATATCTCTCTTTTCTGCACGATAGAAGAACCAACACTATTGGAAATTGTACGTTTTCATGGCAATCGCGTAACTCACCTATTACTCTCGAGTACGATTCTTACTCTAGCACAAAACACCATTTTCTTCGTTTTACAGCTCTGCCTTTTTTTTATCACTTATATTTACTTTATTCCAATTCTTTTTCGCATTTGCACCAATTCAATTTCCTCCTACTATTAATAGTCAGAGATTCAATCTGTTAATCCCTCAGTTCTTGCTTACTTCACTGTAACACAATGAAAGACATTTCATTTTGTTATCACAATTTGTTTTGTTATCCTCCTTCATTTCCATTGTGAATGATTAATTGATTGAAAACGAGGAATTTCTTCGTATTTTCATGGCAGTTTCACATTTCCAACTCATTTGAATTCCTCGTTTCAGTAGTATATGATACAGTGATATAGGGGAGACCGGGGCAAAATGGCGTCCGGGGGCATGTGCTTTCAAGTACCCCATTTTGCCCCGGTCTCCCCTACATATACATAACATAATGTAGTGAAGGAAGTTTGAATTTCAATCATTTCGTTACATCAATAAGGAAACTGCTTTATGACGAGGAATACATCAATTGATCATTTCAAAGGAACATTTCTTCTCAATTGGAGAATTAATCATTCTGATGAGTTCAATCTCGACTCAATTTGATATTCTCGTGAGAATGCTGTTCATCAAATCGATATTTTCTTATGTGAATATTGTTCACGAACTGATAAAATTTTGATCGATGATGGAACTTTAAATTGAATTGCGTCCTCTGTTCGAAATGAAATATTACCACCAAATATTCAAAAACTTTCTAAATAGTTGGCGTATTCCATCATACAACATCTCAGATTCTGCAGTTCGAGGAATGAGAATGGGCCGCGAGAGTATGCTCAGCTGTTGAATATGGCCAGTTGATCGTCGCAATTAATTATATATCGCCGTCTCGTCTTCCAGATCAAAGTGTAGTAACGTCGGTACTATGGGGTCCATCACAGAATATATCAAAATACAACGAAAAACCCAGTCCCTAGCTTACCGGCTCCTGTAATCCGTTCTTCATTACGTTTTTCTGTGCGGTCCAAAATAGTCGTTTAGTCCTACGCATCAGAGAAAAATTTCATTTTATTTAATGAAAATTCAAAGATAAACCTTATTTCATCAAAAAATTCTTTCTCTAACATGAGTTTAAAGTATCGAAAGAAGAGACATCGTCATTCGTCACCAAGTGATGAAGAAATTCTGAAGAAACTGAAGCGTCTCGAAAATGAGGTTAAGGCTTCTCGTGCCAAACCATCTAACAAAGAAAATCAGAGATCGTGTGCGGACAAATTGTACCGCTCTGATTGTGACAGAAAACGCATACGTCTGATCTGCAGTACTATCAATCACTATCAAGAAGAGCAAATATTGCATATCATCTGAATCCAATTGTTAAAAAATGTGCTGAAAATACAAAAGTTGATGAGTTCCTGTTTGGAACGGATTTTTCTGAGCAATTGAAGGCAGCTCAGGTTGTGAAGAAATCGTCCAAGTCCATTGTCAAGATAACAAAGCAGTCTGCTCCTCCAGCAAAAAGGCAGGAATATGCTTCACGATACTCAACACCAGCTTCATTGAGAGAGTTGAACTATCGAGCCCCCTCCGGGAAACGCTATCACAGGCAGAAAACATCAGATCTGGGGGGAGGGGGCGATGGGATCAAGAGCGAGGAATCGGCAGAGTCATCAAAGCCATCAGAACCATCAACGCAAATAGCGGTGAGTATTACAGCAGGAAGGTTAAAACGCTTCATAGAGCAATGGAACAGTATTGCATCAGACCAGTATGTGCTATCTATCGTAAAGGGATACAAAATCCCGTTTCAAGTCAAACCTAGACAAAATTTTACTCCTTCAGAACATAACCTCTCGAATGATGACAAGAGAGAAATTCCCAAACTCCTCGATGAATTGATAGGAAAAGGAGCTATTTCCAATTGCAAGTCTTCCAGGAATCAATTCTGGCTTTGACATAGCACAGCTGTCCCCTAAAGTAAAATTTATTGTACACATTTTATAGGAACTTTTTTCGTATGTTTTTGATTGTCTAGGGGTCAGTTACCCGGCGCAAAGTCAAAACAACATCCTAATTAAAATTTTGAAAATTTACAACCAACTTTTTCCTGGGAAGTATAACCCATATAAGCGAAAAAACCAAAAGTTATGGAATTGAGATTATCACCACGTTTTGCATTACCCGAGGCCACGACGGGGACGTAGTGGTGCATAGGCCTCAAAAGAACCTACACAACCAACCCTAATGCGACACACGGGATTTTGTTGAAGAATTTTTTTATTGACAAAAACCTCCGCTCACCTTCTTTGAGCTGCAAAAATTTAATTTTACTTTTTGTGGAAACAAGTACATTGAGCATAGAAATGCGTACTTTGTTTACCCATGCCAATAATATGCATGCTTCGCGTGGAATAATATCAACTGTTTAATTTTTAACAATCAATTCAAAAAAGGAATTTTATTTAATTTGACAAACTTATAACTTTAATACGGATTTTAGAAAATTTCGAAAATACTCATCTGGAATTGAAAATCCAAAGGTATTTAGTGGAGACACTACACTCTTTTCTTCATCAAGAAGAACAAAACAAAGTTAACCACACAGTAACACCAGAAAACTCACTGGACATGAAGAAGGCTCAAATGGTTTACAGTGCCAAAATTGCCCCACTCCAATGCCACTGGTCTCTGTCTCACCAATGTAAATGTCTAATACACACTTTATTACGCAAAATAATCGATAATTTTCGCTCGTTGCTCCATCCAGCACACCGCGTTCCCTCTCCCTCAACAATTCAAAACACTGAAATAAATGGATCATTTCAGACTGTATTTTTCCTGTGATAATTATAATTTCCTAGTATTTTGAATTTAATGTGAATGTATATATTGTAAATTATGGAAATTAATAGCAAAAATTTAAACTCTTGAAAAAAATTCATGAAAAAACTGATTTTTTGGAAGGGACCCTTATACTATACAAAAGCCTCAATTCTCATCCTCTTATTTTTTAGTAGATAAGCCAAATGGAGAAAAAAAATTCATTTTAAATCTTAAAAAATTAAATAAATACATCAATCCTCCACATTTCAAAATTGAACATTTCAAGGATGTTGTTCATCTCATTAGCCAAGGGCATTTTATGGCTACTATTGACTTGAAGAATGCTTATTTTCTGGTAACAGTTGCTGAAAACTCCAAAAAATATCTCCGGTTTCAATACAACGGTCAACTTTTCCAATTTAATTGTCTACCTTTCGGTTTGAATACTGCTCCACAAGTGTTGACCAAATTACTAAAACCAATAGCTCACGATCTAAGATCTCGAGGTTTTTCTTCAGTTTTCTATCTGGATGGTATTCTGTTAATTGCACCTACCCGAGAAGATTCTAAATTAAATTTCTTAGTAACAAAAAAACTTTTAGAAAGCCTGGGATTTATCCGGAATCAGGAGAAATGTCAAATGAACCCCTTGACAGAAATCCAGTTCCTAGGTTTTCTCATTGACTCAGTAAATATGAGAATCGTACTTCCAAAGGACAAGAGGGAAAAAATCTTGAGGCTTGTTACAGATTTTCTAAAAAGAAAATCTTGTAGAATTCGGGAATTGGCTTGTTTGATTGGCACACTAGTCTCAGCATGTCGTGCAGTTGAATACGGAATGCTTTATACGAAGGTCTTAGAAAGGGAAAAATTCCTCGCACTTGAAAAGGGAAAGTTGAATTATTCACAGAAAATTACTTTGTCTACCAAGATTTTTCCAGAATTACTTTGGTGGAAACATACGATTCCGCATACATCACGATTAATACGGGCCCCCTCTTATGTAATGGACATATTCACTAACACGCTTCCTTAACAGGCTGGGGAGCATGCTACAAGGACAAGAAAGCTTGTGGATGGTGGACAGATGAGGAAAACAAATGCCACATAAACATACTGGAGCTTAAGGCAGCATTGTTGGGATTAAAGTGTTTTGCTAGTAATAAGAATTCTTGTCAGATACTCCTTCGAGTTGATAACACCACTGCCGTAGCCAGTATCAATAAGATGGGTAGTGTCCAATTCAAAAATTTGAATGAAGAAACTAGGGCTTTATGGCAATGGTGTGAGCAGCGCCAGATTTGGGTGTTTGCATCATATATATCTTCTAAGGAAAATGTTCAGGCTGATGCTGAATCGAGGAAAATTCCCTCTGAGATTGAATGGAGTTTAGCAGAATGGGCATTCCACAAAATTAATGATAATTTTGGTCCTTTTGACATTGATCTTTTCGCTTCATATCGCAACAAAAAATGTCAGAAGTTCATTTCTTGGCGCCGAGATCCGGAATCATGGAAGATTGATGCTTTTACAACATCGTGGAAAGATTTTTACTTTTATGCCTTTCCACCATTCAATCTGGTATCAAAAGTACTCCGAAAAATAATCAATGATGGAGCAAAAGGTGTCCTTGTTGTACCATACTGGTCTACTCAATCCTGGTTCCCATTGTTCAATGAGCTATGTATTGGAAAACCAATATTATTTAAACCAAGCAATAACTTATTAATTTCCAGCACCAACGAGATTCATCCATTACACAGCACTCTTAACCTGGCAGCAGGGCTATTATCGAAGAAATGTACCTAAGAAAGGAAATACCAGAAGCAGCAATATCAATTATGATTTCATCATTGACTAAATCCACTCTGAAACAATACGAGGGCGTCTGGAAGGCTTGGTGGAAATTTTGCGGGGGAGATAGAGAAATTTTCTTCAAAACACCTGTCCCAGAGGTAATTGAATTTTTATCCGGAAAACTATCGGAAATAAATTCGTATTCCTCGCTAAATACATATCGCTCAGCGTTATCAATTATCTCCAATGAATCTCTTGGTGAGGAGGTCAGGATTGCGAGATTCTTTGAAGGAATCAGTAAGTTGAAACCTCAAAAACCTCGCTACGATTATACATGGAACCCAGAAGAGGTTCTATCTGTACTCGCTGATTGGTACCCAAATGAAAATCTACCGTTAGAACGCCTCACAATGAAATTGGTAGTATTGCTGGCTTTGACAACTGCCCAAAGGGTCCAAACCCTTTACTTAATTGACACAAATAATATTCACAGCAGAGATAATAAAATATTTATACCAATACCAGATCCAATAAAAGCGACGACGCGAAATCGGTCAAATCCACTGCTAACACTTCCAGCAAGATTTACGGAACACCCAGAGTTATGTGTCGCTTCAACACTTCTCGAATATATTGAGAAAACTCGGACACTGAGGTCTGATTCAAAACTTTTCATCACGTATAAAAAACCTCACCACAGAGCTTCAAAACAAACCATCAGTCGATGGATAAAGAATACATTAAAAATATGTGGAATTGACACAAATATCTTCACGGCTCATAGTACTAGACATGCGTCCACTTCAGCAGCAGCTTCCAGGGTTTGAGTATTGACAGCATCAGCAGCATGTTGGACAGAAGATTCTCAAGTATTTGCCAATTTCTATAATCGCCCAATGGTTGATTCTCAAGATTTTGCAACAACAGTTTTATCTATTAAGGAATAAAAAAAAATAATAATAATACTAAAATGTTAAGTTATGAGCATCTACGAAAGGCGAATTGCCAAAATTAAAAAAAAAAATCCAAGTTGATAAATAAAAATATAAAGTTTTAAATCGTAACTGACTTTGAACAGCTACACTTTGATCTGGAGGACGAGACGGCGATATATAATTGAAAGATTGAACTAACTTACCTAAGTGAAGTTCAATCGAAATTATATCAGCCGTCTCGTCCGCACAGATCAACAACCCTTCCCAATAAAGAAAAATTTATCCCGTCCATCGTCACGATTGAAAAATAAAGCTTTCAAATAATGAAGAACGAATTACAGGAGCCGGTAAGCTAGGGACTGGGTTTTTCGTTGTTTTTTGATATATTCTGTGATGGACCCCATAGTACCGACGTTACTACACTTTGATCTGTTCGGACGAGACGGCTGATATAATTTCGATTGAACTTCACTTAGGTAAGTTCGTTCAATCTTTCAATTTTAAAGCTAGAGGCAATTTTATTATTGTCTCCATTTAAACTTGTATATATAGAATAGAATTTCTTGTGCCCAGTTTTCATAGCAATAACAACATTTCATGAAATTAATCCATACTCCTACTCGAAAGTTAGAAACGTTCCGAGCAGTGTCCAACACTGTTAGAAAAAAATTGAAATTTCATAGGAAATTCACTGAAAATTCTAATAAACGTGATACTGAATGTTTTTTAATGGGATAATGCTTATGAAATCTATGAGCTTCCGAAAAAATTCAGAGGAATCTATGAGTTTTAAGTAGAATTGAGATGAAAATTCTATAACTCACTTGAATTTTCAACTGAACATGAATATTCAGAATTAAAATGACTTGAATTTTCCTTTTTTCTTGAATTTTTCCTATTTTTTCTAAATTTCCAAGAAACAATTGAACTGAAATTTACAAATTTCATTGATATTCAGGCGTGAAATTATGTGAAAATCGATGATTTGTCCATTTTTCAATGACGTAATTATCTGGAATTTCAGTAGAGATATAACTTGTTTAAAATTTCAGTGATTTTGCACGGAAAATTCAGACAGAAATTTTTAACAGTGAAGTACAGGACGATACTCAAAGAATATCTGTTGCAAATTGGGCTGTAAGTATCTGTAGGGGAAATCAGGGCAGCATCGGTGAACTCTTTCTATAAAAATGAAGGCCTTTACGAAGCCATTTGAAGGAATTCCTCAATTATATTGCAGTATTTTCTTAATGCTTCTCAATAAAGCCCAACAATAAAATTAATTCAAACTTCATTCAAAATTGCCTCAGGAAGGGAGGTGGAGAAAATGAGGTGATATATCGGAATCAAAAAATTCGAAAATAAATATCGGAGCTCGTAATAGCTTAAATGGTAGAACATCAGACTGGTAATTCGAAAGATTAAGTAAGTAAGTTTAAACTTCGCTTGCCCATTCCATATTTTTTTCCAAAGATTTGATTCTGGTAATTATTGAATTGTAGGATGGGCCCTATTCTGCTTAGTTACCTCACAAATTTCTTCACTAAAGAAAAGCCTTGGATTATGCCACGGTATCTCCTATACAAATATACTGATACAGTTCTGCGCCAGAATTCGAACATTAATCGTGAAAAATGATTTTGAAATAACTGGAAAAGATTTCCAATCTTTTTCGATTTCATAACTCCACTCTAAAGTTTTTGCTGATGAGAAGCATTGGATTCCGGAGATCACCAATTGGCGCAATGTCACGACTATTCTGTAGATCAGGTATGTAGTATTCCATCAAGTCATACCCTTATTCTTTATCTTATCATTTCCTATTCTTCACCATCTTTCTATTCTTCTGGTAAATTTTGCTATTCCCTTTGAAGCTTTGAAAGCTGAGAGCGGATAATACCAAAGGATTTCCCAGTAAAATTGGCGTTAATAATGGAGAACCAGATTTGTGGGAAAGTAAAAGGGTAATATATTAGTGGAGTCTAATAATTTATCCACTTTTCCTTAAAATATCGCACAATTCTTCTTGTTCTCCAGAAAATGGAATTCTCATCACTTTTCGAAGTTATTTCAAATTGAATTGAGATGAGAAAAAGAGTTGAAAACTTAGATTTTACATAATTTTAACTAGGATTGAGCTTTTTAAGTTCTTGAACAGTCCGAATATGAAACATTTATTGTTGCACTAGTTATCGCAAACATTGTCGCATTCATTGTATGAATCTTTTACATTGAAAAATTATTTTCTATGGAAAATAATTAAGCAAAAAAAATTAATAATTCTTAATTGAAGATTGGAGAGGGGGTCATCAATAGTCATTTGCTGTTCATTTTAATCATTTTGTCGTATAACTTCTACTTTTCTATCAATCTTCGATTCGATCAAACATCGAAAATTTCGAATGACAGCAGAGAAATGTCACTCATTCACTCTGAACGCCGGCATTATAGACAATTGGTAATGTCAGGGATCTTGAATCTTTATGGCGGCCATTCTATTCGCTTTTATTGGCCGAAAAATAGCAAAATTCTGTCATTAATAATTTAAAAGTTAATTATCAGGAAAAATTCATTTCTGCGACAACATGTTGAGGATTTTTTCCACTATATTTTCACTCATTTTATAACAATAGTGGAAACGTCATGCAGCGGCACCCGCGCTACATATAGAATAAAATAACAGCCAAAAACGTGAGCTGGACGCGTGGCGCAGTTGGCTAAGGCCAACTCTTTTAATTCGGAGTCATACGACACGCGTGGGTTCGAGCCCCCGGCGATGAAACAATTTTTTCATCGTCGCCAGCCTAGCATTGGGTCTCACACATACATGAGATCCCGGCTGTAGAGGTTCGTCACACACTGAGAGAAATCCTATATACTGGTATGACTAAAACCATATTAGTGGAGGTCAAAATCAACTATATGTGTATAGTGATCACAGCAATGGTTTTTAAGCTACACTTTCCTAAATAACTATATCCCATTAGCACGCACAACATAACAATGAGTGTAAAGAATGCTATAAAATATAGTTATCTTAAAAGTGACTATGTGTCGTGTAATCGTGACGATATTCATATTGTTACTTCATGTGGCTCAGATAACTTACTCCATTTAGTATATAATACATACAATTTTATAGACCGTCTTGAATTGTCTATTTCTTTTCCTTATTTCTTTATTATTTTTGGCTAATATCTCGAATCAAGATAGAATGATTTTACCCTGATTTCCATTCGAGTGCCTATAAATACGAAAAAAACGATATTTTTCAATTGAAAATTCCGCAAATTTATTGCAAATGATCTCATCTTTTATTTTTTTTTTAATTTCACGGTATCACCACTAAAGCCGGAGATATGTTGAGAAGGTGAATTAAAAAAAAAAAAAAAATTCTCAAAAGTAAAAAAAAATCAATTAAACTAATTTATTATCTGCGTATTTTTGCGTCCACATTCTTCTAAATTTTAATTTGAGGTTATGTGGGATATTTGAACCAAATAAAATAAATTGTAAATGTAAAGAGTGACATTTACAATTTATTTTCTTTGGTCCAAATATCCCACATAACCTCAAATCATAATTTATTATAATTTTGCATTTATTGTGGATTATATTTATTATCATTTTTCTTTTTTTTCAAAAAGCCTAAAAGGCGCAATCAGGATCGTACAGTCATGTGTTTTTGATTAGCAGCAGACAACGAGAAATCTCCAAGCGGTCACTAAAGCTAAGCAGCATTGCATATGATCAGTACTTGGATGGGTGACCGCTTGGACTATCTCGAGACTAGATCGAATTCTTTTTTTTCTTTTTCGTGAGTTCTAAGTAAATTGAAAAAACACACTGGCCCTATGCTATTCAACTTCTATTGGCTTCCGTTCAATTTACAATTTTTGTAGATTGAAACAAAAATTAAAGCCACCTAAAAATTTCGACTCGGAATGTGACTGTATACAGTATTGTCATGTTTACTATAAAGTATAGAACACAATGTCTAATGGTAGGTAACCATCAATATAATACTCTGGTTGCAATAATATTCGTCAATAACACTATGTATTGTCCACTGACACTAGCTATATCTGAAATAGTTGCTCACCAACACCAGCGAACCTCTACAGTCACCCTGTATACTGTTGTATTGAGATTTTTTGTATGAAATAATGACGATTGAGATATTTTTGTCACGAGGTGTTCTTTATTGAGATATTATTGATCGACGTTTTTTTGGTGAGATTTTTTTGCAGAGACAAAATTGTCATGAACTATTTATCATCACACATATTTTCGGCGCATTATATCACCCGTTATTAATCCAATATTATTGAATATATCCATAGCAATATACTTCTTTTCCATGCGGGGATTCGGCGTCGGTTTTCAGAGATTGAATTTATGATTTCTCGAATGATAAACTTGATCATGTTTCACTGATGAGACCCATGCGAAGAAGAAAGATAATTTGCAAAACTACCCTGAGGGTCTCCCAATCGCCTCTGAAATCGATATTGGTAATGCTCTCGTCTCGATTGACCTCCTGATCCCGTGGTAATTCAGGACCAGTCGGCAATCTAGCCACTTTTTTAACATAATTAATGAAACCATGGGAAATGAATAGAATTCATGCGTTCTTTGTTCCAATCTTTAAAAGTACATTGGAAAACAAAACTTTCATGTGAAATGGTAATTTTCATTTGGATGAGTTTTGAAAAAGTTGCGGGTAAAAAACCACAAAAAGAGCTGTTTTTTTTTGGAAATTCGATATCTTTGGAACGGATGATGAAAGAAATTCTGAAATTTAGGAGAAAGGGGTTTTCGATGTGTACTAAAAGATATCAAAAAATGGCAGAAATCGAAAATAATCATTCCTAGAACCATCCGATTTGGCGTGGAATGCCCCATTTACTTCTTTCGTAAACTTATTTTGATGTGAAATTTTGAGGGTGTGATACTATGATAGGTAACCTTCCGGAGTTATGATTTTTTTCATAGAATGAGTTTTTAGCAATATCTCAGAAACCACCAGAGTGATTTCATCCAATTTGCAGTAGGGAACTTTGCGTTGATCAACTACACAAACTGACGAAATTTGAAGTAGTTAACTCAAATATCCTCGAGTTATCGCAGTAAGAGACTCTAAAATCAAAATCATGAAAATTGTGATAATTGTCCAATGAAGAATCCGAATGGAATTCACCCGAGTCAAAATTTTTAGGTGGTTTCAATTTCTGTTTCAACCTACAAAAATTGTAGGTTGAAGGAGAGCGAAAGGAAGATGAACGGCGTAGGGCCACCATGTATTTTAAACTTACTTTGAACCTACAAAACGGCCGAAATGTGCGTTTCTTCCACTTTGTAAGTTCAAAGTAAGCTGAATTTCTTCCACTTTGCAAGTTCGAAGGAAGTTGAAATTTTCTAAAATTTCTCCTCCATCCCCTCCCTTCATGCCTTTTTCCCCTAAATTCGCGTTTTTGATTGATGTCGCGGTCAATTGTAAGATTAAACAAGCAGGAGTTCCACCCTTTGTGCGTTATTTGCAAACCCCACTCTTTGTGTGACATTTAATATTATGCCAATTTGATTGGCAAAATGCTTCCGAATGGGATTTTACCCATAATCAATCGAATCTCTATAAAAATGAATATCTTTTCAATCGCTCAAAAAATAACATTATTCTCGCAAGAAATACGCACTTATAGATCCCTACAAATCTCAGCTCAGAATAATCGATTAAATTGCAATAATATCACATGGTACATAAAAATTCAATATTAGATGAAAATTCAGATCCTATGATGGAACAAAAAAATTGACGTTTGGTTTCCAAATAGGATTTCTATTCTTTCTGATTGTCGTCAGGATGAAAAAGTACTCATTTTGTAGAAAAAATTGTCTACTTTCGAATGGTGAAATAAAAAATAGTAGTGTTCTTAGGAAGAAAGCTAAGAAAAACCGTGATTTTTGAAAAAACTAATTTATTGAACATCCTTACAAGAGACTTCTTCTGAAAAATCTGAAATTATCACCATTTGTGGGGCTCCTAGAGATGAATCTTTTAAGCTGAACTTGGATGTAATCGCTTAGATAGTTTTCGAGATATAACCTCTTTTCATGAAAAGGGTTTTGGCCAATATCTCAGAAACTACTGGAGCGATTTCGCCCAATTTCAATACCAAACTTTTCGCTCCTTAGATGCGCAAACTGGCGAAATTTGAAGTCTCTAACTCAAATAGTTTTTGAGCTATCGTGTATAGTAAATTCAGGATGAAAAACACTGTAATTGAAATTATCTGCAAACGAAAAATCTGAGCAAAATTGACCCCGAGTGAAAATTGTGAGTTCAAATGAGATGTATTTCATCGCTGAGTGTGGGGGCTGTGAATCAATTTTTCGCGGAGAAAAGTCGAAAAAACGATTTTTCATAACTTTGAGTTTTCTCGAAAAGTACTCAACCGATTTCGCTCAAATTTCACTGACAGCAATTTGCATGGGGAGGGAAAGTACTGTTAAATTTTCAGCTCACTAAGTATTACCGTTGCTGAGCAAGGAGTTGATATCTGTCACACATACACACACACACACACACACACACACACACACACATACACACACACACACACACACCCACACACACACACACACATACAGACATTTTTAAAAAATGTCATTTCTCGACATTTTGGATCATTCTGAGTCATATTCCGATGAAATCTCGAAATCGAAAAAAATCGCGTTTACAATGCTTCCATTCGGAAGCAATAGCCCCCCAGCACGGTTATTCTATTTTCCTTTTAATGAAATGAATAAAAAAAAAAAAAAGGAATTCGGTCTAGTAGTTCTCGAGATTGTCCAGGCGGTCACCCATCCAAGTACTGACCAGATCCAATGCTGCTTAACTTCGGTGACCGCCTAGAGTTCTCTCGTTGACTGCTGCTAATCTGAAACATATAACTATCTTGTTCCTCATTGCGCCTCTTAGGCTCTTTGAAAAAAAAAAGAAAAATAATCATGAATCAAATTTATAATAATAATTAATAATAAATCTAAAATAATGATAAATTGATTAATTCATAAAAAAATGCATTTTAGCTGGAGAAGAACTAATTTTTTTTACTTTTGAGAATTTTTTTTGTCTTAAGAAATTCACGGTTTCAAAACATCTTCAGCTCTGAAGGTGATACCGTGAAATTTTTCGAAAGAGGTAGAAGACAAGATCATTTGCGATCAATTTGCAGGATTTTCAATTGGAAAATGTCGATTTTTTCAGGATTTATGGGCACTTGCCTAACAATTAAGGTGAAATCATTCTATCTCACTTCGAGATATTCATTTTTCGAGATATGAGCCGAAAATGAGAAAAAAAGGCTATTCAAGGAGGCCGATTTTTTGCATTAATTTCTTGGGTATTTCTCAGTAAATGAGCGAGATAGTGCAATTTCACCTGAATCCTTTTTTGTAGGTCTTAAAATTCTCCCCAAGATGCAATCGAGACTAAATTTCTCTATCTCGCTCATTTTTCGAGATCTCGGCCAAAAATGAGGAATAAAAGAATTCAATGAATAAATCGAGGAGGGGCACAAATATCTCTTTATCATGCGATTACAAATGCATCCCCGATCATGATGCACCACAAAAATGCATCGGATCGCGAAAGACGTATCAATCGCATGAAAAGAGAGTTATTAAAACAAAAATAATGGAAATTCCCGGAAATAAAATCGAAATTTTTTTAAATTTATTATTCACTTTTATTTTTTTCCTGGCGATAAGTTCAAGAAGTTGAGAGTAAGGTAAACCAGGTAAGTTGAACTGATTCACCTTACCTTTCGCCCTACACTGGATTTTTGATAATTTGTAGACTTCGAAAGTAAGGTGAATCAGGTAAGTTGAACTCATTCACCTTACATTTCGCCATACATTCGAGACGTGAAGTCGAAATACGGCCAAAGGAAGGTGAGATTCTGGCGGCACTTCTTGAACATCAAAGGAATGTACGTTGAAAGTAAGTTGGAAGTCGAAATGTAGGGTGAACGAGCCCAAAAATTTTGACTCGGGCACCCTGAGTTAAAATTATGAGTTTAAACGAGATGACTTTCATCGCTCGGAGTGGGAGTTAGGAATTAATTTCTGGCCGCAAAAACTCGAGAAAACGATTCTTTAAAAATTCAATTTTCCTCGAGAAGTACTCAATTGATTCCGTTCGAATTTCACTGACAGTCTTTTGCATAAGGATAAATACTGTTAAGTTTAGAGATCGCTAAGTATAACCATTTCCGAGCCATGGGATGATAGCCATCACACATGCACACTCACACATGCATACCTACAGAAATTTTCCTGGAACTTCATTTCTCGTTTGGAACGTTTTAGAACATTTTAAGGTAGTTGACTTCCTGATGACAAAGTTCAAGACTTGCTTAAAAATCGGGCTATAAATAATGAGATGCATAATGTATCTAATAATGAAATTTGAGAACGATGGTCCACAGTATATATGAGATAATTGCAATTAAAACCGCCGTTTTTGTACAGGCAGTATGAGAGAAGCGTGGGAAAACTACTAATTTTATTTTTTTTCACGTTGAAAAAAAAATCCCATCATTATGAAAAACTAACACCTATCAGAACTATATATCTAGAATTATTTTTGAAAATATGGAGATCATTTATCACATGGTTTCGGTGAATAATTAAAAATAAAACCGAAATTTTGACGTAATTCTCAGTGGAAGGGGTATCAAGATGGCCGCGCGATCGTGTTGTGGGAGAACATTTCACAGTTGTTTGTATTCATATAGAGGATACTACTGTGTGAGAGTACAGTCAAGTCGAAAATATATAAGTTCATAGTAGTACATTATCAACACAGGATGGCGTCTCAGAGCCAAAACTTTTTAACTGGACGGTAGGGAGTCAACTACGTTAAGTCACATCGCTATAAACACTCAAAATTCAAAAATGTTACTTTCACCATGCTTCCATGCAGAAGCAAGGAGGTAAAAATGTGTTTCAGTGAGATGCAACTATTTCAATGCATCAATCGTCGAAAAAAAATTAGATATATATTCTATTGTCAGGATAAAATAAACAGGAGTCCTCGCTTGAACTGAAAATATATAGATAGCTTTCACGAGGCATTACATGCGTCTGGACTGACGGTACCACTTCAGGGCAATTTTCTTCGGCGTGTGGTGTATATAAATTCACAAGGAAACCCACCATCGCGTTTTGCGGAGAGCGAATGTCAGTGCCCATACACCCACTAGACTCAGTAGAATGCCCATTTCGCCGAGGTACTCTATGATTTCTCTTCCCTCCTATCCAACCATTTCCTTTCACGTGCAATTTTAACCCTCACAAAATTTCTGCTATCTTCTGACGCCTGCTCCTGGCATTATTCTTTCTAAATTGAGAAAAATAATGGAGAGAACAAAAAAATACATGTACGATGAAAAACAATGTCTCTCGTCAAGTTTGTGGAAGCAGCGCATTATTTCTTTTTTCTCATAAATAATAGATACGGATTTCATTTTCTGCTTCTTTTTATCACGAAAATACATTCAAAACATAGTGTTTTAACCAATCTCCTCAATGAAGATACTTCGTATTTTCTCAAGAAAGCTTCTTACATGGAATGACGTTGGAAACTTCAGCGATCGTCAGAGTGTCTCCAGACCACAGTTGCCGTTGGGAAACTCAAAGGATAAGTACATTCACACATACATGGTTAAAGTCATGACAAGGTAATCCATAATAGTCGAGTGCTATGTTCTCTACTGAGATGACAGAATTATCCAGGAAGATTCTCTGCAAATATGAATATTACTGTAACAAACATAATTTTAAATTGTGAGGTGAAATTATATGCACGACCACAATCATCTCGCTTATAGCAGCCAGAAGGTTCACCTGGTACAATAGTGGTGCATCTGAATTCATGGATTCCACTGAGTATATATATATCTATATATATGTTAAGTTGGTTTGGTACATTTCTACTAGTATGTTTCTCCGCATTGCATATCCATCTGAGGAGTCATATCCATTATTCCAAAATGCAGATTGTATCAAACTCCATATAATTATATTTCACAAATATAATGAGATGGTACTATCTCACTTGAGTCTTACGCTTCCTGTATTTTCTGTTTGACCTGACTTATCAAGCTCAATGTAATCGACGATAGATTCAGAGTATTCCTAGCCAATTAACCTAGCTAGTTTCTTCGTTAGGGAGTTATGAATCTTATCACTATATTACAAAGAGAAAATGGCTCACTGTTACTTTTGGTTGTGGTAGACCGTTCAATGGTTTCCTTTGTTACGTAGGTAACTAGCCAATGGGGAAATTCCCCACGCGACCAAAAATCCCCAATCCTTACAGCAATAGAAACCCCAACACTTTGAATTTTTCCCTCAGTGACAATATTTTCAAGAATACCTTTTCAAAACCTCAATAAAACGATTTAGCAAATATTTCTTCGAAACTGAACCCAAACGCGATGAGTAAAAATAATTAAACATCTGGACACCAAATTTCAAGCAAGCTGCGAATTGTAAAAACCATAAAAATAATTCTTCGCATTTCTTCAATTGTAAAAGGTTTTACTTTTACAATCCTAAGAAATGTCCCTCTGTCTTTTCTTTACCTTCTCTATTGTTCACCTCAACACGTGAAAGTTATAAAACCCGTAAAACTCCGTTTTATTGGGAAAGTACGCAGATCCCTGATTTTTCCCCTTTTTATGGTCAAGAGTCCCCTCATCGTGGCTCGAACGCTCTACCCTCGGACCTCCCCCTCCTCAACCCAAATCGAAGATCCTGATTGGCAAACCTACAACCCCTCTCCCTCAGCTAGAGGGTTGGGCCTCATGGAACGAACACTTGGAGGAAGAATAGAATTTTTAGAGACGAGCACTTCCGAACGAACTTTCAAGTAGTCGAGACCTCAGTATACTTAGTAAAGTTTCTATAAAAATAGCTGTGAACTTAAATATAATTAGAATAAATGACGAGTTGTATTACGAGTTGAACATTAGAGCTTAGTGAATATAATTGTAACCATTGACTTGCATTTGAGTGAATATTTCATGTTAATTAATAAAACAATCAAGTGTTAGTGTAAATATAATAGTGAGTTATTTATTTCAAACTTCCCACACTTTTGAGCAGAGCGCTTCAGCGCCTCCACGGGCTACAGAACCCAAATAATAAAATCACTGAAGATATTCCACAACAAATTGGTGACAGCGGTGGGATAATTCAAATTAAATTGATAATTTGATCAGCCGGCTCTCAAGTGTGTGGAAATAATAATTGAAGAGACACGAACTCTCATACGAAGTGATTATCAAACGTGAGAATTGTAAAGTGTTCATTATTAATCTGAAAAGTGCTAAATAAAATTAATAGACACTCTTAAAGAGAATTGACAGTATTCAAGTCAATTGTGCGTGCTTTCTCTCTCCCCGGTTATTTGTGCGCGGTTTTCCCGGAGGAGCGGAGGGTGAATGCCAGGGAAAGGTGTTTTAAGTGACCGTGCAAGAAATTCCACTGAAAACACACACGCGAATGAAAAGAACACTGGAAAGGAAAATAAATAAATGGACTATTTGTATGCGGAAGCCTGAGACTCGCGAGGTCGAGAACAACGAGAACACAACACCAAGAAGGACGACGATACGAGGAAACCGGACTACTCCAAGGGATCATCAACGGCCAGAGACTATCGGACATCGATCCAGGGGAATCTCCCGCAGCTGACTCGTGAATATAAATAAAATTAGATATCCAAAAAACTTTGATTCATATTCAGTACAATTTTGAAAATGCCGCAAGTAATTAAGCGACGTAGGGTAACCCGTTTACGCAACGCTAGCGGTAGTGGTAAATTTGAAGTTGAGGATCTATCTCTTGTACAGTACCCCAGTAATTCTGTCGTTACTTCTCAATCAGAATCGAGTAACCTTATTCCCATTCAGACGCAGATACAGTCTCCTGTTCAGCTAAATCAAGCCCCTAGTATAGCTTCTCTAACAAATTCCGCGGACATTTCTAGTATCCCCGATAATAGCGCTAGTCATTCTGAAACAAATTATTTATCCCTAAAATTTGCAGAAAATTTAATTCCTAAATTCGATGGGAAATCGTGTTCCCTCAGTAAATTCTTGAGACAATGTAAACTTGCAGACTCGAAGGTAAGAGAGTCCGACCGTGGCTTATTACTCGCGCTTATAAGAAATAAGATCGAAGGACAGGCAGAACAATTAATCGCGAATCGTCAGGAACCAGAGAGTCTCAATGAATTGATTAAGATACTCAAAGCCGCGTTTGAGTGTGATTTTAACATTAACAGGGTCATAGACGAATTAAAAGGGGCAAAACAGGGGGAAAATGAGAAAGCGAATTTCTTCGGAGCACGCGTAGCTGAAATATTGAATAGAGGATTAGAAGCCGCGAAGGAAAAGTTTAGCCCACAACAAGTTGTCGCAGTTAAAATGGTACTCAACGGAGCCGCCGTGAATGCTTTCGCCCGGGGATTACGCGACCGATTACTTTGCACACTTATTTTGAAAGAACAATTAGATTCCATTGATGCAGCCATTGATATCGCTACAAGTCTCGAAAGAGAGTTAAGCGAACGTTTACAGGAAATTCCATTTAAATCCAGTCATGAATCTCGTACACTCATTGTCCAAAAATCCGATACTAGAACTTGCTATAATTGTCATCAAACCGGTCACATAGCCTCAAAATGCCCTCAGCCCCCTAAACTGACCTGTTATTGGTGCGGTAAAGTAGGTCATAAAGAAGAAGTTTGCCGGTCGAAACTCTCTGGTAAACCGCGAGCTCACACCCCTCGTGCACAAGAATTCGAGTCACTGCGAAATCAGGCTTCAAACTTGGAAGGGGGACTTCAGCCGAACGCGAGAATGCATGTCGAACCTCTTATTGCCCGCGCGAGTACCACCGAGTCTGCTACAGCTCACAAGTGAATGCAGACGCACTCTCCAGAAACCCCGTTGATCCTGAACTCCCTGCTATCATGTCCACGTCTGATGAAATAGAAAGTAAATTGGTCCTATGTCTAAGAAATTTGAAAAGGGTGCCTGTCTCCGGTGACGTGCCACCAGTTCCTTATTTCCCACTAGACAATGGAAAGAATAATTGGAAATTTGATTTCAAAAACGACGGAATGATAGGTGCTATTTTCCTCGGACGCGGGGAATTGACACCTGGAAATCATAGTGTTTCAGAGTATTTGACTTTTGCTATGATCCTCTTCACTCTACCAACAATGACAATAACTTAAGAGACAACGACAGTGACGGTTACGAAACGGTTGATGAGGACGAGACAACCTCTAACCCTTACGGGCATAAGCTCAGAGAAGGAGCAATTGTTTGCAGTGCAGGGTGACCTCGCAGAGGCGCTCGCAGCAAACATAGGGACCTCGAGTCTTGATAGGGAGGGATCCCCGAGGCTCGAGGAAAGGAGGACACTACTGATGGAACGTAAACCCAATACCCTGGAATGGCGCCCCCGACCCAGTGGAATTAAATTGGTAGTGTGATGACAAAGTGGTAGGTGCTCTGTCTAACCTGTGGTAAAGAGGGACGTTCTCACGAGGAGCGGAACGGAGACCTTCACAGGACGATATCACCAGGCCACTAGCGAATGAAAGAAAATGAAAAGATGCTGAATTTTTGGCGAAAATGTGAAGTGTCCTCCTAGAGATAACACATTGACAGAACAGACACTCGTGAATTCAGAAATAGCTCACAATAGATCAACTAAAGTTTTTAAGACAAATATGACGAACATTTCTCTACCTGTACCTGCTACTACCTATCTTGAATGCCACCTATTTCTTCAAAAGGATTATTCAGTACATTCTTTTCCCTTGAATCGCAATATAGCTTCAGATGTTGGATTTGATTCAGGACGTTCTCTTATAATACATCGGTGCACGAAAGTACTGGATTTACCCCCCACGAGCTTGTCGTTAGCGTTAAAGCTGTTATCCCGTCAAAGTTTCCAAATGAACGCGTAGAAAAATTATTTACTGACTATCTTGATAACTTGTTCTCAAGAATTACCACTATCCAAGCGTCTGCCACCAAAAACTTGAAGCAACTAAGGAGAAAAGTAAATAATAAATTGAAATAAGCGAGCATTAGATTAAACGAATAAATATTGTGACTAAGAAGAAGGATAAAATTTGAATTGTAACATTAATAACATTATTGTGAAGTAGAAATAATGATACTCGATGTGATTGTAAAAGGGTTCCCATAGTGAACTCCTTTTAATTAAGAGGGGAGGTGTTACGTAGGTAACTAGCCAATGGGGAAATTCCCCACGCGACCAAAAATCCCCAATCCTTACAGCAATAGAAACCCCAACACTTTGAATTTTTCCCTCAGTGACAATATTTTCAAGAATACCTTTTCAAAACCTCAATAAAACGATTTAGCAAATATTTCTTCGAAACTGAACCCAAACGCGATGAGTAAAAATAATTAAACATCTGGACACCAAATTTCAAGCAAGCTGCGAATTGTAAAAACCATAAAAATAATTCTTCGCATTTCTTCAATTGTAAAAGGTTTTACTTTTACAATCCTAAGAAATGTCCCTCTGTCTTTTCTTTACCTTCTCTATTGTTCACCTCAACACGTGAAAGTTATAAAACCCGTAAAACTCCGTTTTATTGGGAAAGTACGCAGATCCCTGATTTTTCCCCTTTTTATGGTCAAGAGTCCCCTCATCGTGGCTCGAACGCTCTACCCTCGGACCTCCCCCTCCTCAACCCAAATCGAAGATCCTGATTGGCAAACCTACAACCCCTCTCCCTCAGCTAGAGGGTTGGGCCTCATGGAACGAACACTTGGAGGAAGAATAGAATTTTTAGAGACGAGCACTTCCGAACGAACTTTCAAGTAGTCGAGACCTCAGTATACTTAGTAAAGTTTCTATAAAAATAGCTGTGAACTTAAATATAATTAGAATAAATGACGAGTTGTATTACGAGTTGAACATTAGAGCTTAGTGAATATAATTGTAACCATTGACTTGCATTTGAGTGAATATTTCATGTTAATTAATAAAACAATCAAGTGTTAGTGTAAATATAATAGTGAGTTATTTATTTCAAACTTCCCACACTTTTGAGCAGAGCGCTTCAGCGCCTCCACGGGCTACAGAACCCAAATAATAAAATCACTGAAGATATTCCACAACACCTTCCACAATTCCCTATCTCATTCGTGTCTACTCGAACCTAGCGTTTACTAGCATGCCAGAATCAGGTGGTGCTAGACCATGTCTCTGTGGCCAAGTGTATCGAGTGTGCCACTGCCAGCAACGTAATTTACAGCCCTATATCAATTATGGAATATCAAAATGAATTGGTGAATATCCCTACATCATAGATTCAACCAGAATTTCTACGAATAATTAAATTGATATAACCATATATAGAGAATCAATCATGATCTCATTCAAGATATTTTTAAGCATTTTAGAATATCCGTTCTTAATGAAAAATTAATCCAACTTCATTGATTCAAATCTTAATTTTGGCTTACGCTCCATTTTTTAATTCTCGCAGAGCTATTCTCCATAGTAATTTTCACCACTCGGAAGAATTTACCCAAAGAAAACAAATTATGTGCATAATTTTTTATAGTTTATTATTGGATTCATTTCCATATATTAATTCAATGCATTAATTGTTCATAGGGGTATTGGAAAAATAATTAACAACATCAAATTATTGTCAAATCGTGACGTTTCGCTGAACAATGCCAGCTTCCTTAAGCTCTTGACATTATTGATGTCTAGTCGATTGAAAATTACTTTTCATAATATAGAGTAACAAGCAGTCTTTCACTCTCTCTTTCACTGCAACAAATCGTGTACTTGAATTGAAAATAAATGAATAAAGACAGATAAGACAGGAAAATTGTGACACGTTTTTTTATCGTTTTATGCAGAACAATCTGTCTCATCAAAAACATCTGATGAGTTTCACAGTTTTCGGAATTTCTCGGCAACATGTTCAATGTATTGAATGCATAACCGAAACTATACAGTTTAGATATTGGAAATTCCAGGAGTGTAGAGCCGTGCAATTGCATCGTACTGAGAGCTTTGATAGAATGAGTTATTTGATAATTAACAATTTATAGATGAGCTATTACATCAAATATTTATTTTTGTAATGTGATTTGATGAAATTGATTGGAATCGCCTTTTTAAATTCTCAACAGCGATCCTTAGTCCACTATTATGAGCTCCTGTATATATTCTGCATCCTCACAATTTCAAATGCAATGAGAAAGTGTTCCTCATCACCTGAATACATGTATAACCAATTTTGGTTCCTGACATTGGATTGCATTGGGTTTAGCCAGCGTATACAACTCCTTCGGTGTGAATCTACATGCTCTCAAATCTCCCCATATCAGCCCATTCCTCTACTATGTTCGTAGTCCATCTCATTCTGTTGCCCTTGGGAATTGGCATAGCCACAATCATTCTCACCTGTGCAGTTAGCCGTAAATCAATCAAGACTGGGAGCCTTTCTCTCTTCTAGCCCCTATTCCAGGATTATATATGTACTTTCGAAGAAGAGGCGCTCGCTACAGCCATTGAGTTTTACGATGCAATATCTATGCAACAGTGCAACCGTTCTAATTGTAAGTCTTTCACCTCCCACTTTGCATGTTTGATTCAGCTTGCCTATGTACTCTAGTATCAATCAGATATGGAGAGTGCATGTCCGCACTAATGAAGCCAAGACAAAACGTACCTGTGAAACCAAATGAACCAGACTCTTTTCCGCATGAAGGCAGATTGCCGAAATTTCTTTCGGATTTTTCCATTTAGTCCTCTACTTACGAGAAGATCCCGATTCATTCTACCACGCAAATGCTTCTCTCTCCAGTCTTCCTTTTCAATTACTGAATAGTGTGTGCTTTATATTTAGGTATTGGACAAATTCATAGGAAGAGCTGTATACGAATTCTTTACATATTCCCATGTAAGGTAAGAGCACTAGTACCTGCTCACTTTCGGTATTTTTCGTATTTATATAATTATATTGTGGAGAAAAGCAAATTGGAAAATTTCAACAATATTAGTGAATTATCCATGAATTTGAATTCATTACACTACCAGGTGCTATACTTTTCCATAAAAGAGCATTAAATAATTTTCAAACGGCCTTCGTTCATTGCGGCAGTTTTCACTAGTTATCGTATCGAGCTGCGTCGATCAAAGAGGGTGACACTCCGCGCGAATTTAATATTTGACCGTTATTTAGTGGTACTAATGTGTGCTTATATTGTTTTTACTATTTTTTAATAGTTAATTCTCCAGGTATTGGGTTAACGTAATGATCTACTACTAGTTACAATCACTTTTTCGTGATCAGGTACTGGGGTAAGCGCAAAATTATTTTCAAACTTCCAAATTATCCATTAATTTCATTAAATAACTAAAAATTTTAATTATTCTATATTTAGAAATATATGATAATAATTTTGAAAACGATATGACCATTTTTAATCAATAGAAATATTTTTCCCGTCGAATTTTGGGGAACCGAATCGAATAGTGAGCAGGTACTAGTGCCCTTACCTTACTACTATAGGTAATAGAATTACCGTTCAGAATTTAGCGAAATTCGTAGATTATGATCCAATGAAATTTTTAGGAGATTACACAGAAACAGTGAAGAGGTAACCGACGCGTAAATTCTTCGTATACTTAAGGTTCAATTTAAATATTAGTTTTCGCAGTCATTCTAACTGAGATTACCGTTCTCTTGAAATGAAAGCTTTTACGAAAAAATTCTGAAAAATTATCTAACAATACAGAAATACAGGAGCATCATCATGAATTTTTCGAAATATAGATATTTATTCAAACAAGAGATAACAATGCATCAACATATTAAGAACTAATTCATTGGTACTATTTTCTAACCTTATTCTTATGCCATGAGAATTTTCATTGATAAATAATTTTCCTGCCGCATAGTCAATCAATTGGAAATTCAGCGATAATTGATGGTCATACATCTACGAATTTTTTTTTTCAATTTCCACAAATTTTGTATCATTCTGCATAACAAAATTGTGTAGGTGTAGCATCTGTTTTCTTTATCGAGTCAAATTCCAAAGACTGATGAAATATATTGAAGATGAAAAATCCACAGCAGCTAAAATTAACGAAGGGAGAAGTCAGCATACCAAATAGATTGAAATAGCAAATCTACTTTCATATCTCATGCATGCTCAAGTGTTCCGAATATTTATTTAAGACAGCGACTATTTCGGAATGAGAAACCAGTATCAGAGGATAAGAAATGAAGAGATAAAGAAACTTTCAGAAATCACTAGAACTTCATGCACGTTTTGAAAATTATACTGGCTCGTAAGGAGATTAAGATTACCGTACCAACAGAATTCACGTATCATAATTTTATCAGAATTTTCCCTAATTGAAGGATCTTTGTATCCAGATGGGGAATTTTATCTGATTTTTGTAAGGTTAGATAGGGAAGGCGAACCTCTGAAGGGTCTAATATAAAATCTTGAAGAAAGTAGATTATTCAGGTGAATGATATTTATGCTCCAGGAAATTCAGAAAATTGTTACATATAACAGTTGTAACATTTTTAGGGTCTACATTGCATCACTTTTCTCCCTTCTCAGGGTCCAAGGATTCATGTGGAATAATTATATCAAGAACCCTCGACTTAGCCACGTTCGTTCTCAAATGGACCGAGTTTTCGACTGACTCCTATAACTGATCCAGCCTGTTGGAGAAAACATTTCTCACCCTTATAGCAATATGATAGTCTAACATTTTTTTTGTAGTGAAGGTTATCTCAAACGATTTTGAAGGAATTTCTGAAAACACCCCAGGAGGTCTCCATTGTTCACTGATTTTTTAAATTTCATTTCATGAAGGTTTCAACTCTGAAAAAATTACTGATTCATTTTGCCCTACCGGTAGATTTTGCCAAGTTCCTCCTAAAATTTGAAAAATGATAATAAATCGTCCAGCTCATTATTTTTTTTAATTGGAATCATTCATATCAATTATTGATCTTAGTAATTCTTGAAATGACAATGAAAGTGTTTTTCACTGTCAATGATTTTTGTCATTAAAACCTAAATTATTCACAAGTTTGTTCTTTTTATGTCTATGTAGTGCAGTAAAGTTAGATCTGGTATAGGAAATAGGGCTCCAGGGGATGAAAAATATATCAGCGTGTAGGGAAAAATCCCCTGATTATCATATCAAAATGTTTCCGCTGGGGGTGGGTCGGAAAGATTATAATTAATTAAAAATAAGGGTGAAAAAACAAAAATTCACTGTAATTAATAATTATTCAAAATTGTTGCAATTTTCGGCCGGGAAAAAATATCTATATGTAGATTTAATAATTTTCTTCCATACGGAGTTAGGAATGCATGCCAAAAAATGCACCGTTCACTCACAATTAATTTTTCAAGTTTTTATTATTTTTTTTTCGCCAAACGAGCAGCTGTTCATCTAATGGCGCCGGGGCCCGGTCACGTGACGCGCGCCATGCGTAGCTTTTTCAAATCACCGCAATGACCAGACAGCGGAGATAAATATTTCTTTTCAGTTTTTATATATTACCGTTTTTTATATTGATTAAAAATTAGTTATAATTAATAAATAAAATAAAAATGAATTAAATAAAATAAAAACGAAATAAATAAAATAAAAAATGAATTAAATGAAATAAAAATAAACGAAATAAAATGAAATGAATTAATTCATTCAATTTTTTTAAATCAATATATGGAAAATATGAACAATATTTAAATACTAAAAACGTAATTGTAAATATAACATAATTCTACACAATATATGTGGGATACATCACCATTGCTAGCCTTAATTTCATTCAGAACAATCAATTAAATCAATTAATTATGTTTGTAGTATTTCAATATTGTTCATATTTTCCATATATTGATTTTAAAAAATTGAATAAATTAATTCATTTCATTTTACTTCGTTTATTTTTATTTTATTTAATTCATTTTTATTTTATTTATTAATTATAACTAGTTTTTAATCAATATAAAAAACGGTAATATATAAAAACTGAAAAGCATTTGAAGTTTTTAAAGAGCATTTTCACCTCGAAAACAAGGACAGAGACCAAGAAGGATTTTTTTTTTAGAAAATTTGCGATGAAAATCTATATTTTGTATTTTTTTTTCATTTAGCTACTCACGTCATTCTTAAGAGAGAATTTTGATGCAAAAATCAAAATTCATTGATTTCTGCTTCGATAATGGGGCAAAATGGTTTAGAATTTAGGATTTTCTTCATGTTAATGGTTTTAATCGATGAAGACTGAAAAGTCACCCCCTAAAATTTTGAGCCGAAATTCTATTCGAGAATTGGTGGAATCGCCCCTATAGTTTCATTTTTCGTTATCGATCCGAACTATGGAAGAAAAAATCATTCGAGCTTCTACAATACGCTGCTCAACTTGAGCTAACTCATTTAATTTAATATCGGTGGAGGTGATAGATAAATTAATAGCAAAAAATTCATGATAAGAGCGTTACATAAGTCTACATCAGAATTCATTCCGAATTCAATATTTACTTACTTGTGGAGTGGGTCTCAGAACTCAACAGAGAATCAATTGATTCGTGCGTAGTGGAAGTATTAATCAAGAAGCATTCTCAGTACACTTATCACTCGTGCTAAGTCGAGCAGAACTAATGGTCACCGGAATGAATTCTGCCATAATTCAAATCTTCCTCTTGCTCACATTGGGTAGGCTCAATGCAGGTAATTATCTCTCTAAAAACTATCATTCCACAATCAAATAAAATGAATGGAAGCTTATCAATATTCAGAAATGACACAATTCATGATACATATTCAGTAGGTTTCAATTCATGAAACCTACTGAATATTTCACTCTCCATAATGCGCTTACCACGTTACGCGAACTTTACGTTGACGAGTAACTCGTCACAAGGTCTCATTCATTTTTTTCATCACTTTGATCATTTCATCGAAAAATGCGAAAAACTAGGATTTTTCATAAAAATGTGACTTCAAAGTGTATATATGAAAATAAATGAGGTAACGTAGAATTGCTGTACTTTAAAAAAGTAAGCGTTGAATGACGCTTAATTATAGCAAATTGAAAAAAAGCGCCGAATTTCCTATGCAGTTAAATAGAAAAAGTTCAAAATCAAAAAAAAAATGTTCGTTCAAATAAAAATGTTCGATATATACACCCAGCAAAAAAATTAAGGGAACGGTAAATTTTGTCAGTTTTTTGCTTGATTTTCAAATGGCTGTAACTTCGCCAAAAATGATCGTATCGGAATAAAAAAAAATCGTTGGAAAGCTTGAAGTCTCTGCTCTTGAAATCTTGAGATGAAAATTTTTTATGACTATTTGTTATAACGAGATAGGAGAGTTGAAAGTGGAAAATTTTTTTTTCTTTTTTTTTCATTTTTTCAACTTGTTTCACGGACTTCAAAAAAATTTTCTCGACTTAACCCTTCTGAGGATCGTGTAGCCTGGTCTTTCAGCTTCAATTTCTTTTTTTTTCCCTACGACCCTTTGTTGCTGAGATATTGTCGATTGAATCAAAAAACACCCTTTTGTCTTTAATCGTCGATATCTCAGGAACTACTGAACGCACAGCGAGCGGATGATGAGATTCGTAAACTTGAATAAATTTCCTGTAAGATTCTTGCACTGTTTGATTGAAAAAGAGTTTTCTTTCAATTTTAAAATTGGTTCGAAAAAGTACCAAAAAATTGTGTTTTTTCCCTTTTTTGAAAATTGCCCTGCATTTTGCGAATTTTGCGAAAATTGAAAATGTTTCAACGTTTTTCTTTAGTTTAATGTGTGCTGGAACACCCCCTAAATTTTCAAGCCAATCGGTTTGACCGTTTTTTTTTCCCGAACGAACAAAGTTTCAGCAAAAATTAAAGGAACACTTTTTTGTGCCCCAAACACCAATTAATGATGATTAGGGCCGAAAATGTTTTTTCTCCGTTATTTTTCCGTGATTTTTTGTGCAAAATATGTTGAATTTCATCGAAAAATGAGAACAATGGAAAAAACAAAAAAAAAATTGAAATTTTGTTTTTCATTAATCAATAAAAAATTCGAATTTTTTTTTAATCAATAAGAAATTCAATTTTTTTTTTAATCAATGGAAAATTAGAAATTTTCTCTTCTTTTGGAAATCAATGGAAAAATCAATTTTTGTTCCCAAAAAACCAGTGGAAAACTTGGAAAAAAAATTTGAAAAATGAAAAAAAAACACCGGAATCGCATTTGATTTGGAGAGATAGTGACTCAGCAGATTTTTTCAAACAATTTTTTTTCGATTTTTTTTCGTTAAAAAAAATTGTTTTTTTGATTTTTTCTTCATTTTTCATTGTTCTCATTTTTCGATGGAATTCAACAAATTTTGTACGAAAAATCACGGAAAAATAACGGAGAAAAAACATTTTCGGCCCTAATCATCATTAATTGGTGTTTAGGGCACAGAAAAGTGTTCCTTTAATTTTTGCTGAAACTTTGTTCGTTTGGGAGAAAAAAACGGTCGAACCGATTGGCTTGAAAATTTAGGGGGTGTTCCAGCACACATTAAACTGAAGATAAACGTTGAAACATTTTCAATTTTCGCAAAATTCGCAAAATGCAGGACAATTTTCAAAAAAGGAAAAAAACGCAATTTTTTCGTACTTTTTCGAACCAATTTTAAAATTGGAAGAAAATTTTTTTTCAATCAAACAATGCAAGAATCTCACAGGAAATTTATTCAATCTCATACGAATCTCATCATCCGCTCGCTGTGCGATCAGTAGTTCCTGAGATATCGACGATTGAAGACAAAAGGGTGTTTTTTGATTCAATCGACAATATCTCAGCAACAAACGGTTGTAGGGAAAAAAAAAAAGAAATTGAAGCTGAAAGACCAGGCTACACGATCCTCATAAGGGTTAAGTCGAGAAAATTTTTTGAAGTCCGTGGAACAAGTTGAAAAAATGAAAAAAAAAGAAAAAAAATTTTTCCACTTTCAACTCTCCTATCTCGGTATAACAAATGGTCATAAAAAATTTTCATCTCAAGATTTCAAGAGTAGAGACTTCAAGCTTTCCAACGATTTTTTTTTTATTCCGATACGATCATTTTTGGCGAAGTTACAGCCATTTGAAAATCAAGCAAAAAACTGACAAAATTTACCGTTCCCTTAATTTTTTTGCTGTGTGTATATCGAAGGATGATTTCAAATGACTTGAAACGTCGAGGACTGCTGTTTTTAAAAAATATCTGTATGTGTGTATGCATTCATGAGTGTGATCACAAATTTTTGGCTTTACTCTGAAACAGGGCTAGCTAGCAATTTCAAAATTTGCCAGTATGTTTCTATGTGCCTCAAATACTCATCTAAATTTCAGCTCAATCAGTCCAATAGTTCCTAAGAAAAATGAAAATGACGAAAGAACGATTTTCCGACTTTTCTCGATGAACAATTGAATCTCAGCATCCGTTCTCCTCGACGAGATGCGTGCTCATAAGAAGCACATTCTATCTCTGAGGTGATCATCGTTAAGATTTTTGGTTTGAATAATATACAACTTTTTTTTCTTTTTTCTATCAAATATACAACTTTCGAGAAATTTTTTGAAATAATCTCATCATCACCATAACTTAGTGTGTCATGAGTCGAGGAGTTCCTGCTTGTTTATTTTCTCCAATGAGATAAGCGCTTAAAAACGAAGTGTAATATCAATGCATCCCATACCGAATGCATATACCCTTCTGTGCTGCTGTCAGGTGTGAAAATTAATCAAATAAATTGGGACAATAAATCGACATGAATATTCTTACAATGAATTGAATTGATCATGAACATTACAGGCATTGAACTTGTGAATCCAGTAGAAGCCTTCAAAATAGTGCAAGAAATGGTGGACCCCTTGGCATCACTTTATTCATCCATGCGTACATTGATCGATATAGTTTCACAGTAAGATTAAATGAAAATAAAATTGATGTTGGGAGCTCCAAGGAACCATAAATATCTACTCATTCTTTCATTGACTAGAAATCGTACAAATGAAAATATAAAAGGAGATGTTGACCTCATATCTCGAAGTATTGAGCAGCTCGCCACTGATATTCCGAAAAATTGGATACCCCTCCGACGTATCATGGTCTACAGTTCTGAACCCACTCAATTCTTCACTTATCAACGCGTAGCAAGAAGAAATATTCATAAGAGCTTAAGTGACTCTTCTAGACTCATCAATAAGCAAAATCAAATATCAGTTGCCGTGGTATTGAGGATACAAAAATCATTGAATCGTGTGATGACAGCAATGAAAAATGGTCTACTTGATCCAGTCAATGCATACTTCATAGCACGATTTTCACTGGTAAGTCATTCATGGTTGTTCATTAATTGATTATAACAGGAAAATTCTACTTCTTTTTATTCAGGAGAACGGAATTGTCCACTGTGATGTACAAGCTTCAATTCATATGATATACTTCAATTTGATGATGCATTTGGTTACATTGGAAGTTGTTATACTTGCAGCTATAAAAATTCATTATAGTCAGAATGAAAATTTTAATGGTCTGAATTACCTTATATCCAATTTTTTGTATGAATCACTCCAAGAACATTCCATTTTCGAGGAGATTCTCCCAGGTGCATTGGATAGATTGCAATTTTACACAACATTTCCAGTTGAAATAATGGAAATGATGCCGAATACGATTAACAGTTGTTATAAAGACGGTAATCATTTTAATTATGAAATTCTTTCATTCACTGGTTGTTCTTCACAAAATCAGCTACGTTCTCTCACATGAAATTCTGCTCTTCAGTTGGACAATACATTGAATTGGAAGGACTGATCCAGACTGTATTCATTACAATGAATGGATTGCAATCTTGTGTAAACGCTAATAATCGCAGACTTATCTTCAATTGCATCAAAGCGTATGTAATTTATCCAAAGTTCTTTTATCATATGAACCCTCTGTATTTCACGAGATGAGCGTGATGCCACTGCATTAAATGCGACGAGCTGTTGTTGTTTCATCCCTACTATTAACTGAATAATCATTGTGAATATCACTACTCCATCTCTTACTCATTGAATTGAAAAGCATCAGATTTTCTCCAATTTTTCCCCAACGGGCCCCTATCTTTACAATCCATTATAAACATTGCTAGAATTTTCAAGTTTCTCCAAATGCAATCATAAAACGACCTAAACCTTACAATTGACATTTGCCAGAAGTTTCAATTTATAAAATTTCTGAAACTCCTCCCTTTCCGTTAGGGAACTTTTTATAACCAAATATTCATGAAGTGTAATGAACAAATACTCACAACTGGAAGGCATTAATGAACTATTCATGGTCATAATCAATAACATCATTACACCTGAATGAAAAGCTATCCGAGCAGAAATTTGGTCCGTTCTGCCGAAGTTCCCCTGTGCCAAATCCGGGCTGAACTACGGTAGACCGGATACGGCATGCCAAGTCCGGCATTGATTGGGGCCGGCTGTGTCTGCCGTAGATGAACCATATTTCGGCTCATCTTCGGCAAGAATGAAGGGTCCGAATCGTGACCGGACTTGGTATGACACATACGGTATTTCCAATCCCGTCCTGATCTGGATCAATTAATATTTGCCATGACTGAGCCACAAGTTATTCGAAAAAAAAAAGCTGGCACCCGCGATGGAACCCTCGACCTTTCAATCACCAGTCTATTACCTTACCGTCCAAGCCGTGAGGACATTTCATACTTTGAGACCTAAATTTTATTCTGATAAATTTATCACCGTTTGCCTAGTTCAGAGAAATGAAATTCGATCAGAATTCTTCAGAAGTTATAAAATAATGTGAAATAATTTAATCATGACAAGAAGAAAAATTGAAGCATTGGCAGTACGTTATTGGCCCGACAAGCGGCCAATGCTCAGGAGCCAAGCCTTGGGACTCCAAGTTTCGAACAACGCTTGGCCAATTCTGGCAGGCCGAACTACGGTGCATCGTCGCTCAGCCAATCTTGAAGGCCCGAACGACGGTGTACCGATGCTTGGCGAAGGTTTGGCCGAGCCATGGTTACCAGACTTTGGCATGCAAATTCTTGGCCGATGTTCGGCCAAGAGTCGAGCATTGGGCGATTCCTACCCGGGACGGGATTGATAAGTCCTTAATTCGATTCTTACTTTGGGCTTACAATGTCTATTTTTGAAAATTGAATCATCCTATTTTAAAAGATCAATCAGTTCGTCTGACCACTCCTTTTCAAATATTCAAATTATTTGGAATGTGTTCATTACAGAAATTGTCGATGAGGTTCCAGAAGTCTTGCGTACACAGAGAAAAATGTTTTCTTAATTTAAGAATGTGCAGGTCACTTAAATTAAGAAAGAAAAGTCACTTGATTTAAGTGAGAAAACTCACTTGATTTAAGTGAGTTTTATTTTCTTAAATTAAGAAAGAAAACGTCACTTGATTTAAGTGAGAAAAGTCACTGAATTTAAGTGAGTTTTACTTTCTTAAATTAAGAAAGAAATAGTCACTTGATTTGAGTGAAAAAAGTCACTTAATTTAAGAATGGCAGGTCACTTACATTGAATGACTGCACATTCTTAAATTAAGAAAACATTTTTCTCTGTGTAACGAACGCATAATGAATCATTATTTTTCAATAACATGAATTTATTTGATCTCTTATTCATCGAAAATTATGAGCAGCCTCCGCATTGTTCATGATCTATCTATAGCACTCAGAGTATCTTTGAATCTCGATTCTATAATGCATCATTCTATTTCCAGTTACTCATATAATACGAATCACTTCATATTTTAGCAACATCTCCCAAACAAGGGGAAGGGGATCTTACATAGATGAACGGCGTTGCGACAACGATACTACACGGAGAGAAATAACATAGTAACCATTACTATGTTCAACATAGTAATGGTTTTTTCGCGTCGGGCCACATAGTGATACTTGCTATGTTAACATGGTAATCATTACTATGTTGTACATAGTAATGGTTGCTATGTCCAACATGGTAATCATTGCTATGTTGTACATAGTAATGGTTGCTATGTCCAACATGGTAATCATTGCTATGGCCAACATAGCAATGATTACTATGTTGAACATAGTAATCATTACTATGTTGAACATAGTAATCATTACTATGTTGAACATAGTAATCGTTACTATGTTGAACATAGTAATCATTACTATGTTGAACATAGTAATCGTTACTATGTTGAACATAGTAATCATTACTATGTTAACATAGCAATCATTACTATGTTAACATAGTAATCAGTATTATGTTAAAATAATTCAAATTGGTATGTTTATAGTACATACACACAGTTAATACCGGATCAGGAGAGAGTTTCTCCAGTTTTTTGTCAATATCTCGGTAACTAAACGAGATAGAGCGAAATGGGCGTCAATTTAGGATCACCAGGGGATTTCCCTGGGTTTTGCCGATTATAGAGGAAAATAAGCGAGATAGAGCGAAATGGATATTGATATGGGATCAGGAGGAAATTTCTCCAGGTTATCGTGATTATCTCTGTTAATAAGCGAGATAGAGCGAAACGGACGTTAATATGGGATCAAGAGGGAGTTTTTCCAGCTCTTCGTGATTATCTCGGTGAATAAGCGAGATAGAGCGAAATATATATCAATATTGAATGAGGAGAGATTTTTTCAGTTTTTCGCTAACATCTCGGTGAATAAAGGAGATAGAGCGAAATAGATATCAATATTGAATCAAGAGAGAGTTAGTTCAGTTTTTCGGTAACATCTCGGTAAATAAGCGAGGTAGGGCGAAATATATATCAATATTGAATCAGGAGAGAGGTTTTTCAGTTTTTCGCTAACATCTCGGTGAATAAGTGGGATGGAGCGAAGTGCACATTAATATGGGAATACTGGGGAGTTTTTTCAGTTCTTTGTGATTATCTCGGTGAATAAGCGAGACGCAGCGAAATGAACGTTAAAATGAGATCACCAGGGAGTTACTCTAGTTCTTCGCGATTATCTTGGTGAATAAGCGAGATAGAGTGGAGTGGATGTTTATATGGGATCATCGGGGAGTTTCTCCAGTTTTTCGTGATTATCTCGATAAATAAACGAGATAGAGCGAAATGGACGTTAATATGGGAGCAGGAGGGAGTTTCTTCAGTTTATTACGATTATCTCGGTGAATAAGCGAGATAGAGCGAAATAGATATCAATATTGAATCAGGAGAGAGTTTTTTCAGTTTTTCGCTAACATCTCGGTAAATAAGCGAGATAGGGCGAAATATATATCAATATTGAATCAGGAGAGAGGTTTTTCAGTTTTTCACTAACATCTCGGTGAATGAGTGAGATAGAGCGAAATGGACATTAATATGGAATCACCGGGGAGTTTTTTCAGTTCTTTGTGATTATCTCGGTGAATAAGCGAGACGCAGCGAAATGAACGTTAATATGAGATCACCAGGGAGTTACTCCACTTCTTCGCGATTATCTTGGTGGATAAGCGAGATAGAGTGGAGTGGATGTTAATTTGGGATCAAGAGGATATTTTTTCATCTGAAAACTTCCTCATAATTCCATATGTGTACTTTGCTTTATCTCGTTTATTCACCGATATAGTGGCGAAAAACTGAAAAAAACTCCCTCCTGATACTAAATTAACGTCCATTTCACCTTCTCTCGCTTGATTACAGAGATGATTGTGAAAGTTGAGGAGACTATCTCCTGATCCCATTTTAACGTCTATTTCGCTACATCTCACATATTCATCGAGATAATCACGAAAAACTGGCAAGACTCCCCGGTGATCCCATATTAATGTCCATTTCGCTCTATCTCGCTTATTCGCCAAGATAATCACGAAAAACTGGAAAAACTCTCTGGTCATCTCATATTATCGTCCATTTCGCCGCATCTCGCTTATTCACCGAGATAATCACGAAAAATTGGAAAAACTCCCTCCTTCTCCAGAATCAACGTCCATTTCGCTCTATCTCGCCTATTCACCGAGATAATCGTGATAAGCAGGAGAAACTCCCTCCTGATCCCAAATTAACGCCCATTTCGCTCTATCTCGCTTATTTACCGAGATAATAGCGAAAAACTAAAGAAACTCCCCGGTGATCCCATATTAATAGGTATTTAATGTCCATTTCGCTCTATCTCACTTATTCACCGAGATGTTAGCGAAAAATCGAAAAAATTCTCTCCTTCTCCAGAATTAACGTCCATTTCGCTCTATCTCGCTTATTCACCGAGATACTCGTGATAAGCTGGAGAAACTCCCTCCTGATTCCATATGAACGTCCATTTCGATCTATCTCGCTTATTCACCGAAATAATCACGAAGAGCTAGAAAAACTCCCTCTTGATCCCATAGTAACGTCCATTCCGCTCTATCTCGTTTATTCACCGAGATAATCAAGGAAAACTGGAAAAACTCCTTCTTGATCCCATATTAACGTCTATTTCGCTTATTTACCGTGTGTGGACATCACGCACACGTGTGCGTGCATCACGCACCGAGTGTGCGTAAATCACGTTCGATTGTGAGAACGTGAAGTACGCACATATGTTAATTACGCACACATGTGCAGAGATTACGCACTTCTGTGCGTGTTCTACACTCAGTGTAATCTGTGTGCAGAAACTCCCTGCTGATCCCAAGTTAACGCCCATTTCGCTCTATCTCGCTTATTTACCGTAATATTGACAAAAAACTGGGGAAACTCCCTGGTGATCCCATATTAATGTACATTTCGCTCATTTACTAAGATAATAGCAAAAAAATGAAAAAATTCCCTTCTGATCCGGTATCAACTGTGTGTATGTACTATGAACATAGTCATTTGAATTATTTTAACACAGTAATGATTACTATGTTCAACATAGTAATGATTACTATGTTCAACATAGTAATGATTACTATGTTCAACATAGTAATGATTACTATGTTCAACATAGTAATGATTACTATGTTCAACATAGTAATGATTACTATGTTCACATAGTAATGATTGCTATGTTAACATAGTAATCATTACTATGTTCAAAACAGCAATGAGTACCATGTCGACCATAGCAATGATTACTATGTGCAACATAGCAATGATTACCATGTCGAACATAGTAATCATTACTATGTTCATAGTACTCATTGCTATGTAGTGTGTACTATGTTGGCATAGCACTCAGTACTATGTGATATAGTAACCATTGCTATAACATAGTAACCATTACTATTCCATTTCTCTCCGTGTAGTTCAGTTTTCCTGACATTAGAGGAGAGACCTTGTTATGGATATTTATCAAACTGTTCAGTTCATAAAAGATTGAGTGATGTGTGCATGACTGTATGTATGAAAGGAGTCATATTCTTTTCCTAATACGAATTCGAACAATATTATTTTTCTTTTTTGTTTCATCTATTCTTCATAAATCGACTGATAACATCGACTGTCTATGGGAAGACATCTGGCATGAAGCGTTATTCCTCATACAAGATTGATGACACCCCGTACGGAACCAATGATTCCTGTTATAATGGAATCAGTTACAGTGATGGGTTTCCAATGAACAGGTAATTATTTTCCATTTCACAATTGATAAATTTGGAATTTGCGTGAAAGTGAAGAAGGAAGTGTTTTCAAACCAATTCTCCAATAGAACGTCGATTTCTCTAAATATTAATTTCATAATAGAATATTATGAAATTCATATTCATTCAAATTACTCATGAACTTCGTTATCCCTTAACGTAGGCGGTAATGGTATATTTCGCTCCATGTATGACGGGTTTTTCACGAGTGTGAAGTTTGCAGCTCGAGGCAAATCCGAGAGCTGTCAATGACACGAGCTGTACACATGGTGAATAATATTTTTCGACAGTGATGTTACATTCTATGAGTGATTGTGCTCTTTTCCCTGACCTTGTGACTAGAAAGTCTTTTGTTCACAAAAGAAAGGAAAAACACTTTTCGGCATCAGGGGAATGTAGCAGCAGCGTCAAAAAGTAAGGGAGACCGGAGCAAAGTGGGGTACCTTTTTTTTTGGAGCACTTTTTTTTTATTAAAAATGATTTCCGGAGTGCTCATTTGTTATTGCATAAGAAAAATTGGGGGAAGGGGGGTACTCTGGACAAGGTGGGGTACCTACTGTTCTGGAGCATTTTTTTTATGGAAAATGGTTGCTGGAGTGCTCATTCTTTATTGCGTGAGGGAAATTGAGGGAAAGTGCAATATTTTTAAGTTGATTTTTTTTAGCCAAAATGCATCAATTTAGACGAGCATTGATTTTATTCAACAACAGCTGTTCAGCTTTGGAGTTTTCCCAAGTTTTTCAATACATATTAAATATAACACTCAAATTGAATTTCTTTGTGGCAGGCTTTTACTAGTATATTAGACGAGTGCGGGAAGCGCCGTATTACCCACGAGCGCGGTTTGAGCACACGAGCGAAGCGAGTGCACTAAAACGCGCGAGTGGGTACGGCGCCCTGCACGTGTGGTGAGATGTGAGTAATATACAATTTTATATCACTCACATGCGGTGTGAAATGGCGCTTGCCCTTACTCCTTAGAAGTTAGTAAGTGCTGTTTTGATCCATTGAAACGTCTCACTCATCGTGTTCGATGAATGAGATTTCTGGCGTGTATAAAGACTATTACTTACGCTGGAGTGTATGGTCTTAGCATTACCGCACGCTTCAGCGTGGGTAATGGTCTTTATCCACGTCCAAAGCCTCATTCGTCGAACGCGGTGGGTAAGACGTTTCAGTGGATAAAACAGCTTTTGCCAATCTCTAAAGAGCGAGGTAAAGCGCCATTGTACCCGCGTGAGCGATATAAAAATTTTTAACAGTGCACTCGACTAATAATTTTTTTAACCAATATTCTAGCTCAACTGCGATAACTCGTTGTCACTGTACTTGTCACGATAATGGACCAGAATCTCCTCCGATTCATGTTTTGAGTTTGACTTGGTCATTTTCGGAAATAGAAAAAAACAAGTTGAGTCAACCGATTCATTTTCATCCAATCAGAGCAGTAAATAATGGAAATTTTTTTCAGAGTCATAATTGGTGTAGCACTAAGAACGTTTGAGAGCATGATTACTATATCAATCAAGCAAGGAACTCTGATTCGAGAAGGCTCCATTTTACCAGGGAGTGATGAGTGGAAACCATTTCAAGCTCCACAGGGAATAAAGATGAATGGAAAAACCTCGAACTACTATGCAGATAAAATAATGGTTCTGGATGAGAATACGATATTCGATTTAGATGACGTTGTCACTGATCCTGGATATGTTGTTACTGGTGAACTATTATCGCTATCATCAATTGAAATAGTTGATAACATCTTAGAATGTTGTTGAACTATAGAATTAACCAGTGATATACCTCAAGAATCATAGCTTGGTAAACTATCATGTGAATCGAAGAGACAGAGGCCAAATAGATATACGGGGCAGAAATGACTGAATTTTTTTTCAAAATGGAGCCCTTCAATGACATTCTTTGAAGGTTTCCATTTTGGAACAATTCTCACTCATTTTACCCTGCAGGCACGATTTCGATCGAATTTATCATTCCATTTCTGTGGAATCACGAGAGAGGAATAATCATTACGATTTGCTTATCCATTTTCGTAGTCATTGTCACCAATCTTGATACATAAGGATGAATTCTTCTTTCAGATTTACAGCAATCTATATACTCGAGTGCATTATTCATACTGCCTCCTTCCTAGAGTCATTCATCATCGTCCTAATTGTCATTGTTAATGAATTGAGATAATATTATAATTTCATGATATTGCCGGATGTTGTTCTCCACGAAATTCCAGAATGCTATGATATCATTATTTTGTGATACTGAGACGATTATTGCTCCTTTTTTTTCTAGGAATAGCATTTCATGAAGTTGAAAACCAAAGGATAAAACTCAAATTACGTCAAACGAAATTCAATTGGAAAACGGGAGCATTGGATTATTCCATGGAAAATAGGGTGATGAATCCAAAGTCGAATCGGTATGGCACTACCGATATGGTATTCCACTTTTTTTGCATTCTGGCAGTACCTCGCAATTATAAACCTCATTTTTCTGTCTTCACTTGCAGGAAGGAACTGCGTGTACCAACTCTGAATCCATCATTATATTTGAATTCGTCTGTACCGATACCCAATCCAAAATCTAATGGATATTATGTGAGACTACAAGAGTCTTCAAAAGAGATGAATGGAGGTAGTACTACTGTGCCATTTTTCGATTCTCGTTCCGTCGAAATGGAACAGCTCTCTCCAATCGCTGGGATCGGTTTATGTCATACAAGTTTATCTGATTCCGCTGGATTCATCTCATTCAGATTGATTGGATTGAATTACAGTAATTTATTGATGGGTCCTTTCTAAGGATATGTTGCTAGATTTCGATCGACGAATAAATTATGCCTCTTCTGTTTCTCTATTTCCTTTGAATTCAAACAGTTAGCACCAGAAGCAAGTTCAACAAATGAGAATTGTTGCTTGCTTATGTTATAATAAGTAATGTCTCCATGTGAAACATAGAGAATGGAAGAAAACAATTTATAATGGGATTCCATCGATAGTCGTACAATTCAGCATGAGTCAAGAATGTAGAGCATGAATTAAGAGGTAAATTAGTAAATAAAATCATTTGTTCATTCGTGGAAGTGTTGAATACAGCAGTGAAAAAAATGTACTGGGAAATAATGAAAATTTTCATATTTCACATAAATATGTTAAACGTATATAATCAGTATAGTCTATTAACTCAATGCGCTTCATTGACATATTAAGAAAATATTCGACACATATTCATCGATTTCCTTAAAATTTATGCAATTAAGCAATGAAATTATAAAGCAATGAGACATAACAACGGAACAAATTCTTACATCACGTGAATCAATATATGTAGAAGTGATACATGAAATCAGATATTAGTAACTTTAAGACTCCACACACTCATTCATATATGATGATATTTATCAATCATGTATTACAGATACTGGACAATCATATGTTGAGTTGTACTGAATTGATCTATCTTTTCGAATATTGAATCACACATGACTCACATATGATAGCTGCAACGAGAATATACCTCGTTTCACACACTATTAGCTTTATATTTCTCATATATACACTCAGCAAAAAAATTCAGGGAACAGTGAATTTTGTTAGTTTCTTTCGTGATTTTCAAATGACTGCAACTTCACCAAAAATTATCGGATAGGAATAAGAAAAAATGGTTGGAAAGCTTGAAGTTTCTACTTTAAAAATCTTGAGATGGAAAATTTTTCTGAGCATCCGTTATAACGAGATAAGAGGGTTAGAAGTGGACACATTTTTTTCTCGTTTTCTTTAATTTTTTCAAATTGCTTCAAAGAAGAAAAAAACTTTATTTTTCGGTACATTTTCGAACTAATTTTAAAAATAAAAGAGAGAATTCTTTCAATGAAGCAGTGCAAGATCCTTATAGGAAAGTTATTCAAGTTTACGAATCTCATCATCCGCTCGCTGTGTGATCAGTAGTTCTTGAGATATCGACGATTACAGACAAAAGGGTGTTTTTTGATTCAATTGACGATATCTCAGCAACAAATAGTCGTAAGAACAAAAAAAAAGAATTGAAGCTGAATGGCCAGGCTACACGACCCTGATAAGGGTCAAGTCGAAGAAAAACATTTAAGTCCGTGGAGCAATTTGAAAAAATAAAAAAAAAACGGAAGAAAATTCGTCCGCTTTCAACCCTTCTATCTCGTTATAACGGATGCTCATGAAAATCCATCTCAAAATTACATAAGTAGAGACTTCAAACTTTCCAAATACTTTTTTTTCATTCCGATCCAATGATTTTTAGTGAAGTTGAAGCCATTTGAAAATTACGAAAAAAGCTGACCAAATTTACTGTTCCCTTAATTTTTTCGCTGAGCGGAAATCGTTTCGGAATACATAGCTTGTGCATAACGAGATATAGAGGAAGCCGGGGCAAAATGGGGTACCTAAGGAAAGGATAGGGTTTTCAGGGCTTTAAATTTGATCTTATCTTTATTTTTGCCTATCTTCTTGGTTTTTCAATCAATGGAATCATGTCGATCATGTTGAGCCCATTGGGGCAAAGGGGGCTACCCAAAAAAAAATTCTCAGTATTCTGAAATGGTTTAAATGACTCCAAGAAAGGATATGGAGAAATAGTGAGTATACTGAAATCAAAATTTTGATGGTCAATAGCGAACTCCCAATAGCTCAGCTGGTAAAGTATTAGATCGGATATCTGAAAGCTGAATTACACTTGAGGACTCCTTATTTCCTTCGAAATTCGATTCCTTGACACTTCCTCAGTTGTAAGTCTGGTAATCGGCAATATTCTGCTCTCCACAAGATAATGCAGGAAAAGGCAGAATGGACCGTTAGAGAAAAATAATTCAAGATTTACTTTCAGAGTGAAGGATTCCATGGAGAGAATCTAGAAAAATTGAGAAACTCCTTCAGCATACCGACATTTTCGAATAATATTTTTGAAAAAGTCTTTACTTTAAAAAAAATCTCGGATCATTTCGCTCCGGCGGTTCAATTTCCTATGGCTTCTCCCAATCATCAAACTTATTCATTCCGACTTCAAATTAGTTCATTTCAGTGTAACATTCAGTAATTGAGTTTTACCACTTGACTATTGTAGCAACTCTTCAGACGAATGAATGAAAATAATTGAAAAAGAGATTGTTATCGTTCAAGACATCTGAAGTGGCATATCTGTTCAATTCGAAAGGAATTCGATGGGATATTTATCTAGATTCGGACATGCCCGAGATGAAATTTCTCCGTCTCTGAGAGTTTTAGAGACGCTCAGAGATCTCGCGGAGTCTCTACAGCGTCTCACGCGTCTCGCAGAGTCTCTGTAAAACCTTTTGGAATCTCCTAGCGTCTTCGAGCTCAGAGACTCAGGTCTCTCAAATGATCGACATTTTCGAGAGACTGCGAGAGACGCTGAAGAGATTGTAACTTAGATTTTTTTTGAGTTTTAGAACTTAGAAAAAATTCTTCAAAATTCATAAACTTTGAAAACTTCGAACGAATACTTTAGGTACATTTCTGAAATTGGCATGTGAAAGGAGGTGGTTGGGAGAAAATGATTAATGACTGAACAGGAAAAAACAGAAAGGATCGAAAGTAAGTGAAGAACTTGAGTGGAAAGTCGGGGAGAATCGGTAAAATGGACTCCAATAACAAGATGAGTCAATAATTTTTTCCAACATGATGGACTCCATGATAAAATCTGAAAATAATTGAGAGGATGCTCCAGTATGTGGACATTGTTAAAGAATATTTTTTGATTTTTCGTAGAGGTCTTTGTTCTAAAACACCTCTAACTATAACTGCTGTTAACTTGACTCACTAGACGAGGCGCAGGTAATAGTAGCTAATGTGCTATTTTTCGCAGGTGTTGAAACGTTTTTTCTTTCATTATCCATTTTAGCTTGATTTCAATTTTCGTTTAGAAATTTTAGTTTGGAACTTTCATCACGCATATATGTTGAAGTTTTCATAGTGTGTTCTTGCTCAATTTGCGATTTAATTTTTTCTAATAAATGATGTAAGACAAAAGAAAGTTAATTATTCTTATTAATCATTCTAATTCATCCACAGATCTCTACAGAGCATCTCTTCAGAGTCTCTGTGCGTCTCTATAGAGATGCATCTTTGCAGAGTCTCTGTGCATCTCTATGGAGAGGCGTCTCCGCAGAGTCTCTGTGCGTCTTTGCAGGACGCATCTCCACAAAGTCTCTCAGCGTCTCTGTCGAGACGTTCATCGCCGTCTCTCGAAAGTCACTCTCTTGTCGCGGAGAGAGACTCAACAAGAGACGGAGACGCGCGTCTCTACAGACTCCAGAGACGCACAATTTTTCATCTCGGGTGTTCAGATTGACCCATTGACTGTTTTTGTTCACTATAAAGGACATTGAGATTCACGCTCTAGAATTAAAATCAGTCAACGACAATTATTAACTGGTTTAAATTTTGGAGCGTGAAACTCAATGTCCTCTATAGTGGTTAAAAACAGTTAATGGGTTAAAAAAACAATATCTACTATCTCTTATCCAGAAGGGTATCAAAGTCTCAAAAAGCAAGAGTTTTATCCAAAAAATACTATAAAAATGAACAAAGAATAATTGCACTCTATTTGAAACGATTAACAAACTTTGAATACCTTACTGCGGCTTTCTCAAAAATGCGTGAATACAGGCTGGCTGATTGTGTGAAAATATCTTGTTCTCTCACAGGATCCAGTGATTTACGTGTACTACGTACGACGAATAAAAACGTCGAAGTGGAATCGAAGGAGCTTCTGCCCACTTTCCATTGTAATTCCCGTGAATTTTTCTCCCCCTAGTATAGAAACTACGAACGAGTAGAGAAAAGAAGCGGAATAAAAAATGGTGGTGAAGTGAGACAGAGATAGAACGTACCAATATTCCATTTCAGGATTTATCCATAAGGTGACGTTTTCTATGGGATCGAAATAAATTCCAAAATCCATACGATTGCCAGCTACGGTGTAAGTCCGTTTCCTTCTTCTGTTTCGTATCTCACATCGGAAAAATCCTCTACCCACTCGGCTTTCTATATTGGCTACGAAACGGTGGATATGTGAAGCGATTTCAAGATCGGAACTCGATTGTTCCGGTCTTGACATCGAGGAGATAAACGGCATCCCATATAGGCATGTTTTTACCTTCTCTCTCACTCTTACTTTCCTTTTCTCTCACATACCCTCAATATTGCTCAGGTTACCACCCTTAGCTTTTATCTGACAATACAGAACACACTTCCACTCTCAAGGACATCGAAAAGAGTATGTTTATCGAATAAAAAGCTTTCCAGGGCTTTTTCTTCCCTTAATGTAACCTCGAATATCTCTCATGGGCTCTGTGGACCGCCTGTACGTATTTCCTACCAAGCATAAAATCATCCATCCCTCGCTATTTTATTAGACTACATAACTTATGAAGGAATTCAGAGAGAAGTGAATCTTTCGGTCAACAATTTCTGCCTGAAAATGATTGAGTATTCGAGAAATTCTCAATTCTTTACAAAAGCCGTTTAACTTCGCTAATCCATATTAATAATTAAAAAGGAGAATACATTCGTACTGGAGTCCTTTTATGTGTTATCCTTTGAGCCCGAAACGACTCAAAGTAATAAAGCCGAAGAAACCTCAATTTGGAGTTAATTTCCAAAGAGCATGTGCATAAGAAAAGTTTGATCTCTGTTTTAATTTTATGAATGCTAATTCGTTCATACTATTGAAAGATTTGGGAGAAAGGATTTAAACTTTTTTTGAACATGAAAGATTTTTTTTCATGATTCCATATTCTTCATTGAAAATATGAATAATATCTCCTGTGAGTGAGTCATCAAAAATAGTTTCATACTATTGTTATTGCTGGTTTAAGAAATTTAAATTAAAATCTCCATGTAAAGTTGTTGAAATTTCTAATATAAACAGATGTATTTCATATTCATAGCACTTTGAACATTCACTATTCACGTAGTCGTAACCTGTACAGCTGTTATATACTAGAAATGCTTCTTCGTCGATCATAATTGTTCTTTTGTAGAAAATCGAATTTATAGAAATAATTTTTTTGAAGATCAAATAGGAAAAGGCAAACTCAGCACATTTTCAGCTAGTTTTGTATGATTTCATGCGCAAGCGTAGCATACATTGCGTTGTTCGGAGAGCATTCTAATTGATTTCAAAAAGTGCGCGGTTCTGACGTTACTGTCATGCGAGTAAGACAGAGGTTAACTTCTCGAAAATCAGTATTTTTTGAGACAAATTAATTTATTCTAAAATCACCAAGTATCTAATGCATTTGAGGAAACTCTTAAACTATTCTTTACATATTTATTTATCCATTACGGAAGTTTTCCCCCTAAAAACCTGTTAATTGCCACAAAATTCAAGTTTATAGACGAAAACCCATAAGAGACCGTGTTAATTGGAAAATCTTCATTTATTAATTTCCCTCGAACAAGATATCCGAAAATTTTGAAATTTTAACGGGTGACTTTTGAGATTTTCAGAAGTATATTGGAATTTTTTCATAATTATTGGTCTGTTAATTCAGTTACCGGATGAACTCCCTTAAGGGCATCTAGAACTTGATTTCTAACAAACAACTGAGTAATTATGTGCAAATTCGTTGGATACTCTGAATTCTCAATTTCATATCTACGATATATTAAAATTCATGTAAGAGGAGAATAAAAATTATTTTCGATGCAACACTTCACGATTTTACTTAAAACATAAATGTGAAATGCATTCGCCAGTTAATTCTTGTATATTAGCTTCGTTTGAGATTATTTATATTCGTTGATGATTACATTCATCTCCAATATCATTGCACAGAGTAGAGCAAAGTTAGAGAAATAAGAAGAATAGCACAGTAGACAGAGAAGATTCAGTAATGAATAAAAAAAAAGAAAAAAAAACTTCTCAACGATTCCATTTATTTCGAATGAAAAGCCCCTGGGATCTCTTATACAATTGCAGAAAAGTCAGTGGGAAAGCAGTAGAGCGTACATTTCTCGAATAGCCCACCAAAAATTTCCGTGCACAGCTGTACTATTTCACGTTCACTTCTGTTCATGTCAAATATTTCTACGTTAAAATAAGTTTTGTACGATTGTTCACATTGGTTGGACATTCCTGTTAAAGTGTAGATACATTGAACTCAACTATACAAAAGAGAATTTAAATTAAAATTTTTTCGAGTTAAGAAGTGAAAGAAAGATTTGAAAAAATGTTTTTTCCTTTGGAGTAAATTCAGGCAACTTTTTTTGTCAATCTTTCTTATTTGTAACTTTTATGTTGAATTCATTGTGGACGGTTTATACAAGGTGGAACAGCAACACTAATGTTAAAAAATTTATAATATGTTTTCTCTCTGATATTATTGTATCCACTCGAGAATTATTCCAGAAAATTTCGAGAAGTGTCACTGTGTTAAGGAGGAACATCATTTTTTGACATAAAATTAAGAAAGTTCAGACTTACACCAAAATTTGGGGATATATTCTTGAACTAATCAATAATTATCCTTGAAGTTTAGGAATGACTGACCGCATCGATTTGAAGGAAAAAATTATTGGAAATATCGTTTTACATGGGCTTAAATACACTGACAGGGTATCTAGCGGTCAGGGAAACCTGGAGAACCGGGAAAAGTCAGGGAATTTCATTCTTCTGGAAAAGTCAGGGAATTCTAAAATTTATCTGGAATTTTAATTCTTTCTCAGGAAGAATGAACATGAAAATTCTCTGATTGTACAGAGGAGAATTTATGATGTAATTCAATTGAAGGAAAGACTTAAAAATTTGGTTGTGACAAAACACATATGAAAAGACTTTATAAAGTCTTTCTAAAAAAGTTACAGTTCTTTATAAAATAAAAAGTTTCAATTCCTTACAAAAATATTCTTTATAAAACACTCTCGTACGTGAAGCTTTAATCCATGCAGCTCGTGATTTTCACGCATAGTGCAAAAAAAGATCTGACGAAACAAAAAAAATGAAAGAGAAAAAAACGAAAAAGCGTGAAAATCACAAGAAAGATCGGCTGGAATTGTAGAAGAACTAGAAACCAAAGACCGGAAAGCACTCGATGATGCTGTGAAAGCAACCACTTACATTGACGAAAAAATCAAAAAATTAAGACAGGCGTGATTTTGATGCCAAAAAAAATACTATTTTTGCCCACGGGGCTGGAAAAATGGGTTTTCAACCTCACTTTGCTTGGTTTGAAACGCATTTTTCCAGCACCCTCGGGCAAAAAAATACTATACGCACCATGGGTGGATAAAAGTTAATTTCGACAAATTTTCCCACCCTCGCTCCGTTCGGGAGGAAAATTTTAGCTTTGAAAAATTAACTTTCTTCCGCTTTAGGTGCGTAATGTACTATAATACAGCTCTGAAGCGATATGAGGTTTATATTTTCACTATTTTTCTATATGAATTCTATCAACATTTTCAGAATGAGTTATTATGCTGTGATTAATAATGATTAATAGTATGTTAATAACATCATTAGAAGAATATTGAATTTTCTTCATGAATTCTATTCATTAACATAGGGCATAGGAATGTGATTATTTGCGGCTAGTTTAATAAGTTTATATTTACATTACGGAAGAAGTCAGTGTGGAGAATTCTCATTCCTATTATCATGTATGAAAAATTTCGATTTAAATTTTCGCAACAATAAAATAAACACTGAACACGACCGTGAGCAAGACACTAAAAATTGGTCAGGGAAAAATCATTTTTTCGACCTGGAAAACCGGGAAAAGTCAGGGAATTTTTTTGTCACGGCCTACTGGACACCCTGTTAAATACACTGATTTCCAGAGACAAAATAATAAGACTTAGAATGCTTAGAAAAATACGAAAAAAATCACAGTTCGTAAATTGATTATCGAAGCGTATATGTTTGGAGTTTGCTGGACATTGACCGGCGATGGTCCGAGTAATTAATAAAAACACTCTGAGAAATGTGTAATGTGGGCGCGGTTATGTGAGACGAACGTGAGATTTTGCAACAATCCGAGCGGAGCTCACTATTTCTTCGTTTTTCTGTCCAAACACTTGATTTTCATTGAAGTTTTCGGCCTATTTGTTTTGCACTTATGAATCTTCTCTTACATCGCAATTATGAACACTCGGGATTATCCATAATTAAGAATATAAATCGTTAGAAGCTCAATCCATTATTTCTGGTAGATTCGATAAATTCACTTATACCACACCTTCCTGTAACAAGTACCGTTGACATATTATCGGTAATGCTCCGATTTTATGGACAGGAACATTACCAACTCCAAAAATGTGCTTTGCTTGCTTGACAAGTTTTTCTCACTAAATGAGATTAAATGAAGTCAATTGATTGTTAATTATTGTTAATGAATCTGATTCAGCCGCGATTCCTTATACATAAAGGAAAATAAATTAGCAGTATTTGATAACGGACTAGAAGACTTTTTGGTAATTTTTTTTAAGAGTTGCAGCGGAGTGTCAGCTCTTTTGAAGTTTACCCCTACTCTGAGCCCTTCACAAAAGCTAATGTTCCTCTTTAATTGACATATTCCAAACAAACAGAAATATATTGAATAATTCTTGACACGTACCTTAATAGTTAGAATCTGCAAATCAAATGTTGAATCTTTGACAATAATCGATGATATGAGAACCACATCAAGAATTAAAAAGATAGACTGAACTGAATTCCAGCGCTGAATCAACATGATGAAATTTATTGTTAAATCAGATGAGGCAAAATTACATATTCATCATCTGTTGAGTATCTTGAGTTAGGAAAATTCATTATAAATTTCACAATCGGTCAACAAATTTCCTTGTTTTTTATTGGAATTGAAGACACTATTCTTTATTCCATATTTCAATTCAATCAAATACTCAAGAAGAACAGTTTTACGCGTGAACTACATCAGAGCAGAGCTTTACACAGTGAATGAGTGTTCTTGTACAATTACGCAGTCACGTTTACTCAATCAATCAGTTTGAAGAATTAATTCTCCTTGTAGTAAGATGAGAAGAATGATGAACCCACTTTTTTTTCAAATTTACACGTCCCTCAATTTTGTGGCCGATTGTTTTAGGAAGAATACTGGTTCTCCTTGGAAATACCAGATCGATTCTAATTATTTAAGGAGTTTGCGAAGTAAACTCAAAACGACGGGAAAAAATTGATTTTTTTAACAGGGATGAAACAAGTCGTTTCAAATCACCTCAATTTTTTTCAAATTTTTCATCTAATTATTTACGACGAGAAAAAATGATAACAAATGATAAAGTGACATAACCCAACATTTGAAAATATTCAATTACAGCTTGAAAATTCTTTCTATTATGTCAAAGACCCGTTGAAATACTTCTCAGAATCGTGAATATTATAGAAAAAAATTTTTGCACTGTTTGTTGCACTAAACAATTAAAGAAAAATCATTTAGTAGAAATAGCTTTCTGAACTCTATTTTTTTAAATTTATAACTGCTCAGAAAACGATGGAAAAACGAAACAAAAATTAAGATTCGATCACTGAATATTTCTTTAATATTCTGGTGGAAATTCCTCTAAACTGTCTAATTTTTAACTTCCCGATAGAAAGTTATAGGGATTACCCCTAAAACCGAACTTCTTCAGAGAGGTGGGAGAGTAGTTAGATTATATGTTAGGGAGGTTTCTAGAAAGATTCCAAGGGGGGGGGGTGTATGTGTGTGTGTGTGTGTGTATGTGTGTGTGTTCGTCTGTGTGTGGTCATTTTTTTTCCGACAACGATTTCTCCCGAAATAATAATCGGATCGAGATCTTCAATATCGCGATCGATGCATTTTGCTGAGAACTAGAGCTGATTCAATTTTGGATTGATTTAGTGCAGTCATCCTTTATTTATTCAACAAACAATAAAATGATATTTCCAAAAAGACAAGATACGGAAAAAAAATCGTCATGAAAGTTGAAGATATGACAATATGGGGCAAAATGGACCCCCAGGGTAAAATGGACCTCGCGGCAAAATGGACCTCGCGGTAAAATGGACCCCTGGGGCAAAATTGATCCTGGGGCAAAAGGGACTCCTCTTTTTTTTTGCATAATTTTTTTTTTCATCGGACCTGTAAATTATTGTGATTACCTTCGAAACCAAACCTCTTCCAAAAGAGAGGAAAAGCGTTTAATTATGTTTTTCGGGGATTTCTACCATCATCCCACGTAGAACTCGGTTAAATCGTGACTTAGAGGGCACGCGCAGTTCTTCGGTGTGAATATGTCGGGAAGTTAATTTTGTGACACGTTTGCAGAGTCACAAACAAAGTTGGAAGAAAAAACAACTTTCAATCGGGAAGTTATTAATAAAAAAAACTTAGTGAACTGAAGCCACTACGCAGTCGCGAGTGAGCGTAGCGAACGAGCCACAACAGCCCACCAATTCGTGAGCGAGCGCAGCGAGCGAGCAACTATAACCTGCTTGTTTACGAAGATATTTAATTCAATGTTATGAAAAATCGACGAATTTAGACATTTTTCTTCATCCGTCAATGCAATGCGGCAGCATTGTACCGCATTCATTTGGCGCGTAATTTCAAATGAGCATCCAGAGGTTAAGCGATATACATCAGAAAATTTAGAATAATTTTGAATAAATCAGAATTTTCGAATAAAATCTTTTTCACTTATTAATTTACCGCCCCACCGCTTCATCTTTTTCAATTTTGTTACCCGATCCATTATAAATGTATTGATTTCTACGGAATTATTTAATTATCACATCCCGAAAGTTAGAGAGAGACGAATGCTCTCAGTGCTGTCAACAGGAGAAAAAGGAATAATAACTTGACCGCAACGTTGCGGCGGTTATTTTCTCTTTTCGATGCTTTTTGACGTTCAGAAATTGATTGCATTGCTCAATTGCGTTAAATCGTCGATTTAAAGAAAAATTCTCTCATTCTAAAACAATGAAAACATTATTTCAGAACTTTCGGATCATTTTTCAAAAAATCTCTAAAAAATAATTTCTTTAGTGTTTTACGATTGGATCATTGCTGGAGAACAATAGCCTCCCTTGTCCCCTCACACCCGATCTACAATCACTCCCCAAACTCCTCAATTTTTGTACGTTCTTTTTTGTGCGTTCTCATGTAGAACGCAATTCTATAGAATTCCTTATCATGAATATATGAGATCGACTGATACCAAGAGCGTTTTGGGTATTTCCTTGTGTATTCACGGAAGTTTGGATTGTGCGTTCGCGCTTAATAGTCGCCAGTTGATTAAGAGGATATAGGAGGAAGAGCGAGGAGAGGACAGTGGATTAACTAGTGGTAACGAAATAGATGTGGATGCATGTTCTGGATAGATCGATATACAGTGTGTGTGTGATGTCTTGAGCGAGCGGAGAGGATTTTTAGGTATCAACAAGTTATTATACACACAATGTTTGTCGATTATCTTCAATGATATCAAAACTATGTAATTTACATATCGACATCTTTACAGAGAAGAAGAGGTAATTTCGGAGTGGCCACTCAATAATCATAATAATACTAATACCTGGTTTTCATGAACCATTTGCAAGTCAACCTTAATATTTTAAATGTATCTTTTCATACATCACAGTGTGCTTAAATGATGTAAAAACAAATAGAAACGAACAGGTGGATCAAGATAGGGAATGAATAAAAAATGAAAAATGAAAACTCACTTGTCTGAACTGTGTCCTTCATTTCGTGATGATAACAAATTAAATAAACTCCATTGAACAACTAATATCTAATGCGATGTTCATTCATCACTGTAAAGCGAATTAATTATGTGTGTAGAAGTAAGATAAATATGGCATTGACACGAATGTGTCGACAGGGGGATTCACAAAATTAATTTTAGATTAGGAGAAACAAAAGGGGAAAACTTTACAAAAAAACAATATCGATCAGTTTTGTTTAGAATACTCTGCCAACATTGAATAATTTTCCTTTCATCAAACATTAAAATCGAGGAATGAATTATTCATTCATATACATTTCATTCACGTCAATTCAAAGGAAAGGAAAATGTTTGTCAAAATCTAGTTTCAGTTTATGTGACTTTTGCCTTGTTTTTTTTGTCTCATTTTCAACATTCAAGCGTGAAATTCATGAAAACTGATGAGCACACAGGAGAGTCAAGAGAATGGAAAAGTATCATGTGGTGTGCCAGTGTGTAAGTGGATGAGGTATCCACTGGACTGGACATGGGTTATACACAAACGGTGTGTAGGTGGCTGGAAAGAGAAAGGGGGGAGTTTTAGTTGACTGTTCGCCCCATTCAACTCCGCATGGAATTCTACCTGTTGTATTTGAGCCATCCACAAAACAGCGTGCGAGAGAGAGAGAGGGACGGGGACAATTGCAGAGCTCATCTCACGTATTCACAAAACTCTCCCTCTAGCATGCCAATGCTGAGTCCAAACAACTCTCGTATCATGACCACGAAAACAAACCATGTGACTTCAAGCACCTCACTCCCTTCTTTCTTCTCCTCGTGCTCCCTCTTCATTTCCGCTATCACGAATATCGCGTCACAAATGCGTACAACTTCTGATTCTACGATACTGGTCGTTTTAATAAATATATGTATATGACTAGTACACACTTTCCAAAAGTTTCGATAACGTGGATGGGGAACAAACTGTATAGTTTGGTAGATTGGACTTATAATGTTTGGTACGGAGAGTATTGTTTGAAGTGGTGAAGGTCTATCGGCATACAAACGTCTGGGTCCCTAGTGAATCGTACCATTTTCTAGTCACAGTGACAACATCGAGTTTCATAGCTGCCAGTATCAATTTCAATACGAGTTATTATTTCCCTGGCGAGTGTCCCAATAGACTGTTCGTGTTGTTTCTGAGTTTTTTATTCATATGCTTTTTTTTTCTCTTCCATCTCTTTCTGTAGCTGTTTTTTCGTTTTTACATTTTTTTCCAATGAAGAAAAACCTATGTTCAGTAGAATTAGTGAATAATGTGCTTCTGTGGAAATGTCGTTATTAAAAATTATTAGAGCTATTTGATACAATTTGGTGATGCATGTGATGTGACCTGGGTTGAGAAATGTGAAAAAAAAATTTAATTGCCAATGAAGTTTCACTGAATTGTACCAAATGTGGGTTACTTTTTTTCATGCCATTAATTGTTATAAATATCACATTGTGGGTGGAATAAAAGAAACCATCGGCAATTTTCCTTTCATTTTTCCAGGAAATAATCCATATTTTTCATGCTTTTTTTCGTCGATAACTTTACGTATTATTTGATCTATTGTTCAAGAAGATTGAACTGAATAAACGAAGGATGATGAAAAAGCTATGAATTTATTCCATTGCCTTCACTGTATGGATGAAGTATGTTTATTGAGATGTCAATGGATGATAGGATGAAAATATGGAATTATTCGTTTGTGGATAGTGGATTAAAATGCAAATAAACGAACCGCATGAAGAGGATTTTCCTTGAAAAAGAAGTTAACAATATGAGCATGAGATGATGAGTCTCATTGCCAAGAAAAATGATGGTTTGATTTGATTTGTTCAACATTATCTCACTAAAATCTAGATAATTTTCATTAGATATTAGAAAGCGGGTGAACGAGATGAGGTGTAGCAACTAACCGACATATCTTAACTCTTTGAACCTCAAAATCATTTCCCATTCTGCCATCAACTGAATGTAGGCGCTTCAATGGCAAAACCACAATGGGTGCTAGGTGCAACGTAGACTGCGCAGCCCAGTTAATTAACATGAGCATATGTTAACATATGAGCAGCACGCAAAAGGTGGCATGAAAAACTGATTGAGATTTGAAGATCTTCGGATCACTAAAAGCTATCATCATATTATATTATTCTTGGTTACGTGAGCGGAATGAACCCAAATGAACTGTTGATTGATTTCATCTCAAAGATGTATTTCTTTAAAATCATTTTTTATGGGTGCATCAATTTTCCTATAATATAGAAAATTCTCGTCTATAGAATTTTTTGTCATCAATTTGAGATTTTTCCACTTCTTGATAAGGAAATTATTGTATTTGCCCCAAAAATCGATTATTGTTTTTTCAATAGATCTCGATGTCTCGAGATGCCAACATGGGTTTCTGAATTTTTTTTTTCTGAAGCGTTTGTATATGTGTGTGTGTGTCTGTATGCGCATGTGTGAGGAAATTTCATGCAACTCATTAATTTTTTCGGTTTTTGAGGGAAGATGATGGAAACAGTAGGAAATTCATGTTAAATTCGAAAATTTTAATCGAAAATAAGTCACAAGTGGCGGGAAGCGGGACAGGATGAACTCTCAGAATGAACTGGACCCCGAGGTAAGATGCATCTTAGGGCAAAATAGACCCTGTGGCAGAATGGAATTCTCAATTTTCTTTGGTATCTCATTTTTCGACCAGTCGACCATTCTAAAATATATGAAATTTTTCGTTCACGTTTTCCTTTTCCTGCGTTATGGGCGAAATTAGCGTTATTTGCTGTACAAAAGATTTCACGGGAAGATTTCAAAACTAGATCTTTCAAGCTTCAGAATACATTTTTTGTTATTTCAATTCAAAAAACTTTTATTCTTCCGAAGATTTGGCATTGAGCACATTGTCAAATACTACGTATCATTTCTCAAAGCACACATTGTCAGTATTTTTCATATATGTATGACGCCAATTGGAATAGATAAGGGGACACACGTTCTTGCTAACACTATATCGGTGCACTGATACAACTACGATATTATAATTAATTGGGTCTGACCCCAATATTATTTACACGTAGACGTTCTGACAATTCCGAAGTCCAGATATATGTGACCTAAATATCTGTACAATGGGAACCGCTTCCAATAGATAAGAGTGTGTGAGATATGATATTTTCAACGATTTGATTGAAAAAGTTGAGAAAATCTCTGTTCGTTGTCCGAAAATCCAGTTCTAATAGTCGATTATCAAGCTTCGTCATTGGTGACTTGGAAATACTCAGGAAATGAAGACTCATGGAACAGAAGTGCGATCAATATTCAACTCTTCTCGAGCCCTTCAGAGGAGATTATAGAATATGTGACTAATGTTGAATAATGATGTAAAATCAACAGGAATTTAGAGAAATGGACAGCTCTATTTCTAAATCCAAACTGTTGAAGTATAAGAAATGGCGATTGGAAGATAAATTGGCAGAATTCTTGGTGATCATATAATGGATGATGAGACATTGCACGGAAAACTCGGATATTCCCATTTTGAACGTGTGGGTAATGACAGATGTGAAAAATTTACCAAGAAATGAGTTTGTTCAGCGAAGAAAATTGGAAAGTGTAGATAAGATGAAAAGTTGGTGATAGAAAGCGATTCTGCATCTATCCTGAAAATTGTTCGCCGAGATATTAATTTGCATTTCTTCTTATTGAGAACAGTTTATTCAACGTTCCGAGGTGTAAGAGAGGGTGAAAGAGAGGGGCGAGAATGATCTTGAAATATCTAGAGTAATAGTGCTGGTAGGAATAATCGAAGGGGTTGAGCAGGATTTGAGGAAATGTAGTGTGCAGAAACCGGAAACGCGCAAAGGAAACCCAAGGGAGTGAGAAGCCAAAAGATAGATCGACCTGGAAGTGGTGGAAGTTTGGTCGTTCGATTTGGGCGCTGTTTGAGATGAACCGATTGGTAAAGACCCAGGCAGAGAGTTCGAGAGAAAGAGAGAGAGAGAGCACAAAATCTATCGCAAGAGGATTCGTGGATGGCAGTTGCGCCAAGCAGAATGAATGAATCTGGTTTACAGTCGACTGTATACATCTTTCTCTCTCTCTCTCTCTTCCTCTTTCTCTCGGTTCTCTGCCTGCTCTTGGCCCCGTTGACTATCGGTAAGCTCTATCAACTACAGCCTAGATAAACGAAAATCTCCGGTACTGAATTTCATCTTCATGTAGCACAATTGCGTAACTAAGTTGCTGGTAATCAAGTTCGATAAGAATCTTTCAATTTTCATGGTTAAATTGACGCACTCTAAAAAAAATATACTAGTGACAAGCACCAACTAATACTTGGGTACAGTAGTCTTGTGAAAATTATAAAAAAATACTAGCGATGAGTGTAATGTGGTGCTCATCATGAGTATTACGTCCACGCATGAAGTATAGGAAAATACTTGTGATAAGTATAAAAAATACTTATCACAAGTATTTTTTCGCACTTGTGTAAATGACTTGTCATATGTACTTCTCTGTACTTGTCACAAGTACTTTTTCCGAGGGGCTGCTCACTCGGTGAACCAGTATTTTCTTATTATTTGGTAAAACCAATCCGAGATAAAGAAAATTTAGTTTAATAAAAAAAATTGAGATGAAATTTAGGAATAGTCATTCAGGAGCACAATGCTAATACTTTAGCAGAAATTGTAAGGAAGAAATCATGGAGAACGCATCCAATGAGGGCCTACTTATTTATGGGGAGGTTGGGTATAACGGACACAGTTGAGTTTTTAATGTCTGTATTATGAAAAACTCTTGGAATTCATAGAAGTATTGGACATAGATTATTTCTCACTATTTCATTGACGAGCTGAGAAAATTTCCTGTGGAAATCATGTGTCACAAATTATTTTTTGGCATTTTTTAGAAATTCAATCTTTTTTTGTCAAGATTTTAAGAGGTTTTCCCTGCCATTTTCGAAAATAATTCACTCTTCTCAGAATATCTCCGGTTATATTGGTTATAATGTAAAAATTCTGAGTAGAGATAGAGATTCATGGAATTTTGAATTAGAAAATATGAATTTTGAAGATAGTTCTGAGGCAATAATTGATTTGAACAGTAGTGTCTTTAAATATTTTGAAGATCGATATTTTTGAATTTCAATCCCCATAAATCGATGACAAATTATCTCACCTTCCGCCTCCATCCGCAATTTTTATGCTATGACCAATAGAACTGGAGATATTTGGTAGAAAATGATTTTTTCAGAAATGCCCCGTACGGAAAAACGATATATTGGAAAAATATATCTGAGCATATATGAAAATATGTGGCCATATATAGTGCCGAAATTATGTATAAGTATAAATATATTTTCAACATATAATATAATTGTATGTTTTAATAATATATTGAGTCATACATTGAGTATCATATATTCTTTTACATTTATCGTTATATATGAATGATTATATATCTGCTATACATATCAGCTTAGCAACTGAAGTACGTAATTTAATTGAAAGCACGTTCTCTTCAGAGTTCTGAAAAATAACTGAACATCTCAACGTCGTTGTGTTAGTGTTAGCTGAATAACAAAACTATTTAACTGATTCTGTGGATTAAGGAGATGTGTAAAGAGAGAAAGAAATTTGCTTTAGTTAAATGGATTAGTGGAGGGAATAACAATCAATGTACGCCCGGTATTCCTGTTGAATGGATACGAGATTTTGATTATGAGAATTTTAATATCGATCGTGAAGATAATGACATTTCTTACGTTGTTGACTGGCGTGGAAGCAAAAAAGGGAAGCAGCCACAGTCGGGATGGAAGTGCTACGATGCTCAAGTGATCATGGTATCATGTGGAATTACAATGTGGTCATACTCGTAAATCTTGAAGAAATGAATTCAAAACAGAAAAACATGTACTGCCAATTTTTAGTAAAAATAAAAACTAATTTGCTTGTTTCATAAAATATATTTGAATTTGTCGTATTTAAAAAATATTAAATCCATATACTGCCATTAAAATCGCAGTATATAAATTACATATATTTATTGGTCCTATTCAAAGTTATATATAACTCATATATTTTTGGATTTACTAATTATCAATAAAATGCCATATATTGCTATTTAAATATGAAAATATATTACTCCTTGGACGAACATTTGTATATAAATTCATATATTCATCAATGTATGATTTAATATATGATAATACAATTATTATATATTTCTGAATATATTTTCTCCATATATCGTTTTTTCGTACGGGTGGAAAGAAGGAACTCTTCGAATGCTGCCCGAAGAAAGTCAAATTGGCAAAATATTCAAAAAAAATAATTCTGACACTTGTTTTCCACCTAAAATTGACGCAGCTATTTAATGAAATCGTTAAGAAAAACTATCTCCGGCCATCCCATTCTGATATCCATTGTGTTCCATTTCCCCCAAATATTTAAAAATCTTGCAAACAAATAAACGTGAGAGCATTATTAATTCTTTTTCGTTGTCACCGTAGAGTTAAACGTCACCTTACACCCCGTAAATACCAAGTATTCACAATTCTAGTGTGAAAGAAAGGGTCTCTCTAAGTCCTCCAAGGGGACTCCGAAGTCCTTGTACTTGAAAGAGGAAAATATTAAAATATGAAAAATCCTCACTGGACTTGAATCAAGTATATTTGATACTCACATTAAGTTAAAAGAAAATATTCGATGTGAATACGACTTGTACTTGAGTCAAGTATATTTCGTACTACTCTCCAGTATATTTCGTACTAGTCCAAAGTATATTCAATGATAATCGAATGTACTTGCCGCCAGTCTACTTTGAGCTTGGAGCAAGTATCAGGATGATGCCGGCTCAAGAATTAGTTAGGTACTTGTCACAAGTACAAATTATACTTGCACTGAGTATACTTTATATTTCCCATGAGTATATTCTGGATTAAGCTGATATACTTACGAGAAGACTATTTATACTCCTGACGAGTATGAACAATTACTGAAGCCCAGATATTCCTATGTACTAGGCGCAAGTACACGGAGAGAAATGGAATAGTAATGGTTACTATGTTATAGCAATGGTTACTATATCACATAGTACTGAGTGCTATGCCAACATAGTACACACTACATAGCAATGAGTACTATGAACATAGTAATGATTACTATGTTAACATAGCAATGGTTACTATGTTAACATAGTAACCATTGCTATGTTAACATAGCAACCATTGCTATGTTAACATAGTAACCATTGCTATGTTAACATAGTAACCATTGCTATGTTAACATAGTAACCATTGCTATGTTAACATAGTAATCATTGCTATGTTAACATAGTAACCATTGCTATGTTAACATAGTAACCATTGCTATGTTAACATAGTAATGATTACTATGTTAACATAGTAATGATTACTATGTTAACATAGTAATCATTACTATGTTAACATAGTAATCATTACTGTGTTAAAATAATTCAAATGACTATGTTCATAATACATACACACAGTTAATACCGGATCAGCAGGGAATTTTTTCATTTTTTTGCTATTATCTCAGTAAATGAGCGAGATAAAGCGAAATGGTCATTAATATGGGATCACCAGGAAGTTTCCCCAGTTTTTTGTCAATATTACGGTAAATAAGCGAGATAGAGCGAAATGGGCGTTAATTTGGGATCAGCAGGGAGTTTCTGCACACAGAATGCACTGAGTGTAGAACACGCACAGAAGTGCGTAATCTCTGCATATGTGTGCGTAATTAACATGTGTGCGTACTTCACGTTCTCACAATCGAACGTGATTTACGCACACTCGGTGCGTGATGTCCACACACGGTAAATAAGCGAAATAGACGTTAATATGGGATCAAGAAGGAGTTTTTCCAGTTTTCCTTGATTATCTCGGTGAATAAACAAGATAGAGCGGAATGGACGTTACTATGGGATCAAGAGGGAGTTTTTTTAGCTCTTCGTGATTATTTCGGTGAATAAGCGAGATAGAGCGAAATGGACGTTCATATGGTATCAGGAGGGAGATTCTCCAGCTTATCACGATTATCTCGGTGAATAAGCGAGATAGAGCGAAATGAACGTTAATTCTGGAAAAGGAGAGAGTTTTTTCAATTTTTCGCCAATATCTCGATGAATAAGTGAGATAGAGCGGAATGGACATTCAATACCTATTAATATGGGATCACCGGGGAGTTTTTTTAGTTTTTCGCTATTATCTCGGTAAATAAGCGAGATAGAGCGAAATGGGCGTTAATTTGGGATCAGGAGGGAGTTTCTTTAGCTTATCACGATTATCTCGGTGAATAGGCGAGATAGAGTGAAATGGGCGTTGATTCTGGAGAAGGAGGGAGTTTTTCCAATTTATCGTGATTATCTCGGTGAATAAGCGAGATGCGGCGAAATGGACGTTAATATGAGATGACCAGAGATTTTTTCCAGTTTTCCGTGATTATCTTGGCGAATAAGCGAGATAGAGCGAAATGGACATTAATATGGGATCACCGGGGAGTCTTGCCAGTTTTTCGTGATTATCTCGGTGAATAAGTGAGATGTAGCGAAATAGACGTTAAAATGGGATCAGGAGATAGTCTCCTCAACTTTCACAATCATTTCTGTAATCAAGCGAGAGAAGGTGAAATGGACGTTAATTTAGTATCAGGAGGGAGTTTTTTCAGTTTTTCGCCACTATATCGGTGAATAAACGAGATAAAGCAAAGTACACATATGGAATTATGAGGAAGTTTTCAGATGAAAAAATATCCTCTTGATCCCAAATTAACGTCCACTCCACTCTATCTCGCTTATTCACCAAGATAATCGCGAAGAAGTGGAGTAACTCCCTGGTGATCTCATATTAACGTTCATTTCGCTGCATCTCGCTTATTCACCGAGATAATCACAAAGAACTGAAAAAACTCCCCGGTGATCCCATATTGATGTCCATTTCGCTCTATCTCACTTATTCACCGAGATGTTAGTGAAAAACTGAAAAACCTCTCTCCTGATTCAATATTGATATATATTTCGCCCTATCTCGCTTATTTACCGAGATGTTAGCGAAAAACTGAAAAAACTCTCTCCTGATTCAATATTGATATCTATTTCGCTCTATCTCGCTTATTCACCGAGATAATCGTAATAAACTGAAGAAACTCCCTCCTGCTCCCATCTTAACGTCCATTTCGCTCCATCTCGTTTATTCATCGAGATAATCACGAAAAACTGGAGAAACTCCCCGATGATCCCATATAAACATCCACTCCACTCTATCTCGCTTATTCACCAAGATAATCGCGAAGAACTGGAGTAACTCCCTGGTGATCTCATATTAACATTCATTTCGCTACGTCTCGCTTATTCACCGAGATAATCACAAAGAACTGAAAAAACTCCCCGGTAATCCCATATTAATGTGCACTTCGCTCTATCTCACTTATTCACCGAGATGTTAGCGAAAAACTGAAAAACCTCTCTCCTGATTCAATATTGATATATATTTCGCCCTATCTCGCTTATTTACCGAGCTGTTAGCGAAAAACTGAAAAACTCTCTCTTGATTCAATATTGATATCTATTTCGCTCTATCTCCCCTATTCACCGAAATAATCGTAATAAATTGAAGAAACTCCTTCCTGCTCCCATATTAATGTCCATTTCGCTCTATCTCTCTTATTTACCGAGATGTTAGCGAAAAACTGAAAAAATCTCTCCTCATTCAATATTGATATATATTTCGCTCTATCTCGCTTATTCACCGAGATAATCACGAAGAGCTGGAAGAACTCCCTCTTGATCCCATATAACGTCCATTTCGCTCTATCTCGCTTATTCACAGAGATAATCACGATAACCTGGAGAAATTTCCTCCTGATCCCATATCAATATCTATTTGGCTCTATCTCGCTTATTTTCCTCTATAATCGGCAAAAACCAGGGGAATCCCCTAGTGATCCCAAATTGACGCCCATTTCGCTCTATCTCGCTTAGTTACCGCAATATTGACAGAAAACTGGAGCAACTCTCTCCTGATCCGGTATTAACTGTGTGTATGTACTATAAACTTAGTAATTTGAATTATTTTAACATAATACTGATTACTATGTTAACATAGTAATGATTGCTATGTTAACATAGTAATGGTTACTATGTTAACATAGTAATGACTACTATGTTAACATAGTAATGGTTGCTATGTTAACATAGTAACCATTACTAGTAATGATTACTATGTTAACATAGTAATGGTTGCTATGTTAACATAGTAATGGTTGCTATGTTAACATAGTAATTATTGCTATGTTAACATAGTAATGATTACTATGTTAACATAGTAATGATTACTATGTTAACATAGTAATGATTACTATGTTAACATAGTAATGATTACTATGTTAACATAGTAATGATTACTATGTTAACATAGTAATGATTGCTATTTTAACATAGTAATCATTGCTATGTTGGACATAGCAACCATTACTATGTACAACATAGCAATGCTTACCATGTTGAACATAGCAACCATTACTATGTACAACATAGTAATGATTACCATGTTAACATAGCAAGTATCACTATGTGGCCCGACGCGAAAAAACCATTACTATGTTGAACATAGTAATGGTTACTATGTTATTTCTCTCCGTGTACAGTGGAATTCCCCTAAGCTGGACCCCCCTAAGATTGACCGTTCCCTGTATTGGACGGAATTCTCGCTGTGAGTTTGACAATTTCGTCCTCCACTACAATTCAATATGGCCGCCAGGACGACCAATCAAAAAAAACTATTTAGCCGGGCGCATTTGAATTTTCAAGATTGCCCAATTATCTGTGCAGACCTGGGCATGTGGCTGCGTAGATCTACGCATTTGAGACCTTAGTGGGATATGGTGGGGACAGAAGGATGTGTCCATTTTAGGGAATGGTCCTGGATCGACGCGTCCAACTCTGGGGAATTCTACTGTACTATTTCTATGCATCACGAGGATATTTTTTTTAGAGTGTGCCATGAGCTTCGTGAGCTTTTTCAATTTCATAAACTACTAAATGCAATTCAGAGAAATTCATTTATATCTTTTTTCTCTGTTTTTTCAGCACTTCGTTGACACCAAAGACTTTTCGCACACGGATTGAGATTTCTCTTATTAAATCTCCGACCACATTTCCTTCCATCACCTTGGTGAGTGAAGTTGAAGAGCCTGAGATGAAATTTTCATAGGGACAATGAAATTGACGTTTCAACTTGTCATTTCATTCCATAACCCACCTGTTACGTTGAACGAGTCATGAAGGGAGAAAAGGTGATAGGTTAAATGAATATCACGCTCGAAATACTTCCATCGCATGTTCCTTGAGACTTGAGGAAGAAAAAAAAATAAATTGTTTCATTTCTTTTTAACTTCAGTGGACGGCAGAGAATGAGCGGGAGTAAAGGAGTTTCACTGAATGAGTTTATACAGAAAGCAATGTAAAGTGTATCAAGTGTAATTGAAGCGAACGTGAACGAATCTAATGGTAGATATAACTCGAAGTTCAGTACCAATGAAACTTTTAAGTTCAGTCGTTTGCAAAAAAAAAATGGCACTCGTTCCTATCCAAAAAAATTTACTGGCATAGGTTTTTCAAGAAAGCACCCAATTACAGTTCTTTTGGCAATTACAATTGCTTTTAGTCGATTTCGAATCTAATCGATTGGACATTTGACAATTTAATTCAACAACGACTCAGTGATTGTAGCAAACGAAATGGTATTACGAGCACCTTCAGTGAGTGATCTGATTCTGGATCATTGGTACCCGTTTATTGACTTTCGGAAAAACGAAAAAACGAAAAAGAATCCTCATAAAATAAGATCGGGGAAAGGGGTTTGAAATTATTACACCGAGTGTATAGTAAAAAGCCAGTGACTTTTTGCTGATGGATGATAGGATACAAGAAGCAAAGGGAATTCATGACGTCATGGCTGCCCTCCGTGAGTCCTTCTACCTCTCTAACACCAATTCTCGTGCCAATATGTACGATCCCAACCCTCCCTAACCTAGAGAGAAAGAATCGTGAGTCTTGCAAGGGTCGATACACCCCTCTCCTCAACGGTCGACAAACTTGCTCTCTCCCCTCCAGCATTACCAGGAGATGCGCGCGTCACGCCAAATATTCTCACATCTCTCTCTCTCTCTCTCACTCCCCCTCTCACCTCTTCGTCAACCATACCCTGCTTCATACACTATACATTCCCTGGCCATTTCTCTCTCACTTGGCCATTTCTTCCCCACCTCTCTTGCGTATCTACGTCATAGACATTCAGCCTCCACTCTCCTCGTCCCTCTTGGTTAAATTTGAACTAACCGTGAGGGCCAATGCACACATGTTCAGTCAATTATCTTCATCATGCACAATCTTATTTTTTCCTCGCAATGCCTCAACTGAGAACTTCTACGCACCGAGAATACCGTGTGTCAACGTATCATAACCTCAAAAACGTCGAGCGCACTTTAACACGTTAACCTAAACTCGCGTTAGCGCTTGCGTTCAACCCTATACCAGTTGGCCATGTACCACCTCTGCTTTTTCATCAATCTCTCTCTCTCTCTCTCTCTCTCTTTTCAATTTCTCCCCACTTTTAAACCGTCGTTGTATCCCTCCGTCGATCCTCCCCAGTGACGTCACAAGGGCGGGGTCCTCGTTAGCGGTATTCTCTACTGGGCTCGTTTCTCTCTGTTTCTCTCTTTCGTTCCCGTGGGCTTTCAGTGCCAATCGTGCAACACGTGGGAAAGAGTCAACGTCTATATGTTAGTGAACCAGGCCGACCAAATACTCAATACTCCATGCTTTATTTTCCCTTATCTTCTCTCCTCGTTTTCTTCATTTTCCATGAATGAAATAGGTCAATCAACACACTCATGCATGTGATTGAATCATAAATATTATGAATATGTTGATGACTCATTCTGTATTTGAGAATAACCTTTGAGTATCGTGTGACCCAATGATATCATTTATGAGAATGAAGTTTTGGAGTTTTGGCGAGAAAAAAATTTGAAATAAAAATATAATTATACGTAAAATTTGAAATATTTCCGAACACAAACATTGTGTTTACACCTAATTAACGAAACACGTGAACTTTGCGTCGTGGAATTATTTACAATTCTCATTCAATAGAAGAAGTAAACATTTACTGAGGCTTTGGTATTCTAAAAGCAACCCGGATTTAACACCACTCTCCACTTACTTCCACTCTTTTTTTTTCTTCTCGTTTATTTTCTTCTCGTGCGAAAATAAAAGGTATGCTATATATAATACTGTTGAAAATGAATTTTATCCTTGAAGCACACAAGGGAATATGAATATCTAGACTCTATATTCTAGCCATAAATATAATAATTCACCTACCCATTGAACATAGCAGTATCTTTATTTCTCACATGCACTTAGTTCTCATATGAACGCATTCATTGCACGTATTTACATATTGCTCCTATTAAATTTTGTTCGTTCACTATGTTTTTTTTTTTAATTAGTACGCGACACGATGTTATTTGACTCTTTTGAAAGTGCAAACTTTTGCTTTCAGGTTGGTGAAATAAAGAAATTAATTATGCATCATTTGTACAAAGCTACACGCTATTTTTTTGTCCATCCTGATGGACCCTCATATTGCACAATAGTAATAAAAAAAAAGTTTTTTTCAACGTACGTATGTACGAAAAAGAAGAACATTTTGGTTACAGTTGCATGAGCTTGTGAAAGCGATACGGAATTGCCGGACGCAATCACCATGCAAATACATAAAGTATAAAATATACTCAGTGCCTCGGAATTTTCCAAGGATTATGATACCAAGAATTGAAAGAATCAGAGGAAACTATGTGAAAGGAAACAAATCAGTGCGGGGTGAAATTGAAATTTTCATAACCAGTTGAAATTTGAAAGTTCAACGGAAAGTGGCAATAAATGTCGAATTTTGAGTTTTAGTCCTCATTCATGGAATGAATTCGTACGCCAGATATATATGTATATATATATTTGTGGAGGTCTGCGTGTTCCTGCCATCTGTTTGCTCGTTAACTTCAGCAACGCCACCAATGAAATATCTATCATCAACGGAATTGTATGTATACAGGTACTGGCTTACGCAATGCTTTATAGCTATAGATCATTGCAATTTGTGGGAGATAATTTCGATCAAGAACTCCAGGAACCGCTGCATCCGAATGCTGACGATTCAGCATCGTTCCGTATTTTTAAAGTCAATACTCATTTGGATATCAATGTATTATAGGTTTTTTTAAAAAAATTTTATTTTTATTTTTTTTTTTATTTTATAATATTGTCGGATCACTGAAGCTGAGTTATCACTGTTTAAATGTATTTTATTATTCGAGCAGTTTGAATAACTTGATGTACCAATTGGAGTTTAAAATTTCAATGGATCAATGAGAATGCAATGAAATTATTTCCTTTCAAATGCTTATAAAGTGCGTCGAAGTGATTTTATCGACGCGAAATTGGAAGGTTCATTTAAATCGAAACAATTCTTCCATTCTAACCCAATTGGAATTTTGTCGAAGAACCCGTAGTATTGATGATTTGTCACTAAATGTTTTGCAATCTGATTGAGATTAAGGGATTTCTTGATTAAATATTCTCACCTTCAATCCTATTGGACAGTTGGAGGTCATCACAAATTATTTGAAGCGAACTCCAAATGAAATCATTCCTGTTAGAACGGTCATCGGTATAAAAATATTGCACATATGAAAATTTACCTTGAAAATAGTCCAAGTGCTAACGATAATCACATATGGACATTCTTGAAGTAGAAATGTGAAGAAATTCCATTCCATTTCGTTATAGGAACCCAATGGGTATTCTGCAGAAGGTGAATATGTACATATGACATAAAATAAAGGGAGCAGAAAGGAAATGTTGAAGAATAGATGCTACTGGAGAAAAGTGGAATTGATCTTTAATTATGGCGTGCTCTTCACTCTGATCATTTTGATGAGTGATGAGATCGCATGCGCAAGAACCATCACTTGCATCTTCTCAAATGGGAAAACGTTACAGAAACTGTATCAATGTTACTGAAAATGTGTTTCGGTTGTACTACACTGAGGGAATTTTTTTTCTACTGTTATGACTATCTGGTAATAGTCGAGGTCAGAACCAACTATTGAATCTTAGTTATCGTGGTCAAAATTATTATGTTAGTGTTACTATTTATGATCACTACACTGAATCGAGACTGGTAACATATCCGTTGCTCTATTTTAGTTCTATGAGCGATTCCCGTATCTCAACCCACAACTCTTTACGAGGAATTTTTTGACTGAGATGGACCAAAATCCATGGATTTATATTTGACGATTAAATACCATTTCTGATCGTCCTACGAAGGCGAGTAGAGATTTTGAGGAGAAAAATGTGTTTTTTTCTTCTTTCGCAAACTGAATGAAAAGTATACACGGAGAGAAATTTCTATGAAAAATTGTGAGGCTCAGCAACACAATGTGGATGCAAAATGCAGCCCGGGGGTGTTTCATGAGTCTACCAATGGAAAAAATGTCTTTGCGCCGGCAATTAGTAATAGGACCAATAAAATTTCTGAGATAAAATATCACAATAACTGTTATGTAGCATTACAAAAATATTAGACGATAATTTTTTCTTTGTGAGTTGAGAAAAAATTGTCTATCCGACGAATGATGAATCATTGGGCCCTTAGAAATTTTCATACGCTACTAAGAATTTTTATGAAATTTTTTTAGAATTTTTCCCATGCCAGCCTCATAATGTGGTAGACGAAGATGCAAGTCGGGTACCTTCGGCTGTTTCCGGTACATGAACCATTGGCCATTTCACACTTGGCTTTGGATTGAAAGATCTCGGAAACTATGCAAAATTTATCGAGACATACTGTGAATGAAATTTAGAGGGAAAATTAACGAAGAAAATAAGCAAGACGCCGTTTTTCTACGACCAGTAATTTCCGAGATATCAATTTTTTGATGAGTAGGTCAGAAACAATGGACGAGGCCCGATAGTAAATAAATTCGGTAGGAAAAATCAGAAACTTGGCCTTTTCGATTTTCATCAATGATTTTAATTCGAAATCGGATGCGAAAAGGCCAAGTTTCTGATTTTTCCTACCGAATAATCTCCCATCTAATCGTATTTATTTCTTCTCTTCATCGTCAACCTTCGCGGAATAATTCAAATTCTTGGCTCTTCCGAATTATCTCATTTTTTTTTGAAAGAGAGGAATTCTCAGAAACATGTACTTGGCCACGTTTTTTTTACAGGAACATCAGTTTCTGTTTTTTCTCCCAGATTTCATGATTTTTTTTAAATTTTTTGGAATCTATCTTCAATAAATTGCTGAAAGTCGATAATTACTTACCAACGAATGGTAATTTTCTTTATCGACTTTCAGTTTTTACTCCGATTTTATCGATAGACTGACTGTCAACGTGAATGACAGTAATGCCAACCCTCTAAAAAAAATCTGGCCAAATCATTGAGATAATGAAAACGCCGAAAAAGTGGATTTACGACCGTTGCTATGGAGCGTTTTTAATTAAATGTTGCTCATAAAAAAAAACAGAAATCACCATTCGAATGCTCGATGTCGAATTAGGTGATGTAACTAAGGCCATTTTTGTCGTAGGTTGCTTAGTTTATTACTAATTAAATAATGAAGAAAAAAGAGTAGTGGAGGGGGAAGCTCTGTCCGGAATATATCTACGCTCAGCAGCGGGCCTCTAACATGTACTTGGCCCGATACGCTAACGCGTATCTTGATGGCCGCTGGAGCGTCCCTTCTGAATTTTTCATTAAAAAATTAATATCTTAATAATTAGAAGTTGTAGAAAAACGGAATTTCGCTCATTTTATTCGTTAATCTTCCCTCTTAATTTCATTCACAGCATGTCTCGATAACTTTTCAGTACTTTTCGAGATATTTCAATCCAAAGCTAAGTGTAAAATGGTTATTTTTTTTAAGAAATAGAAAGCAAAAAATATGATGTGGAGCATGACAATTTTTCCGTTCAGAAGCAATTGCATCCCCTTTGTGAAGCGGCATGGTAATTTTTTTAAGAATCATTCAGAAAAATTCTTATATTTTTCTCTCCGTGTAGGGGTTCATTCCAATTTTAAACGTTCAAAAAATCTGTGACAAATCAATGATAATAACGTAAAAAATTCAATTCTTCACGAGTCTATTCATTTGTGGTAAAAAAAAAAATCAGCCTGATCAGAACATCTAACTATAAGAAAAAAAAATCGCAAAAATGAGCACTTCTTTTGGCCATCACACTGGAATGAGCCCTTAACCAAAACTTCAATATTGATAAAGACACGTGTAGTACAAACTAAAATAACTCATTATCAGGACGGGACATCGGTTTTCCATTTTCACTTTGCTGGAGCTGACTGTATCAGAATACATCAGACTGTATTGAATTGTCAACTCGACCGTTGATGATGAACTGTGTTCTATTTTTCACCGCCATATGAAATTAACGACGAATAAATAATGCGAAGGATTTTGAAAAGTGGCGAATTCCAATCTTTTTCGAATAAAAAGTCAAATTCCCGGATTTGTTTTCCTAACCAAAAGATTGGAAGAAAATTGTATTGACAAGCTCTACCTATCGTTAAGACGCACTTCCGAGGCATCTGTAATGTACCTGCGATGTCTTTGCGACGCATCTGCAACGCACATGCGACGCACTCGTATGCGCATCTGCATCGCACATGCGACGCACTCGCATGCGCATCTACAACGCACTTGCAACGCACTCGAGAAGCAAAATGTTTCTTCTGCCACTATTTTCTTCCAATTCTTTGGTTGGAGAGAAAATCAAGGAATTTCAATTCTCATTCAAATTGAATTAAAACTCACCTCTTTCCTAAATTCTCCACCTGATTAATCCTTCGTAAATTCCATCCAATGGTGCACAATTAAACACAATTCACTAAATAATTTCAGATCGATAGTTCCAAACATTCTGACATGTGTTCCAATACAATCAAGTTCAGAATAATGAAAACGGCTAACCAACGTCCCTGCCTTACTCATTACGAAACTACAAACAATGCCAATGTTTGTTTATTGTTCGATTCATTGATAATATATGAATAAAGAAATATTTTCAGAGACTTCAAAATTCATAATGGATAAATTGCTAACAAACTTCAGCTATTTCTTCTGCTGCATTCTTGAATCCATTGATGGCCAATCCTGAAGTTAAATACCAAAAAAAAACAATTGAATGGAGATAAGATATGATTGAACCGCTGAATCAAACCTGAATTTGGAAAGAGATACTAGAAATAGAAAGTTTCTATAACTTCAATATCATTTGCATTACTTTTGTGCTTTTGAAATTACGCAACTAATGTTCAATACGTTCTATCACTCATCGAAAGAAAGATAGCAAAGAACATGACTATATCTGAAGAAGAAGTGAAATGTTTCATAAGTGATTTGATGAAAATCCAGAGACGAATAAAAAGCTTGAGTTTATATTTTTATACTTGATACTACTAAGAATTGGTAACTTCTGATCTGAATTGCATTGTCAGTACAATTTTTATGATAAATGAAATACGTATGGCTAGAAAGGGATCTTGAAGACTAATGTATTCAAGCATCTGACGTTGAACTCATCAATGAAGCTATTTTGACAATATATGTGGATATTTCTAAGCTCCTCAAACATTTTTGAAAGTCATATGCTCCAGTTCATATTACTAAAAATGTTCCTCTCCAATCCAATACATTATTTCCATTAACTTCACTCCGATCCATTGTTAATTCATCCAACTCAATCTCAGAATCGTCTTCATTACTCTGGTCTAGCCTTCACTCAGACGTTGTAGACCGTTCAGAAGTAAATGTGACTCAGAAGCAATTCTGACCACAGTTCAGCGTCTGCAGTCTTCTCAATTCTGCAATTTTCTCCAATGAATCTAGATTAACGTTTCGTTCTACTTAGCAGCATTACGAACCTTATTCAATGGAAAATTTATTGATTAAAAATATTTACTGAAACTGGAAACCGACCGTTCGGCTGTTCGTTCTGCGTACAGCCCAGCGGGTCTACCGAGTTAGGGTAGTGCTACAATGGGCGCAAATATAGTGCAACGCCACACTCATGTGCGGTGCAGAACCAAGAAGGATGCGTGCGGTATGCAGTATGATTGGTTGGCCCAAGAATTTTTTAAATTCGACTGAATGCTGCAATTGCATATGGTAATTATGATGACGATTTTGATAGTCCGAACATGAATATTGTGACAGCTGTCAGTGCTAGCTGACGTACACAGAGAAAAATGTTTTCTTAATCTAAGAATGTGCAGTCACTTAATTTAAGAATGTGCAGGTCACTTAAATTAAGAAAGAAAAGTCACTTGATTTAAGTGAGAAAACTCACTTGATTGATGTGAGTTTTATTTTCTTAAATTAAGAAAGAAAAAGTCACTTCATTTAAGTAAGAAAAGTCACTTAATTTAAGTGATTTTTACTTTCTTAAATTAAGAAAGCAAAAGTCACTTGATTTAAGTGAGAAAAGTCACTTAATTTAAGTGACCTGCCATTCTTAAATTAAGTGACTGCACATTCTTAAATTAAGAAAACATTTTTCTCTGTGTAAAGTCAAAGTTTTCCCGTCTGCGCTTAGTCGTGCGCTAACTACTTGAGTTAATCACGCTGTAAGCGTTGCGCTGAGCCACGTTTGCGACCATTGTAGCACTACCCTTGAGTAGCATTGAGTATTGTTACTACTTGGATGGTCAACCGCTTGCCGTACGCAGATTCGAATAACAAACTCGAGTACTGAGGTGTGATTACAGAGAATTAATTGTGCCTCTCTCGTCAGCGTTACTGAAAGGCACATTCAGGCTCTGTATGAATCCGACTGTGCCGATCAGGGTCTTCCATGGTTTCTTTTGGTCTCCGGCGAATGCGGTGCAGTATGGCAAGAAGTCGATCCATGGTGTCGCAAGGGGAGTGGGAAAAAGGAAAAAAAAAAATTTAAGGACCGACAGGTCATACATGGCGGGGGAAAATTAAAACAAAAGTATTTACTCAAACTGTTTGAGTTAAATATATCACCGATAAATTTACAATAATTGTAAAGGATACTGATGAGAGAAACTAATTTTTTATTGCTCTGTTATAAAGTAAAACCTTCCACAAAATAATTAGAAATAGGGAGCATGCAGAGGATATCCGTTTTTTCCGCTTTTCAGACTTTTCTATACACTTTCTGGGCTTCCCCTTTTTTCATTATATAATAAGATAACCATACAATATGTATAACAGAATGAATATTCCACATACATATCAATTTTGCAATCAATTTATTAATCTACATGCATTTGAGCGTGCATAAAAAATATTTCCTAGGAATAAGAGTTGGAGATAGAATTTTCCTTATTTGCGGTGAACTGCCTAAGGGAAGAGGAGGATTGCCTTCTAAAAAAATACCTACTTCTCTCAATATCAAAATTTTGCCCCGGAAACTTCGACGGAAGCAGCGGTGGCTTTTCATCATCAGATATCTCAATCTGATAAAGATATCATGAACGATTATTCGTAGCAGTGATTTATGTGTCGTAGAGATATTGTTGATTAGAGCAGTTGAGTTTATTTCCTATGGAAAAATAATCAATTTTTACGTAGACTATTTGAGTATGTGCTTCACCATTGAAGAATTATATCTGGCAATTGAATTAAGATCGTTCGATGATATTTTTATTAGAAGCAGAAACATAACGTGTTATTTTAACGAATTCGTCTTTCAGATCAACGTTAACAGGAATATGAATTCCTAACTGTAATCATTTCAGAAAAAATTTAATGCATAATAAAATTGATCAAGAAAAAGTAACGCAACAGCGTTAAACGGAAGAACCTCGTATAAGAAGTTTCACTTGAAAAATATCGATAACTGAATAGGATGCATTTTAGTCCACGTTTCCCCATATTTTATATGGAATACATTTATAGCAAAAACTGGGATAGAACAAAATAAGTTTTTTCGCAGTGAAGGCCATTAGCGAAAAGCTCAAAAAGGTTGATCAATCATATAGACATGCACGAGCATCCTTACAATTTTCTTCAGATATTTCTCAAAGGGTTTCACTCAGGAAAATCTCACTAGATTATATAGCCAATGGATCAGTGATAAAAAATTTGCCATAAAAAAATCCATACTTCATCATTTTCCTAATCTACATCAAGCAAAATCGATTATGAGATGATCCTAATCATCGATTCATTGGTCCAATCAGCTTCCAGAAACTCGAAGTTTTCCCTTTCGATACTTACGTCAACTTATCAAATCCCATGATCCATATCCCAAGTGACACATGTACCTGTACCTCGATGAGAATGATTCTCTACCCAGTTTCGTTAGTTTATCCAATAACGGTGAGGTTAATTCAGCAATAAGTATCGTACTTCATGTTATCTCAACACAGGTACGAGGGAAGGTCTGTAAGTAAGAACTTCCCGAACTAGTTTATCCAATGACTCCAGTCGTTATGCCTGACTAATATCAAATGTTCATAGTTTATAGGATGAATCAAGATGAGCCAGGTTATATCCGTTATTATCCTTTGTGGTCGCACATGTTAACATGACACTTTGTGTAAACTTGTGGATGATATTCCCTGCATCAAGAGTCCATTGCTTCTATGCACTGCAGACTCTGCGTATCCAAACCGAACTTGAGTCTATCGTATACAAGGGGAAAACTTTTACCTTGACACCAACAACCTGTGATGTATCACTCAGTCGTTGTTGCTGATACTGTATTTCAATACTCTCTCGTTCTCTGCCTCGTTTTCAGCTTTCTCAGGTTATTTGACAGAGAAGAGAGAGAGAGATAGATAGATATCTTTATTATTGTTCGGGGGTGGTCGAACAAACAGTAGAAATTGCAATACAATAAATTACAATATGAGACATAATTATATAGCGTAAGTTCAAAAAGAAAATTAAATGAGAGAAAAAAAAACAAATGAAATAAAATTATAGCAGGGAAAATTTTAGCTCTGAAAGGCCCTACTGACTCCGTAGAGTGAGTAGCGAAACGAAAAATACAAGAGTAATTCTTAGTTGCTAAGTTTCAAGGTTGAATGAAAGCATTGCAGAAGAGAGAGAGAGAGGGGGGGGGGATGACAGTAGGTGAATGAGACGCAGCAGTAGATAAGACCTTCCCCATTTGACTTTTACTCCTAAACGTTTACTGATCCAGCTGGTGCATACAGTTACGTTAATTGGTAACAGAAATTGGTATCACAGACAAATGTATAGATCCTGGCGCACAAGTTTCTAACATGCAATTCTGAAAATTGAATTACTTGGTAAGCTCAATTCATCCTAAATTGAATTCATCATAAAGCCTGATGTACATTTGGATAAAAATTAATTGATGATCGACGGATAGTCCGAACGGTTCGACTTTGAATAATACTCTACATTTTGTTCTCTCTTGGAAACTCCCTATTCTGCATCAAAGTAAAATAAATATCTTCATGGAGCATTGAAAGAGAAAAACTATTCCGATTTCGAAATCGAATTTTTCTTTCACAGTTCACGAGTATTCCGAGAATTTCATTGTAATTCAAAGGTTCACGTTTGAAAAGTCACAGAAAAAAGATTTTTTCTGTACTCCACGTAACCTATCAATCAATTCTACTGAATTCCGATCACAGATAGTATTCTCGAGAGGCCTACTTGATCATATGGGACCGGGAATATCTGTCATTGAGACTCGAAGAACACATATATGAAAAGTAGAAAGAACACACAGGTGGTTGGTTCCCCCTTCCTTACTTCTACCCTTTCATCTCTATTCCCCTTCTCCGCATATTCGATTCTAAAGATTCTACAGTCAAGTGCTATTCTATATTCCAACATTTGACGTTTACTGCCACTTGCCATCGTTGAATGAAAAGTGTTTTTGGGATAAGAGAATATCTATATATAAATTGAGCCGAGAGAAAGCTTTGCCAAGGCATCGATCTTCAGACTGAAGAAAAATTATCTGAAAGTAGAGGCCTCGATGAAAATGGAAATAGAGATAAAAAATGAGAAGGAAGAAAGAGATGAGTATTCTACTGTGGGCCAGTTGAAAAGAATGAGAGCGGATTCGATCTTATAACGGCATTGGGCAAACTTCCAGAACTCCCTCCAAAATCCATCTCCCTCTCCATAACTGTACTCTCTCACTCTATTCCTCTGTCCCCATGGCCAACGTTATCCACTTCCGCAAGTATACAGCCTTATATAAACCATACGAAACTACCAATCGGAATGATCCAGTGACTCCCAGAGAATTTCAATATCATTGAAATTTACAATCTCACTATATTTCTTCGTTTTTTTTGTACTTCCTAAATTTGAACTGACTGAAGATATGGAAAAACTTGGCTCCAAGAATATGGCCGAATGACTAGACAAATTCCATTGAGAAAAACCGAAAAAAGAATTCCAAATAAACAATCCCATCATGCATAATGAAGTCGAGATTTTTTTATGGTATATTTTTTATTTCTCCACATGTAGAATAAGCTGCCAGCAACGATGAAATTCAAAGTCTCGATTCCTCTTTATTTACCATCATAATTTTTACCCAAAATCCTGGATTCAATAGAAAGAACCAATACTTTATAGACCAAAAGCATCTCCTTGAATTTCAGCAAATGCTCACTTCTCCACATTTCCTCATCTCATACTTCATCAATGCTCCTTCCTCACGGCACTTCAATTCCTTCTACTTTGCTTCCCCTTTAATTCCAAGCTTCTGCGTTTTATGTCGTAAAATATACTCACAATTTTAGAAGTTACCACAAAATTCTTACTCCCTAAATAAATTCACGTTCAATTTTTGCTTCTTCCCTTCACTCTTATCTGCTAACGTGCTGAATTTCTCAGAGAGTAAGAAAATTAGTAGAAAATGAAGACTAAATTGCATATAAAAAAAAAAAGTATAAAAACGCGCGCTGTATAGCTCGTGTGCTTCTGTTGTTCAGTAGCTATTCATGATTATGCACATGCGCACAATCCTTATACCGTTAGACGGCGCTCCAATACCGAAAACCATACGTCCAAAGGAGAGTAGCACGATCGTCTACGCCTCCAGTCAGCCTCCAACGAGCCAGAGCTTTTCACCCTATCTGTATTACGGGTCCGTACGCAACGATTACACGTCCCGGTCTCCCGGTGTGACTGGACGAAAAAAAAAATAATATTAACGTAAAATACACAAACACAACGCACCAGCGTTAACACACCTACTGAAATTTGTCTCAATTTTTTTCACATTATTTTTTCCTTCCTTTCCTTCTGTCAATAAATATCAAGAAAATACAATTACACTTACTCATTCAGTTTGTTTAACTCAGCGTAAAGAACTTGGTGAAAGACGTTTGTAAACATATTGACTGCCTACAAAGGGGAATTGCGACCAAACGTGACGAGGATAGAGTTTGTTCAAAGTAAAAAAAAAATGAAAATCTAAAACAGAAAAAATAAATATTTTTCATTGTATTTTGTGTTACTCCATAAAAGTTTGAATTTCAACAGTGAAAAATAACTTTGTAACATTCACATTCATTTTTTTTCTTTCGAAAGTTTCTCGTGTTACGTCTACTCTCATTTTCTTCGTAGACTCAAATAAATCAAGTACATGAAGATTGTTGAATGAATAAGAATATTAGTCTTGTAAAATCAATTTTCCCCCCTTCATCAGTGTTTTTCACGTAATAAAAATAAAATAAAATAATCCCACGTGTCGCGTAAATATGCGAATGGTATTTATGCTGTTTATCGTGACTTGAGTTTGTAACACGTTGCCGGAAACAAGTTGAGTGTACTTGTGGCACGCGAAGATACACGCCACTGTGAATTTTACCATTTAAGAATCAGAAATATTACCTTAGAAATAAAATTGAAAAATTTAAAAAAATTAGCGTGAAAAGTAATTAAAAAATTGGAAATAATTAATAAGAATAGTGAAGGAACAAGAAAAACGACAATAACGTATTTCATATATTCCGAAATACATAGATTCATCAATTCACCGTGAAGGATAAGAGAAATACATTCTGACAGTGGAAGGAATCTCTGAGGTAGGAGGTGGGCAGTACGTGCAGCGTGCCGTACTCTCGTCGTCGTCGTGCGATGCTCGAGGCTGAAGAAAGTCAGAAGTACCGTGGGCCTGTACGTTCCAAGAGGTAGCACGAAATATCGCATCCTTGCGTCATCAGCTGCTTTATACTCTCGTTGTCTACGTCCACGACGACGACGACGACGACGGCGACGACGAGGACAACGAAAAATTATCAATAAAAAGCGACGAAGGAAAAAAAAGATTATAAAAAAAAACAAACATTTGTTTTCTCATCACTTGGAGTAAAAATTATGCACTTGGGTGCTGATTATTAATGCATTGAGTGCGCGTAGAATTAACAGGTGCACAGTGACTTGTGATTTGTGTGATTATAAAGAGAAAGTGGCGAGACTATTGTCGTTATCGGTGAGGAATATCGAGTGGTATTCACGTCTCAGTCGTCAATCTTCGTAAATGCTAGAGACAAAAATAGTAGAGCAGGATAATAAAACGAGAGGGGAAGAAGAAAAAATAAAAGAGGAAGAAGGACATGACCGATAATCCGATGATCCGAGGACGGTGAATATATACTCCTTGGTGCAACTGAGAGACATTCAGTGGGAATATTAGAGCAAAAAAGAGAAAGGGATATAGAAGTATGTTTACTCCAAACGTGTAAATAAATGTACATAACCTGGAAGGCTACGAACACATATTGCTGAAGAGAAAGAAGGAATAGAACGAGGATTCCTTCGAAAGAATATTATATAGAATCGGTGACTAAAAAGGAATTAAAAAAAAGGAAACCTGCAAGAGTCACGCGAGATTTCCTTCACATCCTTTATTCCCAAAAATCAAAGTTTTTTCTTTGTTCTGGATCTCTCAATACTTTTTTTCTTATTCTGTAGACTGGGAGGAATTAATGATAAGTATATCATTGATAAAGTAGATGATAGTAATTATAGCCAGATATAAATTAATCCAATTAATTTAGAAGAATTTAGGGATATACAAGAGCAGGTGTAGGAGAAACTCTCCTCTGTGGAGTTTTGGAAAAAAAAAACAGACATAATAATAATTAACTCTTAAAATTAAATAAGCCAATACGTTCTCACAAGTTCTTGAGCCAAGAGATGAAAGAAACGAGAATAAAGTTATGAACAAAATTGGAAATTTGAGTTGAGGCATTTTTTAAAAATAAATAAATTATATTAATAATTATTTCATTCTCGTTGTTATATTATTCTAGTTTTCTGAAAAGCAGGTCGGAGCAGTACGGGTAAAAATAGATTTTTTTTAGAGAAGAAAAATTTTAAAAAATAAAAAATAATAATAAAAAAGAAAATAAGCCTGAACGATAATTAATTAATACTCATGTGGCGTCGTTAGTACGGCACTTGATCGTAATAGTAACAGAAACAGAGTAGAAGTGAATTGAAGAAATGAAAAAAATAGTCTATACATTAATATAATTCACATTAAACTGAATAAGCATAATAATAAGAGACATAAATAATAAGGTTGAAGTCTTTTGTTAGGGAGGAAGGACTTCAAGAAGTCGTGCTATTATAAGTGACGTAGAAAATATAGAGGATAGTACGGATATTGAGTTTAGTGCAATAAATCCAAATGAAGAGAAGCTCATTCATATTAAGTAAGAATTACGTTTGAATTACATAACGTGATTGACATTGATAATCATCAGAAAGAAAAGAAATAAAATTTCTTTTTCTTTCTCCTCTCACTCTCTCTCTTTCACGATTAATTTTTATCTGTCTTTTGTGCGGATGATTATTCCTATAGAATCAACTTGATTACCTTTCTCTCTTGTGTCATATCCTTCCTCCTATTGAAAGACTTGATGCATGAATAAAAAGGGATGGTTAAAGACGTGAGTAAAACGAGAGAGTAACGGGACCAATTTATTCGGGCTCTCTGAATCACGAAGTGACATTCGCATTATTGTTTTTATGAATGATTAAACTTTTTCGTTTTGAATGATTTTTTTTCTCCTATTTTTTTTTTTTGAAATAGAAAGCAGTATAAAATACTGCTGGAGCACTGAAAAATAGGAGATAAAAGAGGGGTTAACAAAGGAAGCATCATTAAAGAGCGACGAGAAAAAAAATATGTATATACATATATAGAATAGGATAAATAGTTAAATGTAATGGGCATGGTGGTATATCCATTTGTCTCTACGTTCATTTCCTCTATTTAATCACTTCTCCCACCTGGTTCAGTGTGATATTCACCCTCTTGGGCCATTCTGTATAACGCACAACACGAGCAATAAATCAAGTAGACGGAGAGTAAACGGAAGTGAAGTGTGTACAGTAAAAGGAGTGACGACGGTGAAGTATAACGAGGAGGATATTATCACTCGAGCACTGGAGAATTGAAATAAAAAAGAAGAAAACTTGAGAGAAAAAAAAACATCTTACATGTTTACGAAAGAGGGTAAAAAAATTATCTTTACAATACGATAAAATTTGTGAGTACGATCAATATAAACTCGGGTTAACCTTAAGGCCAACCGGAATAGACTTGACCAGAGGAATAAATTTCTCTTTCTCCCTCCGTTAAGTTCAATCGAGTGACAGTTGATATAAAGAGAAACGTATCGAAAGTAATAAAGTGAAGAAGCCTGACTGTTGTGGGAGAAGAGAATCGTAGGGAAAAAAGGGAAGAAAGAAAGGCAGAAAGTCAAGGGAGAAAATAGAAGTAAAAGAGGAGCTCGAGAAGCAAGAACAGAGAAATAGCGCGAGACGCAGGCAATGAGGCCATCTTGAACCGGGCATGTTGGCCCTGGCCTCTGCGAGATGCACCGAGAGGAATTCAAGCGTGCAATTGAAGACTGGCATATTAGTTGCCACTTCGGAAGAATCAAATTATCAAAAGCCATTGAATTATCATCATCATCACGCATTCTCAATTTCCTCGATTTCGTTGAAACGTGCATTAACACTGATGCTGCTATTATTGCTTGGTACGTGTGTTGCACATCGTCCGCTTCGTCAGCATCAATACAAGAAAAAGAATTCCGAACTGATGAAATTGGAAGAATCAACAACGGTGCGATAGCACGAGCTGGAGTCGAAGGTGCGAGTCATGACGAACTTCGGTTCAACTGCAATGAGCAACGTCAATAACGCCGGGAGTTTGGCGTCGACTAGCACCTTCGAGGAGAACATGAGCACCCTGGTCGACTGGTTACCATCAAGCAACATAAGCAGCAGTCTTATAGTACCATCATCAACTGCTTCATTAACATCCGCAGCAGTTTTCTCGTCGTCGTCGTCGTCATCTTCATCGTCATCCCTATCATTTTCATCTCCTTCGTCGTTGTCCCTACCATCGTCACCACCAACATCACTGTCCTCATCGATCAGTCAATCATCAACAGAATTAGATGAATCAACACATGAGACGGTAGTTGTTAGAGGTGCTCGTTCAACAACGACCAATTGCCCAAGTACTTCGTATCACTGCAACGAGGACCAAGTTACTGATTCAATTATTGAAAATCACGAGGACGCAGAGGAGGAAGACGAGGGTTATGCTTCTGGTGATGAAAATAGTAATATTGATGACGATATTTTTATCGAATTATCATCAATAAGTGGTAGTAGTGACGAGGAATTGCGTTACAATACAGTTGACAAAGTGGTTGGTGAGGATACCGGTCTTCTATTTGGATTTGACGAAGATATTGACACAATGGATGGCATATTAGTCAATGTCAGTAATTCAAATAAAACTGAAATCAACAATATCACTGATACTAATGATACGTATATTGTTATTGGTGATAGTATGTATCCATCTGGTTTCAGTTTATTACAAATAATATTTGCATCAATTGCTGCAACGATATTAATGATTGTTGTAGTTGTTGGTAACATGCTTGTTATAATAGCCATTGCAACTGAGAAAGCATTAAAGAATATACAAAATTGGTTCATAGCAAGTTTGGCAGTTGCTGATTTTTTTCTTGGTCTTATAATAATGCCATTTTCACTTGCCAATGAGATTATGGGTTACTGGATCTTTGGTTACTGGTGGTGTGACATTTACTCAGCAATGGACGTGTTATTGTGTACTGCAAGTATTATGAATTTATGCTTAATAAGTTTGGACAGATATTGGAGTATAACAAAGGCTGTTGCTTATCTCAAAACCAGAACACCAGCACGTGCTGCTCTGATGATAGCACTTGTGTGGTTATTATCAGCACTCGTTTGTATACCACCGTTGCTTGGATGGAAGAGAGCAAGAATTGAAGAAGAATATCCAAAGTGCAGGGTAAGTCATTACAGTTGTAACTTTCAGTACACAGATACTTTCTAAACTGAGAAAATAGATCTCTTTCTCAACTAGCAGCACCTTTGGTACTTGCCTCAATATTTTATCACATTACGCGATTTAGCATGCAATGTGCGTGCGACCGTGGACCATTGTCGTCATTGTATTTTTCACCCACTCACCATTGACTTTCGTTGTACCTGAGCTTTCAAGTACTCGACAGTTTGGGCGAACTGCTGCGAGACGTAATGAAAAATTGATCATAAGCGCCGTCTGCCTCCTCTTCTCGTTCTGTCATTCACTTTCAAGCTACACTGGAGGCACTTGAAGAGAGGAGAATAACGAAAAAGAGGAAGGAAAGAGGTAAAGGTAAAGGCTCTCTACGCGGCAGTATGACGCCCAGTATTTTGTTACACTGAACAGTGGATTCCCATTAGTGGATGACTGAATAAATTGGACGAGTGCTTTGTCCTCTCCAGTTTTTCATTCCATTTTTTTTTATTTCCATTCTCAAACCATGGTCTCTCATCCATGACACACACGTGCACCTATGTATTAGGTATCTGCTATTACAACAAAATTCACTACAGGCAGTTAATTCATACTTACAGCGTGAGAATATTAACAAGCTATATCGGAATTCAAAGTTTATGATGTGTAGCTGCTGTTCCTGTCATATCTCGACACTGGTAGGAATTAAAAACATGGGCATAGAGGAGAAAGAGAGGAGTGGGAGAGAGTGGTACATTAGTAGCACACGGGGTGGAAAGTATATTATTTTTCAGCTTACCGGCTCTTCTTACACAGTGTGTACGCCCTGCGGCGTTAGGAGGGCGTGCATACACCCTTGACCCATTTTAAACAGTCGACTGTCGTTGGTGGCTGTATATATACGGATATATATGACTGTGGGGGGGGGGGGGAGGGGGAGTTGACGGGGGGAACATATCATCCGACTCGGTAAATCCACATCCCCCTCTCTCTTTTTCTCTCTTCCACTCTCCAACCTGTTCCTTTTAATGTACAATTCTCCTAGTTAATTTCTATACTCTTCGTACATACACACAGGCCCGGGTTTTACTTCCCTCAAGCATAAAAGAGGAAGAGAGGGGGAGTGAAATCGAGCCGCGGGGAGAAATAAAATCATTTCGGCATTCGAGACCCTGCAGCTCGTCGACGCTCGTTTCCTCCACCAAGGAGGGTAATTCAACCAATATAGAAGAATAAAAAAATGTTTCTTCCGAGATGTTCGATGTTTTACAGAGAGAAGCAGTTGAAAGTAAATTCTTTGGCATCTCAAATGGAGTAACTTTTTGTAATAGTACAGGAAGAATTCCCGTGCTGGGGAAATTCTTATCAAAATAAGGGAATCTTATCTGCAATTTTAAGGAAGAAATTCACTTGTTGGTATTTGGTAGAAATTTTTCTGTCGATGGTTGCAAATATTTGATATTGATCTTGGGGGATTCCATTCTCTCAATATAAAAACGATAAATTGTTGTCCAACTCCAAGCACGAAAATTCTACGGAACTGATAATAGAAATCATCTGACTCAGAATCTCTGAGGAATCTGTATTCATCTCGAATGAGCATGAATGCGATACAACGTGAGTTTTTTTTATTATTCAAGGCACTGAAACCTTTTGAGGCTTATCTGCCGGTAATCATGTATACACATATATCTCCAAGCATACAAGAAAAAGGAAAGAAGAATTCTTGCACAGATAGATTCATATAATTTTCCATGTAAACTCTTAAATTTAACTTGTAAATTCATACATGATCATTGCAGTTAATTAGAAAATTATCAATTATTCTTAACGCTTTCATACAACGTGAGTTAGTACCCGGGTAGGAATGGACGAAGGATTCTAGACTCGTCCAGGCTTAAATCAAGGCTGATGAGCCTTGCTCCGGCCTGGATCTTCAGGGCTGATGCAAGCTCGCTGGAAGCCGGAAATGAGACACTGATCCAAGGCTCAGAGCTGAATATTGAATCGAGTCTTGAGGGTCAAAGCTTGATCAAGGATGGACAATCTAGCTTCAGTAAAGCTTGAATGTCAAGGTTCGACCAAGACTCGAACTGCAGCTTCTTTCAAGATTTGAGAAGCAGCCTTCAATTCAACTGTGTATTGTTATTCAATAATTGAACTGCGTAAAAAAAAAGCTAGATTGTCCATCCTTGATCAAGCCTTGACTCTCGAGACTCGACTTAATTTTCAGCTCTGAGCCTTGGATCAGTGTCTCACTTCGGGCTTCCAGCAAGCTTGCATCAGGCCTGAAGATCCAGACTGGAGCAAGACTCATCAGCCTTGATTCAAGCCTGGACCAGTCTAGATTTCTTCGTCCATCAAAATAAAATAAAAGTTCGCATATGAACCATATATAACAATTACATGACATGGGAAAAAAATGTAAGGATTTTCGTATGCTCAACATGAATGGCCTCTATATAAGAATATGTCACATATTTACATATATGGGAGATAAACTTTACATATTCATTCTTCATGTTTATTTATATGTCTTGGTGCGTACATGAATTTTCATGAGGAATGCCGTGCTGCTAAAATTTGTGATCATTGTGGAATATTGCAAATGAATAGTTTCACAACTGCGTATTTCCGCAAGGTTCTTCACATATAAAGAGGAATAGCTCAAGTGAATCTTCTGATTAGTTAGGAGAGTCCTCATTCGGCTTCTTTAATGAGTAAAGATCTTCTTCAAAGAAATTATTCCCAATATATTAAGTATCTCAAAAGCCAAAAATTAAGATCTGTTACGTTTACACTGAGAGAAAGATCCACTGGAAGAAGGAGTGTGCGCACATCAGCAACGCGTGTGCGTACATCACGCACTCGTGTGCGTACATCATGCACCGAGTTTGCGTACATCACGTTCGATTATGAGAACGTGGAGTACGCCCACATGTGCAGTGATTACGCACTTCTGAGCGTCCTCTACGCTCAGTGTTTTCTGTGTGTACTAGATGTACGCGTTGCGCAATTAAATTGGAGCAAGAGTGCCAGCTAGTGACACTTTCCAGAACTAGATGGTATATAAACGTCACTTCCGCTTTCAGGCTATTTGAGATTCATTCATTTTCAAGGTTGAAAAAAAACATAAAAAAACATTTTCAATCATGACCATCTTTTTCTCATATACTCAACTAATCTTACTCAATCAATTGCAGTGAAACGAAAAATTAAAAATTAAATATGCAAGTTCCCTATTCAACTAAACCACTCGTTGACATTAAACGAGGCTTGTTTTAGCCAAGCGAATCCTTTTCTCAGTGTATTCCTTATTAAATGTTAGGTTACTTCCGAAGATGGCACGGAATTGGTACGTGAATAATTTTTCACGTCATCATGTGAATGGATTCTCCACCGAACTGAGCGATTTTCTTTATTAGCTACAATAAATCATTTCGATAATAACAATACATCAATGAATTGATCTCAGATTCCGTATTCGTTGGTTCGGTTGAAGTCACGCACACTGTGCGCAGGGTTAGTCTAGCGTGATAAATAGTTTTAGTTGGGGTTTGTAAAGTGGACTGCTGATCCAAGTTAGACTCATAGATTTGCGGATGGTCCATTTGTGACGAGGATCTAATCACAATCTCTGACTTAATCAGTGGCCAGGCTCTTCTGATTCATCCTAGATTTGAAACATATCGAAAATTCTCTATTTGTTATGTACAATATGTAGCAAGAGAGCTCGGTTCTGATGAGTGAGAGTGAATATCAATGAGCTCTGAAGGAATACCTAATTTTGGCACGGTCAGCACAATTGTGTAATCGTCCCGAATCTTCCACTTTTCCCGGCCTAAGTTACATCTTATAATGAGTGATAGCAGTGTATATGAGTGTGCATCATATGAAAAAGAGGAGTGGGGTTCCTCTGGAATGGAACGTACCGCAAGTCGGGTGTGACTAGCATGTGACGTCATGGAAATTAAGAGTGGGCAGAGATTGAGTACAGTTCGGCGGAGGTTGTACGCATGTCAAGACCTTGAATATTATCTGTCCTTTCAATCATTTTTTGATAAACATTTTATTACTCTTACAGTTAGATAATGTTACCCTCGAAAATGGATCTTATTTTCCAAGAAGAAAAACTTTGAAGTTACGAATTTTACACGTAGAGATATAGCAAGCCGATAAGCATAGTCCGGTATCTTTCTTAGCGCTCGCACGGTAACGTAGATTTCGTACTAACCTTTCTCATCTCTACGTGTAATTTCTTACAGGTCTCGCACGTCATTGTCAAACTTTTCAGTAAAAAATTAATATCTCGGAAAATACAAGTCGTAGAAGAACGGGATTCTGCTCATTGTATTCGTTAATTCATCCACTAAATTTTATTCTCTGCATGTCTCCATAAATTTCCAATAGTTTTCGAGATATTTGCATTTGAAGCCAGGCGTATTTGATGTTTACGGCGTGCGTTTGTGTGACGCATACTTCTACATAGTGTCAGTGAGGCACTAACACAGTTACAATGTCCCAAAGAAAGTTCGATTTGGAGAAGAATTCTGGCCAACGTTTTTAATTAGTAATAAAATATCGTTTTTTCAGTTTTCTTTTTACATCAATTCGAAGATAATGGTGAAAGCAATATATTACCAGTAAATCATCTCACGAGATGGAATTTTGACTTTGGAAAAAATTATTGAAATTTTTCGAGTCGTATTTAGCCGTATAGGAGTGCGGTAGCCTTGCCTGGCAGAAAGTGTTTGGGCTCGTACTTGTCGAGAGATGCTACCGCATCTCCTGATATTCCGCCTCATCGTGTTCATCGGAATTTTTACCTCAACTTATTTTCGCACTTTCTTCTTTTCCTCTTGGAATTACACATTCACAGATAACAGAAACTATGCAATGGTTATTTTGTTTGGATAAAATGACGGGTAAGAAATGAAGAAATAAGGAATGGGAATAATTATTGTCGAGCGAGTTTGAGTTATGACGAGAATTTTATATCTCACATTCTAGTCTTTATTTTACTGCTAGGCGCAAAGTGTTGCCCCAGCTTTGACCCCTATGATGATAAAAAATTAATAAATTCTTCATGAAGAATATATGCATGGGGTGAATGCACATGGTTGACTATGAAAATGCAATGAATCTTATTCTTCTTCCACTATCACTTCTTACGGATAAATCACTACAGCTCACCCTACAATGCTCTCAGTACGCTCCAACAGTTCAAGACTGACAATGTTATTTTATGATTCCGACTCATGCCATCAAATATAATATATCTGTCCATATAAGGTACATATCCTCTTTCTCTTCAATTGCAATACTTCCCCGTTTTCCGTAGTTTTTCTTAGCTCACACTATATAATTCCCGACGCTGTTACATTTTATCAGTTTACCCCTATCCTCAATTTTTCTTTTGGTGTTTGTTTGTTCTTCAACACTTGGCAACATCGGACGGTGTGAAAATTTCTCACTTCAGATTCTATATAAAGGTGCACCTGTCTCTGGGTAGTTTCCAGTTGGTCTTGTCCGTTTTTATTGCACCTCACACTCTGTGCCAGTTATACTGGGACAAGGATGCACCAGGGGTTTTTCATTCAACGTTCCACCGTTGAATTCTTACCCTCTTGGGATCGATGTTGACTATCCACTTCTGGACTTATTTTTCCCCAGTTATTCTATATTGGTGAAAAAGAAGAAAAAGGAAAATAAATTTCACTTGAAGAAGAAAAAATTCGAAGAGAAACTTGAAATTTCTTTATTCTTATTCATTCGAGTCTACAGGCAACTATTTTCATCGTTATTGAATTAAATATCCCTTTTCATAGTTATCGCTCACTTGATTTTCATTAATTTATAGTTTCTTTGTTCATTCATAAATGCTGCCATTATGAACTAAATTGCTGGGGAAGTTTGATTTTTCATATGAATAAAAACATGAATTCAACTCTATATCATTTGCTAGAGAGTCGAATTTAGTTTACACAATGTTTTCATAATTTCTATCCAATTAATTCTATTAACACCAATATTTTGACCTATTTACTGAACATGAGAATCAATCGAATGAATTGAAATTCAGTAGTTTACGGAGAGAAATTTTGACAAAAATGTGACGAAAGATCCGAGCAGAAATAGGGAGAGAATGAGGCAGAATCGGAGCGAACCAGCCAAAGTAGTTGACTAATTTTCTTTTCAATTATTGAGGAGATCATTTATAAAAAGGAACAAGAACGCAAACAATCGATGTATCGAAAGTTGTCACGATTAAAGTGAAGTCCTTATTCCTCATTGGTCAGTTAAATTGTGAGTAGTATAGTATGCGTAATATACTATACTAAAAATACCTAACGGGCGCGATGGAATATGGAATCAGAAAATTTCTTTCCAGTTTTCCGCGATGATCTCGGTAAATAAGCGAGATAGAGCGAAATAGACATTAATATGGAGTCAGGAAAAAGATTTTTCAGTTTTTCGCGATTATCTCGGTGAATAAGCGAGATAGAGCGAAAGAGACATTAATCTGGAGTCAGGAAAAAGATTTTCCAGGTTTTCGCGATTATCTCGGTGAATGAGCGAGATAGAGCGAAATAGACATTAATATGGAATCAGGGAAAAGTTGCTTCAGTTTTTCGCGATTATCTCGGTAAATAAGCGAGCTGGAGCGGAATGGACGTCAATTTGGGATCCGTAAAAATGACAATGTCTGCTCTATCGAATTCTCAGAACCATTCGCGATACTGTTGTGGAATTTTGCAGGCTACTTTCTAACGACATAGGCAGTATCACTGTGAAATTTCATCAGAAAATACGTCACAGAAAACAAGTTATGAAGATTTGAAAATCGGGATTTTCATGATGGCTGATTTCCTTCGAGTATTCCTTTATCCTCATTTTTCACCCATTTCCCGAGGGAATATGGGGTTTTCCTTGAAATTTCGTAAAGAGTTGATTGAAAACAAGATGATGGGGGATCCTGAAGGGCCAAAAGCCACAACGATTCGGGATATCCAGTATCGGCGGAATTTTTACAGTTTTTCGCGACTATCTCAGTTAATAAGCGAGATAGAGCGAAATGGACGTTAATATGGAATCAAGGAGGAGTCTGTAAAGTTTTTCGCGATTATCTCGGTAAATAAGCGAGATAGAGCGAAATGGACGTTACTATGAAATCAAGAAACAGTTTTCTCAGTTTTTCGCGATTATCCTTTATAAAAAGGAACAAGAACGCAAACAATCGATATATCAAAAGTTGTCACGATTAAAGTGAAGTCCTCTTCCTCATTGGTCAGTTAAATTGTGATTAGTATAGTACGCGTAATATACTATACTAAAGATACCTAACGGGCGCACTGTAGCGCGCCATCGGTCTCCTGAATACAAATAATCGTATAGAAACGCATAACATAACCTTTTTACAATTACTTAGAAACACTGACGCAGTCCTAGTGGCCGATTGACCTTTTTTACCCCGAAACGTGGATAATAATCATACTTGAATGTTTGTGACCTCAGTAAAATGAAAATTAATTATATTTACTTACAATTTTTTTTATTTCCACGATGTCATCATACTGCACAGCGTCAGCAAAGAGGATGGAATAGATATATGGTGGTGAGGAGAAACACATTTTTTGGAAGAGTTGAATCATTTGTTACTCAACAGAGGGCCACGTTTTACACGTTAATTTGTTTGCGGAAATCTGCTAAATGGTTCAGTTACAGTTGATATGCATCTGGAGGTTTGTATTGTCTGAATATGAAAAATTGGAATAAATTTAGAATTCTTTTCGAATCTACGCATTACAAATTGATTCATCAGACAGCACTACCAAACTTCTCAGTTATATTCCATGGGCGTGCTTGAAAAAAATTCACGTGCTTGATGATTTTTAATTGGCTCTTATCATTTTTTTTTATTCTTCAACCGAAATGTCCGGTGTTTGCTGAGAAAATTTGGTGCTTTTTAGTGAGAATTTTCTCTCGTGTTGGAGGAAAATATGGTTTTCTCCACAGTAAAATTATATTAGAAGAAAGATCCTAAGCTTAGCAGACTGTAGTTAGGCCCCAATTTCCAGTTTTTATTCAAAAAAAATATTCATCAACAATAACGTTTCTCGAATGCTAACATAATCTCTTTTCTACTTGAAAGATATCGTGAGAAAAAATACAGTTTCCTCTAAGTAACGTTGATTTCACTTTTGTTCCTAGTGGAAAGATCTTAAATCACAATCCTAATAAGAAAATCCTAGTATGAAATTATAGCTATTATCATAATACTGGCAATACTTTTAAGGTTACATCAACTGTCAATTTCTCTTAGTATACCGAAAATCGAATCGCAATGGACTCACATGAAAATTCAAGCGATATAATACATCCGTGTCTGACCAAACACAGTTCTTTCCACTGAGGCAGAGCTATATTCGGAACCCACGTGTCAACTCCACGTGATATTCCTTAAATGTGAATGTTCTTTGAGTGACATGATTTTCCGCATGACTGCAGAAACCAATTTCATATCCTCTGAGATTCGATCGAAGAATGAAAGAAATAAGAAAGAATTTCAAGCTCTAATGTTAGTGGTTTTCGACACTGCTCTTGACACTGTCTCAACTCGATATTCTAATTTTTTTAGTGCACAACATACCTAAGAAATTTCGATTGCAGTGATGTCTATTCGTCTTCAATATAATAAAAATAGTCTCCTGTTATGTACTTCGGTGCTTGACAACTCTTGATACATGTACCCAGAGAAGTTCTCATGGCAATACATATTTCCGATATACTGCAGTTAAAAAGAAAGAAGGAGAAAAATTCCAATATTTGTCGAATGTCATTTAGATTATATCTTCGATGTAAAGAAAAAGGAAGGAAGACTATTTTAATAAATTCTTAGGAAAATTTTTAAACTGTCATCTTCATCGACTTTTGAGAAATTATAGGCTCTTACAGCCGTTATCGAAGTATTCAGCCTACGCGCAATGGATTCTCCCTCTTTCACAACCTCTCCACCTCCACTTTTCGTCTTTACCCACGATATCGCAATTCACCGTGCTTCGCTTCTCACCTCCTTCTACAACCCCCCCTCACAACTTCCCCATACCTTTTCTCTTTAACTCGTAGCTATTTCTCCACTCCTGTGAGGCTCGAATCGATTGGATAATTACTTTGAGCGACGGCCTTAATCGAGATAGCGGCACGGGGCGTTTACGTAGAATGAAAAGTGACGGCACAAAACGCCGTCTATAGGCTGATTCTTACCTTCTCGTTATATTGTAATTTTTTTATTTTCCTTCTCCAGCTATTATGTGATGCAAGCCCCTTGTCAATAATCAAGAGGGCAGTATGAAAATTCTCTGCTTTCAAATAAAATATTTTTTTAAGATAAAAATTATACTGCACATTGCGTAATAAGTGTGATATTTCCAAATGATGGTACGGAATTGGAATTCGTTCAAAAGTTTAGAATGGATAGAATCTGTTATTCCTGGAAATAAAGAAGAATCGATTTTCTTAATTAGTAGATGCGTCGTACATGTATCTTGTAGCTCCTAGTACGTGGAATTAGAAAACTGGCAACGTCGCACGTAAAATTTATACTGGCCATATGGTTGAAACGTGAGCGCGTTGGCGCAAATAATACATTTTCTAGAATCGTTTTAACGTGAAATATATGGATTCTTTATAAATCAACTGAAAACACTTTTATTGAATGAATTCATCGTATTGAAGGCAGTTTTATGGATAAAATAAAGAGCACAAGGCTGAGCTCATAACTTGAACCGAGAAGAATTGAAGTAATTCATGAAATTAACAAGCTTGCTTGAAGAATTCTCTTGTTAATTTCGACTTCCCATAATTCACAATAATAAGAAAACGAACGCAATGCCTTCTGCATTCAATTAATTTCCCAATTAATTAAATACAAAGGGCCAATTCTGCCGGAGAATGGAGGATATTTTTTCACTTTTTTCGCTCCTAAAAGTTGAAAGCTCAGAAAAGTTCATTAAAATCATGCCAAAGTGTTTTATCAACACTCATTAACTACCAAACTGTGGATGAATTCAAGTGAGAGAGCAAAAAAATCTGTGAATTCGATGCTGAAAGAAAAGTTTTCTGAAACATTGAAAATATTTTTAAATTATTTCTCCTCGTGAGTTATGTAACATTTTAGAAATAGAATAGTCAAATTCATTGAATTATATTACCAGTCAACTAGCATAATGAGTATTGACCAAGTTGCATCACTTTCAAGCTCACCCATTTCGAGTTCCCTTTGTGGCTTTCAAAACCAATCAAAGTAACTCCCAATCTGGTAAATTTTCAAATGACTACGGTATCCTAAAATTCACTCTGAAAGTGCCAATGCATCTGAGCATTCTCGACCTTTGACATATTAGGATTTTACTTTGGAAATGAGGAAATGGGGACATTCAATATTATCCTCTTTAACCGCCTACCTCACGTACACTGCATTCATAACTTCGATACCTTATAACCTCCATGTTCATTTTTATTTTCTTCTCTTTCACTCTTTCATTTTTAGTTCCTATTTCGGTCTTGAGCTCTCAGCGGAATCAACTCAGCGGCCTTTTGGAGAAATATTGATTTCTTACCACAGTTTTGCGGTGGAAGTTTCTTTGCTCTCTTTACTGCCAACAGAATTCTACTCATCATGGGCTCAGTGTCCCTTGGTTCATGCAAGACCGATCATTTTATATAGGACAATTCAAGTTGAAAATATTGCAGAAAATTTCAACAAACAATAATAATAGAACAAACTGGTAATGGCATTGCTCGGGAACGCTGTGAACAGTCTCAACGTCGATGAATAAGTATGAAGTTTCCCGACAATTTTTGTGAATGGTACTTTAATATAGCATAATTTCCCCGCAGATCATGCTACTTAAAAAATTGTTTTTTTTTTTTGGATTGCCCATAGAAAAATTTGGTCGGGCTGTTTTTTATTATTTAAATATAATGTTAATTACTAATTTACGGATGATTAATAAATGGGAAATCCGAATGGGAAAAATATTTAACACAGCATCTCAGGTAGGGAAAATTCATTGGGCCAATGTTGGCCCAGTGCCGGAAGCCCATGATCCAATGCTAGTGCCCAATCCTCAGTCATGGCTGGCCCAATATTGGTTGAGAATTGGATGATAAAATTGTACCAATGCTGATTGCGGAAGCATGGCCAAGCCTCGATAATGAGCATTGAGTAGTATATTGGTACCAATGTTCAGCCAATGTTCGTTTCCATCTAATTGCATGTAGAGTTCACTATCAAATGTGAAGTAACTTGCTTCATAACAAAATGTCATGATGTCCGAAACTATTTCTTTCTATTTATTAAATGTTTTTAATTAATTATGCAATGTTGTTGGTTCTCAGCATGGACCATAGTAGTATTAATTCGACAAGATACTGATAATGTCAAGGTGATTTGGATTGTATTCTTAATATTAAGCGAGATGTAAGACTGATTGCTGTAATTGTTGTGGAAGAGTAAGGTTAAACCCAGGAGCTCTGCATATTATGTTGTAATTGTTCTTGATGAAGCTCAAATTTTAAGCGAAACGTCGCGAGTTGCCACAGTATTGTTTGCTTTAGTATTGTTTTTCAAAAGAAACCTTCCAATTTCCCGTGATAATTCAAACTTATTATTATTGACATGGAAATGAATCCGATTATCAATTGTTTTTTTTTAAATAACATAATCTGCGAGCAAATTATGCTATGTTGAGGTGCCATCTACAAAAATTGTGTGCAAACTTCACATTTATCGTCCACGAACTTAATAAATAGACTTTTTTCTTCCTAGCTTTAGCCCCGTAGAAGAGAACCTTTTCAATATCAGCTATTAGAGCTTCTTCCTTGACAGATTTTTTGCTGCTAACATCAACGAAAATACTCTTCCCCTTGGGTAAGCACTGTAATTTGAAGATGAGATCGTTGCATTCTTCAATGGCTCGATAACTTAACGAATTCAATGATACCTCTAACCAGCAAGGAAAGAAGGAATAGTAGAGTTGGAGAAATGACCAATAATACGGATGATAGGGATTGGCTGAAATGAATACAAGAGAATCAAGATAATGACAAATTCTTGAAGTTGCAGAGAGGAAGATCGATGATGGGGTTGAGACAATGTTCTTTGTGTTAGTTTGTTGAAAGAAATGGGGCTGAAGGACGTCTTTAGATACCTTGGCTTGATAAAGGGCAATAGAGGTGTAAATAGTCAGCAAGGCCAAAAAAGCTAGTCGACAGGGAGAACAGAAAGGATTGAGTTTGAGAGACAACCTCAAGGCAATGAATTATCTGGACGTGAGGAGACGGAAAGCCAGGTAATCCGCTTTCCCGGATTCTCCTTTTATAGAGACTCATCTCTCTTTTCTTCTCCTTATTTATTTTTTCCTCTTCATCTGTATCTGGATCTTTGACCATCTTTGTCTTACTTGTAAAGTAATATAGTATTTTTTGACTGTGTTTGAAGGACACTTGGGAGTTATTTCATTCGATGCTCAACGAACAGAAGGCATTTCTTTTTGTTTATTCTCTTTTTTTGTTTTGAATGGATCAGGGGAAAAATTATTAAAAGCCAGATGGGGATTGACCCTCGGTTGAACGAAGTTTATTCTGGCTACATTCTTATTCCTTCTTTTTACTTTATTTTTGGGGCTATTTTTAGGACTCTTCGATTTCTTTTAAATATGAATTACGATGGAAAGATGTATTTTTTGTGTTTAAATTACTGATATAATGGGAAAGAATGAATCAACTTTTTGAGGGAAGAGTTGTGAATAAAAAATAGATATGACGTGTAGTACGGTAAATAGTCTCAATGTTTCATTGAAATTTATTGATCTATTTTCGTAAGGTTACAAGTATTTCGGTTCAACACTGAATTTAGACTCCTATTCTTCTAATTCTATTTACATTCACTCATTTTTTAATTTCCTATGAAATCAATTATCTTCATGACTGTGTCAGAGTTTGAAATATAAGATTGGTGTGATATGAAATAGCTTCAAGAATAGATGCTGATAAATTCATTCAGTAATTCAACGAATTATTTCGTAACAATTTGAATTGGAAAACTTTCAATCTTGAAAATTTTACTTTCTAACCAGAGAAAAATAAAAAAAATTGATACAATACCGAAAGCTATATATTTGCAAGTAAAATTTTGCATTTCACTAACACACAAATTCCGGAAAATTTCAAGATTTATGGTTTTTTCCCCTATAAGTTGATCCCCCTCTATTTACGGGATTGGCGATGAGAGAATTATTAAAATCCCCATGGAATTAATTCTTCTATCTGCTGGAGTTTCTTCTCCCTGTTCAATTTTATTTTCCACGATAGCAATTTTCGTCGAGTTATAAAAATGAATAAATGAATACAAAAAAAAAGACGTCTAACATTATCATTATTGAATTTGGAACGGAGTGCGGCTGGGTTATCAGGCGCCAAGGTATAAGACACTTTTTCCTCCTTGTTCCCCCACTACTCAATCTCGAAGAAAGGATGCTGTTATTTGCACATAGGTATATTTTATGACTCATCAAGAGCGAGAAGTTAAATTTTTTGAATAAGCACATCTTGTTGTGAATATTGATTGGGAAAGGGAAGCCGTGCGACGAGTAAAATCGGAAGTCCAGCAATATTCAAAAGAGTTAGTCTTGAGAGTTATTTTTAAGATGAGCTTCACTAGAAGAGAAGTGACGATTTGAAAAAGATAAGAGTCAACTGATAAAATGTGCTTATTATGAGTTACGTTCCATTAGTTGTAGTACTGTTTCTTGTTGGTTTGCGACAAAAATACTTTTGTCCTTGTTTATAATTTTTTTTCAAAACCTCAGTTTTATACGTAGTCTTTTTTGCTTGTAATGAATGATAATGATTGGTTAATCGTAAGAATCAGCATGAAATGGGTCTGTAAAACAAGAGTAAAAATATGATTTTATTTTCTGATACTTAATGTGTTTTGAGCAGTACAGTTTATTCTACTAATGCCAATTGTGATGGATTATTTTTGAAAAATATAAGAAATTTCTGATAGTACAATTGTAACTGCAATGATTTAGTAATACGATCTTTTTTGTAGCTCTTGACATTATTTTCCAAATAAAACGATGAGTCAAAAATCAGTGTGAAATTTTACTCAGTTTCCGAAATATTCTTCAGAAATGAATAGTAAGAAAAATAGACATATCCCGTTTTACCCCTTCTTTACTAAATGATGTGCATACACACACATCCTAAAAAAATGGATTCTTGAAATTATATTCTTGCAACCAGCTGCACTGTACAAGATGAAACAAGTAAAAGAATAAATGTTGACGTACTTTTGTTAAATTTATTTATTCATCTTACTCATGTAACGTTATTCAAAAGTTCGAGCTGCACATGGTAACTATAATGATAATATCGTTCTTCCAGAATTTACAAAACAAATGTAACAATTCACTCTACAAAACTAAAGTACTGTGTTAGAGTATTATGCCTTCAAGGGAGAAAATGGATATAATAATAGAAATTCACAGAGAACACCCGAGGGAATTTACTGGTGACTCCCTCTGAGCATTACAAACAACGCGAAATGTTTTGGACTATTATTAATGGTACCTCTGTTACGACCAAAACTAAATGGGAGTGACTGAGACACCGATGAGTTGTTGCATTGGCAAAACAAACAGAAAAAATAATAGAAAATGATAATCGTGGATTTAGACACACAGAGGATTTGTCATTCACAAAAAGGCCTGCTCATTCAGTTGCATCCTATTCTACTTAGGAAAAAAGAAAACTTTTTCAGCTTCTTTTTGTACAGAAGTTTTTCCTCAACTTCTACGCTCAATTCGCTTCTCATTCCCTCATGCGATTTTGACACGTTGAATTGTGATAAACACCACATTTCTATCAATCAGTGATCGAAATTTCAATGACAGGATTATAAATTTTTGGTAGGATTTCCATTATGTTTTGACTCAACCGAATGTCATCATCCAAAATAGGAATATCGTTTATGATCCATATGTCATCTCTCCCATTTAAATTTTTCTAGTTTTTGCTTCCGAATGGGAGCAATGTAAACGCGAATTTTTTCGATTTCGAGATTTCATCGGGATATGACTCAGAATGATCCAAAACGCCGAGAAATCACATTTTTGAAAAATGTCTGTATGTGTGTGTTTGTATGTGTGACAGATATCAGCTCATTGCTCCGCAACGGTAATACTTGGTGCGCTGAAAATTTAACAGTACTTTCCCTCCCCATGCAAATTGCTGTCGGTGAAATTTGAGCGAAATCGGTTGAATACGTTTCGAGAAAACTCAAATTTTCGAAAAATCGTTTTTTCGATTTTTCTCCGCGAAAAATTGATTTACAGCCCCACTCTCAGCGATGAAATACTTTTCATTTGAACTCACAATTTTTACTCGGGGTAAATTTTGCTGAGATTTTTCGTTTGCAGATAATTTCAATTACAGTGTTTTTCATTCTAAATTTACTATACACGATAGCTCAAAAACTATTTCACCACTCGAAAGTAGACAATTTCTTCTACAAAAGGAGTACCTTTCCATTCCGACGGTTATCAGAAAATTCCCTCCTGATCCCAAATTAACGTCCATTCTGCTCCATCGCGCTCATTAACCGAGATAATCGCGAAAAACTGAAAGAGCTCTCTGGTGACCTTATATCTACGTCCATTTCGCTCTATCTCGCTTATTTACCGAGATGATAGCAGAAAAATGAAAAAACTCTCTCCTGATTTAATATTGATACCTATTTCGCTCTATCTCGCTTATTCACCGAGATAATCACGAAAAACTGGAAAAACTTCCTCCTGATTCCATATTAACGTCTATTTCGTTTATTCAACGCGTGTGGACATCATGCACGCAGAGTGCGTACATGACGTTCGATTATGAGAACGTGAAGTACGCACACATGTGCAGTGACTACGCACTTCTGAGCGTCTTCTACACTCAGAGTTTTCTGTGTGAGCCTTGAGTATGAGTCAGGTACAGCTATAATGGCGCTGGCAGTTACTTGATTCGAATCTTCAAATGTCTTCATTTATTCCCTCACAATCAAATTCTTCTGAATTGAGCTAACATCATTTCACTGCCAATTATCGTCTTAGTTTATTTACATATCGGGTGACGAAAAGTTTGTAACAACATGAAGTTTCGGATCATGTCGGTGAATTGCAAGAAATAATTGCTTTCATTTCCTCAATGCAAAGCTTTCAGTTTTGTCTTCTACTAGCATATTCGCACCAATCCTCGTATTTGAATCAATTATAATTCCTATTGAAGGGCTCGTTTTATTCTACATATTCATATTATACATATTCTGAATTATTGATGCTCCGAGCATGGCACTCCATGGTGATGACACTCACGATTGATTAGCGTTCGAATTACAAGGAAATTCATCAACTATGTGAGCTCGTAAAGGGATTCATGATATTGATCATGAACTCTCGAGCGAGTTCACTGTTAGTAATTGAAAATGCTTTCAAATATATGAAATTTGGATGAACAACAGAATTCAAATGAATCGAAGGAGTCTTTTTCGAATAAATTGAAGATTCTAATGGTGAATATTCTTGAGATTCATTTAGCGTAAGTTTACTTCGATTCATGTAATTGGAGAGTTAATGGTCTCATGATTAATCAATTATACGAGCCTGGAGCAAATATTCTACAAGGAGAATAAATCAGTTGGAAATTTATGGTAACGAAGTTTCTTTGTAGAAGAAGTATAAGAAGAATTTGCTTCCAAATATTTTCAAGTAACACTGAAAATAAAGTTTTCGAAATTTGTGATTTAAATTAGAAAATATTACATTTTTTCATACTATAGTGCATCAATTATACACACACACAGAATTCATAAAGTAGACAAAGTCTCTCAAAATGAATATTTTTTTTTTGTGATTTCGAATGCAAGAATTTTTTCATTCTCCATTAGGAAAATTTTCAATCTTGCTGTAAAGAACTTTTCATTCTTATTCGAGGAATAAAAGTATTTCACCAAGAAAAATGTTCTGAACTAAAGAAAGTCCTGTATCGATACTATTTCAGTCTTTGTAATGAATTCATTCAAATGAGACTTATGACGTACTATGAAATGATGCCAAGTCGTTTCCTTTCAGAGTAAAGTTTGATTCATTATTTGTAATAGACCAGATTTCTGTGAAAAAATCGAGAAAAAAAATATAATATACAGTGGAATTGAAAATAATCTGACTCGTTCGAATAACGTCTAAGATGTTTCCCACAATTGAAGGGATAGGCGAGTCTATGAAGACGTTAGGAAACGAGGAAGATACAAATGATATATAGTGAACTATCTTACTTTATTCACTTACCTCTTTTGCCGCGTGGTTTAGCCTCCAGACGTTACGTAACGAGAGATGTCTTTCCTGTGTTAAATAAAGATAGCTACATAGAAACCTTGGAAGGTTATGAGAGTCTACGTTGTATATAACTTTTTCAAGGGGATGAACTAGGAGGTTTATAAGCTCAGTGCAGTGTATTATTCCATACTCAACAATAATTCCAAGAAATGTGTCATCTTACTTTCACCTTCACTGTTAGCAATACGTGTCATCTTATTCACTAATCTGTCTCTCTCTAGCTCGTAGCACCTCTGGAGTAGTTCAATGGGATAATTCATGTCAGATCAATACTAATATCCCTTCAATTAACAGTCTAAATATGTTTGTGAAATAGATTTTTTCAGTTTCTCTGTGTACATTGAAGTATTCTCACGGCAGGTTTGAATAATTATTGAAATGAAAAACTGAGGAGGGGGAACTTTGTGTTTCGGCGAAACCACTGAACTTATGGTGAGTCATGTCCTCTCGCGTTTCCTAGACGCGTGAACTTCGATGACTAATTACGCAGTTCAGATTGGAGAGAGTGAGAGTGAGATAAGTTCTCGAGTACCGCCTTACTATGCACTCAATCCATCTACTCATATTTTATTCAACTTCATCTTATTAAATATATAAAATAGAATCATTTACACCATCTTGGAACATCCTTACAGCAAGTAATTCCGAATATTAATTTTCACATATTTCCCGATGAGAGATGTAAAATTACCAGTGATTCTTGTTGCAGTAAAATTACGGTAAAAATACCGTAATGTTACCGTATTGTGACGTCATTGGAAAAAACTACTTGTTTTGATGTAAAATTACCGTTAAAATTTTTTGATGTAACGATACTGTAATTTACTGTCATTTCCATCTATATAGATGATTCAAAAAAATATTTCCATACTCAAAGGATTACTTTTCAAGTAGTCAATTATATGAGAGTTAGTATTGAAATTGTTTTTTTTCTATTAAATTTTTTAAAAGTACAATTATTTAATTTTGTAAATCATTCAATGAAAACAGTTACCCGATTTATTCATTTTTGCCTCCTCAGTATAATCATATTTTCATACATCAATATTTAGAATAATATGTTAGGGACATTAATGATAATAACAACAATTTTATAATTTTTCATTGGCTGTCACTGACTATCAAAAAAGTAACACAAATGATGATCAGAAAGGCTGCGAATTGATTTAAAAAATTAATTCCGTAATTCATCTATATAGATGTAAATTTACTGTTATGTCTCTAAAAATGAGTATTACAGTAATTTACTTTGAAAATCAGTGTTTTTACCATTCTTGATATTTACTGACGTTCGGTAAATTACGGTATTGAGACCGTAAAATTACCGTAAAATTACTGGTATCGTTACCTTTTCACATCTCTATTCCCGATAATCAAAACGAAAAGAATGAAAAAGAGATTCATTTTTGTTATTTCACCAAATTGATTAATTTATCGATGACCATGACTACTCCGAAAAACAAGAAATGCACTTTTCGATGAGATTCTAGGCTTTCGAGGGATCATGAATACGAATTTCAAGACTCTTAACGAAACCTCATAAATTAACTGGGGTTCCGCCGATTAACGGAATCCCCTCATCAATCCATCCCTCGTCCCGAGCTATATGTGCTCTCGAAGTGCTGAAGTCACTTTTTTTTATTGGTACAAAAGATACTTACATGTACAAATTTTTTTTTGGGATCTCTGGCTGGTATAAAAAGGCGGGGAACATTAAATGTGTGGGGTGAACTGAACCAATAATTTTTTCAGATTAAAAACCTTCACAAAATGAAACTAAAGGAACTTGTAGGAATACTCTCACATGTCTACCTTAGTAATGAACTTTCATGAATTTTCCTGTAAAGTTCTCTACATCAAGAAAAAAATTCTTATCCATTCTGCTTCAGTTTTTCGAAGTTTGTGATGGACTGAGAAAAATGCCGCAGGACTGAAGGACAATTAGCACTCAACAACTCTAGCCACTTTCTACTCAACTATGTTGTCCTAAATTTCAAAATAATTTGCAAAGTTTTTTCTTCCTCTATGCAGAATGGAACCTTCTCTCCGACTCCTACTTTTACACAAAAGCAAAATCTCAAACTTTATAAAAGTGGTGATCAACAGTACTGACGGCATAAATGTCAGACGTTCCTTCAGGGTGCTTTATTAAATTTTTCCTTTCAAACAAAAGGCATTTCACTCTGAGAGCAATGAGTGGAGCCAATGGCTCACCATGTTAATTAAGAGAGGAGAGAGGAAAAAAAAGAACAGAAATGTACTCATTTGCATTTCGAAAGAATACAGTTTGGTGTTTTTCAAGGGAGGAAAAAAAGGACAAGAACAAGCAATAATCTTTTTTCCTCTCACTCATTCTGATAAAACCCAGTGGCATGAAAGCGGGAACGAGATGCCACCTATACCGTATCTATGCAATGTACAAATGCCTTATTCCATCGTATTCCATGGCAATGTCAGCTTCAATAGCCTGAGAGCCTTCGGGATCCGGTACGCATACAAATTCGAGCAGTTTCAGCGGGTGCCCACGACACGGCAAAATCTCGTGGATCAACGATGCGTTTCTTTTTTCCACTTCTGCTTATCTCCACTTGGGCTTCTATCATCTGCTCTTCACGTAGATTTCACTGAGCTAAGCACTCTCTGAATTATTGTACCTGCATTCCTCTACTTTCGTTCTTTAAAGAAAATTCTCCTTTTCCCTATTGAGTTTGTTTTTTCTCTCCATCTATCTTTCATTTTATCTATGCATCTATTCATTTCCTCCTCCCTCAAGTTCCTCTCCCACCATATTTTGCAATACTTTACACGGAGAGAAAAATCAATCAATTTTTTCAGTAAAAATCCGAGAAAAATCACGGTGCTTTCCTCCAAGTGAGGTGTAAAATAACAGGAGACCAAAAAATACGGATGACACCGTAAAATTCGTTATGCTCCTCTAAAATTTCTCTGGAAACCCAGAAATTTTTTTGGTTATAAATTAATTTTTTCATTTGCTCATTTGTGATTGAACGGAAAAAAACAAGAATACTCAATAAGACTCATTCGCTACTGACACTTGAAATAGATATCGAAAATTTTATGATTTTCCCGATCAATAAATTATTGAAAAAAAAACAATCCATGCACTCATTGCTCACCATTTTCCCTGCAAAAAAAGAAGACAGTCAATAATTTCTGGAATCTCACGTTTCAGCTTTCAGACATCGGAGCCGGTCTCCAGCAATTCGAGTGGGAAGGGAAAGGGGTCAAATCAGACCGATCGCCAACTCTACTTCTGATTCTTTTTCTGGCTCTGTCTATATTAGAACATCCGGGCGTATTTGTGATTAATTAATCCAGCAACAATTATCTCTTATTTCTTTTCGAAAATCTCTTCGAAATTCAAGAATTTCACGGTGCCGACCTGAAAAATCTCTCGTTTTCCTTTAACAAGAATTAATGAACCTAAATTTTCTTCTCTATGAAAAGTACCGGTGGGAAATGTTTGCACCTCGATTACAGTGATGAGCACCATAATTCTCCTTGGACTCTCCTTTCTGTGTACTATAAAGACAGAAAAAAAAGCCAGTGCGTTGTAGAAAAAAAACGTCTTCAAGTACGCGCCCGATTTTATCGGAACAAAAATATGAAATAAGACTAGTACGAGTCCGGCAATCTGTCTGTGCATTACTTTTTCAAATCAATTCATCATCGAATTATTCGGATACTAGATGAAATTGGCATTGTATAATGAATTTAAAAAATTGGATAGTAAAGACATTAAACAAAAGAAACCTCCTTGGTGTACCTGTGATCTGTGTTTTCACTTGGTACATCAAGTACGTTTCTCTGGTTTAATTTCTTGACTATTGAATTTCTCAAATCCATTGTACAATGCTGATTTCATCTAGTACTCGAATAATAAAATGATAAGTTAATTCGAAAAAGTAATGCACAGGTAGATCGCCGGACTTGTATTATTCTCATTTCATATTTTTTTTCCAATGAAATCGGCCGCGTACTTGTCGACGTTTTTTTTAGAATGCGCTGGCGTTTTTTCTGTCATTTCACTTCTTTCTTTATTCATAAATGAGCAATGTAATAGAGATAGATTAAATCGAATCTAGACACGTGCTGATCGATTTGACTTTAAATTGAAATATCTCGAAAGCTATTGAAAATGGATCGAGACTTGCTGCGAATGGAATTTAGAGAATAAATTAAGGAACAGAATTAGCAAAGCCCCATTTCCTACGACTCTTAGTTTCTGAAATATGATTTTTTTAATAAAAAATTTGAAGATGACGCGCGAGACTCTGAGTATTATTTCTTAGGTCTCGCACGTCATTGCTAAATTTTTCAGTAAAAAATTAATATCTCGGAAGTCACAAGTCGTAGAAGAACGGGATTTTGTCTATTGTATTCGTTGATTCATCCCCTAAATTTTATTTGCAGCATGTCTCGAAAAATTTTCAATAGTTTTCGAGATATTTCCATTTGGAGCCAAGCGCGTCTGATGTTTACCATCTGCCTCTGTGCGACACATACTTCTACGTAATGTCGGTGAGACATTGACACTCTTACAATGTCCTCAAAAACTTACGATTCGGAGAAAAATTTTGGCCAACGTTTTTAATCAATTATAAAATATCGTTTTTTCAATTTAGTTTGTACATAAATTCGAAGATAACGCTAATATCCATATATTACCGGAAAATTATCTCACGAGATGGAATTTCAACTATAGGAAAAATTATTGAATTCTTTCGAATTCTATTTAGTCGTATAGGAGTGTGGTAGCCTTTGCCTCATGTAGAGTGTTGGCTGCGTACTCGTCGAGAGGTGCTGCCGCATCTCCTGATTTACCATGACTATGGACTTCTGATGAGAACCCGGGAATGGAAAGATGCTCGCTTTATGAGCAAAGAAACATGAAAATAACCAGTACCCCAACGACATAGGTCAGTCAGTCACAGAGTTGGAGAAATTAAATTTATGAAGAATTCAGATGGCATTACATTAATAAGTAAGGATTCGGCTCTCTAGTTGAAATGCAAAAATCTGCAATTCTAACATCAGATGCTTGTTCAAACACAGTGAGTGAAAATTCGGAGAGTTACTACTTCATATCCATCTTAAAGAATTAATATATCTTGAAGGAGTGCTTCGTACTTATCTGGTTACCTGGGAAAAATATTTTGACGTTAATGTTCTATCGTCAGAAAAATTCGTTTAATCTTTTTTTCGTCCTTTTTCACAAAGAGGAATACAAATTTTAAGATTATTTATGGATTGCCATGACTAAATGTAGCAGAATGGGTGAAATGGAAGGATCAAAACAAAAGCATTAGCGAGTGGAGGGGGAGAAGCGAAGAAGCGAATATCACTGCACACATCATTCATTTTCTTTACTTTTCTCTGAATCGTGAAAAATAGGGCAGCAAGACAGTGCTCGGCAGTTTTACTTCCCCCAAAAACTCGTCTCCCTCAACTGACGATAAGCCGTTATCGCCGGAACAACGCAGGAGTTCAGATCTGAGTGCTTGTGTAGCGTCGAAAGGGAATAGAAGAAAGAGAAAAAATGGCGGCAGAGTGAGAGCTGAAGCGGTAAGAGTTGGAAAAGCTATTTTTGCAAGAAAAGAGGAGTAAAGAGGAAACGAGATTAGTGACACTGTAATCCCTCCTGACCTAGTATGTCGGCCAATCTTTTGGGTCGAGACCCCCGTAGTTTTGTCGTCACGCTTCTTCTATCCCATCCACTCTTTTTTCTCTCTATTTGTTTTTTTTTCATTCGGTTCTCATTCGCCCACGCTCTATTCCTACCTTTCACCTCACTTCAGCTACCTTACCTACTAGAAGTCTGACGTGACTCTATCCCGAGGGACAGTAACACAGCCGTAGACGAAGACCAGAGGATTATGTTGGACATATATGTTCATGTAGAAATGTTTCCTCCTTTTTCTAGATTTTCTTACGTAAGAGAGATAGCGATGAATCTTTTGTCTAACCTTGAGTAGAAAGGAGAGAGAAAAGAAGAAAAAACACTCGTTGGTGTTCCGAAGACGTTTTTCTTCGCCACGATGCCTGTCCTAGAGTGCCTGAGACACTACTGGAATTCTCGTGAGAGTATTTGCACAGATGGGTAAATGAGCGCCCGTGAATCTTTACTGCACAACTCCGATGCACTCTCCAAACCTCTCGGCTCTTCTGCAGTTTGTCCTGGTGCTTTCGTAGCCTTCCGTGTCATCGATTACCCCCGTAACGTCGAGTGAACCGAGATAAAAAAATACAGATGAAAAAAGGGAAAATCACATATACTAGAAAGAAATCGAGGTGAGTGAGAGACAAGAAGTATGGGAGGTGAAAGGGATAGAGAATGGAGAGACAAGACAAAGTAAAATAGGGTGGGCTCAACATCTCGGGCTTAGTGTATGCTTCATAATGTCTCCATGTTTGCGCATGCCCCAAATGGCTTCTGAAACACAAAACAGCGTGATAATGAAATTCCTCCGAAGTCCTTCCATTTTACCTACTTGCCTTGAAAAAAATTTCATTATTTTTTTCTTTCCATTATCTGCAAGATAATGAAAAATAGAGAATATTTGGATTTTTCTAGTAGATATATATTGAAAGTGTACAATCTTAGTTACTTTCTTTGTGAATAATAAGAAAAATTTGAGGAGTTGAATAACTCATGTCGTTTACTTCTTCTACTACTGTATAGAATAAAAATCATAAATCCACTTCTTCCGCGTTTCGAATTTCACAAAAATAAACATTCCAACTGATTTGTTTTCACTAAAGTAGTGGAAGTAAGAGTAGTTCCCGATTGTTCCTTGTTTGCTTAACGTAGTTGACTCCCTACCGTCCAGTTAAAAAGTTTTGGCTCTGAGACGCCACCCTATATGTTGATAATGTACTACACGGAAAGAAATTTTCAGTAAAAAGTACCGAAAGGTCTTGCTAAAAATTAATGAATGTTCTGTAATCGTGGGACATTCCGTAATGTATACAAAATATTGAAATATTAGGTGGTAATTTTTCACAGGAGTTCATCAAAAAGTCACAGGAGTACATCGAAAAGTCACATCTGTACATTAAAAATGGCGCTGTTAGCGCGTCAAAAATTACCGAACCATGTTCGTCAAAATTTCGCGTGAATTCATGAATTCTTCATCTATGCTCATTAGTTTTTTGTCGATTCTTATCATTTTTTTGTGCACCTGTGAAATGTCCCGCGTTTGATGAGAAAGTTCGGTACTTTTTGATGAGAATTTCTTTCCGTGTACTATGAACCTACATATTTTTGACTTGACTGTACACTCAAACAGTACTATCCTCTATATGAATACACGCAACTGTGAAATGTTCTCCCACAACACGCTCGCGCGGCCATCTTGATATCCCTTCTACTGAGAATTTCGTCAAAATTTTGGTTTTACTTTAGCTTATTTACCGAAACGATGCGGTCAATGATCTCCATATCTTCAAAAAGAATTCTAGATGTATAGTTCTGATAGTTGTTAGATTTTCATAATAATGGCTTTTTTTTCAACGTGAAAAGAAATAAAATTAGTAGTTTCCCCACGCTTCTCTCATACTGCTTGTACAAAAACGGTGAGTTTAATTGCACTTATCTCATATATACTGTGGACCATCGTTCTCAAATTTCATTATTAGATGCATTATGCATTTAATTATTTATAACCCGATTTTTAAGCATGTCTTGAACTTTCTCATTAGGGAGTCAACTACCTTAAACGGATTATGGTTCCCCAACAGATGACTAAGCAGTTCAGGTGTTTCATCGTTACAACAATCATCATCGATCCGATCTTGGATTCAACGATAGAAATCTCAAAGTTCTTTCTTTTTTTTCTTATCCCGATGGTCATAGAAAATGGGGTGAACACTTCCTAAACGCAGTTTCTCTCTCCTCTAGTATTTCTCCAACAGAGAGTATTTTTATTACGACGCACTGCTCTCTTGTGTCCCATGAATACAGCCGTCAACAAAATGTAAAAATGGATCAGTTCAAATGTTACCAGTTTCCAGTTAAAGCTACCAGTTTCATTCTCTTTTTCTCATGGAAAAATAACGTTCGAAAAAGGGAAAAAGAAGCGATGCAGAGAAAGAAAGAAACAAAGAAAGGAAAAAAAAAGGTTGTGGAATTCTACTGTTCTCTGGTGCGTCGTCGGCTCTCTAGTAGTGGCCAGAGCCCAATGGGATTGTTATCCTGACCACGTACATGCAGACCATACAATATACAGTTTTGGAGTTAGTCGAATCTCGAAAACGTCGACGTTGTGGAGTTCAGTGTATGTAAGACTTCCATCGGGAATTCCACATAGTTGAGGGGATAAAGGATTGGTAACCAGTTGGGAACACTACGGGGAAATACATATTCATGTTGAGAGGAAGAAAACAGGTTGTTATGATGTGAGAAAGGAGTGGAAAAGCTTAAGATACTGAGCTTGTGGATCTTAAAAGACATGGATAATATGAATTTTTATCGCTTTTCCAGTTGCTTCTGCGCTACTTTCTCTCATTGTATTTCTGTGGACGACAAGCACAATCGACAATACCGGATGCAGGGAACGAAGCGTTGAAGGAAGATGTATATGGTTGGGGAATAAAGAAGAAAAAATAGAAAGGGGCTGGTTATATGTGGAATAGCGATTCTCAGCTCGAGAAACCAGACGGTGGAAGTTTATATGCATTCCCGGGAGGAAATTTCCAACGAGACCGACTAGTGGTGCATTCTTGGCAATGCTGTCGGCGTCGCTGATGGCCATCTAGAGACAACTAACTCCAAGTGCTATATATATCGGAAAGCATAAAGGGAACTTGAGTGTATCATCCTTTCAGAGGAATCACAAAATGATAAGATGATTGGGAAGAAGATGATGGAATTGTAGTTTTAACGTTAATTTCGACTATCTGGCGTAGTTCGTAGATTATCAAATTTGCTTACCAAACTGCTGGATTGATACTCAAAACTATACATAAACTTAGAGACATTGTTAAACAGTTGAAACAGTTGATGCCATGTAAAACAATGGAATGTTTGAAACAAAATCATTGAACTCAGCATCGATGAAAACTGAGGTTCCTCGATCAGGTTTCGATTAATCGTAAAATCGATCTTTTTGGAGGTCAAGATAATTTGACCGGACTTAGTGTTGTTTTTACTATTCCCGATCAGATTCTCCGGATCCAGGAGATGTCAGGGATGGACCAGGCCAGTCCTCTTGGAGTTAGCGTTCTCTCTATAATTCTCTAATCAGGCTATGCTGACATAATACTGATCAAGGCCATGTTTGATCGGGTTTGCCCATACTATAACAGATCTGGATTTGATCAGGTCTACCTATCTTATGGTTCATCATGATAGCCATATTCACTTCAGGGCAGGATTCGATAAGACATGCCCATGCTATATCGGATCAAGATACTCATACTCATTCCGAATCAGCATTTGATCAGGCACGCACGGGTTATACCAGATCAAGATAGCCGTACTCATCCCGGATCCAGACTTGATTGGACGCAACCACGGTGTGCCTGATCAGGATAACCGTGTTCATTTTGGATCCGTACCAAATGTGACAGCAGGCGTGCCGGATGGAATTTCTAGTCGGGCTAAGATATTGGATTCCAGGGCAGAAAGAGAGAGATGTATGAAAAATTAAAAAAAAATTGATTAAATTCATCAATAGTCTCAACTTATTTCAGATAAAATTAGAAAGATTCACAAACTCAAAAGATTTCGTGCAATTCTCATCCGATTGGACCAGTTTGTGAATGATCGCTTCTTTTTAGATTCCATAAGATTTAAAAAATTCCAAACTTTTTAAATATCTCTCAACAACATCTCATATTTTTGTAAAACTTCTGATTTGAATGTACATCAGATTTCACAAGTGATTGTCCCCTTGCTGTCAATAGAAAAAAAAATTAGCAGAATTGAATAGCGTCTAATTTATCTTTTTCAAAAGACTCGGTACTTCGAAGGAAGTGCCGAAGATTGAATAAGTTGACATGCCATTACTATGTGCTTTAAAAAAATTATATAAATCGTCTCATCATTTGTTAATTTTTCACTTTCCCAATTTATTTCAATTTCTCTTTCCTCTTCTTCCCTCAAGTGAAAAAAAAGATCGATCATCAAGGAATCGCTCGTTTACTGCTCGATCGGATCTATGATCTATCAAGAATTGACCAATCAGGATCGAAGATCTGAAGATCGATCATTATTGGTTCGATCAAGGAACCCTAATGCAAACAACCCTTTTCGATTCTCTCGAATTTCAGAAAATTGGTTCAAGGATATTCCGTAGGAAATCCGGATGCTTGATCGGTACCATTATCTAATTGCTCATCTTCCCACAACGGTGTTACATGATCCACGTACGAAAATTTCGCTCAATAAAATGGAGAAACTGGAAAAACTATAAAGAACACTGAATGTTACTCTTTTCAATGTACTCGAGTTTTTCACCCAGGATCATCTAATTTACCTCGAATCAATGTGATTATCGGATTTCGCTCAGCTCAGGGGCAAAACCGTATGGCTGAGGATATATATTTCCCTCGTTTTATCAAACTCCTTTTGGTTAGAGATTCATTTCAATTTTTGTTACCATCGAGTCGGAACAACCATATTTCCTAACTACTGCCGTCTATAGCTGCATTCGATATTCTCTGTCTCTTCACTCAAAATGACTATGTATTTTGTTCTCTCTCTCATTTCTGCGTATGAAAGATATCGCTTACTAGTACTGGCCACCACTGAATTCCATAAGCCAAAACGTCGTCAGAGTTCCGATATCAGATATCGACAGAATTTTCCGATATGTGGTAGAGGAAGAGGAAAAAGAAGAAATGTAATGAACGAAATAAAAGAAAACGGATTTCCCACGATTTTTCCACATTTACTGCTCTCTAGACTGTTGTTATAATTTTTTCCTCTCTTATCGGGACAAATGGGGGTATATTAACGACTTGAAAAATCGATTGCACGAGTTAATCTCATCGCTTTGTATTTGTACTGCCCCTTAATTTCATCCTTCATCCAGGAAGAACGTCCATGGGAGTTAAATGAATGTGCTCCCTCAAAGATTTATCTCTCTTTCCTTATCTAAAAATAGCTAGTTCCATCTCATTTTTACCATTACTTCCCTCTCTCCCTCATTCTCAAGATACTTTCTGAATGTGAATATTCTGGAAAGTACTAGAGTAATGGCTGGAGATAGATTCGAAGATGTTGGAGAATGAAGGATTGTTATAATGGTTAGGGTGGAACGCGAGGATACGCAAACGAGGATGACCAGCGAATGGGATCCAAGTGATGAAGCTCACCCCCATACGCAATACATCGAGTCATCCATAACAGACAGGGCTTCTGCTCAACGTTATACATATCTGAGCTAACACTGTATGAGACAGTGGAATTGAGGTAGGGTAGTCAGAGGAGCGTTACTGGCCAGTTGAAACTCCAAACTCGGACAGTTGAGTACTGCAGAGCATCGAACATCAATCTATGCCAACCACTCATGGCGAATTCCTCCTCACTAACGGAATACATGTTTATTGAGACATGTGACTATTGAACTCAAGTTCTCCTCATTTTCAATCCTTCATCACTTGCAATATTGCATAGTGGTGTGCGGATTACTTATAAAGTCTAAGTTTTACTTATATTCATCGATTTATTTTATCATGTCCAATTCTTGTGTAGGAGTGCATGCAAAATTGAAATAAAGTTGGCACGTCTTCGTGAAATAGAAGAGATTGGGGTGAAATAATCCTCATTATTTTTCCAGATTTGTTTTATATTGTGGGATACCTTCTCACATTTTTTTTCGTAAATCTGCAATTAGAAAAATTTATATATTCCAAAATGTGAGTGAAAATTTATCCGCATGGAAAACACTTCCAAATTAGCAACATAATTCTTTGGGATGTATCCATATTGCACAGTCCACTGGGGAATATTGAATGATTATCGGATTCATTTCCATGTATGTAGTAATTACTCAAAAATCATGGGAGATTGGAAGGTTATAAATACAACACAGAGATGTTGTTAATTCGCGACGTTTTGCTTATAATTTAAGCTTCGTCAGGCTCTGAAATACAAAATTGCAAATTATTTACTTTTTTTCAGAATAATAAATAAGTACAAACAATAAAACACAACAGAGTTTATAGGTTTAACCCCACTTTGTCTAAAAGATTCTCTGTTTAAATTTGTGTTCTGACTTTCCCTTTCTCATTTCCTCTCTCTCAAGTCTACGAACTAGTTATAAGTACGAATTTCAATACGTTACAGGCTTTTGTCAGAAATTACATATCTCAAAAAAAATATGTCGAGCAAGATTACGCCGTACGGTCGCTTCAATTTCCACCAGAGCTGTTCTTTCAAACCTCGAAGACTTCATTATTTAAAGTTACTCGATGGAATACGAAAATATTGTAAGCAAAATTTCAAGTATACATATGTGTTGCACATCTTTCACCAGAGATTTCATCATTTATTCCCCATAATGTGCTTTTCTGACGTTAATTCTTAACAAGATGCTTAATGACAGCTCCCCGCGTTAAAAACCATCAACTACCGGTAACTTCGCTACGTTCATTACTCAGAAAACTGTCACGACAATGAGGAAAAAATGAAGGAGAGACGACAGGACGAAAAATGAAGGCGACTCGGAAAAACTATCAGCAGAATAGAAATATCGATTGATGTCCAAAAAATTCGGATGGAGAGTAAACTTTGTGAAAACTATTCGGAAACTTTCCTGAAAACATCATTGGTAGTAGATAGATGAGAGTCTCTCGAAGCTCTCAAAGGCCTCTCAACATTTTATAAATATTCCTACATAATTTCCGAAAGTTGAAATACCCTTCTACTCCATATTGAATATAGAGTTATGATTCTCCCTGAATGTGCTTGTGATATTATATCCACCAGCTTTCTGATAAGGGACATCAATGTGTCCTAATCAAAACGGGACCGATCGCACGCCATGCGTGCCCAATTCACATCTGATGGTTCGAATATATGAGGGAATAAATTTAAAGATCTGCGATACGCATTTATCGAAGTCCGACCGATGGGGGAAAGTATTTTTTCTTCGGATTGAGCAATGAGGAATCGGTCTTACGTATTTCGATATATTTTCGACTCTGGACTATGTTCATTTGTATGTATGCTGTATTTTAAATAGGATCGGACCACCAGTTCTCAAATTTTCGTGGACGTAGCGAGTAAGTATAACGTCCAAAAACTGAGACGTTTTTTTAATTTTTTTAAATTTTTTTTTTGAGGAAATATTTGAAACGAAGGATACTTTTCGTTTCGAATAAAAGAAATTTCAGAGACAATGGTGAATATGATTCACCATTGTTCTAATAAAATGATAAGAGACATCCGGTGTAAATAACACGGATCGTCTCAAATCAAAGAATTTTTTTTGGAATGATTTTATTTATATATTATTGGGATGAGTGGGGAGGGGAGAAAACGAGTTAAATAACTCAATTCTCTCTTTTCTCTCTCGCTCTTCCACTGATGGTAAAGAGCATCGAATTACCATGCCTTGACAACAGTGGAAAATGCGAGCATTTTCCCACTCCTTCAATTGTGAGATGCGAATCATGTGCAATTTTTTTGTCACATGATTGACCCCACTATTTAATAAATTGGGAGGAGGGGCAATCGACAACTGCGAAGTCGTTGTACTCCCTACCCTAATTAAGTTAGTTGGGTGTGAAGAAGGAACTAAGGAGGAAATAGAGATTTGTAACAGTTTTGTAAAAATGGGAGAAATTGAAGAATATCGAATTGGTGAAATTGTTTAGAAAAGATAAAGTGGAAAAATTAGGGCACGGCTTCGGAAGAATTATGTTAGAAGTGAAAAAAAAGGATTTAGACTTTTGTGAGAATTTTTGAGTGTGAAAAACAAAGAAATGAAAAGAATTTTAGTGATGAATTTTAGAAAATTTTGTGTGTGAAAAGAGAGAAGAAAAAAAAAGACGATTTCAGTGAACTATTGTGGGGATTTTTCGTAAAAGAAAAATGGAGCGATACTAGAGAAAATGAAAATAAAAGAGAGAAAAGGAAACGAAACAGAGAAAGTTAGTGGACAAATTTAATCAAAATCGGTGGATACTGCGCGCGCAGATTTAGCGTATTCGGTGGAGGATTTTTCTTTTTCAATTTTATTTATGCGGATTTAGATACGAAAATTATTTTGTTAAATTTAAATTGATTTCGAAGGAAAAAATTTACAAAACTTGGAAAAAGTAAAATTTAGAGGATCCCGTCAAATTCATTATACAAATTCTCTCATTTTATTTCAATTAGGTTTGAATGACAAATCGATAAAACTAAAAAATAATTTAAAAAAAGTAAAATTTAGAGAATCCCGTCAGATTCATTAGAAGAATTATTTTATTTAATTTTAATTATTTTGAATGAGAAGTTGATCAAATTTTGGAAAAGTGAATTCCGAAGTATCCCGTCGGATTCATTACAAATTTTTTTTATTTTTTTTGCGTCTATTGAGAAAATTGAACGATTAGAATCGAAATTTAATTGGAAATTAATTGAAAAATCAAATTGTTATTTGAGTAAAATTTGTCAAAGTATTCTTACTGAAAAAATTGAATAATTGGAATAGAAATTTACTTGAAAATTAATTAAAGACATAATTGATCATTTTCGCTAAATTTTTGAAATAATTTTTAGAGTAAAAATTGAATATTTTAAATGCAAATTAATTGGAAAATTGAATAATTATCTTCTTTGTTTTGTTTTGTAAGATTCTTGAAATGTTTTTTATCGTAAAAACTGAGTAATTGAAATTCATATTGATTGGAAATTAATTAAATGTAAATAACTATTTTTGTGAGATCTTTAGAATTACTTTTATCTAGAAAATATAAATCGAATTATTATTGAAAATAGTATTTTATTTTGTCCTTGTCAAACTATTGGATGTGGTTAAATGCAAAAACTCCCTTCTTCCTATCCCGAGCTATTAGTTCTGAACTAGGCTCAAAACAGGAAAATCTAGGGGTGCACCCTTAGAGGGCTCATGAGCAATTGCTCGCTCGCGAATAGAGGTGAGCGTAGTTGCTCACTCGCTCGTGAATAGAGGAGTGCGTAGTTGCTCGCTCGCTACGCTTGCTCGCGAAAGGAAGGGTGCGTTATTGCTGATTAGAAGGAATTAGTGATTAATGTATTGTGCGACTTCAAGCCAGACTAAGAACTTCCCGATAATTTCTCTCACTACTTACTATTAGAAAAAATGATGAATGATAAAAACTATAAATAACAACAGACATGATCGTGGAAATTATCACGATATGTTGAACAAATCTCAAAATATGGAGATCAATAAAAAAATCAATTTTTCCTTTTCGGGGGTAGTGCATAGACTCCTCTTTTTGGGAAATTAAGAAAAACTTGATAATGTTTTTCTTAAAAAACTAAGAAAGTACTGGATCGATCCCGATTAAAATCTAATGATCGCGAATTTATGTCAAGATGCTTCGATTACGACATCGATCACCTCGATCACATTATTGATTTATGAGAAAACGTGAACGAAAAAATTGATCACGGACATACACACACAAACACACACACACACAGACATGATCGTGAAAACTATCAAAAAATGTTCGGGAGGTCTTAAAACATGAAGATCGATCGAAAAATCGATTTTTCATTTTCGGGGCTATTACACAAACTTCCCTTATCGGGGAGTTAATAAAATGATCCATGTTATTTAGGATTTATTAGTAATAATAGTTCTGACGTAACATAAGCAACTACGCTCCTCGGGCTTTAATCGAATGGCTTTTATTCCTCCTTTTAGCTAGTATCGTACTTTCTGTGATTCATTCTTTGAGGAATCTCGTGATTTTGAAAGGCTGCGAACGTTGGAATGTTTTCACAAAAATGACCCTGTGGTTGGTTACTAATTCAATCGGATATGGTTATGGTTTTTCCAGCGTAAACACACGAACGAATTCCCGTATCAAAATTGCCTTCCAATCCATTTGCTGACCGAAGTCCGTCGACTCTCCAGTGCAAATATAATCAGCTCCACAGTGTTATGAGATCAATATTGATATTCCAACAATGTTTGTGATAGGAAATAAAATCATGTTTGCGAATTTGGAAATCATAAGCAAACTGAATCATGATTACTTCGATGTTCTTTTTCCTCTACCGATTGAAATATAAAAGGAATAGTCCTATCAGGGGCTGCCAATGGATGAATCTCTGGCCAGGTATTAGTTGAATACTGTTCTGCATATCTAGTGTTCCGTGTATGGGCCGATCACTGAACTAAAATTGATCCGTAAATAACTTCGCTCGCAATACTTGGTTGAGTAGTCACCATTCAACTAATGGGTAGTCACGAATTGATCAGTGATAGACAAATATGAATTTCGGGACCCCTTCCTCAGGCAATTTTTCGATACTTAAAGTATAGGATTTAGAAGCTCAACTATTAAGCCTCCCGTGGCCATACTCAGACTCACGTTGAGAGCCGGGGCACACAAAAGTGAGTGTGCGTGCGTAGTGAGCACTCGGGATAGGGCCGCGTTAAGGTATTACCATCCTATGTGCACATACTCCCAATAGGGAATGTAGCAAAGAAGGAGGAAAAAAAGGTATTGCTATCGCTCAAGTTGCCACGACACGGGGGAGCAAGAGAGATTAAGTGAAAATTATCTGAGATAACTAAAGATAGTGGGAACTGTTCAGTCTATAATGCTAATCATTCTAGTGCTAGACTCACTCTGTAGCTGTACACACATGCAGAGCGATTGTATACATCTAAAAAGCGATGCCGGTCTGCCGGTGGTCCAATCATTACTTACATTAATCGTTTGTTTTTCTCCAAAACTACACGTCAGAAATTTCTGATCCAGGTCTCGGAGAATTCTCAAAATGCCTGGTTATGAGTTCCAATTTTTCCAGAAGCCCGTCGAATCTCGTTTTATGCAAAACTAATCATGAACGAAACGTGACTCAATTCACCCGGGTTCTCATGGGGAAAATAGAAAATTCGAAATCGAATAACTCGAATTCTACACGTCAGAAAATTTTTCTTCATGAGGGAAAGTTATAGGGTTTGATGAAAAGAATATGTCTAAATTATTTCATATTTCCGTCGAATCGAGTCGATCAGGGATAGTAATACCTTGAGAAGAGGGAAGGGCTTTGGTGGTCGAGGAAAAAGCAGGTTTTCACGAATTTTTTTTAGATAGTCAACCTCATCTGTATGAGGTTGACTCCTTCAATGAACTTGTACGGGATTTGGCGCGATAGTTCTGCTGAGCGCAAACCCTTCTCTGGGGTTGTAAATCCCAGGTATACCAGAATTTGAAGTACGCCAAATTTCAATTCGTACGGGCAGGTTAACGACCAATGTCTCGATAACCGCAGGTGCTGAGATTCATGATGAGGAATGAATTCAATGAACTAAACACAACATACACTAATCTGTTATATATTTTAAAAGATTATAGCACAAAAAAATGATCATTAAACCAGACTGGATTTTCACGTAAAAAATTAATGAACTAATTGTAATATTAATGTTCGTTAATGTCCACAGAAAACTATTGCACTTCTTAATCTATTAATGTCGGGAGTTTCTAAAATATTTCTTATTTTTAATTGCACTCAAAATTGTTTCTTATTTTCTAATTGTAAATAATTCGATCAGCTCAGGACTAAACGTCGTGTCTGTCTTTTTATGAAGTCGAAAAGTATCTGTCTTAAGATGTAACAGAACAATTCTCACTACCCTAAAATATTTCGTAGTGGGCATTCGGAATCACCAAGATAGGCCACGAGGATTTCCTGATTGGTAGAAATCATTTTGCTCTGTTATTATTGGTGAGTTTATAATTTGAGAGGGTGTGAAAACTGTTGGGTGGGCGAGAGGTTGAGTCGTGACGAATTTGACTCTCTTTTGAATTTTTGAAAGCAAACAGAAATGAGAATTTACAAAAGATTTTTTGTGTAGGGATTTTATTACCCCACACGTGTTAAAAACAAGGGTCTTGGAAACAGTCAAGAAAGGAAAGGTCATAAATTTGAGGATTATATAATCCTCAAATGAAAATTTGTGAAAAAATGTATTTGGAGGAATTTTATGGAGTCTTTGTAAACCAGAGAAAATAATGTTTCAATCCTATCAGTCATTTGAGACTGAACAGAACTTCTATATAATAATACAACATAATGGCGACATTGCCTCGTGGATGGGAGGTGGAGAAAAGATGTGAGAATCAAAAATTCGATGGTAAATATAGTAACTCGCAATAACTCAGAGGTAGAGCACCTGACATGTAATCAGAGGGTCGTGGGTTCAAATCCTGCTTGCGCATTACATATTTTTTCCGGAATTTGATTCTCTTAAAAAATTTATTAATAAAAATTAATTTATTAATAAATTTATTTGTTTAATTAAATAAACATTAAACATTAAACATATGAACTATATTTTTCGAAATTTTAATTGCAAAATATTGATAAATGAACCATCGCCAGTAAATATCCACAGGCATCCCAAAGAGAACGCTGTACACTAGAACTCTGCACTGGATCAGCAAAAACGAAAAAATCCAAGTTTGTTGATCAGGTAAGATGTTTCTCGATGTAATGTCGGCGATTTTTTTTTAAATCGATTTTTCAGTTTTTGGTAGCACTTGCCAGTCAAAAATGGGATTTTTGCTCGAAAAAATTAACTAATTTGTTATTGTACAATTACGAATAATTATAAAAAAACAAAAACTCGACGACATTATCTCGAGCAACATCTTATCTAATCAACGAACTTGGATTTTTCCGTTTCTGTTGATTCAGTGAAGAGTTCTAGTGTACATCGTTTTTTTTGCACAGCTCATTTATCAATATCTCGCGATGAAAATTTCGAAAAATATAGTTTATATGTCGTATTATTACTATATATAGGAGTTCATTAAAGAAATCAACATTGTCTGTATCCTTTAAAGAAATTCTTGGAAATATGCTCTTTGTGTGACCGCAAAAACCCTACCTCACACCCCCTCAAGAGAAAACAAGGGCCTGTCATAATTTCTTTTATGGGATTCAAAGAATTCTTATATTTTTAATCCATTTTTTTCATTCTTATTATTCTGTCTTTATTTTGCTGTGATGAAGCAGAATTCGTCACTTTTACCCTTTTTTTCTAATAATTAGGGGTCCGTTTTCTTCTCACCGCCTTTTCTTTGAAAGTCCACACCATTCCCACATATATCACCAATTTCATTTTTCCGTAACAATTGTAAGGTTCAGCTCAGAAAATCATTGAATCAGGAAAATTCACTTCATTGTTTCTAAGACGAAGATGTACATCTAGTAGCATAATGTGAATAGGGGAACTCAGGAAAGAAGATACACCCCTGTGGGCTTGAATGAACCAGCATTTTTCTCAAAGTAAAAGACTTCACGCGAAGAAAACATTCTGAAGTATCGTAGAAATGCTTCAGCATGTCGTCATCAGTGTAGCTTTTTCATGAAGTCTTTCGATTCAAAGAAAGCCTGGTTGACTCCTGCCCACTAGTCTGTTCTCCCCCGTTCTATCCTGTGAAGAACAATGATCACAATGGAAGAGGGAAAATTCAAATCGAAATGACAGAAGTATTCTGGATCGACGTGAAAAGGATTACACTGTCATAGTTTGTACATCGATTAATTTAAATGTTTTCGTTGCCTCCTTATTGTTGCCTTCAACTAACGAAAGTTCCAGGTTCACGCGACAACTCCCAAGTATATAGCATATCTCTTGACTTCCATCCCTCCAACAAGTGCATTGAAGCAAGCAGTTAGCCAGGAACAGGGGGGAGGAAGTCAGCCAACTCTGCTACGAGTCTAAAAACACATATATAGCGATTCTATTGGAGTAGCCCCACCGTCTGCCAGGTTTATTTCACTCCTTCTACTTCTCTTACATCGAGACAACCCTCAACCTTTCCTCCTCGCTTACTCCAATGTTTTCTCTGCATCTGGCAGGCTAACATAGCCAAGGCGTTTTGTACGCACGAACGATCTTGAGCTTCCGGCTTAAGTCAAGCTTTCCTGTTTCTCTGTGTATAGGTTTTAACTAAAAGCCCTGGGACTTCAACTTACTCGTTGAATCCTACTTCTTTGGGCACAACTTGATACACACTATCGACTGAAAAAGTAAAATTCGACCAGCAAGAAAAGCGGATCAACGGATTATTATTCATGCCGAATAACTTCAACTGAAATCAAATGTTTATTACCACATCAGACTTCGGATTATATATTTTATCGTTACTCATGCCTCACAGAGATCATTGATGAATTTTTAATGACACTACCTATTGTTACGGCCGCAACCCATAGACATTCTCCTAAGTCGGCATGTGTACGGATTTCATTGATTGAGATTTGTTTGTCATGAGACATTTCTGCATGAGATATTTTGGTCACGAAATTTTTGTGTTGAAATATTTCAGTGGAAGTATTAAGAGCCCGTACCCTCACTCATCGTTCTGCACTTTGCTTTTTTATCGTCATGAATCTATTATAAATTTGAGCCATCACTTCAGTTTCCACCTGATGGTTGTTCATTCAAATGATTGATGAATTCTGAATAATGCCACTGAACTGTTCAACTGAAAATTTAATATCCCAATTTCTTATTCACTCTATTTATGGTCAAGTATTGCATCTCAATATAACAATAATGGATTTTCACACTCCCCTTTGTATACAGAATATAAAATAGGTTCCCTTGAAAAAAGCAAGCCAGAAGAGAAAAGTAGTTTTTGGAACAAGTGGAATCTATCAGTGATTCACGTATTGGTTTTCCCGCATTTGGAGAGCTTATCAGAGTTTTTTCCCGTTCATACTCGTGAAAAGGATAGAGAAAAAGACGCATAAAAATGAGGAAAGGGAAAACGCCCTTGGTTAGGGTCTCGTTTGTGGGGAAATCGAAAATTTGCATTTTTTTCAATTTCTTCCGGGTAAATCGAAATAGAGTCTCACCCTGGAATACAAGAAGAAGTGAGATAGTAGCGTTCCCTCAATGAGAATATACTTGTCTCATCATTACCATACTTTATGTCGTTGTTTATCTTTTTCTTCTATCTTCCAATATTTCTTTGCTTCCACTTTGCATCTTTCATTTCAATTTTCTGTTGTACATTTGCATGAAATAATTTTGTAATTCATGCATGTATATTTATACGTACAATAGAAAGGCCATTCAAAAAGAAATTAGAAACCATGATGGTGGAAAGTGGACCATTGTATGTGCCGAGATGCTGCAGGATGTGAGCAAGCCCCAGACTACGAAGAAAAAAAATCAACATGAGTAGGTAGGCTACGAGAATGGAGAGAAAATAAAAAAGTAAGTCAGTTACACACAAAGTCAAACGCTTTTCATATCTCTCATTTCTGGGTTGAACATATACTCAAATGAAAAAACTCTGTCTGTTCATTGGACCCGCATCATCTTTTTAAAACGAAGATAATATTATGCATTTACATCTAACATTGTGTCAAGTAATTTTATTTTGTTATACAAGAGTTTTTCATCATGAGTTATAACTTTGTGCTCTCTTTTAGCATTGTGCTCCTAATACCACTAGCAGGCATTCAAAGTTCTGCATAAATTTAAAGTAGTACGGATGCGAATCGCCAGGAAAGAGAATGAAAGATGTTAAGAAAGAGAAGGAAAGTGAATAAATTTGCTGTCTGAAAGAGAATTTTCTCTCAGAGTAATTTTTTCGTCAAATGGCCTCAGGTACAAGCTTCTTCATTCTACCATTTTCAAATGAGTTTTCGGTAACTGGTGAATTAGGAGCAAGCTTAGAGATGAACCCTTGATTCTACAATTCTCTTCCCTCTCTTTTTTCAGAATAAAACTCAGAGTTCAACGGTAACTATTTCACCGCGGGCTTTATTCCCTCATCTCATTTGTACTTTTTTTCCTTCCTGCATCATTGTACTTTTCTTTTTAATGATTTTTTCCCCTTCTTCCCTATTTCCTCTTTTTATCCAAGAGAATAATTACACAGAACATCGGAACTGAATGAATTGAAGAATGAAGTAAAAAAAGATAATGATAAAAAACATTAGAGTTCTTTTATAGCCGAGGCTGCTAGAGTCTATATGTATCAGGATCGTTGTAGTTAATGTTTCACTGTATTGATTTTAGCGAATGGAGAAGATAAAAGAAAAAAAATGATATTGGAATGAGACTATCACAATTCCGTTATGGTTATCGGTACCAGAGAACCAGAGTAAACACGAGTGAATACACTGTGGTCGGAAGTGAACAGTAGCAAGAAGAGAATAGAGTCTACAGGAAGTACCAAGCGATTAGATCAGTCGAGTTGTAGTGAAATTCTTACATACTAGATCAAATGGAATAATAGAATAAAAAGTGGAAGCTTGGAAAAAAGATACTATCAGAGGCTTGAGCAATAATTCGACTTCCTCACTCATTTCGCTACATCCCTTTTCATGTCCTTCAAGTCTCAGTGAGAAGTCTGATTCACTAACTTTATTTCCTCCGATGAAAATTAAATGCCATTATGATGGAATAATGGAAGATTAATGTTATCAGATCATTGAAGATGAAAATCCCATGGAAATTTGACTATCTGAACTTTTGATGAGTATTTCCGATTTCAAGTCGGAAGCGAGATGTCGAAAAGAAATGCCAGCGCGTTTTCACAGAAACGTTGATCAGTACGTGTCTTAAGCGGTCGTTCCAGTGTGACGACCATTTCTTAATGTACTGGCCTAGGTATGTAATCTACTGTAGATTCTATTTTTTTTCATCAGTCTGTATATCAGTACTATTTATTCACGTTTGATAGCCTCCAGCTGCTTCGCCACCTCTCTCTACCCTACTTCACCGCATTCGCCGAAAACCAGGGATTATCATGGGAAACCCTGATCGTTACAGGCGTTCGATTATACAGGGCCTTAGTGTGCTTTTCTGTCACCTCGATGAGGAAGGCATACTAATTCTCTGTAGTCGCACCGCCCGTTGGGTTTGTTATTTGGAGCTGCTTTCGGAAAACGATTACTCATCCAAGTAGTAATCAAACACTTTAGTGCTTAACCCGGTAGATCCACCGGGCTGTACGCAGACCGAACAACCGGATTGTCGGTCTATTAATAATCTATTTCGGTAATGGGGTAGTTTCAATCCGCAGTACAAAATTAAATTTGTCAAGATTTTTTCGAATTTTTCTGCTTTAATATGCTGTTTTTTTGATTGATCAGAGGTCGATGACAAGATTGAAGGCAGAATCCTGATTAAATTTTCCCCAAAAGGACCGCACTTTTTGCTGGAAGTCGGTAACCAATAAAACTAAAAAAAACCATTGAATGAAGTTGACATTATCACCACGTTTTGCGTAACCGAAGGCCACGACGAGAACGTAGTGGTGCGTAGGCCTCGAAAAGGAAGCTATCACGACCCATTCTATTAATGATACTCGGGATTTTAGCTGAAGATTTTACTGGCTCTAACTCCACCCTCCTCCATTGGGCATGAAAAATTTGATTACATAATATAACGAAAACAAGTACATTCTGCACATAGGACTTGTGAAATGCACTTCATTTCCTTAGTTTTTTAGTCAATAACTTATACACATCGCGTGAAACAATATCAATTCACATTTGCATCATAGGAATAGAAGAAAATCAGTAAATTCAATACGAATTGAATGAAAATTTAATTATACTCATCTGGAGTTGAATTTTCCGAAAACGATTCACACACAGTGGTGGCACTAAACTTTTAACACAAAACGCACAGTTTTGATCGTCATGTTGAAATCATATACTTGTAGTTGGCAGAGCTCTACTCCCTCTTTACCTCTATTTCTATTGAAAAACAATCAAAATGTAATCTTGAGGACAATGTTTTACATATAGGCGAGTGAAAGGTAAGACATTAGTCGAATTTTCGAACAATCGGCGAATTGCAAGTGACAAAAAATAGAATTTAACTCGTTGTTTGTTGAGATTTCATAGATTACTATTTCTGAATATTATGAATTTTGATATTTTTTCTATGGTTTTGTTTCAAACCGAAAAGAACTATTTTCGTATCTCTGCTCCCATGCCTACCGGTAACTATGTTATCTGTCACCGGGTGTGTAAGTTTTTCATATTGTTTTTGGGCAAGCCGGCTGCTGCTCGTCCATCGTAATTGTGATTAATTGTGGCTGTGTAACATGCGTGATGTATGTCACCATGTTGACCAACAAACTTTACTCAAGAACTTCCAGTCTTAACGCAAATTGCTCATCTGGGAATGGTTTTTCAGGACTCTGAATCGATAACCATTATAACCATCCAAATTCCTTCTGAAGGCAAACGGTAATAATCCCCCAGATAGTTTTTCTTTTTTTCCTTATAGGGATCAATTATCCGACAGAATCGGTTCTCCATTGAACAATGAAATATCGTCATCTTAAATACTGAACGGTGTAAGTGCTATGTATAAGCATAACACTTGCACCACTTCGTTCCTGATGTAACGATATGTTCTCCATTAATTATCCACTTTGTTATTAACCTGATAACAATACAGAAAGAAATTGATTTCTGATTTTCATGAAGATTGATTACATTTCACTACATTTCCTTCTGAGAGTATGATGAGTAGATGAAGTAAATAGTAATTGGTCTGACATTGAAGTACCAATGTTGGCGCAAGGTCATCGCCTTATCGTCACACTGATATTTCATACCATTAATTCAATCTGACACCGACATTTACACTGTTGGCCTAATTGAAGAAATTGATACTCAGCGAACATTGCATGTCAACCTTTGTTCGCGGCATCTCTCCATTTTTGTTTTTTTTTCGGCTAAACCTGCTACCAACATTAACAAACCTTGTGGCTACTTCTAGTCACGCTACCTTCCTCTACTGCGCCACGATTGGAAATCCGTTCAATTATTCCTCTCATTTGGACTGAAGTGAAATGGAAACAATTTCAGATGGAACAACCGGTTGAATATGGATTCAGTCACGCCATGCTGTCCCATGATTTCCCAGGAAGTACAGGAATTCTTTGTCTCCTCTCTTCACCCATGTTGGTGATGTTGTGATCATCATATATCTCACATGAGATTTCATGCTCAGTAAAAATTTCGTCAGAATATTTTGCACTATATGAAGTACTTTGTTCAGAACTATAAGCCATATAATTTTATCGCAATTACTGGAGCGTTGGTATTCACATCCAGGATACCTCTGAATTTGGCTAAATTTCACTCCCATTTATTTCTCACCAGTTTGAAACAGTCAAACAGTTCAGCAATTATCGAATAACTCAACATCCTGGAAATATTTTAAATTTCGAAATATTCTCTACTGGCCAAGGAAAAAATTCTTTGACACAAATGTCAAAGAACCACCCAGTGGGTGGAACCCACTCGACAGAAGTGAAACTTCTTGCTCATAACGTACAGCTAGAGATAAACTATTCAAACTTTTTTTAATGAACAAGTGATAACAATTGAGAATAGTGAGGATATGGGGATAATCTCAAAGAGACACTGAAAAAAAGCATAGCTCGGCACATTTAGCTGTGTAAGGAACAGTTTGAGAATTTGAGTATCTGCTTATAGTAGTTTGGTTATCTGTTCACTAACAAATTACCATTCTTTCCACCTTTCTGAAATGTTCAGACAACTAGATTTTTTTAAATCATAGTTTTTTGCGAATATCTCGGGAGTTGATCGAGATAGAGCGGTTCTGCTTTAATCCTTTCTTGTAGCTCCTAAAACTCTTTATAAAGGGGGATTCGTGCAACATTGCTCTATCCTGCTTAAATTTCGGGATATTCGAAGGAAATTTCTAATAAATCAATTTGTCTACAAACTTCACATCCTTTTATTGCTAACATTCATCATATGACAGATATCATTTTTGCATCCAAGTTGATAAGTTCACATGAGAGATAAAGCGGATAACTAGCCTCTACAGCTCACTCAATTACTTGCTATATTATGAGTAATATCAGAAAACAACGAAAATTAGAATGAGATTTATAATTCAATATTTGATAGTCCAATTTGATGAAGTTAACCCTAACCCCACCTGCAATTAGCGGAGAGCAAACAATTTGGAGAGGAGAGCTCTGTCCGAGAACTTGGATTGGGACTTAGATAGTAAACACAGGGCTTTAGATTCTGAGTATTCTCGAAAAACTGTTGAAAAGAAAAAATGTAAGAAAACAGGGAAAGTTAATTTGTTGGATCAATATTTTTTCGGCATATCTCGAAGACCAAGCAGAATAGAGCGATTCTACATGAAGTTTCTTCGTATGGAATTTCAAGAGCTATGAAGAAAGAATGGAGCAGAATTGATCTATCTTACATAGCTTCCAATATATTCTTCTAAACTATCAGCCGAATGTTTTATTTGCCGGTTTTTCGTTTTTTCCGTCAATAGTTTTTTAAGAATAGCTTAGAAGCGGAACGGAATGAAACAATTTTAGGTTTTACTGGATGGCTTCCTCTCAGAGAATTCGAAGAACTACTCAATGCTCAGAACTACTCAATTTGGAGAACTGCTTACTTAATCGGAAAAGACCTCGTGAGTTCATCGTCAGGAACTCATAGGGCAGCCCCGACTTTATATCAGATATTCATGAGGTAGTGCCTAGTCGGGAGTTTCCCGAAGCATCCAATATCAGGACACACTGAGGTTTATCTGATTGGGGTTTCACCTGACAACCCCATCATTAGGAACTCATAGGGTAACCCCCTTTGTATTCTCGAGCGGATGCCCCAGATGAAACCCTTATTAGGAAGCAATCAGGATAATCCGAGCATGAACAGAGTACTTAGTTCTACAATTCGGCACTATGTTGCGTTCTGTAGCAATTTTGTTCCAAAGTGAAGTTCCATCCCAAAGACTATAAGTTCCAGCGAGGTGTTGGGCTCCAGTACTCCGCACATTTCAAGAAGAATCGACTATTGCAATTTTAGTTCCAGCGATTACAAAACGAAAATAATTGAATGAGAAAATCTAAGACATAACAAAGTGAATCAATTAATTTACTTTTTCATGTATTAAAATTTCTTTAACTGATTTTTAGCAAATTCAGTAAAGAAATGCAATAAACGCAGTACAACTGGAATATTTCAACTGAATAAAAATTGATAATAAAGGCTTATTACAAATTGCAAAAAAATGAAGATAACAATAATAGTCAAATCTTTTCCCTGATATTCAACGAAGGTTGAACAAAGCCATTCAGAAGTGAACAGTAACGTAAAATATTCAATGAAAAACCATTGAGGATGTACTCTAGTTTGAAATATTGTTCTTTTCTACATTTTTTTAAAAACATTCTTCGAATGTATATACATTTAAGAACATTGTACAGGTATCACAGAGTGAATTTTGGTAAAAAAAATTTTATAACTTCTTGTTTCTTCTTGTCTTTTTGGTGAAAAAAAATCTTGTTTTAAACAACGTAGAACACGTTTATCTCTAACCAACGTTTTTTCGGACCTTCCACACGATTTCTTTAGAAGCAGTAGGCCGATCCTTCCAAAATTTACCGCATGTATTCTTCACATAGAAAATCACAAGATGAACCCCTATCAAGTTTAAATTTGGATTTTTACATTTTGTCTTTATAAAAAACAGTGAAAAATGAAGAATTTTCTAAGTTTTTTTTTATTTTTTAAAGATAAAATTAACAAAATTAGTTGAAAATTAATATTTTGGTGTTTCAATCCATAGCCACTATCAAACTGAATCTATAGCATTTCGATTTTTTTGTATCAGAAAAGCCGTCGCGAAGAAATCGTGTGGGAGCCGAGCGGCCTCAAAATTACAGCGTTAAGTTGAGCAATGGATTTTGTATACAAACCTAGGAAAAAATAGATGAAAAAATTTTTTTTGTATTTTAAGACTTTATTTATCTTACCTGTTCATTTTCATATTCATATCTTCCATAGAATTTTCATAAAAATTTCGAACGATAGGTCTTTTTTTTATTCGAGAAACTAGGATACACCCTTCATTCATACTCAGTGTGGAGTAATGTTTTTCATAATAAATAATGAATAATTATCGTCATAAACTCACGTGAATCAATTTTCAGTGATCGGGTAGTTATGAGGCGTAGTTGTAATGTCCCGATAGAGTACCCCTGTCGGGCTTATCACGGGGTGATTGCGTGACGATCCTGGTGATGCCCTCACGAGGTATGCCCTATGATGTCCCTATAGATACGCGGGACAAACCTCTTCAGGAAATTATCATGTCCTCACTCAATTTCCTACTCGGGATGATAGACGATTAATATTCTGTTTTATCTTTCTACTATTAATTTATTTTTCAAATCATATCTTGAAGAGTGAGTGAGGGACAGGGACTTTGCCTGGATTTTTTTTATTGTAGAGAATCTGAACAGCTACCAAAATCGGTCAGAGCAAAAGCCCCCTATCTCCCTTCATTTCCAAGATATTTCAAAGAAACAACGAGAATTTCACAGCATCAATGCTACGTTAATTCTACCTCTCCGCTGCCTCGTCCCCTTCTGACCACTACACCCTCATACAGCATATTAGGCTACCTACCTATTCCCCCTGTCGTCTCTGTGCTCACCCGCTATACTAATGTATACATACATACTCTACGTGAAGAACCTATCCCCCCCCTCTGCCGTCTTCGTTCTCGAATGCACTCTGCTCCCTCTTGCATCTACTTTCCCTCCACTACTCCCCTACCACGTTCCTCTCAATACCTTTCACTCGTTTTGTGACACAAGAAAAAGTTGGTACCCGGAGGCCTCCGCAAAGTAGTTTCACTTCAAAAATTGAATCAACTTACATTGTTTTGCAATTTGAAATTATCCGTACCACCATCGTCAACTCAAATCGAGTCCTCAATGAGTTGGAATTGTTGAAATTAAGACATGGAAAACATGGTGAAAAGTTCAGAACTAGGTCAAATTAAGTACTGGAAGTGTGTTTTAGAAGAAATCATATAAGCTGTCAAGCAGCAGTAATTTTATTCTTTTTCCTCTTTTTTTTTATTTTTCTTCCTTCCCACCCGAAACTCTCCTCTTTGTGATAGTCAAAAATAGGATACGAAGGGTCGCTCCTGGCAGTTTCAGGCATTCCATCAGTTTCCACCATTCGCTCACATAGATCCCAAACCTCTACCACTTTCTTCCTCTCCTCAACTGGTGTACATCTATTCGAACAACGAATATCATTTATTTACAGTCCATTTGAACTACGAGAATGAAAATCTTATGATTCTATGGTATGATCAAGTAGAAGATACAGAATAATGGAATAATGGATCGTTAGTATTCTATTATCGTCGGACTCAATGAAAATTATTCTCCTCACTCATTGTGGATGAATGGCTTGCAATGATAAATTCACATTTTATTCGAAAACAAAAGTCAGGAGAGATTACTCATAAATGGTTATCAATCTCGAATTAATAGAGTATAGAGCTATTTCTGATTTGTGTTATATATTGAAATTTCCGAACTGGATAGATTGCAAAATTTTCGATATACTGGGTGAACTATTTGAATGAATTTTTTTTTTTGATCAATCATGAGATATTTTCTCATGTTTTTTCAGTTGCCCACATGGAAATTCATATATGCTGTTATGTCCCAATTAATAAGAGTGGAGTGAGTTATTCACTCCCATGAGAAAGAGTGGTAGCATTTCCAGCGTTATATATATGGGGCATTCCACGCCAAATCCGACATTTTTCCAAGTTTGCATCTTCGATTTCTTTATTTTCTGAGATTTCTTGCATCTATCAAAACACACTTTTCGGCCAAATTTGAGTTTTTTTCGATCATCGGTTCGAAAGATATCGAATTTTGAAACAAACAGCTGTTCTTACGGTTTTCACTCATAACTCCCATAAAAATGGGCCAATTTCAGTGTTTCTTTTCAGAATTCTTGTTTTTTTATGTACTTTTCGAAGAAAAACTTTTTTTTCCATCCTCCGATCTAATCCATTAACCCTTAACGTACATAGCTCTTCTGTCATTAAGCGTTTAAATAATTGAGCTCTTGTGAAATAGAATGAATACCAGTGACTAGGAATATATGAGGGCATCCTCAAATTACACCCACGATATTTCGATTTACGATAGCATTTATATCATTCCGGGATTTTAATTGTTACTGGAATATTGAGTATTGATTACGCATCACCTCTAACGGTAAACTGAAAAAAATGTAAAAAGAAAAGATATTAATAAATGTTTGTATGGGAATGTTGAAGATGATCACAAGAAGAAAAATTTTCTATGAACATACTCAGTTTTATGAGAAACAGTAAGATATTTGGCTGAAATTGTCTATTCACGTGAGAATTTATGAAGTCTTCTCTGACAAATGCAAGAAGTGTTCTCACAATCATGCGAGAATCATTCCGAACAAAAAATCAATAGTGGTTGTCCATTCATTGAAAAATTTTCCATTGAAAGATAAATGGATGGAGTTCATGTAATTGTATCTACCAGTGCTAGTCCAGCTCATTTCTTTGGACGATTGTCCACTGCACATAGTAACAGATTCGATCCCCTTTCCGATGTTTGTATTATGACAAACCCTAGATTCGCCCACTTTTTTCATTACCGCCTGAATGTTTGGACGATACCACAATCACGCATGAAAATGTAAGTATCAAAATTCTATATCTTTCTGAATCTAAATATAGATTCATATACGAAAACATGAACATAAATATTTTCTCTTTGCATGGAGGGTGAAATGACTCCTAGTAGAGGGGGTTGAAGTATGAAAATTTAGTGGCATCAATAAAAACCAAGATGAGTGAGTTATTTGATTCACTATTCAGCTTAAAACGACCCTCCGAAAGTGATATTGATCAAAAGGAGCTGTGTCGTTTCACTCAACTGTCTAGCAATCTCAGTATATGTATGGAACTAACTTTCTCATCAGTTTATGGGTATCTTCAGTACAAAAGAGCCACAATAAAAAGAAAATACTTTATTAGATACGATTTTTCCAATACACTGATCTCATTGCTTTTGGATACTGACTCTTGAATCAGGTGAATTCTGATGGAGAAATAAAGAAGAAAAAGCAATGGAATGAAGGGAAGAGCAGGATGAAAGTTAGATTGGGGAGAAATACGGAGCATTTGCAATAAGGAGAAAAAGAATTGAATTACCTTGGATGAGGAAAAAATACTGCTAGAGTGTCACGAAGAGAGGATCATTATGCATCATCGCTCGTTCTAACAGAAAAAGAGAAAATATCACGGCAAATGATCTCTGTAGATAAGGAGTCAATACAAGAAACGAAATATGTTACCTTTCTCCTCTTATATCTATATTATATCACGAGGATATCGATTTTTCTCTATTAGTCACTCAAGTACAGGAATTTTGCGAAATGAGCTGAGTTCTGTCTTTCATCTGAGAAATATTTGGAATGACTGTGATAGAATGAGAACTGCTCCGTACTTTCAATGGAAATATAGAGTAGACCCCGGCGAAATGAATTTATTTTTCTTAGGGGATGAAGGTCTTCATGAAGAAAATTTAGAAAAATTATCCAATAATGTAGACATGCTGGATTGGCATGATCCCTACAGATTTTTTCAGTAATGATCTCCATTCCAGAAGAAATGCAGTTCAATCTCGAAAGACGTATGGATGGTTCTCATACGACCTAATGAGAGGGGAATTCCGCGATTCGCTAGCCTCCTTCACGGGGACTCACAGTAAACTGTGAAATTCTTGAATAGCCTCCTACCCGGGATGCTCGGGGCATAAATTTCGGAAAAGACTCTGAATGTTTATGTGTTAATCAATGAATAAATTATCATCGACAGATATGTGTCTAGTTCTGTTATTTGATTTCGAAATTTTTTTTGCAGTGTAGATTATATTCAGCATATATGTTGCATGTCAGCTCTATATACTGCATAAGTAAGCAGAAATATAGGTAACATATAAGAGTTTTCTATGTGACCTAAAAACTTGCATATATTTTAAATGTTTTTCCACATTGAATATTGAATAAATAGATTCTACATACATAATAATTATAAGTGCATACATTCCACTTATATTTGTTATATTTTATGAATATATTTTGACATATCTTTTTGACATATATTCTTTTCCATACGGGATGGCAAACTCATGCTAAAATTTTCAGATCGCTAGCTAGCCCCATTTCAGAGTAAAGCGGAAAAAGTCTCACATAAAAAAAATGTCACATCACAGTGTAATAGTTTTTAGTATGTTCAATTTCTGACATTTCATAGAATAGTGTCAAATATTCTCAAAAATCTCTACAATTGAATCTTTTAAATTGAATACCAGGGAAATTGGAGGAAAGAATGAATGTCAACGAGACGGTCTGTTTGTGAGAAGTCGACCTGCCACTTCTATTGGAATCATGAAAAGTATGTGAGGGTGAAAAGGGGAAATATGTGTGACTGAAGAATGATTGAAACCATAGAGAAACAAGCAGAAAGAAGAGAAAAACAGAGGAAATGAGTATAGTTGGATTTCGCTCCGTGAATTCGAGACTGCCACGTTATTGGGAAACAGACAGAAAAATCAATGTGTACATGCCATTGGACTCAGCCACACCCGCTGTATCTATGAAAATCGAGGAAGGAGGGAAATGCGGATTTCTGTAGAATTCTAAGTACACAGCAAGCCCGTCTAAAATTTCCTCACCTCAGTCTCTCCTATTTCTCATTCATCGTCTTCCTTCAATGCTTCTGATTTGCCCACTCTTCCCATACCTCGCACCGTTCTAAATAGAGGAAAGCCTCCGTCGACCTTGTCTCGCTGAGAAATCCTGAAGAGGCTTGACTTCCAGCTCAAAGTAACCGATGAATCTATGCTCGGGTGTCACTCAAGAGGAATCTCATAGGATTATTGTGAAAATGGAAGTGGACGATAATAAAATTATAATTTTATGGTTTATTATGATGAAACGCATTTCGTGAAGGAAGTAGATTATCACGCGAGGTGAAGAAAAATGTTGAGCATTTGGAAGAAAATACTCGTGCCCAGCTATTGGAAAATACTGTTGCAGTTCGATCGCGAAAACCATGGAAAAATTCAACGGGATTTCAGTATATGTTTCGTTGCGACTATTATTGAAGAGTATCAATAAGGAAAAGATATTTCAACAGAGTTCGTTACACCTTTCTCTCTCAAACAATATGAAGATACTCTTAAGCACTATATTCAGTTCTTTGAATGAAGAAAAGCCAAAAGAAATATTGCAATTTCTAAAAGAAATCTGGAGATAAAACACTGTTCCATTAGAATTGGATCATGCTAAACAGCATTTTAACATATTCCTTTCATGTTCCGCAAGTTTAACGGCATCAAACAATGATATTCCACAAAGGCGAAATTTCAATTCATGTTCCATACTCCGTTAATACTTTCGTAGTTGAAACCTATTTCATGAGTTCTCATGACTGTTATGATATACAAATTCAACTTGCAGGGGCTTAAGAAAATTCGTCTGATCAGTGCTCGCTGGAGTATCGTGTGATTTTTAACTATTTCAAACACTTCTGCATCTCCAGCTAAGAAACGCCAGTACTGAAAGATCAGCCAAGCCTCGGCCTGAAGTACAAAGAATCGTTCACCGATAGTCAGCCATTACGGGGAAGGCCACTGAAAATGTGAGGGACGAATCTTTCTTGATTCCGTTCTCGGATTTTAGAGAAATGTTCCGGAAGGAAGCCGAGGAACGAACCTCAAACGTTATCCAAGAAATGAGAAGAACTAACAAGGGAAAAATATACTTCGAGATGTTTCATAGGGATAGTAAAAAACCCTGGCATTATAGATCTAAGCTCTCCCGGGAAACTATGTCGTGGGTGAATAGAGCCAGGGCTAATCATTACAACCTGGCTAGCTCATTGGCCCGGGTTAAAATAGTGGACTCCCCTGTGTGTAGGTGCGGCTATGACAATGAAGACGTGAATCACGTCCTCTGGCAGTGTCCCCGATATGATTTAGAGAGAAACTCTATGATCTTAGATCTTATAGACAGCCAAATGTATCCCCCATATAACGTTGAAGAGATTCTATATACATTAAAGCCTCGAATTCTCAATAGAATAACGGAGCTCTTGAAAAAATGTAAAATAAAAATATGAAAAGAAAAAAAAATGTCAATAATCACGTGCAGATAACCTTGTATTATATTGTCAAATATTTTTTCTATAACACTATATCATACTATATTATATTAAGAACATAGAATGTACATAACATGTATAAATGTACATAATTAGCAAAATGAACTGTACAGTTCAAATGCATTAAATAAAAAAAAAAAAAATTCTTTCATTACTTAATATTTCATTAAAATTAGCGTCTGAATGTGCATCAAAAATATCGAGCCTATAGCAAGAAAGAAAATTTTTAATTTCAACAGATGTGTAAAAATTTTTTAATCCAATTGAGTTTGAAAATTTTCTAAGTTCTTGAATGAAGGCGAACTTTGCCTGACCGAATGATAACCCAACCTCTTCGCTCTTGAAGTTCTCTGCAAAAAAAGCAGGTGAATTCTCTGCATCTCGCTTAGTTTCCGAGATATTCGTTGAAAAACAATCTAAAGCAAAGAGATGAAACAGCATGTTAATTTTCTATCATCAGTAATTCGAGAATATAAGTCTATGAGTCTATTTTTTGTTGGTAAATTTTTTTTATAAATATTTGTGAAACTAAGCCATTGCCCGCGCCATGGCGGCTGCGATCTGAATTTTTCTACGTGTAGAAAAGTAGCCCCCTAAAATAATTTTTTTTTTATTTATTTATTTATTGATAGCTTCAGGATTTTTAGTGAATCCATTTAGCTCATGGAAAAGTTTTATAGTATATAATTATACATTATGATACACTATCATTTCAGATTTGCATTACATTTTTTTTTCTCTGTCAAGCTCATTTCATAATTACAATCTTCTGTATTTGCGTTTACTACGTAACGCGACTTTTTACCCGGGGGGATAAAAAGCCACCTCGCCGTCCCTCCCTCCGCCTCTCTCACACAATGTCCCTTAATTAAAAACCTTTTCATGGGTGCCAGGTGGTTTTTTCGGAACCACCAAACCGGAAGTTCCTCGGCGGAGTCCTGCCCTACATGTTTACGGCTCATAACCGGCCCGTAGCAGCCACGAGTTCGGCCGAGAACGGAACGAAATAAGCGGAAGGGGGGAGGTGTTACTTTTCTCCCGGCTAGCCCCCGAGAGAAAAACGTGACATGAGTCAGGGGGGGAATCGGGGATGTTAACCCGATCCGTTGCCATTTCCCATTAACAAAAAGAAACCCCAAAAAAAACCTTCGGAAAACGATTCCCTGAAAACCAAAAGATACCTGGAAAATTGAGAAACTTGGGGAAAAGGAGAATCAAAAAAAGTACTCGAAACACCAAAAGAATCGGGTGAAATCAGAGTATATTAACAAAATAAAATTAATTACAATTTACTTGACTCGAAAATTACTAATCATCGGAAAACTTTAATAAAAGACAAAAGAAGTTATTGCATAAAAATAAGAATTATCGAAAATTAAATTTGAAATAATTTACGGAAATAAATGATTTTAGTTATGATTATTTTAATTCTAGGTAGTACAATAACCATCCAAAAGGCACGGATTTCTCGGAACTCGTCCGAGGTATACGGGTGACATGATACGGGGGGGGGAGAGGGAAATTGAAATGCTTCGTTCAAGAATTAACGCACTTTTCTTCCAACGTTATATTTCCGTTTTCTTTAATAAAAAAATCGGAATATGTTTCGGGAGGGGTAAATTTGGGGTCGTTGGGTTCGTCTACTTATCCCTATCGAGTGGGATGCGTTTCGGGATTTTTCAAGGGGAATTTCGGGACTTATTACTAAAATTCTATTTTCCCTACCCAACGTAACGAGTGCGAGTGAGACAGACTCACTACGCGTCACGGCGGATAAAAGATACGGGGCTTTTCGGGTTTTAACGTACACCAGAAAATAGGGTAATGACGACGCGGTGATTTTTAACGTTAATTAATTAATTAATTACTTAATTAATCGTTTTGGGAATGGGTCAAGAGTTACGGCAAGATCGAAGCGGCTAACGAGAGACAATCGGGTTTTGGAGCGATCGATACGTTATCTCACCCAATGCGATGACTTCTTCCCTGGGATGCTCCTCATCCTCTCGATAAAAAGGCCTCTCCACATCCTGTAGGTGGTCCGCTTCCGTTGACGCTGATGAAACGGCAGGGCTCGCACGTGTTGTCTCCTTGCCGGCTCCCTCTCGAGTGACTCTTCAGACACGATCGGTCGTCCGGGGGGGGGGTGCGCTACGTGGTCTCTCGCTTGAGCCGACTCATGCCCCTCGGTACCGCCAGGGCGCATGACCGTCGCACTCACTACGGGACTTTCTTCACGCGGGAATATTCAAACTCTCGCGACGTGAAACTTTCAACTCACGGGCTTTTCTTTGAATCTTCCAAACAAATTGGCGATCGGGCTACTTTTCGGAGCGCTTCTTCGGGAATTTCCTAACTTATCTAATGTAAATAAAATAATTATTGGGCACGGATCTTGTCCGCTGATGCTCCCTTAAACCTAACCGGGACTGAACCCATTACTCATTAACCTAACCGGGATTCACCTCCCAACATTACCTAAATGAGGCACAGATCTTGTCTGCTGATGCCTCCTAAAATTAAACGGGCCTTTATTCCGATAAAGAACACGATTGGAGTACTTTGAGGCACGGATCTTGTCCGCTGCTGCCTCCCAATCCTCACTCAAAATTTTATACCATCCAAAATTAATTAACACACATAAAATCCCCTTATTGGGAGCGTCAGTTACACTGGACTTTTCGCGCTTATTCCGATCCCTAACCTCGCTTCCGCTTTAAACGGTCGCGTTTCGGGGTTGTCACGGGGCGTATCGGGTTTATGTCACGGGATTGGATGGGACTTTTCGGGGGTAGTTGCCTTTTTTTTCGTGCGCGACGGTTATTGTACTTACCTGTGCTCTGCTGATGATTCTGCCGGACAACGAGAACCTTCGGGGCTCGTTACAACTAAATGATCATTAAATTTTGATTTCACATTTTTTTATAAATTTGGTAATTGCTTTAATGTTTTGGGTTCTCAAGATTTTTAGGATTGTTTGGGTGCTGTACGGCTGCTAGTTATTCCTTCGAATTACTCTCAGCAATTCTTCTCTGTTTTCTGAGTGCAGGGTACACTGCCATAGGACGTGATCTAGATCCTGTTTTAGATCTCCACATGGACATGCTGGTTCCGCAATGATTTTAACTCTGGCCAAGGAACTGGCCAAGCTGTAGTGATTTGCACGGGCTCTGTTCACCCACACAATATCCTGTCTGTTCAGCTTACTTCGTCCTGCAAACCACGCTGTTGACTTCTGGTCTAAGAATTCTTCAAAATACACTGTTCCCTTGGATTGACCTTGCTCAATCAGCTGGATCGTGGTGTTATGTCTCATCTAATATTTAAAGAGCTCGGTGAAGTCCGTGAAGGAAATCTCAGGAAATCAAGTTCATTTCCCACAATACCACAATGAGATGGGATCCATATGAATCTGATGAATTCCCGTCCTCCCGTAATCCTCTGAAAGCTACAGGGTGATTTTTTTCAAACGTAAAGGCAATTAACTGGAGATAGCTGGATGTGTGAGAAGTACGGGAAAATTTAAAAAAAAATTTTTGGATAGATATTTTTTGAATTATTAGCGATTGAAATAGGCCAATGGGCTTGGAGGATATCGGCGTGCAAAACGGAGAGGGGGAAATGAGTGGCGATGTGGCAACGCTGAATTAGCGAACAGTTGAAGCCGAGAATTTTGAATGACGGGCGAGTCAAATCATTCTTATTTTGCGTGATTCGCGTAGATGCGGAGAGATGGCGTTATAGGTCTGTTTCTTTTGACGTTCTGAGACTCGAGTTCAAAATTCAGTTTCCTTCATTTGATACCCACTGGCAGTTTTGGGTTATTAGGAGTCCAGCATTTAGTGATGGGTGATCTCTGAAAAAAGAATCGATTCTTGAAAAATCAATCTTTATAACAAATGATTTTGTGAGAATCGATCTTTTCAGAAAAAAATCGAAATGAGAAAATTGAAGAATCGATTCATTAAAAAAAAAAAAATAAAAAAATAGGAGAATCATAGGAAACACATTTTCATGCATATGCATTTTTGTGCATATGCATAAAAATATGCATTTTTGTGCATATCTAGCGGCACCGTAAGGGGCATCACTAGATGGCATCTCCATGTCTTCTGGGTGAATCTTGGGTGCACCTCAAGTGCTCGAACGGCACGTCTGGGGGCTTCTCCCGCACTCCCAGGATGCACTGCATGAATGCTTGAGGTGAACACGCAGTGCGTCTTCGGAGTGCTGAAAAAGCCTCCAAGACATGCTGCTCGAGTGCTTGAGGTGCACGCAGAATGCATCCATGAGGCATGGAGATGTCATCTAACGATACTGCTCAGGTGCATTTTCAACGCTTATGCAGTCCGTCTTACAAGCCTCATCGGCCTTTTCTGGGCGCATCTTGGATGCTCCCTCAGCACTTTTACAAACTTTTACCACATGAATGATGATTCGGTAGTCTTTATTCGACCTCGTAATTTGTTAAATTCGAAGAAGAATTGGGCTGAAATCTAGCTTTTTCTATTTTAAATAAATAAAGTCCGACTACTCATTTAAATAGAGTGTTCATGGTAATAATATTCGTCCATGAACACTCCAAAGACATGAGTAGTCGGACTTTCTTTATTTAAAATAGGAAACGCTAGGTTATAGACCCATTTTTCTTCAGATTTAACACGTTACAAGGTCCCATATAGACTCCCGAATCATCATTCATGTGTAAAAGTACTGAGGGAGTATGTCTTGGAGACTTTTTTTAGCACTTCCAAGACGCACTGCACAAGTGCTCAAGGTGCACGGGAAATGCATCTGTATGGCGGGTGGATGCCTCTCGGATGCACTACGCGCGCTCCTCAAGCACTTATGCAGTGCATATTGGGAGCGCCGTTTAAGACCCCCAAGACGTACTGCTTAAGCGCTCAGGGTGCACTCGGAGTGCATCCGAGTGACGTGGAGACGCTATCTAACCACGCCCCTCAGGCGCATTTCCAACGCTCATGTAGTGCGTCTTGGAAACCTCCTCGGTGCTTTCCGGGCGCAGCTCGAATACTCCCTCAGTACTTTTACATATGAATGATGATTCGGGAGTCTATATTGGACCTTGTAACGTGTTAAATTCGAAGAAAAATGTGTCTACAACCTAGCGTTTCCTATTTTGAATAGAGAAAGTCCGACTACTCATATCCTTGGAGTGTTCATGGACGAATATCATTACCATGAACACTCCATTTAAATGAGTAGTCGGACTTTATTGATTTAAAATAGAAAAAGCTAGGTTTTAGAGCCATTTTTTTCGAATTGAACAAGTTACAAGGTCCAATATAGACTCCCGAATCATCATTCATGTGTAAAAATGCTGAGGGAGCATCCGAGCCACTCCCGTAAAGTCCTCAGGAGGGCTCCAAGATGCACTGCATGAGTGCACCCCAGGTGCTCCTCAAGGGCTTGAACAGCACATCTTGGAGACTTTTTTAGCACTTCCAAAAAACGCACTGCACAAGTGCACGAGGTGCACGGGAAGTGCATCTGAATGGCGCGCGGATGCCTCTCAAATGCACTACCTGTGCACCTCAAGCACCTATACAGTGCATATTGAGAGTGCTGGAAAGGCCTTCAAGACGTGCTGCTTAAGTGCTCAAGCTGCACTCGAAGTGCACCCGAGAGACATGAAGGTGTCATCTAATGACGCCCCCCAGGCACATTTTCAACGCCCATGCAGTGCGACTTGGAGGCCTGCTCGACGGTTTCCGGGCGCGACTCGAATGCTCCCTCAGCACTTTTACATACTTTTGTCACATGAATGATGATTTGGATAATAAAAAAAAAATGATGATTTGGAAGTTTCTATTCGACCTCAGTACTCGTTAAATTTGAAGAAAAATGGGTCCGAAACCTAGCTTTTCCTATTTCAAATAGATAAAGTCCGACTACTCATATCCTTGGAGTGTTCATGGACGAATATCATTACCATGAACACTCTATTTAAATGAGTAGTCGGACTTTATTTATTTAAAATAGGAAAAGCTAGGTTTTAGCCCCATTTTTCTTCGAATTTAACAAGTTACAAGGTCGAATAAAGACTACCGAATCATCATTCATGTGGTAAAAGTTTGTAAAAGTGCTGAGGGAGCATCCAAGATGCGGCCAGAAAAGGCCGATGAGGCCTGTAAGACGGACTGCATAAGCGTTGAAAATGCACCTGAGGAGTATCGTTAGATGACATCTCCATGCCTCATGGATGCATTCTGCGTGCACCTCAAGCACTCGAGCAGCATGTCTTGGAGGCTTTTTCAGCACTCCGAAGACGCACTGCGTGGTCACCTCAAGCATTCATGCAGTGCATCATGAGAGTGTGGGAGAAGTCCCCAGACGTGCTGTTCGAGCACTTGAGGTGCACCCAGAAGACATGGAGATACCATCTAGTGATGCCCCTCACGGTGCCGCTAGATATGCACAAAAATGCATATTTTTATGCATTTGCACAAAAATGCATATTTTTATGCATATGCACAAAAATGCATATGCATAAAAATGTGTTTCCTATGATTCTCCTATTTTTTAATTTTTTTTTTCTAATGAATCGATTCTTCAATTTTCTCATTTCGATTTTTTTTTAAATCGATTCTCACAAAATCATTTGTTCTGAAGATTGATTTTTCAAGAATCGATTCTTTTCCAGAGATCACCCATCACTAAATGCTGGACTCCTAATAACCCAAAACTGCCCGCGGGTATCAAATGAAGGGAACTAAATTTTGAACTCAAGTCTCAGAACGTCAAAAGAAACAAACCTATAACGCCATCTCTCCGCATCTACTCGAATCACGCAAAATAAGAATGATTCGACTCGCCCGTCATTCAAAATTCTCGGCTTCAACTGTTCGCTAATTCAGCGTTGCCACATCGCCACTCATTCCCCCCACTCCGTTTTGCGCGCCAAAATCCTCCAAGCCCATTGGCCTATTTCAATCGCTAATAATTCAAAAAATATCTATCCAAAATTTTTTTTGAAAATTTTCCCTTACTTCTGACACCTCCAGCTATGTCCAGTTAATTGTCCTTACGTTTGAAAAAAATCACCCTGTATTATACTTTTCTCTGATTCGGTAGAGGTATTCATTGCTTTTAATATCGAGCTTCGGGAAATGTAGGGATTGAATTGCGCTCATGCTATCTCTTAAGATGGAGAAGTTCTTGTCAGGGTTCTGAAGTGCTATACTCATTGCCTCGTTGATTCCTACACACTCTGCTGTAAATACAGAGGCTTGCTTGTCTATAGTCTTCACAATTCTAATATCCAATTCGTTGTAGACACAGGCTGCTCCAATAGAGGGAATGTCTTTACTCTTACTGCCATCAGTGTAAATGGAGTATATCCTCACGTTTTCCTCGGCTATTGTCACCTCAATAATCATTGAGTTTCCAATCTGCTGAATGGTTTTTTTTACTCTAATAAAATGAAATTTTTGCTATATCTTGATCGTCTAGGGCTCAGTCACTCAACACGAAGCCAAAACAACATCCTAATTGAAATTTTGAAGAATACAACCAACTTTTTCCTAGGAAGTATAATCCAACAAAAACAAAGAAAAAGAAACTACAGAATGGAGATTATCACCACGTTTTGCATTACCCAAGGCCACGACGGGGACGTAGCGGTGTTTAGGCCTCAAAGAAATCTAACACGACCTACCCTATGCGACACTCGGTATTTTGATGAAGAAATTTATTGACGATAACACGACCAACCTTCTTTGAGCTTTAGAAATTCCATTTTCAACTTTTCAAAAAACCAAGTACATCGATCATCAAAATGCGTACTTTTTCTTCTAGTCAATAACTCGAATGCTTCACGTGGAATAATATCAACCGAAATTTTTATCATACATATTAAAAAAAAAAAGAGGGTGCGTGGAACCCACGCGACAGAAGTGAAACTTCTTATACATGAGCCATTGGTCATTTTACACTTGGCTTTGGATTAAAATATCTCGAAAACTATGCAAAACTTATCGAGACATGCTGTGAATGAAATTTAGAGGGAAGATTGACGAACAAAATAAGCAGAACGCTGTTTTTCTACGACCAGTAGTTTCCGAGATATCATTTTTTGAATGAGTAGTTCAGAAACAATGGATGAGGCCCGAAAGCAATAAATGAGCGCTTGGACGTCCTTTCTAAATTTTTCATTCATCCCCCATTATCAATGTTTGAGTGTGCAACTTACTCTATTTGACAAAATTATCGATTATTTTTCAGCCACTCACCGTGTTCCGTCTCTCCCCTGACAATTCAAAACAATGAAATAGACTGGTGGAAATTGACTTAATTTTTTACAATAAAAATTTAATATTTTGATTTAATTTGATTTAATAAGTAATATCATTTGGTAAATGACTAGAGAAACACAAAATTCGTTGTAGGAGTTGATGGAAAATTGAAATTTTCCAAGGGGGAGGTTTCCTATACAAAAGCCAGAAACTGTACCCAAAAGGGAGCATTGAAAGTGAAAAAGTGGTTTTTTATGTAAAATTTAGTACAATTTCACAATAATTGCATTTTATAAATTCCAATCATTTTATCTTACATTTTAGTGCATTATAACACGAAAAGAAAAAGAGGCAATGGCGAAAATTCAGTGAGAACTATTCAGAAGCATTCTGCTAATTCATTAGCAGAAATTGAGAGGAAGGAATAGCGATTCAAAGGATAACGTCGGGGGAATGGTGACTAACGCAGCAACGAACGCCAGCTTGTTTCTCTTTAATTCCATTCCTCACTGGGATCGAAATACGAATTTAAAAGTTCGACAATCTTTGGAAAGAGATTTGTAAACCGCGAATAACATTGATTCTTGTTGAGAAGTTGGAATTGCATATAAAATGCTTTTACTGCATGTGATTGATTGACATTTTATAGATTCATAGCTTCAGATTATTCTCCACCTGACTTCAAATTTCAATATAAAATCACAACACGGTGAAAAAATCTGGTCTCTTCGATCAATTGGATGAATTTTTTTTTAGCTGGAGAGATCTGGTATGGAGTATACGGAAAATAGAAATTTATTTATCAAACATTACTTCAATTTCTCATGAATTATCACAAGAATGCATTGGAATGTTATAAAAATTCCCAAGAATTTTTCCATGATTATCACGACAATATTCGAGAAATTACAAAAAAAAAGCTCATACTCTTCATGAAATTCGAAACACAATTTGTCAACCAGCAGTCCTGAAAAACTCACCACAAGAACAAGAGGAAAAACAATAGATTTTTTTCTCATTCGGTCAGAATTTCGCGGAGTGAAACAGAAAAGATGGGAGAAATAAAAAAGGAGAGATTTCTCCCCGAAAGCGAGTCATACTCGAACGTTAAAACTCTTCGCTCTCGTACTTTTCTTCCCTGCTAAATTTTTCATAGCACTACCTTGATGGAAAATGCCCTTGAGTTCATCCCAGGGATTATTCTCTCTATTTTGTGCGGTACTGTTGCCTTACGAATCATAACTTTTTCCACGAATCTAGAATGAGGCAAAGTTTCGTTCATCAGAGTTGAAAAATTTGATGGAATAACAAAAGTAAACAAGAGAATTAAGAAAATATAAGAAATATAATTGAGAGACAGAAGGGCGTACTTCTTTTACCTCCGGCTAGATACTACCCATATAAAAAAAATTGAAATTTCGAATATACCCACGGATTGATACGCGTTAGAGAGAATGGGCAGAAAAATGAGGTGGGAAATCAAAAATTCAAAAAATATTACACAAAAGAATGGGAATAAAATCCCATGACAGGGAATCATATAAAGGAGGCAGGGAGGAATTTTCAATTCAACTTATCTATCTATAATTGCAACAGTAAAGACGGAAAGAGAGGCCTTTCTACGTAAGGAAATAGCTTTGTCTTTCCACTATTAGTAAAAATGCACATGGCGCGCCCGGTTTTTTTCAAATAGAATTCTGTATTATCATAGAACGACTTAACTTAATGAAGGCTAGGTCAGTCACCTAATAATCAGTTTGATTATCCAGATGAGGAAATGTTTATTCAAGATTCTCACAAATCTATGAACTTTCCATGAATCAAATACCAATTGAAAGAACAACTGGTTGAGGTTATATTCATTCCTTTCTAACTCTTTAACTAATGTTTCTATTGCATATTAATGAGTGTGTGATACTATCGAACAAATCCTTTTTCTCACCTGTTCATTGAAAATGATGTGTAATCGTCATCATCTTTATTACGTTACAGAATGATTCGATCTATTTAAAAAAAACCGGGCGCGCCATGTGCATTTTTACTAATAGTGGAAAGACAAAGCTATTTCCTTACGTAGAAAGGACTCTCTTTCCGTCTTTACAGTTGCAATTATAGATAGATAAGTCAAATTGAAAATTCCTCCCTGCCTCCTTTATATTTTTCTCTGTCATGGGATTTTATTCCCATTCTTTTGCGTAATATTTTTTGAATCTTTGATTTGCCACCTCATTTTTCTGCCCATCACTTGAAATGATGTAGAGAGTCTGAAAATTATATTTGGACAAAACATCTGTGTGTAGATATGTATGTTTGTGTGGATTTCTTTTTTACTTAGAAAAGGTAAAACTTCAACCTGAATATCTTATGTTTTTACAGTATATTTGTCTTTATAAATGCTTTCTTTTGAGACCTTGGCGCATGGAACTCATTCAATATTCTTTGAAAAATGATGAACTTTGGATTTAAAAAAAAAAATCAATTTCTTAAAAATTTCTCGACCGATTTCGTCCAGATGAATTTATAACTTTTGATATGATATTCTGTAACTGCGTAAATTTTTCCAGATATTTCTCATGCTTAGTTTTTAAGTTATGTCGATTTTCATAGTTTCTCATGGAGAATGTTGTTGCTTCTATAACAACCAGAACCATTGAGATAGAAACTTCAATTTCAGCTTATATATTGGTTTTCTCAATCCACTGCCTGGGATTGTTACTGGACAAAATTAGAGAAACCTTTTTTCAAATATGAGCGTTTTTTTGAAATTTCAATTTTTTCATTCTTTTTTAAATTTAGAATAATTTTTCAATCGATTTCATCCAGATTGAGGAATAATATGAGACACTATATCACCTAACTGCATGAATACTTTCAGATTTTTCTCGTTATTAATTCTTGAGTTATTTTGATTCTATTAATATGGCATGAAGAAGCTTCATCTACAGTTTCTTTTCCAAGTATAGGTAATTTTTTGAAATTTCAATTTTCAGAATTATCTTAAAACTCAAAACAAATCCTCAGTCTGAGAATAATGAAAATTCGAAGAAATGAGTGAAAGTGATGAAAAAAGAAAGAAAATTACGTATGATACTTTGGCAGAAATCTATGCATTTTTTTGAAGATCAATTCTATGTGACAAATTAGAACGCTGTTATTATGTATAATACAGTTATTATCATTTAAAGAAAAAAGAATAAAATGAAAAAAATGATTGAAAATTCATGAAATTATGTATAAATTGAATTTTTTTTATGAATTTCGAACATCAGTATCACCTCATTTCAATTACATTCTCAATAATTAATTAATGAGGTAATAAGGAATGTCCTGCTCAAATTTGAATTGATTTTAGAGCGAAGTTTTCAAAAAAGAAACATTTGAAGTTCCAAATTTTGTACAGACAGATATGGGAAGCCGATAGGATTAGCATGAAATCTACTTTACCGCACGAGCGATATAGAAAATCCCGTCCTTTTTTTATCTCCCCGTGTAAAATCTATTATAAACAAATTCAAATATTTTTTTCTCAAAAACTTAACTACAAAATTACTTCGAATTTTGGCACGATATGTAAATAATTGATTGAATATTTTGATAAAATTTCTCATTTTTAATTACTAGTATTATTGGACCTTCAAAAACCTCAGAATCTTTTTTTCCATGATTTTATATGTAGCCAATTGTATTTTCTTTTTTTTTTAATCATTCAATTATTCCAATACAGTATGAGCTGTGATTTTTTCCCATCAACTTCTCTCAGTAATTCATATTTTTTTATAAATTAATATTTATTTTTTCGTTTGAGAAACTGCCTAACACGGTTTATATTACTTCGAACTTTTCGAGGTTAGGATGCACTGTTTTTGTTTTGACGGGTAGACATTTATAGTCAGTCCCGCCAACGTTAAGAAAAAATGTCTCACAGATTCATTTCAGCCAGCCAAATGCAGCCAACGTTAAGAAAAAATGTCTCACAGATTCATTTCAGCCAGCCAAATGCAGCCAACGTTACAACGAAATGTCTCACCGAGAAACTTTTTAACCGAAAACGTCGGAATGGGGCGTGGCTTACATCAAAATATTTTTTTATAAATAAAAAAATTATTTTTTCAAGCAAAGAAGGTTTATTTCTCCACTGAAATATTGCAATCAACGTCCAGTATTCTTTGTGACGAGGGGGGAGGCGTAATTAAAAAAATTAAAAAAAAATGTCTAATAGGAAAAGTATAGTTAGCCAGTGCACGCTCTAAACGTACACATGGTGCAAAACGCTACCGCGTTTTCTGATTTGATATGAAGGAATTAGCGTTCGATCTATAATAGTTTTTTTTTCAATTAATTTTTTGAACCGACGGTAGTGGCTGTGTGGTTAGACCGCAAGGGGTTTGACACGCAGGAGTCCTGGGTTCAAATCCCAGCGAGGGGAAGCCAAAAAATTTTGAAAAAAGCTCTAATTTCACAGTTTCACTTAACCGAACGGGAGTCTCGCAAGGGACGACTGTATCTGGGCAGGTTTTCCTCAAAAATGGGGTTTTCGTAAAAATCTTGATCCCACGATAACTTAATAAATAATTGAGCTAGAGACCTCAAATTTTAGGAGGTTATACATCTGATGAGCACAAAGTTTGGTATTGAAACTGAGCGGAATTGGTCCAGTGGTTCAGTAGATATTGGCATAGAAACATCCGAAAAAGCAAGCTATATCTTCAGAACTATTCAATTGATTATATTTGGGATCAGCTTAAGGAGTTTGGGGAGTTATCTCCAAAATATGGAATCATTCTGAAAATCATGCAGGATGTTCCTAATGTCATCATTATTATATAGTATTTTTTTCAAAATGTTCATCTATTTTGTTTCAGACTAATTAACAGTCAAAATTGCATTTTATACATGGGCTCTTATGCATCAAACCTGGTTTAGCATCGATCTGCGCTATCAACTCAGGTGGTAACAAAGGTCTCAGGCTATGACAGATTTTATGCATAAGAGCGCATGTATAAAATGCAATTTTGACTGTTAATTAGTCTGAAACAAAATACATGAAAATTTTGAAAAAAATAATGATGATATATATCATAATGATGACATTAGGAACATCCTGCATGATTTTCAGAATGATTCCATACTTTGGAGATAACTCCCCAAACTCCTTAACCCGCTGAGGCCTATTTGAGTTCCCCTATTCCACGCACAGATCGATGATGGTAGATTTGAAATTGAAAATTCCACTCGAAATCTTTCTGCCAATTGCATTGGCAGAATATCAAATGTACGATGTTCAAATTTCGCACAAATAGTGGGGCTCCTGCTTGTTTCCTCTAGCTGTTATGCAAAGAAACTATTGGAAGAATCGAGATATTTTGTAGGTCTTGGAGAATTACCTGAAAAAAAACCATATAGAATGAACTTGCCTAAAAAAGGAATTATGCACACATTCTAAGGCAGTGTATTCACTTGCAGAGGCAAATTTACGCCTATAACGCCGAAATATATGCATCTTTGAGCGATATATGTGCTCATAGAGTACATGGTGAAAGGGGAAGATTTTATAGAATGTAGCGAAAAGAAAAGTCGAACTACATAATCCATCGCAATGATACACAAAACTTCAACTGAAATCGACTTATCGTCAGCCTGAAAACAGAATCAATGCTGCAAAACACCTCCCACAATTTCCATCCAAAAATTTTTTTTCGAACTACTCTTATAAAGGAGAATAACTTGTCATACAACGTGGAACGTTCTTACCAAAGGTGATACACAAGGTAAGAGTCAAAAGTTGCCTTACTTGTAGAGCTACATCACTTTATGTTTCAACGAATTCTCTGTAGCAGGTACAGGCATGGTACTTGCGGTTGGGTAGTATAGGCGCACCGCAAAACTCTCAACACCAAATGGGATATTAATGTCCACCCCGATTGTGTACCTCCATACGGTCTCGCTTGCTTTTGGGTGTCGAGTACCGATTATTTACGGTCCATGGTATTGATCACATTCCTAACCTCTTCGATCGCTGTTCGTCCTATTTGCACCGCTTCTACTTCAACATCAAATTTTCATCATGTTGAAAGTTGACCTTCATTGTCATTGTGATCGTTCACATTAGACTGCAGTGGTCGACGAGTACGAACCCTACCCTATCCTGCGGTTTTGGATACCAGTGAAGTTGGCGTGCTCTACCTCCAACACAGGCTATTTTAAACTTCTATACAGTATTCGCATGGATTCATAGTAGGATTTCTCGATTCAGATAGATTATTATGAAGATTGATCTTCTGGTCTTCGATTCTCGATTTCTTAGATCGATTTTTTGGGCTCGATCAATCGAGTGGATCGTTTTTTGCTTCCGAATGGAAGCTTAACAATCGTAAGGATTTTCGATTTCGATTTTTTTGTTGCAAATCACTTAAAATGATGTGGAGAGTCCGAAAATGATATTTAGAGAAAAAGTCTGTGTGTGTGTGTGTATGTATGTATGTGTTTGTGTGGATTTTTTTTTTACTTATAAACGGTAAAATTTCAACCGAACAATCTCATATTTCTACTGTATATTGGTTGTGATAAATTTTTCTTTTCGAGACCTCGTTACTTGGAATTTATTCAATATTTTTTGAGATATGACAAATTTTCGATTTTTTGAAAAAAATTGATTTTTCAAAAAGTTCTCAACCGATTTCATCCAGATTGATGCATATTATTTGACATCATATTCTGTCACTGCGTGAATTTTTTCAGATTTTTCTAATGCTTCATTTTTAAGTTATGTCGATTTTTATCATTTTTCTTGCAAAATTTTGTTGTTTCAATAACAATCGGAACAATTGAGATAGGAATTCCAAATTTGGCTCACATATTGGTCTTCTGAACCTGCAGCTTGGGATCGTTATTGGACAGCATTGGAGGAATATTTTTTTAGATATGAGAGATTTTTCAAAATTTCAATTTTTTCACTTTTTCAAAATTTGCAATAAGTTTCCGAGTGATCTTATCCAGACTGAGGAATAATATTAGACACTATATTATATAACTGTGTGAATTTTTTCAGATTTTTCTCGTCATTAGTTTTTGAGTTATTTTGATTTCATTAATATTACATGAAAAATTTTGTTTGTTCGATAAAAAAACCCTATTAGAAATGAAGTAGTCAAGATATGAGCTTCGAATTTTACTGATATTTAGCTCTCAATCGAAAATATTGTCTTTTATGCAAAGTCGTTATGAATCAGTATGTTTAGTGTAACTGTCAAGAGCAATAAAGATAAGTATTAATTTCTATAGAAACTAATATTCATCTTGATTATAATCTTTACATGAGTTCTTCATCTTCATAAAATTGTAGAATTAGTTATATTCAAAATTTCCGATTTTCGTCTACTTCATCTTGATAGAGTGGAAGGTTCTACGATGGAAAAGAGAAATAATATAAATTTCAATTAATTGAATCAACAGAATTTTAAATTCTAAAAAATTCTGGGAAAACTTAAATTTTTTACGAAGAATTTCCTTGAATTGTCCATTAATTGTCATCTAAAAGTCTGAGGTTAATCATCAACACGAAGACATCCTCTTGTGAAGATTATTTTATGATGGTTTGATTCTAGATGGAAAGAAATGGTTGATTATATTTAGTGAATATGATATGATGATCAAATTTCAACGTAAGGAGGCTGATCACCACTTGTGCGGTCCCGAAAAAATGGTCAATTATTTTTCCTGATTGTTCAAGGAAGATACTGATCAGTTTTTCAATTAACTCTCAATTGCCATTCACGAGATTTTCAATTTTTTGTCTCCGAATTATCGCTACAGCCACGCCTGCTCATGAGAGGCTGTGTATAACCAGGAATTTTTATAAATTTATTACGTCCAATCTGGATTCAAGAACAAATTGAAAATTAACACAAGTCGTATGGGATGTTTAACAATAACATAGAAATTTGCTGTCTATTTCCACCTGACATGTAATCAGAGGGTCATGAGTTCAAATCTCGCCTGCGCATTACATATTTTTCCCGAAATTTGATTCTCTTAAAAAATTTATTAATAAAAATTAATTTAATAACAAATTTATTTGTTTAACAATAATTCGATAATTGAAGAATAAAAATAACCTTCAGACATGAGACGTTATATCAGATATAATAAAATTTATTGAAAATTGGTCACCAAGGAAACGTAAAAAACGGAATGAATCGATATCCACATAACATAATAATGGAATGTGCAATGGAATAGCAATTAAAACAAAATCATCCAATAATTCAGATTAGCTTATTACTCAATACTTTTCTCCTTTGAAATAAACAAAAATGGAAATGTATATGAAACGATTGTAAAGAGGAGAAAAATAAATGCATTCGGAAGCGACTTGCTAATAAATTAGCAGATAAAGCTATAATGATGTGGATAATGATGCAAGTTTCCATTTGTTTCTCAACGGAATCGATTCATTACACTTCTTCAGCTTTTTGTCCGAAGGAAACAATTATAATTTTGTTGTTGCTTCATTTTTTTTTTTTAAAGAGAAGGATACTCACGAACATGTACTCGGCCAGGTTTTTTAAAACTGGAACTTCAGTTCCTATTTCTTCCCCCAGATTTCATATATTTTTTTAAGTTTTCAGAATCTTCTTGAATAAATTCCTCCAAGTTGATAATTACTTACCAACGAATGTTAATTTTCTTTATCGACTTTCGGATCTTATTCCGGTTTTATCGAGAAGCTGACTATCAACGTGACAGACAGTAGTCCCAACCTTTCAAGAGACATGTAACTTCGAGATGATGTGATTGGCGAAAAAAGTTCCGCGGCAATTGCTAAGGGGCGTTCTAATTGAAATTAAGAAAAAAATCACTATTCAAATGTTTGACGTCGAATTAGGTGATGTAACTGAAGCTACTTTCTCCGTAGCTTGCCTCGTTTTTGAGTAATTGGATAAAAAAGAAAAAAGAGTAGCGGAGGGGAAGTTCTGTCGGGAATAAAATCGCTCGGCATTCGGACCTCGAACATGCACTTGGCATGATACGCTATCGCATATCTATATTTTCGCTCGTTGTAAGTAAAGCAGTGGTCATTAAATTTTTCAATCAACTAAATTGAATTTGAAGTCAATTCATACTCAAAAAATGTTAGTTTCATGAGAAATTGGAAGGCTGTAAATAACAATACTAAAAGATTGTCAATTTGTGACGTTTCGCTTAATATGTAAACTTCCTCAGGCTCTGGAAGACAAAAAACACAAATTATTCACTTGTACAAAATTAATATATATGAACATAGACATAATCTTTTTGAATTCGTAGGCATAACCTCAACTTTTAACAACATCACTCTTAAAATTACAACAATTATTCTTAAAATATTTTCTTTTGCACTTGATAGACATCAACATTAAAATTACATTGACATTTTTTGTGTTTAGTCATGTTAATCCTCGATAGTTTCATGTTGAGGACCGAAAACATTGCACAATTATCTAATACAGTAAACACATAATACACAATATATTACACGTCTGTCAAACAATGAAGGATATGAATAGTAATTTCAAGGATGATATATATAAAAATTCCATTCGGAAGCATTTTGCCAATCGAACTGACAAAACATTAAATGTCGCACAAGGAGTGGGGCCTGCAAATAACGCACAGGATATAACGCTTCTGCTTGTTTTTTATTGACTTCCCACTTTACTTTGCTAGCTGTTGGCATCTAGCTTATTCATCATAAGAACCAGAGTGAACAGCTGTGATAACCTCAGAGGATCAATTTTTTTAATTCTTCATGCGATTGTGAAATTTCTAGGTATTCACCTTTTGATAGAGTATTCATTTTCATCTGTTAGTTCTATATCTCCACAATTCCACTTGAATTTGATGAGTTATTGACGTTCATCAGTAATTCCACAGATGGGAATTAGTACTTACCATCAACAGCTCTGAAATGAATAATAAATCCTTTCCTATGTAATTATGTCACCGAAAGAAATCTCAGTTTTCAGTGAAGGAGAAATAAAAAGATAGATGAGATATTTTTTCTGATGATTACTCGTTGCTTTCATTGTAATCGAAACGATTCAATTATTCATGGAAGCGGTTATTCTACTGTGCAAAGACAGTCTATTTGATCAAATGAATATTAAATTCATTACTATCGTTGATGACTTATTTATCGAGACTTCCATTAGTCTTAATGAATTTTTTCCCATTCCGATTGAAAACCGTTCAATTTTTTAAATTACCTAGTGATCATCTCAAGTTTGTTCATTCTATTTTTTCCTGCACAAATAGATCATTACAATGAGAAAAATTATGAAATGGCAGGACCCGTTACTGAATTGAGCAGAACATGAGAATGAGAGAGAATAAATAGAAGAATAGAAAAAGGAAATGGCTGTATAGAAATACGACATAGTTCCGGTCCGTGGAGCTCGGAGAGTCTATGGTATTTTAATATCCGACATTCCAGAAAACGAACGATCATCTAACGCTGCTATCACCATCACTAACCTGTATACAACCATCAATAGCTTCTCTATTTTTCGCATTGCCTCTCTCTACTATTTTCATCTCAACAACTGACTGTCTCCTGCTAGCCAACTTTTTCCTCTGTTTTTCCACTTTTCTCTCCTATGATCTTCAAACATAATACATTTTCAGTATTCTCACCACTATCTTGATACTCGTTTACCCATCATTCATCATTCTAATCGACATTCCATGAAATAATGTTAAACGGCTCCAATTACGAAATTTTATATCCCCCAAGTGATCTCAGTTTGTATTCTCTCTTGAATGATTTCCTGGAGAAAATTTATCTGGCCATTACATTATGACTGCCAAATCTAGTTATAGTGGGAGAAAACGAATCGAGTTTACACTAAAAATCCATCGTCACGATGATTTATTCAATCATAAAGGTATCCTTTGAAATCGTACAGAGACGCTTATTGTATCCATATATTCTATCCGTATATAATGAAATTAGTTTCATTAAAAAAAATTAAATTCATAAAATTTCTCTAAATTATAAAAATAAAAAAAATTTGAAAAAAATACAAGACAATAAAATTACACAAAGTCGCAAAAATATCTAATTTCTCAATGAATTATCATTAATTAACTCTGACCACGACGCCAAAAAATATCCGTTAATTAATTTTAATTCGCGATGAAATATTTCCAAAAATAAAATAAAATGTTTCAAAAATTATCAACCAAAAATTCGCCGATAAATGGTATTTAATTCCGCGGCGTCACCAATAGTAGTGTCATTACGCTAAAAAAAAATAAAATACCACGACCCACGAAATTAAATGACCGTACAAAATTTAATTAACCAAAAACTTGCTCATCAGATTATTCCCAAAATCTCCAAATTATCAAATAACAAAAAAAATTACAAAACAATAAAATTTCACCAAGTCGCAAAACTACAAGATTTTCCAACAAATTACAATTAATGAACTTTAGCCACGACAACAATAAAAGAAATGAAAATAAAAATATCCCCATAAATAAAATGTTTCCAAAATTATCAAATGAATATTCGCCGATGAATGGTATTTAATTTCGTGGCGTCACTTTACTACAGCGTCATAACGCTAAAACAAATGGAATTCTGCAATCGCGAAATTGGACTATCGTACAAAATTTGATTAATCAAAAACTTGCTCCCCACATTATTCAAGGACTCAATCACATGTGAACAATGTTTCATCGAATTCAATTGAACAATAATTAATAGAATTAATTCGGAATAAATTAATTTCGAAACGTAAGGAAATTGTGGTTTGAAAAAGTGCGAAAAATGACACGGCAAAACATGTGTTTTCAAAACGGCACACCAAACGAGAATGAGCCCACAGTGAGTGCTGGGAACTGGCCCAGGGGTCTTTTCCGGGTAATTCCTTATCGGTCAATCCCAGAATACGTCATTCAGTCCAGCTTTACTTGACATTAATTATCCTTCTTTCAATGACAATAAATTCCAGCGAAGAAAATTGAGAAACTCCACGTCGATGACATTAGAGTTGGGGCAAATTATCTAGTCCTAGGATGCAACAAAAGTTCATCAAAACGTCTCAATTAATTCTTCCGACGAATTTCGTCATTGGTGCCAAAAATTTCATCTCTGCCCAATTCCTCAGGTTAGGCTATATTCCACAGATTATTATCGTCCACCCGATGTCTCCCTCTCGTGGTTGCAAGACATCAACTCAAACGACAATAATCCAATGAGCATTAACATACAGAATGAACCAATCGGCATTAGTGTTACTCATTTTACTTCAAATTGAACTCTCGTCAATCATTTATTCTGATTCTCGGTTGGTGGTGCCAAAATTACTAAAAATCCTTGAAATCAATTAGGTGCCCAGACGACAAAAGTAACGTAATCGAAATATTCCTTTACAAAATATAGAACTGACTTTTTCATGAGTTCGGTATCAATGCTCCTTGAGAACTTCCTTGAATAAGCCAGCTCCCTCTGGTAATGACTTAGCATTATTTGGGTCATGGATCCTTCGACTACAAGACATTCTCATCGGATGTATTATTCTTCTTCCCTCGAATACTCATTCGTTCCATTTATCTCCATGTATCATACTCTTAACAATGTGGAAACCCTGAAAAATCAAACTCATTCATCAGCTCCGACAGGATTCACCGTACCTTTTACTCCTGTACCATCCAAATACTCCTATCAATAGCTCCTTTTCATCCCATCTTCCCTTGTTTCCCTTATCGAATTTTTATTACTTCCGCAATGAAGTCTCTCGTGAAACTCTTATGTCACTAGCCTTTTTTCATCCATTTTTCTTACTGGTTTTTTCCTCTATTTAATCGAACGCTATATTCCTGAATCTCTTATAAGCATTATTCAATTTTCATCTCAGATTAACGATTTGGATCAATTCCATTTTCTAGATTCAATTCTCCATCTGCGATTCAACGTCATTTTCGTCTTCCTCTAAGTCAACGTTTCTTCGGCTCCCAACAAACGATCAATTAAGTGGACGAGGATTATTGAGGTCGAATAAAGGATGAAAAATTTTCCGGTATTCCCACTTCCTCAAACGTGCCGCTGACACTTTGACGAAAGATTGCAGAGTTTTTCATCCACGCTCGTCAACATTTCTTCAGAGGAACTAGTTGGAGTTGAAATTCCCTCGTGATTAATTTTTTTCACGTTGTCAGAAATCAAAGAGTGCAGTACTAATTAACCTTTTTGAAAGAGTGTCTCATTGTGATTTTTCCATAACATCTCTATGTACTGAGATTTTGCACCATCAATCAAGATAAATAATAGAAACGATGAAAGAAGGTCAACAACGAAAATCCGTAGCTCGTTCCATCCATAGTCGATACAATCAATCAAGCATGCTGAATATTGCAGGAGATGAGAAAAAAGCAGATACTTCGGTGGAGAGTCCCACCATCAACATATAAAGAGAATGAGTACAATTAACTAGGTGATAAAGGACGACTTATCGTGAGTATGCGTTGTCGTTCTAAATTTTTACCTACACCGTATCACACACGAGCCTTAAAATTCTCTTTTGAATTTCAACAAATTAGAAATAATTAAGCTAATTGTGATTATCAAGGCTATGAATTGTTGTTGCAGAGAGAATTGGGAAATGCCAATTGTCACGAATTATTCACACTCATTGAAATACCCAATGTTCGCTTTCAAAAGAGATGATAGGAGATAGGGGAAAAGGAGAGGAATGAAAATGACATTATCCAAAAAATCACAAACTTCCAAACATCGACTTATACCGGATAATCAGTAATTATCCTACATGAATTTCATAACACGTAAAGCTCTTCCTCGCTAGTTCTGTGATAATTAGAAAATAGAATAGCGTGACTAAATCGATGTAATCCACGCGAACGATCGCGTGCAATCAACTCACGCGTGATAATACTGGTTTCGACTGTCTGCTATTCTCCAAATCTCACTGCAAATGAATTTCTCTTCAACTGTCCTCATTGCCCTTTGTTCTTCTCATGAATCACTTGGTTAAACAATTCGAATACTCATTTATGAGGGTACTCAATTATCATGAAATTCAACCAGTTGCAAATTCCACTATCTATTATCATCTGTTTAATTAGATTTAAGGCAGAATTCTACTTTGAAACTTCTGAAAAAAGGCTACTTTAGGGAATTTTTTATGACAGTATTGATGAAGATATCGAGGTAGGATTTGTGAGGCTCAATAAATACATTCTCGAAAGACATTTTGGAAAAATTTTCCATGAAATGGAAAAAATAAAATACATTTTGAAAAAATAAAAAGTTTCAGGTTCAATGTCATTCCAGCAACCGCCTGAACTAGGATTTTCAATGTGCATGCAAAAATGAAGGAATGGTAGCGAAAACAAATGAAAAAAAAAATGTCTTTTTTCTCACTGTTTTTTGTAACTAAAAATTGTGAAAATTAAAATTTTGAAATTAGCCTAATTCAGGGGGTTTCTGGAGATGTGGTGAACCTAAACCTATTTTTTTCCCGTTCTCGGATGGCTCAATGTCAAGATCTTAACACCACCACATAAATCAAGGACATTATATAAGAATGATTTTTTTGGCTATAAAGAGTATATAAAATACATGAAAAATCTCTTAAAAATGTATTTCAAGAGTGTATTCGTTGAGCCTCACAAACCCTACAGGAATACCTTCATTGATACTCTCATAAAAAAATTTCAAAAACAGCCTTTCTTCAAAAAGTTTCAAAGTAGAGTCCAGCCTTAATAAATTGAAAATTGTTATTAGTGTATGACATATCGGCCATCATGGTCACTCCCAGCTTCGGGAACGACCATGATGAGCGATATTTTATCCACTAATAATAATTCAAACAATACGTCGGAGAAAAAACTACAATAAATTGGAAATTCTGTCAATTGAACTCTCAAACTTGGTGAGATTAAGAATTCATGCACACACATTCTAAATGGTGATAATGAATTACTCTATTCAGTTCAATGTTTCAAGTAGTGATGACTCCACCGTGAGAAGACTATTACAAATTTCGCCCATATATCTAGATTTGAGCTGATATCATTTACATTTTTAATGCCTTCACTCGTAGTTTTCATCAATTTTCCGAATCTAGCAATAACCTACGAAATTGATTCCTTCACTCCCCAGAGGAACAATGAATCAATGTACGTGATCACAAGCCACTGATCATTATATATGTTCAAAGTTTTTCTATCTACATCCACTATCAGCAACTCAGATATATTCAGGCATATAAGTTTATTTCGATATTTCCCAAGCACTCCTCGAATTCATGCACTTTCCCCGATCTCACCATTTCACACACACACACACACACACTTTGGATGTGTGGTTCAGGGTGAACACGTAAATTCATCGAGTACTGGCGAAATTTAATTAGTAAATCTTGCTTAATTTCCTTACTCGATACGTCGTATTGTTATCGGCACAGTTGGAATTCAGTCATTATCGATTTTGAAATTGGAGTGATTTATCCTTTGTTCCCTGCTATCGAGTTTGAATTGAATGCTCGTACTCTCCTGCAGTGGTTCATCCATACATGTCTCATCAAATTGCTTCTGGATATAATCTACGTCATTGAAATTTTCGACTCTATGAGAAGATAGATGGAATCATTCGGACACCTTTGAAGTGTCAGCGACCACGTGTCAGGCAAGGTTATACCTTTCAACCACAAATCTGCATCTACTCTCCACATATATACCACTTGGCATCTCTCTGACCTTATCCTATTCTCTCACTCTCTCCCTCTTTGTCATAGAGGCAAAGTGAACGAGCAGAGGAGACGTAGTGTGCTTGGTTCCACAGAGCTACGATCGAATATATATACGAATTATCATGCTAGTATATAGGGATCGGGGTAGTTCAAACATTCCAATTGGACATAGCAGCTCAACCCGACAATTGAATTCCAATCAAACAATCTCTAGATCCTCACTTCGTTTCTCTCTTTCGATTAAAAATATTCTCATTTGGGCTTTCTGAGACTCTATTCCCTGAGCTTCCAAAACTTTGATTGAGAATGGCAGATTCATAATTCAAGAATCATTATTATTGATGGGAACGATAAAATATTGTAGGAATATATGAAATAGGTCATTTTCTTTCGTCATGAATTACAAGATAGAATTCAGAAAAAAATTATTTGTAGATCACCGACTTGTTCATTGTCGAAAATTCATCTAGTTCAGGCCTGGAAGGGGACTTTTGAAATTTTCGATACTTATAATTCGAATAATTGAATGGAACCAGCGCTACTATTTCTGGAATGAAGAATCATGGGAAATATAGTTAGTCTCATGCGAATTTTATAACCTGCAAGTAGGTAAAGATTCGAAAGCAGCTTCTTTGGGCTTGACTATTAATTGGTTCTTTCCATCGACGAAAAATATATGTTTTGTAGACTTGAAGTTAGAATAATATATCCCACGTTCCTCAAAATAAGAGTAGGGCACTGAAATTGTATATTACGCGCCTAGGGAGGAAATTCCACATTACCTTTCCTTTCCTTCGTTCTCCCACCATCCTTCATTACTTTCTCTCATTATCTTTTCATCATTTTTCGTTTATCTCTACGTGAATATAGTAGGATTTTCGGCGATTCTTTCACCTACCATCTAGTTCCTTCAAAGACATTCCATTCACCGACACTGTAGCCTCATCTTCCAGAAAATTCCATCCTATATTTCTCTGAACATCAAGAACACTGAAACCGAAAGGAATACCATCTTGAGAGATTTTTCTCAGTTACATGCAAATGAGTCGCGAAATTCGGAAAATTTAATATACTCATAATGCAAAAAGTACCAACTACCTTATTTTCTTCCAAATTTCTACCCTATTTTTTTTGCAAAGAAAATTCAATCAAGAAAATCACATAGCCTTATTCAGGTAAGAAAATGAATTTCAAATATCAACTCAACATTTCCTATTATGAAAAGCGCAGGGCATTTGACAATCGAACATGGCGGATTCCATCTCGAATTGAAGATAATCGAACTCGAAATGAAAAAAGTCGAACTCGAATCGACAAAAGGGAATTCTGGTGGACATTATGGGAACTCATTTCTTTGAATCAGTTTTTCATGAGAAAAAGTAAATAACTTCTTACTTAAAATAACCATAAAATTTTATGTTACTATCAAGTTAATAATGGGAAGATGGAATTATTTTAAATAATGAAAAGTTAATTACTAAAATAAATAATCACAGACATTGGAAAATAACATTGTCAAATAAAAATAGAGAAGGGCATCAACGACGTCGCCAAAGGCGACGGCAGCGCTAGGGTCTCTTCATAAAAAGGACAGGGCATTAAAATCGAAAATGGCAGATTTCATCTCGAATTGAAGGATAATCGAACTCGAAATGAAAATGGTCGAACTCGAATCGACAAGAGCGAATTCTGGTGAACATTATGGAAACTAGTTTTTTTGAATTAGTTTTCCATGAAAAAAAGTAAATAACCTTGGAATTTTATGTTATCATCAATTCAATATCCCTTATAAAAAGGAGAGGGCATAAAATCGAACATGGCGGATTTCATCTCGAATTGAAGGATAAGCGAACTCGAAATGGAAAAAGTCGAACTCGAATTGACAAAAGCGAATTCTGGTGGACATTATGGAAACTAATTTTTTTGAATTAGTTTTCCATTAAAAAAAGTAAATAACCTTGGAATTTATGTCATCATCAATTCAATAATTAAAGGATGAAATCATTTTAAATAATTGAAGTTAATTACGAGAAAATAATTACAGACATTGTAAAATGAAATTATTAATTAAAAAACGAAAAGGGGATTAACGACGTCGCCGAAGGCGACGGCGGCGCTAGAGCTGCATGATCATTCAAGGTCACTTATCATTAAAATTTAGGGGATATAACCAAAACGGAATCATCAAATATTTATGTTATTAATATTTTTTCAAGAATCATTGAAACTTGAAATGAAAAATAGAAATCTACACTAATCAATGGAGGTGGCCGCTTGCGGCCACCGACGGCGCTAGTACAGTACAAAAAAGCGGATAGTTTCGTAATTATTCAACACTTGTACAATCGAGTGGATATTGAACGGTTTTTCGATCCTTTAGAGTTGTAAATTTCACAGGTCTATCCCATACAGATTAATGCTTTCGATCGTTACTACACGCTGAAGTATCCATTGTGTAGTTGTTTTTTGTTGTATATGTTAGAGGGAAACGAGGTATCTTGGAAACTCGATGACGTCGCGAACAGTGTACAATTCAATAGTTATCCTTCAACTATTCTCGTCATTTTCAAAGTACAAGTATCTCTACTGAAGTGACACTGTGAACTGACTTATTTTCTGAATTGTTGGGTTCATAGTAGAGACCGGGCAAAATAGGGTATGAGTGCATGCACTTTAAAGTACCCCATTCTGCCCAGTCTCCCCTATGTACAGTGTTGAAATGGTGACGAATCAATCGCAATTGTGTTTAGTTTTTAAAGAGGGGTAAGTGTGCTCTAATTGGTCAGGATTTTGGGACTTTCCAGAGGGTTGGACGAGTGAAGAAATTAAAGTAGTAGGCGTGGCGTCAGATAGCTGACGTTTTATTATTTCATTCGTATTCCACTGAAAGTGTTACCATCCAACATAATTTCCAGATAGGGGAACGAAGAAATTCTCAAGCATCACTATGTTTTCGCACTTTTTTCTCTACCACTAATAAATGGTCTCTCACGGCCTGATTCAATCAGACATTCTTAGTAGCTCCTATCGTAACACTCCCGTTCCGCCTCTTTTTTTTTGCAACTACGAAGACTCGCCTATGCTAGATAATGACCGTGCGTTTTTCGCTTCAGTCCCAAGGAATTCTAGAGAAGAGGTGATTTTGATATATCGTAAGTACGAGGCTTTTCGCTCTGGTGTTCGATAGAGTACCGTAATTCGTCACGTCGCTGATGTGTCGTTTTACGAGCACTGAGAAAGATAGAGTGTAGCACCATATACAAAGGATTCTGTACATGGATGTAGTTTATTGGCTCCAGGTATCCATAAAACATTCCGAATTCTTGGCACTCTCAGTTGGTGAAATTCTTGTTAATGATATCGCTCAATTTCTGGCTGATGCCGGAATGGAATCGCCACGGGGGGGGGGGGGGGTGGGTAACAGAGGAAACAGATTATCAACGAACTATTTTCTTGAACCGAAATAAAAGAAAAATGGGAAGCAAAAGGTTACAGGAATGTAAGAGGACTTGAACTTTATTTCTCTTCTTCCATACATTCTATCACTTTAATCTCCCTCTTCCCTACATACTCATATTTGGTGGAAATGTAAGTGTAGAAATGAAATGAATTATTTGTGAGAAAGCAGATTTTATTTCGAAAGGACGATATCGATTTCAAGTTGGTATGTGTATTGAAGGGAAATGCATATCGATACCAAAAAAACATTCTTCTTCTTTTGGAGTAACATAATTGTCTATAGATGTGACTCGCACTTATGCCTACATTTTTCTTCCACTGCAGAATCATTTTCATTCTTATGAATATTTTTAGTTATGTAAAAATTCATCAGAAAATCCATGGTTAAGCATATTTTTGTAGAAATCGAGGGAACACCAGTGAGTAGGCCTACTACCTTGGCAGAACTGGACATAACCGGGCCAAAACCAAACTGCGAAAATGAAAAGAAATAAAAACGACTATTTTATTTCAAATTTTGTAATTCTTGAGAAAACTTGATTTTTGTAGGTGATATATCGTATTATATGCATGTTAACTCATATTCATCAAGAAACATCTTCATTTCACAATTCTGTCGGGGCAAAATAAAATTCGATTTTTTAAAGGGTGGAAGACTTCACGAAAAAATGGAAAATTTTTTAAGATCTATCGGTACGTTCCCATCATCTCATTTCCTTCGAAATTTTCGATAAGGTCTTCAATTCTAAAAAAAATTCTAGTTCATTCGACACTACGGGTTCTCTTTGCCACAATGTCCCCAATTGTCAGTCTCCATTGGAATTTAATACAACATTTTCAATAACTTCAAAAAATGAAAGATATCCATTAATCTTTCGAATAGAACATATAGTTCACGTTCTTCTATGCATAAACTTTGACAACACAGCTGGTCAGTTCAATCAATCATCTTCAAAAAATTATTCAATCATATGACAGGAAAAAAAAGGTTTTCCGATTTCGGGAATGTACATCGTGGAAGCATTCTCTTTCTGCCAATCACCTTCACTCGATGAAATATATAACCTTTGAATACCCCGAATGGAGTTGTCCACAAGCCCTAAACGAAAATATTTCAATCTGAGATACCATTGCATTGGGGAAAAAATTAGTCCTCTAAAATAAATTTACTGCACAATTTTTAATGAAATTGAATGTTTTCCAGCTATGAGAAAAATTTTTCTACTCAGTACTTCTTCAGTGTACGTAAGTATTTAAAAAGAGTGAGTATCCTAAACAGAAAATAAAGAAGGAAGGTTTTGGAGTGTAGAACTCATTCGTAGGGCCCGGAGCTAGCTATAATTGGAAATATCGGCAGCCAGCTGCTATCTTTGTTATCAGAAGCAACAAACCATAATAAATAATCTCGAATTAAACACAAATATCACTTGTATTTGTATTTTTACAAATTGAGTTTTCGAAATCAGGAAATTTTTTTTGGATGCTTTGAATTAGGAGTCTACTTGCGAAGGAAATGGAGTAAGTGCTTATAATTAAAACACAATGACTGGAGTATGACGATCAACTGTGGAAAACTCAAAAAATCAAAATCAAAATACTAAGAAAAGACTTGAAGAAGTGATAATCTTTTTTGTCTCTCCATTCAGTCGTTTTTCACTCTTCTCCAAGTCTTTTCTTGGATCCTCCCTCTCTGGTTATGTCTTTTTTAATATTTTTTCTTCACTCCTGGCGCCTCACTAAATAATTTGGTCGACATTGTTGCTAGGTTCAAACCCTGTCGGAAAGTGCCTCTGTAGCGATGTGCTTATTTGAATGAATGCATCACTAACACTGCAATTGAAATATATAAATGCTTTTTCGCAACTTGGGAGTAAAGAACCCACTTTACTCCCTCTGTACAAAAAATAGCATACACACCGCGGATGGAAGAAAGTCAACCTCGACAAAAATTTGGCACCCTCACTTCGCTTGGGAGGCCAATTTTTGTTGAGGTTAATTTTTTCCCCTCCCTAGGTGCGTAATATACACTCAGCAAAAAAATTAAGGGAACAGTAAATTTTGTCAGTTTTTTGCCTGATTTTCAAATGGCTGTAACTTCGCCAAAAATCATCGTATTAGGATTTAAAAAAAGTGGTTGGAAAGCTTGAAGTCTCTACTCTTGAAATACTGAGATGATAATTTTTTATGACCATTCGTTATAACAAGATAAGAAAGTTAAAAGCGGAAAATTTTTTTCTCTTTTTTTTTAATTTTTTCAAACTGTTCCACGGACTTTAAAAAAATTCTCTCGATATAACCCTTATAAGGATTGTGTAGCCTGATCTTTCAGCTTCAATTTTTTTTTTCCCACGACCCTTTGTTGCTGAGATATCGTTGATTGAATCCAAAAACATTCTTTCGTCTTTAATCGTCGATATCTCAGAAACTACTGATCGCACCGTGAGCGGATGATGAGATTCGTAAACTTGAATAAATTTCCTGTATGATCCGTGCTCTGTTTAGTTGGAAAAAAATTTTCTTCCGTTTTTAAAATTGGTTTGAAAAAGTATCGAAAAAAGGTGTTTTTTTCTTTTTTTGAAAATTGCCCTGCATTTCGTGAATTTTGTGAAAATTGCAAATGGTTTAACGTTTTTCTTCAGTTTAATGTGTGATGAAGCACCTCCTAAATTTTCAAGCCAATCAGTTCGACCATTTTTTTCCCCCGAATGAACAAAGTTTCAGCAAAAATTAAAGGAACACTTTTTTGTTCCTTAAACACCAATTAATGATGATTGAGGCCGAAAATGTGTTTTCTCCGTTATTTCTCTGTGATTTTCTGTGCAAAATTCGTTCTATCTCATCGAAAAAGGAACAATGAAATAATCGATTTTTTTGCAAAAATCAACAAAAAATTCAATTTTTTTTCTTTGATCAATAATAATATCGAAAGGTTTTCTTTAAAAAAAAAAGCCATTAAAAAATCGAAAAAGAAAAAATTTAATTAAAAAAAAAACGCTAGAATCGCATTTGACTCGGAGAGATAGTGACTCAAAAATTGCTTTTGAACAAAAAATGTTTTTTTTTTCGATTAAAAAATTCCTTTTTTTTTGAGTTTTCAATCGGAGAAAGTCGAAAAATAAAATGTAATTTTGATAGAAAAAATCTCGAAGAAAAATTTTTCGGTAAAAAAGTCGTCATCTCTCCTAGTCAAATGCGATTCTAGCGTTTTTTGTAATTTAACAAATTTTTGTTCCGATTTTTTCTTGGTTTTTTTTAAAAAAAAACCTTTCGATTTGTCCATTGATCAAAGAAAAAAAATCGATTTTTTCATTGTTTTTTTTCGATGAGATTGAACGAATTTTGCACAGAAGATCACGGAGAAATAACGTAAAAAACACATTTTCGGTCTTAATCATCATGAATTGGTGTTTAAGGAACAAAAAACTGTTCCTTTAATTTTTGCTGAAACTTTGTTCATTCGGGGAAAAAAAACGGTCAAACCGATTGGCTTGAAAATTTAGGGGATGCTTCAACACGCATTAAACTAAAGAAAAACGCAATTTTCACGAAATTCGCGAAATGCAGGGCAATCTTCAAAAAAAGAAAAAAACACCATTTTTTGGTACTTTTTCGAACCAATTTTAAAAATGGAAGGAAATTTTTTTCCAACTAAACAGAGCACGGATCTTACAGGAAATTTATTCAAGTTTACGAATCTCATCATCCGCTCGTTGTGCGATCAGTAGTTTCTGAGATATCGACGATTAAAAACAAAAGGGTGTTTTTTGATTCAATCGACAATATCTCAGTAACAAAGGGTCGTAGGGGAAAAATAAAAAAAAAATTGAAGCTGAAAGATCAGGCTACACGATCCTGATAAGGGTTAAATCCTGAAAATTTTTTTGAAGTCCGTTGAACAGTTTAAAAAAATGAAAAAAAAAGAAAAAAATTTTTCCGCTTTCAACTCTCTTATCTCGTTATAACGAATGGTCATAAAAAATTTTTATCTCAATATTTCAAGAGTAGAGACTTCAAGCTTTCCAACCATTTTTTTTTTATCCTAATACGATGATTTTTGATGAAGTTACAGCCATTTGAAGATCAGGCAAAAAACTGACAAAATTTACTGTTCCCTTAATTTTTTTGCTGGGTGTACTATTATTAAATTACGTTATACAATACAAGCCAATAGTATGAGTGATTTAGATGCGTTCTCGTGAACTGCCGATACGCGAGTGTGTGATTTAAGAATCACCATATATGAATACCCGAAACTCGGAATATCCACGCAAAAGGAAATTGAAAAGAATGCGCTCTACAATGGTCAAGAGCGAGACATGTATAATTGATATGCGATAGAAAGTATTATTTGCGCTCTTCAAGTACACGCGTGCTGTAGCGGTTGCTACACCCCTTCGTTTACTCGTAAACGAAGACCAGTCTTCTTTTTTATGAGTATAAGAGAAGAGGCACAGTTCGCGACTCGTAGAACGTAATATCACTGTCAAGAAGTATTCAACACCTGTGCGACTGGATTTTTCAGCTCATGTGATTTCCAGCCCGAGATGAAGCCAACTTCACACTCGTGAAAAACCCGATGTACCCGATATAATTAGATGTATTTAACAGAGTAAAATATGTACATTTGCACCAAAGAGAATATGAAAATATTTAGAAAATTTCTTGTGGGTAATGTTATTATTACTTCCCCTTAATTACTAACTCGAAATTCCACTCAGAACGAACAATAATGATTTTTACTCTAGCTCGGGTGAATACACCCCAACAGACGCTAACACAACGTTTTCTCTAATTTTATTCTTTACTGAAATTAATTACTCCAACTCAAATTACAATCTTTTGGGAGACTCGCGTACCTTGCTCTTTGTGCGCTCCTTCTATCCGTATCGGTCTCTCCAAACTTTTCTTATTTTTTCTTTATTTTCTTGAATTTTTTTACGATCTTTTCATGCTTTAACTTAATTTTGGATTCTCTCTCTCCACACGATGTGACCGCCACGGTGTCCCGGGAAAAGAAGAACGAGTCTTCTCTCCCACGAGTTGGCATCGGGTTCTCTCGGCTGTTTCCGCTCAATTTCGGTAGAGCCAAGGCCCAACCAAACCAGTTGACCCGCGAGTCCCCCACTACTTTACCCTAACGTCACGGATTCTCCTCAATTCCGAGAATTTCGCGCCGATTCTCACTCTCAAATAATTCCAATACATATAGTAAAAATAATCAGAATCATTTAGTCAATAATTCCGCGACAATTCTAAACGGGAAAGTTTTGTCTTTTCATTCACTTTAGTCTTTTCATTATCACAATTTTCACTGTTCCTGGAGATCTCCACTCCTCCCGCTGTTGACCAACATTCCTCCTCGTTGGCTGGTGTAGTACCAATCCCTTGGAGGCTGCTCTTGTCCAAGCTTCTCCGGGTCGTCCTTGATTCTTCTAATTTATTCGTGGGACTGGGGAAAATCCTTCCCAGTCCTAACTCTCGTACTTTCCTCCAAATTTTGGAGTTAAATTGAACAAAAACGAAACAAAACAATTAGTGAGGTCATAAAAATCTGTTGACCTCACTCTGGACATGTGCTGCATTGACTCTGGGTGAGTCCCATCCTCACCGGATACCGCGAATTGCGATCATTATCGCGATTTTTATCCAAATAGTTAATCATTCTTATTTTCTTGATTCTGTGACGGTAAAAACCGTCACAAAACTCCAAAGAAAATTATGAATTTGAAATATTTAAGTTGAAAAAGTGTAACTGTCAATGAAATTTTTATTTAATTACATATTTTCCTATACTATTTGTTGATTCTGGCAACCAAACTATCAGTAACAGTGGTATTTTTAGTTATTGTCTTGGGAGCCTGTCAGTCGGTCTACTGTTAGAGGAGAAACTTTCCTTTATCACTGCTCTCTCTTTTGTCTTGCTCTTCTTCCTACTTCCTCATGTTTACTGTTCAATGCACCTGAAAGGCCTGCAATGGTGTCTTATTAGTCGAGTTCTTTGCTCTCATCAATTTGATAAGTAATGAGACCGGATGCACATTGAGCGTTCGTTGCGTGTTTTCGAATTTCAAAATGTTACCTGAAATGATATCAAAATTATGAAAAACTGTCTATTCGTCGAATCTCCGTTCGAATTAGTGTTTCGACCTAGTCATAAATATCATTTATGACTAGGTCGGCACATTGAATTCTAATTGATTTTATTTTTCGAAAGTCCTTATCCATATGAAAACAAATTAATCGAGATAGGCTTATATTGCTGCACGAAGAATATTAGATTCCCATTCAAAATCCGAGTTTTTCTCCCTCGCAATAATTCAATAACACTACGAAAAACTTATGATTAAGATATAGTAACATTAATCATTAATTATAGTAACTCAATCAATTAGAGTAACATCAGATGAATCAATAACGAGATTAACTATAATCATTGCTGAATATTATCATGATAACGGTCCTCGCTGTGGTATTTTACCAGGCTCTCAAAAAGGAAAGCCATAGAGGACTATGAAAAAACTGAAAAGCCTGTGAAGAGATGGCAAGAAACGAAGTTAGAGACCGTAATCTACTCTATCCACTCCCCTTTATCATCGCGAATAAATGGAGAAGGAATGTCCGCAGCTGGTATTTTTGTGCCTCAAAAAAAAGTGCTGAAAAAATAAAGAAATAACAGGTTAACAGGGCAGGTAGGTTGAAATTACATGTTTTCACCTATATAAACGTGCACAACGTTCTGCACTATATAGACACGGTCGGTGAGATCTTCCGAGCGATTAGAGTCTGCACCAGGGTCCCTGACGACGTTAGTCAGCCATAAAATTGCTCTAACCGGTACGTATCTCTTACGATCTTCTCTGTTTTTCCCTTTTTTCATTATTTTCTTTCGAGGCTCTATGTGCCTCGTTCACTTCTGTTCTTTTTCTTCCCTCGTTTTTTCACATACTGGTGTAGAGGGGCAAAGAAGTACATTTGGAGCTGGTAAGCAGTTTAGTAACGCAGTGATTGGCATTCCGTAACTCCATAGAAGAGTCGTCTTAGCGTTATGAATGAAGCCAAAGAAAAAGTGTAAACTTTTCTGCCCTCATCTCATATGTGCTTTTTTATTCTTGTTTCATGCACTGATATGCCGCCTCAATGCTAAGCAGCGTGTTGCACCTATCACAGATTCGATAGATCGCGATCGATGCATACATAGTAGCACATACAATCGTTGATGAAAAAAAGAGAAAGAGACGGGAGCATCATTGAAGATATGAGAATTTCGATGCTCATACTTCATGTACGTTTGCAGACATAAGGTTCATCGATAAATAACCTGAATTGGTAGATTGAAGCAGAGCTTGGAAAGTTGTCAGTGAGAATATAGAGATTTCATGAATCCTCGGGTGGAGCTCTTGAGTAGATGAGAAATTGTGGGATTCTCGGATGGATGAATACAGGAAAAGCAAGGGTCTTATAGATTCTCGGAGAGCTTACAAGGGAAAACCACTTATGTAATTTTATTTAGTTAATATTCAATGGACTATCTTCAAGACTCGTGTGAATAATTCTCCTAGCCATATCCATAAGGCATTTTATTATAAAAGTTTGAAATTCAATTTTGTAGTTTTACCACTTTTCATTCAATTTCGTTTTTCATACAGATGATTCGTCCATTTAGTTTCCTGATGGTTCATTTGTTTTGTTCGGAAAATGAACATATTTTCTCTATGATTATTGTATCCCCCCCCCCTCCCCCCTTAACAACTATGAACTCAGCTCAGCAGCCCGATTGAGGAACGTTTTTTCATGCCAAAAAATCGATGGATGGAAGATTCTGCATATCACATCAGCGTAATTTCCCAGCTGGATGCTCAGTGCTTCTGACTAGTAACTCAAGCTGTGTCACGTTCAACAGATGAAATATCCTCCAGTACCGGAATATGTGTTGTAAAAATTCGAATTTTCAAGAAAATTTTCATTTATCCAACGTCGCTAGAGTAACATGACCAACAGATGGACAGTTGAAGAAAAAATTCTGATTCATTGGAGCTTATAGAATCGGCAAATCATGTAGAGGAACTACAGAGAGAAGCGACGCATCGAAAAATATAGAATTACAAGTGAAACAGCTATTGAACAGCTATTGAAAATTTTGAGTTTTTACACACAGAAAACACTGAGCGTAGAACACGCACAGAAGTGCGTAATCTCTGCACATGTGTGCGTACTTCACGTTCTCACAATCGAACGTGATTTACGCACACTCGGTGCGTGATGTACGCACACGTGTGCGTGATATCTACACACGATAAATAAGCGAAATAGACGTGAATATGGGATCAAGAAGGAGTTTTTCCAGTTTTTCGTGATTATCTCGGTGAATAAGTGAGATAGAGCGAAATAGGTATCAATGTTGAGTCAGGAGAGAGTTTTCTCAGTTTTTCGCTAACATCTCGGTGAATACTTATTATCTTAGTAAGATAGAGCGGAATGCACATTAATATGGGATCACCGGGGAGTTTCTTCAGTTTTTCGCTATCATCTCGGTAAATAAGCGAGATAGAGCGAAATGGACGTTGATTCTGGAGAAGGAGGGAGTTTTTCCAATTTTTCGTGATTATCTCGGTGAATAAGCGAGATGCGGCGAAATGGACGATAATATGAGATGACCAGAGAGTTTTTCCAGTTTTTCGTGATTATCCTGGCCAATAAGCGAGATAGAGCGGAATGGACATTAATATGGGATCACTGGGGAGTTTTGCCAGTTTTTCGTGATTATCTCGGTGAATAAGTGAGATGTAGCGAAATAGACGTTAAAATGGGATCAGGAGATAGTCTCCTCAACTCTCACAATCATCTCTGTAATCAAGCGAGAGAAGGTGTAATGGACGTTAATTTAGTATCAGGAGGGAGTTTTTTCAGTTTCTCGCCACTATATCGGTAAATACGAAGTACACATATGGAATTATGAAGAAGTTTTCAGATGAAAAAATATCCTCTTGATCCCAAATTAACGTCCACTCCACTCTATCTCGCTTATTCACCAAGATGATCGCGAAGAACTGGAGTAACTCCCTGGTGATCTCATATTAACCTTCAATTCGCTGTATCTCGCTTATTCACCGAGATGATTATCTCACAAAGAACTGAAAAAACTCCCCGGTGATCCCATATTAATGTCCATTTCGCTCTATCTCACTTATTCACCACGATGTTAGCGAAAAACTGAAAAACCTCTCTCCTGATTCAATATTGATCTATATTTCGCCCTATCTCGCTTATTTACCGAGATGTTAGCGAAAAACTGAAAAAACTCTCTCCTGATTCAATATTGATATCTATTTCGCTCTATCTCACTTATTCACCGAGATAATCGTAATAAGCTGAAGAAACTCCCTTCCGCTCCCGTATTAACGTCCATTTCGCTCTATCTCGTTTATTCATCGAGATAATCACGAAAAACTGGAGAAACTCCCCGATGATCCCATATTAACGTCCATTTCGCTCTATCTCGATTAGCTACCAAGATGTTAGTGAAAAACTGAAAAACTCTCTCCTGATTCAATATTGATATATATTTCGCTCTATCTCGCTTATTCCCCGAGATAATCACGAAGAGCTGGAAAAACTCCCTCTTGATGCCATATTAACGTCCATTCCGCTCTAACTCGTTTATTCACCGAGATAATTCCAAAAACCTGGAGAAACTCCCCGATTATCTCATATTAACGTCCATTTCGCTCTATGTCGCTTATTTACCGAGATGATAACGAAAAACTGAAGAAACTCCTCGGTGATCCCATATTAATGTGTATTTCGCTCTATCTCACTAAGATAATAAGTATTCACCGAGATGTTAGCGAAAAACTGAGAAAACTCTCCCCTGACTTAACATTGATGCCTATTTCGTTCTATCTCACTTATTCACCGAGATAATCACGAAAAACTGGAAAAACTCCTTCTTGATCCCATATTAACGTCTATTTCGCTTATTTATCGTGTGTAGATATCACGCACACGTGTGCGTCGATCACGCACTCGTGTGCGTACATCACACACATAGAGTGCGTACATCACGCACTCGTGTGCGTACATCACACACATAGAGTGCGTACATCACGCACTCGTGTGCGTACATCACACACATAGAGTGCGTACATCACGCACCGAGTGTGCGTAAATCAATCCTAGAAATGACATAACCTTTTTGGCATCTGTTGGAACAGGGAATTCTTTTACAGCATCAATCTTACTAGGATCCGTTTTTACACCTTGCTGGCTTATCACGTGCCCAAGATAGACGACTTCTTTCCTCAGGAAGTTACATTTATCTGGCTGCAATCGGAGATTTGCTTCCTTCAAGCGTTGCAGCACTTCTCGCAGCCTCTCATTATGTTCCTTGAGGCTCGCTCCAAATATCACAATGTCATCAAGGTACACAAAACAGCGTAGACCCTGAATACCTGCCAAAACCGAATTCATTAATCTTTGGAATGTTGCTGGACCTCCTTTCACCCCAAAAGGCAATCGATTAAACTCATAGTGGCCCAAAGGTGTAGAGAATGCTGTTTTGCATTTATCTTCTTCCTTTACTGGAATTTGATGGAATCCAGAGGCCAAATCTAACGTTGAAAAATACTTTGCTTTTCCTAGATGATCCAGAATCTCTGTGATATTTGGAATTGGGAATGAATCTCCAATGGTGATATCATTTAGTCTTCTAAAATCCACCACAACCCTCAATTTCACTTTTCCAGAAGCATCAGGTTTCTTTGGTACAACAAGTAAAGGTGCATTCCATTGACTATGGCTCGGCCGTACAACTCCATTTTCTAGCATTTCCTTAACCTGTCGTTCTACTTCTTCCTTTTGTGCATGCGGTAACCTATGTGGTCGCACATTCTGGACAGGTTTATCATGCATTATTGGGATTGTATGTTCCAAATGATTGGTAATTCCTGGTGAGTCTCCTGGGAGTTGGACGATTGAGTTATATTCTTCCAGAATTTCTAATATGCTTCTTTTTTCTTCATTATTCAGATCGTTTAATCTCAGGTTCTCATGTAATAATTTAATCCGATTCTGCTGTACTGTAACTCCTCTCAGTTGCATAATTTCCAAGGGGTCACATTGAGGTAATTGTTCCAATTCCACAATTGGCGTATCTACATAAACTGTCTCATCAGTAATATTGATGACACAAACAATTGCTCGACCATTGTTTACTTTTGTGAGGCATTCTCCGAGAAAAATGCCGTTTTGCAATTGTTGTTTCTTTACAATACCTCGTTCTCGTTCGTTACCGTTTTTTGCAATAGCCCATATTAATTTTTCCGTTCTAGCTTCGACTTTGAGTGGTTTCCTCCCCCTAAAGAAGTCCAAATTTACTCCATCTATGGACACAGTTTTTCCCGGATTCACGATTATTTCCAAGTCTTCGGATTCAATGAAATCTTCTCCTAAAATTCCTCCAATACATGGGAAATTATCGGGAACGACGTGAAACATGTGTCCCAATTCTTTTCCATTTAACTTCAAGTAGAGTATTACAGTGCCCATGGTTGTTACATCAATATTTCCAATACCTCTCAACAATCTGTTCTCTGGATTCAGTTTTATATCATTTTGTAATTGCCCTGACTTTATCACAGAAGTGCAGGCTCCTGAATCCCAAAAGAACATTGTAGGTTCCTTTAATTCTTCTGCGGAAAAAATTAGATGACTCTTCTGTTTCGATGGGTCCTTTGCTTTAATCATTCTCCTCTGTTTATGGTCCTGAATGACATTTTCTTCTTCCACAGCTTCTATTTTTACCATTTGGATCTGGTAAGCTCCTACTGGTAAAGCATTATCCTTACCTGTCACATCGTTCTTCTTTTTTTGATTATGCGAATTATTATTATTGGTCGAATTATTGACCTTATTTGGGGCTGCATTTTTAGCCTCAAGTGTTGCAGACTCTTGAATCCCCAATGTTTTCTTTAACTTTCGGCAATTCATTGCATCATGTCCTGAATACTCACAGTATTTACAAACTTGGGTAAAAGCGTTGACACTGCGTCGATCAGCTACTGGCAAAACTGTTTTGTTTTGACCTCCTTTTGGTTTGCAATCTCTTGCAACATGGCCCATCTGACCACAGTTGAAACAACCTCCTCCAGAGGATTGTCTCCCCATTGATTGTCTGTTATTCCCCTGGGAATATCTATTCATTTTATTATTATTACCTCCAGTAGGTTTATTCCTTCCCCCCATAGTGGTGGAAATAGTTTTTTCTAATTCGATTGCTCCAATGCAAGATTCATGCAGGGTTTTGTAGTTATTAGCCCTCACAAGAATCTGTAACTGGCCTCGCAATCCTTGCTCAAAATTAGCTTTTGCTAGAGTTAGAATTCCTTGTCTCAAACCGTCTCTACCGATTTCACATAAATTAACGTTGACAGTCTGGATCGCTTCAATCAGATCCATTGTCACACGTTCTGCTCGTGCCGCGAATTTAGTCACATCTTCATCAGGTCGTTGCTGTAATTTATTAAAATCTACTTGAAGACCAATTAGTGACGTCGTTCTCCCAAACAATGCCTCGAGTTCTCGTTGTAATTCCTCAAAACTTGTTACGTTTTTATGCTTCAATTGTGTCAGCGCCTTTCCATCCAATTTACTACCCAAAATCATTGCAAGCAGTCTATCTCTTTTCGATGGATGGACCATTTCTCTTGCTATTTCACATGAACGCTGAAAACCTGCTAGTTTCTCCGAATTTTCTCCATTAAAATCCTTTACCATTTGTAGAGCAGATTTGAGACTAAGAAATTCTTCATTATCTGCTTGATCGGAATTTCTGTCTGTTCTCTGCCTCATTTGCCAGTTTTCAGTGTCACGTGTGTTGATTCTTCTACACGCATCACGTAACTGTCGTTTTAAATCTTCTTTTTCTCTTTGTTCTGCTTGAAGCACACCTTCTGCGAGATCTAGTTGTCGCAAAACGTCATCTGCTAGGGCTCCTCTCTCGGCGTCATTTTCCCAAGCTAGGCGCATTTCGTTACGCAATCGATTGTTTTCTTTTCTGAGCAGTTGTTCGGTAGTGAGTTCCGGCGTGAAATTTCCAACTAGTAAAGATCCTCCCGGAACTGAAAACGGTGTCCTCAAATTAGGAGTACTGAATTGTTCTTCGTGGACTGGCGAACCCTCCACATCCTGACGTGTAGTTGAATTCCCTACTTGACCATTTATGATCCTCACTCCTGTGACGTCTGCAGTTTCTCCGTCAACTCCATCCATGTTGTTGAGCAGGCTTCCGTCAAACGATTGATTATAATTACGTTGAGTTTCCACTCCTCGTGAATATCTTTCGTTATTTTGTTCTTCTGCAGACTCCTGGGTTTCTGACACAGCGCTCAAATTCCCAAAATGTAGTGTTCTCCTTGCGGTAGGGCGCATCTGATTTAGTGCACCACGCAAATTACCGACAATCCCTGAGAACGATGTCTGACTCATTCGGAGTAAATACCTTTTCTGTGAGAAAGAAATATAACTATTTTCAATCTCAACAGTAAATAAATCAGCTGTCTATCTCTGAAGACCCTTCTGCTGATTCCTCACGTTATGCTATAACGTCTAGTTCTTCTCTCGAGAGTAAAAAATATGTAAGTAACGTAAAAGTTGAATAAAATCTTAAAAATTTCTCTCCGCGTAAAATTCCCGACAGTGGTTGATCAAGCCGCTGTCTAAACTCCGCTGCCACCAAAATGTTAGCCCTGAAGGGTTCGATTTATAATAGAATTATACGAGAGATAATTTAGTTCAAGACTTTATCAACTAAGTATAATTTTAATAATATAATACACGTTACTTTTCGCGAATTAATGGCCAAGAGACTTCTCCGGCCATCGTTTATATATCGGTGTTTGTTTACGCCTTCGGTGTTGCATTACCTCACTCCCAGTGAGGTAAGCGACAACGTAAGTAGGTGGAGTAAGACATGAAGTGCTGATCTTGCACTTCGTAGCTTTACCAATGCCACTTCGTACGCTTATCATTTCTTAATAAAATGGAATCTTATTATATAGGTATTTGGGTCATAACATCCCATATTAACGTCTATTTCGCTTATTTATCGTGTGTAGATATCACGCACACGTGTGCGTCGATCACGCACTCGTGTGCGTACATCACACACATAGAGTGCGTACATCACGCACTCGTGTGCGTACATCACACACATAGAGTGCGTACATCACGCACTCGTGTGCGTACATCACACACATAGAGTGCGTACATCACACACATAGAGTGCGTACATCACGCACTCGTGTGCGTACATCACGCACCGAGTGTGCGTAAATCCCGTTCGATTGTGAGAACGTGAAGTACGCACACATGTGCAGAGATTACGCACTTCTGTGCATGTTCTACGCTCAGTGTTTTCTGTGTGTATACGTTCCATTTTTTGTAATTCTTTATTCTAGATCAACAGAAATAATTTGAAAACAAAATAATCATTCAAGACTATTTAAATAACAAGGGGAGGGGCCCTGAGGGAACCCATCAGACGTATGTATCACGGTAATGACCGAGCCTGAGTCTCGTAAACTGAGGTAGTGGAGACTGAGAGCGCACGCGATTGGCTATCCCCACTCTAGCGCCGCGGGTGTGAGTTTGTCTGAATGCGGCGTTAGAGGGTTGATCAATCTATTAGAATGTAATAATCAGAAATTGGTGAGAAAAGTATGAAAATCATTCATTCATTTATGAACATCCTCGATAACAGAAACCGTTCATCTTTTGGCCATTTTCATCAATTGGCCATGTGACCCTAATTTACAAAAATTCAGTGATTTCATTTTTCTCATCTTTTGAAAACAGAAGATGAGAGAAATATTCGACATGTGATTCCTCTACATGTCACACATAATTAATTACAATCCACAGGAAATGATACTAAATATATTAATCAGCTCGTGAATAATTATTCGTGAATCATCATTAACTCGATTAAAAACACACGAATGGAAATTTTCGTAAATTTGAAAACCACAACCACTTCATCAGTAGAATCACACTGATATTTGTGATAACTAAGTTTTCCGCTTAACTTTATCTTTTCTCCTCTTTCATGCTTTTTCTTTGATGTTGAACTCTACTCCCAGTCCATCCGTGGTACACCCTGTCGAAAGTACGTTGCAAATAGGATTAGTAGCTCACTGACTTTACCTTCACTCGTATCTAATCACCTGTTCAATCTGAATAATCACATTTGCATCATTCTCAAACTTCCCTAACTGAGAACATTTCAAATTCGTTCCAAGCGTGGGAATGTAGGCTTGCAGTTTCCGCTCAAAAATTGTGTAGTTTATTGATTTTTGTCAGTGTCAAATTTTTCTATATTCTAGAACCTTTTTGAATATCTTCGCATCTAATTTCAAAGCAAAATCCGGAGTCTCCCATTTTAATCGATCTTTGAGGTAATTTTCAGGTCTAATGAAAGATATTGTGATGAATGAGCTCGTTGGTATTTTGTCGAAATCCTGTTCATCAATGAAAAAGAATTACGTATTCTGTTTATCAATGATTTAAGAATTACGTATTCACCGCCGCAAATGATAGAATATGAGCTCTGAATATCTGGACAAAACAAATAGCGAGACGTCTAAAATTTCCGTTTCAGAGACATCGATTTTATATTTCTGTATTTAGAATATATTGCTAATCTTTGGACATGAGCTTTGAGAAAACTTCTATGGGAAGAAACCGTCAATAATTGGAGGTGTTCTTCTCACAAGCAACTCCTGCTCGATGCAGTCTTTCTACCCGCAAATATTACTCGCCGGAGCTAGGATCGAAGCTAAAACCTTCGGGTTATTACTTGCAAATTTTAAAATGCACGGCCAAACTATTGATCAAATTGAATCCAAACATTCTTCACAGATTCTATTGTAATGATCTCCGAAATGAATAAGCTCAAAGAAAAAAATTTAAGGGATCTTTCATTAAAGGAATCAGTTCAGCTGCAGAAACGGTCTCAGAAGAAACTGTCGTAAGCTTCCTTGGTTCCAGGATGTCATCGAAGTAAAGGGAAAATAATTCCCTAACTTACCTTGCTGTCCCCATCCTATTCTAGCGCGAGCAGACTCATTGGGTTTCATTCATGTTACTGGCGTGAATTCTTTTGAAATTCTAGTCGACAATTTCGATGTGATTATTCGACTCTAATCAAAGAGTATTTTGCCCATTCTAATACTACATGCATTTCCGATGAGAGATCCTTTCTTATTCCAAATGAATCTCCATTCATCAATTCTTTAATTACCAATACCCGTATCAAGAATTAATGAGTTCTTTAAATGAATGCGCGTCAACCCCACAGGCAAAATTTAGAACATAAAAATAAAGTAGATAAATGAATCACGACATTTTCTGGAGCTGGAGTCAATTAAAAGCATTATTGCTTAAAAGAAAATGCATAATGATTTAATTCCTGAGTACTTACTCTTATTAAACTCAATTATATCATGAAACTCAAACAGTGGAAACTTTGTTACGTATACAGTAACCGAAGAGTTTGAAACTTTTAAAAGGAAACTTCCTCGTGTTTCTTAAGGGAAGGTAAGGGTTTACGCGTGAAAAAAAAAACAATTTTTTTACAATTTTTTTTTTGACGTATGGATTGAGCAAATTTATTGACACGTTTCGGACATTATTAGTCATGGATTCAACAACATTGAGTAATTCTTTGATGCGAAAATATCCACAAACAAGCCGGTGATGGAGCTTTTCCAAGAATGAAATAGACGATTTGGGGTGATCACTGGATCTCAGCTGGGAATTATCAGAAATAAAGAAATCATTGAAATTCAGTCGAAGTATCATTAAATTCTCCCCCCAACGTCCTCTGATTATTTTTTTTCTACATCAAGGGAGTTTTCCACCTTTAAAATAGCGCAATTTTCCGTAAAAAAATCGCGGTTTTCACTTTAAATGACCATCAAAAATTGAAAAATGAAGAAATTATAATCAGAGATCGTTGGAGGGAGGATTTAATGATACTTTGACGAAATTTCAGTGGTTTTTTTATTTCTGATAATTTCCAGCTAAGATACAGTGATCGTCGCAAATCGTCTATTTCAAAAGATGTTCTCGGAAAAGCTCCGTCATCGACTTGTTTGTGGATATTTTCGCATGAAAAAATTACTCCATATTGTTGAATCGATACTTAATAATGTTCGGAAGATTTCAATAAATTTGCTCAATTCATACGTCTAAAAAAAATTCTAAAAAAATGGCTAATTCCGTCTTTGGTTACTTGCCTTGGATAATTTAAGTATTTGTTTCTTTTCTCCAAAAGATTAATATGGTATCATGAAATTTGGAAAATATCAATAACTAAGGCCAGGAAGTTCAGTGTCGGTTTTGACCAGACTGAACTCAGCCACATAAGATAATATTCATTTCCATTCAGAAATCTCAAATTCAGATTTCTGAATGCGTGCGACGTTTTTGAAGTAAGAATTCGTATATTAAGTACGTGAAATTGGATATTTTGTCAGGACGGAAAGAAAGAAAAATACTTCCGGAGAAATTTAATCGAATGTGATCTATTGTCGCTGATGCGTCGTTGATGTATCGCAAGTGCGTCGTTGATACGTTGCAAGTACGTCGCTGCTGCGTCGCAAGTATAACAAATCAATGAATTTTCCCAGTCCTCGTGGTTTTATATTTTCCAATGCATTTGCATACGTGTGTCCCGCATTTCCACCCTAAGGCATTTTATTTTTGGGCTCCCTAAAGCGTTATCTATCATAGATAGTCACATCACGTTTAATATTCATAAGGATATGCCCCGACGGGACCAAAACCATAAACATAACAAATCTTTTCTGTAGTCATATTGCCAAATTTTCATTCTTCTTCTACTTTGCCTCTGTAATTTCTTTTTCATTCTCCTAGCATCCTTTCTATTCTATATTATTATGCAAGTATATGCGAGATAAGCAGATTTATCAATTCCTCGAGAACCGTATTTACAAAACCTTCGATGGCTCATAAAAAATGAGATTTGAGGGGGGAGTATGGGTTTACACGTGGAAAAAAAAACACTTTTTTTTTATACTTATTTAACGTCGCCATCTTTTCGCTAAGATTATGCCAATCAGCGACGGAGGTTTATGGGGTGTCTATGAACAAAGCACCTGGAAATTATCAGAAATAAAAAAAACATCTAAATTTTGTCAAAGTATCATTAAGGGGATTTTCCCCCTCACTCTAAATGACCACCAAACATTGGAAAATGAAAAAAAAATAATTAGAGAGCGTTGGGGGGAGGATTCAATGATACTTTCACTAAATTACAATGGTTTTTTATCTCTGATAATTTCCAGCTAAGATACAGTGATCACCGCAAATCGTCTATTTCAAAAGATGTTCTCGGAAAAGCTCCGTCACCGGCTTATTTGTGGGTATTTTTGTATTGGAAATGACTTCATGTTGTTGAATCCATACTTAATAATGTTTAAAAAGTTTCAATGAATTTTCTCGATCCATTCGTTCAAACAAAATTAGTACACTGAGAAAAAAAATTTTTGTTGTAAGAAAATCTACTTAGTTGAAGAGAATCTACTTCACTCAAGAAAATTTCAATATACATAGATGTAGAAATTGTGAAGGAAAATTTTGAATTTTCTTGCTACAAGACAATTTTCTTGCTACAAAAATTTTTTTCTCTCAGTGTACAAGAAGCGTTTTTTTCTCTCGTAAACCTTTACCTCCTCCCCCTTGATGATACTTTCTGAGCTCAATATTTCCCTGTCTGAGAACTACATTGAAGTTCATCTTCCTAATAATTGGAGAGGCATTCCTATTCATTAGCTGACAGTGTTACTCACTGACCCAGAGTCATGGGGAGCACGTATGGTGCGAGACTGTAACCCAGTGATACCGTGCCGCTGGGGTTGTTCCGGTACTAACTCGATTGTTACTTCAGTCGTAGCCCAGTACTTAATTTCATGAATAGTTTCCAGTACTGTTGCACTCTTTGGGAAATATTGATACTCTGTACTGTGCAACACAGTGAGGACGAGATGTTCACAGTACTAATAGCAGTACAGTCTCACATTCGACGGATGGAACTACTAATTCCAAAGCCACCTCGATATGGTGCATGCTTCCTACTAGTGGTATCTCATTTTGAGGTAATGAATGTCAACGAGTGAGCAAGTTCAATTCAGAATAGATTTCTCGAGATCACGGTCACGCATGATCTTTCAGAGTCCATCCTCGTATTTTTTATTAATCCTATGACATTTATATTGGCACTGAAGGGTCATGCGCGTCGTTGGCTTTCCTTGTGCTAAGCTATTAGAGTCAGAGGAAGGGGGCTCCATGAAATGCGGACACGAGATGAAATTGAAGATAATAATAGTAAATCAAAATTGATAACAAATTTTGGAGAATGGGGGACTCTTTTCTGAAATTGCTGAAATATATTATTGGATCAGGAGTGGGAGATTTCTGAGTCTCAAAATTGACAAAATTCAATACTGTTTGAGTGCTAAGCTATAATACAAAAATGGGAGGAACTCTGAATTTTTAGGCAAGAATTTTTCATCTCAATATTTTTTCTCAACGATCATATGTACTCTCCTACTATTTGTGAAATCAGTTCCAATGACTATTGATCACCATGAGACTGGATCGCATGAATCTGGAAAGAAGATCAGTAGCGGTAATTTTTTTCCATCTCGATCTTCAATAGGAATAACAAATTTTTCAATGATATTCTTCGGAGGATATCTTGTCAACTCTTCTCTCCACGTTAATAATTAAAATTATATCCCACTCATGCGGTGATGTTAAAAAAAAAAAAAAAAAAAAAATAATATTTTCTTATACTTAATACATTAAATGTATATGCACATGATGAATATCATGTAAATTTCGCCACCAAACCTTCATTTTGGCATAAGTCGTAAAATAATATTTTCTTATACTTAATATATTAAATGTATATGCACATGAAAAAATATTTTTTCTTTATTATATATAATATATACATATTTATGTGATGAAAATCATATAAAATCCCACATCGACCTTCCTTCGGCAAATTATTTTATTGGAAAAAAAATATAAACAAATATGATTAATATATCTGATCACCAGGAAACTGAACCAGTAGTCCCCTATATTCAAGAAAATAATATTGTCATAAGCGAAAGAAAGTTCCTGCCAAATTGTACAAAATTCATCAGTTAGTGAATATCTACAGTGTTTTTTCCGTGAACAAATGTAATATCAGACCGGAAGTACTTTGATCTTCCTGTATTTTTTTCTACCCTTTTCTCTACCAAACAAAAAGAAGAGATGAGGACGGACGAAGTGGCATGCAGAAGAAACAATGGATTTCGAGATGGGAAGCTGATAAATAGCTGGACGGAAATCCTTCAGGCTACAAAAATAAACTATTCTGACTCATTCTCTCTTACAAGTGAAAGAAATTGAAATGTACTGGTGAAAAGATACATTGGCATGTCAATAATGGAGTCATCAGATCGATGATATGGAGAGCTTCTTTTATATTTTATTCATTTCTTTAATTTTTTGGTCTTCACTGCTCGAGAGAATTAACTGGGAGAAAAATATCTCAGAATAATTCTCTTAGTAGATTTAGATATTTTTTTGCGACACATATATATATTTATACAGACAAAAGTGTTGGATGAATCAACCGAAAAGAGAAGAAATGATACAATGTGTAGAAGGAATGAATTGGAAATAGTGAAGAACCCGAACCGACGAACTCGTACAGATGATTGAACAATGTTCACTGTTATTTCAACCTTTCATAGTTGATCCACTCGAATAATTCTCATTAGGATAAAATGCAAGTATTCATTGAATAATACTTAGTGATAATGAACTTACTCTGCGCCAAACTTCATGCAGAAATGAGCTCAGTAATTATAAAGTATTCACTATAGTTTAATCCAGTGAGAATTTAATGATCCGACAGTTGATATAATTATTTCCTAAGTATAATTGATACTTTATTTGTTCTACGATCGATGGAGAGGATCCATGAAGATATAAAAGGGAAAAGGGAAAGAAGAGTAACTGTATAATATAATTGTATAACCATGCAAATTCCTGCAGTTGACTGCAAATTCCGTCAGTTTGTATATTTCATGAATGTACAGTTTGGTATCAAATTTCGGCGAAATTGGTCCAGTTGCTTCTGAGATATTCGCAAATAATTATTTGTTTCTGGAGGCTCATTTTTAAAAAACTACTGGATTAATTTACACCACCTTGTACTTAAAAAATTTGTTATAATGAAGGGGATGAATTCTCTAATTTCTCAATTTATTGGTCAAATGTTTCTTCTTGTTATAAGAAATTAACTTTTCTGGAACGAATCAGACATTTTAATTTTTCTCCATTCTTCCCAGAGAACACACATAGTTTTCATTTCATCACAATGAAGGATTCACATTTTCTCATGAAATAAGATCATTTTCATCCTGATATGACGATTAGAAAAATATTTTGTGCATGTTAACTAGAGTTAACGCTTGCTTGTTTTCCTTCAAATTGAAATAGGTGCATCGGAACTATCAAATGTTATGTGATGTCTCGAATCTATTGCGAGATATCGCATCTATTAATCGATATTGAAAATGATCGATTGAACGTAGATATTTATACATATTGTGAGACAGGCTTCTTTTAATCTGGTGAATTTTGAATTATTGATCAACTGAATTTTGATCGGAAATAAATAATATTAAATTGAAATGGAAAATAAGACAAATTAGTAATTAAGAAGCCTTCGCCGAGCGCGGCCTGGGTTAATGGCTGCTCGGGCTCTATTGGTCAAAGTTAATAATAAGAATAAAATTTTGGGCGCCAATTCGTTTTATGGAAAACCAATAAACCATTAAACAATTAGAAGATTGTCCAAGATACGTCGATCAAAGCAGAAAATAGCGAAGAAACAAATAAGATTGGGTTCGATTTGGGTGACCCGAAAATTATGAAGTTGCAGAGCTACAAGAGTGGAAATCAGTGCAATTTTACTTACAGTTGGTCGATTAATATCTGGATCTCCAAACAAATGCAACGATGTCAATTTGGGTAGATGCAACCATTGAATTGTGAATTTATAGATAATTGATAATAGATCAGTAAAATAATAGTTAATTGGCACTTTTAATATTCAATATAATAGATTTATTAATATCAGAGTAAAGATTGAGGTGAAACGATAATTAAATAGAGTTTTACAAATAAATGCGCGTGGCGTTCTTAATAGGATAAAAGAGTGGAAAACGTGCCATTCGCAATGACGCCGGAACAACGAGTGATTGGCATCGCTCGTTGCGATCTCCGCGTGGCCCTCTTGGCCCTTCTTGATCGACAATTGGGCATATACGCCCTCTTCAACTCTTGACCAATACTTATCTATTATCGCAAGAGATGTCGAGGCAATCTCATTTGATCAACTCTAGACTTCTGTCTCAATTGAATGCATTGAAAAAAAACAATTTGCCGATTTTCATCTTCGGATTTTTTAAAAATTGATTCTCAAAAAATCGTATTGTCATCACTATACAATTGAAGTAAAAAAAAAAAACAACTCCACTCTCAGTACACTCTCAGTCATCTGCAAAAATCGATCGGTTCCACTTTCAAAATGAATCACGTCATCGATTGCAGCTGTTCTCAACCATCTATTCTCTCTCACCTCAAATCCACACTCTATCCCTTCGCTGTCACCTCTCTAATGCTCCTGAAATCCTTCATAATGTATCACCGATCGAAACTAAATTGCTCATTTAATTTTCTCTCATGTACTGAAAAGGGAAAACAAACGAGTATCGAGCCTCGTTACGATGTAATGAGGCTCCAGGGTACATGAGATTTAGTGAATAAAGCTACCGCATGAGCATAAATCATACGGATGAAAAAAATATAAAGTATTTTTGTGCGTCTCTTGAATTTAATGGAAAGGAAGAAATGGAAGAAAAATCATCTAGTCTTTCCTCATCTGCCTTTAGTAATAGGAAGATTAGCGACAAGGAGTGAGGGGGGAGACTATGGGTAAAAATTATCCTCCCAGAGCTGGGTGGAGCTGCTCCATATGCTGTCAATTTTTTTCCTGTCTCCCACTCGCTCTAGCTCAATAAAAAAAAAGGATGAACGGCGACTATTTTTGGGGGGTAGATAAATTGCAAAAAAACGACAGGAAACCAGTATCCGACACGGCTGTGTACTGATCGAGGTTACCAAATTAAAACAGAGTTCCACTGGGATTTCCAACGATAACTGAAGACATTCTAAACTCGTAAATCAAGCATGTTCTATCTGGTAAAATGTATTGAAGTAGAATAGCGAGAGCTGCTGATGAAATTAAATTTCTACCATTTATTTACTTTTCAATCTCACTGAAAAGTTTCTTTCAAGTACTCTTCATCAGCGGTTAATTAGAAAGTTGAGTGCATTATATTGCACGATTGTGGCTGATAATTCATCCATTTCTCGAGTAGTGGAGGAAATTACAGTGAATTGGAGAGAAAGTAGTTGAAATGAAGTGGGTGAGTCCTCTAGTAATTGAAACTTTTTTCATTTGTGCCAATTGAAAGTCATTTGGAAAATATTACAGTGTAATAGAATCGTGATATAAGATGATAAAGATAAGGAATAATGCTATTATGTGAAATTCATGGTTAAAACAAATTCAAAAGGATAATGATAAATTTCACGTAGGAAAAGCAATTTAAGCTTCATATAAGATTAATACGACTCAATTGAATTATTTTCATATTCTTTCAACAATATTATCGTGAAGAAAAATTTGCTGTTTATTATACTGACAAAATAAATATATCTATATATATTGAAGCCATTATGCAATTCAATTTTAACAAAGAGAACCCCATATTTACCCATCCTCTTCTGGTCTGACGTGTGGAGTACTAGAACTACTTCCACACATCACAGTAGCTTCCGATTACCGTTGTGGCTTGAAATTGATCCTCACCAATGGAATAAATCGATTCAGCTCTTTACCATTGGACGTCACATACCTTTAATCCGCTTCCATACACCCTTCTACCTCATTCTCATCTTCTTTTTTTTGTGGTGCTCCACTCTTGACTCACCCTATTACGAATCTTGAGAGAACGATTTGAGTTGACTATTTTTTCGGTTACACACGAGGCTCACGTACACTGTGAGCAGCAGAAGGAGGAAGGAGCCGGAGCGAAAGAATAAAAGAGGACTCATGTGTGGTAATTTTGCAAGGGAATACCTTCTGCTGGTTTTCACAGCAAAAGGTTGATAGTGGTGGAGGCAGGGGGAGGTACCATAATGGGCACTCGAGAAGTTTTGCCATTCCGAGTGAATCGCAGCTACCATTCTTTTTTTTCAATGAGTAACGCCAGAGAATGAAAGAGAAAGAAAGAGAGTATATAACCCAAGTTCGCACTATGCACTTGCTGTGTATCATCATCGACCATGAGACGAGTTTTTCAGTCTTTCCGTTCTCACTCCTCTCCCTCATTCTACTCGTTTCTCTCCAAAGTTTGCTTTCACTGGCTGTACGGCTTCCACAGTGTGCAATCCGGAATTTTTATTCACTCGCATGTCCTACTCGTTTTCTCACTGAAACACAAGAGATACGTGATCACTTGAATTGGAATGCCATTTCAAATAGTGTATTGGGAAGGAATGGAAAATTTTTAGAGATAAAAGTATTTTGGTGGAAGTGCACTCTCATTCTACTATACATATTATCAAAAAAAAATTTTACTTTGAAAAGTTGAATTTATACTGTAACCCGCATAGAAATAACTGTCCCGACACCGCTTTATACCCGGCTATGACTATCACCACCTCTGCATAACACTTTGACCGATATACACTTAGCTGTGTTCAAACTGAAAATCACGAATCGGAAGCAAAAAAAATCATCACAAATGAAGCAAATGCACAATCTCTGCCACACTCTTCAAGTTATGAAAGAGAAATAAATTTTTCGATGGAACACAGAGAAAAATGTCTTCTTAATTTAAGAATGTGCAGTCACTTAATTCAAGAACGTGCAGGTCACTTAAATTAAGAAAGAAAAATCACCTGATTTAAGTGAGTTTTTCTTTCTTAATTTAAGAAAGTAAAACTCACTCAAATCAAGTGAGTTTCTCACTTAAATCAAGTGAGTTTTCTCACTTAAATCAAGTGATTTTTCTTTCTTAATTTAAGTGACCTGCACGTTCTTGAATTAAGTAACTGCATATTCTTAAATTAAGAAAACATTCTTCTCTGTGTAAAGAATTCTGGAAAAATAAGAAATGGAAATATGAAATTTTGTCTTCTCTACATTAATGGTATTTCTCTGCTCCATCATGAATTTCTATAAATTGTGAAGGAATTGGTATGACTCATGAATTATGATGAAACCTAATGGAATTTCACCGTTATTTGAATTATTTTGAATTTTCATTACCCAAATATTTTATTCGTTTACGTGATCTGTTTCGATATGAAAATCTACTCCATCATAATAGCATTGTGCAACGTATTTCTTCACTTTGGGAGCTACCTACTGTTTCCTTGTTTAAGTACTATGGAGAGTTACTAAGTTGTGTAGAAAATCTTTCAAGAGAATCTCATAGGATTCTGAAAGTGCTATTGTGAGACTAAATTCTACTGCACTTTGTTATACTGTTTCTTAATTCAAAATCTTGATTTTGCAATTCACCTAATGTACTTAGATACAATGGTAAACTTTCCGAAGTGTTTAGCTCAATTTAACGTATAGTTTGGGCTCCATTCGTGAGTCATTCTATTGTTATAACACGAGCTCTTGTGACAAGTTCTGAGATTCCCTTTCTTTACAAATAAATTTTTTAAAGAATTGGAATAATTGAGACACATTAATCCAGTCTCGCTACATAAAATTTACTAATAATTCCAGATAATGTGTTATGATCATCTATCATCAACAGTTGATTATGCTCCTTAGCAAAGAATCTGGAGAAAGATAAACTTCTTCCCATTTTCAGAAATAATTTGCTTGAACGAATTTTATTTTTTTCTTTGTCAAAATAAATTAATACTCTTATCTCATTTTCATTCATTAATGAACTGTTGCTATCTGTGTAAAGACAAACTTGTTGTATCCATTTTTTTTTTTAATTCAAGCCAAGCGATGAAATTTCGTTAAACGTTTCGAAATTGCTTCACATTAGCAAATATGAAAATTATGATGAAAAAGCGGTGAAACTTGCTTGTGCAACGAAAATGCGGTCGAGTGAAAAGAGAAAAAAGTCAACGGCGTCGTGGGACAAAAATTTCTGGTTTGAAATTTTTTCCAAGTGAGAATGTATAAATAGACGACAACAAAGTTTATAGAACAAGGGAAAAAGGGAAGAAAAATAGATAAAATGAGGGGAATTTTCTCATGCTTTACGCAATCTGTACGTTACAGCGTGGGCTACTAGGTGGCACGACGATCCGAGTAATTAGGCGTTACCGTAATACTCCCTCAGAGGATTTCCGAGAATCGTAGAAAATACGTTGTTTCAAGGCAAAGAACTATGATAAAATCCAACTCAGAGGGGAAAAAAATATTTTGTTCTCCCCGATATAAAGTACTATTCGAGCTTCATTGTGCGTAGGTATTTGATTTGATAATTTTTTTTCTTCATTCTCTCTGTAATAAAGTGTTATACTGCTATCAATCATCTACTTAATACACCATAAAACTAATTTTCCTCGTTTTTCAGACAATTATTTTCAGCGCTTATCAAAACTTTTATGAGCCAATTGGGATAAATTGGTGTTTAATTACCGTTTCAACCTCTGGGACTTCTATTAATACGATTTATTGAGAGTACGAGTTTAATAACAATATCTGAACTTGTTGGAGTCAAAGCGTGAAAATTATGCATTGGCCATAATGTATTTGCACTACTTTCTTCATTTGATTAGTGGTGAATTTCCATTCCAAAAAGTTCATAACCGTCGAATTTAATGCTGCAGCTGTCACGTCTATTTCTCATTCTTCATTGTTTAACTAAAATTGCACGCTCGATTCAAAAAACAAAATAAAACTGGAGGTTAAAAAAATATTTCAAAGTAATTTCCAATCAATTGGTCATAGCTCTCAATCTAACTGCAGAAGAATAATCATCAAAAAAGTTGAAAAAATACATTTGACCAAAAAGATTATGAGATCATTTTACATGCTCTATATCGCACGATTGGCAAAACTAAAAAACTCAATTGTTCAATGTTTACTGAACTGGAAACATACCTTATCTCATCATTCCAAATAAGTCATTCAGTGATTGTCAACCATTAAACAAGGGAGTAAAAACCACCACTTCAAAATATAATAACTTCTTGGCTTAATTTCACAGGAATTATGATTCACTTGGAAGGAGTAAATAAATATAAATAGAATACAATAAAGAAATTCACAATCACAGGTGAAATGGAATGATAATGACCTCAAGACACAATTCTAAATCAATAATAATGTTATCCACTATATTTGTGAGTTATCGATACCTTTTCTCGATTGAAATTACGTTTGATGAACCCAATCACGTTAAAAATATTTCAACATTTCATCATCCGATGGCCCGTCACTGCCATTTATTCTGGGTGAATATACAAGAGTTACATTACAGCAGACTTCCGTGTTTTTTCTGAATTCAATAGTCCTTACTTCTTTATAGTATAAAGTATAACTCTCCACCACCCCTCGTTTTCTTTAACAAAATGGCATCAATATTTCTGCACACATCTGCAAGTGAAACCCACAGAATTCATAATGGAGGAGTGGTTGGTATCGAGCTCCACAAATGATATGATAAAAATTGTGATTTTTCGTCAAATGTCGAATTTGATAGCATACAACTGGCGTTGAGCCACCAATGTTCTTTCAACTACCCACAATCATATTGAGACCCTCGCTTTATCCAGCACATTGCCATGATAAAATTAGTTAAAAGGTTTCTTTAGTAAATCCATTTCAATCTCCTCTTTTATCTTTACTCACAGAATGAGAATAATTATTCAGTAGAAATTTCAACTTCAGTAATTTCAGTGAATAGATAGATTCTCATAAAATAACGGAAACAAATTACAATGCGCATACATTTAGTACAGTGAAAATCATGAAGATTCGATTAATCACAGAAAAAAGCCACTCAGCTGCGTTATTATCTACATCTTAAGGATCCGTAAATAATACATAATAGTTTCATATATAGTTCATTCTGCTTAGCACGAATCATTGTTGCTTTCATTTTCTCTTGATCTTTTCTTCCTGTTTATTTTAGCGTGAAGAAGACTCAGCCGTGCACACATCATGAAATGGTGAGGGTGGATGGGCTGCGGGTAGAATACAAAGGGTTGAGTGTAAACCAGCGGCAATTGAACAAACCGTAAATCGTATTTCTCAGCGAATTAAATTCCACAAAACGTGCACGAATAACTGCCGACTCAGTAGAGATTCGTAATACAATGCAGAGTTTACGATTTATCGTTCCAAGATATGTACTCAATGTATTAGAGATATTCCATATTCTGTAGAAAAAGCAGCATGGCCAGGTACATGTTCCGGAAATTTCCTCTCCCTGAAAGAAAAAAAAATTGAATGATTTGCAATAGCGAAATTTATAAAGAGAGGGCATCTCATGTAGAGTTGTCGAGCTCGGCCCACACTGGGCACAACCTTGGGCAACTATCTCTGATGCTGGGAAAAAGGAATGGCTGATAATTTGCCGAAGGAAGGTCGGTGTGGGTTATTTATATGATTTTTATCATATAAATATATATATATATATTATATATAATAAAGAAAAGATATTTCTTTTTCTGAATTCAATAGTCCACAAAACAATCAGGCGCTTCACCCTATGGGCATTTCTCGTAAATTTCAACCTTCGTTATTCACTCTATGATGTCTTCACTATTGGAGAATTAATCACGAAAAACATTTAATATTATGCCAATGCGATTGGCATAAAGCTTCCGAATGGATTTTCAACTCTTTATTTTTCATAACTTTGAAAATGAAAATCAAGCAACAATTTTAATATTGAAAAACTTCGAACCCCTAGCTTGCAGTCGAACTCAGAACCCTCCAGTGACGCGTTGGATACTCTTCCAACTGAATAAGACTTTGGATAATAATTCTATTTCGCGCCTCTTCCTCAGATCAGTTCACTAGTAGTACCCTCAATCCTGCAGGTGGTGCCACAAGTTTAAAGTCCCACCAATAAAATTTTTTACCCCCTGCTCCTCCATTTCCCCAGCCAGCACGGCCCAATGCGTCATTCCTTTTTCTTGTGCGGAGGTGTTAACAAGTAAAAAGTATTTTCGTCCTATTAAAATCTCATAAAGATGGGTAAAAGAAAACGTTACGAATCCAATTCAGATAAAGAAAAACATTGGAAAAAGCGCTGCCGTCGCTTGGAGAGAAAATTTAGAAAGAAAAAATCTCGTAAACATCACAGACGCCGAAGTAAGTATTGTATCATTCTAGGTTAGAATCTACGCATCATGACGCCAAAAAAAAAAAAAGCGAATTGTATAATTCGAAAAATTGACAAGAGTCAATCGAAGAATCAATGGATGCATGGGACAAGAGTCCTGATCCTAGCCTATCCTCAACAACTCAATGTGTATTGAGGTTACTCGGACACGAGTCCTTGAGTGTTGAGATACAAGTCAGACAAGAGTCTATTAGACTTGTTTTTTCTTCTATTTTTAGGCAGTTCATCTAGTTCGGACAGTTCATCATCTTCCTCAAGTCGATCAAGCGAGTCTCGAAGATACACTGGGAGTTCATCAGATGAATGTTTTGATATTTATCAGAAGAGTTACCGCTCGAGAAGTTCCACGAGGAACCGATCGAAGGACAAGAGTCCTCGTCAAACAAGAGAGAAATCGACAGATCCAAGCTCTAATAACCACCCAACAGATAAATCTTCTGCGAATAAGGATGATCAATCACCTCAAGGTTCCAACATCACAAATGACAGTCCACAGTCAGTGGTGAAAGATAAATCAGCAGAAGTACGAATTGAAGAGGTAAGCAAGCTTGATCCTGAGCTATCAGAACTATTGGGGAAAAGGCTAGATCCAGATGTTCCGTTAGGGCCAGCCATCAATGATAACATTGCCATTCGCTGGATAGAAATTATTACAAAAGGTCTACCAGAAGAGAAACAGAAAGAATTGATTAAAAAATATTCAACACCTGAAAATTGCAAGGAAATCAATCCTCCTCTACTTAATTCTGAAATAAGAGCATCTATTCCTGAAAGTGCTATGAAGAGAGATGCCAGAATGGTAGAAAAACAAACAAAATTGGCTATTTGTTTGTCAGCTTTGGGTCAAGCACTCAATTCATTGGTAATACCTAAGAAGGATGAATCATTACAGCCTGAGACCAAGGTGTCATGTTTGGGTCTGGTTAGTGACGCTTGTCGTCTTCTCTTGGAGGTTTAAAGAGAAGAATCTTCGACGAGAAGGGCTTTAGTTCTTATGAATCTCAATCCCAGTCTGAAGGATGCCCTCTATCAGGCAAAAATTGATGAATTCCTCTTTGGTAATGATCTAGACAATATTATCAAAGCTAGCAAATCCTTGGAAAAAACCAGCAAAGACCTGAAGACAGGTACCAAGCCTGCTAAGACCGAGACGCCAAAAAACGAGAAACGCCCGCATCGTTCCCAACAACAGAGATCACGCCAGAGAACGAGCGGGAGAGACTCATCGTACTCGAGGAAGAAGTAAACAGTGTAAGTAACTATGCTGGTAGACTTCGATCATTCTCAGAGGTTTGGTCCTCCATCTCCGATGATAAAGTAGTTCAGAGATGGGTTTGTGGTTATGAAATAACATTTGAGTCTCTACCTTACCAGCTGTCAGTTCCCATTGAACGACATTGGTCATCCGAAGAGCTCAAAGAAGTTCAACTCCTGTTATCAGGATTACTGCATAAAGGCACGTTTGAAACTTGTGAATTCAATAAAAATCAGTTCATCTTAGACATATTCCTCGTATCGAAACCTAACGGTTCGTCTCGTCTTATCTTAAATTTGAGAAAACTCAATGATTTTATCAGAACTGAACACTTCAAAATGGAAGATTTACGAGCAGCTAGAGATTTGATGTTCCCTAATTGTTATATGACAACAATAGATCTCAAAGATGCCTATTATTTGATCCCAATACATTCAAACAGTCGTAAATACCTCAGATTTCAATTTCAAGGAGTTTTATTTGAATTCACTTGTCTTCCTTTCGGACTCAACACAGCACCGTATGTTTTCACAAAAATCATGAAACCATGGTTTCCATTGCTCATGGAGATGTTGGAATCAGAGCCTCTCATTTTCAAACCGAATATTAATTTGATCCATTCTATGAATAGGTATCCACATCCATTGTGAAAACAGCTTTCCCTGGTGGCAGGAGTATTGTCAGGGAAGCAATGAAAATGAGGAATATACCAACTGAAGCTGCTGAACTCTCCCTGGCCTCAATATGCTCATCTTCTTGGAAACAATATGAGTCACCCTTGAAGAAGTGGTGGCAGTTCTGCCACAATCGTCAAGTAAATGTGTATTCTCAAAATTTTTCAAACATTTTATCATTTCTAACTGAACAATTCAACCGAGGAGCATCTCAAGGTACAGTAAACTGTTATCGTTCAGCCTTGTCTCTTCTTTTGGACCCAGAAGTCGGATCAGATGACAGAATGAAACGATTTTATAAGGGTGTTAGCAATCAAAGACCCGCTAAGTCCAAATATAATGATACTTGGGACCCAAAACTCGTACTAGATTTTTTAAAAGAATGGCCTGATAACGATTGTCTTAGTCTAAAACAACTGTCATTCAAACTAGTAATATTACTCGCGTTGACTACTGGACAGCGTATGCAAACACTCGCATCAATAGATATCACAAATATTAGAGAATTTTCTGATCACATTGAAATAAAAATACCAGCAAGATTGAAAACTTCAGGACGTGGGAAACAACCAACATTAATTCTACCTTTCTTCGATCAAAATACAAAAATTTGTGTAGCAACAACGGTACAACATTATCTCAAGGTCACTAAGAGCATTCGAGGGGATACTGATTCGCTACTGATTTCTTTTCGAAGACCACATAAAAAAGTGTCATCTCAAACCATTAGTAGATGGATCAAGAATTCAATGGAAGAATGTGGCACTGATACTGGAATTTTCTCAGCATATTCTACTCGACATGCATCAACATCTGCAGCTAAAAGGAGTGACATTAGTATTGATTTAATTAGAAGGACTGCTGGCTGGACTTAAGAGTCAAGTTTTTTCGCTCGATTTTATAATTTACAATTAACAGAAGACAAAACAAAATTTGCTGAAACTATTCTTTTTAAGCATAAGAATTAATACTGCTACACATGTATTCTACTTATGTATGCTCATCTCAATCGTTTATAGGACGAAAAATAATGAACTTTGAGTCGTAATTCGGCTCTAAACATCTACTAGTGAACTGATCTGAGGAAGAGGCCCGAAATAGAATTGAAAGATTAAACGAACTTACCTTAAGTGAAGTTCTATCTTAATTCTATGTAGCGCCTCTTCCGAAAGATCAGTCCCACCCAAATCCCTTTCGAACCCCAGTAATTACGACTTCACTTTAAAGAAATGACGCATTGGGCCGTGCTGGCTGGGGAAATGGAGGAGCAGGGGGTAAAAAATTTTATTGGTGGGACTTTAAACTTGTGGCACCACCTGCAGGATTGAGGGTACTACTAGTGAACTGATCTTTCGGAAGAGGCGCTACATAGAATTAAGATAGAACTTCACTTAAGGTAAGTTCGTTTAATCTTTCAAATATAGCATATAGTACAGAATAAATATGAGATTCATTTTAGATTAAAAATCTGGAAATTAGAGTTTAAGTATCAGGAATTATTTTCAGTTCTTCTCGTTATTCTATCAGGATGAATACGGTCTTATTTATTGCGCAAAGATTATCTCCTTTCTAATGATGAAATGATAAATACTAGTGACCTTAAAAAAAAATTGAAAAATATTGGAATTTCTGAAGAAAAAAAAAAATTCAGCATTCTTGTAGAAGAATCCTGTGAAAAATCTGAAATTTTTAAGATTGGTGATGGTGATCTAAATTGATCTTTCAAGCTCAACTTGGATATGATCAGACAAACAGTTCCGTGCATATACGCTCATTGCATGGAATAGTTTTTCAACAATATCTCAGGAGCTGTTCGGTCGAACAGAAATTCACACTCATAAGATGTACACACACAAGAAATTTGAAGTCTTTAACTCAAATATTTTTTAAGTTATCGCGATAACCGTGACTTTTCCAAAATCACAGTAAAGAAAATATAATTAAAAAAGTAAAAATGGGAGCACTGGTCACCCGTGGGGTTTAATGTGTGCCCTATCCGTGCGCATCTCCTCGCGGAGGATAGACACTGTAAATTGATTTTTCACTAAGAAAACTCAAAAAAACGATTTTTTGATGATTCACTTCTTCTCGAGAACCATTGAACCGATTTAGCTGCAATTCAATAGCAAAGTTGGCACTCATAAGATGTATGAACACACCAAATTCGAAGTCTCTAGCTCAAATATTTTTTAAGTTATCGCAATAACCGCGATTTTTCAAAAATCATAGTAAAAAAAGTATTTAAAAAAAAATAAAAATCGGAGCCCTGGTCACCCGTAGGGTTCAATGTGCGCCTCATCCGCGCGCATCTCCTCGCGGAGGATAGACGCTGTAAATTGATTTTTCGCTGAGAAAACTCAAAAAAACGATTTTTTGACAATTCGCTTTTTCTCGAGAACCATTGAACTGATTCAGCTGAAATTTTGCAGAGAGCATTGCGCTCACGTAGTGAATATTCCCTCAAAATTTCATATCGATACATGCAGTCTTTTCCGCATAAAGTGATGAAACGTGTCATCACACACATACACACACACAGACATGTGAAAAAAAATATTTTTTCCGACATTTTAGATCATTTAGAGTCATAATCCGATGAAATCTCAAATTCGAAAAAAATGACGATTACAATGCTTACATTCGGAAGCAAAAAACAAAAAAAAATCAGTTTTATTCTAATATATTTGAGATTTTTCAGGAATGGCTGATATTTGGAGCGATGTTGGGATGTCACTCGGGTGCGATGTTGGTCCCAATGTTTTGCCCAATGTTAGGTGCCTATGTAGCGCCAATATATTGGCATTGTATATTCGTCTAATCGGGTTTTTTAATGAATTTCAAAGGTTGTAAAATACAATATAAGTACAAATATCGATATTCTATTGATACCTGTAATTAAATATTATTTTTTACCGAAAAAAAATCATGTATCGGTATACGAACCCAGGATCTTAGGGTTATCAATCCGGAATTCTTCCAATTCAGCCATCGTGAGTTCACATATCTCCAGATGAAAATTTGATCCTCATAAATGCATTGCCGTCTAATTTTCTCGGGCAAATTGAAGTGATTTAAAAGTATTAACAGATAATTTAAGTACTCAAAATAATCAAATTATCTTCAGAAAACTCAGAAATTCGGCCTTTTCGGCTTCGAAATCATTGATAAAAATTGAAATGACCAAATTTCTTTTTTTTTCTACGAATAATCTTTCACTTAAGGATGTAGTCTGGAGCTTCGGGCTTGAAAGTTTTTTTTTTATAATTTATTTTGAACGGAAAATATATAGAGAGTATATTGTAAAAATTTCAGAGCGACATTCCAAATATTGAGGAAGTTATAACACATATACGAAAGCGTTTCACAATCCCAAACACGTATTACTAAAACTCTCGAGATGTAATTCGGAACTCGAGGTTTATAAAATATATTTTTTTTTTAATTTATTTTGAAAGTACAATATGTGGAAAATATCCTGTAAAAATTTGAGACCAAAATTCTAAATATTAAGGAAGCTATAAAACATATTCGAAAGCATTTTATAGTCCAAATATCTGTTACCAAAACTTCAAACGCGTTTTTCTCGAACCAACATTTTTTCGGTCCGCCCGGGGCAGAGAACAAAATCTATCGAACCGATTGGGCTGAAATTCGGATATGTTATTCTACACTGGAATGACTCTCGCAGGTACCAGAAGTGTTGATTTTCAATGGAAATTTCATATTTTTTAACCGAATTTTCGAAGAAAAATATCGCGAATTTTGATTTTTTTTCTTAAAAGTTCACCATTTTCTTTTTTCTCGATGAAAATGTCTAAATCTGGTACCTGCGATAACGACAAGCCTACACAACACTGATTCATTCGAATTTTTTATTCCAAATCTCTTGCACCAACGCTAGCACCCGGGCCAGTCACATATTTTTTTTTGTAGTGGCTACCTTAGCTGTAACGAAGGCTACTTAAATATTGTGAGATGAAATAAGAAAAAATATTTTTGTGAATTTAAAGTTGTCAATAACAGCATCTGAAAAATTTAGAATGATCGCATTTTATTTAGTTGTATGAAAAAATTGCTGAAATATGTTCGTGAAAAGTGCAAAAGCTCCAGACTACATCCTTAATCGTATTTGTTTCTTTCTCTCCCCATCAATCTCCCCCAATAGTTCCTATTCTTCATGAACTTCAAATTACTTCATTTTTTTCCAGAGAGAAAAACTTCTTCGAACACGTACTGTGCCATGTTCCTTGCACAAATTGCAGGTTCTAATTTTCTCATCTGATTTCATAGCTCTTTCAAATTTAAGAATTTTCACTGCGAATTTATTTCTGAAAGTCGACAATTATTCACCAATGGATGGTAATTTTCTACATCGACCTCCGGCTCCCAATATAATAAATGGGCGATTTGCCAACTTGATGGAGATGAGGTCATAGAAACGCCAACCTTTGAAAAAAAAATTTGACTGATTCTGGAGATTATACAATTAATGAAAAGATATGCTCGCAACCGTTTCTATTGGAGGATTTTTTTAATTATTAACTATAGAGAAAAACTAACATCACCATTCGAAAGTTCAACGGCAAATCAAATGATATAACTAAGACAATTTTTCATTAAATTGTCGCGTTTCGGCATCATTTAATAGAGATAGATGAAAAGTAATGGAGGCAGAAGCTTTTTGGAGAATATATATGCTCAGCCCTCGTCCGGTCGTACATATACTTGGCCGAATATGCTCTTGCTCATCTTAATATGTCGCGTATTGTTTCATTCTCCCATTGACTGAGCTTCTTAGTTTCATTTACTATTTTCATTTGAAATATTGCCTCTATCATTCACTGCGATCAACGAACAAGAGCCCTATACCTTGAGCGTTTTGATAAAAGACCCTCTTGTGCAATACACAATATTACTCAAGTAAGGATATGAAAAAAAATTATTGGGAAATTGTTCTGCGTTCACAACCGAAATACAATACTCGAATCAGGGTCGACGATCAAACTTCGGAATCTGAAAGTTGACTTGCAAGCGATTTCCATCAAAGTTTCGACTTTAAGACTGTTGTTCGATTTTTCACAAACTCTGCGATTGATACTTGTAACTATTCTATGAGAACCAGTAGCGAATGTTATAAGAAAAAAGTCCCTGAAGCCATGTTAGAAAATTTCACTCGAAGTCGTAGTTACTTCCCTTTTACTTGAGAAATGTTATCTTCAAGGAATGATCTTTGAGAAATTTCTGATAATAACAAGAGTCTAGTTTGAGATTCATTCCATGGGATAAAATTGGAACGCATGAAAATTTCCAATAATAGAATATGGAAGAATTTTTCATTAATAATTGTACAACAACTCAGAAAAAGAAAAATTCGACTTCAGATAGTCAAAGAAATCTATGAGATGAAAGTACGAATTTCTCAAGTTTTTGAAATAGAAACAAATCGAGATCAATTCGTGGCATTAAAATTAGACAATACTCTATCTTAGATGAATCATGATTTGAAAATTAAATTACTGGATTAATTACCACACGATGAGAAAAGAACCAATGAATAGGATCTCAATCATGAATGAGAATTCAGAATCAAGCAACTAATTTTGACCATATACAACTAATTGTCACTAAAAATGCATAACTCTATATTTCTACAATGTATAACATTGTTATCGCAAAATTCATACTTGAAGCCCTACAAAAAATGACAATGATGTGAAGTAGAGAGGGAACTTTGAACAACATGATACAAAGAGCTCTAAATAAGTGAGGAAAACCAAAAGAGAGTGATATAGACGAATGACACACCATAGAATGTTTTCTCAAAATCCTCTTCCGTTGGCTATGAGGACAAGTTTAATCTCCTATCCGACTATGATACGTGTCTTACAAGGTGTTTCTGCTTCGTTCAAACACACGTCTATTCGTAATTGAATTCCTCCCCCTTCGGCCATTGTGCTTCCATTCTCGTACAACACTGGGTTATGACTTCCTTTCTGTTAGTCTCTCGTATATATCGATATTCCTGTAAAAATAACGTGGCCAAGTACATGTTTCTGGGAATTCCTCTCTTTGAAAAAAAATAAGATAATTTGGAAGAGCCAAGAATTTGAATTATTCCGCGAAGGTTGATGAGAAAGAAAAGAAATTAATACGATTAGATGGAAGATTATTCGGTAGGAAAAATCAGAAACTTAGCCTTTTCGATTTCCATCAATAATTTTAATTCGAATTCGGATCCGAAAAGGCCAAGTTTCTGATTTTTCCTACCGAATAATCTTCCATCTAATCGTATTAATTTCTTGTCTTTCTCATCAACCTTCGCGGAATAATTCAAATCCTTGGCTCTTTCAAATTATCTTATTTCTCTTTCAAAGAGAGGAATTCCCAGAAATATGTACTTGGCCACATTTTTTTACAGAAACATCAGTTTCTGTTTTTTCTCGCAGATTTCATGTTTTTTTTTTAATTTTTTGGAATCTATCTTCAATAAATTGCTGAAAGTCGATAATGACTTGCCAACGAATGGTAATTTTCTTTATCGACTTTCAGTTTTCACTCCGATTTTATCGATAGATACACTGACTGTCAATGTGAACGACAGTAATGCCAACTCTCTAAAAAAATCTAGCAAAATCATTGAGATAAAGAACAAGGCGAAAAATTGGATTTATAACCGTTGCTATGGGGCGTTTTTAATTAAATTTTGCTTATGAAAAAAAAATAAAAATCACCATTCGAATGCTCGATGTCGAATAGGGTGATGTAACTAAGGTTACTTTTTCCATAGCTTGCCTCATTTTGGAGAATTTAAATAATAAAGAAAAAAAAACAGTGGAGGAGGAAGCTCTGTCCGGAATATATACGCTCATTGCTCGGCCCATCAACATGTACTTGGCCGATACGCTATCGCGTATCTAGATATCTACATAAATTTTGTATTTTCTTTACCCTTGAATTATCCCTGGGATTTTCATTCAAAGGAATTATACATTCTACAATATCGTAGTGAAAAATTATAATAATCTATTATTCATCAAAGGGGAAAAATTGGCCGTATCTGCATGTAGCTTAGAGAAATCGTGCATGGGATTATTTCTTTCCGCCATTGGAAAGTCCATGGAGTTCACTATTTCACAAAGGGAAAAGGAGAATCTCGTCCTTTATCTGGAGAACTTATGTTTGACTGATAACTAATTTCTTAGTGATATTGCAAATATCTCCCTGATGAACACAACCAAGCTCGTCTCGCTTTCAGGTGCAATAGACATTGAATTTTCAGTCACGCTGATAACGCTAACTCGACGGAACTGAATATTTTATCAATGAGTAGCCAAATTCCAATAAAACAATAGTAAAGCAAGGAAGGAAAAATCATTTTCTGTTCACTGGGACGAAAATGAGACTTTCGGCCCTCGCTGCGCTCGGGCGTAAGCTCACTTCCGTCCCAGTGTGCAGAAAAATAGTATACACACCTTGGACAGTAAGTAAGAAAGTCTCAAAGCACATGTTTGTTGACCTCGGCTTCGCCTCGGCCAAGTCTCGGCTTCGTCTCAGAGCAATTACATGTGCTCTGAGACATTCCTTACATTACTGCCCTAGGCATGTAATATACTATTTTTCCCGAATCTAAAATTTAGAGTTTTTTTTATTCATCAGCAATTACTCTTTTTTTCTGATTTGTAGATTCAATCAATAAATTCGAGTGAGGAAGACTCAGTTACGGATCTTGACTGCATAAACTGCATCTATTACAACTATAAACACGAGATAAACAAGGGGATACAAAAGTTTATATTAATTTTTGACCTAAATCGAGTAATAACGATGATTCGTTATCTTTCTCTGCTGAAAATATAACGGTTTGAATAAGGAGAAGAAAACTTAGAAAACTATCTAAGGATTAATAACTAATTAAATGAAAAATGAGGAAAAACACTCAGCATTAAGAATCCATTAATCCTGAATCATCCATTAACATAATAAATAGTTATTATCTCACGGAAAATGCACTTTTCATGTTAATACTGAACTAGCGAGAGATTGTGAAATTCAAAGACTATAAAACTAATCAGGAAATTTTCAAATGATTCCTGAAATATCGAGTGTATGCCGAGAATAAAGGATTTACACTACTAAAACTTAAGAACAAAAGTTATTCGAATCCCCTGACTCAACAATTTTTTACTAGTTCCTGTAGTTCACCTTAAATCTACTTTCCTCGGAGCCCCTATATGTACCAATAAACTTTCTTTTACTTCCTTCTACTTTCTCAAGCTCTCAAATATTTTCCTTTTTTCTTCAAACTCATCCACTCATCTCCTCTTTTCAGAACGAAAACGCATATACATACGTAATTGCAAGTATGTCACCAAGTTTTCCATGTAAATTTATCACGTCCTGAAATATAACTTTATACCAAAACTAAATTGGATTTTGTCTGCTGTTGAAATCTTCATCCACTTTCCATGGCTTTTGTTGTTAAGCCTTCGCTGTATGTTCAGACAGAGGTTGATGTATATCGTGAATTAATTTACATGGTATATAGTTAATTGATGATACGACCGGCTTGGTGGCATTAATACACTTTATTACTTCGAGGCATGTACTCTACAATTTCTTCCTCCTTCCTTTTTTTATTTATTCGATATATATAATACATATGTATTATATATATAGTTATTCTCTTCTCCTTTCTCGAGGCATTTGCAGTAAATCTTGAACAGATGTTGAATACGGTAATACCCGTAATGTTACCGAAGTGAAACTTGGGTGTGGTACCACACCCTTTTCCTATCATTCTTGAATACTCAATACATGAAGCATCTATAACATTATATCTCTTATCATTCTACCATCGCCCGTGTACTTTTGCTCCCCTAGTTTGCCTCCAACTGGTAGAATTGATTTCCCTCAATTTTTCATTGGGCAAAAAATTGTTATCATTTATTTTCGATCTGGAGGAATAGGAAAGTAATATTCTGAATTCTCTTTTAACAACAAAAGAAGCCCTACCATCATTATTGTCAATTGATCAATATTATGATCATCATCAAATAAATGTTTCCTTTTCTTTTGTACTGTCAGAAACAATTTTTACTCATCGTTAGGAAAGAAAATAATTAAATTAAACTCTTATTCTGGGTCGTTTATTACAAAAATATCTTCAATTTATTTTTCCATAATTAAAAACTTTCTTTCATTCTAATTCTACGTAGAAAACGTCGCGTAACCGCTGAATAAATAGCTTCCCTAAGGTACTCTTTGAATGCTTGTGCTTCACCCACATACGCATATAAAAACCCTGCATCACAATTGATTACACTGCAGAACAGGGAAGAGTAAAAAAACCTTTTATCATAACATTTCCTTTTAATTTCGGAAGCGATTATCGCGTATAAATTCCAACATTAGCCAAATATTATATATATACATACATATATATATATATATATATATATATATATATATATATATATATATATATATATATATATATATATATGCATAGGTACTGGGGCGGAGAATGGTGTGGCGCCAACCATATGTTTCACCCCTTGGGGTATTGCAGAATTCTCTCGGATACGATTTTCCCTCGCTCTGCGGTCACAACACAGCACTGGGTCGAGCTTCGCCATTGTTTCATATATATGTGTACATATACATTCATATTTTTCGGGTATGTCTTTTAGCAGCTGCTTTCCGCTATCCGGTCAAATATGAATCAGAAGTATAGGGCACTGTGCCAGTGGAAGCACAACCCATGCACATACTCAATATACAGAGAGAAAACTAATAAATGGTGAATTTTTGGTAGGAAATATCAAATTTTTTTCATACAAATCAGAAGACAAGTGCTCGCGAAAGAAAGGATGCTGGAAAGGAAATATTTTTTCGTTCTATAAAGCCACATAATATATTAGCAATAAACTGACAATTTGACTTTATAATCATTTTTTGACAATGTCAAGCTGATGATGATTGTTCGAAGTGAAACTTCTTATACAATGTCAGTATATCAGGTATAAGAGAGTGAGAAGAGCGAGAATGAGGAAGAAATGGGACGGTGCCTGCGCACGAGGGACGGCAGTCTCAATAATATGCAGAGCATGGATGTATCTTTTCAATATTCTTTTGAAAATATCTCGGAAACTAAGCGAGATAGAGTGATTTTGTTGCATTCCTTTTCTATAGACCTTTAATTCCCAACGAGATAGCTATCGAGTGAAATTGCCCCATCTTGATTATTTTTCAAAATACTTTAGAAAAAGCAATTGAAAAAAAAATCTACTTATCCGTTTTTTTTTATTTTTGTAGTTTTTCATGTTTACAATAATTTTTTTGAGATTCTCGGATACTAAGGGAGAAACAGCGATTTTACTGTGATTTTTTTTTTGTAAAAAATTGCAAGAGTTGCAAACGGGCGCATCTGTATTAGATTTTCAGAGATTCTCAAAAAATCAGTGAACCAAAGACTATCTATCAGTCTATGTTTTTGTCGTAGAATTCTGATGAATATCTCGGAAAATAAGTGAGATAATGCATCTCATAAAGAAACTCCTCTTGTAGTTTTTGAAATTTTCCACAAAAAAAAGGCTTCTAGGAAAATTTTGTTATCTTCTTCAGTTATAGTTATAGTTAGAGATATAGTCTTCTTAAGAAGAAGGATGCTGGAAAGAAAAGAATATCAAGATTTTACACAAATTCATTTCATTTAACCATCAATTTTCTTTGAATATCCCCAATTTCTTTGAATTAGCCCTTCGAAAGAGCTAAAAAAAACGAAGGCAGAATCGCTCTATCTTGATCAATTTTCGACATATTCACAGAAAACTATGATTAGCAAAGAAATCGTTTCATCTGAATACTTCATGATCCTGGAAAAAAGTGTAATTTCTTAGTGACCGAAAACCAATATACTATGAACAGGTATTCAAGTTCTTAATGCTTTATACTTATGTTTATCGTACACCTATCAGACCTGTGCTTTTGGTTGTTTTTATTTAAGCTCCTACCCGCATCTGCTGACCATTCTCACAACCATGATCTGTTGTGAGGAAATACTAATGATTTATCTTTATCTATCCTAATGATCACCATTTATCATTTCAGTCCCGCGAAGATTTGATGCACTCTCTCTTGCATTTGTCAAGATCTACCTATATCTAATTAGATATACTTAGATGTAAAAAAAATTCCTGTAGTGTGTAATTTCCGGCTTCTAAAGGTATTTTGAAAATTATATAATAGGGTTGTGACGAGAGAACAATTGTATCACAAGTCTCGTGCACCATCCAAATATTTGAGGAAGATGAATCAATAAACAAGAAGTTTCATTTCTTAAGGAGATTCTACAATCGCCGCAATGCAATGAATTCCGTACGGAATCGTTGCGGCTGATTTATGTTTGCCAAAAAGTGCCGTATGGCAACGGACGCATTCCCTTATTCCACAATCTAGGATTTACCTCAACAAATCTGATGAGTTCCCTTCCCTGCTTAGCATCCAATTTTGGTGACACGTCAATTCATCCCAAAATATTTCATCCCGAATTTAAACTGATTTAATATGTAACATGGAGAATCAAATTTCTTAATGTAATATGTATTTGTTTTTCAAAGCGGAGAATTTCATATAGAATTGTAAAATAGAAATTTTTCTGATATAGATCCATTAGTATGGATTGGGTGGGATGAATTGTTGGGGATGAATTGGTTGGGATGAGTTGTCGGGCATTCCCAATTTTGAATTCTTCCCCATTTTCATTCGAAAAATGTACAGGATTGTTGAAAAAATTAATTGCGAGTACTAATATTTAGATTAATCGAGGTTATTGTATGACAGGGAATGCGTCCGTTGCCGTCCGACTCTTTTCCGCAAACATAAACCAACCGCAACGATTCCGTACGGAATTCATTGCGTTGCGGCCATTGTAGAATATCCTTTACGCGCAACATTCCACGCTTCCTTTTTTTCGGGGTAACGTGGTTATTCGGGTGATATTTCACTTCAAAATAGAGGAATATCATGGAGAATTATGCTGGAAGTAATGATTTAGTTGAAAAATAAGCGTTCATCCAGTAATACATGTCCATTCATTGTTACATTCACTCTACGTCGACTAAGTCCTTGCGGCTTTTCATCGGTCCGTATCAATGCTCATGCACTTTATTTGAACTGTGGACAAACATTCCTCCTTCCTGGAGATGGTACGACTGGTCTTGCCCCTCAATTTGGTTTCAATGTATTTTCTTCGTCAGAAATTCTAATTTCCAATTGAATATTCTCATTCAAACCAGAATAACGAACCTCCAAAGTGAAAATGAGAGATTTGGTTGACGGAAGCAACAATTCACGAATTTTCTGATTAAGGGGTAAAATATGTTTTCACCATTCAGCAAAATTCGTGTTTAATGACTCTACAAGTAATCACATATCAATTGATAATGTAATGAGAGCGAATGAGCTCTGACATTTAATTGTTTGAAATAATTAATTAAATGTGAATTACAGAAATTCATTCGATAATTATTATATTTTCATGTGATAATTCATTTAATTATTTAAAATATACGTAATTCATTGAAATACTCATGTCAACTGCATTTCGAAGAGTCAAGTATACTGGATTTTCTGCTTCGAGTGCAATTAAAGTGCGGATTTTATTGAAATTCTATTGCAAGCGACGTTTATTCAGCAATGATTTTCTATTTATTGAAGTTATTGGAAAAAATACTCAGTGATCATTATTTGGCTGCAAAATTATTCAGGGCAAAATCACTCTATCCTGCTTAATTTCCAACATATTCTCGTGCGATAGAATCTCTGATCATGCAGCCCAAGAACGTTAGTGAAATAGCGCGACTGCTGACAGATTGAAAAATTCGTGAGACTTCCTCTAAAAAGAATTGACAAAAATAAAATGTCCACAAACAACAAGTGAAAACATTAATAATTCATTTAAAAAACTCAAGCAATTTTCCCTCACCCAATTGAGATTTCTCTTTTCCTCTAGAAGGAAAATGAAAGAGGGGAAACAGCCCTGGGATAGACAGATGATGACAGATAGACGAGAGAATAGAGTGAAAAATAGGAGGTAATGAGAATCTCAAGGAGAGATGGGAGGAGGATTGTGTATACTATAATGTGCTAGCGAAGGGTAGTTACACGGAGTTAACGGTGCAGGAAGTGAACAGTATGAGAGTAGGGAAACGAAGGGTGGGAAAGGCCACAGGCGAGAGTGCATCGTACTGGGAGAGGGCAATAGGTAGCCTCCGTCAAGCTACGGCTCATGCCCAGCGTTGGATCAAGTGAAATGTTCTCTCTCCGGATAAATGGCCCTAAAAGTTTGCATAATACATATGCAATTAGAAGAGAGTTGAGGGACTGAGGGACGGCAGAGTGTGAGGACCAAAGAAACCGAGCTTGTTCCTTCCCACGTACATATACGCATAAAACAGAAAGTGAGGTGGGATACATGTAGTCAGTGAACGCCAGGTTAGGTTGTTGGAGATAGTTTAAAATCTAGCGACGTGGAAAATGCTTGGAACACGCGACCCATTATCTTCTTGGATTTTAATGGGATTCAGCATTTTTCACTTACACATGGGTAGCTGTGCTAGCAACAGAGAATGAGGGGAAAAAGTGTCAGTTATAAATTTTTGTTGCTTGTAATGAAATCTCAGTAGGAAATAACGTATTCAAAGTTGAATTACCTGTAGAGCAATGGCTTTTTATTTTCTTCATTTTTTTGCTCATGAAGTCTAAATGAATATTTACTTTTGTCCCTATTCACGGTGATATTGCGGCAGGGAGACATCATTTCATTGGAGAGAATTTATTGAATGAATACTTGAAATGCCATTCCTTGAATCGAAATAAGAATCTCCTCAATTTGAACAAGAGGTAAATTGTATTCTGTAGAATTTGCAAAGCAGAAAATTTAAACAATTTTATCTCCAAACAATTGTATTCTTGTGAAATGAATGTTCCGTGTTGATTAAATGCGAAATATAAAGTTTTCAACGTAGCAGCATGCATGATTGAGCAAACAGTGAAACAAATCAAAATAGAAAAAAATCGAAGAATCAATTAATTTTCTTGAATCACTGAATATTCCACCATAATTAGAGAATAATGCAGTCTATTGATTCATTCAAACGTATGCTGGAATATTATCTGTTGATTATACAAATTTAATACCATAAATTATGCCAAATAAGTGGATATAAATTCAAGAAAAATGATAATTGAATAATCCTCTCCTATTTCAAACCAGAATCAATCCATTTTAAGAATTAAGCTGTTTTAAATCATTCGAAATTTATGAATAACAGATGTTACTACTGCAATCAGTAACTGGCACTTCTGGAAATTAAAAAGGATATTCCAATTTTCTCACTCATCCAAATGTTTCACACACACCATGAAATTATAGTCATAACCACAGAATATAATACATAGATCAATTTACTAATGTTGTGTGTGCTTCCACTCATGAACGTCATACGAATATGTATCAACTTAATTATCTAATGTAGTTATCCAATTAGTAATACCACTCGTGTATATATAGCACAGTGGTATCAGCCACCAGTTATTTATTGTCTCACTCTCAGTCTCTCTGCTTGTCATATTCTGTAATTGTCTACGAAAATTAAAATCCAAAAGCTCTCCCTGCCCAGACGAAATATTAAAAGCTAGTTGGATTAGTGGAACAGTCGATATTGAATCAACAGATTCACTGAGCCGTAACTCAGTTTCGTACTTGTTTTCCTACAACTACTTTACTTGATTCTAGTGCTTGAGACCTACCGAAAACGTAACTATTCGAGGAAATCACAACTATTCTCTCTTTCGATCATTTTTTCGCCTCTCTATTCTTTTATTTTACTCTCAATCACGACGAGTCGAACGAGAGCCGTATCCTGTGCTCTGTGATTGGAGAAAAGAAGAAAAACGAAGTTTCATAGCTTCGTTAAAACTATTCAGCGAATGTCAATACTGTCATTGTTGATTTCCTCTCTCAGTTTTTTCTCCTTTAATTAATTATCCAATTTTCATGGAAATAGTTGAGTGATTTTTTATCGTTTTTATTATAACGGAATTCAATGTGCATGTTTGTGAAATTTTTCAATTTATTTTTCGCTTAAGGATATGATGGATAAAATTATGATGTTTGCTTGATATACAACGTGCTGGTTTTCTTGTTAAAAAAAGTGAAAGATAGATAGCGAAATTCATAATAGCTGCAGCTTGAAGACATAATTCAGACAACAGAAATTTATTTTGATCATTTACAGTTGAGAGTGAAGCCACAGAAATTAATAGACCGAATTATTTTTAGCAGGAGCGAACTTCACGAAAGAATCTTTGAAAAAATAGTGAAGATGTTTCAACGTATATACCTTTTTTAGTAATTTTTTTAGTGCTCGTCTCAACGCCAAAGAATTTAGCTCATTTTTCCCGGTTTCCTCTTCTTCATTTGGTAAATCAAATCAGCAAAATACAGATGGAATTGTTACGATTAACTGAAAAAATGATGTTGGAAACGTTGTGCTTCAAAAAATGTAAACAAAAAAGTCATCAGTATTACAAAAAAAAGCCTCCAGCACTCCATCCATGTTTACTAATACAATGTGAAAAATTCCCAGAGTTTCTAGACGGAGCGATGAGAAAAAAACTACTCTATTGGTTCCAGTATGCATGCAAAGAAGAGTAAAATAAGAAAGAGAGAGAGAGAGAGTGGAAGAATGACAAAAGAGAGAGAGAGGAACAGAAAGAAAACGTTGACACACACCCAGTCAGGCTCACTCCGTCGTTTTATTTCTAACTACCTCTTCAAAAGAGTGGAAAATGACGGTTCCTCTTCTCATGTTTCATACATTTTTATGCACGGATATTGAAAAAATTTGCACGAGATTCGTTTGCAGTGGAGCGCCTTCACGGGTGCTATATCATGTGAGATAAAAGAGAGTCGTCACAGTATTGCACTGGAGAGAATTTAAAAAAAAGATACATAAATAATGGAAAGAGATTGAGAGGAGTAATGCTGTTATAATATCACTCAGGTACTCTTAATTTTCCTCATGATATTGATGAGTGTCCATGTCTATACATTAGAAGAAAAAACTTTTCAAGTCTTCGTAATCGTGTTATGTTTTGTTCCCTTCAAGTTTCTTGTTTATCTTTCTCTTTTCATCGTTCATGTCTCTATAATTCTGGGCTCCTTCAGATCTTCCTTATTTTCCTTACTGACATTTACATTTTTCCTTTATTCATCTTGAAATTTCGAAGAAACTCCTGCAAAATATTTTGTTTTCGTCATTTTCACGTGAATGTGGAAAGAAAAATAAAAAAATCAAAATTGAATTTTTTTTTTAAAGAGGCGATGGAGGAAGTAAATTAAAATACCGCATAAAATTATGAAAGCTTGCTGACCCGTTGTCAAATTTGTTGAAAAAAATTTTTCATAGTGCCTCAGACAGCTCTCCCGAGGAGGCAGTTAACTCTCCCGCAGGCTCTCTCACTGCTTCCAGGTAAATATACCTGAATTGTATGCTAGCGAAAATGCCAGAAGAGATGCAAATTACCTCCATGTATTTCATATGTATATCTATACGTAGAACAGCACTTGATTTTTTTTGCTCACTACCTCTACATATCTAAGCCCATCTACTTGCAACGCCTCAGTGTGAATACATGAATTCTCACTGGGTCTCTTCATTTTTATTATTCTTCCTTGAAATGACCAGTGGAAATGAAAAATGTGAATGAATGTAGGTAAATACATATTTACACAGCGAAGTATATATCAAATTGTGACGGAAAAAATTTGAATTAAATTAATTTGAATTTTGTGCTTGGAATTACACATGAAATGCAGGCGAAAAATTCATTAGCAATTATGTTTTTCATGAAGAAATATATTTCCTACACAAACTTGGATTCCATTTAACGTGAAATAATTTCTTCCCATTTCTAAAGTAGTTCGGTAGTTTCCGTTGAAATTAGGTCGACAATTGTTTCCGCATGGATAAAAATATATAGATTAACGCTAAAAAATTTATTCAGTTATTTAGTTATTCAGTAATGATGATTATTATGCATGATCCAAAAACGGCATAGTAACTCCTGATAGAAGGATTGAGATAAAAACATAAAACTGAAAAAAATGTGAAACAGACTGGAAAAAAAATTGAATTGAAAATCCATGATAGGAAAATCTGGATGTCCCCCGATGTCACTATTTTTTTCTTTCCTCCCAATAATTTCTATTTATTGAAAGAATTCATTTTTGGTTTTCATTCTAATTTTTTATTTCAACCTTTTACATGTATTTTCTTCCATTCTCCTGCTTTTATTTCAATTTTTTGTCGAGAGTGATAAATGTTGGTTTTAGCCTTTTCTTTCTCCGCTTAGTTCTGCTATTTCTATTTGTAGTATAATTTTTATTTTCTTTTCAATTAAGCCATTCAACGACGGAGCAAAGCGTCGTTCCTATTTTATGACCTCGTAACAAAAAGTGAGAAAAAGTTAGCTGCTAGCACGTTCAGAAACACGAACTCAAGGTACATTTGAGAGATACGTTATTTAAAATAACTTATATTGTATTCAGGTATCGGCTCCCCCAAAATACAACCTTATTCTTTGCATTTTCTTTGCTGTACCTCTTTCAGTCTCACAGCAATACGATTCATGACGTTTGTCATTGAATGGGTCGAAAATTAAAAATATACAGTCTATTTTTTCATTTTACGTACATTTTTCCTCACAAAAATTCATCAATTTTCTTTATCACATCAACACATGTCTCGAGAATCATAACTTTCATGAGAACAATTAACAAAACTGATTTCAACGCGAAACTCTTGTGTCCCATGGAGTGGCCTGTTTTGTGACATTGTCGATGTTGAAACGGCAGTTGGCCGACTATAACTCGAGCGTTACTACTCAAGTGGGCACGGGCCAGCTCTTCTCGTTAGCGGTAATGGCCGTTTCACTGGCGTAAATATAAATGTTTATGAGGCATTATATATATGAGGCATTCCACGCCATTTCACTCGTTTTTTGGGTTTGATTTTTTGATTTTTTTCATTTTTTGATATGTTGTGTAAATGCTCAAGACAAGTCATTCCCCACAAAAAAAAAACCGCAAAAAATTTTTTTTGGAAATTTTACGACCCTTTTCATTTTTGGACAAACGCTGTTTTTTTGGGAAAAACTCATATTTTCTCTAGCTTCAAATGCTCATAACTCATTAAATATTAATTATATGAAAAAAGTGAAAGAGAACGTTTATGTGGGGAAAGATCATAAAATTGCATTCGCATTTTTTCCAATGATCGAAACGCGATTTTTCTATTTTTTATTAACTATTTGAATAAACAAATTGACTGAAATTATCGAATACATGCTTTTAAAAATCTGAAAAAAATATATGTGCATGATTGATTTATTTCTGATTTTTCTATAAATTTTCGCGATATACTCTCCAACCGTTCGCGAGAAATTGAGTCCGAATATGAGTTTTTCCCAAATAAACAGCGTTTTTCCAAAAATGAAAAGGGTCGTAAAATTTTCAAAAAATTTTTTTTTGGGCTTTTTTTCGTGGGAAATGACTTGTCTTGAGCATTTCCACAACACATCAAAAAATGAAAAAAATCAAAAAATCAAACCCAAAAAACGAGTGAAATAGCGTGGAATGCCTCATATATATTATCCTCCAAGCTCAGCTACGCTTCGCCCGTGAAATCTTGGAATTTTTTTTTACAAAACGATGGAATTTAAAGAATACAATTATACGGAGATTGCATATGCAAAAGAAGACTCATATGGAAGAAACAATTACAGAATTAAGTGGAGAAGATAGAAGCATGTGAGGATGATAAACTCGGTAATCCATCGTTAAAGAATGTCAACCAATTGAATAGTTCTTAATGCCATTCAATTCAATACGCCTAAGTCACTGATATTGACTGTATATGCTAAACAGTTAATCTTAATCACATTAAATGAAACACATCATCAATCACAAAAAAAGGTGAACCTGACAAATCGTTGCTCAATCAATTGGCTGAAATCCTTTTAAAAAAATACGAAGGGCTTACCTTATTTTCTCAAAAAATTTTCTTCACTCGAATAGCGTGTTCAACTGAAATAAAAATGAAAAGGATTTTATTATTTGAAATTAAAAGTATGGAAGTTCAATCGAGATAGCGTATGATGTATTCTAATGAGAGGAGTCTCGAATATGAGGGGTGTAATGTAAATTACCGTGAAAGAATGAAGAAAAAAAACGTAAAAATAATAATAGAGAGAAGTATACACGGGCTATCGGCGCGTGCAGAAGTTGTTGACATATCTCTGTGGTTTGTTACGCGGTTACGGTTATAACCATTCAACTGTTTTCCCCGTTACCTACTTGCCTGGGCCATTATTCAGATCTTTCTACTTCACTCTTTTTTCACAATTTTCTTTTACACCAGCAACACATAAAAAGGTTACATGCGTTAATAAAATCTAGCTGCAGCAGCTTTTACCACGTAGCTCATGCGTTTCATGCTGTGAAATATACACGCACACTGTGATAGCTCAGTTTACTAGTAACACTATTGCTTTTTTTGTGCTGCCATTTATTTCAGCTACACGAATATTCACCAGGAAAAGTATATGGATAATGAAAGTACACTGGCGGATGTAACTTGGCTGATAATAAAAAATGTCCAAATACAGGGTATGTCTGAATTGATCAAAAACCTCTTGTTTCCTATAGAGTAATGCTCAAGGAATCTGGAAAAAAACAGGGAGAATTTTGTGCACAGTCAATGTTGGATAATGAACCTTTATAATACGCCAATTGGAAGTGATTCGATAACTAAAAAGGATGCAGTGAGGGAAGAGTGAAAGTAGTTTCGCATTCTCATTGGCAGCAAAACAATATATATTTGGCGTCAGTTGACTAAGCTCCCGGCCTTTATTATCAAAAATAAGTTTCTCATGCGGTGGCGCCTCTCTGTGGGATGATACTGTTATTGTCACCTTTCAAATCGAAGCAAGAAAATTCAACACCATTAATACAGATGTTATGACCCAAATAATCTATAAAATAAGATTCCATTTTATTATGAAATGATAAGCAAAAGAAGTGGCATTGGTAAGGCTACGAAGTGCAAGCTCAGCACTTCAAGTCTTACTCCATCTCCTTACATTGTCGCTTACCTCACTGAGAGTGAGGTAATGCAACACCGAAGGCGTCAACAAAACGATAATATACAAACGATGGCCGGAGAAGTCTCTTGGCCATCGGATTAATTCGCGAAACAGTAACGTGTATTATTTTTTAAATTATGCTTAGTTAATAAAGAATTAAATTATTTTGTCTCTCGTATAAATTCTAGTATTTAAATCGAACCCTTCAGGGCTAACACAGCTACGATTCACAATTTCAAAGATACATTCTAATTGTTACATTATGATTGCTTACATCATATCTTCAGATAAATTCCAGAATTCTCATATGCTGATTTAGTTTTCAAATATTCACTCTCCATTCATTGACGTGTGATAGCTCTTAATAGAATTACGAAATTTCAGGAAATAGAGATAATAGAAAATGATACAATTGTTTCTAGGTGTAAAGTTGTAGGAAAAAGTCCGAATTTGCACCTGCTCTCCGTTCATTTATAATAATCACCGAATATTGCACACCTGCTCTCCGTTCATTTCTCAATGTTTTTCAATTAACGATTTTCTTAGGCAGCCTCCCTTGAATCAATAATCATAGACACAAAGAACTTGGCCACAAAATCTACGATTTAGAACAGTTTCAGGACGAACTGTAAGATTGCAAATCATTGGAATAATACCCGAAAATCTCTCCGGTTGGGACATTTCTTCCTATTTGACAGTTGCAGACATTAAGTTTTTCGCCATGAAATTGATCGCTGGGAGAAATTATCAAATAATTTTCATAACTAAAAATTGTAGAGGAGCCACCAGCGAATTCTCAATACACTTGGAATGAACTTGAACTGCGCTGAGAGCATGCACAAGGACTGCACTTGAAGTGCACTTAAAATTGCATTTGAGGTGCCCTCCCAGAGCACTTGAAGTGCATTCCCAGTGAACTTCAAGCTCACTCCCAGTGTACTTCGAGTGCATCTCCAGTGCACTTCAAGCACTCGTCAAGTGCACTCTAAGTGCAGTTCGAACGCACTAGAAGTACACTTTAAGCGCACCGCAAGTGTAATCACAGTGGATTTCGAAGCACTCCCAGTACATTTCAAGCGCACTTCAAGTGCACTCCACGCACACCATGAGACCAATGGACTTCGGAATAGTCTTAAAGTATAGATTGTACAGTGGAGATCTTAATTTCTTCGAGTGTCAATCCGATAGAGGCTAACTGGAAGGATCTTTGAGTATAGCTCATCAAGAATTAGCTGTTGACTCACACGCGAGATTTATCAATATCTACTCTACGATTTGTTTTCACAAAATTCATTAGATGTGAGATAGAATTTGAATTTGATGGTAAGAGTGTGCCTCGACATCTTGCGGAAGGTAGGTCGAACGTTGGATCAATTGATTGTAGGGCGCATGTGCCTAATTATTGATCGCTAGGCCCGTCGGCGAGGTGAGGGAGCAACAAGTGACGCGAAGCCACTCGTTGTTTGTACGGCAAATTGTTAATGCGTGAGCCGCCATTTTGCGGTCATAGAATTTTCACACAACTTTATAAATTTTCACATTTAATTTGGATCAATAAATGAATTTTATATTTTAAATAAGATCTACTCATTATTGATCAATCATTATTGTTCATTATTCATTTGGATCAAGTGTCATTTCTATTATTTCTATTTTCGAGGATCAACGGGCACGAGACACTGTAAGTAAAACTGCAATCATCGCTTTCCTCTTGATTCTGCAATTTCTCTTCTATTGGGTCACCCAAATCGAACCTAATTTTCTTTTCTAATTGTTTTGATCTTCTCATTTCGATCGACGCTCTTTGGACAACATCTAATGGTTTATTGGTTTTCCCATAAAACCAATTGGCGCTCAACAATTTAACCATTTTCATTAACTTTTGCTAATAGAGCCCGAGCAGCCACTGACCCCGGCCGCGCTCGGTGAAGGTTTCTTTCCTTTATTTTGATCTAATAATTAATATTAAAATATTTAAAATAAAACTTATTAAATTTTTTAGAAATTTCCAATAGATCAAAAGAAACCTGTCTCAGATGATTATTCCCAATGGTCAATTTTGTGGCGAGAAACTCAATGTCTGCAACTGCCAATTAGAGAAAGACTGATTCCAACAAGTTCTAGAGATGAAATCATGAAAAATACTCTGAGTCTATAAAATGTCACAGTCGGAGATATTTTTCAATATCAATCAGAGAACTTGCAATTACATGATTTGCTCCGAAATAGATTCAATTTAGTCATTCTGTGGAAAAATTCTCAATGGCTGCGAGTGTCAATTCGTTGAAGGCTGCCTGAGGGAATCTGTAAGTGAAAATCTCTAAGAATTTACCGGAGAGCAAGTGCGCGTCGATATCTATTCTATGATTTTGCATTACGAAATGCCCCTTGAAATGGTTCTCAGCGATTAATTGCGAAGAGGAGAAAAGTCCATGTCCACAAATTTCGATTACTCCCTTCAAATTTATAAATACAAACAATTATTTCATTTTCCATTATCTCGGACGTGCATCTGGTTAACTGACGCATGTCACATGGTTTTCCGCTGCAACATTTTCATCCCTACTTTCATTCTTCTCCCACTCCATCTTCTCCAGTAATGGAATCACTTTTGATTGGCATTATAATAGTTTTTTGTTCAAAATTGACTGCGTGCAGAATTTTTGCAGTATTTTGCAGAGATTTCCTGAGCATTACTCTACGGGAAATTAGAAGTTTTTCTACCAATTCAGAACCCCCCGGCCCCCCCCCTCCTATACACAAAATAATTCCTCTTCATGTATTTGATTTACATATTATTGAGAATAGAGATTCTAAAATATCAGAAAAGGTTTCTTTCTCAGTCCCTTGGTTATAAATCCACTCAAATTAATTAATTGAGAGGATAGAATTGATTGACAATTCTCCTTTCCCCATTTAGAATGCGAGAAAAGTTCAAATGATACAAAAAGAAAATGATTGCTCGAAATAATTTTGTTCAGGAAGATCGATTCTCAAGGCCGTTAACAAAGGATGCTTCATTAATTCATCTTATGGTGAAAAAATTCGAGGGGAGACTCGGGAAAAGAGGATCAACTGGGTGAAATGAGCCGGGATGCTGTTCCGGAGTGACGACGGGTACAAAAAAAGTCTAAAGAATTAGCCGAAAGTGCAGCCATTGTGGAGTAGTTCCACAAAATTTCCCAGCATTTTTCATGAAGGTCCCATCTAGAAATTTTGATCTGGGTTTCATCTGGACCTAATCAGGCTGGCCTGACTCCAGATGTCAGCCCCTCGCTTGGATGTCTTATTCAGGACAAGTCTGGGCTGTAACGCGCTCGTCATGTTTCTAACCAAACGAAGTGAGGTCAGAAAATCAGTTTTTCGTGGCCTAAGTGCAAAAATTATTCTTCTGCCCGACGAAGCCGGAAAGAGGCGACTTTGTTCAGCGCCATTTTCTGGCCGGAGGGCAGAAAAATCTTTCCCACGGTAGAGAATTAGGATGATAAACAATGTTTTAACAAAATAATGCTCATCTCCCCAGAAATTAAGAATATTTTCATTCGATATAATAATAAATTGAATCATCTTGTTTTACCTCGAACTAATTAACAATTGGGCATGTTCATCAATTAGACATACAATCGATCAAAATAATGATTCCTTTTTCCGCCGAGGTATAATTATGAAAATTGACCCATTAAAACGAACGACTAGCAAATGTATCATTTCTCCATCCCCAAATCGTTCCACTAATGAATATTAATTGATCCACCATAATATTCCCATTCATTTGAGCAATTCCAGTTTCTCCTCGACAAAAGTTGGAAAAAACGGAAGTGAAAAGTTTTAATAATTACAAAATTCTCTAAACTGTAATGAATTACAAGCATCATTAATTATAACCAGAATTCAATAATAACCTACAACGATAATCCACTGTAAATTACAAACGGAATACATTACGCAAGGTAATTAGCCTCGCCAGTGGATATGGAAATAACTGTGGTTGAATGACCTTTGGAGGTATAACACAGTGACCAGTAAATTCAACGATGCAGCATAACAATTAGAGTGGTAGAAACAGACTCCGTTAGTGGGATAAATTTGTTATGTCGGGTCGGCTATAGATTCCAATTCCTCGCTCTTTTTTTTAAAGTCGGAAGAACTCTATCCTCTATTCAATTACTAGATTTTGACGCATTTGAAGAATTTTTCAATTGATATTTCATCTAGTCTCGTTGAATATTCAATTGATATTCATGCAAAAAATCGTTTCTAAACTCAATGAATTTTCGTTTCCCATGTGTTCAATATTAGTTCAAGGTTCAGACCAAGGGGAACTTTTCCGCTGATGAAGTGACATTAGGTTAGTCACCTCAGTAATTTACGTTAATTTGTAAACCTTTGTTACACGTACAGTGAATGTTGCGTCACTGTGTTAAATCAAGCGCTGTTCTCAAATTCATTACTTGAGAGACACAATAAACACAGTGCAAATGCAGCTAACTATATTTGCTGTAAACCACTGACTGGTTGTTGGATTATGGTTACTATGCACAAAATTCCAATGTATGAATGTTCAATTTCATTTTCAGGGAAATGTACTGCTTTTATGAGTTTTTAATTGGACAAACCATTAATTGGATTGTTTCGAAAAAGTCTAAAGTTTTTCAATGGCATCACCATTCATCAGTTCACAAAATTTCATTCTCACTTGCTGATTTTTTTTTGCTAAGTTCTGTCAATTTTCATTAAAACGTGCAAAAAATGCAGAAAAGTGGGTATGGACTGTAGTGTATCCCCCTTTTGCATTAAATATAGGAAGAGAAGTTGCATACATATCCCTATGGAAACGAAGGTCTGTTGCCCAACAACAAGAAAACTGGACTTTCCTTCAGGATTTGCACGAAGAAACATCAACTGTCATCAATTAAATAATGAAACGCCCTTTTTCTTCAAACTGGACTATTTTATTACTTCAAAAGGATAACAATACTCATGAAACTTCACGATTAAATGAATAATCATCCCAGTGAAATATGTTATATTTTCAGGCATCTATCAGATCGATGGCCTGTAAGAAATCTCCAAAAAATGATTTAAAAAATGACTATCAGTTGCAGTAGATCTTGAAATAAATTTGGATTGCACATTTTCTTGCGGAAACTAATTCATTGTTTTCAGAAAAGTTTAGAAAATGCATTCTTGTTCCAGCAGATCTTTCCGTACGAGTCTTGGAATAATTATAATAATATTGGTATTTATTTCCAGAATTTTCCCTATTACTTGATGAACTATTACACCGTATGCGGCAAGAGGTCACTCATGGCCTGTGACATAAATAGTTTATTGAGAAAAGATTACATCATATAAAATGGACGACGTGGTAACGCTCAAAAACCTACAGAGCATAATCTCGTTGAATACAAGAGGAAAATGAGAGAAAAAAACAAGCGGGCAAAAGAAGTTAGACGTTAATGAAATATGGCGAGCAGTGGTGCGTGCTACGTTGATTTGTTCCACTTCTCTGGCCGTTGCGATGACCCCTTTTGCTATGGGCACCAACGTATCACATAGTGTAGTGTATATTACGAGAGCTTACAGGATAGGCTAGGTTGAGTTTTAGTGACGCACTCATGAGTATAGGGTTAACAACAAGGATGTTTAAGGGTATTTGAATGAGAAGAGAGGTAGAATAACAGGGATAAAGCAGTCAAAGTTCTCTCGTATCTATGCTGCAATACCACTTACCTTTGGTATATTAGTTTGAATTACCATATACACAAACGCATAATGAGCCAATGATGTGCCAGTGTGCTCACATAATCGTTACGCACCAGTGGTAATTGATTTTCAATATGGCATAATTGGATTTTGATATTCGTTTGGGATGAAAAGTGAGAATATCCATATCAATTTTATGATTAATCGAATTAATTTGATTTTGACATGTTTTTTTTCCTGATTGAGTATTGCATTTCAGAAGTGAATGGATTGTGATGAATCAAATTCAGTTGAACTTTAATTTCTATAACACAGGTCCTTTATAAAAAAATAGGGAGATTTAGGTAACCTACCAAGTTTTTACTAGTATCAATCTTCATGAGCAGCTCAATACTCAGAATTTTGTAACGGTTGGCTAGACTGACCTTGAGCCAACGCGTTAAATGCACTGAAATTCCTCAAAATTGACCCAAAATTATGCTCCAAAATTTCCCCAAATTACTCCCGATTAATTTCCCTTTATTTAAACTGGGCGCCAGTCGTTTTTCCGAAATTCTAAGAACTTGGGGGAAAACGACAAATCCCCAAGTTTTACTCTAAATCAACGAAATTACAAAACCCTAAAAAGACTCTAATTTTACCCGCTTTTTTATGTGAAACTCTCAATTTATCCCGAGGGGGAGAGGGGACGATACCCTCTATTTGGGTATTCGTGACGACAAAAACGTTACACAAAACTCATGACAAATTTTAACTCAAATAATATAAATTCGATATATTCAGAAGAATTAATTATATACACGTGAACTGAAAGAACATGAAATATTCAAAGTAACTTTTCGTGATTAATTTTATAATTACTTCACCCTAATTATTAACTCTAAATTCAACTCAGAATGAATGACAATAATTTTAATATTAGCCGGGTGGACTCACCCGGAACAGACGCTAACTCGACGTTTTCTTTACTTTAAATTCTTTACTCAAAATTCTTTACTTCTAATCTTTTACTCAAAATTCTTTACTCTAAACTGAAAATATTAATTGTACGGGGACTCGCGTACCTTACGTTATTTGTGCTGTCTTTCCTCCGCGTCGACCTCTCTTTATTTTCCTTTACTCCAATTTTCCTTACGTAATTCTTTACAGTTTTCTTTACGTTTTTCTACACGATGTGATCGCCACGGTGTCCCGGGAGAAGAAGAACGAGTCTTCTCTCCCACGACTTGGCATTGGGTTCCCTCGGCTGTTTCCGCTCAATTTCGGTAGAGCCGAGGCCCAACCCAACCAATTGTCCCGCGAGTCCCCCACTACTTTATCCTAACGTCACTGGCTTTACTTGAATTTCTCTTAAACTAACTAATTCCAAATAATGTACAAAAATAATCATAATAACTCGGACAATATTTTCCCGACAATTATAAATGGAAAACTTTAGTCTTTTCTTTCCACACACATAACTTTAGTCTTTATTTTCACTGACTCCAATGTTGATCCTGGTGATCTCTAACTTCCTTCACTGTTGGCCAACATTCTCTCGGCTGCTGATGCTGGACCAAGTAAATGGATGCTGCGTCTTCCCAAGTTCCTCTCGGGTGCCCTTGGTGCTGCTAATTTTATCTTTGGGACTGGGGAAGTTCCTCCCCAGTCCTGACTCACGAACTTTTCTCCAATTTTTGGAGTTAAATGGAACAAAAAGAACCAAAAACAATTAGTGAGGTCATAAAAATATGTTGACCTCACTCTGGACATTTGCTGTCTTGACTCTAGATGAGCCCTATCCTCACCGGGTACCGCGAATCGCGACCAAAACCGTGATTTTTATCAAAATAATTAATTATTCTTATTTTTATTGATTCTGTGGCGGTAAAAACCGTCACAATTTTTTAAAATACCTCTTTCCATTATTTCTATTATTTTTCTTCATCCAAATATTTAATAATATCATCGAAATTCTATCTATATTTTTTATCCATTCAGGAATTTGTTTGCGTAAAGATTAATATTCACTGCATTATATGGCTGACAAGCATTTCACAGCAACGAGATTTGATGGCAGCATCAAACACTGTACATTTTGTAATTGAGAGTGCTCATAAAACTTTATGTCTCAATGCAAGATTACATTTGGTTACAGGTCAAATTTTAGAATGAACAATTGTCCGATTCCGTGAAAAAATTATTATACTTTTTAATGAGAAAACTATTCATATTTTGGTAATGACTCATGGCACTCGCTATGGACTCCAGAGCATCGAGCGACTATGCTCGATTTTTGCGATCATTCAGAGCATTTTTCCCTCAAATAACAAACAAGCCTATGTCCAATCATTTAATATAAAAAGGGCGCATCTCCCTCACATACGCCTGTTTGATTTTAAATATTTCTAAGATTTGCACATCGTGATAATAATAAAGGGGCATATATTTTGCACATATGCCCTTTTGTTATCAATTTTATCCTGTGCTGCGACATCTTGCCATATAATTTATAATAACAGAAGGGCGTATTTCCAATGAATACGCCTATTTGTTTTCAATTATTTTCATTAATTATGAATTCCTTTTGTGGAAATCATAATACCAAAAAGGCGTATGTCCATGGCATGATTGCTCAAAGATGAGAATGATTTTGAAAAATCAATTATTTATTATTTTAATTAATTACGAGAATTTCTAGATACGCTCCTTTGTTATTATATCATTTAAAAATGAATTGGAAATCGTTAGGAATGATTAAAATCCAAACGGCGTAAATGCTGATGATACGCCCTTTTGTTAACTATTGCTGGAACATATGGGACAATGAAAAAATCACTAATAATAAAAGGGCGTATGAACTGAAAATACGCCCTTTTACTGTTCTTAATTCTCTTAACTCTTAAGAAATTTACTATAATAATTAATAACAAGCGGGCGTATGTTTGAAGAATACGACTTTTTGGCATTAAATAGAGCAGCGCTGCTCTAAGAGAGATAAAGCAAAAGAAAAAAATAATAATAACAAAAAAAGCGTACATATTATTATTATCATTATATTATCCATTTTGGAACATCTGGAATTGCTCCGCAGCAAATTCTATTTTCCAAAAAAGATTATTCACTCATTATTTATGTTAAAAAATAAAGAATTGTTTTCGATAGTTTATTAAATAAATTTTAGTTATTTTTATTCGATGCATTTTTTTAAGCTTGGACGAAATTGCTATGCAAAAAAATTTCATTTGTTACCGAAAAGTAGAGAAAAAATACGAAAAAAACGTAAATGAATTTCGTTTTCGAGAACGAAATTGAATTTCGTTCCCAATAACGAAATTGAATTTCGTTCTTCGGGTATTTTCGTTCTCATTTTCGTTCACTGGGTATTTTCGTTTTCGTTTTCGTTCTTCTGAATAACGTTATTCGGCATTTCATTCTCAATTTAGTTCGGCCGAATAACGTTATTCTGAATTTCGTTCACATTTTCGTTCGGCCGAATAACGTTATTCTGAATTTCGTTCACATTTTCGTTCGGCCGAATAACGTTATTCTGAATTTCGTTCACATTTTCGTTCGGCCGAATAACGTTATTCCGAATTTCGTTCGCAATTTCGTTCGCCCGAATAACGTTATTCCGAAATTCCTTCGCAATTTCGTTCGCAATTTCGTTCGCCCGAATAACGTTATTCCGAATTTCGTTCGCAATTTCGTTCTTCTGAATAACGTTATTGCGAATTTCGTTCGCAATTTCGTTCTTCTGAATAACGTTATTGCGAATTTCGTTCGCAATTTCGTTCTTCTGAATAACGTTATAATTTCTTTACGTTCTTCCATCGAAGAACGAAAACGAAAAAAGAACGCGCTCTCGGTCCCTGCTATGGAGTTATCTCCACATTATTAAACTAGAAAAGATACATTGGAATAATAATCTGTATTTAATAATCATCAATAATGCTCTTTTCATTTGAAGAAGAAGAACATTGTGTACAATGGGAAAAATTATTCCCCAATAGAATCATTGTCCTCGAATACATTCATTTCAGCTACAGAATAAAGAGTTTTCCGAAATTCATTAATTTCCACTTGCATCAGACAGAAGCTCTAATGCCATCAACGAACATCTATTTAATCCGTAATTCATTTCTCATGAACATGTGCTGTACTCGACAAAAAACGATTATCTAACAAATTTTTTGGAAAAATGGTTCGGTTCCATTGACATTTTATCCTGCAATTAATCACAGTGAATTTCCTCGATTCCCTATAATCCCCACCTCTCGAGAAATTGAATTCATTTTAAGGATGTTCTACAGGTACCGTCAGCGGGGGTTGTGCGGCATGAGAGGCGCAGTGATTTCGTCAGCGTTCCAATCCCTAAACATGGAAAAATGATTTTTTTAATTCCTCATTAAAATGATTCTCAGGGAATTATGAAGCGCTGTGGGTGTTCAAATATTATATCATTATCATTAAATTTCATAGATATTTTCTCTATCCTTTATTGCATTCTAGGGAATTCTGGCAGCACTTACGCGAGATTGACAATTTTTCAAGCACTTTTATTCATTTTAATGCCAATTATTGACCTAATCGTCATATAAAAATGAACTAAGTGTGCAGGGGGTTATTTCTCACCTATATCGATGTTCCATTGAATTTGAAGAACTTTTCGGAAAGTTTCTTAAGCTTTTGTGAATTTCCCATAAGAAAACATGTTAAATGATGTAATGAGCCTCGAAGGTTCTCGTTGTTCAGCGGAGACATCGGCAGAAAACAGGTAAGTGCAATAACCGTCGCGCACAAATAAACGGCAACAACCCCGAAAAATCCCATCCAACTCCGTGACATAACCCTGTAACAACTCCGTGACAAACCCGTAACGCGACCGTTCAAGGCGGAAGCGAGGTTAGGGATCGGAGAAAGCGCAGAAAGCCCCGTAGAGAAAGGCGCTCCCAATAAGGGGATTTTGGTTTGAATTCTAAGGGGTCAATTAGTGAAATTAGTAGTAAGGATTGGGAGACAACAGCGGACAAGATCCGTGCCTCAACATACGCCAATCACGTTTTTTTGGGTATTAAAGGCCCGGTAGCATTTAGGAGGCATCGGCGGACAAGATCCGTGCCTCAAGGATATATTTAGTTAATTTTGTTGTTGGGAAATTTGGGGGGCATCGGCAGACAAGATCCGTGCCCCGGGATTATTTCATATAAATTTATATAAAACCTGACGGTACCCAGGGGCATGAGTCGGCCCGAACACGAGATTCGTGAAGCCCCCCCTGGACGAATGATCGCGTCTGAAGAGTTAGTCGTAAGTGAGCCGGCATCAAGTGAACACTTGCAAGTCCCGCGGTTCCCCGAGAGGCAACGAGAGCAGAACGTCTACAGGATGTGGAGAGGCCTTTTTGTCCAGAGGATGAGGAGCCTACAGGGGAAGAAGTCATCAAATTGGGTGAGATAACGTATCGATCGCCCCAAAACCCGACTGTCCCTCGTTAGCCGTTTTGATCTTGCCGTACCTTTCGATTCATTCCCGAAACAATTAATTCATTAGTTAATTAACGTTAAAAAATCGCCGTGTCGTTAACGTTCCAATTTTTATGCACGTTAACAAGTTAGAAAGCCCCGCGTCTTTTTGCTAGCCGTGATGCGCCGTGAGTCTGTCTCACTCGCACTCGTTACGTTTGAGTAGGGAAAGTGGATTTTTAAGAATAACTCCTAGAATTCCCGTGAAAGAATCCCGACATCGATACCACTCGATAGGGGGGAAGTAGAAGAACCCAACTACCCCAAGCTTACCTCTCCCGTAACATATTTTCGAATTTTCATTAAAGAAAATCCGAATTATAAATCTGGAAGAAAAATGCGTTATCCAATAAACGAAGCCTTTGAATTCCCCCTTCCTCCGTATCACGTCACCCGTATACCTCGAGCGAGTTCCGAGAATTCTGTGCCTTTTGGATGGTTATTGTACTACCTAGAATTAAAATAATCATAACTAACATGATTTATTTCTATAATTCCTTTCAAATCTAATTTCCAATAATTATTCTGCTTTATGCAATAACTTTCTTTTGTCTTATATTAAAGGTTCGATTATTCTTAATTGTCGAGTCGAGTTAATTGTAAATAGCATTATCTTGTCGATATGCTCTGATTTTACCCGATTTCTTTAGTTCGAGCAATTTATTTGAGAGTTCCCCCTTCCCTATTCCCTCAACTTTTCAGGTTCTATGTCGGTAGTTTTTTGGGTTCTTTTGATGTTCGTGGGAAATGGCAGCGGATCGGGTTAACATCCCCGATTCCAGCCCTGACTCGTGTCACGTTTTTCTCTCGGGGGCTAGCCGGGAGAAAAGTAACACCTCCCCCTTTCCGCCTATTTCGTTCCGTTCTCGGCGGAACTCCTGGCTGCTACGGGCCGGTTATGCGCCATAAGCATGTAGAGCAGGAGCCCGCTGAGGAACTTCCGGTTAGGTGGTTCCGTAAAAACCACCTGGCGCCCATAAACGGTTTTTAATTAGGGAGCTTTAATAGAGAGAGGCGGAGGGAGGGACGGCGCGGTGACTTTTTATCCCCCCGGGTAAAAAATCACGTTACAATGATGATTTTTTGAAAGTCTATAACTTTCTAACCAGGTATGAAAAAGATCCAAAATTTCGCATACAATTTTTGTATGATTTGGAGAACCTTGGAAAAAAATTTAATTGAATTAGTACATTTTAAAATTGTGATGGATACCGGAAGAACATCCTTAATTTAAATTCAATTTGAATGCAATTTATTTGTCAATTGAATTTTACCGCAACGCAGGAAAATTTAGTTTTTTTCTTCTTTTTTGCAAGAGAGCTCGAATTGTCGACCAAAATAAAAATTCCGTCGTCATCAATTGTTTTTAATGCAGAATGCATTAAAAACAGTAAGCTGTTCCATTTTTTCCATTCGGTTTCTTGTGTTTCTCTTCGATTTACATACATTTAGTGGAAATCGGCCCAGGACAGAGTATAAAATCAGGTAGGGTCAGGCTGCGTACGCGGTGTGCCGCAGAACAACGTTGTCCACCGAGCGAATTAGGATTAATCGTATTACTCTGTTTAATAGGTGACTATGGAGATAGTTGAGGACACAGAGAATACATATATATACATGAAATATATGGCTATATATACGCTGCTCCACTTGTGCTCATGTAATATTGGTGAATTCGTGTGTGAACCTCGAACGTGGCTCAGCATAGCTCTCGACAGAGGCCCAGATCTCCCTCTGCCCCTCTATCTGTCTCCCCTGCTCTATGCCTACTTGATATAATCGCACAGACGATAATTAATGGTAATGCTCGTTGTACGACGTAAAATTGTAATCGTAGCTCATCATCACCCACATTTGATATTGATTAGAATTTAATTTCATTTAATCTTCATTCAATGATCACTTGTTGATTGCACCCATTTTTTTCCGTTTTTTCAAGAGCCGCTGAAGGCTTCTTTACTGAAGCGCACCTGAACTTGATAGATTTAATGGTTCTTTTTCTTTTGAGGTGAGAGTTTTACGAGCATGATTGAAAAAACGGAGAATTATGATTTAACTAAGGCGTATGGAGTACAGTTCCCCTTTTCATGCGACAGACTTCCTTGTCGCCAAACATATCGGAGCGTTTAGAATTATTGATAAATTTCTAGTTAACTGTAATTTACATGTATAAATTTAGAACTTAAATCCAAAAGTTTATTTGAAAAACTTGTAAGAAGCTATCTGTGTAAGAATACTTCTTTTCCTTTTTTTCTGTATATGTATATATGTATAAATATATGTGTACATGAATACCCGCAGATAAACCTCAAAGATTCCAGTGCCCTGAATAATAATAAAAAAGAAAAGTTATCAAATAAAGCGATTTCATTTTGTGACCAGTTTTTCAGCGAAAAAGTTGAAAAGAACTCTTCATATCTCCAAGTGTTAGCGACATAGAGTTATTTCCATGATAGTCTTTTTCTGTAGCTCTAATTTTTTTCAAAAGAAAGTCGTTCCACAAATGGATGCTTCTTAGTAGGGGTGAGCGAATACCTCTCGAATCGAATCGAATAGTGAAAAATTGAAACTGTTAAACTGTGAAGCATGGAAATATTTTTTGCTGTCATGGTTACGAACAAAATGTGAAAAATTATCACTGTTTCGTGTCTCTACAGACTCATTTTTAACGTTTGATTGAGTACACGGAGAGAAAAGAAATAGTAATGATTGCTATGTTATAGCAATGGTTACGATATCATATAGTACTGAATGCTATGTCACCATAGTACACACTACATAGCAATCAGTCATATGAACATAGTAATGATTACTATGTTCGACATGGTAGTCATTGCTATGTCCAACATAGCAATCATCGCTATGTCCAACATAGTAATCATTGCTATAGCCCACGTGGCAATCATTGCTATGTCCAACATAGTAATCATTGCTATACTGGACATAGTAATGGTTGCTATGTCCAGTATAGCAATGATTGCTATGTCCAACATAGCAATGATTGCTATGTCCAACATAGCAATGATTACTATGTTGGACATAGCAATGATTGCCACGTAGGCTATAGCAATGATTACTATGTTGAACATAGTAATGGTTACTATTCTATTTCTCTTCGTGTAATACGTTAGATAAGCTGAATTAGTAGTAATAGCTTATCCAGACTGGAGACCACAACTGGGACATGATGGATATGAAAAATGACTCACTGAAGTAGACATCGCACGTATATGTATCATCGCTTCAGAATCAGAGTAGCGTAAGTGCTATGCTTATCGAAGCCCTCAAGCTCCTTTGTTTCTAAGGCGACGATGTGTAATTCAAGAGCCACTACATGGCCACCACAATCCGCAACCTTAACTATGACCTCGCAGAGATATCTGTGCAATCTTTCTACTCTACTTCTTAATGTACCAATCTCATATCTCAGTTCCGAAATCAAAGTACAAAACTCAATGATCGATAGAGAGTAATTGTAGAGGGGTAATGATGAAGAAGTGATGCAGAAATTGGAAAAAATAAAATAGAAGAGTAAAAGGAGAAAATGAGGGTAGCACTGAACCACAATTGAAGAATCGTTAGTACAGTTTCGCGCGTTTCTCTTTATGCCATTCTCCTCAACCACCCTGTTGGGATAGGGATCCCAACTCTTCCTATCCTACGTTTCGGTAGTTTCGATTCAAGTGGAAGCCAACAATTTCTCCCTGGCTGATGTATATGAATTTGAGGGCACTCTGAAAACGCCTGAATGCTTTTGTGTCGGTGCAATATTGAAGGGGAATTCGGTTACAAATTTTTTCACTTTTTTAAATGAAATACAGAGATGGAAATTGCTTTTTCAATTTATCCATCTGCAATTTGATTTTATGAATACGATGGAAGAGTGCAGGGGGCCTATTCTCGACGCATGGGAACAGGATTCATCAACGAATATAGTATCTTCGTTCACGACCATTTCGTTCACGGGAGATATTCCCACACGAAAATGTTTCGTTGACGAAACGACTTTCCGATTCATTTACGGATGTCACTTCCTTATCAGACGTGGTAGATGATCCTTTTCACCGAGGAGCTATACATTTTCCATAAGTTCGAGATTCATTAGATGACAAAACTCATTCATTTTTCACTCATGAATGTTCTAATGACACTCTGCCGCGATTGATATTTCTACTTTTAGGAAAGAGAAAAAAGGTTATGTGAGCTCTTCGTATGAGAACTTCCATTTCGTGAGGGAATCGTAAATCCGTGAACAAAATAGATGGACGAATTGTCTGATTCGTTCACGAATGTTATTTCGTCAACGGAAACAGTTCCCCATGCGTCGAGAATAGGCCCCCAGCTTCTTCAGGAGGAGAAAACTGCACAGAGTAGTTTCTCTTCCAAAAATACGATTTTTGGAAGGTCAATAACAATATTACCAATAAAATGCAACAATATCATTAAGAATCATTAAGATAGTCGAATAATTACTTGGAACATTTTATATTTTAGGATGTATTATGGAGAAACTAAGCTTCTCACTAAGTGAGAAACAATGCAGGGAGTATAGAATTTTCATCCGAAATATCGACTACACGGGAAGAGCTTATAATTTTTTTTTTTACCAATTTTGCATAGTAATTTCTACTGAAAAACATTGTGCCGGTGGACCATAACGGTCATATATTGATATTTGCAATGTAACATAGTAAATTCAATAAAAGCCGTCAAAGCATGAAGAAATGTTCTGATGCTCAAATAGGAAAATTTTGTCAATGAGTCCTTGGAAAAAATCTTTGGTAGAGATAGATACTTCAAGGAGGAGAGAAAAAAAAGACATAATTGAGATTTCATGAAAATCTCTTTTATGTCTTCTTTCATTGGACCCAAAGAGTGTTCGTTGAGCCTTCTCCAGATCTCTCCTAAGTATTTTTCATATCCCCCTTATGTGGCTTATTTCATTCTTTGAGATTTGCATCAACTCGGAAGTGGATTAGGGTTCTTCTAACAAATCTGGAAAGGAGAAATTCTGCAGACGACTTTAAGAAAATTTCAATAAGACTTGTAGAAAACTTAAAAAAGAAGCATAAAATAAGACATAAAGGGGATATATAAAATACTTGTGGGAGATTGGAGTAAGACATGGGGAAGATATAAAAAATACTTGAGTGAGATGTAGAGGAGGCTCGAAGAACACCTTGAGTCCAATGAAAAAAAGACATAATAGAGAGATTTTCGTAAAAATGAAAATGTGATGTCATGTAAAGTAATGTTCGTTGGTGTCATAGGACAAGACTCAAGTAATGCTTTCCGTTCATCGCAATGTAGCGTCATCTCCAAGTGAAAAAATGAATGCTCGAGAATTTCAATAACCATCTTCTGCATTCTTCCAGCTTCATTTCGTCTGCTCAATAACATCGTTTGAATATACAACCCTTACGTGGAAATACTTGCACGTTCGTTAATTGAATCATGAGCATGGTGCTTTTGTCTTATTTATGATTTTAGCCATAACATTGATGGTTAAAATTATCAACAGGGATGTATGAATATTGCTCGAATTTGACAGGAGATTGATACTCAATCCAAAAAACGCATCAAATATTCAAAATATCAATATTTTATTCGATTCCATTCGTCTTAATTAGCCATTTTGTCTCAATATTCTATTTTGCCGTGTCTCCTCATTACTCGCGTACGACTATTAAATATCTCATTCATCACCTCATTGAGATGTTGTGGTTTGATTCATAATGAAATTGAAATATTTGAAAGTTTGAATATTCACACATTCCTCACGAATGTTTTTCTTCCGGGCCTTCTCGAAGTCTCTAGAGTTGTGAATACTTTTAAAAAACAAATATAAATCGCTGGAGAAAAAATAATTAAAAGACTAAAATCGGATAGAGGCGCTGGTGAGAGATGTTGACTATCCGAATGAATAATTATCAATTATGATAATTCGAATAAAAAAGTACAAATTGCTTGGATGATCTCCTTCCATCAACATTCGAATGCAACGAAAATCAGTCAATTTCTCCTCTCTCAGTTCTCTCTTCTTCTCTCATTTCTTACTTTTATTTGTATAGCGAAGAATAGGAAAAGAAAAGTTCGAGTAACGCCCAAAGGGGAATACACTCAAGGGTCAGCAGAATTTTTGCCAAGTACAGGAAGGGAGAAAAGAGAGAAAAAAAATGTGAATGGAAGAAAAAGGGACATTTGAAAATGATCAATTGCGTGAAAATGTGTAGCCTGAAAGGAAGTGTCATTGGTGGGAATAAGTAGTGCTGTCTGTGGTGCTACATAATGGAGAATGAGATAGTATTTGTATAATAGAAAAAAAAAAAGATAGTATCTGTGTAAGTGGGTATGGATCAGAGACTGTTGGAAGTACTAGCTGGGCATCAATACATTGATGGAAGTGTTGAAGCAACATTAATGCACCTTCCTACGCTTTGATGCCACATTCGCTTGTGTCTCATGCTTCATCCTCTATCTCGCAATACTCCAAGCGTACAATCAATAGTAGTCTTCATTCATTCATGCCATAAATTCGATGGAATATAAATGGAAAACACCAAATAAATCATTAAGTTCCGAATACCCCAGCAATGAAATCGTTTCCCCTTCTTCCCTAATTCCCTTTTATGGTATAAATAGTTTCACGACTTCCTGAAAATAATCAATGATCTTCAGACTGCTAGGATAGAAGCGAAAAAAGTAAAAGTGATGAATCTTGAATTGAACATAAATAAAAGGATCAGTGGTGGATATAGGCCATGAGGAGGATAGGCTAGTGGAAATATATCGTTGACATGTTGAAGATAAAACTGGGTAGAATGCGAAACAAATGTCACAATGAAATTTTTCAACACATTTTATGTGGGCTGTAGAATAATTCCGGGCATGGTCAGACTTAAGTGAAATGGATTCGGTCAGACGTGAAATTGAGGATCATTCATGGGAATTGAATATATTCCAATGGACTCTTCCATTTTCATTACTAAATTCTCAATAATCGATAACGAAATCTTCAATAATGATAATCCATTGAGAGAATTTATTCTCAAAATTGGATAATTATTTGGATAGGAGAATATATCAGTCATAATTTATTGCAGCTAGACTATAGATTGGGAAAAATATCTACTATCAAATATCAATTTGATTATATATAATCCAAGCAAAATATCAAAATATCTCCGTAAAAAATATTAAAGAATACTAAAATCCTTTCATGCATAAGAGCTTATTTTACCAACAATTAATTCTATTTTCTTCCATAATTTTCGATTATGTTGTAATTGTTTGCGAGCAGACAATATTCCGATTGAGAAATTATTTTATAACTTTTTCTGATTGAGATAAACATAAGAGACAATGTCAGAATTTCAATTAATTTGTATTGAATGTGAGGATTGTGATACAAGAACAGAAAAAATTGTGGATCAACTTCGAGTTTCACCTAAGCTAGTGTAATTTGAGTGCATATAGAACGCACACACTGAAAGAGATTGCATTTCACTTTAATATCTTATTCCTGTTATATAGGTTGGATATTCTTCGTGGCCATGCAATTTTACCGCGGCTCATTCACTGCCTTGAACCATTTCGTCAGTAAAATGAAACGAGTTAGTTTCCGTATAACCGCGGATTTTAACTTGGTATACTCTTGCAACGGCACGTACTCACGATCTTCTGCACTCTTTTACCGTGTGCTCTTCTCCTCAGAGGAAAACTGGAATTTAGTAGACAACGACAGTGAGTGAGATGAGATTTCCCAACTCTGCTGGGATATAAGTAAGAGAGGATAGGAACGAACGAGATTTAAGAGTGGTTTTTGTTGATGAGATTGTATATACTTCGTCGCTGAAGGAGATAATGTTGAAGCCAAAATGATTTCGGCAAATTGGACCGCAAAGTACTAGTACATTATGACTTTGAATAAATTCAATTTTAGTCCGAGATAGAGATACCGGCCTCTGGGTACTACTTATTTTTAATCGTACAATAGTTTCGCCATTCGGTGAAACACCTGGTTTTTGTAGAACAATAATCCCGTGTAAAACGTTACTTGCTGCTGCGTTAAAATTTCAGACACCGAATGAATATTTCCGTAAGTGTTGAGAAGAATTCGCTCCATCAACAAAGTACGTTTATCCATTCGCTTCTGGAAGTAACTTCAATTGGCCTATGCTTCGAAGAACAGTGCAGCAAACCCACGAAAATTGTCAACAATTTCTTCAAGCATTAACAAAATAAGGAATTAAAATTATTTTAAAAAAAGAACTATTCGTATGATGGGTTTGAAAAAAAACGTATTAAGACTGGAAAAATAATGCAGAACTAGCGTCAATCAATTGGCACAAAGACATTGCCTGGGGGATAGTGGCGTTAATTAAAAGAGCACGGTGCCGGTCGGAAATACGAGGAGCGAAGAAGGGGACAGGAGTGTCATTTAACACTGGCATCCAGTACATAAGAAAGTATGGGTGCTTCAGTGACTGCGAAGGCAAGGAAAGAGAGGGTAGCGGAGGGAACAGAAAGAAAAGACGATGGAGGTAGAAGAAAGCGGGATAAGTCTACGGGAGTGTGAGAGACGAGAGAAAAATGTAACGAGATATCCCTCGTTTTCCACCGTCTCACTGAGCTAGACGTTCCATCCCAGTGCCTCCTCCTCCTTCCTATAACGTTGGATAGCAAAATTTAATTGGGTCACTGTGGTTTAGTCCCGTTACTTTCCCCATTTTCTCTAGCGCTCCAAAAACTTTCCTTTACCTCTCTTTCTCTCTCTACTCACGTTTCTCTAGCTTTTCCTGCTTTAGTCGCCTGCATACATGAGTGTTTTGTCTAGGCATTTTGCTTTATCTTCTATATTACTCCCAGACCTTTCTCGAAAATTCTCACATTCTCGGCGAGTATGCACATTACACAACCCAGACATGCTTGCATGCATTGCCCAAATATTTTCATATAAAAAAAGTGCCGACATGTTCTTGCTGGTCTGTTAAACTTAATCTGAGATTTTGTGTGCTCATCAGGTCATATGGTCCTAACTATGTACGGTAACAACAAAAACCTCACTGTGAAGCAAAGGGCAATCACAGTTTGCTTCAACTTCAACTCAATCAGATTGTCTCGAGTTGAAGAAAATCAGAAAATTGAGACGGTTTGAGAATTAAGTGGTACAGTGGGATAAGACTATTACGGTTAGTTTACGATAATTTTTTATAAAATATTCCAACATCCAGATTGGAAGAATTTGTGTATAATTTTTTTCAATGAATGACATTCAACTTACTAGGCATATCCAGTGAATGCTTCGATCGATTGAACGACCACAATAATCCCCATCGAATCAAATTTTGAAAATCATTCAATAATAATATTTGCTAGATGTTTTTTACTAGATGGAAAATGAAAATCACGTTGATCCAAATCGTTTTCCAATTTAATTGTGACATTGAATATTGACATCAGTACTGTTAAGTGACAGTGAGGACGTAAAAATCGGATTTGAATGGTTGCACGAATAATTGACGTCGAGGGAGCTATTTACGTCGTGGCTTTGGTCAAAAACAGGGAGCACTTTGGAGCAAAGTGACTTATTATTATGGAAGTTGTGGAATGTAAGTGAGAGTAAAAGTAAGACAGGGAGTTAAGTTTAGACAGATATAAAAGAAATGAGTGTGTAAAGCTCACAGATGCTCATGTCCCATACACCCATCGTTCATGCTTCTTTTCTTATTTTCTTCTTGACTTCTGAACTCCTGTCTTTCTCTCTAATGTACGTGACGGAGAAAGACACATTGAGTTCGACAGCATTGAGTGTCTCTTTGCTTCTCTTTTCCCTATTCCCTTCTCACTCTATTTTTGTTCTCTTTTTTTTCCCTTTCTCTTCAAGATTTTTCTCATTTCAGTTTCACATCTGAAACTTCCACGTGACGCTGCGTTAGCTTCCATTCATTTCTTGATGCAAATTGTGAAGCACTGAAATTTCCACACATCAGGATAAATTGAAAGTAATAGATTCGTACTCAGTAAAAAAATCTCTTTGATAGAAAAAAAAGTTGAAACATAAAAAAATCAAACGATTTGATTCAACTTATTCAGTCATTGAATGATAAAAATGAACCTCGCTCCTATTTTTCGTCATAATTCATTATTCATAATAACAGCTTTGTGATAGTTCTCTTGAATGAAAATGACATGTAAATCCTTGCCTGCGGAACATGAGGCAATGCTTGAAAGCTTTGTTTGTTTTCGATGAATTGTGACTATAATAATAGTAGCGAAACGGACAGAAGGCGATCCCTAAGCTTATGATTTTTTTTCTAAGAAGAAAAGTAAAAGAATAATCCGAGAAATTTTTCTTGATTATCATTATATCTAATTATATCCAATCAAATATAATTAGATATGAACAGAAGTGATAAATGATATATGATAATAGAGTGATAAATGATATATGATAACAGAGTGATAAATGATAACGATGACGCAAAGCGCTTGTTAAAATCAGAAAAGAGTTGCGATTTAAACTTGATCGTTGATAAAAACCGAGTGACTGATTTTGTCCGAAGATAACGGCCGCATGAGCGACTCTGTCCGAACTCAAAGACCGGAAAAGTGAGTCACCGAGGTAGGAAGCGCCGGAGCTGACGACGAGTACAGCCCCTTATTGACCTTGGCGCACTGAGGCTTGGGGAGCCAAACCTGTGCCAGGCTTCCTCTTACCGTCAAATTTATGCTAAGATTATAAGTTTTTATTCCGTCATTTTCAAAATTCAACCTAGGCTTGATTCAGCCTCAATTGAGGCTTCACCTATAAAGGCTCCATTCTGAAAGCTGGACGAATCTAGGGCCAGCCTTCGTTCATTGGATAGGAATTTCCCATTATTATTGCAATAACAGTAGCAATGTTATTGTGAGTATGTAAATTCCATGTTTTTCGTGTGATTTTTTTAATGTTTCACATAGCCTTCTTCGAGACTTGTCTCAGCCCTGGGCTAAGCCTGATTTCGATTCAAATCGACAAAATATTGTTATTAATTATTCAAGTTGATAAATAGTTGAATGAAATTATTATTGTAACATTGAAAGTATAAAGAATGGAATGTTTGAATGTAGAGTTTCAGAGTGTCAAGTAGAGAAACGGTCAATTCATCTTATAATTCGAGTTTGTTTCCTGTGAATACAAGTTAGTGAAATAGACCAGTGGGCTAGATGCATGCTGCAGGCACAGGTCTTCGGTGGATATCTTGGACAACAGCAGCACCAAGACGACCTTCTCTGGGGAAAAACATCGGCACGCGACACCTGAATGAATATATCCATACCATCCGGGTCGAGAATAATTAACAACAATGAGATAGCCTTTTTTCATTAAAAATATTTAGAATTTATTTCCACATTAATTTTTTTTCAATATTATCTGAACTGATTTATCTCGTGAAAGCCTTATAGTCGAATAATAATTAATGTTTAACAATTGTTTTAACATTTTACAGCCCTATTATGAGGAATGCTTCACTCTTATTTCAGCCTTAGATCTGAGTGTTGGGGAAAGCCTCAGTTTCCAGGCTTGGGGTCATCTTATCACTTTGAGGCTCATATAAGCTTGTCGCAGCCTTGCTATCTGAGCCTCAGACTAGTCAGCTTCAGCCTTGTGGAAAGGCTAGCCAAAGCTTGTCCCGATCGTCAATTCCTACCTGGGCAGTCCGAAGTTGTTGTTGTTGTTGTTGTTTGATCCTTTTTTTGGGTATCGGTCATAGATCCATGTCCCAGTTCCTAGTCCGAAGTTGAAGGCCGAATCAGATCGAGAAGACGCTGAAACTGGCGCACGTGACCCACGAGGCCGCTTGGGGGCACTTGTGTCGTCCCTTGGTGATGCTTCCAACGTGGCAAGATGGGCTCCTTGGCGAATAATTTCAAATTTCTAACCTCGCCCAGTCAGGAACCCACCAAGTTCGAACATGATGGAATTTGCGAATCGAAAAATCTATGTAAAATACTGGGAAATGGCAAAAATATACTATTTGACTTGAACCAATCCTCGTCCTGTAAAATCATAGCGTTTTTTTCTTTTTCAAACTTCTTCCCATTCCAAATTTTCCGGCTTTTAAGACCCCACACTAGCCTCACAAAAAAACACATGATCGCTTAAGAATAAGTAAAAGCTTATGGGCTGAAACTATGTAAATACTCGTCTAGCTGTCACTGTAAATAATATTTGTTATCTAGTTTTGTATCATAAGTTAATAAAATCGCTTGAACTTGATCTCCTCCCGCAAAACTTGAACGAGACTAAAGAGGAAATTTTTAGGGGAAATTATTAATATTGTCTGCAAATTCATTCACCCTATCATAGGGAATTTTCACTAAAGAAAGGAATTTTTTGTTCTCAATAAAGCTCCCACATTCGCTCCAAATGTTGGATCAAGCTTTTCTTCACTGCTTCCAATTGGTGGATGACACAAGCTGTGAGCTGATGGATCTGTGTGAAATTGGCCAGTTTTTGTATCATAATCTCTGTTGAGTAATTTCAGCCTTATTATTCTGAATGCTAGGTTAATTGCAACCCAATAATATACATGAAAGATCCTTGGTTAAACTGAACATGTGTTGAATTGCGAAACTCTCGGGGGAGAGACTAAGAAGATGTTGAAACAAGGAGAGTGGTCTGATCCCGAGGTGTTGAACAAAGTGAGCTCTACCATACAGTAGATGTCCTGTAAAGTTGCACCCATTAAAGTTACTAATTCAGTAGAGTTTCCACGATTCATCCTTCAAAATTTTTCGTTGGCCCGCACTAGAAATCTTTTGAGGGCTAATCAGAATTAAATTTACGAGTGTGGCATTTCAAATGTAGTTTCTAGACATATTTCAATATTTTGCGCATTGAACTGCACACTAGAGTATGCTTCATGGTGCAATGAACTGTGCAGAGGAGAATGCTCTACGTAAGAAGTGGAGATGAGGAGAAAACGGAATTGTGGAAAAAGATCCTGGACGGACATGGGATTTTCATTTGAAGTCTATTGTAATGCAGATCTCCACAGTGGTTTAGACTACCTCATAATTATCGGTTTCTACAATCACCAACTCCCATATAAGGCTCCGTCCAAAGTACTCAATTCTCTATTCATCTATTCAACATATTCTGATAAATTCTTCCCTATCCCAACTACCTCTCGACCCTGCACACACGCATGCAGCATCACATCCACTTTTCTGTTGCTTCCTCATGCTTTTCCACTTCACTTCTCCCATCCTCTTCACCTCACTCCACTCTTTACCCTTACACTTTAACATTATTATTCATAGTTTCATAAATTTTAATCCTATGCCCGCGGGATTGGTCATTATATTCCAACCTATTCTATGCCCTCTAACCACCTTCCCTTTAGCCTAGTACACATGTGCATAATCTCTGTTTTACACAATTTCAACATATATATATTTTCCCGGTCTGTAATGTCCATCATTTCACTCCATATAGATAGATTGAAAAAAAAATTGGAATAATCAATATCATCTGGATAGAAGTCTTCTTATGACTATCCACTAGGCTACACTGAGCAAAAACAGTGGTATAAACAATACACTGAATTTAGCCAATTCAACTAATTAATCTGTTCAAATAAACTGAATTCACTCAATTCAGCAAGTTTTTCAGTCATTTCTCAAAAATATTTGCTAAGGACCAATGGCATCAATATTTCATTGTTTTTACCACTACTTTTTCTCTCAGTGTTATGCCATTCTATCAATTCTATTAGCAATTAAGAGTGTATCAATCTCTTCATAAAATAGTTTTGGGAACAAATTCACGTTTTAACAGAATTTCCATGTAATTGATTGATCGAGGCGGTGGTTCACATTAAATTTGAAATATTGCATAATTTTCGATATTTCCGTAGCACCTTCTCCAGTTTAAAGGTACAAGCAATTGAAGACATCTGTATCAATATTTCTTTCTTCCAACAACTGCAACTTTCAGGTGATCATTCTCGAACATCGATTAATCGATTGGATATCGTGTATTAAATTTGATGTATTGCATGTCACTTGATAGTTCTGTTTCATCTCTTTCCGTTGAAGGTGACTTTCTCGGAAAAATTCATCGTCACCGTATTGATTATCTCTAAGATCAAGCTTTGACGTATCAAACTGACTTCATTTCGGTTGTTTGATGAGATACTCCCCAGTAGAAAATTCAGTAAGGACATGATAAGTTCCTGATGAGGTCTGCCCCCCGTACCTATAGGGACATCATAGGGCATACCTCGTGAGGACATCACCAGGGTCGTCACGCAGTCACTCTATAATGAGCCCGACAGGGATACCTTATCAGAACATTATAACTATGCCTCATAACTACCCGATTCCTAAAAATTAATTCGCGTTAATTTATAGCGACCACTATTCACTATTTATTATGAAAAATATCACTCAACACTGAGTATGAATTAATGACTCTTCATCGAATATTTCACCGTTATTGTTCACTTCTCAGTGGCTTTGTTCAACCTTCGTTGAATATCAGGAAAACAATTTCACTATTATCGTTATCTTTATTTTTTTGAAATTTGTAATGAGCCCTTTCCATCAATTTTTATTCAGTTGCAATATTCCAATTGTACTGCATTTAATTACTAAATTTCCTAAGAATCAGTTGAAGAAAATTTAATGCATGGAATAGTAAATTAATTGATTTACTTTGTTATGCTTTAAATTTTCTCATTTAATGATTTTCGTTTTGTAATTATTGAAAATAAAATTGCAATAGTCGATTCCTCTTGAAATGTGCGATGTACTGGAGCCCACCACCTCGCTGGAACATATGGTCTGTGGGACGAAACTTCACTTAGGAACAAAAACGCTACAAGACACCACATAGTGACGAATTGTGGAACTAAGTATGCTGTTGATGCTCGGATTATCCTGATTGCTAACTTTTTCAATAATTTTAGAGCCATTTTCAAAACGATAAACAGCACATATCATAACGATGGCTCATGAGTAACTACGCTAAGGTTCAAATAATAACAGAGGCCCAGCGAATAATTCCTCAATTTTTTTTTGTTTGGAAATTTGAATGGTCATTATTATCATTTTAATTGCACATGAACCGCCGACAATTTATAGATTATATCAGATATATATCACCAGACCACATCTCTATCCATTATCGGTATGATGATATCTTCAATAAGAGCAAAAAATTCAAATAAATATGGAAAATGAAATGCATGCAATTGTTCGGGATTAAAAGTCAAGGTATAAATTCTTCCAAAATGAAAAGTCGGAGGAATGAAACCTTTCGGGATAGAAAGTCGAAGGGATGAGCTATTCTGGGATGAAAAGTCGAAGGAATTAAATATTTCGCGATGAAAAGTTGTAGGGATAAAATATTTCGAGTGGAATATTCGGGATGAAGGGTCCTATGATGAATGGACGTGTCACCAGTCACAGTAGTCTCCTTGTACGTGTACCTGCCGCTCAGTTTGTTGTTCGAGCCTCGACTGAATGGTGACCTATCCAAGCAGCAGTCAATTATTTTTAGCTTGGGAGATGCCTGTACTCATACATAGCTCACCAGCCAAACTGTCGGTGTGGAATCTACACTGAGTAATTAGATACATTCTGGAAGAACCTTTCCAGATCATTTCCCATTGTGAGGATGAAGATAAAAAAATTTAAATTATAATTCTTTAATGAATAGACATTTACACGATAAATATCATACATAAACTTCGCCACTAAGCCTTCCTATTAGCTTAATTCGTGGAAATGATATTCCCTAATTGGTCCATTGCATAGTCTGAACGAGACAATCAATCATCAATTTCGTGATAGTTAGCAGGAATAAAAAGACAGAACAATCCGACGGAAAAATTCGAAACAACAATGAAACAAAAATTCAGCTGTATACAACATTTTCATGAGAAAAAATTCAAATTCGGAAAGTCTCACGATTTTTTTTTCATTGGCTGTTTTTTCCAGTCTTTTTTCCTAGACTCTCCCATAATAGAGATTAGAATCCGTTGAAAGGTAGCTCGCAATTAGGGAGGCTGTACTGTATTCTATATTGTTTTTCCATTAGAGAACAAAACTAAACGGACTTTTCCACATTTGTTTCTCTGTTTCAGCTGTCAGAGGATATTGGCTATGTATTGTACTCTGCACTGGGTAGTTTCTACATACCATCATGCATAATGGTATTCGTATACATAAGAATATATTTTGCTGCTAAAGCAAGAGCGAGACGTGGTATCCGGAAACAGCCCAGACCACGTCCAGCAGTTGTACCACCAGAGTCACCGGATATCCGTCAAACTAGTTTCACCCAGTTAACACCGGCGAGTGATTCCAGACTGACACCTAGTATCAATGCCATGGATAATGTTGCTACGATTGAGACTCCACAGGTGCAAATACCCATAGTTACGTGTGATTATGCTAGTGATGTTAGTACATCAGAGGCAGATCCAGCAGGTAGTCTAGCTATAGAGGAAAAAGACACACTCAAGGTAAACGAAATGATCAGGTGGATAATTATTATTTGTTCTTCCAAGGGGTAACGAAACGCTCCGTATTTATTGTATTTTCAAACTGATGGTTTAAGGATATCTATCAATATTTTTGTTATAAAAAAGTGAACTTAAAAGAGAATTTGAAAATTTTAGATTTCACTGGGTCTTCCGTTACTCCGTAAACGGTAATTGAGTGAAGTGAGCATTAGGATGAGTCGATGGATTTTTTATCGTGAGCTCAGATTGGTCGTCACGATTAGCTTCCAAGTGATAGAAAGACCTTCATTGCGTCAAAACTTGATCATGTTTTTTATGTAAATTTTGAAGAGAAACAGGAGACAAATGGAAGAAGTTTTCTTTATAATTTAAAAGTATACGGTTATGCTAGAATTATTCTCGTGTCAGAGCTGACCTGTTTCATACTACTTACGCAATTTTCACTCTGAAGTGAGCAGATGAAGGACAGCGGCCAAAAATAATCAGATTTATTTTTAGAGTTAGGACCGTTATGGAAAATTAAATAAAAATTATCTACTAACGAAAATATCTTGGAGCATCTATAAAAAATTTTATCCCTTTTTTCTCTTTCTCCCCTATCGTTGATTATGGATACCAATACCGAGGGGGTTTTCAACGTACCTAATTACAAATAGAATTGACAAATGTTACATTTTTAATTTGCCGAATGTTATTTAAAAAATTTCCTTGATTCCTAAAAGGGGAATCTGATTGGCAATTTCCATTTTCAAACGATACAAATACAATCCCATTATAAACCAGTTTTTTCCCGCGAAAGCTCACGATAAATTCCAGAAATTGGGATCAGATTATCTCTTCTCTATATGCTTTTGAAACTCTCCAAATTTTGTGAACAAGTTTGGGGTAGAAATATGCATAACTGATCATTTCCTTTATCAAATTAGTACTGCATTTATCATAAGTATAAGCCCTCCATTGAGAGAAAAAGTACCGATTTTCCAGAAACATAGTTTCTTGTGCCAGGAAAATATATTCTTGACTGTGAATATATTAAGTAAGATGAAGAAGAGTTGCTCCTGGGAAAATGACTTTCTTGGAAACAGACCACTGAATATGAGTATGAATCTGGGTGAATCTCAGTGAGGAAAATTACTTCCGCCTTATAGAATCAAGTTTCTTCATGAGTGATATCAATACATATAAGATATCAATGCATTTCGATCAATCATATTCAATTCAGCCCAAAGAAACCCTGGACTCAAAAGAATTGAATGATGTATTGTTTAAAGGAATTCGGGGCTTGAACAAGATTTTTTGATGGATTCTATTCGAGTATTTCAGGAGATGGACGAAAATATGGAGAGTTTGGCCAGAGAATTTTATTAAACGGGGGAAGATGAAGATGACTGATTAAAATAAATTTCGAATATACACGTATTCAAAAACAGCTTTGCGGAACAATCAACTAACTGAGACAAGATGAATATACTATCGTAACGAGAAAGCCTTCCATTGCGTTGATAACTTGTGTATTATATGTATATTTATGAATGATTAGCTCAAGAAAGTAAGACTGATTCTTCAATGATCAGTCCTTACATTTTTGAAAATAATACATACTTCGTCATCAACAGAATAATGATCCATCCCTCTATGAAGAAAGAAATAACCTTCATTGAGATGGACAAGCGTTCTGTTCAACATTCTTCGATCCAGTACGAAGATCTGGTGCTTGAGAATGCAGAAATACAGATTATTCTTCCGAAAATCTCTCTACTCGGACAAATTAGTCCTATTTCCTTGAGCTAATAATTCATCAATATCTATATAATACAACAGTTATCATCACAATTAACGGTTTTCTCATTACCATAATATTTGGAGCTTGGCTTAGTTAGTTGATTATTCCACGAAGTTGATTTCGAATACGTGTAGATTCAACACTCACCTCAATCAGTCAATTTCATCTTTCCCTTGTTTATAAAATTCTTCAGACAAACTTTCTATTTTTTTGTCTATCTCTCAGAATTCTCCAGTCAAATTCATTAGAGCATCTCACTCGAAATTTGAAATTCTTGGAACAAGCAATCACTCATTTCATGAAATCGTTCATAATATTTACTGACATTTGACTTCCCTTGAACCAAGAACTTATGAGGTTACCCACAATTGCTCGCTGCAATACTAAAACGGTCTGGGTTAATCGATTGTGTTCTTCTCCCAAGATATTCAGGTAGCGGATGATTTTTTTGATTCAATAATTTCTTCTTTCGGTATCCCGGTTACTTTTCTCTCAGTCTCCTTGAAACTAGTTATCAATGAGAAAGCTATCTACGAAATCTGAAGAGACATTTTTTTTGAACTCTTCTTTTATAATTTTTTCTTATCAGCGACGACTTCGGTTTATCCTCTCAACGTCTAGTGCCACGGAAATAGTACTCTTACCGTCTCAGGGCTTCCATATTGAAGAACAGAAAGTTCATTCAGATAGGGGAGAATGGACAGAACAAAACATATGAAATTGTTGGAATATCCGAATCGAATAAACCCATTTTTGAAGAATGGATTTCAATTGAAATCAGATTCTTCGAGATTGAGGATGCCATCGAATCTTCTCCCCATCAGTTTTACCGATATTCACCATCCAATGCGTCGCATTTTGCCCCTTCTTTCTAATTGTCCTATCAAATTCTACCACCTCTGTAGAATATTATCCAGAAGTTTCAAGTTCATCCGAGTATTAGTTTCGGAGAGCCAGCCTTTAAAAACTGAGAAATTTTAAACGCGTTTTTCTTAAAATTATGTTCTCAAAGTCGGTTATGAAGATTTCTCGAGCACTACTCAATCGATCTTAATGAAATTTTGAACAGGTCTCTCAGATACAATTTACAAGGACTTGGACGGAGGATTTTTTTTTCAATGACAACTGTTAAAAAACAAATTCCGCGAAATTTCAACCGAATTTTTTTTTTTTTCAACCTCTGTCAGAAATCCAATTTTCATTTCTTTTCTATTTCCTTTGTCCAAACTCTAGTTCAAAGCCTCAACTAAAACATGTATTTTTTTCAATTATGACGATCCTGCTAGGAGTTTTGCTGTCAACGCGGACGCACTTTTTTTCTCGGGTTCGCCGAAAATGACGTCACAATGGCGAAGTTTTTAATGTTTTTTTCCAAAAATTTCAGGAATCTTTCATTGAATGTGTATCTTAAAGGCAGTAAAAAGTTTGAATGAAATATTTCATTTAGTATATTAAAAAAAAATAATTGAAAATATGCCGTTTTTTTTGCTGGAGAAAACCCATGCAACCCCTTAACTCTCCCAATCAAGTTTTCCTGCCTCAAGTTTCTGCAAAAAATCAATAGCTGTAGTGCCTCAATGTCTCTAAGAGTGATGAGGGAAGCTCACTTCAAGAATTTCTGAGAAGAGATATTTCCAAAAGAGACGAAATGATCAGTTTGAATTCAAGAACAGTTCAGATTTGAAGTGTTAAAAGAATCAATTCAGTAGTTGAGTCGTAAAATGAAGTAGATCAACTCTATTTTGTGACCGCTTTCACGAAATATTTTGGAATCTGGGAAATAGAGAGGATATCTTATGGCAACCATTTTTATAGCCCTTCCTTTCTTCTCAAAAAAAAAGTCATCACAGAAACTCCCATCTCGCTGAAAAGCAAATCCCGAGATAGTTCATAAAAAGAATGAGAAAGTAAAATTCACTTTTAGCTTCAACGTTCCTCTATTGAGTTCATTGAAATCGGAATTTCCAGCAATTTCTTCATGTATCGTATTATTGATAGGAAAATCTTGATATTTAGGTAGAGAAGTAGTGAACATCCGTAAAATTTCACTTCACTCGATCGCCTGATGATTCATTAAAAATTGAATAACCATTAAATATTATCTTCAATCAGGTAAATGTGTCAATGCCAATGCAGAAAGTGAACCTGAAGGCTACACTCTCCGTGAATGGGGGCGAAGGACAATCTAATCAGTCAGGACCACCAGCCCGTTGCCGTGCACCATCAGTTGGTATTGACGTTGATATGGTCTCTGAATTTGATCCATCGTCATCAGACAGCGGTGTTGTATCGAAGTGTGCTGTAGTAAAACCATTGAAATTACGTATTTGTCGGCCGATATTTGGTAAAAAAGTTATTGGTAAAGTGAAAAAAGAACACAGTAATGATGGACATCATGGTAATCGTGACAGTGGTACACCGATTGATACAAAACCACAAAAGCCACGTGATCCAGAGCGTGAAAAAAGAAGAATAGCACGTAAAAAAGAGAAACGTGCTACATTGATACTTGGACTGATAATGGGTAGTTTTATAGCGTGCTGGTTGCCATTTTTCTTTCTTTATATTATTAAACCATTACTACCAGATTTAACAATACCAGGACTTACATTTACAATTGCATTCTGGCTTGGTTACATGAACTCCGCCCTAAATCCAGTGATATACACTGTATTTAACAAGGATTTCCGTAGAGCATTCCGAAGAATCCTCTACAAATAATGGTTAATTATTATAAGCGGTTGTAATATTAAATGAAACAAATAATCAATTGAATTTAACGGTAACACGTAGTGCGATGATTTGAGATAAAAAATTGGCCAAGTGATCAAAATTTATTGAGATTAATAAATTTAGTAGAATGCTCTCGGTGATCTACTTTCTTCAAATTCTCAGATGATGAAAAAATAATAATGAAAAAGCTATAATCACAAGTTGACATGATCAAGTGCTCATCGTCATTTTCACAATTCAGAGCACGAATTTGATTGTGTAAAGATCATAAGAGTATCCAACGAACGTGGCCCAATCTTAGCCATTAGAAATGACCAGTTTGGTGGCAAACGTGTTGCCAAGAAAATTTGCCGAGCCAACCGAACACTCTCTGAGAGCAAACCAAAACCACTGAAGCTACTTTTTGGCTGGATAGTGTTAATGTATATATAGAAGGTTCGGAAAGCTGAGATAATATCCAGTACACTTATTTTTCACTTCACATTTTTTTTTAACGACTTTTTCCCCGAACTCCATGTGTTTTACTCGTTTTTTTTTCATCTTTTTACTTCTGTCTCTTCTCGCAACGAGAGATTTCATTTACTCGTCTACTCTCACCATCCCTCTCTCTCTGTCTGTTTCTCTCTCTCTAACTAATACCAGTCATACAATTCTGTACCTGAATGTCCCTTTCGCCTTTTGTTCTCGTATACGATTATATCCCATGCCAACCAGACGAATCGGAGCCAATGCGGTGTGTAACTTCAACAGCAATGTCGAGCACTGTCCTAACCGGTATTTGTAAATGACATATACACTCTGCTGAGTCTGGGCTGGTTCGAAAAAAAAATTGTACATATGCTGTTTACTATATAATGTTTTACACAATACAACTATCGATGATAAACGTTTGGCATGTATTCTATGTACAGTTGAGTTCAACTTTACTGCAGTTACGTACACTTTATTTTTTTTGCTATCTGTTTTTTCCATGCTTTTTATAAAAAGAAGATCGGCCTTTTTACGAAAACATGAGAATCGTGTGAAAGCACGTGCCTATACTTACTGGTAGTTCTTTTCGCCCCTTCGCTTGGCTGTGTATAAAAAATTCTGAGAAACAAAAAAATAAATCATATCTCGCTGGAAGAGATAGAAATAATGCAGATGTGTGGATGCGTTTTTTCCTTTCGTTTCCTCGTGATACAGAAACTATTTTCCAGATTGTTCTGTATGCTTTCAAGAAGTAAAAGGATGTCCATGAATTTTTTTTAACAAAAAGTATCTGACAACTGTATAAACAATGCAAATGACAGTCTTTTTTATTTGTGAAACAAAGAAATCGAAATTTGATTTACACAAATTCAACTAGAAATTTGATAAAATCGCAATAAATGCTTTTTATGAAACCACCGACGGTCCAAGAAAATCATCTTGAAATCAGCAAAAATGCATTAATTCACGTTTCGAACAGAAGAAATGCTGTACGTCATTTGAATGAATAAAACAAATTTCTCTGAAGCTGCATGTATTCTGGGATCGTATATTGAGATGCATTTTTCTGGTTACCAATGAAAGGAGATACTGAATGGAGTCAACTAGAAGTCCTCACTAATGGCTACCACGTAGACGGTGAATGCCTTTTCTGCCCTTCGTATTTCCCTCTCATGTGTCACCATCAACAGCCTCTAATCTTCTTGCTCTCGTGCAATTCTTATTCATTCTGAATTTTCTTTTCATGTGCTGTAGTGATTCTTCGTTATTCATGCACAGTTTTTTTTATAGAATAAAATAGGGAGAAAAAGAGCAGCAACGCCGTAATATTATACGGGAAAATATTCACCTAAAAGCTCAATTTATTAAAATACCCCTGTACTCACGTATTTTTTTTGTTTAAAATATCACACAATGAATGGACTACGCTCCTGCAGCTAAAAGTTTGAGTTCCATCGTTTTCTAAGAGGACAAAAGAAGATAGAAATAGGAAAAAAAAGAGAAAAAGTCCACAGTCCTTAGAGGTAAATGTCATCTCCTACTTTCTAAAAATGCCCTTTCATATATTTTTCTCGCATTTCATCAACTGTAATGTGATTTCCACGGGATGATGTAATGATTGAAGGGGAGAAAAATGAACGTTCTCATTTATTTCGAATTTATTAAAATTGTCATGAAATGCTCCTTTAATTTGCTGAAAAAAATACTCTGAAAAATACTCTCACAGATTGAATTGATTCTTGTTATTTTCAATTTTTAATAATGCAGTACAGTGAAAAGTATTCATCTTTTATAAGCTCAAACACGTTCGAATAAATTCATAAATGAATCCATCCGATGTTCAATAGAGATTGAATGATAATTTTTTATTTATATACATGGAAAAGAATAGAGTAAAAATAATTCATGAAAATTCATAAATGAAAATGTTTTGAATTCTGATTAATATCTGTGATTCACATCTCCTTTTTTAATCCTTCTACGGCTAAATAGGAATCGGGAAATTTCAATAATTTTTTCTACAGCCGAAATTTCATCTCGTAAGATGATTTTCTGTGTGTACAAAAAAAAATCGCTAAAACAATATTTTATAATTAATTAAAAACTTTGGCCAGAATTCTTTTCCGAATCGGGATTTATTGGGGACATTGTAACTGTGTTAGTGCCTCACCGACTCTACGTAGAAGCATGCGTCACGCAGAGGCAGACGGTATACTTCAGACGCGCTTGGCTTCAGGTGGAAATATTCCGAAAACTATCGAAACAGGCTGCGAATAAAATTTAGGGGATGAATAAACGAATGCAATAAGCAAAACCCCGTTCTTCTACGAGTTGTAGTTCACGAGATATTAATTTTTCACTGTAAAGCTTAAGGAGGAACAGCAGGAAAATAGAATCGCAATATTAGTGTTTTTTATTTTTTTTCTCGACACTTAACTAACTTAAGTATATAAGCAACAAATTGTTAAAGTTTCAGTCAGTTTCACCTTACCAATCTTCAATAACAATTTTCCGATTTCTCACGCGATGTTATAGGCCAATACTTTTAGAAGTAAGAAAAAAATTGAGAGAACGCAAAAAAAAATGTAAATCTTTTTCTACTTAACGTAATTCCACTATGGCAACCGGTGATTTTTTTAAACCCATCACCAACGCAATTCTACACAATTTACATTAATGTCTCAAAACACGTCAATTTTTCAATCAAGACAGGCGCCATTTGCAAAAACGTGGCAACAGCGTATGTGACGTCACTGCAAGTAGAAGCACGCGGATTTTTCAAAACCGATACTCTCACGCTAACAGGTTAGAAACACACATTTGATTGGCCAAGAGTATCAGCTCAATCGATGGAGATGCGGTTTTACCGACCGAACTGTTACCAGCTCATAAACGTAGAAAGACGACGTTGCCAAGTGGAATACATTCTCAATAATTACTTAAATAATTCCTTTTAGTAAAGAAATTGATTAACTAATTGTTACGGATGCTCTATACGAGTTATAATTTTTATTTATTAACTATTTCTCAGCTTTTACGCGATATGGGCATTTTTTTTAATTATGATATTTCATTTATTTGCGATTGGCACTATTCGTCGGGAGCTTTGATGTTTCCCCCTGTGCGCCTCACCCCGTAGAAACCTGCTGTTCCTCCTTAACAATGACGAGCAAGACCCAAAATAAAATTACAGAGTTTTGACTCTACCGACTGTGTATAGATGACTCTTATTATTTCGTGACATCACTCTTTTTGCCGCAATTCCAAAAAGAACAATCAGAGCCTCGCCCGTCATATTCGAATTTTCCATTAAAAAAATCATATTTCAGAAACGAAGAGTTGTAGAATAACGGGGTTTTGCACCTTTTGTTCTTTGATTTTTTCTTTAAATTCAATTCACAGCATGTCTCTATAGAGAGTATAGCCGGGTTTGCATGGGTAATCTGCCCCACGGCTTTTTTGATTCGCACTTGGGTGATCGTCATTGGGTCTACCAATGGTGAAATAATTAATCACATTGGAGAATAACTATCTGAATAGTGACGAAGAAATTTTTTCGGTGGTTTTGGAATTTACTGCATGCAGCAAAACTTAAAGGGTCGCTCTCGATATCGGCTCAATTCTTCCATTTGATATCACCAGAATTGTCGGATTCTGTATCATCTCACGTATGGCATTCGATCGTGCAACAACAAAAAGATTTCATGGTTTATGGTCGTCGTTAAGTTTATTCCTATTCAATTCCATTGATTCTGGTGGTATTAGAATTGCAATTATCGGCCCCCCCCCCTGAAGTTTTGAAAGGTGATGCTATTCTCACCTTGAATGTGATAGATTTCAAATATTCATTGAAACGAGTGAGAAGAGGAGCACTTTTTGCTTTCATCAACTTTTTCACAAAAATTAATTGTGCAATCTTTTGATTTCTCACAAGAATGAACCGTGATTGAAAGCCATTGATGCATATGAAACAGAATCATAGAAAAATTTATGTGAATCCGCCACTGCGTAGTCCATTGCGATTAGAAAATGTGCGTCCACATACACAGAGAAAAATGTTTTCTTAATTTAAGAATGTGCAGTCACTTAATTTAAGAATGGCAGGTCACTTAAATTAAGTGACTTTTCTCACTTAAATCAAGTGACTTTTTCTTTCTTAATTTAAGAAAGTAAAACTCACTTAAATTAAGTGACTTTTCTCACTTCAGTCAAGTGACTTTTCTCACTTAAATCAAGTAACTTTTTCTTTCCTAATTTAAGAAAGTAAAAGGAACTTTAATTAAGTGACTTTACTCACTTAAATCAAGTGACTTTTCTTTCTTAATTTGAGTGACTGCACATTCTTAATTTAAGTGACTGCACATTCTTAAATTGAGAAAACATTTTTCTCTGTGTATGCACCAAAATTTCGAACAGAGTGCCCATGTAGATGTAATATTCAATATAAAAGCAATAATATAATAAACCGATAGAGTATATGGGGCATTCCACGCCAAATCGGACAGTTTTCCAACTTTGCATTTTTGATTTCCTTTATTTTCTGACATTTTCTTGTATCTATCGAAACACACTTTTCGGCCAAATTTGAGATTTTTCTGATTATCTGATTATTCTGATTTTTATAGATAAAAAAAGCTGTTTTTACGGTTTTTCGCTCATAACTTCCATGAAAATGGTCCAAATTCATTGTTTTTTTTTGGAAAATTCTCGTTTTTTCATCTACTTTTCGAAAAAAAATACCAAAAAATTGTAACGGTTGGCTTGACTGACCTTGAGCCAACGCGTTAAATGCACTGAAACCCCTCAAAACTGACCCAAATTTATGCTCCAAAATTTCCCCAAATTACTCCCGATTAATTTCCCTTTATTTAAACTGGGCGCCAGTCGTTTTTCCGAAATTCTAAGAACTTGGGGGAAAACGACAAATCCCCAAGTTTTATTCTAAATCAACGATAATACAAAACCCCAAAAAGACTCTAATTTTACCCGCTTTTTTATATGAAACTCTCAATTTATCCCGAGGGGGAGAGGGGACGATACCCTCTATTTGGGTATTCGTGACGACAAAAAACTATACACAAAACTCATGACGAATTTTCGGTTTAAACAATAAAAATCAAGTATATTCAGAAGAATTAATTATATACACGTAAATTGCAAAAAAACATGAAATATTCAAAGTAACTTTTCGTGATTAATTTTATAATTATTTCACACTAATTGTTAACTCAAAATCCAACTCAGAATGACCAACAATAAATCCCACATTAGCCGGGTGGCCTCACCCGGAACAGACGCTAACTCGATATTTTCTTTACTTTAAATTCTTTACTCAAAATTCTTCACTATTAATCTTTACTCAAAATTCTTTACTCTAAACTCAAAATGTTAATTGTACGGCGACTCGCGTACCTTACGTTATCTGTGCTGTCTTTCTTCCGTGTTGACCTCTCTTTATTTTTCTTTACTTCAATTTTCCTTACGTAATTCTTTACAATTTTCTTTACGTTTCTTTACACGATGTGATCGCCACGGTGTCCCGGGAGAAGAAGAACGAGTCTTCTCTCCCACGACTTGGCATTGGGTTCCCTCGGCTGTTTCCGCTCAATTTCGGTAGAGCCGAGGCCCAACCCAACCAATTGTCCCGCGAGTCCCCCACTACTTTACCCTAACGTCACTGGCTTTACTTGAATTTCTCTTAAACTAACTAATTCCAAATAATGTACAAAAATAATCATAATAACTCGGACAATATTTTCCCGACAATTATAAATGGAAAACTTTAGTCTTTTCTTTCCACACACATAACTTTAGTCTTTATTTTCACACTTTTAATTTGAGTCTTTTCTTTCACTGACTCCAATGCTGATTCTGGTGATCTCCAACTTCCTTCACTGTTGGCCAACATTCTTCCTAGTTGGCTGCTGATGCTGGACCAAGTAAATGGATGCTGCGTCTTCCCAGTTCTCCCTAATTGGCCTTGATATCCGATGAATAATCTCTGGGACTGGGGAAACTCTTCTCCAGTCCTACCTCTTGACTTTTTCTCCGTTTTCTCGGAGTTAATTTCAACGAAACAAACAAAAATAATTAGCGAGGTCACAAAATATGTTGACCTCACTCTGGACATTTGCTGTCTTGACTCCAAATGAGCCCTATCCTCACCGGGTACCGCGAATCGCGACCAAAACCGTGATTTTCATGAAATTTATTTCTTATTTTAATTTTATTGATTCTGTGACGGTAAAAACCGTCACAAAATTATGCCAAGAGTTTTTCTGTATGATTTCTGAAATTAGAGATTTGAATTGTGATTTTCAAACTGTTTGTACCCTTTAATTTTTTTGAATTTTTTTTATTTTAAACTTCTATCAATTGTCGAAATTTTGAGCCCCGGTTGATCGTGGGCCTCGGGAAATTATTATTTTTTTTCGATTTTTGAATCTTTTGAAAAAAAATTTTCGGTCTTATCCATTATTAAAACTATTTTTTGTTATTGTTTACTCTTTTTTGAGTAATTTCGAATTAATTTCGATCATTTAACGGATTTTTGAAAAAATTAACAGTTTTAGTTGAAAAAAATCACAAGACCGTTATTCATTTATTTTATTTCATTATAGGGGAGGGCGGGACAAAGTGAAATGGCGGGCCAATGTGGAACGCTATTATAATATCAAAGGTTACATATAAAAAACATATCGAGGGTTGAAAAGCAGGAAATCGTATGTGCCGAAATGAGCATTGCTATGGTAAAAAATCGTCTGTATAAGACATACGACCTCCTGCTTTCAATGGCAAATTGAATAATCTTTTCTATACTCGTTTTTGAGAATATTTTAAAAATTATTGGAGATACGCCATTCTTGCTCTCCGACTTGCTTGTAGTTCTCGAAATTTTCTACAGGAAAGGAGAGGGAGGAAATTGTGCTATCTCAATCAGTTTCCAAAATATTCAACAACACAAGGGATAAAAAAATAGCATTAATGATAACAAATGAACCTTTTCTATTTACCTTATAGCTTAGCTGATTCGGTAAAATGATTTTTTCCTGAACCCCAAAAAATTCTCTTAAGAACTCAGTGAAGGTTCAAAGTAAATAGAGAGGGTTCTTTTTATTGTCATTACTATTTGGGAATATCTCAAAAGCTAAGTGAGATGGTGCAATGTCACTCTTATATCCTCTTGTAATTCTTGAAATTTTCTACCCTTCTTTACAAAGAAGGGTTCCAATAGAATCGTCGTAAGTCGCTCGATAGCGAAGATAATGCTATTCTTCTATTATTTGTTTCTGCTGAATATCTTGGAAACTGATTGAGATAGCGCAATTCTGTTTCCAGCCTTTCCTATAGGGAATTTTAAGAGCTACAAAAGAGTATCAAAGCAAGAATGGCGTATCTCAATTCATTTCCAAGATTTTTTCAAAGAATGAATGAAAAAAAATTAGGATTCTTTTGTTTTACCTCTTCGCTCTTGAAATGCAATATGAGAATTTAGGAAAAGATTATTCAATTTCGCACTTAAGGGAGGCATACATGTAAAAAAAAAATAAATCGATTTTTTTTTTTTCATAAATCGTTAGAATATCATCTCAAAAATATGCCTGTAAATTTTCGAAACACAATTATCATTATTTATACATTAAAAACGCTATTGAAGTCTGTAACTGAGCGCTCGATTCTCGGTACCTGGGTTTCGAATTTACACTCTTGGGGTCTATTGTATGGTCGAATCGGGTCAGCAGATTTTTCGAAAATCTTGCAAAGAAAAACGAGTTTTATGAACGTACCGAAGGACTTCTATATGGCCCTGGAATCGCTGATTAATCGGTAAGACACTGTAATCATATAGTTTCTGTGTGTCAAAACTTTAAGCGCGTTTTTCTCGAAACGACTTTTTTTTAATTTGCGGGCGGGATAACTCAAAAAGTTCTCAACCGATTCCAATGAAATTTTTCACACGTCTACTTTATAGTAATAGCTTCTAGTTGAACCTCAAATATTCCAAAATTTTTTTCACAAATCAACCCTTTTTACCAAAAAACCATTGAAAAAAACGGGAAAAAATCAAATTTTTTTTTCTGAGGTTTGCCAAATTACAATTTTTTTTACTTTTTTGACTTTTTTTGGTATAATTAGAAGATATATGTTTTATAAACACGTACAAACTTTTTTTTTAATTTCACATTATCGTACGAGAAGTGAGAACGCTCGCCAATTGATGTCTTTTTTTAAGAGGGTCTTGGCAGATTCATTTTTACGGCGGCCATTTTGAAAAAAAAATTTAAAAAAAAATTTTATTTGTACTTTAATATATAAGAAATAACCCTACAAAATTTCAGAATGATTCAGTTATTCCTTCCCAGTTTAAAATGTCCTTAAAAAACGGTAAAAATTAAGGCGTTTACATGTATCGCCCCGCCTTAAAGCAGAAGATCGTATTCCCTACACATACGACCTTTTGCTATAGAAATGGCCATTTTGGTGCATATGACTTTCTGCTTTTCAACCCTCAATACATTTTTCATATGTAACCCTTGATATTACAATATCGTTCCACTTGGCCTCCACGTTCTACATTGCCCCACCGTTCCATTTTGCCCCATCCTCCCCTATAATAAAATAAAATGAATAAATAACATTCTTTGCGATTTTTTCAAACTAAAACTGTCAATTTTTTTAAGCTCCGATCAATGATAGAAATTGATTCAAAATTATTCAAAAAAGAATAAACAATAACAAAAAATAGTTTTAATAATGGATAAGACCGAAAAAAAAATTTCAAAATTTTCAAAAATCGAAAAAGAATAGTAATTTCCCGAAGCCCACGATCAACCGGGGCTCAAAATTTTGAGAATTGATAGAAGTTGAACATAAAAGAATTTCGAAAAAATTAAAGGGTACAAACAGTCTTAAAATCGCAATTCAAATCTTTAATTCAAGAAATAATACAGAAAAATACTTGGGATAATCTTTTTGTATTTTTTTCAACAAGTACATGAAAAAACGAGAATTTAAAAAAAAAACGCTGAATTTGGACCATTTTTATGGAAGTTATGAGCAAAAAACCGTAAAAACAGCTGTTTTTTCGAAATTCGATATCTTTTGAACTGATGATCAGAAAAATCTCAAATTTGGCCGAAAAGTGTGTTTCGATAGATACAAGAAAATGTCAGAAAATAGAGGAAATCAAAAATGCAAAGTTAGAAAACTGTCCGATTTGGCGTGGAATGCCCCATATATTCTACGTAAACTTCCCATTATCCATCCGCGAATAGGTATGTATTAACTCATTTTCGTAGTGGAAAACTACTTGGTTAGATGCTGTTGTCATGGAAGGACTGGCCAGTGTGCGGGATTTACCGATAAAACAGTGTCACCCCAACCTACAGATTATTAGCGTCACTGAGATCGATAGCACGCCTCAATGTGGCTCCGACGCAATCACGGAGAATGTGAGAGAGAAAGTGAGAAAGAGAGAGGAATAATTCGCAAGAGTCAAGGATATATACGCGAGTTGAAAAGGTCGGAGAGAAAACGAGACTGAAAAGTCTCTCATGAAAAAAAGTTATCCTTTTTGTCCCATGATTTGTGTATGTGTGGAATAAAGAACTCATTTGTTCATTCAGTAAACCGAGCGTGTCGATTTTGACGGACTCAGTCATCGACAGAAATAATGAAACTGAATTGAAAAAATAGAGGAAACAACAAAAAAAATTTGCTCATTTCTATAGTTTTCATTCATTTTTTTTTTATAAAAAAACTTTTCCTCACTTTTATTTTGTGATAGTTAAAATAGGATTGGAAGGCGCATTTCCCAAATACGAATGTAATTACTCTCGTGGCATTAGGTTTTGGTTTGCTTGGGGGCAATTTCATTAACAATGTTCCTGTGACGACCATGGACGGGTCGAGCGTGTAATTAATTCCAGTTGGCGATTCGAAAAAACGAAAAAATCGTTCAACTATTCTTTTTCTCCATTTTCTGTTTTCTTGTAGCGAAGAAAAAAAATGAAATTATATAAGAATAATGTCATTGATTATAACACCAGAATTTTTATGTATATTGTATACTGCATTGTAAAAATAGATAATTCTATCTGCCGATAATTTCGACAAAATTTTTAAGTAAATTGTACGATTATTATTTTTAATGCGTGTGAAACAAAAAATGAGCGAAATTCATGAACCATTATATGCATAAATATTAAAAAATAATTATAAATAATTGTAAAGGTTTCGTCTTAAGCGAGCCAATGACCTTTTCGCCAAGCTTTAAACAGCACGGTCAGAAACAAATGAAATATAAACAATCTAAAAAATTCTGTGTTTATTCTGTGTAACACAATTAACTGTTACAATTAAAATCGTAACATTTATTATCTGCTAATTAATTGTTTTAACGAGTGAAGGACTTACGACTTATATTAATTATAAGATTTTAATGAAACTAACAACTTGAAAACAATAAACAACAAACAAAGAATATTGTAATTATAAGTTAGTGAATGAATTATAATTAGTAAATTTCGTGTTACTCATGACCCATCATGTGGAATATGAAAATGTTTGGAAAAGAGAAAAAAGAATCAAGCGGAACGTGGACACCGTTAAATAATAAACTGACACACAATAGCACAAACTGTATTATAAATAATTGTACTTATATACATATGTATAATTCATAAAATTTTGAAAAAATGAAAAACTGAGAAGAATCCCCCGTAAAAATAATATACTTGAAGATCTGATTTTTAAGCTTTTACTTTTATTCATTTTGATTTTCCTTCTTTCTGTCCAAGAAAAACGTAATAGAGCACGAACTTGAAACTGTCAGTAGAATTGGATAAAATAAAATCGTACAAGCAATAATAAATAATAAATAACATTATTGAAACTTATCATTTCATTTTCTCTCTCTCTCACTCTCATTTCAACACTTCTCATCCAATTTTTTTCCTCCTCTACTCGTCATGACAACAAACTTGGGAGTTTCGAAGACTGTAGAATCACTCACACCCTTTATCTGTCTACATGAAGGAAAAGAAAGAAAGAAACAGCGATCTCGTGACTTTTCTCAACCAAATAAATCAAGTACTTTTTACGAGAGCTAGAATTCATAAATTCAAATTATTTTCTTTAGATCACATTGAGACCCAGCTTCTATATTCTAATTCATGTTATTTCCTTTTTTTTTTTTGTTAAATGATCGCAAGGAAAAAAAGTGAGGAAAATAATGAATCTCAATTATTCGTCTCGATGAAACAGCACTTAATACTGGATTAAATACCAATCGATTCTATCATTCCCTTTTAGATACTAAAATCATTTATATCGATGTGGAAATTTGCTTTGTTGAGGTAAATACGTAACTTGATAATCGAGCAAGCAGTGAGTTCTATCTATCTCCTCTACCTGTGCACTTTTTCATAAAAGAGACCGATCGCGCTTTCGCGCACGGAAAATAAACTCATCTTCTTTTTCCAATTCAAATTTATTTGATTGATTTCTTCGATGATTATCTTTCGAGTTGAATTAAAAACTCTTACGAATAATCGTTAATTACTTCAAGGAATTATTGTATTCTCCATTTCTATTGTTTCCGAAATTGAGAGCGCAATTTTAGTCAACCAATGAGAAATGAGGAATAGACATGACAGTTTTAGCGTTACATTCGATGTGTATGAACTTTTTAGGATAACATTTAGAAATTTGAATTTTCCTACTCTTTTTTATCTCAATTTTATCAAATACTCTTCCGTAAGTGAGTAGTCTCATTCTGAAAGGAATATTCATATTGTGTCAGGTTCATGCCATTTACCCAATTCAATTCAGCAGAAATAAGGAAGTATAAGGGAAAATGGACTGTGTGGAACTGTCAATGTCCTGGGATCGACTTAACAGATTCCAGAAAAATCCAATTCTGTTGAAAGTGGATTTCCCGGCTTGAGAAACCAGCAACGTTCTTCAATTTCTTTTATTAGTTGCAAAAATATTCGTAATTTAATACAGCTCATTTTACATTGTTCTACCCTACTCAAAAGTCACTACACAATAATTATCATGACTCCAATAAATTACTACAGAAACACTTGACATTTCAGAGACAAATCAGTAGAATTTATCACTCATATAATTCATTAATGGAGTAGCAGAGGAGGATACGATAAATAATCACACGTAATTCCTTTTCACAAATTTCCCCGAATCGCTGATAGTTTTCTTTAAACATCTGTGATTTTTAATTGAGAAAATTATGGTTACCTTCTCTTCTTCGAATCTAATCAATTCGAAGATATTTCTCAAAAAATTGATGATACCTTTGAATATTCATCATTTTAAAAAGTATGTACAATGAATAAAAATGAATAAATAAACTTTTTTTTATTCCAAATTCACAATAAAACTGACATTTATCGATTACGTGTAATATTACGTTTGGAATAATAATAATAATAATAAATAATAATAGAAAGAAATAATATTCTATCGATAATATTGGAGCAATGAAATCACTGTGATATCACTAAAACGCTTTCAAAGGTGTATAGATGGGATTGAAAATGTGATTAGTAAAATTTCGTAGCAAAATCGAACAACAAGATTTTGAAGAATTACCTACGAGAAGGATTTTAATGAAACTGTGTTGAAGATTCAAAATGACAGAAGCAAATGGAATAATTGAAGGAGGTAAATGATAAGAAAGGAGAGAATAAACAACAAATTTTAATGACATTAATTATCGTGAATGATTATAAATCATTGATAATATTATTAAAATTCTAATTGTAATCAAATTTAGGATACATATAAAGATATATTTATGTTTATATATTCGGTTTTGTCTGTAAATATTTATATATACATGAATATATATATGTACATATATATACATATATATACATGTATATATACACTGCAATGCACTAAAATGAATAGAAAAATCTTCTAAAAAAATCTAAACTATTAAATATTCAACTATACAAAAGAAAAAAACAACCATTTAATAACGAATGTACACATGTATATATGTATAGAGATCCCTTGTGTACGATATATACATGTTTATGTATCGATTGATCTTATCAATATTATATTAACATAATATTATCATTATTCAATGAAATTATTATCATCATCGTTGGTCTCACTATTATCCATTAACAAAAGCGAAATAAAAAATTAAAATTGAAAAAAAATTCCTCTTGTCTAATAGCGTTGTCTGTTATAGAAAAAATGAAGGGAATTGGGAGAGATTTTAAATAAATAAATTTTAAAACATTAACAATACTAATATTTAATATATGACGTAATGATGACTGCGAGGAATAATTGTTTGTGTGTAAATAGAAATTTTTATGTAGAAAAAAAAAACAAATTTTTCAAATTTATTTTATATTCAATTTTTATTCAAATATCAATATGCTTCTCTCAACAGTTTCAATGCTGGTCACGTAAAGGATATTGCGATAATATATCATGTATTTTCTCCTCCATAACGTTGTGTTCCAATTCAAATGAAGAGTACAGAATAAAACATTGCACAAAAGAATTTGTAGAATAATTTGTTAGAGATATTTCAAAAAAAAAAATTTTACTGCGAACAAATATTATGATATGTTATCCGGTTCTTCATGGACATATTGAAAATTTCGTTGCGTTAATAAAAGAATAAATACAAAGATGGAAAAAACAATGAATAAAAACTATGCTCGAACAATCAGAATGAAACTAAAATCACAATATCTTTAAAATATGAACGTTTGTAGAATGAAAAAGGAAAAAAAATGAAAGAACAAAATGTATATATATATAGGGGAGAGTGGGGCAAAATGGACCCTCATTGTAACATGATTAAGGAATTTTTTTGTAATGAAGGACTCGACGAAAAAATCTGAAAAAATTTGAGAAAATCTTCCAACATATGTATATTGTTTGTAAATTTTTTCAGATTTTTCGAAGCAACCGCTGCTTTTTAAAAAATCTCGAGGCATCTCATCTTTTAGGTCCATTTTGCCCCACTCTCCCCTATATATATATATATATATATATATATATATATATATATATATATATATATATATATATACATTTCTTCCATTTTCTATTCATTTCCATATATATATGTTAATAAAAATTAATTTATTAATAAATTTATTTGTTTAATGGCGACATTGCCTCGTGGATGGGAGGTGGGGAAAAGATGTGAGAATCAAAAATTCGATGGTAACTATAGTAACTCGCAATAGCTCAGCGGTGGAGCACCTGACATGTAATCAGAGGGTCGTGGGTTCAAATCCTGCTTGCGCATTACATATTTTTTCCGAAATTTGATTCTCTTAAAAATTTATTAATAAAAATTAATTTATTAATAAATTTATTTGTTTAATGGAATAAATTTATATGTTTTATATATATATGGAAATGAATAGAAAATGGAAGAAAATTAACGTCGATTAATCTCTTCGTTCCTAGTAATTTGTCGAAGCATCTCCGCAGTGCAAATGACTTTAAAAAGAAAAATACAAATGATTAACTCAACAGTTTCCAACTGCATATTATCATCCACTGAAAATCAGACAAACTCGATCTCCGATTATCTCTGTGTTTTCCTGAAATAAAAGTAAACTTTATATATTCAGGCGAGAAATTATTTCTTCAATTACCTTAGAATGAACGATATAATAAACATTAGAAGAATAAACATAATTTTTTCAGATTCAAATATGACATCAGTGTCTCGATGTTCATCGAATTATATTCCTCATTAATTCACATTGGAGTTCTCCCGATAAATTGAAATAATAAATAATATGTACAGCTGATTATCTACTCAAATAAGCGTATTGAATGCAAATTCACGAAATCTCACATAATTATTCCGGGTATACATAAGCGGATGTGCTTTGCCAACGCAAATGGCGAGAAGCATTTTTCGAAACGAGAAAAAAAATAAACAAGAAACAAATAAAAATCAAAGGATAAAACTCAAATTGTTTGGAGTGAATGAAGTAAAATAACGGCAAAGATTCAAGGAGTTGAAGAACTGAAGAAAAAAATATCATTCAATAAAGAATTCAATTGAGAAATAAGATAATATTTTTAAGTTTCCGTCATTCATTTCACAGTACGTTCAATCTATGAAAAGTCTTCCAGTTTTTGCCGAACCAATGTATTAGAGATGGGTCGTTACCCCGAGGGGCTATTCATTTAGGAATCCGGCAACACAGTGATTGGTGATTTCACCTGATTTCAGGGAGATTCTATGTGATTTCATGCAATCATCGATTCCATGTGATTGCATTGGGTTTTTTTTGGTGATTTCGTGATTCCAAACAATTCCAAGTGATTTCCAATTTTCGATTTAATCTATTTAGTGTAAGATGAAGGAATAGGGAGAGGGGAATATGGGTGGGACTTTGGAGAAGAGAAATGCATTATATTCAGTGATGTGAAACTAAAAACTGACCGGTAAGTTTACCGTCATTTTACTGGTAACTTACACATAATTGACCGAAGCTGAATTACTGACGGTTTTTGTCAGGAATAAATTGACCAAATTTTGCGTCAGGAAAATGACCCATTATTTAAATTACAGTCAGTTTACATCTATATAGCTGAATTTAATTTTCTTCTCTTTTACTTCATTTCAGAGAGCAAAATTCACATGAAATATTGACGTTCACTCCATTGTATTGCATAATACAAATTTCTTTGAAATGCAATGCTTTACATTTTTCTTTCCTTTTGAAGCTTCATGTGTCTCAAAAAAAAAAGAAAATTTAGACAAGAATGACCGAAAAAGTGACTGAAATAAAAAATTGCCATCAGTTTCCATCTATATAGATGATCTTCCATCGTAAAACATAATTATTAACGATAAAAAAAAAATTACCGTCAGTTTCCAACAGGAATTACAGGTCAGGTCAGAAATGGTCAGGAAACTGTCATTTTACAACTGACCTGACACATCCAAAGAATGACGGTAACTTTACATCTCTAATTATATTAACGCAAGAGGGGTCAAGCATAGTAGTTTTTATAAGGGAGGTGAATGAAGGGATGATGTCATAAAATTGGAACAATGAGACTGAAATGATTTTTTGGAGAACTGAAGAACAGCGTCCATTTCACACATTCAACTAAATAAACTCAGCTCTCTACTTCCATCAGTAATGAACAAACGTCAAAATTAGAAACATCTCATAAATTATTTGTATATATTTGCATATATGCATATATACAACGCAGCGTGGTCAACATATTTAGAATGTCTGGAGATGGAAAGTAGTGAAATTTCACCAGAGTTTGGTGATTTTTTTTTTTTGTAGATAGTGTCTTTGTGGGTAACGCGATGTCTCTATACTTCTAAGGATTCTACAGGAAAATACTCGAGACAATACGAGTTTTTTCTACTGAAGTTTTTTTTTCTCATTTTGTTCATATCGTTCAAATAATTTCATCAATAATGAGGATTATAGAAAAAAAATCATTGTATCGTGTATTTGTTGCCGATGAAGAACTCTTAATAAGATAGTTGCACTCAACCATAACTCAAAAAGTGAAATAAGGTGAAGAAACCAGGAACTGGTGTTTTCGGAGAAATGAGGCCAACGAAACGTTTCTGAAAATTTCTCGCTTGGAAAAGTGAACGAAAGGGAGGAAAAACTTATCCCTCTGAGGCCTATTTTGAAAGGCCTATCTAATTCTGAAAATTCTTAATAATCCTATGGAAGAAGCTAATGCAAGTGATCAGACTGACTGATGCTATAACTGGGCTGTAGACTAGCGGTTAGCAGGTCAGTTTCGGGTGCAAAAGGTTCCCAGATCGAGTTTACCCAGATGCAAATAAATTCCCTGATTGAAAATGTCTAATTTCAGTGAAAACTTTCATCTCACGAGCAAATACAACGATGAATTACTTGAAAGTGAATAAATAAATGATTTTTCGATATTCAGTTGATTCATCAATTTTTATGGTCTTTCGGATTATTTATGGAATTTTTTATCTGCCACTGATGAGGAATGTCTCATCCAGTCCAGAGTTGGAAATTCAAGTGAGGACCTGACTTGACGAAGCGTCACAGTCTAGACTTTAATCAGATAAGGTATCTAAGCGAGGGTCTGAGGTCCGGAGTCAGGCCAGCCTGATCTAGTCCAAATGGGACTCGGATTGGGATTTCTAATCAGGTCATTGTCAAGCCCCCTCTCTTCCATCTTCGAAATAAATAAGCGAATATGATAAAATAAGCAACTGCGGAGTAATCAACCAGTCATACAGTACGTTCTGAGAAAATAAAAAACCGAATGTATTGATAATAAAGATTAGCAATAATGAGTTTTTTTCCACATGACAATTAAAGAAGACATCATAATATTTTCTGCACTAATTTTATGATCATTCATGATAATCATACTCAGTAAACATGCAATCATGGATGAATTTAACAATTAATGGAAAATAATATTGAAATGTCATAACAGTTATTGAGAAATGAACTTCTAACATATTCATGGTATGACACAATTGATTCTGTGATTACGATTGGAACTGACAAAACTATGGATATAATTAAATCCTTATTTCTTAAAAAACGAGGGAAAAAATTAGAAAGAAACAAAATGTAAATAATGAAAATTGTTCAGGGCCTTATTACAGCTTCTTACTCACTGGATTGAAATGGATGAAGCTGTCAAGACAATGGCTTTCAGTCGTTCTTACTATCTTCTTGTTTTTCATAATTCCTTTTATCGTAATTTTCACATCTCCCTTTTTCTTGTATCTTACTGCCGAAAAGCACTGAAACGTCAGAGTCTGGAAGCGTCTCTTCAACGAACATGCCTCGTCGACTACCGGAAACTCAGTTTAAAAAGTTCCCGGTTTTACTCAGTAGAAAGGAATGGAAAAAAATTACAACGAGCGGAACAAAATCTCCGCTTTTATATTGCGTCATTGATTCGCTGCCATAATATCAAAAATAGCAGAAAAATCAGAGAAGAAAATGATTACTTTCCTCCTGCATCTTGATTCTGAAACAATACTAAACGTCATCAGCTAGAGGAGGCTTTGCCGCGAAAATGAAAAATCGATTTTTTGATTGATCTTCACGTATTGAGACCTCTATAATATTTTCTGATAGTTTTTAGGACTATGTCTGTCCTTCTGTGTGTATGTGACGAACTTTTCGTTTACGTTTTCTCATCAATCAATAATGCGATCGAGATGAGCAATGTCGCAATCGAAGCCTCTCGCTATAGATTGGTGTTGATTAGATTCCGGTTAACATCGGTCCAGCAATTTTTTAGTTTTTCACAAAAAAATCACGATTTTTTTCCGGATATATCTCGGGTTCTATTACATACGGTCATATCGTAAAAATTCCAAATGGAGATAGAAGGTGGAATTATTCGTCGGTGACGTATTTGGTATTCAATTCAAAAATATCGATTATCAAGCTATTTATGCGCACTTCCGTGAAAATACATTTTTGCTCCATGTCTATCTTAAAAATTAACATTTTTCAATCGGAACCCCATCAATCAATGGCCAATGATCTCATTCTCACCTCCATCAACTGGAGATAGTTCCAAAAAACGGAATTTCCCTTCTAATCTTAACCGAAAAGTGCGAATTTTTAAAAAATAGCAAAAAAAAATTGTTTTTAGGAAACAGCATGACATACACAGAAAAAAATGTTTTCTTAATTTAAGACTATGCAGTCTCTTAATTTAAGAATGGCAGGTCACTTAAATTAAGTGACTTTTCTCACTTAAATCAAGTGGCTTTTCTTACTTAAATCAAGTAACTTTTTCTTTCTTAATTTAAGAAAGTAAAAGACACCTAAATTAAGTAATTTTTCTCACTTGAATTAAGTGACTTTTTTTTTTCTTAATATAAGTGACCTGCACATTCTCAAATTAAGTGACTGCACATTCTTAAATTAAGAAAACATTTTTCTTAATGTGTTTTTGTGTAACATCGGGAAGTTCATAGTGCGGCCGCGAGGGGTCACACCCTTCCAGCATGCATGATTGTACGATTTGCGAGCGAGCGATCAACAACGCAACTCAATCCGCAAGCAAGCGTAGCTAGCGAGCAGCAATGCATCCCAATTCACGAGCGAGCGAGCAACTACGCGCCTCTAGTTTTGAAGCGATTCTGTCATTCCCAAATTAAAAACATTCTCAAACAATACACAAAATATTTCATGAAAAAAGGATTTTCCAAATAATTCACATTCTCATGACCTCAATATTTTTCTCCCGCGCCTTGGATGAAAAAGAAATGAAAATACCTACCTCGAGACAATTTCTGGCGTAAAATGTGTTTTCAGTCTTTATCATATATATCCAAATAAAGGATAAACACATGATATTTCATTCAACCAAAAGATAATAAAGACGGGAAAAATAAATGAAGCTGAATGAAAATTGTATGAATGTATATGGTGAATTTTCGAGAACGTTATATGGGTGGCTCGTAAGAAAATTGTGGAATGGAGTGAGGATATAATATAGAGAAGGCTGGAGATTTTCTCCATGAATTTACTGCTCTTCCATTTTGATGACACTCAGTTCAGTCGGACTGCGCTCACACTTTCGACTTTTCATATTTTCTTTCTTTAAATTCTCACTCAATCCCTCCGTTCATCCTTCATCTCTTGTTTTATCCTTCCCATCAATCGCTTCTGTATGGAGGTTATGGGAGAGAATGCAATTGATACTCGACCATGAATACGAAAAACTACTGTCAATGGAAAGAAAGTGCAAGGCTATATCTTATTAATTCTCACTCTGCGATGGGAATCACAGTAATGATATTAGGAAGAAAGAAATAGTATGATTCATGTTTTTAGCAGATGTTATGTTTTTAACAAAATAATAAATTGATTGATCTAGAAAAAAGCGTACGCTCACATTCACTGGTTCACGAAATTATAATAGACATGACTATGAAAACCGAAACGCTCCATTAGCACTTATCCCATAACATTTTTCAGTGTGTTGAAAGGGGATAAGACATCGGCAAAGAAGGAGTAGTAAAAAAATATGGTTATGAAAATGGTTGAAGATGATATGAAACTGTAAGCGAGGCTTTTATTGTTGATGATATTAAAAGACTGCTGGAGATATTCTCAACGAGGCATGGTATATTGAGAAATGAAAATCTCATTTAAGTGATGAAATAAATGGCATTTCGTTTGCATCTTGTGAGTTATTTTGTGATAGGATAGATGGAAAAGTCAATATTCAGTGTTATTTGACAATTGATCGTCACAATACATATAACCTAGACGGAAGAGACTATGAAATTGAGAGTGTCATTAATTCTCGCGTTGCCGAGATGGGACTTTCGCGAACGGTGATGGCACCACAATAATTGTTAATTTCCATTGGCGAATTGCGAATACAAAAGAAATGAACTAATCGATGGTGAGTAAGCAGCTCAAGCAATGTGGCAATGCGCAGAGCATGATCTCTTGTTCTTTTTGCAAACGGTGCCACTTCTTCAATAATACAGTGATAAGACTCCACATGAATTAGGCATCATTTATTGGTATAAATAGGGTCTAATCAGCGAATACGTTTCTTCCTCCTCTTCAAATTTCTCGCTACATTCTATTTTATCAAGTTTCAATATCAATGAATTACGTGCGAATAGTTCGTGCTGGAAACTCGAGTGAAGAAATATGAGATAGATAGGTCAAGAGTATTGGTTCGGAGGAGATAGAGAGAGAAAAGCATTTGCAAGGAGTAAAAAGAAAACATTGAAGTATTCGAGGTGGTGAGAACCAGGATAAGTCATGTTGTCGAGACTTCGGTCCGTCATTTGTGTCCTTTCGTGTCGATGAAGTGAGATCTGAATGTATGTGGGGCATTCCACGCTATTTCGATCACTTCTCGGACTTTTTTTTTTAATTTTTTTCATTTTTTGATATGTTGTGGAGATGCTCAAGACAAGTGATTTCCCACAAGAAAAAAAAAAAAATTTTTTTTTGAAAATTTTACGACCATTTTCATTTTTGAAAAAACGCGGTTTTTGCCCATTTCTCTCCAGCTTTGGAGGCTCGTATCTCGGTAACTCTCGGTTATATTAAAAAATAGAAACAATACTTTTTTGTGGCAAAAGAGTACGGAAATTCATTAAAAAATTTCCATTTGTCTAAATGTAATATTTCTATTTATTATTAACAATTGAAATAACAAAAATGATGGCAACTAGAGAATGCGTGCTCCTAAAAATCTAGAAAAAAAATATGTTACAGACTGATTTATTTCTGATTTTCTTGTAAATTTTGGTGAAACTTCCGTCGACCGTTCTCGAGATATCGATTTTTTTATGTTATTGCGTGATCGGCGGGCGCTATCGAAAGGCCATGCGCATGCGCACAACGGCTTTAGCTGCGAATCACGTGGTCACTGGCATGTCAGTTACTCAGCTTACGCGCCAGCGACCACGTGATTCACAGCTAGAGCCGTTGTGCGCATGCGCATGGCCTTTCGATAGCGCCCGCCGATCACGCAATAACATAAAAAAATCGATATCTCGAGAACGGTCGACGGAAGTTTCACCAAAATTTACAAGAAAATCAGAAATAAATCAATCTGTAACATATTTTTTTTCTAGATTTTTAGGAGCACGCATTCTCTAGTTGCCATCATTTTTGTTATTTCAATTGTTAATAATAAATAGAAATATTACATTTCGACAAATGGAAATTTTTTAATGAATTCCCGTACTCATTTGCCACAAAAAAGTATTGTTTCTATTTTTTAATATAACCGAGAGTTACCGAGATACGAGCCTCCAAAGCTGGAGAGAAATGGGCAAAAACCGCGTTTTTTCAAAAATGAAAATGGTCGTAAAATTTTCAAAAATTTTTTTTTTTTTTTTTTCTTGTGGGAAGTGACTTGTCTTGAGCATCTCCACAACATATCAAAAAATGAAAAAAATCAAAAAAAAAGTCCGAGAAGTGATCGAAATAGCGTGGAATGCCCCATGTACAAAGACATAGCAGAAAACGGAGGAAGATGGACAAAGAAGAATTATATAGATATATTTCTGTATATAACGAAAATGCAGAGGAGAAGAAAATTCAACTCATTCTGGTGAAAATGTGCCTACTGTTCAAACGGGATATAGAAAGTTCGCAAAGTAAATTTGGTCAGAGAAGAAGACAACTCGATGTCGAGTTTTAATCCAATCTCTCGTATCCTATAGAGCTTTCCTTCAGCTCAGTCTCATCTTTCTTTCCCGACTATCCCTCCTTTCTCTATCCACTTTCTATTTCTTCATGCTCCATTTTCTCCCTTCGGTCGTTTTATCTCTATTTTACTCACCATCGACAGCATAGTTGAAGTGAAAATGCCATGGAGTTAACCCCTTTTATTCGGCCCATCTCTTTATCATGTTGTTGCTACTTCTATCAATCCTCTTTCTCATATTTATTTTCTGAATTTTTCTCTTAATCACGAAAATCCACAAAGATAGATGCGAAAAATTCATATGGGAAAGTTCAATGGAAATATAATTTCGTACTGCGATTGTAGAATGGAATATCAATTTCATCGTGGGATAGGCTTTCATTGAAAATTTCAGAATTCAATAAAGATATGATAGTTTCTTGTGTCATCTTCTATGAAGATCTGCTTCTTCTCAGCGAAAAATAAGAAAGAAACGACGTATCTTGTTTGATATCTTTCCTATTGAAGTTCTTCTATATAGACGCAACTGATACAGAACCAACATGCGGGGCAAATGTGGAAGATCATTATGTCCAGAGTAAAAGTAGCATGGAGGGTGCCTCGATTGTTCCGTAATTTTTTCTAATTCCTACGTAAAAGCCTTCACTCCACAGGGAATGGTGCCTTTCTTTCATCTCGTATTTGGGTTTCCACCCGGTCTTTTCTCCATAAACTCAGCCCCTCGAATTCAGTGGAAGGGAAATAATTTTTAAATTGAAAAATATCGCGATTTTATGTATTTTTAACTATATCAAAAGAGCAATGGGGGAGATTGAAGCCGAAGCAATCTGTGAGATGCAATTGAGCTGAAATTTCTTCTGGAGTGAAGGCCTCTATGGATTTTTCGAAAAAATTAGTTAATAATACGAATATATTAGAGTGTCTCCACATTTTTGTTCAGACTTCCAGAAAAAAAGTTCCGGTTCGTTTTTCACTGATTTCCCCTACTTATTTGGCACCGAAATATCTTCTTGCAAATTCTAAAAGTATGTGGAAGTAATAGATTGAAAAGCATTCTTCCACTCTGTCTTTCCAGATCAAAGATATCTCATCCACAAGCATCATAAGAGAACACCCAATCACGTCACGCGCGAACCATTCTAACTGACTCAAAAAGCATTTCTGAAAATGACCCCGCAGGAACAGTTTCAAAAGCCTCAAAGCTCATTTGCCGTCTTCTCACTCTCTTTCCATACTTCATGTTCAACCATTCGTCTTCCGTCTTTTCATACACATTCCGGGTATTTTCCCCTCTGGAATGAGTATGTATGCTCTTAATACTGTTCTTCCCTTGTATATGTGTGCACGCCCTAATTTGAGAATTTATCAAGCGGAAATCGCATTCCCCGATGATAAATTGAAAGCCTGGGAGAGTAAATGGACGAATCCACTGAAATAATGAACAAAACTAGGCGAGAATCTTCTCAAAAGGAGTTGAGGAAATCGGCAGGAATAAAAGAGAAGAAGGGGAAAAAATCACAAAAGGTAAATAAGAAAATGTGAATGCAAGAATAGTCAAGAAAGATTACACAACAGTTATTGACAGACAGATAATTTAACGACTGTGAGTAGTTTTTCTGTAGAATTCCAAATGGAGAGTCGAGTGGAGGTAATCTATTTGTAGACATCTAACAGAATTAATGGAAAAGAGAGAAGGAATAATATAATCAATCGATGGAATTTGGGGAGAATTAATTGATTTGCCATGATCATTAAATTACAATGCCAAAGTAAATAATTTTGTGGTAGATAATAAAGATGCTTATTTGTAAAGATTTCAGGAGATGATGTGGAGAAACTCACACGATATTCAAGTATTTCATTGGTTTGAATGGAGATTATAAGATAGTAAGAGGGAAAAATGATAATTATCCCATGAGTCAAAAAAATTTGATAACATTGATTAACTGTAATAATAAACTGTGAATGTAATAATTTCAGAGGTATATGTTGTCAATATTCTTGCTTTGCCACATGGTTATGAGAATTAGCGTAAATGATTACTACTATAGGTGCAGACATATTTCAGAATTCAGTGAATTGAATCGATAGATAAGCACTGAATGAATTCTCTCAAGATCTTGAGCTATTAATTCTCCTCACATGTAACATAATCATATCGCGATATTATAAACGCAATATCCATCATAGCTGATTTATCGAAACGGAGCAATAATGAAATGACTGAGGTGAGAAAACTGATTTGCTCTAGTACAACTAGACATATATACGTCTGAAGTATGAACGTATATCAAATGAGACGATTTCAGGAATGCAAGGATGTATGATCATGACAACAATTTTCGATTTGGGGCGTCAAAATTATTTTATAGTAAGATCATTCCTCGAAGAATTTTATTGTAAAAAGTTCGGGGTAGCTATCCAGTCATATAAGAGAACAAACATTATTGAAAATTGACAAAAAATACATGGGCTCTTACGGAGGAATAAAGTTGGCGGCCATGAATTGAATAAATTTTAAATGTTCAAGCTCGCGTAGTATGAAAAATTACTATGCGTAAGAAAGATGGATAGTGTAACTTGACAATATTTTCCAAATAGTATGCATTCATCCATCCTGAGAAGAAAAGTCCACTTGAAATGCAAATTTTTTCATTTAATGCTTTTTTTCTCGCCATGATTCAACACATGGGTACGTTCACTGCTCTCATGAGCGCCACTCTCGATCATACATCCTTAAACATTTGACTCTGATAGATAAGTGAGGAGACTATTTGGTTTGTCTTCTTTGGTATTAGTGAATATTATTCCACTAGTCGTCAACATCTGTGCACAAAGCTCATAAGGAAAAAGGTAAAGAACACTTCTCTCGTGGCACCATAGGTATATGAGAAAAAAGTATCTTTCGGTCGAAGATATGATTGCTGAGCAACGATCTGCCAATATATGAATAGCCAGAAGGCTCTTGGGGCACTGACTACATTTTACGGTTTGAATAGTTATTGTTACGATTATGGTAACTGTAAGGAGCCAAATTGGCTGAATGTGCTCAGGATGTTACCTTCTCGATTTCAATCTGTTGGTTCCTTGTTCAATGAGAAGAATTCACTCATATCGGGTTTCTTTTGATAAGTAAAAGATGGCTGAGTTATGTACAGCCACTAGGATTCATTGAGTCATATATAATTGTGGAAAAAAATGAATGATGAATTGCATCCAGATTGTTATTATTTCGGTATTGGAAATCTAAATGGAAAGCTTGCGGAAGGTGAGGGCTCACTTACTCTTGTGATCCTCGAAATTTGTATCATTGCCAATTAAGTTTGCCCACCTTTTTATTTTTATTTATTTATTTATTGCCATTCCTATTGTATAACCTTTCGGTTCTTTACATTTAGTGAAAATCCTTCCGTTACATTAAATTTTCCCATATATATATATATGTATATTCCGAGGACCCAATGATATATGGGGGCCAAGTCCTCGAAATTTCATTAGGTCTAATGTATATTCCGAGGACTGTAATTTTGAGGACTGCCATATAATCTTTTGAAAATGTTCATTATTTCAGAAAAACTGAAAGGGGAGCACCAATGTTAGAATTAATTAGTGAAATACATTGAGAACTCGATGAATACGGAAAATCAAAAAAGCCGATAAATTCGTGCCACCTTCATCGTGTTTTTGTTATTTCCTTCCTTACTTTTCATCACTCTTCAAATTAAATCTAGTTTGTCAATTTTCTCAAAATAGTCACGAATCTTCAAAACATCATATTATGACATCATATTAAAATAACATTTATGACTTTGACCTAGTGCCTTCTTTACAGGTCCTCAAAATTCACAATAAGCAAAAAAGTTTGCATATGTCCTCAAAATGACCATTCAGTATTTCTCTTCAATACATTACAGGTGAGTTATTGAACCCAGCCGCCTCCGCGGTCATTAGGATTTTGGAATCCTTTTGTTACTGACTAGTCGGATAATCACTTGGGAATTAAATTTTGATATTTCTTTGTTTGTTTTGATTTTCGGACGAAAGGCGCCCAACAATTACATATGAGTGTAGTGGAATAACAGGTTAAGCCAATTTTTGTCGAAAATGAGATTTTATCGGAATTTGCCTTAAAATGTATGGACACATGTCTCACAAAAAGGATTTGGCCTAGTATGACCATTTAAGGCCTCATTTTTGAACATGCATAACAGGCTAAGTTCACTTTTGGCAATTTTTCAAAAACAATTCAAGTTATGTCGACTTAACCTGGAAAAATAATTCACGAGTGTAGTGGAATAACAGGTTAAGTATATATGGTAAGCCTATATGACTTAACCTGTTATTTCAGTAACTCCTGAATTATACATATAAAAGTTAAGTCGACTTAACTTAAATTTCTTATAATTTCTGGGAGAGTTAAGGAGGAACAGCAGGAAAAAAGAATCGCAATATTATTATTTTTTAATTTTTTTCTCGACACTTAAGTATATGAGCAACAAATTGTTAAAATTTCAGTCAGTTTCACCTTACCAATTTTTAATAACAATTTTCCGAAAAACTGTCATTTTCCATGTGATTTTATGGGCCAATACTTTTGGAAGTGAGAAAAAAATTGAAAGAACGCAATGAAAAATGTAAATCTTTTTCTATTTAACGTAATTCCACTATGGCGACCGGTGATTTTTCTTTAACCCATCACCAACGCAATTTTACACAATTTACATTAATGTCTCGAAAAACGTCAATTTTTCAATCAAAACAGGCGCCATTTGCAAAATCGTGGCAACAGCGTTGTGTGATGTCACTGCAAGCAGAAGCGCGCGAATTTTTCAAAACCGAAACTTTCACGCTAACAAGTTATAAACACACATTTGATTGGCCGAGAGCATCAGTTCAATCAATGAAGATGCGGTTTTACCGACCGAACCGTTACCAACTCCTAAACGTAGAAAGACGACGTTGCCAAGTGGAATACATTTTCAATAATTACTTAAATAATTCCTTTCAGTAAAAAAATTGATTAACTAATTGTTACGGATGCTCTATGAGAGTTATAATTTTTATTTATTAACTATTTCTCAGCTTTTACGCGATATGAGCATTTTTTTAAATTATGATATTTCATTTATTTGGGATTGGCACGATCCGTCGGAACCTTTGATGTTTCCCCCCGTGCGCCTCACCCCGTAGAGACCTGCTGTTCCTCCTTAAGTAGGCATAACTCGAATCTCTTATAATTTTTAAGGGAATTAAGTCGACATAACTCAAATTTCTTTCCATAAATTTCAAGTTAAGTCAAAATTATAGAAAAAGAAGACTGCCGATAACAGTAGCTTTTGAATATCTTAATTGACTGCGGATTAATGACTTTCATCATAAATGTAGCGTAAAATGGTTCTCGCATCATCATTTTACGGTTTTTCGGCTCTCCTGAAAAATTCACTTTTTCCGACTTAACCTGTCATTCCACTACACTCGTGAATTAACGTTGTTTGAATTTATTGATTTTCTTTGATATTTTGATTCATTTGAGTTTCACGATATTATTCAATTACCGTGGATTAAAAATACGTGACAATATATATGGGGCATTCCACGCTATTTCGATCACTTCTCGGACTTTTTTTTTTGATTTTTTTCATTTTTGGATATGTTGTGGAGATGCTCAAGACAAGTCATTTCCCACAAGAAAAAAAAAAAAAAAATTTTTTTGAAAATTTTACGACCCTTTTCATTTTTGAAAAAACGCGGTTTTTGCCCATTTCTCTCCAGCTTTGGAGGCTCGTATCTCAGTAACTATCGGTTATATTAAAAAATAGAAACAATACTTTTTTGTGGCAAAAGAGTACGGGAATTCATTAAAAAAATTTCCATTTGTCTAAATGTAATATTTCTATTTATTATTAACAATTGCAATAAAAAAAATGATGGCAACTAGAGAATGCGTGCTCCTAAAAATCTAGAAAAAAAATATGTTACAGACTGATTTATTTCTGATTTTCTTGTAAATTTTGGTGAAACTTCCGTCGACCGTTCTCGAGATATCAATTTTTTTATGTTATTGCGTGATCGGCGGGCGCTATCGAAAGGCTATGCGCATGCGCACAACGGCTTTAGCTGCGAATCACGTGGTCACTGCCATGTCAGTTACTCAGCTTACGCGCCAGCGACCACGTGATTCACAGCTAGAGCCGTTGTGCGCATGCGCATGGCCTTTCGATAGTGCCCGCCGATCACGCAATAACATAAAAAAATCGATATCTCGAGAACGGTCGACGGAAGTTTCACCAAAATTTACAAGAAAATCAGAAATAAATCAATCTGTAACATATTTTTTGTTTAGATTTTTAGGAGCACGCATTCTCTAGTTGCCATCATTTTTTTTATTTCAATTGTTAATAATAAATAGAAATATTACATTTAGACAAATGGAAATTTTTTAATGAATTCCCGTACTCTTCTGCCACAAAAAAGTATTGTTTCTATTTTTTAATATAACCGATAGTTACCGAGATACGAGCCTCCAAAGCTGGAGAGAAATGGGCAAAAACCGCGTTTTTTCAAAAATGAAAATGGTCGTATAATTTTCCAAAAAATTTTTTTTTTTTTTTTTCTTGTGGGAAATGACTTGTCTTGAGCATCTCCACAACATATCCAAAAATGAAAAAAATCAAAAAAAAAAGTCCGAGAAGTGATCGAAATAGCGTGGAATGCCCCATATATATATTTTTTTTTACTGTAATTTTAAAATTTAAACTTTCAATGTTCTAATAATCACATTTTTAAAGCAATGAGTTAACTCAATTAAATTAAATTGACTTGATAATAATGGCAATGGATAAGTGGGGATGCAGGTGCTGCAGTCCTTGCCATCCTTTGGTCAGCTTCCTTGGTTCCAGTCCATGCTTCCTTCAGGGCAAGGTCTATTTCGTGCTTGCCCAGTCTTTGGTTATGAGTTGACCCTCGCAGACTTGTGGTATAATATACCTGCTGCTAATTGTTGAGTGCCCCTCTTTGGCTCCAGCTGTCTCTCCTCTATACTCTATCTACTTGGGCCAGTCTCTTCTGCCTGACCATCTTCCTTTTCTCTTTCACGCCTTTTGATGATTTTCCCCCACTCCCTTGTGATCTTGCAGATTTTCAGGACTGGGTTGCCTTTGAGTGTTTCCCAATTCCAACCCTCTGTTTCCTCAGGTCTCCACTGCTCCCATTCTTCCGTTCCGTTTTTAACAATAGCTTTTCTAATTTCCTGGCACTTGACGGCGGCAAGTTGTTTGCCTGAAGCCCTTATTGCCAGCCCTCCCAATGTTCCCACATCGCAGTCGTGCCCATTAGGCCTTGTCTCCCCAGTAGTTCTTCGAGTTCAGGTCCGAGGTGATGTTTTGGTACCAGGGGTTGTATGTGGAGTCTTTGATTTTGTCCCAATCTCTCGTTCCCTCCTGCGCTGCTAGTTTCAAGAAGCATTCTTCTAGCTTAGCCGCAATTTCTCCTGGATCCCTTCGTTCCCTTATCCAGCCAATCACTTCTAGTCCTTCCATTTCTTCCAGTGCATTAGCTCAATCATTTCCCCATTTGGTTGGGTTCATGTTTCCTATTCCCCTAATCTCTTCCATAAGGCACAATTTGGGGAGTCGCGTGTCTTCCATTTGTAGAATTTCTACCAGGTACTTTCCTGCCCTTCTTCTTGCTTCTTGGATTATTTGTGTTCTCCCGGTTTCTCCTCTCCAGAGATAACCTTGCGTGTTCCTTGCCAAACCGATTGCCGCTTTCACTAGCTTGGCTTGTACTTTTTCCATGGCCTCATTGCGCCTTCAGCCCCAGATCTCTATACCGTACATCCCCCCTGATTTCCCCAGGGTGCACATTAGGTAACATCTTCCTTTCAGCGTGTTTATTTTCGCCCTACTGCAGAGTCCCCACGTGGTGTTTACTGCTGACTTCGCTTTTCTTGCAAGTTTTCGCGAGTGATCCCCATACCCGTTTTTGGTGGAGAACCAGAACCCGAGGTATTTAAATTTGCTGACCACCTCGAGTTCAGTTCCGTGAATCTTCCACTTCTCCTCCTTTCTTCGTTTTCCTCCGCTTCGGAAAATCATGATTTTCGTTTTCTTTACGTTGATTTCCAGGTCGTTTTTAGCCACGTATCGTTCCAGGTCTCTCAACATGTCTCTCAGTCCTGCGACGTGATCAGCTACTGCCGCGATGTCGTCCGCATATTTCAAGCAGGAGACTTTGGTTTTTCCCACCACTGTGCCTCCTACGTTCTTTCTCTCCCAGTCATCCTCCATGTCGTCGATGAAAATGCTGAAGAGGATGGGGCTCATGGGGCATCCTTGACGAACTCCCCTTCCTGTTGTGAAGTTCCCAGATATTCCGTCCCAGTGATGACTTCATTTTTTGTTTCACTGTATATGTTTTTAATCATCTCGTACATTCTGCCTCGGATGCCTTTCCTCCACAGCTTTTCCAGGAGCAGCTTCCGGTTGACGGTGTCAAAGGTGGCCCGAAAGTCGATGAAGGCCGTATACAATTTTTCGCCTTTCCGCTTCAGCTTGATCCCTGCCAATGCGTTCGGAGCAAAAATCTGGTCCCTCGTTCCTCTGTTTCTCTTGAACCCCCTTGACTTTCTTTTCTTTTTCCATTTGCTTCCACCCAGTTGTTAATACTCTCTGTCATGATGTTGGTTATCAGTTTATACCCTAGGTTGAGCAGCGAGATTCCTCTATAATTCTCTGCTCTATTTTCGTCTCCTGACTTGTGAATCGGGTATATTCTGGCCATCTCCCACCCTTTCCTCACTGTTTCCGTTCTCCAACTTTCTTGAACCACTTGCAACAGACATGTCCTCCAGTTTTTGGGTAGGGCCTTTAGGCACTCTCCAGGATACCATCTTCGCCGGGTGCTTTGCCGTTCTTCAGTTTCCCCATTGCTTTGGCAAATCCTTTCTCTGTAAAATCCGCGTCTGGTTCGAAGACTTCCTCTCTCTCTTCTTCGTCTTCCCATTCAAAGCCCTCCGCTTCGGAGTCAGCTGGCTCGGCTCTGCCAAGTAAGTCTCCGAAGTGTTTTTCCCAGTCCTCTTTCCGTATGTTCTGTCCCTTGGTCACTCTTTTGCTTCTGAACTCGTTAATGCTTAACCAGAAGTCCCCGCTGTCTTTGCTTTCCTTGATTGTTTGATGTTTCTCCTCGTTGATCTCTGTTAATTTCTCCTTGAGCCGCACGTGGAGCATCCTCCTTGCCTCCACCAGAGCCTTTTTCTGTTGGGGGTGTCCCGTTTTCAGAAAGTTCTTAAGGCAGCTGAACGTGCGTCTTTTCAGGTCCACATAGTCTTGTCCTAGCCACTTTTCATCACCTTCAGCTTGGCGTCTTCCTCATGTCAAGTTCTTTGGTTGTCTCATCGATTGCCTCTCTTATTGCTTGCCACTTTTCGTCAACTGGCAGGGCTTCAATATCTTCGTTCCATTTGCCCTCTAGTATTGCCTGGAAGGCTACGTACTTGTCTTCGTTCCATCTGATCCTCTTCTCCTTTGCTCTCTCATTCCTTCTGTCTCTTTTCCTCTGCTTTCCTGTTCCTGGATCCTTCGATGCTTCCAGCCTTCGTGCGTTCAGAGAGAAGCTGACTGCCATGTGGCCAGAGTCAATTCTGGGGATTATTTTCATGCTCCTCAGAATGTCGTCTTTCCTGTTCTCCTCTACTAGCACTAGGTCTAGCACTGTACCACCTCTCTCTTCTGCATCTCTAGTGTACGTGATGTTGCCCCCCCTGTCACCCTTAGTTGCCCCATTTCCAATCACCAGTCCTTCCTCGTCGCATAAGTTCAGCAGTTTTTTGCCCTCCACGTTCAGTATTTTGTCCTTGGAGCATCTTTTTGTCGGCCCTTCTGCTTCTCCCGCCTGCTCTTCCCCCACTCTGGCGTTCAGGTCTCCGGTGATTATTATTTGCTCATTCGATTCTCTCACCTCTTCAATCAGATTGATTAGTGCGTGTTGGCTTTCGCCTAGCCCTTCGCTGTTGTACATCGCTATGATCGTTGCTCTCTCGTTCCTTTTTTTCCAGGTTTATGCCTTTTATCATTAGTCCATGATCCCATTTAGTTATCGCCACTTCCCCCACTGTGCTTCTTTTGGTTCCTATTAGGAGTCCGCCCCTTCCCCTCCCTTTTTTGAATTTCCTTGTTGCCTCTTTTGTTACCCATTTATAGCTTCCGTCCAGTTTGTCCATTAGTTTCTGTATGCTTTTATGTTCCACCCAGGTCTCCTGTAGAATTGTAATGTCGAAGTTCCTTAGCATGTTCCAATCTCTTTTAATCTTCCCCCACCCTTTAACCCCGCTATGTTCCAACTAATGACTTTTAAACCTTTGCTACCCACTCTGCTTCGGGCCAGCCACCCTTCTCGTCCTGGTCACTGCTTGTGTTAGGTGCCCATCTCGTTCACTCCACTCCCACCACGTTCCATCAATTTCTATTTTTTGGTATCCAACTCTGACTTCGTTACCTTTTTTCGATTCCTCCAATGCCAATGCTTTAAGCTAACCTGGATCTCCGCCTCTCTCGGGGTGTAGTCGTCGTCCACTTCCCATCCTGCCCCTCGTAGCCTCCTCCTCATTCCCGTCTGCATAATGCCCACTTTGTTTTTCAGCGACTCCAGCACTATTATGCGCGTGCCATCTTTTCCCAGTATTCTGCGATACCTGGGGCTTTTGCCTGTTAGTCTTCTCTCCTCACTCAGGAAGCACCTTTCATCTGGTGGGGGGGGGGGGGAGCCTCGTCTTTGATCCACTTCACGCAAATATTGTTCTTTCTGTTTCTTCTTTCTCTATCCTCCCATTCCCATTCGGCCTCGGGGATCGGTTCTGGTTTAGTGGGGTTTCCTGCATTGTTCCCCTGTGCTCTAGTCTCTTCCTCTCTGTGGCCCTCGGGTGTTTCTGGCTGTTGCTGCTGTTGGGCCTCAAGCACTTCTTCATACTGGCTTGAGTTGCTGGCGCCTTCGTCAGAGGGCCCCGTGGCTTATGTTTCCATCTGCCTGGCTCTCTCTGTGAAAAAAACTTTTATCTCACTTAGCTGCCTCACGAAGGTCTCCCTATCTGCTTTCCATCCGTTGACCAGTTCCTCTCTCACTTTTTGGAGTCGCTCCGTCGTTTCCTGTCCCTGTCTCCTTACCTGTTCCAATATTTCCTTTCTTCCTTCCTGTGTGGGCTCTTTCAGCAGGTCTGCTCTGGCTCTCTCTTTCTGGGTGTTCAGGACTTCTGTTATTTTTTCATTGAAGAAATTTTTGAATTTTTCAATGGCTACACTGACTTTCTCGTCCACCATCTTTTCCACGTCTACCTCCATTGAGGTGTCCACTGGCTCCCTGATCCTCAGGATTTTTTTTGCTGATTCTGCACATGTGCCCCAACTTTTTGGGGGTTCCAGTGTCTCCACCAGCATGGGGCCCTCGTTTCCCTTCGGGGTTGCACGTGTCACTGTTTGGTTTGTGCTGTTTCCATTTCTTTGTCCCTGAACCTTGATTTGGTCTTGGTCCTCCGTGGTGACGTCTTGCTGTGGGTCAGTGCTTTTTGCCACACTTTTCGGCCTTTTTGCGTTATCCTGTGATGTTTTATCCCGTGGTCGCTTCCTGACCGGCGGGGGGGGGTCCTCGCTGTTTTACCCTTCCCAAAACATAACGTCTATTCCACTGACGCTCCCTCTCCCTTTTTCCTGTCTCGTTGCATTCTCCCTCTTGTGAAATATCCATCAATCTTTTTGTTATCTTCTGCTGCCTTGTCTGCCTTTGATTTTCTCCCTCTTTTCTTCTTTGCGCCCTTTTCCTGGGACTTCTGCACGTCTGTGGTACCATCTTCTCCTGCGCTATCTGTTGGGCATTTCTCCTCCTCGTCGGACCCTGCCGATGTGTCAGAGTCCTGCTCTCTTTCATCTCTCTTATCTCCCTCTCCTACACCCGCCATGCTTTCCCTCGCTTTTGTCTGTATGGCGCCCTAACCTTTCCTGTTTCAACCTAATTTGTCGAGCTGTATTTAGCCTCCCCAGCCGTTCCCCTTTCTATACCTATTATCTCCTTCCTTCGATGGGCTATTCCGCCACCTTTTACTCCTAAAATCTTTACCTCTAAACGTGTTTTTACTAGATAAAGCACTAATTTTTTCCACCGCGATATCTCGACCAAAACTTCCGTTACGACGGCCACGCCCTCCAGTTTGCCCACCTTTTCTCAGCAATTCTGGAAACTTCCTGATTCTCCATATTGGCCATAATTGATAACACCGGCACACAAAAAAAAAATTGTCTGTACACCGGGCGCCACCTATCTACGGGCATGTTTTTCAACCCGCTGAATACGAATTTAAACTCAGTTTAGGCCGTCCACCCTTCGATTTCGAGTAAATTGCACAAAACCCCCCAAAAAAGCGAAAATTCGATGTTTTGGCAAGAAAAAAAATTCTGAGATCTAAGGCAAGCATAATTTTCATGGATTTGGATCTGTTAAATACTAATTTCGATCGGACTTTGATCATAAACTTTTTTAATTAAAAAAAAAAGGTAAAATATCCCTAGAAATTGCAACAATCGTCCGAAATTGGGATTATCTTGGTACATAAAATTTTGTGGACCCAGATTGACGAAGATTTTCATGTAGTTCAATCTGCTTGACCTGATTCTGCAATGAATTTGGCCCATAGTCCCCTCAAACATTCATAAAACTTCAAAAAAACCGATAAAATAGCAGGAAATGGCTGCTGAAAAAATGGAAAAAAATCTTTTAAACACAATTAAATAAATTTCTTATATTTTTTATTTCTAAAATACAAGATTAAGATCCGAGAATGTACACAAATTGGATTTTTAACGGTTTTTCGAGGGTATTGTACTGTTTCATTTTCAAATGATCTACGACGTGGATACCTCTTCTTCCACCTTTTCCTTTATTTAGTAAAAAGTTGCCATCGTGTTGGGATTTCAACTTCTTCGATGTGCAGACTTCATTTCATTGCATGATCGCTTGTACTTGCAACCAGGGCACCTCCTCGGGGTGACGGTGGGCAACAAAATCATCTGGCAGAGTCCCTGAGTTAACGGCGTGTGTGCCGTCATGGCAGGTACAAGTGATGAGTACTTTACGATGCAGGGATTTGGAAACCCAGTATCGGCGTCTGGTCAGGGTGAGAAAGCAGACCCGCAGGCGTCGTCATCCAGCGACTGCAGCTCTTCAGTAGTGGGAAACATGGCTACTGGAGAGTATACTATTACAAGAAGCAATTCTCATCTATGCAATAAGAGTCCTGATCTATTTTGTTACGTTTGTGGGGAGTTTGAGCCGGTAAAAAACCGCAGAACGTTTTCAGATAGATTAAAACGAAATTATGAAGAACGCTTTTGCATTCACATTACAAATTTGCATTCAGCCTGGGTCCCACATTTTGTTTGTGGTCGATGTAATATTATATTGACACGATGGGAAAAAACCAACAACAGAGAAAACTTGAAATTTACAATTCCCATGATCTGGACTTCACCAACTAGTTCGCATAACTGTTACTTCTGTATGACTGAAATTGCCGGTTTTACTTCGTCGAATAGAGGTAAAATACAGTACGCCAATGTTTCATCAGCTGTCAAGCCACAGAAAACAGTTATTGTTGATGAAACCGAAGCTCTTGAAGAGATGGAAGTAGAAAAAGAAGAAGTGCCATGGAGGAAGAAGAGGAAGAAGAAATTTCTGAAGATGAAAATCCCGAAGATGAAAATTTCATGCCAGATGGGAAAACGAAAGACCCTGAAACATTTAGTGGAGAAAAACTAAATGATCTCTTACGAGATTTAAATTTGCCTAAGGATGGAGCTGAATTACTGGCATCAAGATTAAAGAATGAAAATTTGTTAGCTAAAAAGGTAACGGTTTACTTTTATCGGAATAGAGAAGAGGAGTTCCGAAAGTTTTTCACAAAGGACGATGAGAACTCGGTAGTGTACTGTTCCAATGTTAAAGGCTTGGTTGATGAATTAAAACCTAATATCTATAAAGACGATGAGTGGAGACTCTTTATAGATTCATCAACTAGAAGTCTCAAAGCTGTCTTGCTTCACATTGGAAACATATTAGCGCCAATTCCAATAGCCCATTCGACGAAGCTTAAAGAGACCTATGAAAATTTGGGAATTGTATTGGATAAGATAAAGTATTCAGAACACCAATGACAAATTTGCGGAGATCTCAAAATCGCAACACTTGTTTTAGGCCAACAATCAGGATTTACAAAATATCCTTGTTATCTATGTTTGTGGTATAGCAGAGACAGAAAGAATCACTATGTGAAAAAAGAATGGCCTACGAGAGTGTAATTAAATGTCGGTACTCATGATGTAATACGAACACCATTGATTCAGCCTTCAAACTATCTGCTACCGCCATTTCACATCAAAATAGGTCTCATAAAACAATATGTCAAAGCTCTGGACAAGGATGGTGATTGTTTTTAGTACTTGAGAGAAAAGTTTCCGGCGATAAGTGATGCCAAATTAAAAGAGGGAATTTTTAATGGACCCCAAATTAGAACTCTATTTCAAGATGCTAATTTTATAGGTAAAATGAATCATACGGAGAGAGCAGCTTGGGTGAGTTTCAAAAATGTGTGTCATAACTTTTTGGGAAATAATAAAAGTGAAAATTACAGGACAATAGTCGAAGAATTGTAATTAGTTACAAATTACAAAAATTTAAGATGCTTAATGAATCTAAAATTATACTTCCTAGATTCTCACATCGACAACTTTCCTGAGAATCTTGGGGAGTACAGTGAAGAACACGGCGAACGTTTTCATCAAGACATGAGTGAAATGGAGACTAGGTATCAAGGAAATTGGAATATCAACATGATGGCAGACTATTGCTGGACACTCAAAAGAGATACACCAAAAGAAAATAACAAACGAAAGAGAAATCCACTCCGTTGATCATTTGAAAATAAAAGAGTTTGATACCAGCGGAAAACAGTTTAAAAGTTGGGGAAATCATTCTTCAAAGTTCTGTTTATACGTCATTTTCATAGATTTTACAATTTTTTTGCATTTTCAGATTTTAATCTTGTATTTTATTAATGAAAAATACAAGAAATTCATTTAATTGTGTTAAAAAGATTTTTTTCCATTTTTTCAGCAGCAATTTTCTGCTATTTTATCGATTTTTTGCAATTTTATGAATGTTTGGGGGGACTATGGGCCAAATTTACTGCAGAATCAGATCAAGCAGATTAAATTACATGAAAATCTTCGTCAATCCGGGTCCACAAAATTTTTTACACCAAGATAATTCCAATTTTTTTTTATTTTTGCAAATTTTTGATGATTTTTTACAATTTTTTTAGATTCAAAACGGTTTATGATTGAAGCACGTCCGAAATTAGTATTTTACAGATCAAAATACATGAAAATTATGCTTGCCTTAGATCTAAAAAAAATTTCTTGCCAAAACATCGAATTTTCGCTATTATTTGGGGTTTTTTACCAATTACTCGAAATTGAAGGCTGGACGGTCTAAACTGAGTTGAAATTCGTATTCAGCGGGTCGAAAAACATGCCCGTTGATAGGTGGCGCCCAGTGTACAGACAATTTTTTTTTTGTGTACCGGTTTAATGCGACTGGCAAAAACCATAAAGTATCATTTATGCAGAAGAATGAAGCAAAATTGATTTTTGGGGGAAAACGAACGAGGATTTCTCTTGAATTGCGGATCTTCATGAGAAATTCTCAGGAACATGTGCAGATGCACAATCACATTTATATTGTTAGAGATTTTTTAAGTCTTTGCGTGAAGGCCTTTACTACGACAAAACTACAATAGACAATATATTTGTAACGTCCAGTTGAGAAATGTAAGAAACAATCGGATCTATTTTATTCAGAATTTGATAGGATTTGAGGGACATGAAGACGACAGGATTGCTTCAGTGGATATTCTGATTGGGCAAGCCTACAGATAAGCACTCCAGCAACCATTTTCGTTAAAAAAAATGCTCCAAAAAAGTGGGTACCACACTTTGCTCCGAGTACCCTACTTCCCTTGATTTCCCTAATGCAACAACAAATGTGTACGGCAGCAACCATTTTTGACCAAAAAAAAAATGCTCCATAAAAATAGGTACCTACTTCGCCCCGGTCTCCCCTATATTTAGAGCTAATCAAACTTGAATCAAGATTTCCAAATGCCATAACAATGATAATAATAATGAAAAAGGTGATTCAGTGAGCTGAGTTATCTTGATTCTTCCAATTTAAAGGTCTCCAGAAAAAACAATGAGGGATTCGAACGTATTCCGCATATCTGCGGAAATGTTTAACCCTGAAAATTTACAATTTTGTATAAAATGCAATCATTCACATTTCCTATCATTTGCGTATCAATCTAATTTCTCAGGAGAAAATCAGACTTTTTCAGGTATAATGCAGTCACACTTCTCAAATTTTTGGAATTTTTTCACGATGGTGAAGCGCATTGAGATGTTTAAGATTCATAGCATTTGAATTTGATGGGATATGTGAATAGCATTTGACTCAAACTGAATAATGATATGCAATTGCAAGAAGCTGTGTAAGTAGTAAGCATACATTCCGCTGAGACAGCGTGTACCCCCTCCACTCCCCCCACTGGCGCCAGTGCACGCGTGCACGTTGGACCCAAATGTCTGGGTCCAGATAAAGATCTCGGGAAAAAAGGGGAGGGGTTTGTTGGAAAAAAGAAAACCTGAGATTTGGGGAAATTGATAATTTATTCAGAATTCTTAAGACTAGAATACAAGTTTATTGATTGAGAATAGAAATAAGTTTTTATCTATAATAATCTATGCATGATCGAACGGATTATAAAGGACAATAATTTTGAGAAATTATTTATCAAACTTAAGAATTAAGATACATGTTTTGTGAAAATTGATTCTTAAAATTAATTCCTCTACCGGTTAATATTTTGAAAGATTTATTGGAATGATTATTTAACTTCTGTTTTTCAAGAATTTTATTCAACATTAAAAGTAAAATACGATCGTTCCGTTTCGTATCGGTGGTAAACAATACAGTACTGGCCACAAATATTCGATGATATATTTTGAAGTCTCTGATTGTTGAATTGATAAACATGGCAATTCCTTCGGAGGAGATGCTTGAAGTTGGGGTTGGTGGGAGATCTTCCGAAACTGTCGAAAAATATTCCAGCGCCTCTTGAATTGATGTAGAAGGCGACCCAATGGGCCCCGGGTCTGTCGTGGTCATTGGTATTCGCGATGATGGCGCAGGGTTTCGGCCAGATCTTGGGGATCTGATCAGCCGCATAAACGCCGTCAGTGGAGACATCGGTAGAGGGTAGGATTTTCAATAATTGTGTGGTATTCATATGAAGCTTTCTCCAAGACTCTCTAGTTGTCGCAGCTGTTCAGGTAGAAGATAATCGACTTCAAAATCGAGTTCGTCTACTTCTTCTTCCTCGTCAGAACTAGCTTCGTAATCCACAATATCCCTCAACTTCTGGATGTCTCCTCGGGAAATTTTGTTGCAGGCCAATGAGTAAAAATTCACGTTTTTCTGTTCTTTCTTTTCCTTTATAATCCAGGCTTTGAGTTTATGAGCATTTTGCAGAGCACAAAAATATAGCTCACAAGCTGTGATGCCGTGGAAAAGACACGAGTTGCGTTCACCAGAAAGTCGTTTAAATGGTGGGTCAGATCAATCACGGGGGTTGACAGAATTTTTGAGAGAAATATAGCTTTCTCTCTTCCTCGGACGTAGACAACTGAAGCAGTGGCAGCTGCTTTATACAGTAATATTGCCACACTGGGTGGTGGTATTTCCCCTTCGTCCCAGCTCAAATGATGATGATAACGGGTTAACCAGTTGTTTTGTCTTCTTGCCGAATTTGTTAGAGCTGAGAATTTACAAGGTGGTGCGATCATCCACACATCGCTGTAAGGATGTGTAGCTGATACTACAGCAATTTCCTTGGGTAAAAATTGATTCCCAGGCCCCACAAACCCTTGAATATCAATGATGAGTTCTTCAGTCATATTTTCCAGAACAGACTGAAGATGCAACTGGTGAGGCTAAGCTGATTCCCAAACTTCTATACTATTACCCCCACTCTCTTAGTTACTATAGTCCAGAATTACTTGACGTGTAGAATCAATTTCAAGTATATTGGAATATTCAGCATAAACTATACAGCTGACAGTATTTGATAGAGGGTCCTTGAATCTAGTTTCTATCCTTAAACTTCCATTTTTCACTAGATTCCAATGGGTTGAAGAGTGGGCTGACAAGTCCGTTGTCAAATCAAAGGCAAATAATGTGTACCCATTGGAGAATGCCGTACGCGTAATACCATGCCCGTGATCTCCAAAATGAATCCCAGTTCCCAGGAAGAGTGTTTGATAAGCCTCAGCATCTGCTAATGGGTACACATTATTTGCCTTTGATTTGACACCGGACTTGTCAGCCCACTCTTCAACCCATTGAAATCTAGTGAAAAATGGAAGTTTAAGGATAAAAACTAGATTCGAGGACCCTCTACCAAGTACTGTCAGCTGTATAGTTTATACTGAATATTCCAATATACTTGAAATTGATTCTATACGTCAAGTAATTCTGGACTATAGTAACTAAGAGAGTGGGGGTAATAGTATAGAAGTTTGGGAATCAGCTTAGCCTCACCAGTTGCATCTTCAGTCTGTTCTGGAAAATATGACTGAAGATCTCATCATTGATATTCAAGGGTTTGTGGGGCCTGGAATCAATTTTTACTCAAGGAAAGTGCTGTAGTATCAGCTACACATCTTTACAGCGATGTGTGGATGATTGCACAACCTTGTAAATTCTGAGATCTAACAAATTCGGCAAGGAAACAAAACTACTGGTTAACCCGTTATCATCATCATTTGAGCTGGGACAAAGGGGAAATACCACCACACAGTGTGGCAATATTACTGCATAAAGCAGCTGCCACTGCTTCAGTTGTCTACGTCCGAGGAAGAGAGAAAGCTATATTTCTCTCAAAAATTCTGTCAACCCCCGTGATTGATCTGACCCACCATTCACCACCATTTAAACGACTTTCTGGTGAACGCAACTCGTGTCTTTTCCACGGCATCACAGCTTGTGAGCTATATTCTTGTGCTCTGCAAAATGCTCATAAACTCAAAGCCTGGATTATAAAGGAAAAGAAAGAACAGAAAAACGTGGATTTTGACTCATTGGCCTGCAACAAAATTTCCCGAGGAGACATCCAAAAATTGAGGGATATTGTGGATTACGAAGCTAGATCTAGTTCTGACGAGGAAGAAGAAGTAGACGAACTCGATTTTGAAGTCGATTATCTTCTACCTGAACAGCTGCGACAACTAGAGAGTCTTGGAGAAAGCTTCATATGAATACCACACAATTATTGAAAATCCTACCCTCTACCGATGTCTCCACTGACGGCGTTTATGCGGCTGATCAGATCCCCAAGATCTGGCCGAAACCCTGCGCCATCATCGCGAATATCGATGACCACGACAGACCTGGGGCCCTTTGGGTCGCCTTCTACATCAATTCAAGAGGCGATGGAATATTTTTCGACAGTTTCGGAAGATCTCCCACCAACCCCAACTTCAAGCATCTCCTCCGAAGAAATTGCCATGTTTATCAATTCAACAATCAGAGACTTCAAAATATATCATCGAATATTTGTGGCCAGTACTGTAATGTTATCTTGCATTGGCTCGTCAATGGTAATTCTCTTGAATCATTTACAAGAATTACAAGAAAATTTACCACCGATACGAAACGGAACGATCGTATTTTACTTTTAATGTTCAATAAAATTCTTGAAAAACAGAAGTTGAATAATCATTCCAATAAATCTTTCAAAATATTAACCGGTAGAGGAATTAATTTTAAGAATCAATTTTCACAAAAAATATATCTTAATTCTTAAGTTTGATAAATAATTTCTCAAAATTATTGTACTTTATAATCCGTTTGATCATGCATAGATTATTATAGATAAAAACTTATTTCTATTCTCAATCAATAAACTTGTATTTTAGTCTTAAGAATTCTGAATAAATTATCAATTTTCCCAAATCTCAGGTTTTCTTTTTTCCAACAAACCCCGCCCCTTTTTCCCGAGATCTTTATCTGGACCCAGACATTTGGGTCCAACGTGCACGTGTGCACTGGCGCCAGTGGGGGGAAGTGGAGGGGGTACACGCTGTCTCGGCGGAATGTATGCTTCCTACTTGTGTAATGTGAATGTTTCACCTCATCACTCCGTTTGGGACTAGAAAAAATTATATTTGAAGATAATCTTTTTCAAAGTAGTCTCTCGCCATTTAAGTCTACTCAACTAGTGTTTCTATTTCGGTCTTGATTTCCGTACACTTCTTTGTGCGATGAATAAAGTTTTCTGTATGAAGAAAAAAAAATTTAATTGGGAAATTCTATCAAATTGATAATGAATGAATTTCGTGAATCAGAAACAATTAAATTAGTTGAAATATCCAAATGGGGTCATTTATGTGATACTGAAATGAACTGCAATTATCTGAACATTCCAACAAGCAAATGCAAACTTCAAATGTTTACTCATTATATAAAATTAAATAGCGATATCTGATTCACAGTATAGAATGTGAAATTTCCATTGGAAAATGGATCTGAAATTTCAGTATTCAATAGTTATATCCCAACCCCTCCAGGATTATCGGTTATTTCCCGATAATTCCCTTTTATAGTCACGAGGTCTACAAGTTCGGAGTTTTGAGAATCCTGACCACGAGGGATTTTTCGCATGACTCATCTCCAATGGGGTTCGTAAAAAAACTTTAGAGATATATCTGAGGAATTTTACTGGTCAACATAGCGAGAAAATAATAGGAGATGAACGAACTTTCTGTGTGGGTTCTTTGACAGATATGTCTGAAACGATTTCATTTAAAGAAAGAGAAATTCCAACAACGTTTTTGATAGAGTGTTTTCTATTTCATTAGTCAAAATGACTCTTGCAGTAATATACAGGACTTAACTTCTAGAATTAGTCATGCCATTCCTTCCGCAAAGTTGACTCATATTATGGCGTTTTACGTTTCACCTCAGTTTCTCATCTCCAGGCATACGACGCTACAAGTCACAGCAAGCTTAAACGACTCGTCGGAAAACTGCTTAATGCATTTTAACCACCTCTTTTAACAACCGAAACGACCTCTTTCAGTTTGATCATTTCTTCTCTGTAATTTTACAGGTCACTCAGAGTTTTTATCCCTTTTTCGTTAGTTATCAAACTGGTATTTTCTAAACTCTGTAAAAACGATTAAGGGAACAGTAAATTTTGTCAGTTTTTTGGATGATTTTCAAATGGCTGTAACTTCGTCAAAAATCATCGTATCAGGATAAAAAAAGAAACGATTGGAAAACTTGAAGTTTCTACTCTTGAAATCTTGAGATGAAAATTTTTTATGACCATCCGTTATAACGAGATTAGAGGGTTGGAAGTAGAAAAAAAAATTTTCTTTTTTTTTCATTTTTTCAAATTGCTCCACGGACATCAAGAAAAATTTTCCGCCTCAACCCTTATAAGGATCGTGTAGCATGACCTTTCAGCTTCAATTTCCTTTTTTTTGTTCCCTACGACCATTCGGTGCTGAGATATCGTCGATTGAATCAGGAAACACCCTTTTGTCTTTAATCGTCGATATCTCAAAAACTACTGATCGCACAGCGAGCGGATGATGAGATTCGTAAACTCGAATGAATTTCGTATGAGATTTTTGCACTGCCTAATTGAAAAAAAAAAATTCCTTTCACTTTTAAAATTGGGTCTAGAAATATTTTTTTTTTTTTCTAGAAATATTTCTTCACATAAAATTCTCGGAAAAAATTTCTCGGAAAAAATTTCTCTATAGAAAATTTCTCCATGGTCGATTCCACCAATTCTCGAATAGAATTTCGGCTCCAAATTTTGGGAGGTGACTTTTCGGTCCTCATCGATTAAAACCATTAAAATGAAGAAAATCCTAAATTCTAAACCATTTTGCCCCACTATCGAAGCAGAAATCGATGAATTTTGATTTTTGCATCACAATTTTCTCTTAAGAATGACGTGAGTAGCTAAATGAAAACAAAATACAGAATATAGATTTTCGTCACAAATTTTCTGAATTTTCTGAAAAAAATATCCCTTTCTGTCTTTGTCTTTGTTTTCGAGGTGAAAATGCTCTTTGAAAACTTCAAATGCTTGTTTTGAATCATTCCCCAATTTTTTTTTCAAATCTTTTATTTTTTTCTGAAAATTTCGAAAATTTCCTCGGAACTATATGATTTTCGGCCCCTGCTCTTGAACACCTCGGCAACTGTAATTGAAAATTTGAAATTTAATACTTATTGAGTACTAACAATAAATGCAAGTTGAAAAGATGAATGTTGCAAAAGACATATGAATATTGATCACATTTTATGATCCTAAATGGAAAACATTTAAACAACTGATGTTTTCCATTTAGAATTATGAAATGTCATCAATATACATATGTCTTTTGCAACATCCATTCTTTCAACTTGCATTTATTGTTAGTTCTTAACAAGTATTAAATTTCAAATTTTTAATTACAGTCACCGGAGTTTTCAGGAGCAGGGGCTAAAAATCATATAGTTCCTAGCAAATTTTCCAAATTTTCAGAAAAAAATAAAAAAATTGAAAAATAATTTGGGGAACGATTCGAAACAAGCATTTGAAGTTTTCAAAGAGCATTTTCACCTCGAAAACAAGGACAAAGACGAAAAAGGATATTTTTTCAGAAAATTAAGAAAATTTGCGATGAAAATCTATATTTTGTATTTTTTTTTTCATTTAGCTACTCACGTCATTCTTAAGAGAGAATTTTGATGCAAAAATAAAAATTCATTGATTTCTGCTTCGATAGTGGGGCAAAATGGTTTAGAATTCAGGATTTTCTTCATTTTAATGGTTTTAATCGATGAGGACTGAAAAGTCGCCCCCCAAAAATTGGAGCCGAAATTCTATTCGAGGATTGGTGGAATCGCCCCCATAGACTTTGTATGCGTTGAATATGAATTTTTGACAGAGAATTTTTTTTTTCTTGAGAAATATATTCCGAGAAATTTTATCCGAGAAATTTCTGCCCGAGAAATAATCGACTGCTCCCTCAATTATAGATACCTCTTTTCTCAGTCTCCACCTCACACTTTTAAGCAATACAAATGTGTTATTTACATCTGTATTTGACAGTTTGTTTACTTTCGTAACCAATGTATCCGCTAGGTCGAGAATACTTTTAGATATACCAAAATCCGTTTCAATTTACCCGCTCAGATTCTTAAAGGGTAGAAATTGTGTTATCTAATATGATCTTTGATGGGGAAACTAACCTTTTGTGGTCAAAATATACTTTTTCAGTATTTGTTGAAAATTTCAACTATTTTCTAGAGGTGTATAAATAGTATTTGCATTGGATATTATCAATATGAAGTTTCTACCTGGTTAGTCTATTCCATGCTATATTGCATTTCACTCCATTTTGCTATTACACATCGAATCCGGCTTCACTCATCATTCCATTTTGCCCCATATCACGTTTCATCTCATCCTTCCATTTTATCCCGTATTCCGATTTATCTAATTATTCCGTTCAGCCTCGCATTTCCTTTTGTTTAGTTATTCCATTTCACCCTGTATCCCTTTCACCGCTGCATTACTACTTAATATTCAATTCAATATCATATTCAATGATCTGCATTCGATTCATAATGAATTTTTCAAAATTCTAAATATTGAGACACCCCTATCATATTGTAACAGTGTTATTAATATTATAACTTCCAGAAATGAGGAACACAGGTAAATAATTAATTTCCCAAAGAGAGTGGATGATCTATTGGTATTCAGAGCGGGATACAGTTGTTGTATACATTTTCAGGTCTTCAGAAAAAACGAATGACGAACGATCCGTGCGAAAATAACCTTCAGGACTGGATTTATAAATACCCTCCACATGGGATATCATTTAGGAATTCGGAGATGAATACGCAACAATATGGCAAAAATATTAAAAATTTTGACTCAATTTTGTTGGTATAAATAAATAAAGAATTCAAACACCATTCATTTATTATCGTGGATAGCGTTATTGAGCTTCTCCCTTTTGCTTCCGAATGGAAGCATTGTGAACGCGATTTTTCTCGATTTTGAGATTCCATCGGACAATTCCACAAAATTATGACAATTCCACAAATTGGGGAAATTGGTGGTTGAAGGAAATTGAGAAACAGAAAGAAAAAAAAAAAGAAGTATAAAAAATGGTTGAGCATCTAGAAACGTCTTGGCTGAGTATAATTAAATTCCACACGATTCTGTCCGATGATTTTTATGTGGGCCAGGTAAGTCAATTGGATTTTCAACCCATGATTAATTTTTTCTGTTATTTCATTTCTCGTAAATGAATATTATCCCTAGCGAATTCATTTATACTGATTCTTTGAGTATAATTTCGGTATAGTAGACATTGTGTAGGATTTTAGTATAATTTTCAGATTATACCCAAATCATACTAAAATAATACTACTATTTTCAGTATATTCATCAAATTTTCATACCCAGATCATTCCGACAAAACACCATTATTTTCCTTTCTTTACTACTAAAATCAAAATATCGTTAATTTTCGAATAGAGAATTGTGGAATTCCTTGATTGAAAACAATGTGTGATTGAAAAAAATATGAATTGGTGCGTTCAATTAATCTGTATGAACATCGTTACCATAGAAACAAAGAGGCGCAAGTGCTATACTTATACGTAGGACCTATGCATCTTCCTTTCAAATAATCGAAAAACGCGATAGCGTTCTGCGCCACGTGCACGTTTAACTCGTGCACAGCGCTATATATACATTTCCTTTCAGAGGCTTTTTTTCTGTTTTTTTATTAAAGTCCTTTTTTCATCACCGAAGATACTACACGTCCCTTGCAGTATTTTAGTGTGAAAATGATGCTTCAATGATAAAAAAAAGATTCTGAATGTTTAAAAAAAAATATTTTAATATGAGCCACGCCCCATCCCGCCGTTTTTGTCTAAAATGAACAGTCGGTGAGACATTTCGTTGTAACGTTGGCTGCATTCGGCTGGCTGAAATGAATCGGTGAGACATTTTTTCTAAACGTTGGCGGCACTGACTATCAATGTATACCCGTCAAAACAACAACATTGTACTGTAACCTCAAAAAGTCCGGAGTAATATAAACCGTGCTAGGCAGTTTCTCAAACGAAAAAAAAATTATTAATTTATAAAAAAATATGTATTAATGAAAAAAGTTGATGGAAAAACATCACAGCTCAAATTGTATTGGAATAATTGGAATAATTGAGTGATTCCAAAAAAAAAAAATATCAATCAGCTACAGATAAAGTCATGGAAAAAAAAATCTGGCGTTTTTGAAGGTCCAATGATAATAATAATTAAAAATGAGAAATTCTATAATATTTCCCATCAATTACGTAAATATCGTGCCAAAATTCGATGTCATTTTGTAGTTTAGTTTTCGAGGAAAAAATGTTTGAATTTATAGATTTTACACGGGGAGATGAAAAAAAGGACGGGATTTTCTATACCACTCACACGGTAAAGCAGATTTCATGCTAATCCTATCGGCTTGCCATATCTCTCTGTACAAAAATTGGAACTTCAAATATTTTTTTCTTGAAAACTTCGCTCCAAAATCCTTTTAAATTCAAAAGCAGGACATTCCTTATGATCTCATTAATTCATTATTGAGAATTCAATTGAAATGAAGTGATACTAATGTTCGAAATTCCTAAAAAAATTTAATTTCTACATAATTTTATGAATTTTCGATCATTTCTTTTTTCATTTCATTCTTTTTTCACTAAATGATAATCATTTTCATTATACATAATAACAGCGTTCTAATCTGTCACATAAAATTGATCCTCAAAAAATTGCATAGATTTCTGACAAAGCTTCACACGTAATTTTCTTCCTTTTCTTTTATCACTTTCACCCATTTCTTGGAATTTTCATTATTCTCAGAATGAATTGGAAACTTAGCGAGATGGAACAATTTTGCCTGAAGTCTTTTCTGCTGAGAATTCTAAGAGCATGACAAAGTATAAAGGAAAAACCATACCTCTGTTAGTTTCCGAGCTGATCTAGAAAAAATATTGAAAAAGAGATTTTTCTCTGCTTTACCTTCCCAAAGAGTACAGACACTCTTTGACCCCTCGATTATTAAATTTGTAGTTTTCTGACAATATTCCGAAATCTAAACGAGATGAAATGATCTTACCCTTATTCTCTTTCGTCAACAATTCCTAGAATTACAAAAAAAGATTAGGACAAAATCGCGCTATTCCACTTAGTTTCCGAGTTATTCTAAAACAAGTGGAAACTTGTTTTAATTATAGTTATCATTATAGTTTTATCTACTGAGTCATGAGCAAATCAGTTCCGAATGGTTCTCCTTTCTATTAGCGAACATTCAATTTTGAATATTCCCCTAATAATCATCTGAATGAGATCGACTGAGAATTTGTTTTGAATTTTAAGATAATTCTGAGAATTGAAATTTCAAAAAATCGCCTCTACTTTGAAAACGAGCTGTAGATGAAGCTTCTTCATGCAATATCAATAGAATTAAAATAACTCAAGAACTAATGACGAGAAAAATCTGGAAAAATTCACGCAGTTACAGAATACGGTATCGAATGTTATAAATTCATCTGGACGGAAGCGGTAGAGAATATTTTAAAACATTGATTTTTTTGAAAAAATCCGAAATTCATGAAAGAATACTGAATGAGTTCTAAGCGACGAGGTCTCAAAAGAAAGCATTTATTAAAACAAATATACTGTGAAAACACAAGATTTTCAAGTTGAAGTCTTTCAAATTTTCAAAAGTTGAGAACTCGCACCCATGAGATTGACGATTTTCAGCAGGTGATGGGTGCGACACTGCACGTTTTGAGTAAAGTGCAACGTTGCTAATAACCATTAACGAGTCGAAGTACCAGCCATTTTCATACACACAAATCGAGTGACGTGGCAACACGGTGGGAAGAATTTCCACTACGATGCCAGTCGCGTAGTGAGCAGCGTGCCACATCCCGGAATCTGACTCACAGAAAAATATTTTTTTATACAAAAAAAATATATTCCACAAAAAAAAGGTTCTTTTCGATTCGCAACATTATTCAAAAATGATTCCAAAAGTTACCATTCGATATTTTTAGTCTATTAGTTTATATTCACATTTTCGTACCGAGTGCGGCATCACGCTCATAGCGCGGGTTCTCAAGGGTTAAGATTTCCAAGATCTCAAGACATTTAGAATATGAGAAAAAATATCACGTGATTTCATAAGTCCTGCGTCCGAATATCTAGTTTTTTTACGATATTGTAAAAATGACAATATCCAAAATGACGCAAAAGAAATAAAATATGGCCCGACAAATTATTAAAAATAAAAAAAAACGCGCCATGTGCACGTTTAAAACGTGTTGTTTGGCAGGCCAAAAACTGAACCAGGGTTGGCTGTGCAAATAATAGATGAATGGGCAGAAAAATGAGGTGGCAAATCAAAGATTCAAAAAATATTACGCAAAAGAATGGAAATAAAACCCAATGGCAGGGGAAAATATAAAGGAGGTAGGGAGAAATTTTCAATTCAATTTATCTATCTATAATTGCAGCAGTAAAGACGGAAAAGTAGGCCTTTCTACGTAAGAAAAGAGCTTTGTTTTTTCACTATTGGTAAAAATGCACATGGCGCGCCCGGTTTTTTTTCAAATAGATCAAATCATTCTGTAACGTAATGAAGATGATGATGATTACACATCATTTTTAATAAACATGTATGAAGAAAAAGCATTTGTTCCATAGTATCATTCACTTATTGATATGAGATAGAAAAATTAGTTAAACAGTTAGAAAGGGATGAATACAACCTCAACCAGCTGTTCTTTGAATTGGTATTTCATTCATGGAAAGTTCATAGATTTATGAGAATCTTGAAATACTAAACATTTGCTCATTTGGAAATCAAGATGATTATTAGGCGACTGACCTAGCCTTTATTAAGTTAACTCGTTCTATGATTATACAGACTTCTATTTGAAAAAAACCGGGCGTGCCATGTGCATTTTTACCAATAGTGAAAAGACAAAGCTCTTTTCTTACGTAAAAAGGCCTACTTTTTCGTCTTTACTGCTGCAATTATAGATAGATAAATTGAATTAAAAATTTCTCCCTACCTCCTTTATATTTTCCCCTGCCATTGAGTTTTATTTCCATAAAGAATATGAATAGTAATTTCATGGATAATATATATAAAAATTCCATTCGGAAGCATTTCGCCAATCGAATTGGCAAAATATTAAATGTCGCACAAGGAGTGGGGCTTGCGCATAACGCACAGGATATAACGCTTCTGCTTGTTTACCATTAAATTTTGTTGAGTTCTGCTGCCTGTCAAATTTATGGCGTAAATTCGAGATGTTCTCTAATAGCCAGAACATTCTCATGCTCTTCCTGGAGGCTTTTATACCTAGACCATCACCCTTAAGTATCTCATTCCGTAGGAGCTCAAGAAATTGGTGCCATAATTATAGATCAGGCAAACTCATAATTGAATTAGAAGAGAATGAGGCAATATGAAGCTATGAGACAATATGAACCCTGATATTTTCTAGAATAGAAGTGGGAGTCTCCACGAAACGATTTGAAAATCGTACAATAATGTAAAATGCTAGAAATTTCATCCTCACTGTTGTTTTCCGTTTTTTTTCACAGAATGCTTCATTCTGGGAAACATGAATTTTTTCCCCTTAGAGATTCATTTCGCAAAGATGAGAAATTGGAAAATTCCATTCAAATACTAATTTTGAAAAAATATTGCTCCTACGCCTCGATATTAGTGCCGTTACGGTAAATGAACGGACCTCTACGACGTCTTGCTGATAATATCGACGTGGTCTGCGACGGCTGACCTACCAGATAGGAGCCCAATTTTAATATTCATCCCGGGTCTCACGATATTAATTCCGATATTTACTCATTTAATGGATTCTCGCTCATAATAATCCCCTCTCGCGTCGTTCGTTGATCGACGGATATCGGCACTATTCACGTGAGTTTGCGTAAAAATTTCTGCCTTCGAAATGACATCAAAGGAGTAGTACTATAATGGTATCTCATTCACACAGTAGACTTCCAATGAAGGTACATCCATCGAAGTTACAATCGCACTATGATTGGCGAACCCAAGAATTTTTTTAATTGGAATGAATGCTCGAATTGCATATGATGATTATGACAATTTCAATAGGTTAGACTGCAATAGAATCGATTATCTCGAAGCATTCTTCGATGATTGTAGCATTCTACAATGGAATAATAGAAAGAAATGAGTCAAAAGATCTTCATGAGACCATTTTCATGAAATTTTATTCAATGAATATTTTCCAAACTTTCCTTTCGTAAAGCATATATTTCTAATCAATTTTTCAGCCAGTGTCACGCAATAAATCCTTTCAGGTTCATAGTCTCACTTTATAGGCCAAATCCACCACATCCTTGTATTTTGAGATTCAAATGTATACAGATATATTCTTAAAGAGAATGAATTGACCTGTTTAATAAATATGTTAATATCAATAATTCTTGAATATCTATTCCGGACATGAATGTTGTGACAGCTGTCAGTGATAACTGAAGTAAATTCGAAGTTCTTCCGTCTGCGCTTAGTCAAGCACTAACTACTTGAGCTAATCGCGCGGCAAGCGTTGCACGGCTCCACGTTTGCAACCATTGTAGCACTACCCTAACACACAAGCCTAAGCTGGACGCGTGGCGCAGTTGGCTAAGGACAACTCCTTTGATCTAGAGTTACACGCCATGTTGTGGATTCGATTCCCCGTCGATGAAAACAATTTTTCATCGTCGCCAGCCGACTTTAGGGCCTCACATGAACACGTGATAAAAATTAATTAAGAGATCATCATGGAAAATATTAACGGAATTTTGACGTAAAATTATAAGATTTATTCTTTTATCATTCATTTAATTACCGGAATAAAAGCAAAACAATACCGGCGATAAAAGAAATCTTGAACGTCATTGGATGATTAATTATGGGAAGAGCCACCTGTGGTCTAATTTTCGACGCACGTCGGCGTCTTCCCTCACTTTCCGTTTTGGTGGCAAATTGGACAGACGTGTTTTATTTTCGCTGTGCAATAAATTTTATCGTTGCAATACAGCAATTAATAACGTTGCAATTATCATATTGAGAAAACCCTTTACCGAGAATTTTGGAGATTTACCGGGGTTTGAAAGGAGAGCTGGAAATTTTGAGGCTAAAACAACACTCCCATAAGCGTGTGTTTTATTCTCGGCAAAGTAATTCGACATTTTTTTCGTTGTATTAGCGTCTCACGACGCCGGTAACCGCCATTAATGATTTTTGCATGGCGTGTTAGATTTTTTTAATGAAATTTAAATTTGAAGTTCTCGTTTCTCGTAATTTTTTTTTATTTTTGTTTTGTTAATTTCGGAAAATTATTGTCGGGAAAATTAATTAAAAATTTGTGATCTAATTAATTTTGTTTTATTAAAAAAATTGGTCTGCATTTAATTTAATTTTCAGCGATAATTTTTTTTTTGTGTGACGAAACTTTCGATTTTTTTTTCTTCTTATTCGATAACGACGATTGTTTCGTCTAATTTATTTTTTATTATTATTATTTTTTTATTATTTCGAGTTATCGCTGGGAATTATAAAGGTGCATTTTAAAGGACGCCGATCATCCATGCGGCTATAGAGCTTTAAGATACTTGTCGCGGGAATCAGAATTAATTCAAATTGAGATTTTTTTTCATTCTTTGACTATTTTCTTTTAACGACAATTTAAATTGTGTAGTTAATTGGTGTTTGTGGAAATTTGTCGAGACTTTTGAATTAGTTCTGATTATCATTATTTTTTTGTTTTTGATAAATAAAATTGTATAAAGTCTTGAACAATTAATTCATGTTACTTTCCGATATTAAAGACAATTATAATGTTGTTTAACAAAATTTAAATTCAGTAACCAAATTGTGACGGTTTTTACCGTCACAGAATCAATAAAAATTAGAATAATAAATAAATTTCATAAAAATCACGGTTTTGGTCACGATTCGCGGTACCCTGTGAGGATAGGGCTCTTTTTGGGTCAAGACAGCAAATGTCCAGAGTGAGGTCAACATATTTTGTGACCTCACTAATCATTTTTGTTTATTTTTGTTCAATTTAACTCCAAAATTTGGAGGAAAGTACGAGAGTTAGGACTGGGAAGGATTTTCCCCAGTCCCACGAATAAATTAGAAGAATCAAAAACGATCCGGAGAAGCCTGGACAAGAGCAGCCTCCAAGGGATTGGTACAACACCAGCCAACGAGGAGGAATGTTGGTTAACAGCGGGAGGAGTTGGAGATCTCCAGGAACAGTGAAAATTGTGAAAATAAAAAGACTAAAGTGAATGTAAAGACAAAACTTTCCCGTTTAGAATTGTCGCGGAATTATTGACCAAATTATTGTGATTATTTTTAGTATATATATTGGAATTATTGGAGAGTGAGAATTGGCGCGAGATTCTCGGAATTGAGGAGAATCCGTGACGTTAGGGTAAAGTAGTGGGGGACTCGCGCGACAATTGTTTGGGTTGGGCCTCGGCTCTACCGAAGTTGAGCGGGAACAGCCGAGGGAACCCAATGCTAACTCGTGGGAGAGAAGTCTCGTTCTTCTTCTCCCGGGACACCGTGGCGATCACATTGTGTAGAGAAACGTAAAGAAAATTGAAGTAAAGGAAAATAAAGAGAGCTCGACACGGAGGAAAGACAGCACAAATAACGTAAGTTACGCGAGTCGCCGTACAATTAATATTTTGAGTTTAGAGTAAAGAATTTTGAGTAAAAGATTAGAAGTAACGAATTTTGAGTAAAAGATTTAAAGTAAAGAAAACGTCGAGTTAGCGTCTGTTCCGGGTGAGGCCACCCGGCTAGTGTTGGATTTATTGTTGGTCATTCTGAGTTAAATTTTGAGTTAACAATTAGTGTGAAATAATTATAAAATTAGTCACGAAAAGTTTCTTTAAATATTTCATGTTTTTTTTCAATTTAAATGTACATAAATTGTTTTCTCTGAATATATCGAATTTATATTATTTGAGTTAAAATTTGTCAAGAGTTTTGTGTATAGTTTTTTGTCGTCACGAATACCCAAATAGAGGGTATCGTCTACTCTCCCCTTCGGGATAAATTGAGAGTTTCATACAAAAAAGCGGGTAAAATTAGAGTCTTTTTGGGGTTTTGTAATTTCATTGAATTACAGTAAAACTTGGGGATTTGTCGTTTTCCCCCAACTTTGTTCAATTCTGTCAAAACGACTGGCGTCCAGTTTAAATAAAGGGAAATTAATCGGGAGTAATTTGGGGAAAAATTCGGAGCATAAATTTGGGTCAATTTTAAGGAATTTCAGTGCATTTAACGAGTTGGCTCAAGGTCAGTCAAGCCAACCGTTACAAAATATTTATTTTTTTTATTATTATTGTACTATTTTATTTTCATTTTTCAAAAGAGCATAGCAAAAGAAAGATATAGCTCTATATTAAAATTATAAAAAAACAAAGTTGAATTTTATTTTTTTTTTATTTAGAAATCTGTATTCTTTTTCGATAAATTTACAGGTGAGTTTTGAATCCAGCCGCCTCCACGGTCAAAAGGATTTTGAAATCCTTTTGTTGCTGACTAGGCGGATATTCACCTGGGGAATTGAATTTGATATTTTTGGTTTGTTTTGATTTTCGGACGAATGGTCGTCCTGGCGCCCAACAATTAACGTTGTTTGATTCTATTGATTTTTTTTTGATATTTTGATTTATTTGAGTTTCACGCAATTCTTTAATTACCCTGGATTAAAAATACGTGACAATATATATTGTAACGCCATATTTGCGTTACAATCTGTATTGTTTCTTGAGACCGGTATCGCGTTGGAAATTAGTTTCATTCTCCACCAGAACGGACAGTCCGAGAAACGAGAAACGATATTTATGTTTTTTTTTTACTGATTTAATTGATTTTCTTTCCCGTCTTGAATATTCCCGCTCTTGCCGGAGTTTTTCTTCACGCCGGAAGGGGCGCCTGCGGACGAACGAGCATTACAGAGAGCTGTTCAAGGAAGTTATCGACGCAGAAAATGGAAATCGATGGGAGAAGTTTTTCGTTGGACTCTTCATTCCCATTGGCGGAAAATTAAGGAAATCAAGGACGTCTGGAAAATGAGAATTAACTCGATATTAATTGATTATGATGAAAATTAATTAAGAGATCATCATAGAAAATTTTAACGGGATTTTTGACGTAAAATTATGAGATTTATTCTTTTATTATTTATTTAATTACCGGATTTAAAGCAAAATAATACCGGTGATAAAAGAATAGAATTAACGTCATTGGCCAATTAATTTGGGAAGAGCCACCTGTGGTCTAATTTTCGACGCACGCCGGCGTCTTCCCTCACTTTCCGTTTTGGTGGCATATTGTACAGACGTGATTTTCGCTGTAAATAATTTTCGATTAATTACCGTTGCAATAATCGCAATATTTATCGTTGCAATTATTATTTTTGGAGATATTAAAATTACCGAGGATAATTGGAGATTTTCTTGGATGATTGCCGGGGAAGTTGGAGGATTGAAGAAAGGATTTGGTTTCGAGGTTAATCAACAACACTCCGGTAAGCGTGTGATTATTCTCGGCATAGTTTTTGGACATTTTTTTTTGTTAGCGTCTTTACGACGCCGGTAACCGCCATTTTGGGATTTTCCGTGGCGTGATAGTTTTTTATTTTTGTTGTATTATTCGCGAAATTAAATGAACGCAAATGGGTTAATGTTTCTCGTTTCTCGCTAATTATTTTTCTTATTTTCGGAAAATTACTGTCGGGAAAATTAATTAATAAATTGTGATTTAAATATTTTTTGATTAAAATTGGTCGGCATTTAATTTAATTTTCAGCGATAATTTTGGACAATAATGTTGATTATTGTTATTATTATTTTTATTTAATAATGGCGATTGTTTCGTCTAATTTATTTTTTATTATTATTATTTTTTCATTATTTCGAGTTATCGCTGGGAACTATAAAGGTGCACTTCGAAAGGACGCCGATCGTCCATGCGATTATCAAGTCTTAAGGTACTTGTCGCGTGAATCAGAATTAATTCAAATTTTGACTTTTAATTTTCTTGACTATTTTTTTTTTAACGACAATTTAAATTGTGTTATTAATTAATGTTTTGTTGTGTTAGTGAAAATTTGTCGGGACTTTTGAATTAGTTCTGATTATCATGAGTTTTTTTTGTTTTGATAAATAAAATTATATAGAGTCCTGAATAATTGATTCGTATTATTTTTCCGATAATAAAAACATTTATAATATTGTTAAACAAAATTAAATTCAGTAACGGAAATATTTAATTTTTATTATACTGTAATATTTTTTTTAAAGAGCACAGTTAAAAGAGATATCGCTCTGAATTAAAATTATGAAACAAATTTGAATTTTTTTTTAATTTAGAACTCTGTATTTCTTTTCAATACATTACAGGTGAGTTATTGAACCCAGCCGCCTCCGCGGTCATTAGGATTTTGGATTTGAAATCCTTTTGTTACTGACTAGTCGGATAATCACCTGGGGATTGAATTTTGATTTTCGTTGTTTGTTTTGATTTTCGGACGAAAGGTCGTCCTGGCGCCCAACAATCAATGTTGTTTGAATTTATTGATTTTATTTGGATATTTGTATTTCATTGAGTTTCACGAATATTTTAATTTCCGTGGATTAGAAAATACGTGACAATATATATATGCAACACCTGTACACGGACAAGGGAGAATTTGACCAAATTTATGCTAAAGTTTAGATAAGGAGTAGGGATAACAACAAAACGGCCATCTCAGTGAGACGTCCTGATCGGATATGGGAACTTTATTAGAAGTCTATGTAGTCAATGAATCTCACTCGAAATGATAATCCAAGTCTGTAAGGTAAACTCGGGTGCTCTACCGTATGGTCAATCTCTACGAGAAAAACAACAGCTTATGTGCAAAAAATACATGCAGTTCAGCTGTTTGTTCACTGTATCAATTGTTTATTTTCGGCTTACCTACCCAGAGTAATTGTATTGTGTAATCTTTCAACCAGAAAGTTTCCATCGTTTATTTCCACCCACTTTCCAGTCTATATTTTACTTCCAACTCTGTAGTTCAACACTTCCTTTTTTATTCTAGGAACAAGAAATTCATCCAGTATTTGAAGTTCAAACAAGACAACTTTCATTCTTAAAAATAGGAAAAAACGGAAAAGGTGGGGAAAGAATAAAGGAGAAACGTCTGAAGAAAGTGGAATTTTTCCTTCTCAAAAAGATAGGAGTATATTTAGTAACTATGAAGACAAGTGGACACTTCTCCATAACTCTCACTTCCTTCCTCCTTCTTACCGACAATACGCGTGCTCATCCATAACAGCACTCTACTGAGTCCACAAGGCTAATGGATAAGAATTCTCAGCTGTTTTTTATCATCAATGCTCACAATACCGTAACTCTTATTGATGCAATGATTTGTTGCACTAAGGAAGTAAAAATAAATTTCAAATTTACAGATATAGAGCGGGAAAGAGATCAATGAATTTAGATACATCCGTTACTCTGTTGGTGGATTGTCCTTCATATTTTCATGTTTCATGAAATGTTATATTAGCGCATGCAAAATTCTGATTAGAATGCCAAGAAAAACTTTTATTCTCACAACTAAATGTGATATTTTTAGATTGATTTCTGCTATTCCACAAATGAAATGATTCAATTACAGGAATCTCAAGATTTAGTAGTGAGCTGATAAAATCGAATCAAATTTATTTCACAATCAGTGGTTATCTGAAAATCTAAGGGAGATAGGGGAAATTTTGTAATTACATTTTTTTATGTCAACCCCTTATTGTAATTTTATAATTTCACAAACAAAAAGTTTCAATCAACGTAGATATTTTGGAATCATTTATTTTTTTAAATTTAACTGCGGTGACAATGGAAAGCAGAGCTTCATGAAAAAATAACGAGAAAACACATATTTTCACAAAAAATAAAAAATAAACGAGGAATTCAGTTGCATCGATAAAAATTCAAATGCAAATCGAAATATACAATCGACAACTTGTCCCATTCAATGGTTGCTCCTGCATTCCATGTACGCAAATACATACTCCAGAGTCCTCGGTATAATTTGCTAGGGTGAAACGCTTGGGCGGGTGGCCAGCACACGTACAGCCCCATTGGGGTGGTAAAAAAACAGACAGGCGTGGGGCAAAGAGGACTTCTGGATGTAGGTATGAGGTGACCGTCGAGCGATTTCACTGGCCAGATAGGACGATAAAAGCGGAAATTACCGTACGCAACCGATTGCTGATAGCGCCAAACGATGTCTAATATACTAAAGTAGTGACTGGATTGTTTAGACTTTCATGCAAATTTAAATTGAAACAGTGATGTATTATGGATTATTTCTAATAACAAAAATGAAAAAAACACGGAATAGAAATTTCATCCCGTCCCATCTTGATAAAAAAACATGTTTCCGTTTTCTTTCATTTTTCATTCCGTGAAAAAATATCCAGTAGTTGATATCAATGGATACAGGTTGTTATTATGATTGATTATCCAGACATCCCGTCAAGTTAAGCGAGAAGGGGCTAGAAAGAGGTAAAAATTCATAACGTATCAGATTGTTGACGGAAATGAAAAATAGTGTTGAATAAAAGGTTGAAATTATTTTTTTACAAATACTAGTAAATATTTCCCAGTATTGTGTAGTGAGAAAGTACACCTTTCGAACTGAAACTTGTAGTCACACCCGTCGTGAAATATTCAACTGCAGGAACGAAACAGTAGTGTAATGGGTATAGTGTGGATCCGTCTCAGACATTTCCCATTTTCCCAAATTCTTCACCCTAGAACCAATTCAAATTTTCGATATTCTCATGGGAAAATGGTGTACACGAAAAGTTCAATTCAATGCACGTTTAAAACGTGTTGTTTGGCAGGCCAAAAACTGAACCAGGGTTGGCTGTGCAAATAATGGATGTGTTAAAACTTGGTCAAGGGTTTGGATGCTCAAGGTCAGGAATTTGAAGATTCCCGCCAGGGCATCCATCTTGCCACGTTGGCAACTTCTCCATCGGCTCCGCAGAATCTCCCGAGAGGCCTCGGGAGGTAACGAACGCCCGAAGTGGCATTCTCACTTGGCTTTCGGCTTTCTTACGAGAACGTACACGATTCACCGAACGGTTTTCTCTTTCGAAATTATCTTCGGACAATTAACGTGGTTTTTTTGTGATAAATTAACAGAAATCATCAATCTAATTGTTAAAAATCGACAAGTAAAATCACCGATCTGAAATACCAAAGAATAGTGTAAATAATTAAGGTTTTTACAATAAAACACGGACAATAGCCATTTCGGCTTCATAAACGTGCATTTCAATCTCATTTTCTCGACCTCGCCAATTTTCAGGCTTCTCAACGGCTTTTTTCACCACCACTCACGGACCTGGGCATCACCGTCGAAAATTCTCCTCTCGAAAAATCACCTAGTTTTATAACAGGATAAATGGGCGGGAAAATGAGGTGGCAAATCAAAGATTCAAAAAATATTACGCAAAAGAATGGGAGTATAAACCCAATGACAGGGGAAAATATAGAGGAGGTAGGGAGAAATTTTCAATTCAACTTACCTATCTATAATGGCAGCAGTAGAGACGGAAAAGTAGGCCTTTCTACGTAAGAAAAGAGCTTTGTCTTTTCACTATTGGTAAAAATGCACATGGCGTGCCCGGTTTTTTTCAAATAGAAGTCTGTATAATCATAGAACGACTTAACTTAATAAAGGCTAGGTGGGTCTAGGAAAATATTTCTCCACAATAAATTTCTCGGAAAAAATTTCTCAGACAAAATTTCTCTAGAGAAAATTTCTCAAACAAAAATTTCTCAAAAAAAAAATTATTTCCAGAAAAATTTCTCCACCAAAAATTTTCTCCACAAGAATCAATTAAGAAAAAAATGGAATAAGCGAATGGACAGAACAGCCCTGCATAAAAAATAATTTGAAAAAATACCTGAAGAGTGTTGCAAATATTACAAGTCTGTGAGAAATGAATTTTCAATTAATTTTTAATGAATTCTTAATTAATCTTTAATGAACTTTTAATAAGAATTTGGACGATTTAAAATGAGTTTTCGAGAAATATTAGTGCTTTTTTAATGAACTTGTATTGAATATGAAATGAATGAATAAATAGAAAATTTTATTCATAGTTTTTGAAGAGAATAAATTTTATTAAAATTTGGAGAATTTTTTCTCAGAAGAAATAATTTCAGAGAAATTATTGAGAGAGAATTTCTCGCCGGGAAAAATATTCTCTAAGAATTTTTTGACGGAGAATTTTTTTTTGAGAAATTTTTTCCGTGAAATTTCATCCGAGAAATTTCTGCCGGAGAACTAATCGACTGCCCCCAGGCTAGGTCAGTCGCCTAATAATCATCTTGATTTCCAGATGAGCAAATGTTTACTATTTCAAGATCCTCATGAATCTATGAACTTTCCATGAATCAAATACCAATTCAAAGAACAGATGGTTGAGGTTATATTCATCCCTTTCTAACTGTTGAAGTAATTCTCCTATCTCATATTAATGAGTGTGTGATACTATGGAATAAATGCTTTTCCTCATACATGTTTATTGAAATGATATGTAATCATCATCATCTTCATGACGTTACAGAATGATTTGATCTATTTGAAAAAAATCGGGCCTGCCATGTGCATTTTTACCAATAGTGAAAAGACAAAGCTCTTTTCTAACGTAGAAAGGCCTACTTTTCCGTCTTTACTGCTGCAATTATAGATAGATAAGTTGAATTGAAAATTTCTCCCTACCTCCTTTATATGTCCCCCTGCCATTGGGTTTTATTCCCATTCTTTTGCGTAATATTTTTTGAATTTTTGATTTGCCACCTCATTTTCCTGTCCATTCATCTATTATTTGCACAGCCAACCCTGGTTCAGTTTTTGGCCTGCCAAACAACACGTTTTAAACGTGCACATGGCGCGTTTTTTTTATTTTTAATAATTTGTCGGTCCCTTTTTCCAGATTTTTCTCATGCTTAGTTCTTAAGTTATGTCGTGTTTTATAGTTTCTCATGAAGAATGTTGTTGCTTCTATAACAACCAGAACAATTAAGATAGAAACTTCCAATTTAGCTTATATATGGGTTCTCTCAATCTGCTGCCTGGGATTGTTACTCGACAAAATTAGAGAAAATTTTTTTCAAATATGAGGGTTTTTTTGAAATTTAAATTTTTTCATTTTTCCTTAACTTCAGAATAAGTTTTTAATCGATTTCTTCCAGATTAAAGAATAATATGAGATACTATATCATCTAACTGCATGAATACTTGCACATTTTTTTCGTCATTAATTCTTGAGTTATTTCAATTCGATTAATATTGCATGAAGAAGCTTCATCTACACCTCGTTTTCAAAGTAGAGGCAATTTTATGAAATTTCAATTCTCAGAATTGTCTTAAAATTCAGAACAAATTCTCAGTCGATCTCATTCAGATCATTATTAGGGGAATATTCAAAATTGAATGTTCACTAATAGAAAGGAGAACCATGCGGAACTAATTTACTAATGACTCAGCAGATAAAACTATAATGATAACTATAATTAAAGCAAGTTTCCACTTGTTTTAGAATAACTCGGAAACTAAGTGGAATGAAGCGATTTTGCCCTAATCTTTCTCTGTAATTCTAAGAATTGTTGACGAAAAAGAATTCAGGTAAGATCATTCTATCTCGCTTAGATTTCGGAATATTATCAGAAAACTACAGATTTAATCATCGAGAGGTCAAAGAGTGTCTGTACTCTTTGGTAAGGTAAAGCAGAGAAAAATCTCTCTTTCAATATTTTCTCTAAATCAGCTCGGAAACTAACAGAGGTATGTTTTTTTCCCTCATACTTTTTCATGCTCTGAAAATTCTCCGCAGAACAGACTCCAGGCAAAATTGTTCCATCTCGCTAAGTTTCCAATTCATTCTAAAAATAATGAAAATTCGAAGAAATGGGTGAAAGTGATGAAAGGAAAAGGAGAAAATTACGTGTGAAGCTTTGGCTGAAATCTATGCAATTTTTTGAGGATCAATTTTATGTGACAGATTAGAACGCTGTTATTATGTATAATAAAAATGATTATCATTTAGTAAAAACTGAATGAAATAAAAAAAGAAATAATCGAAAATTCATAAAATTATGTAGAAATTAAATTTTTTTAGAATTTCGAACATTAGTATCGTTTCATTTCAATTGAATTCTCAATAATATATTAATGAGATCATAAGGAATGTCCTGCTTTTAAATTCAAATTGATTTTGGAGTGAAGTTTTCAAGACAAAAATATTTGAAGTTCCAAATTTTGTACAGAGAGATATGGCAAGCCGATAGGATTAGCATGAAATCTGCTTTACCGCACGAGCGGTATAGAAAATCCTGTATTTTTTTTTCTCCCCGTGTAAAATCTATTAATTCAAATATTTTTTCCTCTAAAACTAAACTACAAAATGACATCGAATTTTGGCACGATATTTACGTAATTGACTGAAAAATATTATAGAATTTCTCATTTTTAATTATTAGTATCATTGGACCTTTGAAAACCCCAGAATTTTTTTTCCATAATTTTACCTGTAGCCGATTGTATTCTGTTTTTTTGAATCACTCAATTTGTTTAGTTGTTGGACTCACGATTTAGTAATCCTGGAAAGTTGTAAATTTTCCAGTTCTGAGTGGTATCAGAAATGAGCCTTAGTCGAATATTATGAATGAGTTTTCCTTAAGTAAATTGTAGGTGTGAGGTAGGAAATGGTAAGGACTAAAATGTATGGAGACTTGGAAGTAGTTGGAGACTCGCCTTACTGGATTTCTTGGTAGAAATGTATTTATTGTAAGATATATACACGTACAATTATCTTTTCTAAACTGACTTAAACTAATTTTTACATTGATATTTATCCTACTGCAATTTCTGCTGATTGGTTGTGAATTCATGTATTTATTGTAAGATATAGGGTGTTTTTTTTCAAACGTAAAGGCAATTAACTAGAGATAGCTGGAGGTGTGAGAAGTACGGGAAAATTTTCAAAAAAAATTTTGGATAGATATTTTTTGAATTATTAGCGATTGAAATAAGCCAATGGGCTTGGAGGATTTGGCGCGCAAAACGGAGTGGGGGAAATAAGTGGCGATGTGGCAACTCTGGATTAGCGAACAGTTGAAGCCGAGAATTTTGAATGACGGGCGAGTCGAATCATTCTTATTTTGCGTGATTTGAGTACATGCGGAGAGATGGCATTATAAGTTTGTTTCTTTTGACGCTCTGAGACTTGAGTTCAAAATTCAGTTTCCTTCATTTGATACCCGCGGGCAGTTTTGGGTTATTAGGAGTCCAGCATTTAGTTATGGGTGATCTCTGAAAAAAGAATCGATTCTTGAAAAATCAATCTTCATAACAAATGATTTTGCGAGAATCGTTTTTTTTTTTTTTAAATCGAAATGAGAAAATTTAAGAATTGATTCTTAAAAAAAAAAAAATTAAAAAATAGGAGAATCATAGGAAACACATTTTTATGCATATGCATTTTCGTGCGAATGCATAAAAATATGCATTTTTGTGCATATGCATAAAAATATGCATTTTTGTGCATATGCATAAAAATATGCATTTTTGTGCATGTGCATAAAAATATGCATTTTTGTGCATATGCATAAAAATATGCATTTTTGTGCATGTGCATAACAATATGCATTTTTGTGCACATGCATAAAATTATGCATTCTTGTGCATATCTAGCGGCACCGTGAGGGGCATCACCAGATGGCATCTCCATGTCTTCTGGGTGCATCTCGAGTGCACCTCAACTGCTCGAACAGCACGTCTGGGGGCTTCTCCCGCACTCCCAGGATGCACTGCATGAATGCTTGAGGTGAACACGCAGTGCGTCTTCGGAGTGCTGAAAAAGCCTCCAAGACATGCTGCTTGAGTGCCTGAGGTGCTCGCAGAATGCATCCATGAGACATGGAGATGTCATCTAACGATGCTCGTCAGGTGCATTTTCAACGCTTATGCAATCCATCTTACAGGCCTCATGGGCCTTTTCTGGTGCATCTTGGATGCTCCCTCAGCACTTTTACAAACTTTTACCATATGAATGATGATTCGGTAGTCTTTATTCGACCTCGTAACTTGTTAAATTCGAAGAAAAATGGGGCTCAAACCTAGCATTTCCTATTTTAAATAAATAAAGTCCGACTACTCATTTGAATGGAGTGTTAATGGTAATGATATTCGTCCATGAACACTCCAAGGATATGAATAGTCGGACTTTATCTATTTAAAATAGGAAAAGCTAGGTTTTAGACCCATTCTTCTTCAAATTTAACGAGTAGTGAGGTCGAATAGAAACTTCCAAATCATCATTCATGTGACAAAAGTTTGTAAAAGGGCTGAGGGAGCATTCGAGTCGCGCCCGGGAAGCGTCGAGCAGGCCTCCAAGTCGCACTGCATGGGCGTTGAAAATGTGCCTGGGGGGCGTCATTAGATGACACCTCCATGTCTCTCGGGTGCACTTCAAGTGCAGCTTGAGTGCTTAAGCAGCACGTCTTGAAGGCCTTTTCAGCACTCTCAATATGCACTGTATGCACACCCTTCATGGTGCCGCTAGATATGCACAAAATTGCATATTTTTACGCATATGCACAAAAATGCATATTTTTATGCATATGCACAAAAATACATATTTTCATGCATATGCACAAAGATGCATATTTTTATGCATATGCACAAAAATGCATATGCATAAAAATGTTTTTCCTATGATTCTCCTATTTTTTAATTTTTTTTCTTAATGAATCGGTTCTTCAATTTTCTCATTTCGATTTTTTTTTGAAAAAATCGATTCTCACAAAATCATTTGTTATGAAGATTGATTTCTCAAGAATCGATTCTTTTTTCAGAGATCACCCATCACTAAATGCTGGACTCCTAATAACCCAAAACTGCCCGTGGGTTTCAAATGAAGGAAACTGGATTTTGAAGTCTGAGAACGTCAAAACAGAAAAACCTATAACGCCATCTCTCCGCATCTACTCGAATCACGCGAAATAAGAATGATTCGACTCGCCCGTCATTCAAAATTCTCCTCTTCAAATGTTTGCTAATTCAGCGTTGCCACATCGCCACTCATTTCCCCTACTCCGTTTTGCACACCAAAATCCTCCAAGCCCATTGGCCTATTTCAATCGCTAATAATTCAAAAAATATCTATTCAAAATTTTTTTTTTCAATTTTCCCGTACTTCTCACACCTCCAGCTATCTCCAGTTAATTGCCTTTACGTTTGAAAAAAATCACCCTGTATATACATGTACAATTATCTTTTCTAAACTGACTTAAACTAATTTTGACATTGATATTTATCCTACTGCAATTTCTGCTGATTGGTTGCGAATTCGATAGTGGGAGGTAAGTGTATGATTGGTGTTCATCTAAGGAGTAGGGCCAGGTGGGTTCTCATTGGTTCGGTAGCGCACTCTAGGGTTAGAGAGAGAGAAAGTTGCTTGAGGATTAACCAGGGATTAAGAGTAATAATCGTATAGTTCGTAGGGGGTCTCTTTGTTTACAAAGTAATAAACGATTTCGAAAATATGGTACAGAAGAGTAGTTGAGGGAAAGGCCCAAGACCAGGTGAAGTTTGGGTTTTTCCTCGGCTTATTATTTTATTGCAGGGAAAAACCCGGAAAATTATTTCTTTCTCTAAATATTCAGCTAGTTGGGTTTTTCCCTAACGTTGGGCACTCAACACAATTATTCTAATACAATTTGAGCTGTGATTTTTTTCCATCAACTTTTCTCATTAATTCATATTTTTTTTATGAATTGATAATTTTTTTTCGTTTGAGAAACTGCCTAGCACGGCTTATATTACTTCGGACTTTTTGAGGTTACGGTGTACTGTTGTTGTTTTGACGGGTATACATTTATAGTCAGCGCCGCCAACGTGAAGAAAAAATGTCTCACCGAGAAACTTCTTAACCGAAAATGTCGGGATGGGGCATGGTTGACATAAAAATATTTTTTCATTAATAAACAAATTATTTTTTCAAACAAAGAAGGCTCATTTCTCTACTGAAATATTGCAATCAACGTCCAGTATTTTTCGTAACGAGGGGGGAGGCGTAATTAAAAAGAAATAAAAAAACTGTCAAATAGTAAAAGTATAGTTAGCCAGTGAACGTTCTAAACGTACACATGGCGCAAAACGCTCCCACGTTTTCTGATGGGATCTCAATGATACCAATCTGTTTTTGTTTTGTTTTTGTTGAGTGAAATGAGAGCGGCATAGCCAACGCTGCCAACGTTCCAAAAAAATGTCTCACCGACTTTTCATTTTAGACAAAAACTTCGGGATGGGGCGTGGCTCATATTAAAATATTTTTTTTAAACATTCAGAATCTTTTTTTTTATCATTGAAGCATCATTTTCTCACTAAAATACTGCAAGGGACGTGCAGTATTTTTGGTGATAAAAAAAAAGACTTTAATAAAAAAATGGCAAAAAAGCCTCTGAAAGGAAATGTATATATAGCACTGTGCACGAGTTAAATGTGCACATGGCGCAAAACGCTATCGCGTTTTTTGATCCATTAATGTTGGAACTCACGATAATATATAATATGCCTCAAGCTAATTCACTCCATTTGTTCCTCGAGGAGAATATTTTGAATGAATTTATCAAGGTACTGAAGAGTTAATTTCAGCCGAATAAATAAAATAACAAAAACTATCCAAAGAACAATAAAAGTAATCATCAGGGCCCGAAACTTTGTACATCTAAAAGTATCACCAGCCGTAGCTGATCCTTTGGTTACGAGAGTAAACAAACTTCGAAAAATGTTAATTTCAGTGTGAATTTCATTCGAATTTGTATTGCACGATACGGTATTTTTCAATTGATAAGACTAGTGATATGTGTGCATGTATGACTCGGTATTCGTGAGTAAAATGATGCAATGAGTAGCAGAAAAGAATAAATTCAAGGAAGCTCCGTAAATTATTAAGAAGATGTAGCGAAGACACATGAACAGAAGAAATGGAATGATAATGAAGACTTTGATTCCATTTTTCAGAATTAATCAAGATAAAACAAGGCCAAGAACTTATCAAACTGTTTGCCAATTCAAATTTCAGTTGAATGAAGAATGTTTTGAGAGACGAAGGCACAATTGTTGACTCTCGAGTTCATAACGGCTATAAAATAGATCATAAATCATAACTGAGACAATAAAAAACAGGGCGAGGGTTGAAAAAAAAGTTTCACTCCATACGGATAATTCGTCGTTCAAAGAACGAAAAAAGAGCTCTCTTAGCTATTCCGGATGATCCCTGCTATCAAAAGTATGTAAAGGCTTTTCTGTCTTTCTTTGACTCCAACTATATTCATTTTTTTTCTCCATCTACTTCTTTCATACACTAAGAAATCATGGAATAATCCAACGACACAAGAGTTTTTCTGCTTCAAAGTATTTTACTCCTCCACCATACTTATTCTCATCATCTCTTTCCCTTTCTCTTTTTCCTTCTCTCTCTCACACACTCTCAGCGACTTCGGTCCAAGAAGTATTTATATCCTTACTTTACTTCTGTCTTGTTGCATTTTCTCATCCCACTATTACTCTAAAATGAATAACGTAGTAATGCTGCTAGAGGTCAGGGTAATTCTGTTTCAACTTGTAGTACTCCGTCATTCTACTTGGCAAAAATATTTCCACAAAATTAATGGAAATATACTTGTTCTTAAGAAGATTTGTCACAAAATTTTTAACGAAATTTCGTGAGAGCTAAGAATTGAACATAAAAAATCAAAGAGAATCCCAATTCAGTAGAGATTCCACTATATATCAAACATTTTTAGGAGTCTCTTTCATAGATCATAAAGCAATGAATGTTCCAAAATTTTTGGATCATCTGGGTAGAATAAATTGTGCAACTTTATCTCGCTTATTTATCGAGATAATCGTGAAAAACTGGAAAAACTCCTTCCTGATTCCATATTAACGTCCATTTGGCTCTATCTCGCTTATTCACCGAGATAATCGCGAAAAACTGGAAAAACTCCTTCCTGATTCCATATTAATGTTCATTTTGCTCTATCTCGCACATGTACCGAGATAATCGCGAAAAATTGAAAAAACTCCTTCCTGATTCCATATTAGCGTCCATTTCGCTCTATCTCGCTTATTTACCGAGATAATCGTGGAAAACTGGGAATCCTTTCAATTTCGACAGAATAAAATATCGAGAGTATACTGGTGAGAGGACAAATTGAAATATCAAAAAAAATTCGGAGTCATGGCAAGTATACCATATACGGGGAAAGAAAAACAGTTGAAAAATTCCCCTTTTTTCCGGGGAATCATGTAGCCAACGAGAGACTCAGAGAGTAATTCAACAATATTGAGCAAAAATATCTATCGAGGGCTAGTCAAATTCTCTACAGTAGTAAGGCATTTTATACACCAACAGGTAAATCACATGGAAAATGTAGAATTAATAGTCGAAAGGATGGAAAATTTTCCCACCGTTACCAGTGAATTTTCATGCAGGGTTCGGTGATCTTTTACTCCGTTGTACGGGCAAAATTTCTACTACTTTTTTCCGAACGCTCTTCGGATATTCCCGTGTCATTCGGCTTCCGATTGGCGATTGTTATTATCGACCATGATTTTCACTAATTTGGCAGTGTCTGGATGTCGCCATAACCTTCTATAACTCATTTTATGTGTTATTCATTGGGTTATCAGTTTATATTATCATGGTAGAAACCTGAAGGATTCAGTAAGTATTTTTTAATAATACTTTTTTAATTACAATCAAAAGTTTCATTGAAATTTTGGAAATTCTGAAAATTCTCTAATATTAAAATAATATTGATTTTTGAAATGTGTGTCGGCAAAGGAAGGTTGCCGCAGTTTAATTTGAGAAATTGTCAGAAAAAATTTCGAAAAAAATTTTATAGAAATTTTATAGAAGTGTTATGAAAGATTTATAAAAGTTTCATGAAAATTTCATAACAATTTCGAAAATTCGGAAAAATCTCAAATATTAAAATAGAACTCATTTAAAAATTTTTTTTTTCGTATTTGCCGGCCTTTGTAGTGAAAATTAAAGAAAAATTAATGAATGAAACAAAGCATTTTGATTGAAAATGTACGTTTTAAATAATTACTGTCATTCGCATGGTTAACGTTCTTCCTGTTCTTTTTTGCTTCCGAATGGAAGCATTGTAATCGTCATTTTTTTCGAATTCGAGATTTCATCGGATTATGACTACAAATGATCTAAAATGTCGGAAAAAATATTTTTTTTACACGTCTGTGTGTATGTATGTGTGTGTGTGTGGGTATGTGTGTGATGACACGTTTCATCACTTTATGCGGAAACGGCTGCATGTATCGATATGAAATTTTGAGGGAATATTCACTACGTGAGCGCAATGCTCTCTGCATAATTTCAGCTAAATCGGTTCAATGGTTCTCGAGAAAAAGCGAATTGTCAAAAAATCGTTTTTCAGACTTTTCTCAGCGAAAAATCAATTTACAGCGTCTATATGGGAGGGTTCCACGAGGAGATGCGCACGGATAGGGCGCACATTTTTAGTATATTTTTTTTACTGTGATTTTTGAAAAATCACAGTTATGGCGATAACTTAAAAAATATTTGAGTTAGGGACTTCATATTTCGTGTGTTTGTACATCTTATGAGTGTGAATTTCGGTATTAAATTTCAGCGTAATCGACCAAACAGCTCCTGAGATATTGTTGAAAAACTATTCCATGCAATGAGCGTATATGCACGGAACTGCTTGACTGACCATATCCAAGTTGAGCTTGAAAGATCAATTTAGATGACCATCACCAATCTTGAAAATTTCAGATTTTTCGAAGGATTCTTTTACAAGAATGCTGAAATATTTTTTTTCTTCAGAAATTCAAATTTTTTTCCATTTTTTTTAAGGTCACTAGTATTTATCATTTCATCATTAGAAAGTAGATAATCTTTGCTAAATAAATAAGACCGTATTTATTTTGATAGAATAACGAGAAGAACTGGAAATACTTCCTGATACTTAAACTCTGATTTCCAGATTTTTAATTTGAAATGAATCTCATATTTATTCTGTACTATATGTTATATTCATTATCCGAAGTCTTATTCAAAATGAAATCATCATTCAAAATAAAATGGTTGAAGAATCAAGTTTCCCTTGGGGTTCAAGGGTTCGAGGTTTTTCAATATCAAAATTGTTGCTTGATTTTCATTTTCAAAGTTATGAAAAATAAAGAGTTGAAAATCCATTCGGAAGCTTTATGCCAATTGCATTGGCATAATATTAAATGTTTTCCGTGATTAATTCTTCAATAGTGAAGACACCATTGAGTGAATAACGGAGGTTGAAATTTACGAAAAGTGCCCATAGGATGAAGCGCCTCCTGTTTTCTAGCATAAATAAAGATGGTAAGGCTTGATCATTGGGAGAAAAAATACCTATAGCCCTCAATTCTTTCTGTGAAGTGAATCCATCTCATATTTTCCTGGCATGAGGTTAAAGTTCATTGTTTTTCAATTTTCCTTATCCTTTCCTCATTAACAATCTCTTATTTCCCTCTTCTTTTTTTTCTGCAGCACCAAGAAATTGATTTAATTGCTATTTTCAATGTTTTCAATTGATTCCAGGCTAATCGTCGAAATTATTTCGATAATCGGGAAAAACAAAATCAAGTAAGATATTCTTTCATTTGTGAGATATTGAGATTTGTTCATTCAATTAGTGTATTTATCCAATGATAATTTATTTCAGCCTCTTTATCGCAGGCTGGAGAGAACCACCGGCGGTGAATCAATTTTCCAGGTATATATCACTGATGGTTACCTAGAAAAAAATGTAAGAAATTTGTTGACACGATTGATCGTCGAAGATGAAGCCAACAGGCGACTCGCTGCAGCTGAACGCGAGCGTGGTGTTCGTTATCTAAATGAATTCAACTATGCATTCCACTAATTCTATTAACGTTAAAATGATCCGTTATTGCAGAACTTCATTTCTTTAAATGAAGAAAATTCTGAACTATTAGTTTTTGTTCAAGAATAACTCAATCAGAATTGAAATGAATTGGCCACATTATTGTTACAAGTGAATTTTCATTCTGAAAGAGTTTATTTTTTTCGAATCAAAAGTCTTTTTGTCAAGTATAAAATAAATTTTATTTATTTCATTAATTTTTTTTCAGAGTTACAAAAGCACAATAAGAGAATTGGTCACCACAAGTGGCCAACTTGTTCGGTGGAGAGAAAAAGGCTGTTTACTTTTCTCAATTCAGACACGGAGCTAAGAGGAAAATTCATTTCAAAGGTTGTAACGAGCCCTTAAGGTTCTTGTTGTTCAGCGGAGACATCGGCAGAGCACAGGTAAATACAATAACTGTCGCGCACAAATAAAAGGCACCAAACCCGAAAAGTCCCATCCAACCCCGTGACATAACACTGTAACAACCCCGTGAAAAACCCGTAATGCGACCGTTCAAAGCGGAAGCGAGGTTAGGGATCGGAGAAAGCGCAGAAAGCCTCGTAAAAAGAGCGCTCCCAATAAGGAGATTTTTGGTATTAATTAAGGGAGATTATTCGAGGAAAATTCGGTTATTTTGTGGTAATTTTGAGGAAGGATTGGGAGGCAACAGCGGACAAGATCCGTGCCTCAGAGCGCACCAATCACGTTTTTTTGGGTATTAAAAGCCCGGTAGCATTTAGGATGCATCGGTGGACAAGGTCCGTGCCTCAAGGATATATTTAGTTAATTTTGTTGTTGGGAAATTTAGGAGGCATCGGCGGACAAGACCGTGTCTCAAGGATTCATTTAGCTAATTTTGTTGTTGGAAAATTTAGGGGGCATCGGCGGACAAGATCCGTGCCCCAGGATTATTTTATTTAAATTTAGTAGCGAGAAAATCCACGGAGAAGCGCTCCGAAAAGTAGCCCGGTCACAAACTGTGTGAAAAATTCAAAAAGGAAAAAAAGCTTGCAAGTCAAGAGTTGAGTTTGTGAGTTTGAATCTTCCCGCGTGAAAAGAGTCCTGCAGCGAGCGCGACTGTCATGCGCCCTGACGGTACCCAGGGGCATGAGTCGGCCCGAACGCGAGATTCGTGAAGCCCCCCCCCCCTCCCCCCCCCCCCCCCCCCGGACGACTGATCACGTCTGAAGAGTCAGTCGTAAGTGAGCCGGCATCACGGGAACACGTGCAAGTATTGTGAACTGCGGGTTCCCCGAGAGTCAACGAGAGCAGAACATCTACAGGATGTGGAGAGGCTTTTTTGTCCAGAGGATGAGGAGCCTACAGGGGAAGAAGTCATCGAATTGGGTGAGATAACGTATCGATCGCCCCAAAACCCGACTGTCTCTCGTTAGCCGATTCATTCCCGAAACAATTAATTCATTAGTTAATTAACGTAAATTCGACGTGTCGTTAATGTTCCAATTTTTATGTCCGTTAACAAGTTGAAAAAGCCCCGCGTCCTTTTACTAGCCGTGACGTGCAGTGAGTCGGTCTCACTCGCACTTGTTACGTTGGGGTAGGGAAAACGGAGTTCTAGTAATACATTCCGAAATTTCCCCTGAAAAATGCCGAACTCGATCCTACTCGATAGGGATGAAGTGGACGAATTCATCGACCCCTAATTTCCCCATGCCGTAACATGTTTCGATTTTTTATTACAGAAAAAACGAAATATAATTTCTGGGATAAAAATGTATTAGTCTCGGAAACGAAGCATTTCAATTCCCCCCTTTCCCCCGTATCACGTCACCTGTGTACCTCGGACGAGTTCCGAGAAATCCCTGCCTTTTGGATGGTTATTGCACTCCCTATAATTAAATATAATCATAACTAAAATAATTAAATTTCTGTAGTTTCTTCCCCAATTCAAGTTTTAACAATAATTATTTTTTATACAATAACTTCCTTTCGTCTTTATTAAAGTTTCCGAAGATTCTTCATTTTCGAGTCGTGTTAATTAAAATTATTTTTATTTTGTTAATATACTCTGATTTTACCAGATTTTCTTTTTGTTTGTGGGAAATGGCAACGGATCGGGTTAACACCCCCGATTCCCCCCTGACTCATGTCACGTTTTTCTCCCGGGGGCTAGCCGGGAGAAAAGTAACACCTTTCCCCTTCCGCCTATTTCGTTCCGTTCTCGGTGGAACTCCTGGCTGCTACGGACCAGTTATGCGCCATAATCATGTAGGGCAGGAGCCCGCTGAGGAACTTCCGGTTCGGTGGTTCCGTAAAAACCACCTCGCAACCATTGAACAGTTTTTAATTAGGGAACTTTAATAGAGAGAGGCGGAGAGAGGGACGGCGTGATGACTTTTTATCCCCTTGGATAAAAAGTCACGTTACAAGCTTCATTTGAACACCATTTGAAATACAAAAGAGATAACCGGCAGTTTGGCTGTTCGGTCTGTGTACGGCTCGGCGGATCTACCGGGTTAAGCAGCATTGCGTCTGGTTACTACTTGGATGGGTGACCGCTTGCCGTACACAGATTCGAAGAACAAACTGAACGGTGAGGTGTGACTACAGAGAATTAATGTGCCTTTCTCGTCAGCGTGACAGAAAGGCACATTAAGGCTCTGTATGAATCCGACTGCGCTGATCAAGGTTTTCCATGGTTTCCCCTGGTTCACGGCAAATGCGGTGCAGTAATAGAAAGTCGATCCATGGCACTCGCAAATAGGGCAGGAAAGGGTGAGATATAGGAAGGAGACAGGCAGTTAGACTGGAAGAAAACTGGAATCGGGTAACGGGGGGACGTACAAAAAGAGAAATCTATGTACAGTACTGGAAATAATATAAAAAAAAAAAAATACAAAAGAGATGATATGAGAGAGAAAGGAACTTTGCGAGATGAACCTAGCCAGAAACAACGAAAGCAGCAAGAGAGAGAAGCAGCCTGTGCAGCTGAAATTATTGACTCGGGTCGATTGAAAGCTTATAAAAAAAAATTAAAATCATCACAAAAAATTATTTAATGGAAAAAATAAATAATTCTGGGAAAGAAAATGAAAAAAAAACTGATTTTTTTTTTTTAATTTCAGTGGATTAACGTACCGCTATTGAATGGCTTTTGAATCACCTTGATCCTGACGATGCTGTAAGACGTTTCTGGCAGATCTCTTTCTCTGCACGTCAAAGACTTTTGAAGACAAATATATCGTTACATGATTATTGTTCTCGTTTCCCTCGCCTCAAAGTTCAGGGTGGAATTGAACTTCTGAAAAGAGATTTCAGTACTCGTTATCCAGGAGCAGAAGATTTCTTCCAACGCTACAGGTTACTTAGAGATCATCTCATTGTTAGACTGCAGAAGCACATACAGAACACTAAAGCTGCGACTATCGGAGACAGAGGTTATATCCAGAGTTTAGGAGGGTTGATGCAAGGTGGGAAGGACGCTAGTATTTTCTACTATCTTCTATACTTGTTTGAGCAGACACCCAGACAAGGAAGAAATAATCTACTTATTTTCGCAATACCACTGTTCAACTTGAATCTTAAGGTTGTAAGTCTTAAGACCTGATTTCTATCAGCAGTGAAATTTTGATAACTTCTACACGCCGATTTGATTCCTTATGTAGTTATTTTTATGGAGTTGAATACTGGAAAATACTAGGGAGGAATTTGAAAGGAAATTGGTTGAGGAGACTTGGAGACTTGGAAACTGAGAATAGTCAACTAGTTTCCTCTCTCTTTTCTATGTGCTTTATTCTTGTACTTCTGATACAATGGTTTGTTCGATGATTACTGACTAAAACTTGAAAGTACATGAACATTTATATCACTGTAAATGAATCTCATTGGTTCATCAAATTAAGTGGGGACAAAATTTGGGATTGGTGAAAATTTCTATGTTGGGGGAAGTCGTGAGCGGATTGGTTCGGAGGTACTATCGTCTCCTCTGTGGTGGAGAGGTGCAGGTCAGTTTGGGTCTTGAAGGGGTGGAAGGATTCCAGGTGTTGGGAAAATACGCTACTGATCTGGGATTAAGAGTAATAATCGTATAACTAGTGGGGGGTCTCTTTATACTCAAAGTAATAAACTGTATCTGTGCACTGAAAACTAAAGGATCCGTTATTTCGTTTGGGTTCATTTTCAAAATAGGGACGAACAGAGTTTATTACTCGGGGAAAAACCCGTCTTATTGTTTGCTTGAGGGGAAATTTGAGTGTTTGGTTCTTAGCATTCTGAATCTCCTTTAATATATTTTAATTCTCAGCACAACTGGATCCTGATGCTCCAGCTCAGAGAGTGAACCGACTTGGCAGTCAAGAGAGACTAGATGGCTTCATCATCCACGTAGATATTGCTGCAGAAGTGACTCCTGCCCTGAACCGAAAGAGAACAAAGCATCAGCAGGCTGGTACCACATTTCAACCAGTCCCAATCTTCGTTGGACCATTAGCTGCTCACACAGCTTTTTACGTCAGCATGAACAATGACATCAATGAGCCTACGAAGTATCAGGTTGAGTCTCCTCTTCATGGCATCGACTTGTGGTTCAAAGCTACGTATATTCTGCCATTGGAGTATCCAAAATCTGTGAGGCAGCTGTGTTTATCCATTCAGGAAGGCCTCTTTGGGATTCACAACGCCACTGACAATTCCCACGGAATCGTTGAATCACTGTTGGGACAATTGGCATTAGCTAAGCAGAGAGGAAACTGATTCCTCATGAATCATTATTGTAATCCGTCACCGTTTTTTGCTGGTCAATTTTTTATTTTTTCAAGGTTACTTACCTCAGTCTGAAATGTTCTCTTGTGATATTTGTGAAGTCACGTTTTCTTCTCATGCACAGTTCTTCTCACATCTTCGACTAATCCCCTCGTGCAGTTCTTCTTTCACATGTGGAGCATCTGAATGCTATCACCGTTACGAAACCATTGAAACTCTACGTCAACATGTGAGACGTGTACATCCTAATACAGCTACAAAAATATCAATCGATCAGCATCATGCATTTCCTGATCCAATCGTTGACTTTTCTGGAAAAAACGAAGATAATAATACTGAAAGTGAACATGAAGAGCATGTATTGACGGCTGTAGATCAGGATGCTTATGATGAACGAAGAACTGCACCAGAGTAAATAGTGATGAAAATAATCATCAGCAATTAGATCCATTAATGTTCGTTGCAAAATTATTTCACTTCAACGATCTCCCTCGTAAACGGTCTCAAGGTATCATCAATTTAGCAGATGAACTTATCAGTAATGTCATGAAAAAAATGTAAACTAGTGTGTTAAGTTCAATTGATGAAAGCCCTGATATTGAGACAGCTCATGGAAATGTCGAGAAAATTTTCGATAGTAATTCGAATCTTTTAGAACAGTTTAAAACAGAATATTTATCTCTTCAAGTTTTTAGAAAACAAAATACATTTATAGAACCACAGGCATTTTTACTGGGAGAACGTGACGATTACGAGAAGAAAAATGAAGATGAATCGTTACGTATGTTACCAGTTACAGCACAATTCATTCCCATTCGACATGTTTTTCAAAAATTATTTGAGACTGGCGATATTTTACAATCAACTCTAGATTATATTAATCTCCTGAAAAATGAAAAATCAGTATTCCAATTTTATCCAAGGAGAGTTATGGAGGCAACTGAATTTAGGAAATGAAAATAAAGTAGTTTTACCATTATTTTTCAACTTTGATGATTACGAAACTAATAACCCTCTAGGTAGATATCGAGGTGTTTCCAAATGTGGTGCAGTATATATTTATTAGGGTGTCCCAAAAAAAAACAAAATGTTGTTTTCCATCTGCATACCACCTGAATCAGTCAGATTACATGTCAATATGAAGTTCTCACAACCTGCATGTAATTGGACCAGTCTGAGTAGTGCCTCAACAATAATTAAGATTTTTCATTGAGAACGCATAAGAAAACAATTTCTTCTTAACAAATACTTCATTTTATTTACTTCATTTGCTTACGAATTGTTTACAAATTTATAGGAAAACATTGATTCATCGCACAAAACAATTAATTGTGCAGAGAGGTAATGAACGAAGATACTTGAAGTTATTCTGCAATCAGTTCCTTATGAATATCTGGGGAGCTGAATGGAATAGAGGGATTTGTACCTGAATATTTTTACCCTGAGATATTTTTGCCCTGAGATATTATCGTCGAGATATTTCGGTGTGAGATATTTTTACCGCGAGATATTATTGTCGAGATTTTCTTGCCGAGATGTAATTGCCCGAGAAATAAAAAGGCGTCACTGTACCTGGATTCATGTCAATTTCATCTTGGCTAAATGATCTCAACCAAAATATCTCAAGCAAAAAGATCTCATACAAAAATATCTCATGACAAAAGTATCTCATGCCAATTTCATCTCAGCTAAATGATCTCATCAAACATATCTCATGCTTAGAAATCTCAGTTTATTTCAAATTAAATAACTGTTACAAAAAGTAATTAATACTGATATATTAGAAAACATTTTTACAGTGTGAAACGTTGAATTTTGATGAACTAAAAAAAAAAAAAGTATTTTCCATTACCATAGGGGAAGGTGGGGCAAAATGGACATCAGGGGTAAAATGGACTCATCTAAATTTTTATGCAAATATTATGGAAAACTCTCGAAATTAATAGAAATATTGGCGGTAGATTGTTTTCGATGATTTTATTGGAAAGCTGAGGGAATTTTAAGCGAGAAACAAGTGCCGGAATTAATTTTTTTGAATTTTTGGCATGTTGGACTCTTTTGAGCATTTTACAGGGGTAAAAAGCCTTCCTTTTTTGAAAATTGTCAGTTTTTCAAGAATATCTTCGGTTCTATTTGTTGGAGCGTAAAAATTCCAAATGGAGGTGAAAGGTGAGATCATTTGCCATCGATTCATGGGGTTTTCAATTTGAAAATATCGATTTTCGAGGTATTTATAGTCATTTTTGTGAAACAGTTTAGTGAAACAGTTTTTGGCCTATAACTATCCGAAAAATTGATATTTTTGAATTAAACCCCATAAATCCATGATTTAAAACCCAATAAATCGATGGGAAATGAGCTCACCTTTCATTTGAGACCAACCGCGAATTACTACAACCAATAGAACCAGAGATATTGGCAAAAAACTGAAAATTTTCAAAAAAGCAAAGGCTCACCCCCTCAAGAATGCCGAAAAAATTGACTTTTCAAAAAAATTGAAGAAAAAATATATGACACTTATTTTCCGGCTAAAATTTTCTCAGCTTTTCAATAGAATCATTGAAAAAATCCATCTCTAACCGTTTCATTACAGTGTCCATTTTGCCCCACTCTCCCCTATATTGTATTGTATTGTATTATTTATTGCTTTTAGAATTTTACAAAGATAATCTCATTACAATATGTTTGGAGAGCGTAGAAACATAGGGAGTAATTCTTGTTTCGTTTAAGTTATTATAATTATTTTTATTTGATCACTTATTTGTTTAATTGGTTAATCGCTTCAATAGTACAGAGGGTGGAGAGTCGAGATTTGGTGAGAGGGGGAGTCAAAAGGGAGTGTAGCGGGTACGTCGGTTTCGACCTCAGTTAAGAATTTGGCCACTTTGACCATGGCCCACATGGAGTTGCTGCTTAAGATGGTGATCGTTCGAAGGCAGATGGGGTAAGATGATTTCTTTGAAGTGCCGAGTTCTCAAGTCTCCATAGAATGGGCAGTATGACAGGATGTGGTCAACTGTTTCCCGTTTGTATCCACAGAATTTGCAGGGTACTTTAGGTGTTAGATGGATGCACCAATCAGAGCCAGTAATGCGACAGTTGTGGAAGTTGGCCAAGCGGAGTTGGGCAAACATACGTGTCAGGTAGATTGGGCACCTGATTTTGAGATAACTGGATGTGTCCGAGTTCTTATTCCCGATTAGTTGTGTTTGAAGGGAAGAGGAACGTAGATAGCACGCTCTGTGATGTTCTTTAGGAAGTTGGCTTGTTGGATTTTCCAGAATTGCACTCTCCCCTTATAATATATATATATTGTAACGTAATATTTCGATTACGTTACTTTTTGTCGTCTGGGCGCGTAATTAATTTTGAATTCTGGATAGTGTTGGCACCACCAACAGAGGATCAAAACAAACGAATCACGAGAGTTCATGTTTAGTATAAATTATGTAAAACTAATGCCGATTGGTTAATTTTGTATGTTAACGCTCATTGGATTGTCGTCAATTGAGTTGATGTCTCACGAATGGAAGAGGGAGACACCAGATGGACGATGATGAAGGGAATCGACATTACCGAAGGAGTCGGTTAATTGGACGAAAGTTTTGGCACCAATGACAAGATTCATCGGAAGAATTAATTGAGACGTTTAGATGAACTTTGGTGGCATCCTTGGACTTGATAAAATTGTCTCAACTCTAATGTCATTGACTTGGAGTTTCTCAATTTTCTTCGTTGGAATTTATTGTCATTGAAAAAGGAAAATACTTAACGTCAGGTTAAGCTGTATTGAATGACGTATTTCGGGATTGACCAATGAAGAACGTCCTTCCCGGAAAAGACGCCTTAGCTAGTGTACAGCGCTTGCTGTCGGCTGATTCTCGTTTGGTTTGCCGTAGAGTAGACACATATTTTGTCGTGTCACTTTGCAAAATTTTGTATAACCGCCATTTTCACGTTTGGAAAAATTAATTCATTGGAATTAATTGTATTAATTGTCGTTTAATTAAGTTGAATAAAATATATTGTTCACGTTGAAGTAAATTTGGCATAATCTGGTGAGCAAAATTTTAGTTAATTACATTTTGTACGGTGATTGATTTCGTGGTCGTGGAAATTAAATTTTTTTTTTGTTAGCGTAATGACGCCATGTAGACGCCACGAAATCGAATACTATTTATCGGCGAATTAATTTGATAATTTTGGAAACATCTTATTTTTTTAAAATAATTTTGAACTCTCGTTCTCGTTTCTTAGAAAAATATTTTTTTTTGTTGTTTGGATAAAATGTCGCGAATTGAGAAAATTCAATTAACGGAAATATTTTGGCGTTATGGCCAAAGCTGATTAATTGAAATTCATTGTTGAATTTTAGTCTCGCGACTTTGTAAAATATATTGAATTTTGTTTTAATTTTTTTTTATTCAATATTTTGAGAAATTTTGTCTGATAAATTATTTTTTTTCATGAAATTAATTTAATTAATTTCATTGTTGACATATCATTGTGGCGACAGTTACATCTAAGGAAATTGTCACTAGGGGCACTAGACTAGGGACACTAGTTACTTTCGTTTCGTTGCGAAAGATGACTGTAGGTGGCAGCACCATTAATTTCTCGTGAATTTGAATTTGAATGTAATTCTTTGAATATTTCTTTTTATTGATAACTTTATTATGTGCTGACGATTAATTAATAAATTAATCAATTTGTTAATTAATTAAATTCTTTTATTTGATTAATTTGATTTTAAATTTAGTTTCAAAGAATTTGTTTGTAATTAATTGTTCATTTATTTTGAATTGTTTTATTTGTTTAGAAATTTATAATATTTTATTTATTGTGCTGCGCACTCGCCGATGTAAAGCAGGGGTTTAATAATTTATAATTAATTTTTTTTTATATAAATTTTTTTTATTTTATCCCTTAAATTATTTTGTTTAAAATTATTTATGCTCCTTATTTAAACCCACAACAGCGACCCTGAGGGGGAGACTGAACTAGTTCGTGCTAAATAAGGGAGTATTTGAGTTTGTTGTTGAATTATTTGAATTTTTGATTTTGTTGTCGTTGTTAAGATCAATATAAAATTGATCGGATGTTGAGATACATCCTGGCGCCCATTTTGAGTTTGGTTTTGTCTTGAATTTTGTTTTGGCTATTGGGTGCTTTTCAAGCGTGCTTAATTGCTGAGCTTACCGTTAGGCTCAGGAATTACGTCACAATATATATATTTGTATGATGAAAATCAAATAAATATCCCACACCGACCTTCCTTCAGCAAGATTAATCGATATTATATAATAATATAAAAATTATTAAATTATTATTATAATTATTATCTAGTAATTATTATACAACAAAAATAATTAAAGCAGATAACACAGGATTTCCCAAAGAAGTCATGAGATATGAATGCCTAAGATATAATGAGCTGAGATGAGTTGGTCAAGAGATATTAATGCCTGAGATATTATAACCGAGATATTCTTGATAAGATAATTTAGCCTCAGATCAGAATGCTGGGTACCGTCGAGAATATTTGTCAATTTCCGGTTCCAAGAAAAAAGAAGGATGTCCAGGCTTTTTTAGGGTTGGTTAACTGGGACCGAAGATTTATAGAAATGCTGTCTGGATATACCAGGCCATTGGAGAAGTTGCTGGGAAAGGGTGTGAAAATTAAATGGGACAAAGAACATCAAGAAGCATTTGAAAAAATCAAAAACGCGTTTAAGAACGCAAATGCACTTACGTTGATCAGGAAAGATCGGCAGTTTGGGATACAAACTGATGCTTCGAAAATAGGCATTGGGGCCAGATTGTACCAATATGATGAGCATGGCGAGTACACCATCGCTTATACTAGCAGATCCCTTAGAGATGCTGAAACTAGATACACCACGACTGAGCAAGAATGTTTGGCAGTGGTATGAGCCCTTAAGAAATGGCGAGTGCATCTCTGGGGACGTAATATAACGGTAAAAACCGATCAGAAAGCATTAACATTCACTCAATCATGTGTTTCGGTAAGTGATAAGGTAACTCGGTGGTTGCTGTTGATAGCGGAGTTCGATATTCAATGGGAACACATTCCTGGAGAAAGAAATTCCACAACTGATGCACTATCTAGGCACCCTTTGCAGTATCCCCAAGAGTTAAAAGATGTGGCGATACAACTCTTGGTAAACAAGGATGAGGGTTGACAAACCCTCGTAAAGTCCTCGTTAAAGTACATAAATTATCAAATAAGTTAAAAAAACATGCGAAAAAGTTGTTTTTATTGTATGATGGGCCGTGTGTCGTGAAGAAAGTAATTGAGAAAAGCGCTTTCGTACTTGAGTCAGTTGATAAAGAAGAAATCGAGACATACAACCAGCGCCAACTACGACCATATCGTGAGCGACAATTGGGTAGAAATACTTTGGGGATATTGGGGATATCGCTAGGGAATTTCGTGCCACAGAATAGTGGGCCTGAAACGAGTAGTGAAGTGGGGGTTGTTGCAATGAGTGGAAGGAAGCGACGCGCCATTACGAGTCAAACAGTAGAGGCATCAACACGCGTGGGTTACAATAAAGAGAAAATGAATCCAGAAGCCAACGATCTTTTGAGGCAGGTGATTGAGGGAGAAGAAAGGTTAATTGACGCCAACAGAAGGTACTTGGAATTAATTAACGGTTTTACGTCAAACATGAACGAGGTAATTCAACAAGCCCAGAGGCACCCTGAGTTCATTGCGGTTTTCGTACCATCTAACCTCAATCAAACAACAAGCGTTATCGATGATGGCGTAGTAGTGTCAGGGATTGAAAATAGCGGGACAGGTAACCAAGGTAATCCTATTTATGTAAATAAGGGACAAGGAATTATCCAATCTGGAGATGACAATGGAAATCTGGAACTGCGTAGTATCCAAACCGACTGGCACGGTCTGAATACAGCAGAATTGAACATATTGGATTAGGCATACGCTGATTTGCTAAATGAGAATTACGTCCGAGAAAACATTTTCAAAGAGTTGAGAGAACCCGTTTTCCCAGTATCAGGACCAGTGGCTGTGCCCGAATGGGACCAGCCTGCAATTGGACCAATCATAGAGTCATACGAGGGTATGGTCTCGCAAGAGGACGATGCTATGGAAGAAAGTGATCTTGTAGTTGCCCCAGAGGAACCAGTGCATTTTATATCAACGAGCCCAAACCAAAAGCAGTGTGAAACTGAAACGGACATGGATATGAACGATGGTAGTTTTGAAGAAGAGAAGGTAACGTTTCCTGGTCTATCAACAGACGAAAAAGTGATGCAGCAGATTGAAGGCGCACATGTCGTAGCAGAAGCGGTTGGCCCAGAAGAATCGGCTGGTTCGTTGTCAGCAGGCCCAGACCAAAGACAAGATCGAACAGAGAAAGAAATGGAACTGAGCAATGATGGTTTTGAAGAAGAGAAGGTATCAATTCCGGGTCCATCAACAGGCAAAGGAATGGAACAGCTAGATGGAGGCAAGCGCGCTGTAAAAACAATTGAAAAGTAGGTGTCAGCTCACAGCGCTGACTCTCCTTACTACAGTCAATCACGCATCGGTCAGTGGGTCCAGCAGGTGAATGAGCATACTCACCCTGGGCTGGTGGTAACCTGTCCGGAAGAGTTGATGGTGAAGATGGAACCAGGACGTATGCGCGTCAGTATGTACCCCTATGGGACCAGGTATATGGGAAGCAGAGCTGGTAGATACTATGAAGAGGACCATGAAGAGAACTCTGATGAGAACTGCAAGGTGGAGTGGAGAGGACATCATGGCAAGAAAGGGCCAGAAAGCGAGAATTAAAAAATAATCACACTTTGCGTTATTGTGTCATTATTTGTTTTTGTTTTTTTTTGTCTTTTTTGTGTTCCTCCTAAAATAAAAGGGAGAAGGATATTTTTTATTTCTTTTTTCTATGGAATTTCGTACATGCAACATTTTTTTTGTTTTGTTTAAAGGAAAAGAAAAAAGAAGACAGGATTGGATAGAGAATAGAGAAACAGAGTTACAGAAATTTTCCAATAATTTCAGTAAGTTTTTCACCTTATTAAACATATGGATTTTGTTCGATTACTGCTAATGTTTAGGTTAAAACTTATGATAAAACAATGTTTATTTTGGAAAGAGAAAAGGAGGAATGTAGAAAAAGAAGAAAAGAAGAAAAGTAGAGAGTGTAGGGAAGAATTTGCGAGAGATTTTCAATATTTCAGTAAAATTATGTCTTGTCAAACATGCAAATTTTGGTTACAACTTGTGTTTAAGGGTAAAACGATTATTATGAGTTTTTTTTATATAAAAGAGTTATGTAAACATGACAAAAGTTACATCAATAAATAATTTGTAAGTTCACGTCACTTTTATTGAAAAATAAGTAACCCACTGGTTAATCTGCCCAGAAATTAACAAGCGAAGGGGAGTATGTGACAGCACGGGGAAATCCGATAGAACAGATTAGCTTCCCGTGCTGCCACCTATGTTAGGGGTGCGTGACTACAATTTAAGTTTAACATTTCCAGGGTCTGGAATGGCGAATCAAGTTCAGCATGCTGCCAACTGGGCGCCCGAAATGACAATATCCCTGGAATGTAATGCAGGAAATTAATTAGTATACTAATTAAATAAATTAATGCAGTTTTGAGGAAATTACGAGGCATTATGGTACTCGAAGGGGGGTCCTGATTTCTCAGATGTCGGTTTTTAGTCTTTGCTCGGTTAATTAATAATTCTGTTCGGATAATCACTTTAGAAAAAAAAAAATTATTCAGCAACGTTAATAACACGGTATTAACGATAATAAGTTTTGCAAAAAAATCATTTATGAGTATTTGGGGGAAGTAGCATCAATTAAGTGTTTTAGGGAAAATCTTCATGTAAATCGAATCACGATTCAAAGAGGAAAAGATTGATACATGAATGATGCCATCAAGCTGTTAATTTAGTTACAAGAACAATTAGAACAGAGTGCTATAAAAGGAGCGCGCGTACCCGAGATTAGGGAGTCAAATTTTAACCTCACAACGCGTCGGAACTCTCGTCGTCTACAGTTACCTTATGTCGATAACGTAATTTTCTATAGGATAAAAGTTTAGATTCAATAATTTAGAGAATAGTTCAGTGTGTATAATTATAAGTGAATAATCTCAGATTCATTAAGTGTTAAATAATAAACGTGCAAAATATACATTGTATACTTTGAGTGTAATTCAACTAATGTGTGACATACGTTTAATAAAATTTATATTCGTATTAATTCTAATTTTGGTGTTTTTTGCTTCCGAATGGAAGCATTGTAATCGTCATTTTTTTCGAATTTGAGATTTCATCGGATTATGACTACAAATGATCTAAAATGTCGGAAAAAATATTTTTTTTACATGTCTGTGTGTATGTATGTGTGTGTGTGTGTGTGGGTATGTGTGTGATGACACGTTTCATCACTTTATGCGGAAACGGCTGCATGTATCGATATGAAATTTTGAGGGAATATTCACTACGTGAGCGCAATGCTCTCTGCAGAATTTCAGCTAAATCGGTTCAATGGTTCTCGAGAAAAAGCGAATTGTCAAAAAATCGGTTTTTAGACTTTTCTCAGCAAAAAATCAATTTACAGCGTCTATCCTCCGCGAGCAGATGCGCGCGAATAGGGCGCACATTAAACACCAAGGGTGACCAGGGCTCCGATTTTTATTTTTATTTAAATATTTTTTTTACTATGATTTTTGAAAAATCGCGGTTATTGCGATAACTTAACAAATATTTGAGCTAGAGACTTCAAATTTGGTGTGTTTATACATCTTATGAGTGCCAACTTTGTAACGTGACTTTTTACCCGGGGGGATAAAAAGCCACCGCGCCGTCCCTCCCTCCGCCTCTCTCACAAAAGTCCCTTAATTAAAACTGTTCTGTGGGCGCCAGGTGGTTTTTACGGAAACACCAAACCGGAAGTTCCTCGGCGGAGTCCTGCCCTACCTTTTTACGGCTCATAACCGGCCCGTAGCAGCCAGGAGTTCCGCCGAGAACGGAACGAAATAGGCGGAAGGGGGGAGGTGTTACTTTTCTCCCGGCTAGCCCCGAGAGAAAAACGTGACATGAGTCAGGGGGGGAATCGGGGATGTTAACCCGATCCGTTGCCATTTCCCCATCACACCAAAAAACCTAAAACTATCGAAAGGAGCCCTGAAAAGTTGAGAAATTCGGGAAGAGGGAACTCTGGAATAAATTACTCGAAAACACGAAGAATCGGGTAAAATCAGAGTATATTAACAAAATAAAATTAATTACAATGTACTTGACTCAAAAATTACTAATCATCGGAAACTTCAATAAAAGGCAAAAGAAGTTATTGCATAAAAAATAAGAATTATCAGAAATTAAATTTGAAATAATGTATGGAAATGAATGATTTTAGTTATGATTATTCTAATTCTAGGTAGTACAATAACCATCCAAAAGGCACGGATTTCTCGGAACTCGTCCGAGGTATACGGGTGACGTTATACGGGGGGAAGGGGGAAATTGAAATGCTTCGTTCAAGAATTAACGCATTTTTCTTCCAAAATTATATTTCCGTTTTCTTTAATAAAAAAATCGGAAGATGTTTCGGGAGGGGTAAATTTGGGGTCGTTGGGTTCGTCTACTTAATCCCTATCGAGTGGGATGCGTTTCGGGATTTTTCAATGGGAATTTCGGGACTTATTACTGAAATTCTATTTTCCCTACCCCAACGTAACGAGTGCGAGTGAGATAGACTCACTACGCGTCACGGCAAGTAAAAGGACGCGGGGTTCTAACTTGTTAACGTCATAACATTGGAACATTAACGTCACGGCGATTTCTTTTCGTTAATTAATTAATTAATTACTTAATTAATTGTTTCGGGAATGAGTCGGAAATTGACGGCTAAATCGACACGGGAGTCAAGGAGATCTTTGGGCTAACGATACTTTATCTCACCCAATTCGATGATTTTTCTCCTTGGGCTCTCCTCATCCTCTGGACAAGAAGGCCTCTCCACATCTTGTCGACGTTCTGCTCTTGCTGACTCTTGGGGGGAACTCCGGGACCTCCACGTCTTCACTCGATGCCGGCTCTCTCACGACTGACTCTGCAGACGCGATCAGCCGTACGGGGGGGGGGGGGGGTGCTCTACGTGGTCTCTCGCTTGAGCCGACTCATGCCCCTCGGTGCCGCCAGGGCGCATGACCGTCGCACTCACTACGGGACTTTCTTCACGCGGGAATATTCAAACTCTCGCGAAGTGAAACTTTCAACTCACGGGCTCTTCTTTGAATCTTCCAAACAAATTGGCGACCGGGCTACTTTTCGGAGCGCTTCTCCGGGGATTTCCTAACTAATCTACTGTAAATAAAATAATTATTGGGCACGGATCTTGTCCGCTGATGCCCCCTTAAACCTACCCGGGACTGAACCCATTACTAATTAACCTAACCGGGATTCACCTCCCACCCTTACCTAAATGAGGCACAGATCTTGTCTGCTGATGCCTCCTAAAACTAAAACCGGGCCTTTAATCCCAACAAACGTGATTGGTGTACGTGAGGCACGGATCTTGTCCGCTGATGCCTCCCAATCCTTACTTCTACCTAAATGCCACCTCTGGATAAAATTGAAATCCCCCTATTGGGAGCGCCAGTTTAACTGGACCTTCTGCGCTTTTCCCGATCCCTAGCCTCGCTTCCGCTTTTAACGGTCGCGTTTCGGGGTTGTTTCGGGTTATGTCACGGGGTTGGATGGGGTTTTCGGGGTTAGTTGCCTTTTTTTCGTGCGCGACGGTTATTGTACTTACCGGTGTTCTGCTAGTATTCCTGCTGCACAACGAGAACCTTCGGGGCTCGTTACAACTTTGCTATTTAATTTCAGCTAAATCGGTTCAATGGTTCTCGAGAAAAAGTGAATAATCAAAAAATCGTTTTTTCGAGTTTTCTTAGCGAAAAATCAATTTGCAGCGCCTATCCTCCGCGAGAAGATGCGCACGGATAGGGCGCACATTAAACCTCAAGGGTGACCAGTGCTCTCATTTTTACTTTTTTTTACTATATTTTTTCTCTGTGATTTTTGAAAAATCACGGTTATCGCGATAACTTAAAAAATATTTGAGTTAGAGACTTCAAATTTCGTGTGTTTGTACATTTTATGAGTGCGAATTTCGATATTAAATTTCAACGTAATCGACCGAACAGCTCCTGAGATATTTTTGAAAAATTATTCCATGCAATGAGCGTATATGCACGGAATTGCTTGTCTGACCATATCCAAGTTGAGCTTGAAAGATCAATTTAGATGACCATCACCAATCTCAAAAATTTCAGATTTTTCAAAGGATTCTTCTACAAGAATGATGAAATTTCTTTTTTCTTCAGAAATTCAAATTTTTTAAAATTTTTTTTAAGGTCACTAGTATTTATCATTTCATCATTAGAAAGTAGATAATCTTTGCTAAATAAGTAAGACCGTATTCATCCTGATAGAATAACGAGAAGAAGTGGAAATAATTCCTACTTAAACTCTAATTTCCAGATTTTTAATTTGAAATGAATCTCATATTTATTCTGTACTGTATGTTATATTTATTATCAAAAGTCTTATTCAAAATAAAATCATCATTCAAGATAAAATAGTTGAAGAATCAAGTTTCCCTTGGGGTTCAAGGGTTCGAGGTTTTTCAATATCAAAATTGTTGCTTGATTTTCATTTTCAAAGTTATGAAAAATAAATAGTTGAAAATCCATTCGGAAGCTTTATGTCAATTGCATGGGCATAATATTAAATGTTTTTCATGATTAATTCTTCAATAGTGAAGACATCATAGAGTGAATGAAGGAGGTTGAAATTTACGAAAAATGCCCATAGGGTGAAGCACCTGCTTGTTTTAATTGCTAAAAACACCTGGCGACCGGATCTGCGTGTAATCGAATTGACTGGTTTGGTTGGAATAGAAATATTTCAAACAAATAAGTCAATTAAAGAATAGGATAATTGAAACGGTTAATTATCCTGTCAATCGGTTACAATAGAAAAAAAATTAATGACTGCAACACTCTTCGATGTCACGCAGAAGACTTTGTGATATGTATGGAAAAGAATGTTTTTCTACATTTCAAAGCTGTAAGAAAATAATGTTGATATTTCAAATGATGTGCGTCTTTCATCACCTTTGGAAAAATTCATGAAAAATGACTCATTTTTGGGCATCTGAAGGGTTTGGACATTCCCTTAGAAATAAATGACTCAAGAAATGATATCAGGATACTAGTTAGCTACAGATAATCTCCGAGTGAAACTGTGGCATTCAGTAGTGAGGTTCAGTTACTGTGGATTTTATCTGGACATATCAGTCGACACGAATTCTCACGAAAAAGGGTTAATCAGAAACACCCCGGGTATACCGTCCAATTATGTGGCTGAGTTAGAGAGCCACAAGACGACCCCAAAGCAGTTGCCTTATACCATTATATACGAAGATAGAGAAACCGAGGAAAGACTTAGACATATACTGTGATACAAATGGGAGAGAGTCAAGAGAATGAGAGGAAGAGAGGCCCGGGACCACTACGGCTGAAGGCTGCAGAATGGTTAGTTGGTGGAGTGATATCCCTTGGGATATTCGTAATCCTGCCTCGTACTAGCAATCGGACTTGGTCCTGACGAACGACCATGCATAGAGACGACGGTTTCTAATACCTCCGCCCGCCCCCCCTCCCCCTTCCGCTTACTATCCTCACTACTCTCAGCTCAACGAAGCCGTGGGGCTACTCTATTATCTTTTCTGAGTTTGAAGTATGGTGCTATCAATTGTATCTTTTTTTTAAATCAGTTTAATGAAGTTTTCGTTATTTTATCTCATGTTCATTCGAATTCCGAACACTTGATTTTTATCCAGCAATTAATAATCACATATGATTTCACATTCCTACTCTAATAGCTAGATTAAGATATACAATTTATAAGAGAGTGAAAATATGCAAAATTTTGAATATGTAATTCACAATGAATTGAATACTAATATTTTGACTAAATAATTGATTGGATATTTGAAAGTAGCGTGGAAATTACACTCTAAAAAAAATATACTCATGGCAAGTAAAAATAGTACTTGCAGCCAGTACATCGGAAAATCTTGGATTGAGTAAATGTTTTTACTCGTTACGAGTATAAAATAGACTCCTGATAAGTATATCAGCTCGATCCCGAATATACTCATGGGAAGTATAAAGTATACTCAGTGCTAGTATACTTTATACTTGTGACAAGTACCTAACTAATTCTTGAGCTGGCATCATCTTGATACTTGCTACAAGCTCAGAGAGGACTGGTGGTAAGTATATTCGATCATCATCAAATATACTTGGGAGTAGTACTAAATATACTGGAGAGTAGTACTAAATGTACTAGAGAGTAGTACTAAAGATACTTGACTCAAGTATAAGTAGTACTCATATCGAGTTTTTTTTAAAATTTATTCTAAGTATCAAATGTACTTGATGCAAGTCCGAAAAATACTCCCAGCGAGAATTTTTCATATTTTAATATTTGCCGCTTTCAAGTGCAAGGACTTAGAGGTGAAAGGGCGTAAGTTCCATTTCTTCTGTCTTTTCTTGAAATAACAAAGGCATATCTCCAGCATTTTGCATTAATATGGGATCAAGAAGGAGTTTTTCCAGTTTTTCGGGATTATCTTGGTGAATAAACGAGATAGAGCGAAATAGATATCAATATTGAATCAGGAGAGAGTTTTTTCAGGTTTTCATTAAAATCTCGGTGAATAAGTGAGATAGAATGAAATGGACGATGATATGGGATCACCGTGGGAGTTTTTTCCGTTTTTCGCTATCATCTCGGTAAATTAGCGAGATAGAGCGAAATGGACGTCAATTTGGGATCAGGAGGGAGTTTCTTAAGCTTATCACGATTATCTCGGTGAATTAGCGAGATAGAGCGAAATAGATATCAATATTGAATCAAGAGAGAGTTTTTTCGGTTCTTCACTAAAATCTCGGTGACTAAGTGAGATAGACCAAAATGGACATCATTATGGGATCACCGGGGAGTTTTTCCAGTTTTTCGCTATCATCTCGGTAAATAACCGAGATCGAGCGAAATGGATGTTAATATGGGATCAAGAGAATATTATTTCATCTGAAAACTTCCTCATAATTCCATATGTGTACTTCGCTCTATCTCGTTTATTCACCGATCTAGTCGCGAAAAACTGAAAAAACTCCCACCTGATACTAAATTAACGTCCATTTCACCTTCTCCCGCTTAATTACAGAGTTGATTGCGAAAGTTGAGGAGACTACCTCCTGATCCCCTATTACCGTCCATTTCACTCCATCTCGCTTATCCACCGAAATAATCACGAAAAACTGGAAAAACTCCCTCCTGCTCCCATATCAATCTCCATTCCGCTCTATCTCCCTTATTCGCAAAGATAATCGGGAAAAACTGGAAAAGCTTTCTCTTTCTCCAGAATTAACGTCGATTTCGCTCTATCTCACTTATTCACCGAGTGATAGCGAAAAACTGAAAAAACTCCCCGGTGATCCCATATTAATGTCCATTTCGCTCTATCTCACTTATTCACCGAGATGTTAGCAAAAAATTGAAAAAACTCTCTCCTGATTCAATATTGATATTTATTTCGTTCTATCTCGCTTATTCACCGAGATAATCACGAAGGGCTGGAAAAACTCCCTCCTGCTCCCATATTAACATCCATTCCGCTCTATCTCGTTCATTCACCGAGATAATCACGAAAAACTAGAAAAACTCCCCGATCATCCCATATAAAGATCCATTTCGCTCTATCTCATTTATTCACCAACATAATCACGAAAAACTGTCAAAACTCCTTCTTGATCCCATATCAACGTCTATTTCGCTTATTTACCGTGTGTGAGACAGTACTTGTCACAAGTATAAAGAAGTACTTGTGATAAGTACAAAAAGTACTTGGGATAAGTACAAAAAAGTACTTGTGACAAGTACAAAAAAGTACTCGTGACAAGTACTAGACAGTACTTGTTACAAGTATAAGAAAGTACTCGTGACAAGTGCAAGGCAATACTCGTCACAAGTATTTTTTATACTCGTCGCAAGTATTTTTTGTACTTGTCACAAGTATTTTTTATACTTGTCACAAGTATTTTTTATACTTCATGTGTGGCCGTTGTACTCATGGTGAGTACCACATTACACTCATCGCCAGTATTTTTTTATACTTCTCACAAGTATACTGTACTCAAGTACCAGCTTGTACTTGTCACTAGTATATTTTTTTTAGAGTGTATACCAGTACGGGGCAAAATCTTCATATTTCAGTGTTTTCTATTTCATTTATCTCATCCTATTCAACGATCTAACAGCCCACTCGGCCAAAAATGTATACGGGTATACCCGTGGCGTACGTTTTCCGTCTAAGTGCGCCGTTAACATCCAGATGGCCGGCATTTATAAATGTGCCCGAGTCATAAATCTCTGAAGAAGAATTTCCTGTAAAAATTTCCAAATGAACTATTGATATAGCTCAACCTTGAGGTGATGCCAATCAGCATCATCCCAACTGCCTAGAGGTTGAAGGGTTGACGTCAATCTATTTGTGCCGGAGGATATGCTAATCAGTGACGAAGGCTCATAGTGTGTCTGTGGACAGAGCACGTGTAACAATATTACAGTGACGCTTGTATCAATCGACAAAGACCGAGTTTTGAAGCAAGAACCTCAGGATTGCGAATCAGTCACCTTGTCGATTGAGCTAGCGCAGATCCTCAATATTAAATCCATTTGTAGGATTTAATAGAAGAATTTGGAATAAGAAGACTTTTAGGATGGAGAACTCCACGATCTTTTTTCAATTCATGAAAATTTCTCAGCGTATCTCTTTTATCAGACATTTTGGTAATTGGGTAGTATAACTCTGCCAATTGAAAATTGGTGTTTTAAGCATTTTATTCCTAATTTTTTCCTGATTTAATGTGACCCTATACTGGGCAATTTTGTTTCCAGAAATTTTAATGCTCTTAATATTCAAAGAAAATGAAATTGAGTAGTTCATTTCGAGTCAAAAAACTTGAAATAATTCATTGTGTTAAAAAAATCCATGAATGTAACTTTATTGAAATTGAAATTCGGAAATAATATAAGAAGAAATAATAAATTCAAATAGAGTAGATTTCAATGTTTCGATTGAGTGTTGGGAGGGAGAGCTTGGTGGGAGGTGAAGTAGTAATGAAATAATCGATTTGCTTTTGACAAAGACAGTTGGTGTGAAACACAGGAGAAAAATAGAGACTTGGGAAATAGTCCTCTTGACCAGTATAAATTTGGTTGTCTACAGTAGTATATCAAGACTGTGTGTTTTGTGTTACAAAATTGGTACCAGCACTGTCTCTGAATTTTTTTTGGAATCATCCAATTTAAGATGAATAATCTCGATCTTCATTCAATCCCTATCAAATTTGTTGAAGTTTTTTTTCGCTTTTTCTCGTTTTAATCGTATGATATCAATTTCGATTGATATTGTTCCACGCGATGTATGCAAGTTATTGGCAAGAGGAAGGACCCATGTAGGGTTTCCTGACATCCACAGGGTGTCTGGGCAGTCGATCAAAGGCCAAAGTACGAAACAATATCGGGGCGTCGATATTGGTTCCGCTAATAAGCCCGATATTCTTCCCAACGTCGAGCCCTGTAGGGTGAACAGTCCATTTACGGAACATTTAAGGTCGTTCAAAAGTTTGCGCTTTCGTGAAAAATTAGATATCCTTTTGAAAAAAGTAACAAAAATACTGCTGGAGTCCAAATTGAGTATATTTTGAAAAAAAAATTAAAACTACATCTTATTTCACGAGAAAATATCGATAAAAATGGATAAATACGTGCAAGTCTAAAAGACCAAAAACGGAACACTTTTGCCATAAGGAGAACATCATCTGTCCATTTACGGAACATCAGATCTCAGAGATTTGCCTATTGCATTTGGCACAATGACGGAAACAATTCTATTAGCAAAGAAATAGGAGGAGTGAATAAAAGTAACAAAAACACATTTTTTAATCGAATGAACACATAAATCCAGTTCTTTTATTCATGTATTTTCACAAATATGCAAAAGACAATAGAATTATTTTGACTTGAAAATATAATAAAGTTGAATCACATTTTTTCGACATTTCTTTGATTTTCTGCTTTCAAAATTTTCGGGAAAGGTTCAGTGGATTGCAAATGGGTTTGTTGGGAAAAACCCAGGGAAAAATTTAGGAGAAAACCCGGGTCAGGAAAGTCTAAATACCATAACTGACGAATGTTCCGTAAATGGAAATTGGATGAAAAGCCGACCCAAATAGCGGAACGCCATATATAATGAAGAATTTCAATTCTTTGATGGGAATAAATTATGAAAATTGATGAATTCAAGTTTTTAGATCAATATTAACTTCAACTCACCACATTTGATGATTACAATTATTAAAAACTTTGCTCAGCAAGTTAGCGGTCCCACACTCACAGCTAACTGTTATTGGCCCCAAAGTAATACATAGTACAGTTTTTTGAAAATATTTAATTCAAATTAACCACTGGGATATGAAACGCTTTATGACATCATAGGTAGGGATACTAAATCAATTTAGAAAAAATAATTAGTACGATAGGTTAGCAGACATTCGAAATATCGGATAAAACGTTAAAAGTGTTCCGTTTATGGAAGGTGTTCCGCAAATGGACTGTTCACCCTATATTGGGATGGTGAGTTAGATCGTAACTCGGTTCTATATCGAGTAGCCGAATATCGGGAAACCTATATCTATCCGAAATCGCACGTAATTCGCGTAACCGAAGTTCGGCTGCTCTACTTTTGACGAAAATATTTCCAACAATAAGTTGATAATTTTTCTTTTTGATTAATCGTCATATTTTTTTACTTTCCAACACAACGATTGAAAAATCACGCCATAATTGATTTTCCTTCAATTATTCTTCTTGCTAATGATTAATTCGTGAACTAAATTCAAAAAAATATAAAAATAATAAATAAATGTAAAATAGAATAGATATAAAAATTGATCAAGAAAAAAATCTTCTCTTTCTGCCATCAAGTGATTCGATCATCAATAGAGGAAAAAATAATACTGAAATAAAACTTTAATTTTCAAAAATAGGGGAATTTTCTGTGAAAAAATGAATATTCCATGACGAGAAATATGTAGTTTTGTTCCTCGGTTCTTACTTCATTTTTATTATATTCCTCTCAATAAAGATAGCCATATAAACAATATAAATATCGATATGAATTTAGACCAATTGATTTTTAGATTCATATAGACAGTACGATTCTGTCAAAGTCGAATAGAGTGATGGTCCAGTCGGCAGCGCGCAAGTTTCATCATCCGACGATCGAGGGTTCAAAACCGCCTGTGGGAACTAAAATTTGTAATGAATAAAAATGACTTTGAAATGATTAACATTGAAATATAAATAATAAAATTACGAAATCTTAGAAAGGAAAATGATAATTTTCTTTTTATATTATATTTAAAATTAGTTTTTATATTATTGAGCGTCTGTCGAGTTCGATATCGGACTCGATGTTGGGCGCATATCGTAGCGCTAAGTCGAAATTCGTCTTATGAAAAACTTATTTTCACAATAAAATGAAATAAATTTTGCGTGCCCAATGGAGGGAGGGGGAGTTTGGGTAAATGAATAATCTCTAACTGAAATCCCGAGAGTCGTTAATAGAAGGGATTGTGATAGGTTCATTTTTAAGGCCTATGCACCACTATGTTCTCGTCTTGACCTCGGGTGATGCAAAACGTGGTGATAATCTCAATTTTATTGAATGGTTTACTTTCAGAAAACTAGCAGGAGCTTCATCCCATGGGCATTTTCGTAAATTTCAACCCTCGTTTTTACTTGATAATGTCTTTACTATTACCAAATTTATCACGAAGAACATTTAATATTATGCCAATACAATTGGCATGAAGCTTCCGAATGGAACTTTTCATTCTTCATTTTTCATAAATTTAAAGTGATATCAGGATGGATACGGTCTTATTTTTCAGCAAGAATCATCTACTTTCTAATGATGGAATGATAAATATTAGTGACCAAAAAAAAAATTGGAAAAAAATAGAATTTCTGAAAAAAAAAAAATTTCAGCATTCTTGTAGAAGAATCCTTTGAAAAATCTGAAATTTTTAAGATTGGTGATGGTCATCTAAATTGATCTTTTAAGCTCAGCTTGGATATAATCAGACAAGTAGTTCCGTGCATATACTCTTTTCATTAAATAGTTTTTCGCAAATATCTCAGGGACTGTTGGGTCGATTACGCTGAAATTTAATACCGAAATTCGCACTCATAAGATGTACAAACACATGAAATTGAAGTCTCTAACTCAAATATTTCTTAAGTTATCGCGATAATCGTGATTTTTCAAAAATCACAGTAGAAAAAATATAATAAAAAAAGTAAAAATGGGAGCACTGGTCACCCGTGGGGTTTAATGTGCGCCCTATCCGTGCGCATCTCCTCGCAGAGGATAGACGCTGTAAATTGATTTTTCGCTAAGAAAACTCGAAAAAACAATTTTTTGATGATTCACTTCTTCTCGAGAACTATTGAACCGATTTAGTTGAAATTCAATAGCAAAGTTGGCACTCATAAGATGTATAAACACACGAAATTTGAAGTCTCTAACTCAAATATTTTTTAAGCTATCACGATAATCGTGATTTTTCAAAAATCACAGTAAAAAAATATAATAAAAAAGTAAAAATGAGAGCCCTGGTCACCCGTGGGGCTTAATGTGCGCCTCATCCGCGCGCATCTCCTCGCGGAGGATAGACGCTGTAAATTGATTTTTCGCTGAGAAAACTCGAAAAAACGATTTTGTGACAATTCGCTTTTTCTCGAGAACCATTGAACCGATTTAGCTGAAATTTCGCAGAGAGCATTGCGCTCACGTAGTGAATATTCCCTCAAAATTTCATATCGATACATGCAGCCGTTTCCGCATAAAGCGATGAAAAGTGTCATCACACACATACACACACACACACACACACACACATACATGCACACAGACATGTGAAAAAAAAAATTCCCGATATTTTAGATCATTTGGAGTCATAATCCGATGAAATCTCAAATTCGAAAAAAATGACGATTACAATGCTTCCATTCGGACGCAAGAATGGTTGATTTCAGAAAAAAATTCAATTAGGATTTCTTCTGTTTGCCTCGAAATTTTGTGACCGACCTCTGCTCAATCAAAACACATTATGTTAGTTTGGAAAATCCAAAACAAATCTGAAAAAAGTTATTATATTTGGCAGAGTAAAAGTAGTGAATTACCGACATTTCTCTAAATATTTAAGGCTTTCACTTCGAAAAAGTTCTAGTTCATTCCGCCCCACATACCCGTTGTGCCTCGATTGCCTCTATTATTAACCAATTCAATTCAAATACTATGATGGAACCCCTAATAATTTCTTGAATGAAAAATTTAATGATTCATTTTTCATATTTGTTATTGAATTTGAGAACAGCATATTAATTAAAATCATTCAGTTGAACCTATAGAATGATACGGCAAATGGGTGGCTTTGATTTTTATTAATGAATTATTTTCAATGTAATGAATCCTTTATCTGTTCATCGGAATCATTTTGGAAAGTAATTGTAAACGCTCTATTATACTCTTCTACTCTTATCAGGATTTTATATTCACATGATACTGGAGCGAGCTCGCTCATGTGAGTTACTATCTTTTCATTAATTACTGATAAAATTAATGATAGTATTTGAAAAATATAACCTCCCTCTCACCATAATAGATCGATCTCGTAGCAAAGATTCTATGCTATCAATTAATGTAATTAGGTCAAGCGCACCGGTTGATTGTAACGATTGCTTCCTACACACGACCACCATTATCAATATATTACTTTTAGCTTGGCACCTCGTTTTACAATGTCGAAGAAATTTTGATATATCTTCATTACACAGCTAGCTTTTAATATTAATACAATGATCACGATGCCGACGTGATCATATCGAAATTTTCTTTGAAATGACTGTTATTGAGCACTCATATGTTATGGCTTCATAATCCTGTTGGAATATTGAAAGATGCGTTCATCTTCCATGGATATGTGATGAGGAGAGCAGGATTTTCCTGACAGGCATCCTTACCCTTCTTATTCTGAAAAATATACCCATTTATTATTATAATTGTTCATAGGGATATTGGAAAATGATTTAATTTATTTGAATATTGGAAAATGATTAACAACATCAGCTATTGTTAAATCGCGATGTTTCGCTAGACAATTTTAGCTTCTGCAGGCTCTGGAACCAAACGTGATATCATTTATTTGTTTTCTATTTGTGTCTCAATTTTTTCCTTCATAAAATTATTGCATACACTTATTTATATCATGCTTACGTTATAGGATTTTACATGAATTATCGGTAGCACTGTGAACCTGCGAGAAGCCAAAGAATTGCTGGCAGAAAATTTTTGAATGGCCAATATCTGAGACAACTCTCTAACTCATATGGATGGCATTGTGTTTTGTATGAGATGGATACTAGAAATGAGTGATAATAACTCAATTGAAAACGAAAATATTTTTTACGATCGTCATTAATATATCGCCATGAGTTGTTGGCTTCTAAACTGTAGACTCTCTCTATTGCTATTTTATTTAACTGTTCTAAGTAGGGCTAGGAAGATCGGTTTCGGTCTTGACCAGCATGAATTTAGCCGCACAATATGGTATTCTTTTCCCTTTAGAAATTTCAAAGTGATTTTTCTGAATGTGTGTGATGTTTTTGAAGTGTGAATTTCTATATTGATTACGTGAAATTGTATATTTCGTCGGAGCGGAAGGAAAGAAAAATACTTCCGGAGGCATTTTGGTGAATGTGAGTTATTGTTACTGATGCGTCGTTAATGCGTCGCAAGTGCGTCTGTGATGTAATGTCATGCTGATGAATCACAAGTGCGTCGCTACTGCGACCACTCTCCATTTTACGCGTGTGAATATCAATAACTCACATTTTCCAAAATTCTTCTAGAAGTGCCTGATAATTACTCCATCACGTTCTGATAAAATATCCAATCCTTTTTCCACGTACTTCAGAGACAAATTTTCACATCAAGATCGCCACACGAATTTAGAAATGTCATTGTGACATTTCTGAAAGGACCCCGAGATGAAATTTCTCCGTCTCTGAGAGTCTCTAGAGACGCTCAAAGATCCCGCGGAGTCTCTACAGCGTCTCACGCGTCTCGCAGAGTCTCTGTAAAATCTTTTGGAATCTCCTAGCGTCTTCGAGCTCAAAGACTCAGGTCTCTCAAATGATCCACATTTTCGAGAGACGCTGAAGAGATTGTAACTTAGATTTTTTTTGAGTTTTAGAACTTCTTCGAAAAAATTCTTCAAAATTTATAAATTTTGAAAACTTCGAACGAATTTTTCCAAGTCCTAAAACTCGAAAAATATCCAAGTTGCCATCTCTCCCCTAGGTACATTTCATGAAATTGTCATCTGAAAGGAGGTGATTGGGAGAAAATAATTCATGACTGAACAGGAAAAAACAGAAAGGATAGAAAGTGAGTGAAGAACTTGAGTGGAAAGTCAGGGAGAATGGGTAAAATGGACTCCAGTAAAAAGATGATTCAAGAATTTGTTCCAACATGATGGACTCCATGATAAAATCTGAAAATAATTGAGAGGATGCTCCAATATGTGGACATTGTTAGAGAATATTTTTTGATTTTTTCGTAGAGGTCTTTGTTCTAAAAAAATCTCAGATCATTTTGATCGATCGCTGTTATACAGCGACTAACTATAACTGCTGTTAATTTGACTCACTGCACGAGGCGCAGGTAATAGTAGCTGATGTACTATTTTTCGCAGGTGTTGAAGCGTTTTTTTTTTTCATTATACAGTCTAGCTTGATTTCAGTTTTTGTTTAGAAATTTTAGTTTGGAACTTTCATCACGTGTATATGTTGAAGTTTTCATAGTGTGTTCTTCCTCAATTTGCGATTTAATTTTTTCTAATAAATGATGTAAGACAAAAGAAAGTTAATTATTCTTATTAATCATTCTAATTTATCCACAGACCTCTACAGAGCATCTCTTCAGAGTCTCTGTGAGTCTCTATAGAGATGCATCTCTGCAGAGTCTCTGTGCATCTCTATGGAGAGGCGTCTCCGCAGAGTCTCTGTGCATTTCTGCAGGACGCATCTCCACAAAGTCTCTCAGCGTCTCTGTCGATACGTTCATCGCCGTCTCTTGAAAGTCTCTCTCTTGTCGCGGAGAGAGACTCAACAAGAGACGGAGACGCGCGTCTCTACAGACTCCAAAGACGCACAATTTTTCATCTCGGGGAGGCATATATCATTTTATGAAGCTCAGTTCAGCCTGGTCAAAACCGAGACCGAACTTCCTGGCTCAAGGGCGCAGAGCCACTATTGATGAATCATGGTTACTGAAGAAAGTCCTGAAACTCAAGAATAATCATTTAAACTCCATCATAAACACTCAATTCAGTAAAAAAAAAAAAATTGTCTCATCGAAAGTTGGAAAACATTGATTATTCGAATTGACTACAATTGTTCCCACAAGATATTTCCAGTTCAATTGTAATTCTCTCTTGTGGTTTCCCCACGAAAATTTGACATTGGCCACAAGACGAAGACATATCGGTCGATAGTTCGGCTGACAATTTGGAGTCAATGTGAGTGGAACATTGGTAAACTGCCAACTGGTTACAAATAATCATCACTATATACATCCATACATATATATGCATATCAGGTAAGAGTAACCAGCTGCAATCGAGTACTCATGTATTAAAGTGGTGAATGAAGTAACAAGCACAATGACGGAATACGACGTAAAGCGGGAAGATGGTGTTCAGAGAAGAGAGAGAGAGAGGAGGCAGACTAAGGTGAATGAGAGAATGGATGGAATACAGGCAGAGATAGGATAGTTCTAATCCTAACAATGCTGGATTCAGCGAGCAAGATGAATCGTCGAATAGTTTTGCTGACTCTGGGATACGAGCTAAGCTTCCCATCCAACATCACCATCTTCCAAGATCCCTCTGTATACACACTGCAAAATTACTCGAGTAAGAAGTAAAGACATGGATTATAAATGCATATTGTTCAATAAATACCATTGATCCATTTACAGTAAACTTGCATACTCATCTCGTTACGTTGATTATATTCACGTGCATACATTGAATTTCATGTTTCAGGTTCATATCATCTTGGGAAGAGAAATTTCTATCTTCTAGTTTCTACAGCAGAACGAACTTTGACGTAATCACTAGAAACGGCCACACGCTCAGTCACTATCAGTGTTTATGTATTGAAATTCAGAGACAGTAAATTCGAACGGGAACAGACATTTGTGGAAGGGCTTTTGTATAGTATAAGGGTACCTGCCAAAAAATCAGTTTTTTCATGAATTTTTCAAGAATTGAAAAATTTATGCTATTAATTTCCATAATTGATAACATATACATTCACAATAAATTCAAAATAGATTGAAATTATAATTATCACAAGAAAAATAGAGTCTGAAATCATCCATTTATTTTCCATGTTTTGAATTGTTGAGGGAGAGGGAACGCGGTGTGCGGGATGAAGCAGCGAGCGAAAATTATCGATTATTTTGCGTAATAAAGTGTGTATTAGACATTTACATTGGTAAGACAAAGACCAATGGCATTGGAGTGGGACAATTTTGGCATTGTAAACCATTTGAGCCTTCTTCATGTCCAGTGAGTTTTCTGGTGTTACTTGGTTGTTAACTTTGTTTTGTTCTTCTTGATGAAGAAAAGAGTGTAGTGTCTCCACTAAATACCGTTGGATTTTCTATTCCAGATCAGTATTTTCGAAATTTTCTAAAATCCGTATTAAAATTATAAATGGTTTCAAATAAAATAAATTTCCTTTTTGAATTTGATGTGAAAAATTAACGGTTGATATTATTCCACGCGAAGCATGCATATTATTGACATGGGTAAACAAAGTACGCATCTTTATGCTCAATGTACTTGTTTCCAGAAAAAATAAAATTAAATTTTTGCAGCTCAAAGAAGGTGAGCGGAGGTTGTTTGTCAATAAAAAAAAAATTCTTCATCAAAATCCCGTGTGTCACAGTAGGGTTGGTTGTGTAGGTTCTTTTGAGACCTATGCACCACTAGGTCCCCGTCGTGGCCTCGGGTGATGCAAAACGTGGTGATAATCTCAATTCTATAACTTTTGGTTTTCGCTTATATGGGTTATACTTCCCAGGAAAAAGTTGGTTGTAAATTTTCAAAAATTTTAATTAGGATGTTGTTTTGACTTCGCGCCGGGTAACTGACCCCTTGACAACCAAAAACATATGAAAAAAGTTCCTATAAAATGTGTACAGAAAAATTTACTTTAGGGGACAGCTGTACTATATCAAAGCCTGTGGAAGATGAAGAAGTGATTGATGAACAGCTTGATGAATAATTTTCCGAGTGAAAAAAAGGAGACAATTCTACTGCATCCTCTATTCACACTATCCAATCGTGAATTTTTTCAGAAGAGAAAACTTTTTGTAATTATGTAGTTCATTCTCTCGATCACAGCGGTATTGAAAGCTCAAGGACAACGGAAAAAAAAGGAAAAATGAAGAAAATTTTGCGTCAACGATCATCAAAATTTCCATACACACGGACATATTCAACGACAATCAAATACATCGTTGGAATTAATTCCCAGTAATTTTCCTTCTTTTCATCTCCATCATTATCCCATTCTTATAGAAAAACAATATGAAATCATACTCGGATGATCAGTTTTTTCTGTTTCATGAGGAATTTCGTATTTCCATCCATACAACTGTCATCGCAAAATGTATATCTATTTTTTTACATTATTATTGACGAGTGAATTTTTCATTTCGAAAAAACATGAATAGTAGTCACTAGTACAAGACGAAAGTTGTAACAAAAAATTTTACTCTCTTCGATCTGCACGGATTACATTTGGAAAGTTCCTTTCATGTCTCAATGACATATAAAGTTTTTCTTCCATGGCCCCCGACTTTTCTTATTCTCACGTATTTCTCTCAGTTTTCCTTTCTGTTCTCTTCCGTTTCATTGCTACTCAACTTTTTAATGTTTCAGTGACGTAATGCTTGAATTCGATCTCTCTTTCTATTTTTCGAATGTGAACAAATTATAAGAAAATTTCCAGGCACTCTAAATTTGATTCTCAAATCCATTTCACCATGAGTAGTACTGTGACGTAATTCTGAGGTCTAACGGTAAACCTCACAATTAAGCACGCCTGAAAATAAAACCAACTTCAAAATTCAAAATAATCAAATACCATATGGGCGCCAGGATAATCTAAAATTATCCAAATCAATAAACAAAATAACATAAAATTCAAACCCAAAATACTCCCTTACTCTGCTCGACTGTCTCAGCGATCTCTCCAAGGTCGTTTGTTGTGGGTGAGAATAAGGAGTAACAAAATAAAAAAAAATAAATAATTCAAACACAAAATATTTAGGGAAATCAAAAATGTAAATTTAATTTAATAAAATTGTTTAAAAAAAAATATGAATAATAATGAAAATAATTAAATAAACAATTTACTCGTGCACAGCACAATATTAATTATTTATACGTCACAAGACGTTTTAATAGACTTTAGTTATTTTATAAAATTTCAAAAATTAATTAATAATTGAAAAGTTATTAATTAATTTATCGTAACAAAATTAAAATTTCAATCAGTAATACAAAATTTAAATTTGAATAAATTCTAGGGATTTCCCGCCAAATAAAGTCACTATAAAAGTCACTAGAAAAGTCACTAGAAAATTCCCTAGGGGACGCTACTACAATGTCCCTGATTTCCCCAACGACCTTGACCAAAAATAAATTTTCACAACGAAAATTTTTAAATATGAAAAGAAAAAAATAAAATGAATTACAAAAGAATAAAAATAAAAAAAATCCTTTTCCTTTTCTTTCCCAGGAATAAGAAGAAATTATAATAATTAATTAAAAAAAATAATATTGGTTATGTTTGATAACGACGTTTTATAATTAAAAAAAAATAAAATAAATTATTTAATTGTCAACGAGAGATTTCCAAAAAGAAATAACGACAAATAATTAATGAAAGAGAATTTTTCACACAAGAGTATGATCTCGGAAAAACAAACAATAATTAAAGTCGTTACAATACGACATAAAAAAAAATTGGAAGAATAAAAAAAAATGGCTCGATAAAATTCTCTATCACACAAAAATTAATTAATTGATTATGTCGCTCACCAGACGAATATCTCAATAACTCCAAGCTTAATTAATTTTCCAACGATGTGACAAACTTTTATAAATAATTCTATTATAATTTCTTTATTAATTACTCTGATAATTTAACAGAAATAATTTCGTAACAAGTTTTACGCCACAATACGAGCACGCGTCCAGAACGAGAGTGACGCCATGTTGCTCTCGTTAGGGACAAGACGCCGGCCGGTACGAAAATTCCAACGTGGAGGGCTCCCATTGGTTAGACAAGTTCAACTGCCATGAGTTCAACAGGTGACCGCTAGTTGTCACAATATTTGAATTTCCAGCTTCCAACGATGAGAAACAAGAAACTCCCAAAAAAATAATTTGCGGAGTATTGTCAATTGCTCAAGATATTGACTGATGCTGGAACCTTCTCCAGACTTCCCTCTTGTCCTCATCCGATGAAGGGAAAATTCTATGGTCTTTCTTTTCTCCGAAACTCCAAATTATAGCCTTTTCCTTGTGTGGTATTTTCGTCCATAAGGTGCTGCCCTCTTCCGCTCAATACGAAATATCGCCGATGAGCGGTACAAATTCAAAAAAAAAAATAAAGAAAATACAAATTCATTAGATTATGTTTAAAAAATTAATTATGATCTCCCATTGACAAAAAGGTGTTGACTCTCATCCTGGACACTTTTAAATCATAATTAACGCGCCCAGACGACAACAATGTAACGAGATGAAATATCACGTTACAGTACATAGAAACGAAGAAATTGGAAAAATTACGGTTTCAACAATAATTGATAAGCATTTGGTGTTTCTTGATTTATTTTTGAAGGGAGAGGTTCGTAACAACTACTCAGACACCAAGTTTCTTCTAACTTCTCTAGAATTATTGCGTTGAGCAGAAATTTCTAGAGATTTTCTTCGGAAACTTTCGGATTTCTCCCCTTCGAGTAATCAATCATCAAAGTTGTGATTCAACATGGATTCTTTCCATGTGGACGTACAGATTTGAACCATCGCAGTCCACCACTGCCTTAAAATTCAACCAATACTGGCTGAACATTGATGAACGGCGAAGCTAATGATAGTTAACACTTGGATAGTGGCCACGTTCCAAGCAGTGATTGCCATTGTTATGCCAAGAGTATATCCAACAATTGTGCAAGACTCTCAAATGAGAGATTGAGGGTCAAACAATGTAATGGCCATGGTCAAATCACTAAATCTCGAAATGGAACTTCGAACTGACTCTCCACTTTAAAAAAAAGTGTTCTAATTTAAGATATTTTTGTAGATACTTTTAAAGAAATTTGGGGAAGCTATTGTTAGTAAATGGCAGTTCTAAGATATTTTATTATTTCAAAATGTTTTTTTCAACTGATATCTGCAATTAAGATATTTGTTTTACAGTGTGATTGCTGAAGGTGCCGCAGAAAAAAAATTCCTACATTGACGGAATTTTTTCCTACAGACATGACGATTCATTAATAGTTGGAACAGACTATTTCAAATTGATAATTGCACCAAAAATTATAATGTTAAGGTTACTATTCAGGATCACTACACAAAGAGAAAAGTCCAAGAAAAATTACGGTGCGTCCCACACTGGTACTTTTTATAAAGAAGAATCGTAAAAATTGAAATTAGCATGCTAAAATTCAATAAACGTTTATTAATTTTCGTTTTAAAAAACGAGAGATTCTCCGAGACAGCACCGTAAACTCCTCGATTTCTCAAATTTTGAAGCGGTATTTGGAAAAAAAATAATAGACAGTTCTCACTTGATGTGAGGCAGTGACGAAATTTTGCGGTACTGTCAAAAAAATTTCCTTCTCTTTAACCTTTTTTTCAAATATTTCCCATGATTTTTCGGAATTAATAGGAATTGAACGAATCTGCTTGTTCGTGAAGTTGTGCACAATCGTATTGACAGACGATCAAGGAGAGGAAAGAAGTTCTATCAAAAGTGTGTAAGTATTAATTATTTTTTTGGATATTTACGGAGATACGAGCATAATGTAAACTCTTGATTTCTCTTAATGAATTCACATCATGGAAGTACATTTAACATATATTTCCATTCGGAAAGTGGCATATATGTTGCATATATGTGACTCAATACATTTTTGGCCGCACCTATATTTTTTATGGCTCACATATATTGAAAATATATTTTTGCATATATTTTTTTTCCATAGGAGGAAGAATCCATGAATTCATACTTGAAGTACTAATGATAGATTTAAACAAAAAATACAGAAATTCATTGAAGTAGTAATTTTGAATTCATATGAAGAATATCCCCGCAGGAAAAAAAGTTTATATAAAACTTGTCTTTCAAAGATTTAAAAAAGTAACAAATGATGAATCGCTTCTTTTTAGTTATCATAACTTAATCTGTATTACAACTATGAGAATCGAATTAGAATAGTCAAAGTCTCTTCTACCATATTGTTCCGTTCCACAGTTTGAAAAATTTTCTCAGTGTACACGGAGAGGAATAACATAGTAACCATTACTATGTTCAACATAGTAATGGTTTTTTCTGCGCTCCGGCCCGAAAGCACGGACTTCCCGGTCGCATTTCACTCCGGGAAGAGCGGTTTTTGTGGCCTGCTCGAGTGAATGCGCGCGCCGATGGGTTGCGCAACTTTTGTGGCTCGCTAGCCCGGCAGCGCTACAGTACACTGTTAGGAAAAAAAATGAAATTTCATAGAAAATTCGATGGAAATTTTAATAAACGTGATACTGAATGTTTTTTAATGGGAAAATACTTATGAAATCAGTCAGTTTCCGAAAAAATTCAGAGGAATTTATGAGTTTTATGTAGAATTGAGACGAAAATTCTACAACCCACTTGAATTTTCAACTGAACATGAATATTCAGAATTACAATGACTAGAATTTTCAATTTTTTGTTGAATTTTTTCTATTTTTTCTAAATTTTCAAGAAACAATTGAGCTGAAATTTACAAATTTCATTGATATTCAGGCGTGAAATTATTTGAAAATCGATGATTTGTTCATTTTTCAATGAGGTAATTATCTGAAATTTTAGTAGAGATAAAACTTGTTTAAAATTTCTATGATTTTGCACGGAAAATTCAGACAGAAATTTTTAACAGTGTATTACTCGTGTTGCCATCATTATACAGCTGAGATTTTTCTCCTTATACCTTGTATATAATTATATATATAAACAACGCTGGTGAATTGAGAGACACATAACCTCAACAATGACTGATTTTCGTGAGAGTGGATGGGAGGTGGAGAAAAGATGTGAGAATCAAAAATTCGATGGTAAATATAGTAACTCGCAATAGCTCAGCGGTAGAACACCTGACATGTAATCAGAGGGTCGTGGGTTCAAATCCTGCTTGCGCATTACATATTTTTTCTGAAATTTGATTTTCTAAATGAAATTTATTAATAAAAATTAATTTATTAATAAATTTAATTGTTTAATGGCATTAAACAATTAAATTTATTAATAAATTAATTTTTATTGATAAATTTTTAAGAGAATCAAATTCCGGAAAAAATATGTAATGCGCAAGCAGGATGTGAACCCACGACCCTCTGATTACATGTCAGGTGCTCTACCGCTGAGCTATTGCGAGTTACTATATTTACCTTCAAATTTTGATTCTCACATCTTTTCTCCACCTCCCATCCACGAGGCAATGTCGCCATTAAACAATTAAATTTATTAATAAATTAATTTTTATTAATAAATTTTATTTAGAAAATCAAATTTCGGAAAAAATATGTAATGCGCAAGCAGGATTTGAACCCACGACCCTCTGATTACATGTCAGGTGCTCTACCGCTGAGCTATTGCGAGTTACTATATTTACCTTCAAATTTTGATTCTCACATATTTTCTCCACCTCCCATCCACGAGGCAATGTCGCCATTAAACAATTAAATTTATTAATAAATTAATTTTTATTAATAAATTTTATTTAGAAAATCAAATTTCGGAAAAAATATGTAATGCGCAAGCAGGATTTGAACCCACGACCCTCTGATTACATGTCAGGTGCTCTACCGCTGAGCTATTGCGAGTTACTATATTTACCTTCAAATTTTGATTCTCACATATTTTCTCCACCTCCCATCCACGAGGCAATGTCGCCATTAAATAACAATGACTGATTGTCGTGCAATGTGAAAGCTTACCAAACAAATCGTCCGAGCGGTATTTACTTGTGTGTGACACATACAAAAAATGGTGAGAAAGAAATAAAAAATCCTTGTCCAACTCAGTGAAAATCCTTGTCAACTAAGTGAAGAGACGAAGATAAAATAAATGTAATACTGAAATCATTTATTGTGCATTTTGCGATGATTGAGTTAATGAAGTTTCAGTTCTATGTATGAATTTCAAACAATTTTTCATTTCTAAGTATTATTTATCCATAGTTAATTACTTTTTTTACATTTTTTTTGCATACTTTTGATGCCCGCCCCGACCAGTAAAACCTCGACTTCGCCTCGGTTTTACAAAAGTTGGGCGGGCGCCCCCCCCCCCCCTCCTCCCACTAACGGGTTGACCGTGCTTTCGGTCCGGAGCGAAGAAAAATAGTATACGACCCACGGCCACAAAGTTGGATGCCCTGGCCTACGCGATATAAGGCCTCGGCTTCGCCTCGGCCTTTATATCGCGTAGGCCAGGAAATCCAACTTTCTGGCCTAGGGTTGTAATATACTATTTCGCTTCGGGCCACATAGCGATAATTGCTATGTTAACATGGTAATCATTGCTATGTTCTACATAGTAATGGTTGCTATGCCCAACATGGTAAGCATTGCTATGTTGCACATAGTAATGGTTACTATGTCCAACATGGTAATCATTACTATGTTAACATAGTAATTATTACTATGTTGAAAACAGCAGTGATTACCATGTCGAACATAGCAATCATTACTATGTCCATAGGAGTCATTGCTATGTAGTGTGTACTATGGTGACATAGCACTAAGTACTATGTGATATGGTAACCATTGCTATAACATAGCAACCATTACTATTCTATTTCTCTCCGTGTAGAACATGCATAGACCGATTGTGATTATTGGTCATATCCTCAACTTTTACGTTGATGGTTTGCAATAGTCGAATAATTGTGAAAAAATTTTAGGAACTCGTATCTTCTAGTTCAATTATCGGTGGCAAAATGGACTGTTATTTCCTTCCACAAGGAAGGGTTGTACGGAAAAGTTTTTAGAAACTAGTGAATCCCTGTCGAACTTTTTGAGCTTTCGATTGTTGATCGTGTACCCATATCGATATGTCCATTCAGTCGATTTTTCATCAATCAATGGTCGATAAGAATTTTGGAATCTTCGAAATACAATAATGATTGACTGTTAATCGTCGCCTGTCTAAGTCGATTTATTTTCATTTTTCAAAGAATTACAGATTTTTTAATCAATCAGTGATCAATGGAAAATCGACTGAGTAAACATATGGATATAGGTGATCGATTGGTCCGCCAAGGACGTGTATATATGCCATATCTTGTTGAATATTTCGATTTTTTCGAAAAAGCCTTCATTCGAATCGTCGCGATTATTCTGAATACTCACTTCTACTGATTGATTATCGAAAAAAACAACGACGGAGGAGGGACATATCTCACAATATGACTAGTCTAGACTGTACAGTTCGTTCAGTCACAGTAACCGTAGGCGATTGCCACGTCATTGTTATAAATACAGAATCTCTTCCTCATTAAAATCCGATCAATCACCATGTTCACCCGGAATAGTGATTTTCCGTAATATAAACTCCAGGATAACTCTGAATAGTTTTCCAAGTTCAAAACCGATTGGATGATGACCGAAACTCTCGCTGTAGCTGCCAACAGAAGCAGATAGTACACGGAGAGAAAAATTCATGAAAAATTACTGGACCAGTCCGGTAATCGTGGGACATAGAGGTTCGTAAGTGAAAACGTCCTCCTACAGGAATAAAAAAGTGAGAAACGTCTCATAATATGTACCAAATGAGTGAGTGCATTTTGCTGGACTGGTCGGTAATTTTTCCCTAACTGTACCTACATTCATGAAATTTCTACTTGTATCCCACAAAATTTGTTGTGAAAAACGTATAAATTGCGGACTAGGACGTCAATTTTCTCGTCCTAGGAACCCGTACGGAAAAACGATATATTGGAAAAATATATCTGAGCATATATGAAAATATGTGGCCATATATAGTGCCGAAATTATGTATAAGTATAAATATATTTTCAACATATAATATAATTGTATGTTTTGATAATATATTGAGTCATACATTGAGTATCATATATTCTTTTACATTTATCGTTATATATGAATGATTATATATCTGACATACATATCAGCTTAGCAACTGAAGTACGTAATTTAATTGAAAGCACGTTCTCTTCAGAGTTCTGAAAAATAAATGAACATCTAAACGTCATTGTGTTAGTGTTAGCTAAATTACAAAACTATTTGACTGATTCTGTGGATTAAGGCGCCTCGAGGGCATATATATAGATATCCAAATGCGTGGGAAACTTTGCGCCATTCCCATGTCGTAACAAATTATTGAAAGAATATAAAACTTACATGGAAATTATTCTTATTTTTTTCTGAACCGGCTAATACACATTTCTCGCGAAAAAACGTCCGTAGTCGAAAGTAATAATAATTTGAACTTTTGAAGCGCGGTGACAGCTGGCAGCCATGATGTTTTTCAGTTTTTTTTGATGATTCTGTATGCAGAACAATCGATAAATGAGACATCGTCAGTTCATATTCGTACAAAGAAGCGCAAAAGTTAAAAAAACAGGTAGGTAAATTTATGAAATAAAATGAAAAATTTCCTCATATCTTTCATTTATAATCTCATCTATTTATTATCTGAGAGAATGAAATTTTTTCATTTCAGATGAATCATTTTTGAAAAATGCCATGGTGGAGCCAACAGAAACTGAATGGGAGCATTTTTTAAAATTGATAGTCTAAGATTTGGACGGATAATTTTCTCAAATAAGGAAGAACGGCGGAATAGCCCCGCCTTTTTTTACTATTTTCTTCATTTTGTTTTTCAATCATTTCCTGGCTTCGACGCATTCTCCTCTTTTCAGCAATGATGAAAATCATTACTGAGGAGAAGGGAACGCCTGAATTAAGCAGAAAAATTATATGAAAAGATAAGGGAGAACAGCAGAGAGGCCCGGCTTTTTCAATTTTGTTTTTTTTTGTCAATCATTTTCTTGCCTCGACGCATTTTCTTCTTTCGGCAACGATGAAAATCATTGCTGAAGAGCGGGAAACGATGAAGTTGAGGGAATAAGTTGAAAATTTTTTTTGAAAAGAATGGCAGAGAGTCCAGTCCTCTTTCCCATTTCCAAGGAAGAATTTTCAACTGTTCCCTTGCCTTCTCCTCTCTCAGGCAACGATGGAAATCATTGCTGATGAGAGGGGAATGCGTCAAGGCGAGGAAAAAAATTGAAAAAAAAATGAAGAAAATAGTGGAAAAGACTGGGCTACTCTGCCGTTCATCCTTATTTGAAAAAATATTCCGTCCAAATCCTAGATTATTAATTTTAAAAAATGCTCCCATTCAGTTTCTGTTGGATCCACCATTGAATTTTTCAAAAATGATTCATCTGAAATGAAAACATTTCATTCATTCATGTAATAAATGGATGAAATTATGAATCAAAGATATGAGGAAATTTTTCATTTTATTTCATAAATTGACCGACCTGTTTTTCGAACTTTTGCGCTTTCTTGCACAAATATGAACTGACGATGTCTCATTTATCGATTATTCTGCATACAAAATCTTTAAAAAAAAAAATGAAAAACATCATGGCCGCCAGCTGTCACCGCGCCTCATAAGTTCAAATTATCATCACTTTCGACTACGGACGTTTTTTCGCGAGAAATGTGTATTAGCCGGTTCAGAAAAAAATAAGAATAATTGCCATGTAAGTTTTATATTTTTTCAATAATTTGTTACGAGGTGGGAATGGCGCAAAGTTTCCCATGCATTTGTATATCTATATATATACCCTCGAGGCGCCTTAAGGAGATGTGTAAAGAGAGAAAGAAATTTGCTTTAGTTAAATGGATTAGTGGAGGGAATAACAATCAATGTACGCCCGGTATTCCTGTTGAATGGATACGAGATTTTGATTATGAGCATTTTAATATCGATCGTGAAGATAATGACATTTCTTACGTTGTTGACTGGCGTGGAAGCAAAAAAAAGGAAGCAGCCACAGTCGGGATGGAAGTGCTACGATGCTCAAGTGATCATGGAATCATGTGGAATTACAATGTGGTCATACTCGTAAATCTTGAAGAAATGAATTTAAAATAGAAAAACATGTACTGCCAATTTTTAGTAAAAATAAAAACTAATTTGCTTGTTTCATAAAATATATTTGAATTTGTTGTATTTAAAAAATATTAAATCCATATACTGCCATTATAATCCCAGTATATAAATTACATATATTTATTGGTCCTATTCAAAGTTATATATAACTCATATATTTTTGGATTTACTAATTATTAATAAAATGCCATATATTGCTATTTAAATATGAAAATATATTACTCCTTGGCCGAATATTTGTATATAAATTCATATATTCATCAATGTATGATTTAATATATGATAATACAATTATTATATATTTCTGAATATATTTTCTCCATATATCGTTTTTCGTACGGGAACACTTTTTACCGGACTGAGTAGTAATTTCTATCGCACTCGTCCGTCAATCGATTCAGTTCGGGTCTTTTCGGATTCCATCGCGTATCGCAATGGACTTATGGGGAATTTGGAAGAATCGCCATATTGGATCTGTCATCGTGATAGCCATGGACCACAGTTCTATGCAAAATCAAGTTTTTAAATGTATCAAACAGCGGAATAATTGTTATTGCAAAAAATTTAATTCTCTTATACTAGATCAGCACACAAGATATTATGAAATTCATGATTTGAATAACTATTCTTGGGAATTTTTTGGAGGACTCCGAATTTTTGTCGACCATTGTAACTCATAAGACAATAATCTCTGCTAGAGTCTTTATTGCTAAAAATGGATGTAAAATAAATTTATTTTCAGGATAAAAAATGAATAAGAATAATGAAGAACTAATAATAATTAGGATGATCAATATAATAAAAATGGTGTAGTATACGCGAATTTCATCGTTTCATCATTGAATTTTCATTTGTGGCACTGAGACCGAAATTTTTACTGGAACCCATCAGTGTCAAATTTTACCGGACTGGCTTCGCATTTTTTCATAGTAAGGCCACTATGTCCCACGGTTACTGCTCAGTCCGGTAATTTTTCTGGAACTTTCACCATAAATTTTCATGGATTTTTCTCTCCGTGTAACAGAGAGAATATAAAGTTAATATCAAAATTTTAGGAAACTCATCCACAATAATTCTATCAAAAACTCGATGTTCCCATTCACGTAGCTGGATGAAAATAAATTCAAGATGCAGGTGACAAACTTCACTATAGGAGAAAATTGAATTTAAACATTGATGGAGGGGGGGGGGGCTAGTATGGTTTTCACCCTGCTCATTATTTCCGTCGAGCCACGATACGTGCTCAGCGTTAACTGTATTCCTCATCCCTTCTTCTTTCGTTGAAACCACCTACAGTTTATACACTCTTCTTCAACTATCACCAACTGGATATAACGAGCCACCGCGTACTCCCATGAATTACTAACAGAAAATTCTACTGTATTCCCATATTCACTATCCAGTCCTACTACTTCTCCAATATCTATAATTCCTCGTTTACTTTGCTACATTTTTATCACTCTAGCACAATAGAAAAATTCGTTATTCGTGGGTATTCTGCATTTCATTTGTGGAGAATAGGGAAAAAGAGATGGATTAAAAAAGTACAGATGACAAATAAGCTGGAAAACAATGGTAACTAGCCTAGGCTGCTCACCATTATTCTCATCGTTTCCATTCGACAAATAGGAGGTCTGAGCCTTAGGATTGAAATAGCAGTCTTCCTATCTGTTTCTCTGTAAGATATCTGCATTCTCATTCAAATTCTTGAGGACTGAATTTATTTCGATTGGAAAGTATTATCATGATTATGTAGTTGAATCCATTTTTGGTCAGCACTGCTGATAAGGAGGATAAAGGAAATAACATATTGAGGAAACTCATCTCTATATCTACAGTAGCCTCTGCAGTGGAGTCTAAATGTCGGTCCAGAGATATAAAAAAAAAAAAAAAATTTTCAATATTTTATTTTGTATCAATTCTTATTTCCATCAGCGGTGACCCAAAATGGTCTTGAGGGGTTTAAGGATCATTTTCGGTTGAATAAGATTACTGTGAAATTCGTATAGGTTCTTAACGTTATGAACAAAGACCTAGTGCTAAGACAGGTTCGATGAATTCGACTGTCAAGCACGCGGCGCACATCCGCGGTAGTGTGTATGCAAAAACGAATTGAAACATAAGTGTACTCATATCGCGTTTCGCCTCATTATCCCATTCTGCCCCTTATCCCCACGTTGACCGTGTTACTACTCAATATTCAATCCTTTATTGGATTGAATCATTTGTATTCACTACATCATGAAGTATCAAATACTAGTTTTGAATATTCGCACACCCCTACGAATCATCTGTTGCATGTACTCGTCCTCAATTTCAACATATCCAGACTGGGGAGGATAAGCAATTGCTAATTTTTAGTCCTGTGCAGAATTCTTATTCCTCTTGCAATATAGAGAAACAGAGTCACGGGTATTTTTCAATTTTCATTAATTTTCACCAGCCAAATGATCATGAAATTTCAACTGTGATGGACAAATACTAACATTTTTCCTTGGCCATTCATTTTTCTATGCGGCATTCAAGTTTTAATGGATTTTTAGCATTGCACAATAGCAAAAATTCACATCGTTTAAAAGCTGAATGAAAACCTTAATTCCCCCCCCCCCCCCCCAAAAAAAAAACCTTGTAATGAAGTTTCAGTATTTTTCAGTAAGAGAATAGCTATTTTAAATTTTTGCAGAATTCGTCTCTCGCTAGTTTGGATAGAATGATTGAGAAGAGGTACAGTTTCAAGTCATAAACATATGAAGGATAGTAAACGTGGAAGGTAGTGATTGGTTTTTAGGCGGGAGTGTCTACTGTTAAAATGGACGAACCCGCGGATCAACAACCTCAAAAAGAAGTATAAAAAAGAGATAAATAACGAAATTTCAAATAAAAGAACGCAACCTCATACCATAGAAGATCATTTTTCTAAATTGAATTTCTACCGTAGAAGTTGAAAAAAGGGAAAATTTTTGCGCATAAACCAGAAAAAATTTGGAAGTGTTTCAATGCAACATGATAGAAGTGAATTCACAGCACGTTTGCACAAAAGTTAAAATAAATAAATCTATAAAGCTATTATAATATTCTCTGTAGTTATCATCTTGGTCACGTACAGGACGATATGAGACCACGAGTCCTGCATAGACCAAAAAGTTGTAGAAACTGAGGGAAGAGGAACGAGCGAGATAGGAGTTGGAGGGGGGGGGGGGGTACAATGCTGGAATAGTTTGAATACAATTTCAGTAAAGGGCGACTATGCAAGTGAGAGAGAATAATACAAGGGCGAAATAGAGAATACAGGAATGAGGGCTTTTGGAGGTATGAGGCTAATCTCCAAGAGCCAACTCTGGCTCTCTCGCTAATCGAGAACCAAGCAATTAATTTGAGCACGCACCCGAACTAGCAGCCAGCCAGCCGGTATTACCCGCCAGGCGTGTGTGTCCTGCTTCCCTCAGTCCAAGCGGTTTACTGATACCACCAAACCACCAAATGCACATCAGCTCTCCTCACTTCTCTCATCGAACCCCTCGAACACCCACTGCTCTCTCCAGGGGGTGCAATATTCCATGCATTATATCTCCATAAGCACTGGCCAAACCATTGCATAACTTGAAAATCATTCTTCAATAACCCAAATGAAATCCCTGAGCTCTCACTCTCCATTGGAACTGACAGCTCCAGTTAGTGTGATACAAATTTGCCTCTGAAATTGATCAATTTTTGAATGTTTCAAATTATTCCAATTCTCTACAACGCATTGCACACACAAAAACACGCATAACACAAATGTGCTTTATCGTTCGTAATACAATTGTGGGTAGATTTAATGATGAGAGAGACGGCGAATGGGATTGTTCTCTTTTTACTCTCAAATGCTCATGACAATCAAACCCCAAGTGGATTTGTTATCGTGTGGATAATTGTTACAATTCATGTTGTAAAATTACATTGGTAGAAGGAGGAGAATAACATTGGAAATAACTGGGGTCAATTGATGCAAATTCTATCAATTTCAGGATGGTCGTCACGGATTTTGTGAATTAATTCAAATATGCTTGACAATTGATTTTGGATATCGTAACAAGAGTAATTGAATTCTATAACGGATTACACTCACTTGATTTAAGTGTGAAAAGCCACTTAATTTAAGTGACTTTTACTTTCTTAAATTAATATAGAAAAAGTCCCTTGATTTAAGTGACAAAACTCACTTAATTTAAGTGACTTGCCATTCTTAAATTAAGAAAACATTTTTCTCTGTGTAGAGAAATGAGATGACCTGATTTTTTTGAGATACTTTCTTAAATTTGATAATCTTTGAGGTAGCGGAATTATAATTGACAAAGCTGAAAAGTGTCGGGATATCAAAACAGTTTTATTCATCGGACTGAACGGAAGTAAATAAACCAAGAGTTAGTCCTTATCGATATGCTAAATTGTGATAGACAACGTTCGAAGGGTGTTCAGGCCCTACGAAAACACGAGTGCCTCTCTCCGCTACTGTAGAAACCAAGTAAGGATCTACGCTCACTGTGATAGCCTAAAGCTTCGTTATCACTCAATGACAAGGCCAAAATTGACCGTAACATGATTGAATGCGATGACTTGACAAAAAAAACCGTCGATCCACTGGATTTATTCTTTTGGTATGAGTGGAAGCTGTTTGCTAACGAGCTCTTGTGAACGATTTGTAACTTTCACTACGCTAACTTAATAGCTTTTCTCGAAAATATAAATAAAACCATTAGCGAAGTAGAAGAAAAAGATAGATCAACTTCACTTTACGAAGGATCGTTGTTATTGTGAAAATCATTGTTGTGGCTGAACAATTAAAAAAAAACTTCTTTGGAAACACTTGACGACTGTGGAGACTGAGAAACTTATGGCTCCTCAAATCGAGTACAACCCTTTCGAGTATAGATGAAAATAACATACAAAAAATATGTAGTGAAAATATAATAGCATAATCTAGTTTATACCATGTTCAGTTCCTTCCTGAGGAAACCCGAAGCTACAAAATGTGATATCTGCCTAACTTCCTTGTTAAAGTGAAAAAAACTCCTCTGAAATGAGTACGAAGTAATTAATTTCTCGGTAGAATAGGCACTCTGAATTCTAGCAGCACAGAGAAAGAGGGACTGACAAAAAGGAATAAAGTATAGGGATTGAAGGGCTAGTAATCCGAACCATCTGAAGACTCATCGCAAAATTCCATGACTCCACGAAATTTAACCCCAGCGAATTAAACCTTCGAAGATTCAAGAAGAAGAAGACAGGACGTTGCTTCTATTTGGATTTATCTTTCATCTCTCTCGCATTGGGCTCAATTAGAGATGTGAAAAGGTAACGATACAAGTAATTTGACGGTAATTTTACGGTTTCAATACCGTAATTTACCGAACGTCAGTAAATAACAAAAATGGTAAAAACACTGATTTTCAAAGTAAATTACCGTAATTATCATTTTTAGAGACATAACGGTAAATTTACATCTATATAGATGAATTACGGAATTAATTTTTTAAATCAATTCGCAGCGTTACTGATCATCATTTGTGTTACTTTTTTTATAGTCAGTGACAGCCAATGAAAAATTATAAAATTGTTGTTATTATCATTAATGTTCCTAACATATTATTCTAAATATTGATGTATGGAAATATGATTACCCTGAGGAGGCAAAAATCAATAAATCGGGTAACTGTTCTCATTGAATGATTAACAAAATTAAATAATTGTCGTTTTAAAAAATTTAATTAAAAAAAAAAAACAATTTCAATACTAACTCTCATATAATTGACTACTTGAAAAGTAATTCTTTGAGTATGGAAATTTTTTTTTGAAGCATCTATATAGATGGAAATTACAATAAATTACGGTATCGTTACATCAAAATATTTTGACGGTAATTTTACATCAAAACAAGTAGTTTTTTCCAATTACGTCACAATACGGTAACATTACGGTATTTTTACCGTAATGTTACTGCAACAAGAATTACTGGTAATTTTACATCTCTAGTCTCAATGCAATCATGACACCGTGATCTGCGGTACTGTTCACCATGATATTATGATGTGGTGAACCATCCCACGTTTCATAATGCAATTTTGATGGTTTCTTTAGCTTCAATACCATCAGCACATCACTGAAACTCGAGAATAGTGAATTTAACCAGGAAACCCTGAAATTAAATTCACTGATAATGGGAAAATACCGTTGGGGCGATGAGATCTATGTAGGTATTTCTGTATTTCCAAATAGGATGAGATCGATTGGTACAGCTGGAGCTATATGGCAATGCGTTTGAGCAAATGAATCACATGGAGAATGAGGACAGGAAGAGAATACGAGGAGATTTTGAACGCACTGGTAGAATGGCAGATGTATGTACGCACTGTCAGTTGAAATTTCGTTGGATAATTGTATTGTGCATTTGCTATCGAATAGCAAATTGAGAGCTGGAATGTCATGTGGACAGTATTCCAGTGCTTTGAATATACGAAGTTTGAGCAGGACTAGGCAAGTGGAAACACGATTTTCATTCAGCATATACTGTAGAAGGTAACTGGTGGGCTTCTGTTACTGTTACGTGAGAGTTTGAACGTTGTCAGTAGACAATTGAACGGACATCACTGTGTGCTAATATGTAATACCCGGATTTGACTCTTGATACTATGTAAATGTTTCACGGATGATGGAAGAATATAGATAGCTGGAAAATTCATGGAATTGTGAACTAAACTCTTGGATAATTCAGGTATCAAGTGATAAAATGAGATTAATCAAATTTTACCTATTGCATTTTGATAAAAACATTGATTCCTAATCAATCCATTAATTTCTTTTTTCGATGAATGAATTCAGGGCCCGAATGTGGTAAAAACAATTCAACTGTTCTTCATATGTTCAATTTTAATACTATGATAATTTACTTTCACCTAAAGGTAATTAGGGATACCTTTAGCTTAAAGTTAATTCAAGGCAATTATCACAGGCAAACTGATTTAAAGTTATGTGTATGTGTTTGGTTTATTCATAGATCCTGGAAATGGTTTCAATCAGGAGCGAAACATCGCGATTTTAGAAAATAAATGCGACGATCGAAATTTACTATTTATTTCGCTCGCTATTTATTTCCAACATCCCCATTAACCTCGAAATTTAAGGGCCTACTTTGAGAAAATCTTTAAATTAGTTGAGCTGTCTGTCTTCGTTCTACAATAACTGGAATTGATCAGACTCATGCAGAAAAAGTTGTCTACAGTCAACATTGTAAAATTATGACTTCATCGACATTATAAAGTCCCACTATTTAATTATGAAAGGAGAAGTTAGACAAAATTATACATTACACATTTCTGTTTACTTCAGCTACAAACTCATTCTACTCAACATGTGGTTGCTATTATCTCATTTGTAGCAGCTGCTGTAATGACAACCGCATGCTTTGTAAAATTTGGTCAAATCAACAGAAAGAATGGGAACGGATATATTTTTCTTGACAAATGGAATCTTCATTGGAATCAACAATACATTTTTTCTTCTAATTGGGGGAAAGGTTGGCGAAAATTCAAGAGAATATGTTTTTCATTCTAACAGACAATTATTTACAGGGAAAGATAATTGTTCCATTGTATTAATCATTTTTCTTTACAGTCAGCCGATTAGAGATGATCAATTTCTGAAAAAGACGTTAAAAACTGCAATTTCAAATTCTTATGGATAATTTATCGTTTCAATGTAGAGTGTATGTTAAGATTACGTAACGAAACTATAACTTGAGTCTTGAATAAATTAACACCAAATTTACCGAGCTGCAGCAAACTTCCTCATCTGGTCGCCCGCTGTGAGTATCGTAAACATCTATCGTCACATCAAATACTTGTATTATTAATTTTACCGCCACAGAGTAACATAATCTCGTAAGCTTACTGCTCTTCGTAAGTATGTCACCGGTAACTTATGTTATGCATCGAGGGGAGTAGCCCCGTAACAAATTAGCTTAACTGTGTTTCACGTGATTCAAATTTTTATCTATACGAAGAATAGCTCAATGAATGGATGATTATGATCATTTCGTAACTCATGAATCATTAAAAATCTGATGTCTGAGCTGAAAGATTCTGAACTTGATATAGAATTTATAAAAAAAATGAAGCAATGAACTAAATCGATGGAAATAAAGGAAACCGGGAAAAAACGGACCATTGATCTAGAAATATTTTCGAAGTGACCCCTTTTACGAAAAAATTATGATGAAAAATCTTCGAATAGTATTTCACATTTTTTGAAGTCCTTCGCTCCAAAAAAAAAAATCTCGGTTCATCCAGCTCTGCAGGTCTGTTTTTCTCCAGCTTTTCCTAATTATTTCGTTGAGAAATAAGCTCCGTAGCTTCAATGTAATCTGTTCATTTATTAGTTTACTGACCCGATTGTTACAATTGAGTGTGCACTGATTGAAAATTCGACATTGAATAAATCTTATAACTGTTGGCACCGAGCTAAGTCGCATAAGAAACGTTTCCTGAAACAGTGGGTGTAACTTGCTTTTGAAGAATGGAGACTTTTATCAGTGCAATCTGATAATATGAAATGAAACTTATCATAGAGTTTGGATGCTTCACTGCACTCTCTACTTTTTACAAGTATTTACCTCGATCTCTCCGGATATCGTGAGATAAGTGGTAAATGTGACTAATTTTTACGTACGAGTGAAGAATTGATATCCGAACGTGTGCTTTCATCCACCTAGTATTATCCAAGGTGCTTTTCCTCCCTCCTCACCCTTTGATATGTCTCCCTTTTAATGACTTCCTTCAAGCAGATTCCGTGATCTAGCCTTCTTCATTTTTTCTTTCTTCCTACTTCTCTCTTATTCTTTCTATTCTTCCAGCACACATATAATTCACAGTTATTCGACTCTTTTAATGGCACAACTCTTGGAATATCGAGCGAAGATGTGACCTTTCCTTTACTATCTCTGTACGTGAATTCCGTTTGCACAAATACCAACTGTACTTGTTTTTTGCTGCAATGTATCGTGGCACTCACTTTATATACTCATTTCATTTTTTATTTCTATGGGAATTTCAACCACTACGAGCACCAGAGGCTCCACACTGAGGGGAAAAATTATTTACTAGGAATATTATATAGTTTAGGTCAATCAAGAATTTATTTGCCAGTGGATTTTCTTCGCTTTAACAATTTAAGTTTTGCACGAATTCTTGTACCTATTTAGGATGAGTTTGAATACTTTCACAACAATCAATGAGGTAAACTTTTTAGTGAATAGTTGGCGAAAAATACATTCCAGTTTGAGTCATACTGGGCGATGTTTGGACTAAGATTCCATATTTCGTGCAAATACATTATTACTTGATACAAATTTCATGTGAAAATATTGATGGCAAATATAATCAAGATTGAATCAATGCAAGAGGGTGATTTGGGCAAATAATTGTTTATTTATCATCATCAGTTTGTAAAATTTAATGACAAAAAACGAGAAATGATCTTGTATAATTGCGAATTGAAAGATATTAATATTGAGAGAAATAGGTATTCATTTCTCCCAATTAAATTCAAACCTAATAATAAGAAGTTTTGTCTCAAAATTATTTTTATTCCTAGAAAATATTTTTTTCTCTCAGTGCACTGTAATTCAAAGGTTCATGAGAGATATAAGAATGAAATTCACATTGCTCCATTTCTTTTCTCATGGCTGAATGGAGTAAATGACGACATTGCTCTCAGTAACATATAGAATTTAAAAGAAAAAAATTTTCCTTCCTTGACATGATGGGAGGGGAAAATCTATTGTTTCTTTTACAAGAGTTCATTTTTCAATTATGTAATTTTCATCGAGAATTTGATTTTATAGACCGTATTTATATTATTTATTATCTTTGTGACATCACGTCAACGGCAATTCTCGGTCATGAGATTCCAGCTGAACTTAAATGGAGTGAAGTCGCGAATTTGAAAGTCATATTATTGCACGATAAAGGAAATTGCTGAATTGAGTAAATTAATCAAAGTAAAGCATTAGATAAATTGAATCAATTATAATGCACAAATTTTTGAGGTGCTCAGGATCGATTTCGAGGCAGTATCAAAGCTCATATCTTTCCACTTGCCAGGCGGCTGCTTTACTATTAAGCTATACAACAACGAGCTTCGTTGACCGAGCATTGCCGTCAAAGTGATGTCACGACAATAATACATGAAATTTTTGATTTTTGGATTTACTGAATTTTTTATCATTCTAAATACTAAATTAATTTCTTCCAACGTCCTATGATCCCAAAGATAATAATTTGCCATGGAAATGAAAAACATAATTCATTCTAGATACTCATAGTTTCATTCCAGATACGAAGATTCTCTTAGGGATGGAGAAAACCTCGAGTAAAAAAATGAAGATACGGTGCTTTTTAATAAGTGAAATATCCCTGGAATCGTTCGCTGATGGCTCTTTGGGCGCCTCGAGGGAAGGAAAGGCCTCGAAATCTAACAAATGGCCATTTCCAACATAGTATTACTCCCTCATTGCTTAAGCTATCACTTCCGAATTTTTTCTAGGACATCGGGATGCCATGCTTTGCAGAAATTCCGGTGGATCTTGAGAGATAAATGGCCAATGGGAAAGAATGACTGGATTTTTCGGAGAAAAGAAAATTATGAAAGACTGTGGCTTGAAGAACTTCTAAAAAAAAGTCTTCCAAACTTTGCGGAAAATGACGCAAAACATATATTTTCCATATGCATTTGCATCTATCATAATTTCACACACATGTTATCCTTCGTTTGAAATTTTTTCTACTTTGCAGAGAGCTGCAGAACAGTAAGGCGAATTTATACTACCTGATGAGAGCAACATGAATGATTCAATATAAGATGCAAACAGAATTTGTCTTTTTGGTAGAAGCCGTAGCATGAAGGACAGTGGATGTGGTAACCGTTTCATGCACCGTAGTTCGAATGATTATTCTCCTTTTTTATGCAAATTTCTATTATCATTGAATAGACAAGCACACTTAACACACGAAAAACGCAAAAAACTAATTTTTCACTACATATATATCTTCGTTCAATACTGAATAAATGTATTTAATGTAATCAAATGAGTCGCTGGCGGCAACGTTTGCCCTTAAGCGAATATTGAACACATTGAATCAATGAATTATCCGTTAAAAAGCCGTTTATAACATCAATTCACCGTACTCCATCAGTTATGGCGGGAGCGTGGCGCCGCTGTGTTAAAACCGATACGTTGTCAGACTACGGCGTAGTACAATGTGCGTGAAGTAAAAGCACTAGCTCAGCTTGATAACAGCGCAGTAAGGGGTTTGGGGAGTTATCTTCAAAATATGGAATCATTTTGAAAATCATACAGGACGTTCCTAATGTCATCATTATTATATAGTATTTTTATCAAAATTTTCATGTATTTTGTTTCAGACCAATTAACAGTCAAAATTGCATTCTATACATGGGCTCTTATGCATCAAACCCCGTTTAGCATCAATCTGCGCTATCAACTCAGGTGGTACCAAAGGTCTCCGGCTATGACACATTTTATGCATGAGAGCTCACGTATAAAATGCAATTTTGACTGTTAAGTAGTCTGAAACAAAATACATGAAAATTTTGAAGAAAATACTACATAATAATGATGACATTAGGAACGTCCTGTATGATTCTCAAAATGATTCCATATTTTGGAAATAACTTCCCAAACTCCTTAAGCCGTGAGCTCCCTCGGACTAGGTGGTGGCGTTTTCCGCGGATAACTAAAATGTAGAGGAATTTTTACATTTGGCACATTTTTTTTTTTCAATGTTTATTTATTTATGAGGCCATGAGTACAGTGTAGTACAGTGTTTAATGTTTCTAGAGTGTTATTTTTATTGGTGGATGTTGTTGGGATGGATTTTGACGTTTGCTTCGTTTTTTGTGCGTATGTTATTTACGGATCAGTTCTCTGTTGGGGTAATTCGCGGGATTTGTTCATTGTCTGTGTGATATTTGCCTTTTTACTTGTTTGCATTTTTTTGATAAGGCTTTTTTGTGTCAGGCAGCGTCTGAAGGAGGCTGGGTGACCGAATTGTTTACATGAGACGCAGTAGAGTTGAGTGTTGTCTAATTCATTTTCTTTACTAATTGTACACTCGCCCGGGCCGTGCTCCATATTGCACTTCACGCATCTGTAAGCCATTTGACAATTGCTGGCCATACATTTGGCACATCCTCATGTCCCCATGCCATCACACTCATGTCTCATATACATATATATAATAGGTTTGCACCCCCAAATATGCAATGAACGTAAGTATATCTAAAAACTTAAATATGTCTGCCTGCACAGAGAAAGAAGTTTTCTTACTTTAATAATGTGCAGTCACTTAATTCAAAAACGTGCAGTTCACTTAAATCAAGAAAGAAAAATCACTTGATTTAAGTGAGAAAACTCACTTAATTTAAGTGAGTTTTTCTTTCTTAATTTAAGAAAGTAAAACTCACTTAAATCAGGTGACTTTCTCATTCTTAATGTGGGAAAGTAAAACTCACTTGAATCAAGTGATTTTTCTTTCTTAATTTAAGTGACCTGCACGTTCTTGGATTAAGTGACTGCACATTCTTAAATTAAGAAAACTTTTTTCTCTGTGTAAATGTTTATTTGATGGGTCCTTCTAGTAGTCATGAAGAATCGAAACGGAGAACAGAATAGTCAAAGATAGAGCAAGAATTCAGTTGGATATGAAGGGTGGTCAAATATAGAAAAATTTCACTGTCTTTCAATGGAGAAAAGAACTTAATCTTCACAGTCAGGGCAGTCGAGCACACTGCTTACTCATCCGGGACTCGTCATCGTCACGATCTCGAGGGATTCAAAGCAACAGAAGTCAAGTACGTGATGAAGTTCAATCTTTTCGAATATCTGCACAGTGCACACAGAAAACACTGAGCGTAGAACACGCGCAGAAGTGTGTAATCTCTGCACATGTGTGCGTACTTCACATTCTCACAATCGAACGTGATTTACGCACACTCGGTGCATGATGTACGCACTCTTTGTGTGTGATGTACGCACACGAGTGCGTGATCTACGCACACGAGTGCGTGATGTACGCACTCTATGTGTGTGATGTACGCACACGAGTGCGTGATCTACGCACACTTGTGCGTGATATCTACACACGATAAATAAGCGAAATAGACGTTAATATGGGATCAAGAAGGAGTTTTTCCAGTTTTTCGTGATTATCTCGGTGAATAAGTGAGATAGAGCGAAATAGGCATCAATGTTGAGTCAGGAGAGAGTTTTCTCAGTTTTTCGCTAACATCTCGGTGAATACTTATTATCTTAGTGAGATAGAGCGAAATGCACATTAATATGGGATCACCGGGGAGTTTCTTCAGTTTTTCGCTAGCATCTCGGTAAATAAGCGAGATAGAGCGAAATGGACGTTAATATGAGATAATCGGGGAGTTTCTCCAGGTTTTTGGAATTATCTCAGTGAATAAACGAATTAGAGCGGAATGGACGTTAATATGGCATCAAGAGGGAGTTTTTCCAGCTCTTCGTGATTATCTCGGGGAATAAGCGAGATAGAGCGAAATATATATCAATATTGAATCAGGAGAGAGTTTTTCAGTTTTTCACTAACATCTCGGTAGCTAAGCGAGATAGAGCGGAATGGACGTTAATATGGGATCATCGGGGAGTTTCTCCAGTTTTTCGTGATTATCTCGATGAATAAACGAGATAGAACGAAATGGACGTTAATACGGGAGCAGAAGGGAGTTTCTTCAGCTTATTACGATTATCTCGGTGAATAAGCGAGATAGAGCGAAATAGATAGCAATATTGAATCAGGAGAGAGTTTTTTCAGTTTTTCACTAACATCTCGGTAAATAAGCGAGATAGGGCGAAATATATATCAATATTGAATCAGGAGAGAGGTTTTTCAGTTTTTCGCTAATATCTCGGTGAATAAGTGAGATAGAGCGAAGTGCACATTAATATGGGATTATCGGGGAGTTTTTTCAGTTTTTCGCTATCATCGTGGTGAATAAGTGAGATAGAGCGAAATGGACATTAATATGGGATCACCGGGGAGTTTTTTCAGTTCTTTGTGAGATAATCATCTCGGTGAATTAGCGAGATACAGCGAAATGAAGGTTAATATGAGATCACCAGGGAGTTACTCCAGTTCTTCGCGATCATCTTGGTGAATAAGCGAGATAGAGTGGAGTGGACGTTAATTTGGGATCAAGAGGATATTTTTTCATCTGAAAACTTCCTCATAATTCCATATGTGTACTTTGCTTTATCTCCTTTATTTACCGATATAGTGGTGAGAAACTGAAAAAACTCCCTCCTGATACTAAATTAACGTCCATTACACCTTCTCTCGCTTGATTACAGAGATGATTGTGAGAGTTGAGGAGATTATCTCCTGATCCCATTTTAACGTCTATTTCGCTACATCTCACTTATTCACCGAGATAATCACGAAAAACTGGCAAAACTCCCCGGTGATCCCATATTAATGTCCATTCCGCTCTATCTCGCTTATTGGCCAGGATAATCACGAAAAACTGGAAAAACTCTCTGGTCATCTCATATTATCTTCCATTTCACCGCATCTCGCTTATTCACCGAGATAATCACGAAAAATTGGAAAAACTCTCTCCTTCTCCAGAATCAACGTCCATTTCGCTCTATCTCGCTTATTCACCGAGATAATCGCAATAAGCTGAAGAAACTCCCTTCTGCTCCCGTATTAACGTCCATTTCGCTCTATCTCGTTTATTCATCGAGATAATCACGAAAAACTGGAGAAACTCCCCGACGATCCCAAATTATCGTCCATTTCGCTCTATCTCGCTTAGCTACCGAGATGTTGGTGAAAAACTGAAAAACTCTCTCCTGATTCAATATTGATATATATTTCGCTCTATCTCGCTTATTCTCCGAGATAATCACGAAGAGCTGGAAAAGCTTCCTCTTGATGCCATATTAACGTCCATTCCGCTCTAACTCGTTTATTCACCGAGATAATTCCAAAAACCTGGAGAAACTCCCCGATTATCTCATATTAACGTCCATTTCGCTCTATCTCGCTTATTTACCAAGATGATAGCGAAAAACTGAAGAAACTCCCCGGTGATCCCATATTAATGTGCATTTCGCTCTATCTTACTAAGATAATAAGTATTCACCGAGATGTTAGCGAAAAACTGAGAAAACTCTCCCCTGACTCAACATTGATACCTATTTCGCTCTATCTCACTTATTCACCGAGATAATCACGAAAAACTGGAAAAACTCCTTGATCCCATATTCACGTCTATTTCGCTTATTTATTGTGTGTAGATATCACGCACACGTGTGCGTAGATCACGCACGAGTGTGCGTAGATCACGCACGAGTGTGCGTAGATCACGCACGAGTGTGCGTAGATCACGCACAAGTGTGCGTAGATCACGCACAAGTATGCGTAGATCACGCACAAGTGTGCGTACATCACACACATAGAGTGCGTACATCACACACTCGTGTGCGTACATCACACACATAGAGTGCGTACATCACGCACCGAGTGTGCGTAAATCACGTTCGATTGTGAGAACGTGAAGTACGCACACATGTGCAGAGATTACGCACTTCTGTGCGTGTTCTACGCTCAGTGTTTTCTGTGTGTGGAAATAATTAGTTATTCGTTATTTTTAAATCAAATGCAAAAATGCACTTAATAATTATAATAGAATTAATTCGGTAAAAAAACAAAATACGAATGAACAATTTTCTTCAGCAGGTATCTGTACCATCTTTGACTGATTCAGTGGAATCATCTAAAGAATCATTCCACCGAGAGGCTCCAGTGGGCTTATGCTTTTAGTAATTGGACTATAGACACCTCAGAATGTCCAATGACAAGAATACGGTTTGGCTTCAATTCGTGCACAACATGCGTCAGAGAATTAGCAGCATTCAAAGAATTATTCAGCAATTACTCTTTGAATTTTTTCGTAATTCGAGTGAGTTCACACATGAGATTTTTCAATCCATCCCATCCGAGGGCAGTCTATGATAATCATAATAATTACTATAACTCCTCATCGGGAAGTTAAAAATAATATAAATTCGAGAAAATGTGTTGATCAGAAAACTGCAGATTTATAGCAAAAAAAACCATTCACGTTGTATAATTAAAGGAACATGAATTAGTAACACTCCTCTTTCACTAACTGGAGGTGAGTCAATGTCACTTAAAGCTTAATCTCTACCCCAAACCTAATCAGACCATGCGGTCTACTAATACATTATGTAATATAAAAATTCTGTAACCTTACTATTACACAAGGGACTTGTGATGTCTCAGCGGTGCCTGTTTCGGAAACGAGAATGAGTCTTGAGACTGAAGGCGCCTAACTATCCCATAGGTATTTCAGCTTTCTACGGTGGTTGCAAAACCCATGAAACTTTCAAACAAAATGCATTTAAGTTTTCGCCTGAGCTTCGTAATGCTCGTGCGGTTTCTCTCCATCCATTCTCTTTCGCGCTTTCTCTCTCTCTCTCTTGTCGACCTCCATCTAACTATTTTATCATTCCTTTTGGGTGGCAGAAAATTTTCCCAACATTGAGGTATGTACCATTACCGATGAGTATTTTATAGATGCTCTCCTACCAGCTATGATCAAATTTGAAAAATCTTGCTAACAGCTTTACCATTTTTTAATGCTAAATTCATCATTCCATTCGCTATCTCGAAGTTGAAATGATGAAGTTCATACGTATTATGAATTTGCAAGCTTCACTGAACTTACAAAGCTCTGCGAAGTCAACTAAGAATCTAGTGAATTTTTATGGATATATTCAAAAATGTTACTCCTACAAATAGGAAAATTGAAATAATCTTCTCTTGTGAAATATGGAATCTCCATTCAGTTCATTTCTGACATTTTCTCATTGTAGATACCTTTTGATGGATACCAAAATGCACCGGATGTTAAAATATTTTCCCTTTATCTATGTCCCCGAATGTGAGTAAAGGTTTCCTTTTTCTATAACACGAATGATCCTCTCTTTTTCCCTCCTAAACAGAATTCAAATCTAGGTCAGTTTTTGGGAGAATTATCTTATGATTAAGCAGGCTTTTTTTCTTAAGCTCTCAATGGTTAAAAGTCGCTGTAAGGATTCATTACACTCAAAAAAAATATACTACTGTCAAGTATCTTCAGGTACTCAGCAGGAGTATACTGATCAGAAGTATAAAAAAATACTGGGGATGAGTTCCATATGGATACTTATGACTAGTATTGTGACGAGTTACAAGTAACTCGTCAACGCGAGTTTCGCGTAACGCGGTGAGCGAGCGCGAGTGAGAGTGGGGAAGACCGCTTCCTCATCGAAGTAATAAGTATCGACAAGGGGAGCAGGGGAAAAAGTGCCCGAAATTTTAACTGAGCACGTAGAAATATTCTAATGGCGGCCGCCATGGCGGCTGCCATGACGGTCGCCATGGCGCCGGCCATGGCGGCCGCCATCACAAATTTGCCGCTTCCATGGAGGTCTTCGCCATGGCATTTTTTTCCATGGCGACTCTCTCCATGGTGTTTCTTTCGATAGCTTTTCTTTCTATGGCGTTCTTTTCCCATGGCGATCCTTTCCATGTCGATGATTTTTTCCATGGCGATCCTTTCCATGTCGATGTTTTCCATTGCGATTCTTTCCATGGCGATTCTTCCCATGGGGTTCTTTGCCATGGCAATTCTCTCCATGGTGTTTCTTTCGATAGATTTCTTTTCTATGGCGTTCTTTTCCCATGGCGTTTTTTTCCATGGCGATCCTTTCCATGCCGATTTTTTCCATTGCGATTCATTCCATGGCGATTCATTCCATGGCGGTTTCTTCCAAGGCGATTCTTTCCATGGCGTTCTTCGCCATGGCTATTCTTTTCATGACGTTTCTTTCCATGGCATTTCTTTTTATAGCGATTCTTTTCATGACTTTTCTTTCCATGGCATTTGTTATCATGACTTTTCTTTCCATTTTTTTTCATAGCTTTCCTTTCCATGGCGATTTTTTCCATGGCGATGTTTTTCATCGCATTCTTTTCCATTGCATTTTTTCCATCGCGGAATTTGTCAATGCGGAATTTGCCATGCACAAATTTGCTATAACCATAAATTTAATGGTGGATATTTGTGTGATCTTTGAATTTCACAATCATAGAATTTTCATGATTATCAAAAAATCCTTAAATTATAATGTCATTAATACTCAGAGTATTAGTGCAGATTTTCCCATGGAGATACTTCTGTGAAAAAATGTCTTCATGAAATCGAATTTGATAAAGAGGTTCTTCATAAAATGATTTCTTATAAATTATTTTTTTTCATATGCAGGCATTTTATGAAAATATTTTCTATGAAATATATACATATCGTTACCCTAATGACAGAGTAACACCTTCTATAAGGATTTTATAGCACTGACATGACTCTGTTATTAAGGGGACGATAGAATATTTTTCATCATATCATTTCTTTACATTTTCAATTTTTTTTGCTGATGAATCTTTGATGATTCGAATTGAATCATTCTGAAATACTTTGAGATTTAATTTCGGAGACTTAAAGTCCGCTAGACTGTCTTCGTTACTTGGTAATGCTAATCTGTAGTTTCTAGCAGTTTTTTATCATCATCATCTCCACTTTTTTCTTTTGTTATTCTCAAGTGCAGTCTACTCGCACTCCTCGTCGATTTATCCAACTCTAATGACATCTTTTCATATCAATCAATGATAATTTGTTCGATTCAATTGGTCGAGTGAACTTCAGGATTTTTAATCTCTTCATCCTCTTGCTTCTTCTTGTAATCAAGAATAGCCGAACTTCAAAATGTATCTTGCATCATTAATTTTTTTAATTTCCCCTCTTCACTTAGTAAAATCGACTCGGTCCAATACTCTCTTTTTTCTCTATTTTATTCAGCTTTACTGGACAGCTGGCAAAGAATACCAAAAATATTGACGACCCCAACAACAAAATGAATTTAAAATCCCTCTATCTCGCTTAGTTTCTGAGATATTTTCAACCACAATGAAAAGAAAAATCAATTTATCCAATTTCACTTTTTAACTTCATTTATTTCTTCTAATCAATATCTCGGAAACTAAGTGAGATAGAGTAATTTCGCCCCTATCCTGTCTTGTAGAGAATTCTAAGGGCTAGAAAAAAATATGGATGTGAAATCACTCTATCTCGCTTCGTTTTCGAGATATTCTCAAAAAAAATGATTGAAAAAATCAATTCGGTCAATTTCACTTTTTTACTGGATTTTTTTTCAATTCCTCGGAAACTAAGCGAGATAGAGCAATGCTGGCTGAATCCTTTTTTATAGAAAATTTCAAGAGCTATAAAACAGCATGAGCATGACATAACTCTATCTGGCTTTGTTTTCAAGATATTCTTACAAACAATTGAGAGAAAAAATCGATTCATTCAATTTTACTTTTTCACTTCATTCATATTTTTATGAATATCTTGGCAATGAAGCGCGATAGAGCAATTACGCCCCGATCCTGTTTTGTAGAGAATTTCAAGAGCTATGAAACAAGATGGGAGTGAAATGACTCTATCTCGTTTAGTTTCCGAGATATTTTTGAAAACAATTAAAAGAAAGAATGGATTCATCCAATTTCACTTTTCCACTGGATTCATTTAATTATGAATATCTTGTAAACTAAGTGAGATAGAATAATTTTGCTTAAATCCTTCTCTATTTATAGAGAATTTCGAGAGCTGAAAAAAAGTTATGAGTAAAATCACTCTATCTTGCTGGGTTTTCGAAATATCTCCAAAAACAACTAAAAGAAGAAATAAATTTATCTAATTTCACTTTATCAATGGATTGATGTGTCTTAGAATATCTTGAAAAATGAGCGGGATACAGAAATTTCGTTTGGATCCTTTTTGTAGTAAATTTTAAGAGCTGAAAAAAAGAATTAAGACATAATCGCTCTATCTCGCTTAGTTTCCGAAATATTCTCAATAATGATTAATAGAAAAAATTGATTTATCCAATTTTACTTTTTCACTGAATTCATTCACTTATTCATGGATATCTTGGAAAATAAGTGAGATAGAGGTATTTCGCTTGGATCCTTTTTTGTTTATAGAAAAATTTCAAGAGCTACAAAACGAGGTAGAAGTAAAATCGCTCCATCTTCCTTAGTTTTCGAAATATTCCCAAAAACAATTGAAAGAAAAAGTAGATTTATTCAATTTCATTTTATCACTGGATTTATTTTTCTTTTAATATCTTGGAAAATAAGCAAGATAGAGCAATTTTGCCCTCGCGCTGTTTTGTGGAGAATTTTGTAGGCTACAAAAGAGTATAGACGTAAAATCACTCTATCTCGCTTAATTCCCGAGATATTCTCGGAAATAATTGATTGAAAAAATCGATTCGTTTCATTTGACTCCTTCACTGGATTTTTTTTTTAAATATCTCGAAAACTGAGTGACATAGAGTGATTTTGCCGTGATACTTCTGTGTGGAAAATTCCAAGATTTACAGAAAAATGCCTTATCTCACTTAGTTTCCGGAATGTTCTCCAAAAACAATTAATAAAAATTAAAATAAACCCCGACACGATTTTCCTCCGGCCGCACACGAGAATAATGCAGTTGGCGAGATTAAGCAGTTGACGCATGCGCACTGTGCTCGAGTACGCAGTATTGTCGAACTAGCCAAAGAGGTCACCTCCGAAGTCCATCCGAAGCTGAAATATACATGCTGTAGCATAGGAGCCGAATATTTCCGAGGTTACTCCATTGGCCAGTACGACTGCACGCATGCGTCAACTGTTTAACCTCGCCGACTGTTTTGTTCTCGTGTGTATAGCCGGAGAAAAATCGTGTTGGGTTTGTTTTAATTTTTATTAATTGTTTTTCGAGAATATTCCGGAAACTAAGTGAGATAAGGCATTTTTCTGTAAATCTTGGAATTTTCCACACAGAAGTATCACGGCAAAATCACTCTATCTCACTCAGTTTTCGAGATATTTAAAAAAAAATCCAGTGAAGAAGTCAAATGGAACGAATCGATTTTTCCAATCAATTATCTATACTCTTTTGTAGCCTTCAAAATTCTCCACAAAACAGTGCAAGAGCAAAATTGCTCTATCTTGCTTAGTTTCCAAGATATTCAAAGAAAAATAAATCCAGTGATAAAATGAAATTGAATAAATCTACTCTTTCTTTCAATTGTTTTTGGGAATATTTCGAAAACTAAGGAAGATGGAGCGATTCTACTTCCGAATCGTTTTGTAGCTCTTGAAATTTTTCTATAAATAACAAAGGATCCAAGCGAAATACCTCTATCTCAAAAATAATCAATACACGGTCGGTAAAATCAAAACCTCTATCTCACTTATTTTCCAAGATATCCATGAATAAGTGAATTCAGTGAAAAAGTCAAATTGGATAAATCAATTTTTTCTATTAATCATTATTGAGAATATTTCGGAAACTAAGCGAGATAGAGCGATTTTGTCCAAATTCTTTTTTTTAGCTCTTAAAATTTACTAAAAAAAAGATCCAAGCGAAATTGCTGTCTCTCGCTTATTTTTCAAGATATTCAAAAGGAAAAATCCAGTGAAACAGTCAAATTGAACAAATCGACTTGTTCAATCCATTATTTTCGAGAATATCTCGAAAACTAAGCGAAATAGAGTAATTTCACTCTGAACTCGTTTTGCAGCTCGTGACATTCTCCATGAAGAAGGTCCGGAGTAAAATTGCTCTATCTCCCTTAGTTCCCAAGATATCCATGAAAGAATGAATCCAGTGAAACAGTAAAATTGGATGAATCGATTTTTTCTTTCAATTGCTTTCGAAAATATCTCGAAAACTAAGCGATTTTACTCTCTTTTTGTTTTGAAGCTCTTGAAATTCTCCATAAGAAAAGCTCCAGGCAAAATCACTATATCTCGCTTAGTTTCCAAGATATTCTAAGACACATCAATCCAGTGATAAAGTGAAATTGGATAAATTTATTTCTTCTTTTAGTTGTTTTTGGAAATATATTTCGAAAACCCAGCAAGATAGAGTGATTTTACTCATAACTTTTTTTCAGCTCTCGAAATTCTCTATAAATAGAGAAGGATTCGAGCAAAATTATTCTATCTCACTTAGGTTCCAAGATATTCATAATTAAATGAATCCAGTGGAAAAGTAAAATTGGATGAATCCATTCTTTCTTTTAATTGTTTTCAAAAATATCTCGGAAACGAAACGAGATAGAGTCATTTTACTCCCATCTTGTTTCATAGCTCTTGAAATTCTCTACAAAACAGGATCGGGACATAATTGCTCTATCGCGCTTCATTGCCAAGATATTCATAAAAATATGAATGAAGTGAAAAAGTAAAATTGAATGAATCGATTTTTTCTCTCAATTGTTTGTAAGAATATCTTGAAAACAAAGCCATATAGAGTTATGTCATGCTCATGTTGTTTTATAGCTCTTGAAATTTTCTATAAAAAAGGATTCAGCCAACATTGCTCTATCTCGCTTAGTTTCCGAGGAATTGAGAAAAAAATCCAGTAAAAAAGTGAAATTGACCGAATTGATTTTTTCAATCATTTTTTTTTGAGAATATCTCGAAAACGAAGCGAGATAGAGTGATTTCACTTCTATATTTTTTTCTAGCCCTTAGAATTCTCTACAAGACAGGATAGGGGCGAAATTGCTCTATCTCACTTAGTTTCCGAGATATTGATTAGAAGAAATAAATGAAGTTAAAAAGTGAAATTGGATAAATTGATTTTTTCTTTTCATTGTGGTTGAAAATATCTCAGAAACTAAGCGAGATAGAGGGATTTTAAATTCATTTTGTTGTTGGGGTCGTCAATATTTTTGGTATTCTTTGCCAGCTGCCCAGTAAAGCTGAATAAAATAGGGAAAAAAGAGAGCATTGGACCGAGTCGATTTTACTAAGTGAAGAGGAGAAATTCAAAAAATTAATGATGCAAGATACATTTTGAAGTTCGGCTATTCTTGATTACAAGAAGAAGCAAGAGGATGAAGAGATTCAAAATCCTGAAGTTCACTCGACCAATTGAATCGAAGAAATTATCATTGATTGATATGAAAAGATGTCATTAGAGTTGGATAAATCGACGAGGAGTGCGAGTAGACTGCTCTTGAGAATAACAAAAGAAAAAAGTGGAGATGATGATGATAAAAAACTGCTAGAAACTACAGATTAGCATTACCAAGTAACGAAGACAGTCTAGCGGACTTTAAGTCTCCGAAATTAAATCTCAAAGTATTTCAGAATGATTCAATTCGAATCATCAAAGATTCATCAGCAAAAAAAATTGAAAATGTAAAGAAATGATATGATGAAAAATATTCTATCGTCCCCTTAATAACAGAGTCATGTCAGTGCTATAAAATCCTTATAGAAGGTGTTACTCTGTCATTAGGGTAACGATATGTATATATTTCATAGAAAATATCTTCATACAATGCCTTCATATGAAAAAAAACTTTATAAGAAATCATTTTATGAAGAACCTCTTTATCAAATTCGATTTCATGAAGACATTTTTCCACAGAAGTATCTCTATGGAAAAATCTGCACTAATACTCTGAGTATTAATGACATTATAATTTAAGGATTTTTTGATAATCATGAAAATTCTATGATTGTGAAATTCAAAGATCACACAAATATCCACCATTAAATTTATGGTTATAGCGAATTTGTCCATGGCAAATTTCGCATTGACAAATTCCGCGATGGAGAAAATGCAATGGAAAAGAATGCGATGAAGAAGATCGCTATGGAAAAAATCACCATGGAAAGAATCGCCATGGAAAGAATCGCCATGGAAAGAATCACCATGGAAAAGAAACGCCATGGGAAAAAAAATGCCATGGAAAGGAAAGCTATGAAAAAAAATGGAAAGAAAAGTCATGAAAACGAATGCCATGGAAAGAAAAGTCATGAAAAGAATCACCATAAAAAGAAATGCCATGAAAAAAATCACCATAAAAAGAAATGCCATGGAAAGAAACGTCATGAAAAGAATAGCCATGGCGAAAAACGCCATGGAAAGAATCGCCTTGGAAGAAACCGCCATGGAATGAATCGCCATGGGAAGAATCGCCATGGAAAGAATCGCAATGGAAAACATCGACATGGAGAAAAACGCCATGGGAAAAGAACGCCATAGAAAGGAAAGCTATCGAAAGAAACACCATGGAGAGAATCGCCATGGAAAAAAATGCCATGGCGACCGTCATGGCAGCCGTCATGGCCACCGTCATGGCGGCCGCCATCAGAATTTTTCTACGTGAGGACAAGGCAAGGGAGGGTAGAGACACTCGAAAAGGTACTGCGGAGAGGTAAAGTCCCTCGTAGGCCAGTCAAGAAGTCAAGTACCTAGTCACCTTACCTGCAGCAAATATTCATCTATCTTTCCAATCAGAATTTGTAAAAATCATTGAAGAGCCACTAAATCCATGACCGATTAATTTCAACAAGGAAAAATAACGATGTTCCCAATCATACAGTAGCATATATTTTTCTTTGTCTGAGACAATCATTTGGTTCTCAAAATATATCACAGAACATGCAAATGTCTCAGAGAACATAAGTTTTCCCTACAAAGTCTTCATAATGAGGTGAATATGCCCACTCTGATTCCTCCATTTTCTTCGAAAGATAAAAAAAGCATACAACAATTATTCCGCTTCTTGAATTTCATAGGACATGGCCATTAATTCAAAGCTCATACAGCTGAATGGAAATAATATAGCAAACAGGAATACCTACCTTAGTTATTCATATGCAGGAAAAATCGTTCCGAGATCATCAAACAATGCATACTGCTGAATGAGAAAAAAATCACAGATCAGACTGGAATACTGATAAAGAGATGCACGGATTTTTTTTGAGTATCGAGAGCTCATTAAAATTAAAAAAAAACTTTTGCGGAAAAATCTTATAATACCATCAATTCTGCTCCAATACCTTTCAAGACAATAGGGGATGAAATTTCCAAACTAATTTTTTTTTAATCCTGGGAAGTATTAAATTAAAAGGTACTCTAACGCTCCCTTACGAAACCTCCTTGAAACTTCAAAGTAAATAATTTAAATTTATGAGGAATAAATCGGGCTCATTACCACCTCCATCAAGATCTGAACAAGCTGCAGAAATTTATATTCTACATCGAATTTTCATTAAACTAAGAGTTTCTAACGAACAAACAGACTATTTAGTGACATTATTCATTCTTTTGGCGAGAATAAAGAATCGATTCAACATTCATTGTTAGGAATCAGAAAGGCTAATTTCTGATTTTTCCTATGAATCATCATTCACATGATCGCATTTTTCTACTTTTCTTATCATCAATTTTCACGGAATAGTTCTTACACCTATTCCTTAAATGTGAACAAAGTATCAAATGTAGGTAAGATTTCGAAGATCTTACAAACGAAAGAAATTGACAAATCATATGAAAACCATAACTACCACATGTTAATTCGATTCACATAATTTTTTTTATTTTTAGAAGAAATACCATTGAAATTTTCATAACTAGTGAAATTCATGTAAAAAATACGGATAAAGTGGCTCAAAAGTATGATCAGGGTGTACCTGCCGTTGAAAATCATACAATTTGGTTTAACGACAACAGACATATCGGGTCGCATCAATTTTTATTTCTACGTCCCCCTTCACTTTTACTTTGGTATACCGTATCCTCTGCTGTGGAAAAAGGAGACAAACATGGAATAACCACAGAGCTGAGGCTCTCGTTCATCCCCTCTTCACAAGAGAATGATATTTATTCATGAAAACATTTCAAACTTCAATGTGAAGCAAGAAAAAAAAGCTCAAGTCTGATTTTTCCTCTATTCGTGGTTATTCGATTGCACTCTCTCTTCACACTTTACGTTCAGTTTTTCTTCCTTTTTTTATCATTCTAAAATCGATGAAAACCAAGTAGAGTTGTCTACCACAAAGTAGCACTGACTAAATCACACTCTATTCATTCAACTATCCATTTACTTCTATCTGAAACTGTTGAATAAGAATACCATAGTTTGTGACAATATATGTCTTTCATTCTGACTCTTCTACAATAAAGTTTGCCATCAACAAACTGTGGTGAGCCTCACTGTTTGCTCCCTCTTTCTCTCTCTCTCGCTCTTACTTTCTTTACTTTTGTGTTCATACAAAAACGATTCTGGTTGTCAATGTAGAATTGGAGCTAAATAGCGAGTAAAGTATATGACATGAGTGTGAAGACTTGATAAAGTTATCGAGCGGTTCAAGATGCTCTGGATACATTGTCAAAATGCACCTAAAATTCTGGAGAAATGACCGAATCGATGAGATTTTACTCTCAATATGTATGTAGAATTTCTGGAGCATTCAGCACGCCTTAGAAATGATACTGTAATCACAATTTTCAAAATTTCATATGGGTTCATTTCGGAAAATCAGCTGTCTGCAGTTGAAATGTATTTGCACCTCCCAAATTTCTTGAACTGTTTTGTAATAATATCCTATTGATCTGGCATGAATATTCAGAAAATTGATTCAATTTGATGTTTGGAAATAATAGAAAGTGTTCAATACCATTTTTTCTTATTTATAATTTCATCATGTGGGCAGCCTCATTAATACAATTATGCACAGCTATTGATAGCAGCTACAAAATGGAATACTCAAAATTTCGCTCATGCACAGACTGTTATAAAAATTAGCTTCAAATCAAGATGTACTTAGCTAAATGACTCTGAAAGAAAATTCAACTCGTAAAGGGCCGAGTGGAGAGTAGAATTTTTAATTTACTAATCAACAAAACATTCGCCTTATTTAACTGAACAATGGTGGTATTTCATAAAATCACAAATAGAGATTATTTTAAATATTTCATTGTTTCAACTGAAAATTACAGATTTTTTTCCTTACGTAAGAATACACCTTCTAGTTTTATATGAAACCAAAACTTCTTCAGAAAATTGTCGTCTCACATCGTTAGACTAGTGTTTTTATTAAATTAAAAGAAAATCCTTTGTTCAATTTTACTGAGAGAAAAACCTTGAATACACTCAAAATTGAAATATTCATGTATACTTTCATCGTCATTCCATAAAACTTTGTTTTTTTTTTAATTCGCCCAAGTTAATGGACAATGAAGTTTACCCGGGTATATTACCTTAAGGGGGAAAATGCAATTTTCCATGGGAAAGAAAATGAATGTTCAACACACTCGGGATGTATTGGGTAAGATTAAATGCATACACGAATTATTATGGATGAGGTAAAAGAAAATGCATTATCGAAATGATTGAAACTGTGTAGAAGCATGAAAGAGAGAGTGGTAAAAAAAAGTAGAGAAGTAGGAAAAGTCGAATGATTCGAAGATTTTGTTTCAATTTACGACTAATCATCATTTGACATTCATCTCATGAGCACATTAAAAAAAATAAATTTGAACACAGTTCCATTGAAACTGTGAAAAACTATTAATGCATTAGATATCGGTTGCGTGACATGGTTGAGAATTCCTATTTTTCCTGGAACGTGAGCACTAATTAATTATCACATCGTATTCCCTAGCGTGTTATTCATTCCACTTTTTTTTCTATTCTCTCTATCTCTCATGAGAATGCCCCACTTTTGCCTCTTTTTTTCTTTCTTTTCCATTTCATCTCTTTTCTTTTTGTCATGAAACGATTGAATCAAGATACGGGAGCACGCAAAATACACCTTTGTCTCTGTGTGGGCGTCGAGGATAATAGACGCTCATTCTGTAGTAAATTGGCAAATGTTTGAATGCGTAAAAGGATTTTATCAATGCTAAATCACGCATGTGGTAGATTTATAGGGGCATAGGGGCCTGGTACACGTTTATACGATACTCAGACTAAGCTTCCATATTTTCTCCGGTTATGGTGATTAACTAATCACTTGTGGTACAGGTGGATAGTTTCTCAAGGAAAATTGAGGGTAAGTTTATTATCTCGTCGACTTAGAGTGAAAAGGGGCGTAAGTGCCATTTTTCCAATTCTTTTCCTTCAAAATAAGAAAGGGGCGTATCTCCGCAATTTTTGCTCCAATAAGCTTTTTGAGGCCTTTCACGCAATATTGGTAAAAAAAACTAAAGAATAGTAACATATAGGCGTAAGTACCACCCACTCATAACAAAAGGACGTAAGTGCAAAGATACGTCTCTTTCAATTTGAGATTGGCAATTACGCCACTTCATTATTTCAATCAATCAACTGAATAACGTCCAGAACACCATACTGTTTAAAATTTCTGTCTGAATATTCCGTGCAAAATCACGGAAATTTTAAACAAGTTATATCTCTACTGAAATTCCACATAATTACGTCATTGAAAAATGAACAAATCATCGATGAAATTTGAAATTGAAATTTGTAAATTTCAGTTCAATTGTTTCTTGGAAATTTAGAAAAAATAGGAAAAATTCAAGAAAAAATTGAAAATTCAAGTCATTTTAATTCTGAATATTCATGTTCAGTTGAAAATTCAAGTGATTTGTAGAATTTTCGTCTCAATTCTGCTCAAAACTCATAGATTCCTTCTGCTCAAAACTCATAAATTCCTCATAATTTCTTCGGAAACTCACAGATTTCATAAGCATTTTCCCATTAAGAAACATTCAGTATCACGTTTATTAAAATTTTTATCGAATTTCCTATGCAATTTCAATTTTTTTCTAACAGTGCATAACAGATATTTTGGAATGATAAGTGGAGATACGCCTTTTTCACGCCAGAGTTTAGCGTTTTTGGCATTTACGCCTCTTACTGAGTCACTGAGTCAGTGAGTCAGTGAGTCACTGAGTCAAGTGAGTCAGCAAGATATTATTTGCGTATGCCGAGGGATGGTCGGCGGTGTGAACTCGCAGGGATTACCCTTGAGTCAGTGAGTCACTGAGTCAGTGAGTCAGTGAGTCACTGAGTCAAGTGAGTCAGCAAGATATTTTTTTTTTTTCACTCTGAGGTGACGATACCAAATACATCAATAGTATAGTGCGTAATTGGTGGAGATAGAAGAATCAGTGAGAAGGAATAGATTGAGTGAAGTAGTGAATTATGAGTTGGGCAATTCAATGGATGAGAAAGTCATTCCAATAGAAGATTGGAGAGAAGGAAAACAGGTTGATGTCGGAAGGGGATTATCGAAAATGAGTACTACGAGTACTCGAACTTCGGAGTAAACCAGTTATTTCCCCCAAGTTTTCGTACGTAACAGAGATTGGAATAAGTTTTCTCATATCCCAAGGATAGGGGAAGTAAAATGGACATCGAACCCACTGCATTTTAGTTCAAACCTGAATGTTGTATCTATTGAAAGGATGGGAGAATTCCCTACGAAAGACATGTGCCCATATTACTTTCTGGAAATTTTTCAAAAATTCTAAAATTAAATGACAAACCAAAAATGGTAAATACGTATATTAACACACCTTTTTCCATAGTCCAAGATTTTTTCGAAAAAAAATTCGATAGCCCTGCACCGGGAGTCGAAACCAGGATCTTCCAAAGTCGCGTCGAGGACTCTACTTTTTTTTTTTAAAGAAGTTTATTAATTGAAGGAGCTACATTATTTGTTTTATGAAGGTATAATAAACTTAGCGAACAAAAACCTTAACATTCTATAGGAGTCTAATCAAAAGTTTGGTAGCTTCTTGCCACATCTCTATTTTCTGGAGAATGTTTATCTTTTATATAGATCAATAATGAAAACAAAAGGCATTTGTTGCATCAACTTTTGAGCCTCGGGCACCAATGGCTTTATGTATATATTTTCATTTTTATTGTGTAAAATTTTCTACTTGCCCCGTAGAAAATAAAAACCACACCAGCGTTATCGCTGGGCGCTCTGCCGACTAAGCTATCCACTTCTATACCAAATTTCCATTTGGATTTTCTTGAAATCCTACTCAATCAATCTTATTCCCACTCCACTGTCCTTCATACAGTAATTTTAAATTAAATTTCAATTCTTTAATGAACAGACTCAATGAGATACAGAATAGGTGTGTCAAAGTACATATTTACTTCAAAAATTGAAGGACAAGCATTCTTCCTTTCGAGAATTTCGAACTCGCCGCAATTGATTTCAGTTATAATTATCATAGTACAAGAATGAGTTAATCGGTTTGGAGATGCGCTCATTTCGGTATCATTTTTAAGAGCTTTGAATCAATTTTTAATCAATCTTGAGGCGATTATCACAAATTTCATGAAAATCATTCTTTCTTCTATAACTTCCGGTCGAAAAATGAAAAATTGCAAATTAAAACAACATGGGTCTTCGTCTTCTTTCTTTATTATGGCTCCAATCATTTGATCATCCGGTCTACTAATCTAGGTCGATAGTAAATGACTGACTCGATGCTGTCTTTTCTTACTTCGTTGCACTACAGCCATCCATTACAAAAAAAAATGAAAATTTTCGAAAATGCAAAGCTCTCGATTCAGAAAATGAAAAAGCTTGTTTCATCTTCATTTTTACGTATCTTGGATGAATAATTGAACAATATTGAGTAGAAAAAAAATACAAATTTATGTGAATGCATTACTTTACAGAGATAAATGTAACAAATAAATCAACCATACATGGGCTCTGTCCTATGACGTAAAAAAATGATTATCAATGAATTTCTGCATATTTTTTCTTTTTCTTCATTTTCACTGGTATTGGGGCCGGCATCTTGAACAATGTGCTACAATAAAAATTGAAAGATATAAGTAATTTTTCATATATCAGCGCGATAATTCACTCTTTCATGATTGTTCTTGTACTTACTGGCATGTCGTGCAGATAGGACTGAATTTGCAAAAAACTGTAGACAGAAATTCAATTTATGAGAGTGATTCTTTTATCTTTTTTCATCCCTTTTCTTTCACGATGTTATGAAAAATAATAATGTAAAAAAAGAGAATGTTGAACGTACTTGATAGACAAACAGAACAGACGTAGCCTATATCGATCAATTCATGATGACAGAAACAGGCTGCCCTATAGTCGACCTTGACTGGTGGAGGTAGTACGAGTTTCGCACGTACAACAGGATCAGGTAGAAACACCCACTAGAATTATTGATAACAAATTTATATTGTAATTTTTTTCCATCGATTGTTTGAGTGAATAACATTTGATCAGTAGAGTTATATGAGAATATACCAGTAAATATTGAAGTAGGCCGGCTAGTTGGGGAATTTTTAGATAATTTCCACCAGTTATATCACACGCCTGTTGGAGCAATGTTAATTCCTGATCGAGGCTGCATACATCAAGAATTACGCCCTTGAGGATTAAGAAGAATCAATTTACCATTATTCCTAAATTTTCACGATTTATTATGTTGTATTGAATCATTATATGAATGAAAACTATTAAATGCTAAGATTCAAGCTGCGTTTCAGCTCGAAACTCAGTCAACATTCAGCATTGAATGAAAAAAAAATTGAATGTTAAAGCCATCTCTTCCATTTTTGATTCGATAGAAATTCATGATTTTCTATCGAGAAGGGAAATCAAAAAATTTTGGAACTCGTCCTGATTGCTGTCCAAGCCAAATGTAGCAATGTATAAACCAAATTTACTTTTGAATGGCAATAATTTAAATGATTTCAATATCATCTTTATAACTGTTCACTACGTCAAAATGAAATCTTGAAATTTTCAGTATTCTGATTAAATTGATTATTTGAGGAAAAATAATTATATTTTAATTCATTCATAAAAGAGAGTTCAATAATCCATTATTCCATTTCAATAATTATTAATTTTTTCATGATTTATTCATCAAGGACTGATCGGAATTGGAACGCATAATAGAATTGTTAACGAGTTCATTCAAAAAATTCCGTGCAGATTATGTATCAACTATGTTCACTATATTTCACTCCAAGGATAATTGAGGTAAAATTTTAAAAAGTTAGTTTACTGCAGAATTTTGTAGAATCCAAATAAGATCGAAAAGTTCTAAGATTCATGTTATTGTAAGAAAGTACTCCGAAAATTTTTCTATTTCACTTCAATTTTGATAATTCTAAATGAAATGCTTTAAAAATAAAATAAAGATCCTTTACCATTTTTTGAGCTGTGAAAAAAATATTCATGTAATTCATGTATTGTGTTGCAGAATCATTACTTCCAGTAACTACCAAAATTCGTGAGTGTAATTTTTCACCAGCCATTCTTTCTCTCTCCAATCTTGATATATAGCACAGTGCTAATGACAAAGCACCAGAAATTAAACTCTCTCCATTAAGAGGCCTTGTGTTTATAAGCTCGTGAATTACTTCCTGTAATTTTTGACGTACTGTACGCTCAACGAGAGTTAATTTTTCATATTGTCCATCAAATTGACGTACTTCAATCAATTTTTTCGGCTCAGGATAAAGGAATTTAGCACCTTGACCATGACATGCTATCACAGCGAGTTCATTTGTTGAACTCTGCATCAAATGAGCATTGCCAAAAACAACAATTGAATCTATGCACTGGGTCAAAACTTTTGCTTCTTGTTTAACAATTCTCTGAATTGGATTTACATCCAGAACAATTATCAGCTGGCTCCTATCTACTTCTGAAATGAATAAATTGACTTCAATTAATAGCTTTTTGAGGTTAACTTCATATCTCATATCAGATTTCTAATATATTTCGTGTTTATTTCAATTTAATAGTTCAATTAAAAACTCACCACTTGATCCACTCATTTTTTTATATATTACATAAACAAGTTTACCACATATCAATAATTTTTCAGGATTTGTTTTGAGATAACTGTTTGTTTACATTCGTTTCACATCAAAGAAACCAAAAGAAACAAATTCTCACAGAAGTCCGCGAGAACAAACGCTCTGAAAACTGACCGACAGTTGGAAACTTGCCCACATTCGAAAATATCCCCACATTTTTAAAAACTTGCTCACATTCGAAAAATTTGCTCATATAGACCGTCTCCGATTATCCAACAAATGGAAAATAAGGTGCTTTGGATTTTTTGTTCAATTGTTTTTTATTTTACCAAAAAGATGAAAAGTCATGATATTCAATAACCTGTTTCTTCTAGGACTTCTAATCAGAAATGTTAAGGATTCATAAATCAATAAACATAATAAAAATATCGTAAACTATTGAGACTGACAGGCGCAGCATATGTAGTATAATCTATAAGGTTTTGTAGTTTGTAAGATAGTTTTTCTACAAGTGTATCTGTAATTTATTGATTGAAGATAATGAACTCTTTTTTGAAAAGAAAAAAAAAGAGTGGTGATTGCATTTCATATGTTATGCATAGAATTTTTCTGCTAATCTTCTTCTTCTTATTTTTTGGCTCCGACCAGGAAATCCCTAGTCATCCGGCCGTAATTTTCTGCTAATCAACTAGTGATTTTCTTCTGAATGGTCATTTTTTTTTTAATTTCATTCTATTTTCAGCAATGATATTTTGAATATTTCGATTCATTCGATCATATTACAGTCGAAGGTAATAATTTTGTTGAATTTCTAACAAAAAAAATTGATCATATCTCAAAAAATACTGAATGGATTTCCAGCAACAAGGTCTCAAAAGAAGATGTTTGTCACGATAAATATACAGTCAAAATATGCTATTCCTAGGTTCATGTTTGATGTTTTTAAGTGGAAAGAAATCTATACAAACACACATACATACGTACAGACAGATGCACACATACAGAAATTTTTGTATACCTCATTTTCAAGCTCGCCAGATTATTTTAAGTTTTCTGCAACAAAAATATTCAAGTAGAAAATTTTCAAGTTTGTAAAGCTTTCGTTCGAAGGTAAAAATGGATAAATCACAGATTATATTAAAAATACCTTTTTTTCAATTGAAAATAATGAAAACAATTTAATCGAGTGTCGCTTATGGGAAGAAATGTCCCTTAAAACAATAAAAAATGATACTGCAAACCATCCACGATCTAGGAAATAAACATTGATTTAGAAAATACTTTGGATTTTCTAATTCTAGATATCTTTCATTATCGAATAGACTTCACACTGGCTTAGTTCTTCTGTGATCTTTTCTCTCCTTAAGACGGTTTCTGGAAACTCTTCCTTGGTGCGTTATCGTCAACTTCCCTGAGAATAATTAAGATGAATTAACCGAATTATCATTAAAAATTAGAAGTGAAGTGGAAAAAATGAGATGAGTGGATTTCATTTCACAACACAATAATACAATTCTTTTTACCTTCTAGGTATTTCCCAAAATAATAAAAAAATAAAAATGTTCAATTCTTTCGTATATTAACTAAGCAATGAGGATGTCTGAGTAGCATTCGATAATCGGGTAATACCATCCACTTTGATAATCGAACGGACTATTCAAAACAATAATATCTCGCTTAATCAATCCATTGTATTTCATATTTCGTTTTGCCCAATCATCTCATTTTGCTGTATATAGTATATTACACACCTAGGGAGGGAAGAAGTTAACCTCGACAAAAATTTGCCTCTCAAGCGAAGCGAGGGTGCCAAATTTTAGTCGAGGTTGACTTTTTGCCATCCGCGCTGTGTATGCTATTTTTTGTACCGAGGGAGTAAAGAACCACGTTTCCGACCGAGCGAAGCGAGGGAGTAAAGTGGGTTCTTTACTCCCTAGTTGCAAAAATTCGTTTTACTAGAATATTTCATTCTCCCCCATATTTCGTTTTACCCCATCATTTTCCGTATGCTCTCGTTTCACCTTATCATTCCATTTTACCCCATATCGTGTTTCACCCCACTATTACATTCTGTGCCGTACTCCTGTTACTATCGCATTGCTATCAAATATTCGATCCATGATTAAATTCAACTATCTATATTCAATTTACCATGAATTATTCAAATTTTTGAATATTCCCACAGTTTTACTCAGGAACTTTTGGATTAAAATAGATTGTATCAAAATATTTCTTGATAAAAGTGGTAAATCAAAAAAAAACCTATGAATTTCATCAACTACTACCACGAAAACATATTGATCTTCTTCAAATTCTGAGATGTGTGTAGTCTTTTTCAACTCATTCACTTCTGAAATTCTCAAATTAAAAAGAAAATTTTCTCCATAATTACATCTTAGTTATTCCCGGGACTTCGTACAGCACCCTCACATCATCGTCTTCCTCTTCTTCCAAATCGAACAGTTCCCTCACTCTCTCCACTTGAACTTTAAGTTTTTCAAGGTCAACTTGTTGTGGCGGTTCGAAAGCAGCCTTTATATAATTCTTTGGAGCTGGAATTGGCTCATCTGGATATAGAGCACGAAAACTCATTATGTTCCGGATGTGTTGTTCATCAGGAGCTGGAATGAATTTGAATGCAGTATCCTGGCCGTCTCCATCGATAAACATAGAATCGATCATGTCTCCAACAGCTTTTCCCTGCTCTTCCGATAACTCTTCAAGTTCGTCTTCCAATGGTTCAGCTTCAATAATACCCTCTTCTTCACCATAAATCAATTGATACATGAGGAAACACTGGAATGAAAGATGTTATGTGAATAAACAGTAGGTGAAATTATTCATGATCTAAGCAATAAGAAGACATTACCCAAGGTAAATCAGGATGATCTGTGCATGGAACGAGCATATTCATTGTTGGAGTGTTACCATCATTGTAAACTCTTCGGACGAAACCAACGAGATTCAAATTTTTCATTGCCATGAGTAAGTAGAAGAAACGTTCTTCACATCCCTAGAATTTCATTCGTAATTGAAAGATTAAACAAAACGAATGAGTTTTATTTTGAAGGTAATTCTTAGACAATATCTAGAGATAGCTATCCCTTTTGTTTTATTCTTGATGGAATGAGATGTTTTTGAATTGATACTCCAATTGAATAGTTCAAGAGGGAACTTTCCTAGTATTTTCACTAATAGATTAAGGAAATTCTGGTAATTTGGCAGTATAGCTCTGCCAACTGAAAATTAGTGTTTTTAATGTTTTATCGCAAATTTTTTTCTTCCGCCGTACTCGGTGCGCCTATTCTAGGCTCGCATTGAGGTCGGTTGTTGGAAAATTTCATTTTATAAATTTTTTTGCTAAAGAAGTTGGTTTGTTAATTTCGAGCCGAAAAACTTGAATTTATTCATTGTGTTCAACAACTCAATGAATACATCATTCAAACTTTAATAAATTTTATTTCACAGTAATTTGGAAGCAAAATAATAAATTCAATAGAGTAGAGTTTGATGTTTTGATTGAGCAAGAGGAGAGGGGCGGGCTGAGAGTTGAGGCATGTTTGAAACAGTCGATTTCTTCCTGACAAAGACAGTTGGTGTGAAAACACAATGATAAACTTAGACCAATAGTCTTATGAAAATAGCAAATTTGGTAATTCAACTAAATGAGCCTTTTCTAGACCAGTATCATGTGGGTCTTCTGCGGTGAAACATCAAAACTGTGTGTTTTGTTTTAAGAGCTAGTTGCCACCACTGCGTCTTGGTTTTTTTTGGAAAATCCAGTTTTCAGATGAGTATTTTGAAGTTTCATTTAATCCGTATTAAATTTATAGAGGTTTTTTTTCATCTTTTTATCTTTTTTCGTTTCTATTTTTAATTGATATTTCAAATTGAAATTGTTCCACGCGAAGTGTACAAATTATTGACAAAACGAGGAAAAGGTACATTTAAAAAGCACATTGTGCATGAAGTACTTGTTTCCGTGTAATATAAAAATTAAATTTTTATGCCCAATGGAGGTGCGCGGAGTTTGTTGTCAATATATTCTTCATCTAAAATCCCGAGTGTCATTTATAGGATGGGTCGTGATAGGTTCCTTTTCGAGGCCTACGCACCACTACGTCCTCGTCGTGCCCTTGGGTTACGCCAAACGTGGTGATAATCTCAATTTTCATTTATTGTTTTGTTTGATTCAATTGGTTAGTGACTTCCAGAAAAAGTTAGTTGTTTTGGAAAAAATTTAATTAGGATTTTGTCTGTCTGCCTTGGAATTTTGCCACTGGCCTCTGCTACATCAAGACACATCAATATAAATTAAAAACTTGGTAAAATTATTGGAAAATTTCGAAATATTTGGCAGAGTGAAACTGACAAATTACCGAAATTTCCGAAGAAAAACCTGTATTAAACGCGATCTTCGGAATAGTGTTGAAAATTGAACAGCATTGGTCAAAAGTCAAAAACTCAATCTATTTCATTCTCTGTAAATTTTAAATCTCTGTTCATTTCTTCATCAATTTGTCACAATTTTCAATAAGAGTCTGATTTTTTAGTCGATTTTGCACTTTTTCACACTATGAGAATTGAAACGAGAGATATCTGCATATATTAATGATTGTCCACGATAGGAAGTTTGCATATCTGTGATTTCTGACAAAAAAACCAACGTAATAATTGGAAGATCCTATTCTAATCATTCTCAATTCTCTCGAGCGATTTCTTTTCTACACAATATTGAAATTTCAGATGAAATCCAATTTCTATTATACCTCCATTGACTATTTCGTTCCACCATTCCTCTAACACTACTGAAAATTGTATTCTCCACTTCTTTATTGGAATTATCATAATGCTCACCTCTTGAGGAAGAACTTGCCAAGTATGCATTTCAGTTCTGTACTTAAACCCCACTGTACTCGCATCAGCAACTCCATACAATTTGAATGATTTAAATTCTGGGTCAAGTTTCATTCCATGCTCATCATACTCTGTATTTTGTAAAAGATATTCCAATGAACTCTTTTTTAAAAATTGACTTGAAATGTTGAAACTCACCAGTAACTGGAATGAATTTTCTCCCGTACGGATATCCTTTGATAGTATCTTCTGGATCATGTACTTTATTCTCACTATCGAGCAAGTGTCTCTGTTTGTCCAACTGAACTGGCTCAATTTTTTCTCCTTTTGCATTTTCTACAGCTACTGTTGACCATGGTTTTCCTGTGGGCAGTCTGTTCACCTGAAGTGGATTTTTTTCTTTTAATCTCATCATTAGATACATAATATCATAATTTTTTCTCGCAATCGTGATGCAACTTTTTAATTACATTCAATTCCTACAACTCATCAAAACCATTGCACTTTACAGATTATTGTAAATGAAAGAATTGAAAAAGAACATTCAAATAATAATTTTTTTGTTCACTCACTTTATTTACTGTTAATGTTGGAATTTTTATATTGAACAACTCCAAGTCACATTTCCAAGGACAAAACTTTTTTGGATTTGATTGGAAGAATCTCATCCCAGGTAATTGAAAATCGAAAGTAAAGTACGTTGCCTTCTCCACCTAAAAATAATCTACGGTCATATAATTTGGAAGCAATAAAATTAATAAATAAAAAATAGTCATTACTGAGAGGCATGTCAAGATTACCTGTGAACAGAATTCTAAAAACGTTTTTTCATTTCTGTTGAGCTCTGTGTCTGACATAGATTTTAAATCCTTTGATCCTCTATGTGAAAAAGGGAAGGAAAATGAAGCAAATTTTTATTAAATATTGTGTAGAATAAAATTAATTGAGCGAATTTCTTTAAAGGAAATTGAGAGAAATTAGAATTCACTGAACTGACTTCTTGACAGACTTTTTCAAACTGATACGGAATGAATTCATCTCGATTTCAGATCAGACAATTAAATTTCACATAATTGAATTACATATCATCTGATTACAGAGATGGATAATACTTACATGCAGCGTAAATTAAGCTTACACTCGTTGCTCATAGTAACCACTTCAGCAAAACTCTCAAATTTCAAAGACGGATGGTCTTCATAATTTGTGATCAAGAAAACCTGCCCTTGCGGCTCATCGGGAAGATCGCTGGAGGAAGAAAGTATAAAATTCCTTAGTTGAGCAATAACAGTAGATGAGTAAATTTTTCGTGAAATTCATCATTTCCGAAATATTTCAGAAATAATCTATGTGGAGTTCATTGATCTTCCTGGCTTCACTACTAAATTCTTTCCAGACAGCGTCCATAAAATCAGCTATGAACAGTTCCATGAAATTTTTTTACATTTCTAGAGTGATGTTCCATTGGTCAATACACGAAAAAAAATCCAAATGGAGCATTTCAAGATACCACTTGGGGTTTTTCGGGAAGTTGGATCCCGATATCTACAGAAATGCAATTCAGGTCTTTTATGCAAAACAATTTCTCATGGTGAAATTATTCGAGCCAAAACGAAATACTCAAATTGAGTTTCACACAGAAACCTTAATCGAATTTCTTTTGATACTCAATTTGAGATTCTTTTTTTTACTGCGTAGAGAATATTTTTTATGAAGTCAGCATTGAATTCAATCCTCAACGCCATTCGATAAGTGAGAAATGATACTGAATGAATTGATGTTTTGGACAATTGATCCATGAGAGATGTCCCGGAAACTAAGCGAGATAGCACAAATTTCGTGAGAAAATCGCACTAGCTTGCTCAGTTTTCAAGATATTCGATCGTGGATGATAACGAAAATGAGCCGAATTGTCTGGGTACATGCCTATTTAGCACAAAACAAATTTAACACAGACAAATTCAACATTCACATACCAAATAATGTTGAAAAAAAAGTTGAGTTACATGTTGAAATGGCCGAATGTCAATATTCACAAATGTTAAATAGACCGGCTCCCGGATTGTCTGATTTTATTTTGTGAAATCGTCTGAATTCATCTGTAATACTAATCAACTTCGCATAAACGTATAAGGAAATTGTGCAGAAAAATTACCCATAAGACTCCTCAATGAAACTAATAGCTTGGCGAATTCCTCCTAACCAATCGTAAAAAACACCTCTTCGGCTGTTTAACGCATTAATTTTCCGAACTGTATCGAACGAAGCAACTTGAACCTCTTGATAAACGCTGATATCGCCATCATCCTCTTCGCCCAATAAAATAATTCCTACTTCTGCAGTGGGTTTCATGTAAATCTGTGAAAAATCCGTAGAAAGACTGAGTTAATAGAGAATTCGTAGAATTATTACGAAAATTCGTACCATTTTTTCAATCATGTGGACCATAACTTCCTTGGCATTGTCGAGATAATCTCGGTTTATTCCTTCATCATTCGGTAATGCAACATTAACAACAAAAGTTACGTATTCCTAAGAAAAATAATGGAAAAGGAGCATGAGCGAGGTTTATTAGTTTATTAGTTCAAAAACAAAGATGATAAGTTGATAGGTTAACCTCACTAACCTTTTTTGGGGCCATTTTTGTTTATGCTAGCATTCAAAAGGCTTTAATGCTCGCAATAATTTCGATTCTGATTTGTAAAATACAATTATTCAAATACTTCCGGCAATTATCCTATAGTTCCAGCTTGAAGAGAAAAATAAAATTATCAGTCAGTACAATGAAAACAGAGCCGGTATAGGCGCCGTACGTCACGTACACAGTACGGAAGCCCGGTTGTGCCAGAGATTAAAGGAAAGGGGAGATCTCCAACGCTTATGTGAAATCTTCGACAGCGAAATTTGCGAGTTAGCAGCACCCTCTCGCGTCTGTTGAACGTCTCTGTAGGTAAGGAAGCTTGATGAAGGGTACCGTCGATAAATTGTTCAAGCGGTTTTCAATGAGGACATTCTATAAAAGCCTACCCTCGCGGTTTCGGAAAAACTGTATAAATTCGGAATTAATACGGTCAGAGTTCAGTCTGTATTCCGTATTTATACGGTCTATCCGTGCAGTTTTTATACCGTATTCATACTGTTGTAATACGCTCTTTGTACTCGATATATGCAGGATTTTTTCTTATTGACCGTTGAAATATAGCATTGTTTGATATGAACATAGTATTTATCTAGCATTTATCCAGTGTTCATACGAGATTTATCCAGCGTTTATACAAGATCAATTACTTAGAGTTGAGAATTCGAATAAGTTCAATAATCACGAAAATGCATGAAAAGTGACATTAATTGGGCCGATGGCATTAATTGGGCCATTGACGGTAGACAGCACATATTCGGAATATAGTCTTTATATACAAGAAATATTCACGCTATACATATGCTATTTATTCAGCTTTTACCTGATATTTGATTAGATTACAGTCGGTATATATACTGTATATCAACGGAATAAATTGCGTCTAAAAACTGCACGGATACACGGATTTTATCGGGAGTAAATGCGGCATTTATACGGCATTCATGCTTATACCGTATTTATCGGGTATTTATACGGTCTTCTCGAAACCACGAGGGTATACAAATGTTTAATCAGCTTGATGTTCCTCACAAATGTATTTCTGGCGTTTCATATATCCAAATTATGTATAAAAAATATCCAAAATCATCTGGAATAATTCGTCTAGGATAATTCGTAATAATTTCCCCGTGAAAATCAAATGTCAGAAGTCATTTTTGTGAATTTTCCAAAAATTCATTTTTCGCTCATATTTTGAAGGTGAAAGGTTCCTGTTTTCAAAAATTTAACAGCTTTTTTGAAATATTTCTGCTTCTATTGATCATAGCGACCTGGGGTTGATCTTAAATGAAAGAGAAGCTCATTTCCCATCAATTTATATGTTTTAGAAGTATCAATGTTTTGAATGGTTGTAGGGCGACAACGAATTTTCAGAAGTCGGACTACAAGTATTTGAAACGCTGATGAAAAAATAATTTGAATCACATAAATCGATGGGGAATGAGCTCATCTTCCATCTGAAAGAGCCTCAGATTGCCACCATGAACCGAAGTGGAGATACCTATCACCGAAGAGTAAAGTTTTTCGCTTTTCGAGAAAGCGCATCGCTTTAAGAACTGCCAACAGAACAAAAAGTTTCCAAAGTAGAAAAAAATTACTTTTGACGAATATTTTTGACCTAAAATTTACTCAGTTTTCTAATGAAGTCATCAGACATACCAATCGAAATGGCCATTTCACCCCACTTTCCTCTATAATAAAGGAATTATACTGCGTATGGAATAGAAGCTGATTGGGATACCTGCATGGGATGCGGCATCCGCATTATTACGGAAAATTTACCGCATTTTTTTTATCATTTCCGAAACCATTAGAGACGCTGTTCCCTTATAGATTCAACTTCCCAGAATTCATGGGTATCTGCACTTGCTGTTCACATAATTGATTGCAGGTTGCGTTTCTGGTTTTATCAATCTTTCAAGAAATGAGGAAATCGTCGAGATAGATGCAGCAGTCGTTCTTCATTAGTTTTTTTTTATTTCCTTGGAAATTGTACGTACTTACCTACTTCAAAAATATTTGGAGAATAATCTGGAGGAAAGTGGAGTAAAATTGACAGAAGCGGTAGAAGGGACATGTTCAAGTTTCGGTATTTCTTATTATGGACATGATTGGAAATTGATGGGAATATTAGAAATAGGGTTTTTCTGATGATTTCATCAGAAAACTGAAGAAATTTACCGTAAAAATCATATATCAGAATTCCTTTGTTATTCTTTTGAATTTTCCCAAAATTCCTTCTTTCGGTCAGGATTGAAAGGTTTTTTTTTCATTTCTAGGTGTGGATGTTTAGTCGCTTCGTTGTCTGCAAGACTGACTTTTTTTTTTTTTTATTGAAATTATTTTAGGTCGCTGTGGAACAGCCAGGTCATAAGCGACACAAGACTGACTTGGTTTGATTGAATATGGAATTGCTTGAATCAGAACTCAATCGGTGAATTCATAACAGATTTTCATTTGTCGAAAAAGTTTGGATAGCGCAGTGCATGCTCCGCGCAATTGGTGATTTCTGTGGAATTTCCGTCTATCTGATTTGACAAGGCGAGCGTCTGCAACTACCCTCAGAATGTCGCAGAAGATTATCAAGACACAATATCTTATGACAAAAGTGTTCAAGAATAGCGATCGTTTCATAAAAAATGCAATGTTCATATTTCCTTATTCATACACAGAAGTGAGTGGAATAAATACACCCAGCAAAAAAATTAAGGGAACGGTAAATTTTGTCAGGTTTTTGCTTGATTTTTAACTGGCTGTAACTTCGCCAAAAATGATCGTATCAGAATAAAAAAAAAATCGTTGGGAAGCTTGAAGTCTCCACTCTTGAAATCTTGAGATAAAAATTTTTCATGACCATTCGTTATAACGAGATAGGAGAGTTGAGAGTGGAAATTTTTTTTTTCTTTTTTTTTCATTTTTTCAACTTGTTCCACGGACTTCAAAAAAATTTTCTCGACTTAATCCTTATAAGGATTGTGTCTCGTGGATTGTAGCTTGGTCTTTCAGCTTCAATTTCTTTTTTTTTTTTTTTCTTTACGACACTTTGTTGCTGAGATATTGTCGATTGAATCAAAAAACACCCTTTTGTCTTCAATCGTCGATATCTCAGGAACTACTGATCGCACAGCGAGCGGATGATGAGATTCGTAAACTTGAATGAATTTTCTGTGAGATTCTTGCACTGCTTGATTGAAAAAAATTTTCTTCCAATTTTAAAATTGGTTCGAAAAAGTACCAAAAAATTGTGTTTTTTTCCTTTTCGAAAATTGCCCTGCATTTCGCGAATTTTGCGAAAATTGAAAATGTTTCAACGTTTTTCTCTAGTTCAATGTGTGCTGGAATAGCCCCTAAATTTTCAAGCCAATCGGTTCGATCGTTTTTTTTCCCAAATGAACAAAGTTTCAGCAAAAATTAAAGGAACACTTTTTTGTGCTCTAAACACCGATTAATGATGATTAGGGCGGAAAATGTTTTTTCTCCGTTATTTTTTCGTGATTCTTTGTGCAAAATTTGTTGAATTCCATCGAAAAATGAGATCAATGAAAAAAGAAGAAAAATTAAGAGAAAAATAAAAAAAAAATTGTTTGAAAAAATCTGCTGAGTCACTATCTCTCCAAATCAAATGCGATTTCGGTGTTTTTTTTTTCATTTTTAAAATTTTTTTTCTAAGTTTTCTACTGGTTTTTTGAGAACAAGAATTGATTTTTTCATCGATTTTCAAAAGAAGAGAAAACTTCTGATTTTCCATTGATTAAGAAAAAAATTTGAATTTTTTATTGATTGAAAAAAAATTGGAATTTTTTATTGATTAATGAAAAACAAAATTTCAATTTTTTTATTGTTTTTTTGTTTTTTTCATTGTTCTTATTTTTCGATGAAATTCAACAAATTTTGCACGAAAAATCACGGAAAAATAACGGAAAAAAAACATTTTCGGCCCTAATCTTCATTAATCGGTGTTTAGGGCACAAAAAAGTGTTCCTTTAATTTTTGCTGAAACTTTGTTCATTCGGGGAAAAAAATGGTCCAACCGATTGGCTTGCAAATTTAGGGCATGTTCCAGCACACATTAAACTAAAGAAAAACGTTGAAATATTTTCAATTTTCGCAAAATTCGCAAAATGCAGGGCAATTTGCAACAAAGCAAAAAAACGCAACTTTTCGGTACGTTTTCGAACCAATTTTAAAATTCGAATAAAATTTTTTTTCAATGAAGCAGTGCAAAAATCTTATAGGAAATTTATTGATGTTTACGAATCTTATCATCCGCTCGCTGTGCGATCAGTAGTTCCTGAGATATCGATGATTAAAGACAAAAGGGTGTTTTTTGATTCAATCGACGATATCTCAGCAACAAAGGGCCGTAGGGAAAAAAAAAAGAAAATGAAGCTGAAAGATCAGGCTATACGATTCTGATAAGGGTTGCATCGAGAAAATTTTTTTGAAGTCCGTGGAACAGTTTGAAAAAATGAAAAAAAAAGGAAAAAAAAATTTCCGGTTTCAACTCTCTTATCTCGTTATAACAAATTGTCATAAAAAATTTTCATCTCAATATTTCGAAAGTAGAGACTTCAAGCTTTCCAACCATTTTTTTTTATCCTGATACGATGATTTTTGGCGAAGTTACAGCTATTTGAAAATGACGCAAAAAACTGGCAAAATTTACTGTTCTCTTAATTTTTTTACTGGGTCTATTTCTCCACGTTGAAATTTATTTTCGGGAAAATGAACACACTTCGGTACTAAATGTTTTTTCCTCTTTTTTTGTTAAACATTCAACTGTACACAACTTGCTCATTGCACAATATTGCTTGTTATTGTCTCTTGTATTCAGAAAGCTATTGAAAAACTATAACTCTTAATGTTGATCTGTTTCTCCATTTTGAATAGTTTCGAAGTGTCTGTATTGAAGGGTGAATCACTATTATAAGCTTCATTATTAATACACTGACAGAGAAAAAATCTAATATCGGAGAATTGATTTCTTGTACCAAGCATATGAACGCTTGGACAGGAAAGGATTGCGAGAAGAATACTATTCTTTGTCATACGATGTCTCTGGATTCAATGAATTGACAATGGGTTTGCGGTGCAAATATTCCGATTCGAATATTATCAATTCAAAAAGATTAAGCAAATAATTATAGAAAGAAGACGTGAGATTGATGTCAACCTAGTTCCGAGTATTCGTGAAAAATTGGGATAACTTCCAACGAATATAAAATTATTTGTCGGAAGTAAATAAGAGTGTTCATGGAGTGCTTCTAGATATTACCTATAAAACAACGGATTTTCGTTGACAGTCCAGAAAATTTTGGGCGCAAGAAAGAGATGTAAGTGTTGATCTCATGGATGGTCCAAGAGATTTCTCGTGTACTCTCTTGGTCTAGTCCTATCTTTGGGACAAACTAATGTTTTTCAATCTACCGCTTCCGAATTTCTCCGAAAACGATGATATGTTTCACACAAGCATTTCTGTTGGATTCGGTGAATGATTCAATGAACGCAAAGGGAGTCATATAGGCTATATAGAATCAAATCAATCAAATATCAAATGGATATTTGAATCTGTTCTACTGGTGTTATGAACGGTATGTATTAAATTGGAAAATATATTTAATTTACAATGTGCAATACCATTACTAATAAATGGATGCATTATAGTATTTAGTCAATTAAGAAGGAACATCAGCTTTCGACCTAAAACAAAAAACGCTTACGTTTTTATGAAACTTCGAGAACAAGTTCATTAAGTAATCCAGAATATACCATAATTTTTTCGGATTTTTCCACCACCGAATAATAAACGAAAATAATTATCAAAGCTGGAACTTCTGTACAGGACGATATGGACAGCGAGGTAATTTAGTAAAATTCAACCTTTACCACCACGTTGATAATATTCATTTTATCCATAAAATCACGATTTCTGAACGATGAACAGCCAGTTCTTCAACATCTTAAATTGAGTTGTTTTTTTAAAATTATATTATTTATTATGAAATTAATTGGAAATGATTGAACAGAAGTGAGTAATTCTGATGGTTATAAGATATCTGGCGAATGGTTGGTTTCCAAAGATTTAAATAATAAAAATAATTTAAATGATAGTGAAATTTATTTGGCAAATTATATCGGTTTTACCAATGATTCTGAAGTGCAATTACGTTCAATTGAAAATATTAATCCTGATACAATGGATTAATCATTAACGAATGAATTAAATCAATCAATTAAATTACACGAGGATAAACAGGAAAAGACATTCTGGGATTCTACAGCTCTGCCCGATTCTCTCGAAGTAAATTCGTCAATTTTAATCACTTTTAATGAAGAAAATATGTTATATTTAAGTGAATCAACAACGAATTAAAAATAAATACAAGTGCCGAGAATACTGAGAATAATTGATTGATAAAATTTAATAAAGTTAGATTAAATTTTATTTTTTTATTGTAATTAAATTGAATAAGATGTGGATTGAATGGATCTGGATTTCGAATTGGTGTTAAAGCACAGCACTCTGGACACTATGTAAGCAAATTAGAAAAAATATTCCCTCATATTTTTTTTCATCATTGCAAAGACCTCTGCCAAACCATCATTATTGGTCTGTGGTTTATTAGATCTTTTACTCGTTTCGCTTTGTTTACTTTGGATTTTTTTAAATCTTTCTGCTCTCTTCTGGCTTCCGTTCTTGCCATCAGGAGCAGTTTCAGCATCATCAGTCATTGAAAATATTGCACTAGCAGCCGCTGCCACCTCAGTCTCTTCAGCCGATTTTCTTTTCTCCATTTCCTCTTTATTAAGTCCTTTAATATTTTCTTCAAAAACTTTTGGAAAAAATCACTCTCAAAGTATTGTAAGTCAGCTGCTAATGATAATTTATCTTTCGTAATTCACTTGTGAATACCCTGGAAATTAAATATAATATTTTGGATCGGGCATCAAAGTAGAGCGGTTGGAGATAAATAATATATGATGATTTTTTTGGAAAACTGTGAAGAAACTTTAGCCAGGAAATGAAAGCCAGGGTTATTTCTTATTTTTTAACTTCCCGATAAGGAAGTTATTGTATTTGCCCCGAAAATCAATTTTCGATTTTTCGCCAGATCGCGACGTTTCAAGATGCTGACATGACTTTCTGAGAGTTTTTACGGAACTGTCCGTGTGTGTGTGAGTGTGTGTGTGTGTATGTATGTATGTATGTGCGTATGTGAGGAAATTTTGAAAAACGATTCCACTGCCATTACTTATCCGATCAAAATTCTTTTTAATGGAATGGAATCATCTTTATGTAACTTAGCCCTGATTAGATTATGAGCCATGTCAGCTCATTAGTTTTTGAGTTTTTTACCGAAAAGTGATGAAAAAAATACGAAATTTGTGAAAAATTCCCAAATTTCAATCAAAAATACGTCACTAGTAGAGGATGATGGGGCAAAAGGGACCACCCTGCGGTAAAATGAAACCGGGAGGGGAGGAGTGGGCCTTATGGTAAAACGAACAGCCCTTTCACATTATAAAGAAAATCTGTAGCCAGACAATGAATGAATCGAGAAGTTTTTTTTGTGACCTTTGAAAGGCCAAACACATTCTAAAACCAACACGACAACACTCCTCTATTCACGAACGAGCGTAGCGAGCAAGCCAGAACCTACCCCAACTCGCGAGCGAGCGTAGCGAGCGAGCAACAACGCACCCCTCGTTCTTTTTGAAGTTGCTTTGAGTACAAGACATAAAAATTCAGGAATGGATGAGCCAGGTATTAGCAACATTTATTATACTTGATATAATAAATGTAATATCAATTACATAGCTGATAATGAATAATGATTTTTCCCTTTTCTTGGGATTCTGAATTGTTTGGCCTGGCAGATAACAGTAAAAAATGTCGTCATCGTTATGAGATGATGGGTATGTCCAAGTGTGTAACTCTGAGGGAATCCCTCTCTCCGATAGTAAATCTGAGTTGCTTGGTATAATTGAAGTAGCCGAGCAAAGTTTCATGATAAACTCGTCTGTCACAGGTTTCCTGATCAAAGAAGTGTGCAGCATCCATATATTGTCACGTATTTCTAATCCACGGTAATTAAATAATATCGTGAAACTCAAATGAATCAAAATAAAAAAAAAAAATCAATAAATTCAAACAACGTTAATTGTTGGGCGCCAGGACAACCTTTTCGTCCGAGAAAAACAAACAAAGAAATCATCAAAATTTAATCCTAGGTGAATATCCGACTAGTCAGCAACGAAAAGATTTCAAAATCCTAATGACCGTGGAGGCTGGGTTCAAAACTCACCAGTAAATTTATCGAAAAGGAATACAGATTTCTAAATGAAATAAAATTCAATTTTGTTTTTATAATTTTAATTTAGAGGAATATCTCTTTTAACTATGCTCTTTTTTATTTTTATGTTTTTATATTACAGTAATAATAAAAAAATAAATATTTTCGTTACTGAATTCCATTTTCGTTAAACAATATTACAGTGTAACCTTAATATAACGAACCTCAATATAACGAATTCCTCGATTTAACGAATTTTTCAAAATCCCCCAGAACTGTCCATAAGAGTCTATGTAAAATATACCTTTACATTACGAATATATTTTTCAAACAGCCTCGCTATAACGAAACATCAATCATTGCAGAATATATATAGAAACTATTATTGACCTTCATATAACGAATTTTCCAGCCTACAACCTCTACATAACGTATCCTACAAATTATCCCCACTCAATTCCACAATAACTAATGTCTCAATGAGTGCTGATACGTTTAAATCTTCATAAGATAGACATTACTGTTTGATCACTGTAAACATTGCTGTTTGTGATTGTTAGTAATTTTGAAGTTGTAATGGCTGAAAAACGGAAAAGGTGTTGTTTGAGTGTTGCAGAAATTTTAACCTTTATTAAGCATTAACCTTTATCATGTTGTTAATTTCCTCTCTTACATTCTATGTTCATATTCTATTTGAATGTTTTCAAATAAATAATTCTGTGTTTTGATTCAAATGAGTTGTTATTCACATGAGTTGTTTTAATGGAAATTTTCTTACCTTGTTATAACGAATCGTGTTTAATCTAACCTCTATATAACAAACCTCACTGTTACGAATAACTCGATATAACGAATAATTCCTACTTCCCTTCAGTTTCGTTATATCAAGGTTACAGTGTATAAATGTCTTCACTTTCGGAAGAATAACACGAATCAATCGTTCAGGACTCTATATAATTTTATTTATCAAAACCGAAAAAATAATGATAATCAGAACTAATTTAAAAGTCCCGACAAATTTTCACGAACACGACACAACATTAATTAACCACACAATTTAAATTGTCGTTAAAAGAAAATAGTCAAAGAATTTTAAAAATCTCAATTTGAATCAATTCTGATTCCCGCGACAAGTACCTTAAGGCTCTATAGCCTCATGGAGGATCGGCGGCCTTTAAAATGCACCTTTATAGTTTCCAGCGATAAAATTTTAAAATGAATAAAAAAAATAAAAAAAATGAAATCAATAAAGTAGACGACAATCAATCGTCGTTGATAAAATAAAAAAAATAATGATAATGAATAAAAAAAATTATCGTCACCACAAAAAAAATTTATCACTGAAAATTTAAATGCCGACCATTTTCTTTTCCAAAAAAAAAATTAATTAAATCACAAAATTATCCAATAATTTGCCGACAATATTTTTCCGAAAACAAAATAAAAAAAATTAAGTTGGCGAGAAACGAGAAAACATTAAACCATTCGTTTTTATTTAATTTCGCGAATGAAAAAAAAACTATCATCATATTATGCCAGACTCTCTCGGAGTAAATTCGTTAATTTTAATGGCTTTTAATGAATAAAATATATTATATTCAAGTAAATCAACAATGAATAGTAACGATGAATTAAAAATACAGTTACAGAGAAAAGTGAGAATAATACAAGTGGATTTAGTAGCGATGAAATACATAGGTACGAGATAAATCCATTTGATACAATTGAATTAAATGAACAAATTATGATCTAGATCTGGATTTTGAATCGGTGTTGAAGTAGCAGCACCTTGGACACTATGTAAGCAAATTAGAGAAAATACTTTCTCATATTCTTCTATTGTTGCAGAGACCTTTGTCAAACTACAGAATCTATATATATTATGCAGACTCGCCTTGTGATTGATGGTGTACGTTCACTTTTATGTTTTTGTGTGTACATACCTAAGAAACAAACATCAGTAATGTTACGATCCCCAACAAAATCATAGAGATGCTAGGAAAAATGCATGGGAAATACAAATAACCTGCTCGATAAACTTAGAGAAAATTATATTTTCTAAATACATTTCAATTATTCTACCTGGCCCGAGAAAATAAACGGAAATGATAAGCTGCACTGCCGTTCTTATCTTTCTTTGTGCTTGGCAGCGAGTAAGAAACAAAAAATAATAGAAGGAGGAAACGAATGAAGCGATTTCGAGCGGACAATAGAGCCCACGGATATCACTTCATAGAAAATTATAATTTTATTACACCAGAGATTAAAGGCAAGCCGACAACCGAGAACGTGAATATTGACATAATACAACGAAGATGATTGAGTGGAGAGCGAAAGGTACGGAGCGGTCGCCTTATCATAGGGAAATTTACAAGCCTCATTTATGACCTCTCTTTCCACGAAACGGCTGTGCCGAAAAAGAACTGGGAATTTGGAATCAAACAGAGTTTTGGAACTAAACAGAGTTTTGGAACCAAACAGAGTTTTGTGGATACGCCCAGCCCATTTTACTATAAAAGGTGATCAACCCACAACTCTCCACCATCAGTACCAAGTTTCATTTACAACGTTACTCTGCTCATCAGGCCTTCAGTAACAAGTCCACACTCAGTAGCGTTATTCTGTCCGAGTTAATATCTCCAGTCACTAGACTTCTATCTAGAATGTTACTCTACTCAAATTGTACTCGATCAACTAAAGTATTCATACCTTCGAAGTCAAGTTCGAGTCTTCAATTCAAAGTCAAGTAGAAGCATTTTCAAGAAGAAACGTTTAAGTCATTCCACAATGAACCAACAAATATCGTTCGAGCATTCTGAACTTCATCCATTGGGATCCAGTATCGTGCATCAGGCCAATTGCATAACAAAAGAGTCATCTGCATCACCAGCAAACATTCACTAGAATTTCAACAACTCAAACCGTTGTTAATTTCTTCCAATTCCAACTGTAAGTTCAATTTTACGCTGAAGTGATTACAAACTTCTTTTATCGTATTGACTCAGATTAGACGTTTGATTTATCCTCCAATAAATGATTTGGTGTTAGTTGAAAATATACAAATTATAACATTTAATTCTGAGTAAACTTGTTTTGTCCAACAACTTCTTCCTTCAGACATCGGTACACTTCAGTGTTTTACCGCGGCAAACCGATCCCTCATTTTTTTTCGGTTGCAACCACAACCGTGATTACTACGAATAATCTACTATTTTCTGTATTAAAACATTATTCAAATCTACGTGTTTTCCGGGTTGTAACCGTAACAGTAACATCAATATCAGAAAATAAAAATGAAGATTTTTTTCTACATGGAAATTCTCTCGGAATATCACCATTCTCAACAACTGTACTACTGTTATGTGGCTTTATTTCAGCAATTTTGTTCCTGGACGCAACAACACGTATAGCAACTTCACCAGCATGTGCCACTCTCTGTTTCAAGAAATTATTCACTCTTCTTTCAATATATGTAATTAATGTCGTTATTGATGAACATTTTGCAATAAATTCATTCTCTTGATGTTGTTCGCCTTTTTTTATTAGAAAATTACCACAGGTGAATATCCCGAAGCCCATATTGCTTCCAAGTGAAGTATATAAAGTTAGTGAATCATTCTACTACAATGTATGCAGCGAATCGATCTAACTCTAAATGATTGTGTTTCATCTCAGTATCTGATCATCAGTTTCTTCCATTGGTTCTGTTTTTATTGTAACATTACTATTTACATTTTTATCACCATCTCATCTGTAATTCTCGTACAGTTCTCCTGCTATATATCTTCATTTTCATATTTTCCCCTTCGATTGAGTCTAATAATAGTTTGGCTGGATTATTTGTGAGTGTTTTAAGTAAAGTGTCATTGAGAAGAATTGCTGGTATTGCTGCCATTGGGGAAGATATTCAAGAATTCACAATTGCATGATGCAGTGTGACTATTTCCTGTGAGATCATACCTTTACCAAGGCCAAATAGGCTACCGAGGAAGAGTGTTGTACCTGGATGAAACAGTGTTCAACTCACCGAAGGTACTATTTGATTTGATATCATCAGCAATGAGACAAGTGGAGGACTTAAGTCAACAGCTTGAGAAGCGTTTGTTGTAGAAGCTACACCAGGACTCGAGCCTTTTGAAGCAGGTGGTGGTATTGCTTGTGTTGTAATTACTGAAATTCTATTGTTACTGTGCGTTAATGCTGATAGAGACCGTGTATTAGCAGCCTGTTGATCTGATGCTTAATTACTTCGTTGCTGCAAACTGGCGAATGGTGATCGTGCTTGAGAAATTGTCAGGATATTGGTATTTGGTGTTGGTGTATTCTCGCGCAGGCGAGAGTATTATTAGAGTTAGAGGTCTCTCATGCGAAAACCATTATTTTTTAATACATTTAATGCAGAACTCATCCATGTGAAAGCTCGGGTGGTACTATTTTCCATGCCATAGACTGCTTGTTCTAAAAGAAATCAGATATGGCAACTAGCAGAAGGATAGTGAATGCCCAGTACCCAGAAAAGTTTAAACATCACGTCAATTGCTTCTTTTGCAGATGGAATTGCATATTCAAAAAACTGATAGATCACTATTGAGATTTTCAGTGGCTTGGTGATATGCTCACCGAGAACCATAAAATATGGTGGTAGAATAGACCTTCCAGTATTTTTCACCGTGTTCTCCTTCTCCCTTACTAACTCATCAGCATCCTGTAAATAATTATTATTGAAAAATTATTCATCTTCACATTTTCAAAGAGTAAACAAGAAGGCGTTCACCCCTTCTGTGTCATTTGAATTTTCAGATTTAATATTCTACCAATACAATTGGCAGTATGCTTCCGAATGCAATTTTCGAGCTCTAATTAATTTATTAAACTTCGAATCATCGATCCAAGATAATAAATAAATTTATCAATTAATTTCTGAATTTGATGGTCCGTCTTCTCAAGATTCTAATCATCATATCAGGATAAAAGTGATTGCATTTTATGCAAAAACGCATATACTTTATTATGATGAAATAGAAACTATGTGTTCTCAGGAAAGATGGACAAAAATTACAATTTGTGATTTTTTCTAAAAAAGTTAATTTTTGAAGTGAAACTTCTTTTGGCAGGGTACCAACTTTTCTCGAGCGTGTACCGAAACCGTCAAGTTTTGAGGGGAACTCAATAGTCGAGGAGTGGGGGTAAAGGAGAAGTCTTGCGTTGTTGGCGGGGGAAGCTAGAGCGGGGGCGAGACTGCAGGCTCTATAGGCACGGTAGTCGGGTAGTGGGAGAAGCGAGGTGACGCTGCAGTGTATTGTCGTACTAACGAAAGCATCAACACACGAGGCGTGCCGAAGCCAACATTTTTTGAGTATACTCGAAGTCTAAGTGAGATAGGGTGATTTTGCCTGAATCTTTTTTTTTCTAGAAGATTTCAAAAGCTAAAAAAAAGATTGAAGCAAAGGGCGTATCTCTATTAGATTTCGATATATTCTCAAGAAAAAACCATTGAAACAATTCCTCTATTCATAAATCTATTTTTGGTCGTAGGACTTCGATAAATATCTGGGAAACTGAGTAAGATGATGCAATTTTTGTAGGAATTCTTCTTGTAGTTTTTAAAATTCTCTACAAAAAATATCATGAGGAAAATTCCGTTATCTCGCTCAGTTTCCAAGATATTTTCGAACAAAATGATGTCAAAAACAAAAGAATATGAAGTTTGTAGCCAAATTGATTTATAAGTAATTTTTTTCGAATATCCCGGAATTTAGCCTAGATAGAGCAATTTTGCATGAATCCTTCTTTATAGAGAGTTTTGAAAGCTACAAGAAAGGATTGAAGCAAAACCGCTCTATCTCGATCGATTTCCGGTGTATTCACAAAAAACTGATTTCAAAAAATCTAGTTGTCTGAACACTTTATAATCGTAAAAATAAAGATAATTTGTTAGTTAGCAGATAACCAAAATCCTATAGACAGGTACTCAAATTCTCAAAGTGTTGTGTTCATTACACAGCTAAATGTGCTGGTCTGTGCTTTTTGCCATTTTCCTTTGAGATTAACCTCGTATCCTCACTTTTCTCAATTATTATCACTTGTTCATTAAAAAAAATCCGAATAATTTACCGCTATCTATACATAATGAGCAAGAAGTTTCACTTCTGTCGCGTGGGTTCCACGCACCCTCTTTTTTCAAAACAAGGAGAAACACTTGACCAATAAATCAGAAATATAAAGAGTTCACTCCCTTCATCATAACGAGTTCTTTAAGTACAAGTTGGTGTGAATGAGCCAGTAGTTTTTGGAAACTACGCTTTTTAAAATAAATTATTTTTTGTGAATATCGCAGAAACGACTTAACCGATTTCGCTCAAATTCAATGACGAGAATGACAATACATGTCAATACACTCAGACACACACACATACTGTAACGGTAGTAAAAGGGGCGGGGGGAACAAACTCGTGGCTCTGAGACCACGAGTTAGAGAGAGAAGTGAAGGGAAAGCATACGTGCGCTCCCATTGGTCGAAAGAGAGAGGGAGGGGGTAAGGCAAGTGAGTGGGGTCTGGGCTGCGACTATATAAGTAGCCCGCAGCACAGATCGACTTCACGATGGACATAATTGCACATTCCGAGAGATGCTATTGTTTGACTAGCGCGATACAATTTACCACTATACTATATCTATACTATATTTATATCTATATACTAAACACTGACAAGTATCGTGTACACAGTCACACAACTGTTGGTCAGCATGCCCAACAACAGAGATGTGAATTCGGGTCTACCGCCTGATAAACACATTCACCCAAAACCTCCTGAATGGCAAAAAGTCAAAGAAAAACGAAAGAGACAATCAACATCACCTACAAACATAACCTCTAAGTCTACCAAACTATCCAGCCATAACTCCAGCTCGAGCAGCGAAGATGAAAACGAGGTTGAATCCAATGTATCAAAGGATGAAAGTGGAAATGAAACAATACTATCTGTTAAAACTTGGCCAGGGCGTTCAATGCTCAAGGTCAGGAATTTGAAGATTCCCGCCAGGGCATCCATCTTGCCACATTGGCAACTTCTCCATCGAATACACGGAATCTCCCGAGAGGCCTCGGGAGGTAACGAACGCCCGAAGCGGCGTACTCACTTGGCTCTTGCCTTTCGGCTAAGTCACGAGGATGTGCGCGACTCACCGAACGGTTTTTCATTCAAAATACTTTTCGGACAATTAACGTGTTTTTTGTGATAAAAATACCGGAAGTCATCAATTTACCTATCAAAAACACTCTTGACTTTCGGCATTCGTAAAAATAACTTATCTCGTGGTTTTCGGAAAGTAACGAACGTAATTCACCGAACGGCTCAAAAATCAGACATTTTCTATTCGGGAAATTATCGCATTTTTTATGCACTAATACAACTGAAAATCATCACATCAATTGTTAAAATTCACCAGTAAATTGACCGCTAAAAATACCAAAGATTTAGTGTAAAATAGTTAAGGGTTTATACAATAAAAGGAACAGTAGGCAAATCGGCTCAACAAACGTGCAGTTTAAAATCATTTTCTCGACCTAGCCAATTTTCAGGCTTCTCATCATCTTTTTTCACCACCACTCACGGACCTGGGCATCACCGTCGGAATTTTCTTCTCTCGAATCTCACCAAGTTTTTAACACTACCAAACAACAAGAAAAAATTTCCACCAATCACAACAACACAAAAATTGAGTGATGTAAATCAATTTGCCAAGGCAATCAAAGCCGAATGCAAGAATGACGTTTCCTTCAGTTACTCTGGCTTACGCACTAGCGTCTTTGTCACATCACATGAAGATTTTCTGAACGTTCAGAACACCTTCAAATCCCTGGAAGTACCATTCTCAACCCATGCTCTCAAAGAAGAAAAAAGGAAGCACATCGTCCTGAAGGGCATCCCAGCCGTCGATCCCACTGAAATCGTCGAGGAATTGGCAGAAGTTCACCACATCACAGTCTCAAGATGCATCATCATGGAGCAGAAGAAAGCACCATCACCACGCATCACACCAATGTATCTGATCACTCTGCCAAATTCAAATCAAATCAATGAATTGAGACGCATTAAATACATTAGCTATTTCAAGACTACATGGGAAAAATATCGAAACACACGTCAAGTCACACAATGCTACCGATGCCAAGCATTCGGTCATGGCATGTCCCACTGCAACAACACTCCCAATTGCGTCAAATGCGCAGGAAATCATGAGACCAGAGATTGCATCAAATCACCAACAACTCCAGCTACATGTGTGAACTGTCAAGGCGCCCATCCAGCCAGTTACCGAGAGTGCCCAAAGTACCTGGAGCACCTCGAGCTCATTAAAAAAGCTCGAGCCAAATCAAATAAACTTCCACTTCATGAGAGACAACGCAGAGAGCCACTCTACCACAACAATCCAGTCAATGGCATTCACAACATTACCAACAACCGTCTCCATGGCCCGGTGATCCAGCCACATCGTGAGCCCATGACAATAAGACCTAACCTCAATGGATCCAGCACGCCAAGACCACAACACCCTACGAGAGCATCATACGCACACGTTACGAAAGTCAGAATCGATGAACAACAACGACAACCACAACATCTACAACAGGTATTCAATCTTTCCCCTCCATCAATCTCATCCTTCTCACCCAACGATCACCTAGATTCCTCTCATACCGACACTAACACTACTCTTCAAGTCCTAGTAAAGCAACTCAGCGACATCTGTACGAATTTAATTTTACTTAGTAGAGAATTATCCAAGCAAATTATCCCCAATAACAATTACTCACAAACTCAAACCAATCATGGGAATTGAAAAAATATCCAAAAATATCAACATTCTCTATTGGAATGCCAATGGCCTCTCAAACAAAATCCATGAAGTATCTCAAATTCTCTATGAACATAAAGTACATGTATTATTAGTTAATGAAACAAAATTTAACAAGAAAACGCGGAACTCTTACATCCGAGGCTACAAATGCTATCGGAATGATCGCGATCATGCTCATTCCGGAGGAGGAATTGCGATTTATGTACAAAATAACCTATCCCATACGGAAATACCAGTTACCACTCAAAACTTCGAATCTCACGCAATCCAAATACAAAATCTGATAATAGTATCTGCCTACTTGGGCCCCAAAATTAAACTATCAACTGACGACCTTACCAAATTGTTAAAACTTGGTCCACAAGTAATAATCGCAGGTGATTTTAATTGCAAGAACATTAACTGGCACTGTAAACGTGGCAACGCGAATGGGAGGGCTCTTAATAGCTTCATTCAAAAAAATCCCATAAGTCTTGTTTACCCAGATGACTACACGCTCTACCCGTATAATGGTGGCCTACCTTCAGTAGTCGAACTAGCAGTAATTAAAAATCTCACTAACTACGATAAACCCTTGTGCTTAAACGAGCTTGATTCCGATCATAGACCAATTCTGCTCAAACTCAATAACACTCACTCTAAAATAACCAATCGCCAATTCCTCAACTACGCAAAGGCCGACTGGGCGAGGCTATGCTCTGCCATTAACAGCAAGCTAGTCATTAATAGTAAAATTAAGAGTAAAAACGATATCGAGGCTAACGTAGAACATGTAATTCAAATTATTCATGAAGCCATTGCCGACAGTATTCCCAAAACCACAGTCTCGAACACACATTCAACTCTTCCACAGGAAATTATCGATAAAATCAAACTCCGCAACTACCATAGAAGAAAATTCCAAAAAACTCGAAACGAAGCACATGAATCTGCTCGAAGAACTCTATCTGATCAAATTAAAAACGAAATGTACTCCTTTAATCAACAAAAAATTAAAAAAAAGCTTTCAAATCTAAACGTCCGAGATAATTCCCTGTGGAATGCAGTGAAATTACGCAAAAATACAAATTGCCAAATCCCAACCCTCCATGGTGAAAATGGCCTAGCTCTCACAGACACAGACAAAGCAAAGTCCCCAGCCGATGACTTCAAGAAGGTACACAAATTAACTGAGGACTACAGTGATCCCAAAACAGAAAAAATGGCTAAATCAAGTCAAAACGAAATAAGAAATCAAGTTCTATTACCACAGGACATCCCTCTAATTAACCCCCCTGAATTGTATAATGCTATCCGCCAATTGAAACCCAAAAAAGCCCCCGGTGAAGATGGCATACAAAACATCGATATAAAAAATCTCCCTAAAAAAGTGCTAATCCAACTCCTATACATCTTTAACGCCTGTCTAACGCTTGGTTTCTTCCCTTCGCAATGGAAACATGCAAAAATATTAGCCTTCCATAAACCTGGCAAGGATAAACTTTTCCCACAACACTATCGACCCATCAGCCTCCTCCCAACTCTGGGAAAACTTCTGGAGGTGATCATCAACAAACGTCTCGCAAAACTTTCTAGTTTTAAATAATCTACTAATCAAGGAACAATTTGGGTTCCGCAGCAAACACAGCACAGTACAACAACTCGCTCGCCTAACTGATTTCGTGAGCACCAATTTCAATGTCAATAAAAGCACCAGCCTTCTTTTACTTGACATTGAAGAAGCTTTCGATACAGTATGGCATGCTGGCCTTATACATAAAATGCGAAACCTCAAAATTCCTTCTTACCTGACTAAATTTGTTGATGATTATCTCAGAAACCGTAGGTTCCACGTTTCAGTTGGCAATGAAAAAAGCACAAAACGACCGATCGCCGCGGGCGTCCCACAAGGTTCCATTGCTGGTCCCACGCTCTTCTTGATCTTCATAAATGATGTACCGAAACATCCAAAGACAAATATTGCACTTTTTGCAGATGATACAGCAATCTATAATGCCTCCTGGCAAAAAGACACAGCTCTTAAATACATACAGGAACATACATACTTGCTGGAATCCTACTTTACAAAATGGAAGATCAAGATCAACGTGGCAAACACAGATCTCATAATCTTTTCCCATGAAATGACAAAACCCAAGATACTAATCAAAATGTATGAACAAACCCTACAATTTACGGATAAAGTCAAATATCTAGGACTCACCCTAGATACGAAATTATCCTTCTCGAAGCACATCAGAGAAATTCTACGCAAGGCCAATGCTGGCATCAGCATACTATATCCACTCATATGTCGCAACAGCTACGTTAGCCTCAAAAACAAAAAAACAATCTATACTATGTGCATTAGACCCATCATAACATATGCCTCCCCTATCTGGAGTAACACATGTACATCGAATATAAAAAAACTACGAGTAATCCAAAATAAATGTCTAAGAATGATCACCAATGCTAATCCTAAAGAAAAGAACTGTGATACTCATTCTAAACTTAATGTACCTTATATACTTGATGTAATAAAAGAATATACTATCGATTCCTATACAAACAAAATGTGTGATCTAGAAATACTAAAAAATGTATGTAAAAGAGGAAAAAACCCCCATGATAAATATAAATTACCGCAGCAAATACTGCTGGATAAATAAATAAATCATGGAGCTGGAACTCCAATTTTCTATACTCGTTGACTAACTTTAAGCATTTAGTATTAAGCCATTGTACAAAATTACTACTTAGGTTTTCACTTTTGAGATTTATCCTGAAAATTTAACGTACATCCATTGAACAAAAAGATATCTTTTGTAAATCACCAACTAATCCCATTTTCAAATTTGAGTTAAGCCACCGAGGCAGGAATCAAAACAACACTACACAATGTACTATTATACTCCTATGTATTTGTATAAAAACAATCAGATCAATAAAAACAATTGAAACTGAAAAAACTGATCGACTTCACTTCCCTCTCGCCAACGGTGGACGACACCTGAGGCACAGCAACGGTGAATAGCCCGAGCAAAAACGACGGCGCACAGCCCGAGTGATAGCAACGGTGAATAGCCCGAGGGACCTTCCCATCATTTGCAACGGTGTAGAGCCCGAGCGAAAACGACGGCGTACAGCCCGAGTGAAAGCAACGGTGAACAACCCGAGCGACTTTCCCATCCGAGGGCGCAAGCCCGAATACATATCTCGTCTCCGGGAATCACGAATCCGAACGAGAGGAAGACGAGCCAGTCAATCCCAGAGTAGCAGCAGCCGACGCAGAGAAAAGGGGAACTCAGGAGTGGAGGAGGCATCGCGCAGCCGCGACCTTGGACGGGCATATAAAGAGCTCGCCCAACCGAGGAGAGTCAGTCGACTGCCGCCAGCGGGAGGAGACTCATCGAGCAACGGCGCCAAGCCCGAGCGAAACCCTTCCCTTATTCCACGACGGTGACAAGCCCGAGTGAACTCCTTTTTCTTGAGCAACGGCGATAAGCCCGAGCGAGTTCCCCTTTAGCGACGGTGAAGAGCCCGAGCGAGTCCCCCGCAACGGTGAAGAGCCCGAGCGATTTATTTAATAATAACTTCTTTGCAGACGCGAAAGACCCTCGGAACCGCTTCTTTCCGCAACGACGACAGGAAGCCGAAGGTCGGGAGGACCACGAGGAAGAGAGTCCAGGACCAACGTAGAGGGCCTTACCAAAGAGTGGCAACAATGGTCTCGTCAGATCATTAGAATACGGCAAAGCCTTGGACGAGCCAGCAAAAATTAAATAAATTATTCCAAATTTAATAAAGAAAAATTTCTTTTTATGTTTATTTCCTTATATGTTTAATAAAAGTTGAATAAAGAATCGAAAATAAGAAGTATAAAGAGGATAAATGCTCCTTTAAAAATCTAAGATTGTTAAGAAAGGAAAATAAATTGTATTCTTTTGAGCATAGAACTCTTGTGTCGACGTCATCTTTTAAATACTTTAGCTATAAGTCTCTCTGGTTCGTGGACAAAGACCCATCCAAGCCTATCGTTAATTCGTACAAAAGTGGTACGTTACAATACACACACAGACATGTTTTAAAAATATTATTTTTCGACGTTTTGGATCATTTGGAGTCATATTCCGATGAAACCTCAAAATCGAAAAATCGCACGAAAACAATGCTTCCATTCGGAAGCAAAATGGGAGCGTATATATTATTAACAACTTACCTTGTGTAAGAAAATCAAACTCGCCGACCTCTCAGCTGCAGAAACTCTTTTACTTCTATTGTCCATTTTCATGTTGCCTTTTGGAGCAAATAAGTGTGTCAAATACACCAATTGACCCAATACACGGCCATCTACAAGGACCAAAGATTAATTCATTTAAAATAGGAGTCGACAATAATAATAATCATGAGTGTGTTTTAATATGTTCAAACCTTCGCAAGTGTCTTCCAACTCAATAGATTCCTGAAGCCTTCGTCCAACGGAGTCATCAGCAGCACATTCGAATGCCATAATCAGGACTTGCATCATGTGTCCAAAGCATTGTATATTTTCGCCTATCATAGAGTTTGACAAATTTTCATTGAAGTCAGTGTTAATTAGCTGGGGCATGCCCGGTGTGGTCAGAATTGGCTAATGTTCTTCGATCATTTTGATTGTGAAATTTCGATGCTCTTTGAACCACTGCTGACTTACACATTTGTCTCGGACCAAGACTCCAACATTTCGGCTTCCGTCATGGAATCCTTCTTCAACTTCTCCACACTTTCTTCCACGTTCTCCGGCTGATTTTCGAGACTTTCTCTGTCCGTTTCCTCATCCGCTTGTCCTCTTGATTTTCGTTTTCTCGAATCTCCAATCAAACATTTCCATGCATTTTTGCGGTTTTTGAAGCAGTTCGGGATTTTTCCTTGAATTATCTGACTTTGTCCCGTAGTGGACTCTGCCTTTCGAATCGGTTTTACGTAATACGTTCGCATATGTTCCGTGGGAAAGATTTCCACGATATTCCTCGAAATAACCGCGTAATGACCATACGTACACTCAAAACTAATATTGAGGCAATTGACTACTATAATATCAACAATCTTGTCACTCTATTTGAGAGCTTTCGCTCTCTTCCATAACAAATCAATCTCCCTTACTCTGAAAATTCTTCAATAAAATTCCTTCCAGTGATTGTCTAGTTATTACACCATAAAGAGCATTCTTCAACATGTCGATATTCCATTCAAGTTGTTTTTCACCTTTCTGTACATATGATAGAAATTAATTGAATTAGTAGATCTCTCAGTTGGCAATGTTTTAAAATAACTGAAACAGTTCACTCAGAAGAAAATTATAAGAAGCTATAAGAATAAGTTGGGTAAAATGGACACTGTAATGAAATAGTTAGAGATTTTTTTTTGATGATTCTATTGAAGATCTGAGGAAATTTTAGGTAGAAAGCAAGTAGCAGAATTGAGTTTTTCGAGAATGTTTAATGTTTTTGGGCATTGTTGAAGGGTAAAAATCTTTGCTTTTGAAAAAAAAATCAGTTTTTTGGAAATATCTCCGGAACTATTAATCTCAGCGACCGGAGACTGATTAGGAATGAAAGATGAGATCATTTGCCATCGATTCATGGAAATTTAAATATGAGAATATCGATTTCTACCATGGTTAAACAGCAAAACCTAATTCACAGAACTGTTTCATTAATCGATGGCAAATTATCTCACTTTTCATCTACGAAATAACCACGAAAATCTGAACGAAATTCCTCCTGATCCCATATTTACGTCTTTTTCGCACTCTAACTCGCTTCTTCACCGAAATTATTCCAAAAAATGAATAAAAATCCCCTTTGATCTCATATTCACATCTATTCCGTTCTATCTCGCTTATGTACCGCGATAATCGCGAAAAACTTAAGGAAATCCTTGCTGATCCCATATTAACGTCTATTTCGCGCTATCTCGCTTATTTGCTGAGACAATCGCGAAAAAAATGTAGAAAACCCCCCGAGACAATAGTAATATCTTTTCCACGAACTTGATCCATTTATCCAGGAATGTGTGGAATTGGGAATTAACTCAGGAATCAAATCCTCATCCAATTCTGATAGCAGTATCATGGTAGTGATGGTATGATCTAAAAAATATTAATAACAGAATAAATCATTGGACTCAAGAATATAGAGAAAAATACATCAATAATCACTAAGCAAATTGAAAAGCAATAAATGAAAAATCATTTTTTGGCTATAAGTGCAATTGAAAATTCACTTCTACATTGAAAGAAAAAAATTATAAAAAATGGCAAAGGAGGAATTCAAAATTAATCGAATTACCTTGAAAAGTTCCGATCCAGTCTTCTAGAGACCAGAACTTTAATTGTTTTTCTAAGTCTTTTTCCATCATGCTGATATTCGAACACAATAAGATTATTGAAGTTGATTTATAAATTGCACCTCTTCGGATCTGAACTGCATTTATTTCGTATAAATTTGAGAGCAATGCATAAGCAATAATAATTATTGCGATGGTTACGTTGGAATAACAGCTGAATATCGACAAAAGAACACTGTTTACATATTTTTTCACTTTTGAATTTGGAGACCAATCTTTAGTCGATGAGTACAAAAAATCAAAAAAAGCTTACTATGACACAATCTCTGCGAAAAAGAATAAGTTTATGGATGAAATAACTGAGAACATTAGTTCAAGTAAAAATGCTAAAAATTTCTAGGCAGCCATCAATAAATTCAGACAGCGTACCTGCAACCCCAACCCCATAAATGCCAAGGTTTAGCACGACTTTTTCCGCAAGCTTCATCCCGACCGAATACCTAGTCCAGATCCAAAGAATCAAATCAGGCACTCTTTTCTTGATCAAGATAGAACTCGCGAGGAAATATGGCAAAGTCTCAATAAATGCAAGAGTGATAAATCTCCTGGACCAGATGGAATCGGGAATGAATTTTTCTAATATTTGCCAGACAACTGGATCTCATATTTAGAAATCTTTTTCAATAAAATACTTGATCAAGAGAGAGTCCCCGAAGATTGGTCAACCCTATATGCTTCAATGATATATAAGAAAGGAGATGTGAATGATCCAGCCAATTATCCGTGTATTTCACTAATCAACAATATCGCAAAAATTTTTACTCAAATAATTAATAATCGACTCTACACCTGGGCTGAGAAAAATAGAATACTTCCAGAATTCCAAGCTGGCTTCAGGAAAAAACGAGGATGTATTGATAATATTTTCATCTTATCTTCTGTTCCCCAAATTCACTTAAGTGAACCGAGAAGAAAGATCTTCAATCTCTTTGCAGACTTTGAAAGAGCCTTCGACTCGGTAAATCACAACCTACTCTGGGAGAAACTCGGTAAAATAGGCGTAAGTAATAAAATCATTAATATCTGCAGGAGCTTATACGAAAGAGCCAAATTCTATGTATGCACCAGCTCCGGTCCCTCAGAACCAATCGAAATTGCGATGGGGGTCCTTCAAGGCGAAATTTTTAGTCCTCTCCTGTTCTCTTTGTTTATTGCAGACTTTGAAACACATTTCCGTGAAAACGGCGCCCAGGGCATTCCCATTGACCATAAAAACGATATTAAATATAAAGGCTATGCTGATGATCTGGTACTTTTTGCAAATAGTAAGACTGATATGAAAAAAACAATAAAAATTGCTCTTGAATATTTTAAAATCAACGACTTAAAAATAAACAAATCAAAGTCAAAAATATTACTCATACACAAAAGGAGACCCCCCAAATGCCTGTCGTTCTACTGTGAGGGTGAGGAACTGGAAATTGTCAAAGAATTTTGTTACCTAGGCTGCATTTTTAACAAATCCGGTCTATTTGATTCCCAACTCAAAAAAGCTCAGGTATCAACTAGAAACGCGATTAAATCAATTATCAACATTATATACAAATCTTGCTCTGACACTTGGTCGACAAAAAATCACTTATTCAAGGCCCTAGCGACGAGCGTGTTGTTTTATGGAGTTGAGATATGGGGACTTAGATACTTCGAGGAAATTAACACAATCCAAACTCTTTATCATAAAAAACTCTTGAAACTACCTAAACACTGCCCCAACTATGCAACCCGCCATGAAGTGGGAGTTATACCCCTAGAGTACGAAGTAATCAAACGATCCCTAGATTGGCTTAAAAGAATAATGTCTATGAACGATGAAAGAACGCCGAAAATATGCTTTATGAAACTACTGAAACTCTCCGTTAATCCCAACACAAAAATCAAATATAACTGGTGCTCACAACTCAATGATATAATTTTGAAATACTTTAATCCAGGACTGGTCAATCTATGCACCGAAGGTATCCTAATAAATAACATCGAGGGAATTCTCTCAAGAGCCACAGCTGCTATGATTGACACAGACCGTAAGAGACTATTGTCCTCCTCTCTCCCAGGCTACCCTTTTCTAGCAGCAAAACACAAACAAATATCCTACTTAGATCTCAAAGTACCATTGAAGATCCTACAATCTATTGCACAGTGTCGTCTGATCTCTTCTATCCACCCAAGAATTATTATAAACAAAAATATAGTAAAACTCGAAGTCGACTCCCACTTCTGCAACTATTGCTCTACTTTCAAAAATAATGATCTATACTATACTCTTATTGAATGTAATAAATTTAGGGAAACAAGAGAATTTTTCATGAAGAAAATCAAACCACACGAAAACACTGAAGAAACGATCCGATATGTTTTAAGTTCTCCTACAAAAAACGACGCAATAGCATTTTATAATTATCTGTGTAAAATTTGGGAAAATAGTTACAACTGAATGAAGAAGAAAATAATAATAGTAATAATAATAATAATAATAAACAATTAAATTTATTAATAAATTAATTTTCATTAATAAATTTTATTTAGAAAATCAAATTTCGGAAAAAATATGTAATGCGCAAGCAGGATTTGAACCCACGACCCTCTGATTACATGTCAGGTGCTCTACCGCTGAGCTATTGCGAGTTACTATATTTACCATCAAATATTTGATAAATTATATTAATATAGAATACATACATTATAAAATAATATAATATATAATGTAAAAATATCTGCGGAATCAGGCGGCATATCGGGTGCGGCATGGATATGAACTGCTGGTAATTCGAAGGGAGTGAACTGGTGAGGGGGCTGATGAAAACAATCAAGTTCTCATTGGCCCTCCCCCGACACAAACTCCTCAGCAGGCCTCTCAACAGCGTGAAGAAATCAGGAGATCCGAGGATATCAGAAGATCAGAAGATATTGAAAGATCAGAGGATGAGAGACCAGAGGACATGAGCACGAGGAGGAAAATCAACAGCAAAATTCCTCCTAAGCCACAACAACTGGCATCAGAGAATGTCAACCTGGCAAACAGTCTCCCAGAAGATGTAAACCTGCTCAGCTTGAACTGGGCTGTGTATGAACATGCAGCAAAATTGGTTCCACGCACTTGTAGTGGTGAATCACTACGAATTGTAAAAATGCGTAGACGCTGTGCACAGCTCCAGAAGAAGATCGACATGGCGCGAAGACAGGCGTCCCGCATTCAGTGTGTGATTAGCTTCATCCAAAGTGGTCGGGCTTTTACGCCCAAGGTTCGTCGCATCAGTGCTGACCTGAGGTACCATTATCACACGCTGAACAAGATGAACCTCCTTGTTATTAAGGAGCGGTTCGTCGGGAAAGTGCGAGCTCTAGGGATCATCAAACAATCTTTAGAGAAGCGGATGAAGCGGTCGACGGAGAATTCCACTTTCAGGATAGATCCCCGTCGATGGTTTCAGCCTGCCACGCCTGTTTCTGGAGAAGCGCCGACAGCTGACCGAGTTGAAAAGTTTTGGAGGGACTGGTATAGTCATGAGCCAGAGTTCCATGAAGATACTCCTGCTCTACGGCACTTTGTCGCATTCTGTCGTGAACATCAGGGACAGAGGGATGAGAGTCAGCCAGTTACTGTAAAGGAAGTCCGTGGGGTGCTGAAGGGCGCGAAAAACCATTCTGCACCTGGTCCAGATGGCTTGACCATATTCTGGTGGAAGAAGTTTACTTCGACTCACCAGCATCTGGCACGGATGTTTTCGTCCTTCTTGAACGAAAGCACTCCAATTCCGCAGTGGCTGGTGGAGGGAAGGACGGTGCCCATTCCGAAGAAGGGTGATCTGTCTGATCCGAGGAACTATCGGCCCATAACGTGTCTTAATGCGCTTTATAAGATAATCACGAGAATTCTGTATGAACGTATTTTGGTACAGGTGGATCCAATATGGCGACTCATTCATGAACAGCGTGGTGCGAAAAGGGGACTGTCAGGCTGTAAAGAGAACTTGCTAGTTGATCGCAGCCTTGTACAGGATGCGATTCAGTACAAGCGTAACCTGTCAGTTGCCTGGATTGATTATCGCAAGGCATTTGATAGTACAAGGCATCAGCTTTTATTTTATTTGCTCGAGTGCCTTGGGGTGAATGAAGATCTGGTGAGATGTATGAGAGATCTTGTACCGCTTTGGAGGACTCGTTTCACCATAACATCCGGTGAGGCGAAGGTTACTACCGGAGTGGTGCAGTACAGGAGAGGTACATTCCAGGGAGATTCCTTGAGTCCACTTCTGTTTTGCATCTCACTGCTGCCGCTGTCGGTTGCCCTCCGAACTGCGCGGGGATATGAAGCTGGTCGCCCTGGCCACCGGGTGCATAAGATCTCCCATTTATATTATATGGATGATCTTAAATTGTTTGCGTCTGGAATGAGAGAGCTGAACTTACTCATTGAAGTCGTGGCCGCTTATTCTCGTGCGGTGGGGATGTCCTTCGGATTGGACAAATGTGCTACCTTTCATCTCAAGAGGGGGAGGTTTGAGGATGGGGAGCGTGATATTCAATTAGTGGATGGAGGTGCCATTCATCATCTTGGTGCTGAAGAGTCTTATCGTTATCTTGGTTTCGATCAGCGATCATTGATCAATGTCGAAACTGTGAAAGAGACTCTTTGTAGTGAATATAAACGGCGACTTCAGAGGATCTGGAAATCAGAACTTTCTGGAAGGAATAAGGTCACCGCTACTAATATGTTTGCTGTTCCAGTCCTACTCTACTCCTTTGGTATTATCAAATGGAGAAGAGATGAATTAAGAGATTTGGATATCATGACGCGGAAAGTGATGCACCTGCATCGCAGTCTTCATCCTCGGTCTTCTACGCCGCGATTATATTTGCCTCGTGATGAGGGTGGGCGTGGCCTCTTGGGATTGGAGTGTCTTCATGATCGCTTAGTCCTTGGTCTTGCATCTGACGTTCGGGAGAGTGTGGATCCACTCTTGGTCTTCGTGCATAATCATGAACTCCAGAGAGTTGGATCACATCTGTACAAGGCAGCTAATCATGCCGCCGAATCCCTTAGTTTAGAGTTTTGCTTGCCTTCTGGGGACATTTCCGCGAATTCCATCGTGCGGGAATCAAAGCTCCAGCGTAAGCAAATCATCAGAGCCGCTGAACAGCATAATTTGTTTCAGCAGCACTTAGACAGGCCCATGCATGGCATGTTCTTCAGACATGTGCAAGAACAGGGTCTGTCGGTCCAGCTGACATTCAACTTCCTTAAGTCAGCTGGTCTGATGTCAGAAACTGAGGGATTTATTTGTGCGTGCCAGGATGGTGTCATAAACACCCTCGTTTATCGTAGCCGTAATATGGGCCTCGAGGTCCCGGACACTGCATGCCGGGCCTGCAAGAGGGCACCAGAGACGCTCACGCATATTCTATCAGCGTGTCCGGTGAGAGCAGTCTCAGGATACATCCATCGACATAATGCGGCCTTAAGAGTGCTGTACTATTTCCTGCGGCACTCTTACGCGATAGACAAGACGCCAGTGCTGCCGTATGTACCAGGGGAAATTGAGTCCGTTGTGGTGAATGAGAGATGTAAAATATATTGGAACTTCTCATTTGCCACCATCAGGCCGATTGGAGCAACCAAGCCTGATGTCGTCCTTTATGATTTTGATGACAAGGTCATCTATGTCATCGAATTTTCTGCTCCTGCTGAAAATAATATGGAGCGGAAAGAAGAGGAGAAACGGCAAAAATATCAAGATCTCCTGTTCCAGCTTCGTCAGATGAACCGTGGCTTCAGCGTGAAGCTGGTTGTCCTCATTATCGGTTCTCTTGGAGGCATGAAGCAGTCTTTTGTATCTGAATTATCCATCATTCCAGCGTGTAAGTCTCGTGCTTATCAGTTAGCTGGGCAGATGCAGAAGGCTGTTATTCTTGGAACTCTCCGTCTTTTACGGCAATTTGAGTCTGGACTGCAGTGATTGCTTACCCTCCAGTTGGTGGGAGCGGTCACTGTTGTAGAGCGTTTGAATATATTTTCGCTCGCTTGCTGAGTAATCATCGAAGGGGGTCGGAGCCCTCGAAGATTCCTCAGCAATTAATATAGTTAATATATAAATATAATAATAATAATAATACAAGGCGTAGAGGACGTAACGCACTCATCGCCCGGATGGTTTGTATGAACCATTCGCAATAGTCATCGGTAAATCAGGCTAACCCCCTGGCTTACTGTATACTCGGTTACATCAACTAACCGCAGTACGGCCCACCACAACCGGTCCCCTTCGGATGGGGATCATGGATCAGTTGGGAGGGGTCAACGACCGGATCCAATGGAACGACCTTGGCTTGTCAATGGACGCAGTAGATGGACGGAGGATTTAAAGATAGATCTCATGCAGTGTTGGGTGGATAGTGTGCCACATCAGAGGGGATATATGGCCAGAATGCAGGCTTTGTGGTGTGAAATGCATCCCGAGTTCTCACATTATACGCAAAAATATCTGCGGAATCAGGCGGCATATCTGGTGCGGCATGGATACGAACTGCTGGTAATTCGAAGGGAGTCAACTGGTGAGGGGGCTGATGAAAACAATCAAGTTCTCATTGGCCCTCTCCCGACACAAACTCCTCAGCAGGCCTCTCAACAGCGTGAAGAAATCAGGAGATCCGAGGATATCAGAAGATCAGAAGATATTGAAAGATCAGAGGATGAGAGACCAGAGGACATGAGCACGAGGAGGAAAATCAACAGCAAAATTCCTCCTAAGCCACAACAACTGGCATCAGAGAACGTCAACCTGGCAAACAGTCTCCCAGAAGATGTAAACCTGCTCAGCTTGAACTGGGCTGTGTATGAACATGCAGCAAAATTGGTTCCACGCACTTGTAGTAGTGAATCACTACGAATTGTAAAAATGCGTAGACGCTGTGCACAGCTCCAGAAGAAGATCGACATGGCGCGAAGACAGGCGTCCCGCATTCAGTGTGTGATTAGCTTCATCCAAAGTGGTCGGGCTTTTACGCCCAAGGTTCGTCGCATCAGTGCTGACCTGAGGTACCATCATCACACGCTGAACAAGATGAGCCTCCTTGTTATTAAAGAGCGTTTCGTCGGGAAAGTGCGAGCTCTAGGGATCATCAAACAATCTTTAGAGAAGCGGATGAAGCGGTCGACGGAGAATTCCACTTTCAGGATAGATCCCCGTCGATGGTTTCAGCCTGCCACGCCTGTTTTTGGAGAAGCGCCGACAACTGACTGAGTTGAAAACTTTTGGAGGGACTGGTATAGTCATGAGCCAGAGTTCCATGAAGATACTCCTGCTCTACGGCACTTTGTCGCATTCTGTCGTGAACATCAGGGACAGAGGGACGAGAGTCAGCCAGTTACTGTAAAGGAAGTCCGTGGGGTGCTGAAGGGCGCGAAAAACCATTCTGCACCTGGTCCAGATGGCTTGACCATATTCTGGTGGAAGAAGTTTACTTCGACTCACCAGCATCTGGCACGGGTGTTTTCGTCCTTCTTGAACGGAAGCACTCCAATTCCGCAGTGGCTGGTGGAGGGAAGGACGGTGCTCATTCCGAAGAAGGGTGATCTGTCTGATCCGAGGAACTATCGGCCCATAACGTGTCTTAATGCGCTTTATAAGATATTCACGAGAATTCTGTATGAACGTATTTTGGTACAGGTGGATCCAATATGGTGACTCATTGATGAACAGCGTGGTGCGAAAAGGGGACTGTCAGGCTGTAAAGAGAACTTGCTAGTTGATCGCAGCCTTGTACAGGATGCGATTCAGTACAAGCGTAACCTGTCAGTTGCCTGGATTGATTATCGCAAGGCATTTGATAGTACAAGCCATCAGCTTTTACTTTATTTGCTCGAGTGCCTTGGGGTGAATGAAGATCTGGTGAGATGTATGAGAGATCTTGTACCGCTTTGGAGGACTCGTTTCACCATAACATCCGGTGAGGCGAAGGTTACTACCGGAGTGGTGCAGTACAGGAGAGGTATATTCCAGGGAGATTCCTTGAGTCCACTTCTGTTTTGCATCTCACTGCTGCCGCTGTCGGTTGCCCTCCGAACTGCGCGGGGATATGAAGCTGGTCGCCCTGGCCACCGGGTGCATAAGATCTCCCATTTATATTATATGGATGATCTTAAATTGTTTGCATCTGGAATGAGAGAGCTGAACTTACTCATTGAACTCGTGGCCGCTTATTCTCGTGCGGTGGGGATGTCCTTCGGATTGGACAAATGTGCTACCTTTCATCTCAAGAGGGGGAGGTTTGAGGATGGGGAGCGTGATATTCAATTAGTGGATGGAGGTGCCATTCATCATCTTGGTGCTGAAGAGTCTTATCGTTATCTTGGTTTCGATCAGCGATCATTGATCAATGTCGAAACTGTGAAAGAGACTCTTTGCAGTGAATATAAACGGCGACTTCAGAGGATCTGGAAATCAGAACTTTCTGGAAGGAATAAGGTCGCCGCTACTAATATGTTTGCTGTTCCAGTCCTACTCTACTCCTTTGGTATTATCAAATGGAGAAGAGATGAATTAAGAGATTTGAATATCATGACGCGGAAAGTGATGCACCTGCATCGCAGTCTTCATCCTCGGTTTTCTACGCCGCGATTATATTTGCCTCGCGATGAGGGTGGGCGTGGCCTCTTGGGATTGGAGTGTCTTCATGATCGCTTAGTCCTTGGTCTTGCATCTGACGTTCGGGAGAGTGTGGATCCACTCTTGGTCTTCGTGCATAATCATGAACTCCAGAGAGTTGGATCACATCTGTACAAGGCAGCTAATCATGCCACCGAATCCCTTGGTTTAGAGTTCTGCTTGCCTTCTGGGGACATTTCCGCGAATTCCATCGTGCGGGAATCAAAGCTCCAGCGTAAGCAAATCATCAGAGCTGCTGAACAGCATAATTTGTTTCAGCAGCACTTAGACAGGCCCATGCATGGCATGTTCTTCAGACATGTGCAAGAACAGGGTCTGTCGGTCCAGCTGACATTCAACTTCCTCAAGTCAGCTGGTCTGATGTCAGAAACTGAGGGATTTATTTGTGCGTGCCAGGATGGTGTCATAAACACCCTCGTTTATCGTAGCCGTATTATGGGCCTCGAGGTCCCGGACACTGCATGCCGGGCCTGCAAGAGGGCACCAGAGATGCTCACGCATATTCTATCAGCGTGTCCGGTGAGAGCAGTCTCAGGATACATCCATCGACATAATGCGGCCTTAAGAGTGCTGTACTATTTCCTGCGGCACTCTTACGCGATAGACAAGACGCCAGTGCTGCCGTATGTACCAAGGGAAATTGAGTCCGTTGTGGTGAATGAGAGATGTAAAATATATTGGAACTTCTCATTTGCCACCATCAGGCCGATTGGAGCAACCAAGCCTGATGTCGTCCTCTATGATTTTGATGACAAGGTCATCTATGTCATCGAATTTTCTGCTCCTGCTGAAAATAATATGGAGCGGAAAGAAGAGGAGAAACGGCAAAAATATCAAGATCTCCTGTTCCAGCTTCGTCAGATGAACCGTGGCTTCAGCGTGAAGCTGGTTGTCCTCATTATCGGTTCTCTTGGAGGCATGAAGCAGTCTTTTGTATCTGAATTGTCCATCATTCCAGCGTATAAGTCTCGTGCTTATCAGTTAGCTGAGCAGATGCAGAAGGCTGTTATTCTTGGATCTCTCCGTCTTTTACGGCAATTTGAGTCTGGACTGCAGTGATTGCTTACCCTCCAGTTGGTGGGAGCGGTCACTGTTGTAGAGCGTTTGAATATATTTTCGCTCGCTTGCTGAGTAATCATCGAAGGGGGTCGGAGCCCTCGAAGATTCCTCAGCAATTAATATAGTCAATATATATAATAATAATAATAATAAATAAATAAAATTGGTAATAACAACAAGGAAACGCAAAACATAATATCAACACGTAAGTTAAGAAATAATGTAGAAAATATATGAATGGCTGGCTCGACTCTCCATTGTACAAGATGTAAATCAAGCAATGAAATAAATGAATGATGATGAATGATAAAAATATTTTTTTTTTCATGTTACTGATTGTAAAAAGCGAGGAAAATGTGTTTCAAAGTCGACAGAATCGATGGTTTGTTAAACGTATGAAATTGTTTCATACGTTGTTTCAATATTAAACGATTTTTCATCGATGATTGGTCCTGGAATGGTGAATCAATTCCATTCTGGTAACTAGAGTTGGAAAAAGAATGTGTAAAGTTCGGTCTTTAGATTTGAATAATAGTTTTAATATGCTGGAAAAATAGATTGATCGATCACATCATCGAGCTGGTGAATTACATTTTGGAATAATAGAAACACTGCAGCAGAGTTAAACTCCAGGTCAATCTGTATTCGTTGCCGGTCAGCAAATAGTTGCATCAAATGTCTATATGCTATTGAGCTCAAATACAACAGTGTCTTTTGGAACTTGTAGCAATCAAACCCTTGTCACGACTAGACAAAGGTGTGGAGCAGCAGCTGCTGCAATCAATATACAATAGGCAGTAAATGATGTGCAAGAATTATTTGGACTTAATGATCCAGAATAACCGACCTTATTGAACAAGAATCGACTCTCAAATCTTCAATTTCCTAGGGGGCTTCAGCAATGACAAGTAATAGCAACACCCGTACGGTGGAGCAAAAATTGGCATCAATCTATAGCTCATTAGCAGCTGATTTAGGATAGTTTGGGAGGGATTTTCCCTCAATATTCTTGTATAAATAAATATATTCTTGTATCAAGTGAATAATTGATTGTAATGATTTTCTTGTAGAATCAACATATTCTTGTATGAAGTTAATGGATTATTCATGCGATGATTTCGAAAAAAAAATGGCACCACTTTCCGAGAATGGGCTGTTTCAGTGCCGATGGGGACGACATCTAAAAACCGTGAGTGGAGCGTAATTTGAAAAATTAAATATTTTGTGGAGAAAAATGTAGAGAATATATATATTCTTGCATCAAATAAATGGATTATTCATGCCATGATTCTCATTGTATTTGTTACAATGAAAGGTTTACTTGATAATAATTATTTTTTAATACTCAATGTTACAGCTAGCAGTCGCATTTTTTCTGCATGGAAGTCCCAACTAAAAATTCAGAAAAGCGAGAAATTTGTCAATCAATTCAAAATCATTTTTTGAGTATCTTTTTGTATATTTATGCACCTTCATTGGTGATGGAAATTTTAATTAATTTCAAACTGTTTTTCATTGTGAAACAGTAAAAAACATAAAATGTGAATTAAAAATAAATTACTCATTATATTTTGTGACGTTGAAATTAAATTAATAATCCCAACGCACTGTGTTACTATTCCTTGAATTTATTTCTGTATTCTATTCGGGCCAATTACTCGTTTATCTAATTCATTTCTTCCCTGGTATTTCCCCGGAAAAAGGGAAATATAATGATTTCAAATATTACTATTTTCTCATGAGGACACCAGGATACTGTTCGAGTAAAATTGTACATAAGAACCCAAATTGAGATATTTTACATGTGACCATTTATTAAAAATCTGGATAATTCAATTGTTTGCTCGGGCACTATATGATTTTATTTTGAAACAATAATAACAAGTCTTGGCGTGAGACACCCGCTAACTCTTATACAAAGTGTATCAAATGTGGGGAATATGCAGCGTCCAGCGATATTTCCCCACTCCTTCACTCTCCGTCTCTCTCATACTCATACACTTCTCATTGACCGGTTTAATCAAGTTTCCTCTATTAAATTTCAAGTTTCCGTGGTAATGACGCTTCTATCACTTGCCAATTATTATTTGACAAGTGCCTACAGGCTTATTTTCTCGAGTTTATTAATATTTTACGGGAAACTTGAAAATAAAGATCTTGTGTCCACGTGCCGGCTCGGCTACTCAAGATGGCGTCGCCGGAGAAGCCAGCGATGTCGTTATTTCCACAAATATTTATTCTCAACTGCCGGACACGTTTGGATGCTTCTAAATTAATATTTCTTAATCTCTCGAACGTTTTATTTATTTCGGGTCCGGACCCATTTGTAATTAATTATTCGTACTCAATTTCCGGGTAAATTATTCCCCCACGGTTGGGATCATTTTCGCACACACGCTACACACCTGTCACAGTAACAATATTGCAATTACTCACTTAATACGCTCTTTGGAACTTTGCTCGATTAATCAGCTCGTTGCTGAATTCCGGGCGATTCTGCGGGTCCTCTCGTCAATCCACTTCACGTAATTTATTTATATAATAATAAATAAATTACGATTAGAAATAATTATGAAGTATCTTCAACGAAGACCAAGATCAGAGTAACGTTGTCTATGGTCATCGCTGCCTTCGTCTTCCAAATCCCTCATTTTTGGCCAATCTGCGTGCAGTATTCCCCTCCGGGCTCTCTCTATTGGTCAGCTGGTTTTCGGGTATCGATCGAGGCGCTCGGTGGCACTGATCAATATCATCGGACCAGTTATTCGGTCGATAACTGGATCAATGCCAAACGTCATATGGTAATTGTCTTTGGCCTTGCTCAGCCCCCTGACACTCTGGGCAAGCACTCTCGCCTGAACTGCCGAGCCGTGCGGATGCGTAATAAAAGTGACATTCGAGAATAGTATTTTATTTAACCGTTAATTCAATATAATGTGAACAAATAAAACAAATAATAGACGATAAATCATTGAGCAATATTCTGATGCAATTATGTGAATGAATAAATTTATATTTGTGTATCGCTAAGTAATAAACATCCAAAATTTACGAGATAAAAACAGGCGGCTGCCTGTAGATAATGACAAGTCCAAGATGACGCCCAAGAAAAATGTGGCAACATATGAAAGAAAATTAGAAAATGGACAAAACGGGAACAACAACACCAAAAAAATCCCAAAAAATAGCTAATTGAAAATGAATATCACTGCGGCAGCAATTGACAAAGAATTCAAAAAATTAAAAAGTGAGATGGGCTCAAAAACTCCCTCAATAATTAAACCTAAACTCGCTAAAGCAAGAACGTCAAAAACCAGCACTAATGGCACACACAAGACTGGAAATAATAATCAAGAGAATAATGAGACCCTTGCTACAGATGTGGATGGAAACATCATTGGTGGCGCCCCATCCACCTCAAATAATAATGATGAGACTGGTAACTGGCAGTCCCCCAAAAAGACAAATCATGCCAATAATACAAAACAATTGACACCTCCAGGACTAGTCAAACAAAATAAATTCTCTAGCCTGCAAGATATTAATGACATGGAAACTGATGACAAAAATTCAGAAAACACGCCAGTTTTTCCTAAACAAACACAAAGACAGACCAAGCAAACAAAGCAAAGCCCAATCAACGTAAGGGGCAGTAACATCAAGGATTTAATTAAACTGTTAACCAGTAATCAAATGAACAAAGGCACCTTTGAAATCAACAAAGTAAACAAAGCTGAAGACATCAGTATTACCACATACACAATTGATAACTTCAATAAAGTGAAAACTATCCTGAAAACAGCAAATCAGCATTTTTACCATTATACCCCTGAAGCATCAAAACCAAAATCACTGGTACTGAAAGGCATCAAGGGAGAGTTCTCCGAGGCTGAGGTAAGTGAGGAACTGAAAACTCTTAACTTAGAGAGAACCGAGATACTTAAAATATCCAAAACATGTTTCAACAAAAGAAATCCAGACAATTACTGCTTCATCATCCAAGTATCACCAGATTCACCAACAAAAGAGCTAACAGACATCAAATGTCTATTATACCAAAGAGTAAAATGGGAAAATCTCAGGAAGAAAGAGATCTTCCAATGTTTAAGATGTCAAGGACTGGGACATGCTAGCACCAATTGCCAATTACCATATACATGTGTGAAGTGTGGCAACTCCCACCAGCCTGGCGAATGCCCAATTGCTACAAATAGTGACAGAACTGCCCTGAAATGCGCAAACTGCAAAGAGACAGGGCATCCAGCGTCATACAAGGGATGTAAATATCACAGAGCAGCCCTGAACCTACTGAACAAAAACAGGAAGATCACCAAAACAAACACACAACAAAGACTAGCAGACATCAACGGAATGGTTAATCCAACAATTTCATATGCAACACCAACGAGGAACAGCACGAACTCCAACAGCCCATGCAAAGAGCACAAATCAGAACAGACAATTTAATAAATAGTACAACACTAAACTCAGATCGAGCACAAGGAACGAGCCAGCAGAGTAAACCCAATAATAACAGGAATGCTGAGGATACTGACAAAAATGGAATTCCAGTCTGGGCAACAGAACTAAGAAGAGATCTTTTCGAATTCGTATCGACAAAAATGACAGAATTGTTATTAATGATTACCAATAACAAGGCCAAAATAGACAACATAATAGAAAATGTTGTTACTCATTACGAATAATGGGTACAACAAGACGAAATGAAAACCAACAGACTCAGAATTGTCACAAACAATTCAACAAGACATTCGACAACCTCAAGATTGCAGCAATAAATGTGAATTCAATTATTTCACAGCAAAAAAGATACTCACTATCAAGATTCATAGAGGACAATGAAATTGACATTGCATTAATCTCCGAAACAAAATTAAATGCTAAACATAGAATCAGTTTGCCAAAACATGACATCATAAGATCTGACAGACGTAATGCAAAACAAGGAGGTGGCACAGCTATCGTAATTGACAGGAACATCAATTATGAAGTAATAACACACCCAAATTCCTTCAAAAATAACATAGTAGAATATACAATAGTAAAAATATCGACAATAAATCAGAAGAACCTGTTTATTGTCAGCATATATGCAACGAATAACAGTCATATAGAACGAATTTTTGTTGATGAGCTGAATAACCTGTTCGAGAAATTACAATTACAAAGAAGCGATAATTATTACATCATTGCCGGGGACATGAACGCCAGGCATACCACAATGGGAGACAGAAGTAATAATGATCGTGGGAAACATCTGGTAAAATGGTTCCAGAAAAATCTAGACAGATACAGGATTCGTCTACACACACCAGAAGAAGCAACATACACCCCAATGCAAACATTCACAGACTTATGTATTGCTGATGTAAGAGTAAAAATAATCAACACGAAAAATAATAAATTGAGAACTGAATCATATGATAGTGACCACAAAGCTCTGATGATACAAGTAAAAATGGAGGATGGGGAACAGTTCTCAGAGGCAGAAGCTCCTCAACCTCTGCTTATGCATAAACTCACAAAATGGAAATTATTCTCCAAATACATCTCACAAAAATATAGTATAAACATCGACGATTCTGAAAAATTGTCCATTGAGCAAATAGATAAGCACCTAGATGAGCTGACAGAACTAATCAATGAAACTATCAATGCCACCGTTCCTAAACCAAATAACAAAGGAAATATAGATAAATATGTTAACAAGAAAATAATAAAGTTACATAAACAAAAATCATACCTCTTGACAAAATTGAACAAACAGCTGCGAGCAGATCCCAACGGCAACTCAATATTATACCAAAGAATTAAAACTTCACTAGCGTTAATAAAAGAGAAAGTAAGACAAGAATTTAGCAATGCAGTTGAAAAACATTGGATAGGAATATTCACTTGTAATACCCCGAGTGCTTGAAAATTAGCGGGTATTTCACAAAAGTTTTATTGCTCAGCAACACGTGCGTGAAGTTTGGCAGTAACAAAATCCCGAGCACTCGCGTGCGAGGGATTTTGTGACAAACTGAACGCACACGTTGCTGAGCGGTTAAACTTGAGGGAAATACCCAATTCATTTTCAAGCACGAGGGGTATTCGGGGGATTATTTTTTTGATTCCAATTTTGGCGAAAAGGTGCACGGATTTGACATTTTCGTGGGATAAAGTGGGTTGGAATTTGTTTAAAAACGTTTGCTTGCTGCTTAGCAACAGCCGTGGTATTACCAAAAATTATCGAAATAATACACACCACGTGATGTCAAATCCCGTGCTCCTATTGGTCGAAATTGGGATTGAAAAAATAATCAAGAAAATTAACTACAGAGATTCAGAAAAATTTATGCCCACCATAAACAGATTATTCAGGCCAAGGGAAAACCAGCAGATTGCGGATATACACATTGATGTGAACTCACTAGATATAATAGGAAAATCGCAGATTGATATAACAAACACACCCGTAGAAAATGGGAAATACATATTCACTGACACGGTAGAAAAACTCAACGCCATAGGGGCATACTACGAAACTATCAACTCTCCACGTCACCTGAACGAAGGAACGGTGTTGAAAAATATTGTACTGAATAAAACAAACGAATTCAAAACAAAATTCGCACAAGACAGAAACGATAACACAAGTATCACAGAATTCAGTGAAAGAAACAGAGCCAGCCACCCAAGACCAATCCCTGAACAATTCACATACTTCACAAACCCAACAGAAGTAAAGGGCATTATAAAAAGACTCCCCAATAAGGTCTCAAGCGGGAATGACAAAATCCCGAACGTAGTAATAAAGCATCTCCCTGATAACATCATCAGAGACTACACGGTACTCTTTAACAACTGCATAAACATCAACTATTTCCCAAAAAGTTGGAAGGAATCCAAAACAATACCAATCCTCAAAAAAAATAAATCGCAGAATGAACCATCAAGCTACAGGCCCATATCTCTCATGCCGAACATAAGTAAAGTCTTCGAGATCACGATAAACAATGCAATGATAAACCACTGCAATGCCAATGAAATCATTCCAGACAATCAATTCGGATTCCGGTTCCAACATTCCACTACTCACGCCATCAATAAATTGATGTCCGACATCAATACACATATCTGTCACCAGAAAAAAGTAGGAGCAACTTTAATAGATATAGAAAAGGCTTTTGACTCAGTTTGGATGGAAGGACTCATCTACAAATTGATCAAAAAAGGATTCCCATACTCACTCATCAAAATGATTTGGGACATGATAAGAGACAGGTCATTTACAATATGGGACGGAAACAGCTCCTCGGATGTAACCTTCAAAATAAATGAAGGGTTACAACAAGGCACAGTGAACTCACCCTGCCTATTCACAATATATATAAGTGATGTGATACAAGCTTTTGGACTGAACAGTGGCAATGATACGCACTCATTAGCATACGCTGATGATATCATAATCTACACAGCGGGTAAACAAGTCAACGAAATTCAAAGTAGGCTAGAAGAGCTAGTAAATAAAACCAATAACTGCCTAGCAATGTGGAACCTGAGAATCAGTCCACCGAAATGCGAATCCATCCTGTTTCGTAAACCCTGGGATAATCTCTCAAGAAAATTCAGAACGGAAATGGCCACCTTCAAAGTCACCACACATCACCCGGACACTAGAGCCCCAATAGAAATTCCATCGAAAAAAATAGTACGATACCTAGGTAAACATATAGACCACCTAGTTAGATGTGCCAAACACGTCGACACACAACTCCAGAAAGCTAAGAACAGATTCAGTTCTTTGGGCAGACTCTTCCACAACAAAAACATCACCAGCAGAGCGAAGGTCATTTGCTACCTGTTGCTCATCAGACCCCTGCTCACATACGCCGCTCCCATCTGGTGGAACCTAGGAGCAAACCAGATGGAACAAATCAGAATGTTCGAGAGAAAGCGTCTCAGGACAGCACTCAAACTACACAGATCCTGGTGCAGCAATTATAAACATAAGGTAAGCAACAAGATGCTGTACGATACTGCAGATATCCCCAGAATTGACAATCATGTACTGAAACTGACAAGAGACTATTACCAAAAGGCCAAGTCGATAAACAACAACCTCATACAGAGCCTGACTATCAACGACCCCATACTAACAGTGCACGCAGCAACAATAGGATATGCACCACCACAGTCCTTCATTTATTTCGACAGACTGGGACTGATACAGAATGAAAATAATATCCCGATAATTTACCATTACAACAGACACAAAACCAATAAAAAAATTCCACTAAACTGGGACAGACACCACAGGATAGTTTACTCAACCGCTATACCCAAAAGAGACTCACTGGACTTCACGAGACTTGCGGAGGATCGGTACTGGTGGCTGGACAATACGGCTGCCATGATACCTAAACTCAAAAGCAGATATAATAACGTAAAGCATCTTGTTGCGGCCTATGAAAAAAATAATAAGCGTGGGAGGAAAAAGAAATAAACCAAATAGATCCATAGGGACTTAGAAAGTAGAGTTAAAGGGAGGAAATATTGATTATGAGAATATTTCTCTATATAATAAGTTGTTTGGTTATGGACGAATAACCATTAAAAACACTCACGCACTCACACTCACACAGAGCCACTCGAATTTCTTTATCGGTCATCGGCCTACTGACCGTGACCTACTCAACTTTGGCACTCGAGGCGCCACTTGATTGACAGGTGTTCTGACCCGCAATCTATCGAATGATAGATTAATTAATTCAGGACACCTGCCATATTTTCTTGGAATTCTCATCCTTATTCTCGAAAGAGCTATTCTCGCGTCAAGTGCAAAAAGTCTTCTCAGAATTTCTCATATATTATCAATTAAAAAATTGTTAATAGAAACTCTCAAAACTCTTGATTATCTCAATTCAATTATTGTTAAAACAAAAAGTGATTAAGGCTGTGATAAATAATTTGATTATTTATAATAAAGTTACAATTAAATCGAAAATCTCGTGCACGCTTCATTTTTTGACTCATACCACGCTCCTCTCAAAATCCGATTAAATCTCGCGAATCATTAAAAAATATTCAAAAAACCAGTGAACAACTCAAACATAAGTTGATTAGCATTTCAAATTTCCATTCTCTTTATTGAATTATTATTTTTCTTTTTTTTACTTTTTTTCGTATCATTTTCAACTCATAAGTAGCCAATTTCTGTGGCTGTGATAGCTAATCGCCTGTAAATATGTACATAAATAGCTGTAAGGAATAGTGATAAGTTTAAAATAAAGCCAGTGTGGTTTTTATTTCTATATAGGACAAGTAGAAAAATTTTACACACTAAAAAAAATTTAAATATATATACAGAAAGCCATTGATACCTGAGGCTCAAAAGTTTATACAATAAATACCTTTTATTTTCATTACTGATCTGTATAGAAGATGCACATACTCTAGGAAGTAGAGACGTAGCAAGAAGCCACAAAACTTTCATTTATACTCACACATAATGTTAAGGTTTTTGTTCGCTAAGTTTATTACACCTCTATGAAACAAATAATGTAATTCTTTCAATTTAATAAACTTTTAAAAAAAAAAAAAAACACTCTGGGCAAGCAAGTGGAGACGGTTGTGAAGCTAAAAGGAACTAAACCGCATGGTGGCGCTGGCATTTAGGTACAGTCGCACTAATAAAAAAGTCGACACCCGCAGCGTGACGAAGTTGAAATTTATATGGTGTGGCATGCGAGCCGAAGAAAGCCGACGTCAAGTCTTTCGCTAGTACGACAATACCGAGTAGAGCCACTTTATTGAATACATCAAATAGAGTGCCGTAAATTTAATTATTGTTCTCGATACGATAGATGATAAATTAGTAAACAAGAATTGAAATAGAGGCCTCAATATAATCTGTACTCCTTAAATAATCACATTTGATGGAAAAAATCAATATGATATAAAAAAAAACTAAGATCATACGATAAAACTGGTAATTTTGGAAATTAAATTTCAGGATTTAATTAGTTCATTTCGTTGTTATAGCGGAATGAAAATCGACTCCTTTTTTACGAAAAATTGTCTACTTTTTGATTATTGAATGAAAAATATTAGCGTTTCTAGGGAAAAAATGGAGAAAAGTTGGAATTTCTGAAAAAACGATTTCTTCGAGCACTCAGTAGTGAAGAATATATTTTTCAAGTTATCGTACTGCTCAGATTTTTCAAACATTACATGTTTGTTAACGTACTGAAAAAACCAAAAATCGGAGCGCTCGCTACCCTGAGTATCAATTGTTCATCTTATCAGTGTGCACCTCTCTCGCTGAGGATGGATACTGTGAATTGATTTTTCGTTCAGAAAACTTGAAAAAACAGTTTTTGAACAATTCGATTTCCCTCAGCCACTATGGAGCTGATTGAGCTGAAATTTCAGTGAGCATATGAGGCAAACATAGTGAATATACCGGCAAATTTTCAGATCAATACATACACCCGCCATCAAAAAAAGCGATGAAATACGTCATCACACACACACACACACACACACACAAACACACACACAAATACACACATACATAAATTTTTAAAAAAATATCATTCTTCGAAATTTCCGATCATTTGGAGTCATATTCTAATGAAATCTCCAATCCGGGAAAAATCACGATGACAATGCTTCCAATCGGAAGCAAAAAACTAAAAATTAACTTTTTGAAACATCCAAATTTCTTTTTTTGGAAGAAAACTATTTGCCTTCCAGAAAATCATATAAAATGTGAAATTAACTTGAATTGCAATGAAGTTGAAAGGTTTGATGGAAGTTTTTACATAAAACAGATCTTGAATTGGCGTTATGTTCGTATTGTTGATGTACGAGCCCGCCCAAGACTGGCACTAGAACCGCTGGCGCCGCCTGGTGGGAACGTAATTGCGGAGTCATAACTGACCCCCCCTCACTATAAGGAGAAAATGGGTGAGTTGCACGGGGCTGGCCTTGCTTCACCCATTCCTCTCTTTCCGGGTTCATTGCCCGTTCAGTTTCAGCCTTCCCTGACGTTTAGCGCGGTGTTTCCCTTTTTTCCGGGCCGCTACACGTTATCAGCTGTAGTTCCGGGAATTTCTTACAACTTTGGCGGCACCTGAGGGTTCCGGGTTGATGTCCTTCGCAGTTGTGGTCCTTCCAGCTTCAAGTTCCCTTGACCAAAGTTCCTGGAGCGTATCTGTCTCATCCATTCTCCCTCTCGATTCATTCACCATACAGACTCACACACATGCTAACCGGAGCAGGGAGGATAGGGGAAGCACGCTCATTCTACCTTTTCCTATAATTAGTTAATGGGCATTCTTGCCCGTTACATTTTTATTATTATTTTAATAATAAAAATGATTTATTTTTCTATAATCCACCATTTCTCATGTTTTTTTAATAAATAATTTGTTTATTAATGAATTAAAATTCAACTAAGCCCTTCTCCAGTGGATTTTGAGTGTTTCAATACAAAAATGAATAATAGCTGTGAGTATAATGTGTATTCTTGAGAGAAACATATTTTATCACACAGTAAATTCATGAAATTTTACGTAAATGAAGACGTATTTTCTCTGCAGTGAATGAATACTCTAATTGGTATAGATTCCTCTGAACATAAGTGGAGAATTAATAGAAAGAAATTGCATATAAACTTCATGCAATTACTCCCTGTCATTAACGACATCAGTGATAACTGCGCTAGAAATGTGAATTCTTCTCTATTATGTACCCAAATTTCATATTATCGATCTTGAAATTCCTCCTAATTGCGATTTCCTTCATATAATATAATGAATAATATCCACTCAATGGAATTGAATATCAAGAGATATAATATATTTTTCTCCCCAGTAACGAAAGTTGACCTGCAATTCCACGAAAAATTTCAATAAATAGTCATATTCTTGAGAGTCTCCCTCAAATTCTTTTGCTTATTTATAGATTAATCAGAACAAAATGTATATCGAAGGAGGAGAACATTTGTCAAATTGTAATGATTCATCTTGTTCTTACCTGAATCTTTTTACAATTTGGAAATAATTCGATTGAGATTCAACCAAGCTTTCGAGTGTTGAGTTCTGAAAAATATAGTTTTGGACAATGGACAATTGAATTTTAATTGAATAGCGAAGCTATTCAAGAGATTGTTCCATTGTATTTCATCGAGCGGATTGATAATTTGCGAATATTTGCTTATTTTTTACACAACTACTTAAATACTGCTGTGAATACAACAGTAGTTTAAAATGGAAGACCTTGTACTGATAGAAGTCAACAGGTACTTTCATTAATTGGATGAATCTTGCACAAAAATACACCCAGCAAAGAAATTAAGGGAACGGTAAATTTTGTCAGGTTTTTGCTTGATTTTCAAATGGCTGTAACTTCGTTAAAAATGATCGTATCAGAATAAAAAAAAAATCGTTGGAAAGCTTGAAGTCTCTACTCTTGAAATCTTGAGATAAAAATTTTTCATGACCATTCGTTATAACGAGATAGGAGAGTTGAAAGCGGAATTTTTTTTTTTTTCATTTTTTCAACTCGTTCCACGGACTTCAAAAAAATTTTCTCGACTTAATCTTTATGAGGATCGTGTAGCTTGGTCTTTCAGCTTCAATTTCTTTTTTTTCCCTACTACCCTTTGTTGCTGAGATATTGTCGATTGAATCAAAAAACACCCTTTTGTCTTCATTCGTCGATATCTCAGGAACTACTGATCGCACAGCAAGCGGATGATGAGATTCGTGAACTTCAATAAATTTCCTGTGAGATTCTCGCACTGCTTGATTGAAAAACAATTTTCTTCCAATTTTAAAATTGGTTCGAAAAAGTACCAAAAAATTGATTTTTTTCCCTTTTTCGAAAATTGCCCTGCATTTTGCGAATTTTGCGAAAATTGAAAATGTTCCAACGTTTTTCTCTAGTTCAGTGTGTGCTGGAACACCCCCTAAATTTTCAAGCCAATCGTTTCAATCGTTTTTTTTCCCGTATGAACAAAGTTTCAGCAAAAATTAAAGGAACACTTTTTTGTGCCCTACACACCAATTAATGATGATTAGGGCCGAAAATGTTTCTTCTCCGTTATTTTTCCGCCATTCTTTGTGCAAAATTTGTTGAATTCCATCGAAAAATGAGAAGAATGAAAAAAGAAGAAAAATTAATTAAAAAATCAAAAAAATAATTTTTTTTAACGAAAAAAAATTGAAGAAAAAATTGTTTGAAAAAATCTGCTGAGTCACCATCTCTCCAAATCAAATGCGATTCCTGTGTTTTTTTTTCATTTTTTAAATTTTTTTTCTATGTTTTCTACTGGCTTCTTGAGAACAAAAATTGATTTTTTCATTGATTTTCAAAAGAAGAAAAAACATCTAATTTTCCATTGATTAAGAAAAAAATTTGAATTTTTTATTGTTAAAAAAAAATTCGAATTTTTTATTGATTAATGAAAAACAAAATTTCAATTTTTTTATTGTTTTTTTGTTTTTTTCATTGTTCTTTCTTTTCGATGAAATTCAATAAATTTTGCACAAAAAATCACGGAAAAATAACGGAGAAAAAACATTTTCGGCCCTAATCCTATTAATTGGTGTTTAGGGCACAAAAAGTGTTCCTTTAATTTTTGCTGAAACTTTGTTCATTCGGGAAAAAAAAATGGTCGAACCGATTGGCTTGAAAATTTAGGGGGTGTTCTAGCACACATTAAACTAAAGAAAAACGTTGAAACATTTCCAATTTTCGCAAAATTCGCAAAATGCAGGGCAATTTTCAAAAAAGCAAAAAAACTCAATTTTTCGATACTTTTTCGAACCAATTTTAAAATTGGAAGAAAATTCTTTTTCAATCAAGCAGTGTAAGAATCTTACAGGAAATTTATTGAAGTTTACGAATCTCATCATCCGCTCGCTGTGCAATCAGTAGTTCCTGAGATATCGATGATTAAAGACAAAAAGGTGTTTTTTGATTCAATCGACGATATCTCAGCAACAAAGGGTCGTAGGGGAAAAAAAAAGAAAATGAAGTTGAAAGATCAGGCTACAGGATTCTGATAAGGGTTGCATCGAGAAAATTTTTTTGAAGTCCGTGGAACAGTTTGAAAAAAGGAAAAAAAAAGAAAAAAAAAATTCCGGTTTCAACTCTCTTATCTCGTTATAACGAATTGTCATAAAAAATTTTCATCTCAATATTTTAAAAGGAGAGACTTCAAGCTTTCCAACCATTTTTTTAAAATCCTGATACGATGATTTTTGGCGAAGTTACAGCTATTTGAAAATCAGGCAAAAAACTGGCAAAATTTACTGTTCCCTTAATTTTTTTGCTGGGTGTAGACTGGAAATTATAGAAATTCAATGTTAAAATCCAGATGACAAATGCAAATATCCATTAATTTTTTTACATGAAATGTATGGAACTAGAAGGGCTTTGAATCAATGAGTTAGTTCTTCAATCGTACAAGGCATCCATTCCGATGATGATTATCGGAGTTTCGTAGCAACATTATTGTTTTAGTCTTCTTTGTTCTATAGATTCGCGATATAAATAAAGAGAATACTGAAATACCATGAATTCTTGGCTCAACCGTATTAAGATTATGCCCATATTTTTTCAAGTTCTGGAAAAAACCTTTTTTTTTCTTCAAGAAAAATTTCTATTTTTATTGCTTTATGCATTGTTCCCAGTCAGAATCACCGATGAAGCTTCACCATTTTTTTAGGATTTAAAATCTTTTATTTAGATTTTTCCTGAATACGCCAAATCTGAATACAGATAAAAGTACTCATGACTTTCCATAATGAATCAATTTCAATATGATGGTATCGCATGAATTCATGAACATAATTGGAAAAATTGATTCAATGATTCATCAATAGTAATTCAATATATTGGAAATCATCAATTAATAGGAGCAATTGTTGATCCGAATCATGATAAATTCTATCGTAATGAATATTTCTGTAGAAAAACGTGGCCAAGTACATGTTTCTGAGAATTCCTCTCTTTAAAAAAAAAATGAGATAATTCGGAAGAGCCAAGAATTTGAATTATTCCGCGAAGGTGGACGATAAAGAAAAAAAATGAATACGATTAGATGGGGATTCGGTAGGAAAAATCAGAAACTTGGCCTTTTCGATTTTGTAACGTGACTTTTTACCCGGGGGGATAAAAAGCCACCGCGCCATCCCTCCCTCCGCCTCTCTCACACACTGTCCCTTAATTAAAACCTTTTACCGGGCGCCAGGTGGTTTTTATGGAACCACCAAACCGGAAGTTCCTCGGTGGAGTCCTGCCCTACATTTTACGGCTCATAACCGGCCCGTAGCAGCCAGGAGTTCCGCCGAGAACGGAACGAAATAGGCGGAAGGGGGGAGGTGTTACTTTTCTCCCGGCTAGCCCCCGAGAGAAAAAAACGTGACATGAGTCAGGGGTGGAATCGGTGGTGTTAACCCGATCCGTTGCCATTTCCCATTAACACAAAGAAACCCCAAAAAAAACCTTCGGAAAACGATTCCCTGAAAACCAAAAGATACCTGAAAAATTGAGAAACTTGGGGAAAGGAGAATAAAAAAAAGTACTCGAAAACACCAAAAGAATCGGGTAAAATCGGAGTATATTAACAAAAGAAATGATAATTACAATTTTTCTCGACTCGAAGATTTAATAATCATCGGGAAACTTTAATATAAGACAAAAGAAGTTATTGCATAAAAATACGAATTATCGAAAATTAAATTTGAAATAATTTACGGAAATGAATGATTTTAGTTATGACTATTTTAATTCTAGGTAGTACAATAACCATCCAAAAGGCCCGGATTGCTCGGAACTCGTCCGAGGTATACGGGTGACGTTATACGGGGGGAAGGGGGAAATTGAAATGCTTCGTTCAAGAATTAACGCATTTTTCTTCCAAAATTATATTTCCGTTCTCTTTAATAAAAAATCGGAATATGTTTCGGGAGGGGTAAATTTGGGGTCGTTGGGTTCGTCTACTTAATCCCTATCGAGTGGGATGCGTTTCGGGATTTTTCAATGGGAATTTCGGGACTTATTACTGAAATTCTATTTTCCCTACCCCAACGTAACGAGTGCGAGTGAGATAGACTCACTACGCGTCACGGCAAGTAAAAGGACGCGGGGTTCTACTTGTTAACGTCCATAAGATTGGAACCTTAACGTCACGGCGATTTCTTTCGTTGATTAATTAATTAATTACTTAATTAATTGTTTCGGGAATGAGTCGGAAATTGACGGCTAAATCGACACGGGAGTCAAGGGGATCTTTGGGCTAACGATACTTTCTCTCACCCAATTCGATGATTTTTCTCCTTGGGCTCTCCTCATCCTCTGGACAAAAAGGCCTCTCCACATCTTGTCGACGTTCTGCTCTTGCTGACTCTTGGGGGGAACTCCGGGACCTCCACGTCTTCCCTCGATGCCGGCTCTCTCACGACTGCTGTGGCTCGGTGGGTCCTCACGTCTCCACTCGATGCCGGCTCTCTCACGACTGACTTTTCAGACGCGATCAGTCGTCCGGGGGGGGAGGGGCTCTACGCGGTCTCTCGTTCGAGCCGACTCATGCCCCTCGGTACCGCCAGGGCGCATGACAGTCGCGCTCGCCACGGGACTTGCTTCACGCGGGAATATTTGAAACACACAAAACTCAACGTTTCCGTTGCGGCCTTTCCTTTAGCGTTTCTCCTTAATCTTGCGACCGGGCTACTTTTCGGAGCGCTTCTCCGGGGATCCTTCAACTAAACTTATCTACCTAAAATGATACTGGACACGGATCTTGTCCGTTAATGCCCCTTAACTTAACCGGGACTCAACCCATTATTAACTCCAAATTTCCTTAAACTAAACGGGATTCACCTCCCAAAACGTCACGAGTGAGGCACAGATCTCGTCTGCTGATGCCTCCTAAAACTAAACGGGAAGTACATAAATTCCACGAGTGAGGCACAGATCTCGTCTGCTGATGCCTCCTAAAACTAAAACGGGCCTCTATCCGAAAAAACACGATTGGAGTACTATGAGGCACGGATCTTGTCCGCTGCTGCCTCCCAATCTTCACTTAAATTAATACCAAACATAATTAATCAACACATTTAGGATCCCCTTATTGGGAGCGCCCTTTTTACGGGGCTTTCCGCGCTTTCTCCAATCCCTAACCTCGCTTCCGCTTTAAACGGTCGCGTCACGGGGATTCTTACGGGGTTTTTCAGGGTTACGTTACGGGGTTGGATGGGGTTTTCGGGGTCGTTTGCCTTTTGTTTTGTGCGCGACGGTTATTGTACTTACCTGTGTTCTGCTAGTATTCCTGCTGCACAACGAGAACCTTCGGGGCTCGTTACAATTTTCATCAATGATTTTAATTCGAATTCAGATGCGAAAAGGCCAAGTTTCTGATTTTTCCTACCGAATCCCCATCTAATCGTATTCATTTCTTTTCTTTATCGTCCACCTTCGCGGAATAATTCAAATTCTTGGCTCTTCCGAATTATCTCATTTTTTTTTGAAAGAGAGGAATTCTCAGAAACATGTACTTGGCCACGTTTTTTTACAGAAACACCCGTTTCTGTTTTTTCTCCCAGATTTCATGATTTTTTTAGAATTTTTTGGAATCTATCTTCAATAAATTGCTGAAAGTCGATAACTACTTACCAACGAATGGTAATCTTCTTTATCGACTTTCAGTTTTCACTCCGATTTTATCGATAGACTGACTGTCAACGTGAACGACAGTAATGCCAACCCTCTAAAAAAAATCTGGCCAAATCATTGAGATAATGAAAAGGCCGAAAAAGTGGATTTGCGACCGTTGCTATGTAGCGTTTTCAATTAAATGTTGCTCATAAAAAAAAAACAAAAATCACCATTCGAATGCTCGATGTCGAATTAGGTGATGTAACTAAGGCTATTTTTGTCGTAGGTTGCTTCGTTTATTACTAATTAAATAATGAAAAAAAAAGAATAGTGGAGGGGGAAGCTCTGTCCGGAATATATCTACGCTCAGCATCGGGCCTCCAACATGTACTTGGCCCGACACGCTAACGCGTATCTTGATCAATTGTGAGAAAATTTGTATATTATCAACAGAAACTCATGCTTTCATTCTGCAAATTAAAACTTTCTTATAAAAATTGAGCGAATGCTTCACACAAGAAAACATTATCCGAAATGAAGAATGGCGATAATTGATAATATCATTTAGATAATTCTCCGGAATCGCATCTCTTATGCTATCATACGCGCCTGAATTGACTAAATACTATAATACATCCATTTATCAGTAATGGTATTGCACATTGTAAATTAAATATATTTTCCAATTTAATATTTACCGCGCATAACACCGGTAGAATTGATTCAAATATCCATTCCATAGAGATCAATTCTTATCTCCTATGATCCAACGCCGAAAACTTTTCGACTAAAAGTTAGTAGCTGGCACACATCATATGGGTGCATGACAGAAATATAAGAACATATTCCTACTAAGTTTCTAAATATAAGAATCAAGTTCATAGCTTCTTCTATATAGCCTATATGATTTCATTTGCATTCACTGAATCATTCGTTGAATCCAACAGGAATGCTTCTGTGAAACATATGATCGATTCGGAGGAATTTGAAACCGATAGGTTAAAAGACGCTAGTTTGTCCAAAAGATAGGACTAGACCAAGGGAATACAAGAGAAATCTCTTGGAACATCCATGAGATTAGCACTTACATCTCCCTCTTGCGTCCCAAATCTTCTACACTGCTAATGAAACTCCGTTATTTTATAGCTTATATCCAGAAACTCTCTATGAATACTCTCATTCGTTCAATCGAAACTCATGAATGGTTCATTCAATACTACATGAAGTAATAATATATTTACTTGGGAAAAGTAATCAAGTCTCCGATATTAGAATTTTTTCCTGTCAGTGTGGCGACCTGGAGCTGATCTTAAATAAAGGGTGAGCTCATTTTCTATCGATTTATGGGGTTTAAGAAGGAAAACGGCAATTTTTTCAAGTACTTATAGGGCAAAACCTGATTTTCCGAAGATGAGACATAAATATTTGAAAAATTAATTTTAAAATTCTGATGTAATATAATGGAAAGAGAACGAAAAATAATAAAGACAAGAATTTTGTATTATAAGAATTATCATAATAAGAATGAGACTACTTGATAGCGCCTTTTCTCCAATCATTTTTTTTTCATTTGCCAGAAAATCCATGTTTCAATAATTTTCCACATGAACGCTGGAAATTTGTGTATTTTTTAATTTAACCATCATATGTTCTCATTATATCCCAGTTCAGCAGCTAAATAAATGTAATTTTGAGGGAAAAAAAGAGTTATTTTCTGAAATTTCCCTTCCATAAATTCGTTCAAACTGCCTTTGATTTTATAATAGGGGAGGGTGAGGTAAAATGGTGATTCTAATTGAACGGATCGAAATAGAGATTTTTTGATGATTCCGTTGGAAAGCTGAGGAAATCTTAGGCGGAAAACATGTGTCAAGTGTTTTTTGCTTCCGAATGGAAGCATTGTAAACGCGATTTTTTTCGTTTTCAAGATTTCATCGGAATATGACTCAGAATGATCCAAAACGTCGAGAAATGACATTTTTTAAAAATGTCTGTATGTGTGTGTGTGTGTGTGTGTGTGTGTGTGTGTGTGTGTGCGTGTGTATGTGTGACAGATATCGGCTCATTGCTCAGCAACGGTAATACTTGGTGAGCCGAAAATTTAACAGTACTTTCCCTCCCCGTGCAAATTGCTGTCAGTGAAATTTCAGCGAAATCGGTTGAGTACTTTTCGAGAAAATTCAAATTTTCGAAAAATCGTTTTTTCGACTTTTCTTCGCGAAAAATTGATTCACAGCCCGCACTCTCAGCGATAAAATAGATCTCATTTGAACTCACAATTTTCACTCGGGGTAAATTTTGCTCAGATTTTTCGTTTGCAGATAATTTCAATTACAGTGTTTTTTATCCTGAATTTACTATACACGCTAGCTGAAAAACTATTCGAGTTAGAGACTTCAAATTTTGCCAGTTCGTGCATCTAATGAGTGAAAAGTTTGGTATTGAAATTGGGCAAAATCGCTCCAGTAGTTTCTGAGATATTGTCCAAAAACCATTTTATGAAAAAAGGTTATATCTCCAAAACTATCCGAGCGATTACATCCAAGTTCAGCTTAAAAGATTCATCTCAATGAGCCCCACAAATGGTGAGAATTTCAGATTTTTCAGAAGAAGGCTCTTGTAAGGATGTTCGATACATTAGTTTTTTCAAAAATCACGGTTTTCCTTAGCTTTCTGCCTAGGAACACTACTATTTTTTATTTCACCATTCGAAAGTAGACAATTTTTTCTACAAGATAGGTACCTTTTCATTCTGACGACATTCAGAAAAAATAGAAATCCTATTTGGAACCCGAACTTCAATTTTTCAGATCTGTCGTAGGATTTTCCATTTATGATTGAAAGATTGTTTTTTTTTTGTGGTAAACATGAATAAATAAAGTTCACCAAAGATCGAACCATCATTAAATTTGTCCTTACAAGCGAATTTACTTCGTGCAAATGTCCACTTATGACAATTGTTGTGAAACCAAATTTCGTTACTGCATTTAGAATAATGAAAAAAATAAATTGTAATCTCATGGATAATTTATATAAAAATTCCATTCGGAAGCATTTTGCCAATCGAATTGGCAAAATATTAAATGTCGCACAAGGAATGGGGCTTGCGAATAACGCACAGGATACAACGCTTCTGCTTGTTTTCTTAATTTTTTAGAAAATTTACTTTTTTGGCCAAGTTTTGAAGGGATTTTCCTTTCAAAAATCGAAACAATTCACGTTTTCGACGATATCTCGAGTTCTGTTGATAGCAGCGACCTGGGGCTGATCTTAAATGGAAGGTAAGCTCATTTCTCATCGATTGATGCGGTTCAAATTTTTTTTTAATCCAATTTTTCAAATAGTTATGTGTTAAAAATTATGGCATTTTTCTTGCCCTGACTTTTACGGGAGGAAACCCGAAGCAACTCGCCGTGGCTTCCTCGTTGATTTTCTCCTTGTAGTGCGCTGTATTTTCTGATGACTTACTCTTTTGCAGGCCAAAGGATATTTCTCAGTGGATGGATTTAAGTGGATTTTCACAAAGATACGGAACACGTGAATTATATCAAAATATATAAACTCTTTAATGATTTGACTAGAATACACTCTTTGATACTCTGATCGCACTGATTCTATATATTGTCTCTTTTTGATGATTGTCTCTATGATTCAATTGTCTATTCGATAATTGTCTCTATTTTTTCATGATTGTTTTAACTCTGCACACTGCATTTGATACCGGGCGCAAATCGTTATTAAACCGTTATGCCGATCACTGACTCGATTCTCAACTCAGCGGATCTGACCGGTTCTATCGAACCTTTCCTACTGTGTCTATCGACCTAAGCGTTAATTGCGCGATAGTTTCTTGATAGTTATGAAGATCATGATGATCTTCACTTGATGAGTTTCACATGCCAAGGGTTGCCCCGTTGGCGGCTACAGTAGTAGTAGAACGTGACTCGTTGAGTTCCACGCGACGAGTAGAAGGATTTGTAGGACTACGCCGCTGTGATTCCCCAAATTACCCCTGGTGTCGATATCGATAGTTATCACGTTTTGATAGACTTCCTGATCCCGCGGTAATTTAGATCAGACGGTAATTCAGCTGCTTTTCCAATATTATGTCTCATCTTCGAAAAATCAGGTTTTGCCCTAGAAGTACTTGAAAAAATTGATATTATCCTTTTCAAACCCTATAAATCGATGGGAAATGAGCTCACCCTTTATATAAGATCAGCCCCAGGTCGTCATGATCAATAGAACCCGAGATATTCCCGAAAAACTTAAATTTTTTGAGAACAGAAGGACCTTCAAATCTTGAGGAAAAAAATGAAATTGACAAAAAATTCTAAGAACTACTTCTAACATATCATTTCCATGATAAATTTTCTCAGCTCTTCGGTGGAATGGCAAAAACCCAATGATTTCCCAGAAATTTCTATCCCATAATTTTTTGCTTTTTGATTATATACTAAGTAAAATGAACTTTTGAATTTAGCCAAAACTACTTTTGTAACAAATTTCATAGTCTACAAAAAAAGTCTCTTGCTAAATTCTGATAAATTCATTAATTTGCAAGTTATTTGTAAAATAATGAACTATTTATAAAATAATGAACAGGCTAGAACTTTCAAGAGCTGCTGGTGGATTCTGGTCTTCTGCCAAGGTTTCTGATGATGGACTATTATTTAAGTTATGAACAATTACATCTGCGTATTCAACATGTGCTGATGATTCTTGTGAATCTAAGGACGATTCGGGATGTGAAAAATCGTTGGAATTTTCTGTAAGAAAATGTATATTTATGAATTTTTCTGTTATTTAAAAAACGCTTTCATGCAAAAGTGTACCTCAGCACCACTTCAGATATCAACCGTCTGTGAATCAGGATCATCCACTGAACATTTCCTCATTTTCGCTGTTGAACTCATTGGGTCCAAAATGGACCGATTCGTCCTTTTTGCACCTGGTTCTGGTTTCCTCAACCCTTCAGGGTCCTCGAAAAGATCGTGATGTATTTTTCTCCATGTGTCGAAAATAATTTGTCAACACCGAACGAGATTTGTTCTTCCCAGTAGCAGGTATTTCGGCCATTTGGATTTGTTGCTTACAAATGTAGCAATCGACTTTGAGTGTGTATGAATAAGAGACAGGTAAATCTTCTTCACCATATATCTCTCTTACTGACACTTGAACATTCAAATCTCCAACCGATACTAACTTTTTTTTATTGGAATTCAATATTAATTACGAATTGAGTGATCAGGAGAATAAATACTGATGTGTCATGTTCATATATTAGGAAATTTGGATGATATATCCCGGGAAAATATTGACATGTATGCCCATATAAGATCATATATGATCATGTATGAAACTGCCATATGTTGAAAAAGTAAGGAGTTACCGATCGATCCTGATTTACTCCGGGATTATGAGGCCAATCGGAACGAGGTAATTACACATATCGACACCAGGGGTAAGCTGGGGGACCACCGGCGTGGTCTCACGAATTATCGGAAACTTGTTCGCGGAGACTTCCTCGCGGGCACTACCTCGTGAAGTCGGAACGAGAAATGTGCAAAATGTAACACCGAGTTCATCATCAAGTGCGAGAGAGAAAACCCATACCAAGTCGATAGACCCATGGCGTACAACAATCAGTCGTTTTTGCGAGTTTCCAGTGAGCACTAATTGAGACATTTATCTAATTAATCACGATTTACAATCGGGATTAATATAAATCATTGTAAGAGATGAGTTTAATAAGAAAGAGACAATTATCAATGAAAGACAATTATTAGAGTCAGTGGCATTCATCACGAGTGTAATCTAATTACGAAATTAAAGAGCCATATATATTTTTGCTTCCGAATGGAAGCATTGTAAAAGCGATTCTCTTCGATTTCGAGATTTCATCGGAATATGACTCAGAATGTTCCAAAACGCCGAGAAATGACATTTTTCAAAAATGTCTGTATATATGTGTGTGTGTGTATGTGTGACAGATATCAACTCATTACTCCGGAACTGATATACTTCGTAAGCTGGAAATCTAACAGTATCCTCTTCCCCCACGCTAATTGCTGTCAGTGAAATTTCAGCGAAATGGGTTGAGTACTTTTCAAGAAAAATTAAATTTTCGAAAAATTGTTTTTTCGATTTTTCTTCGCGAAAAATTGATTCACAGCCCCCACTCTCAGCGATGAAATACATCTCATTTGAACTCATAATTTTCACTTGGGGTAAATTTTGCTAAGATTTTTCGTTTGCAGATAATTTCAATTACAGTGTTTTTCATCCTGAACTTTGTATACACGATAGCTCAGAAACTATTTGAGTTAGAGACTTCGAATTTTGTCAGCTGGTGCATCTAATGACCGAAAAGTTCGGTATTGAAATTAGACGAAATCGCTCCAGTAGTTTCTGACATATTGGGCAAAAAATATTTTATGGAAATAGATTGTATCTCGAAAACTATCCAAGCAATTACATCCAAGTTCAGCCTGAAAGATTTATCTCAATGAGCCCCGCAAATGGTGAGAATTTCAGATTTCTCAGAAGAAGTGTCTTGTAAGATCCTGCGCAAAAAAATATATATGCGAACATATATGTTAAATATATAAAAATCATACAGAATATATGTGCGGCAAAAAATGTAATAATTGACATATATTCCTGTATATATATACTTTTATATGCAGGAATATATTTTACGATATGTGCCGGATATATGTTAAATATTTTATACTTATATTCCAATATATTCCTATATATTTCCAATGCTCAAGGGAAAAATGAAAATTATCTGATAAGTTGAGCTGCACATGTGCCACATATATTCAAAATATATGCGACATATATGTCAAAAGGATGTTCAATATTGTTTTTTCAACTATATAATCGATTAAATACGTTCACCGAATTTTTAAATATTATTTTATATTTCCAATATTTTATTCCAAAGCCATGCGTTTGAATTCAACTCGGACATTTTCGATTTTTCCGAGTTTCTCTCCTCTAGAATTTGTAATTCACTATAATTAGGGTCAGAAAAATAGGCAGCGATAAAGTTATGAGGATAGAATTTCGCTACACTTATACAGAATCTCTTAGTAGCTCGGTTGATAGAGTACCAGATTCGTCATCCAAAGGAACCAGGTTGAAGTTCTACTCAGTCCCATTTTTTTCCCGAGATTCTTTTCTCTAGAAATTTCAATTTTAATTTTTCTTATTGTTATTATTATTTATGATCCCATGCTGATTTTGTTCTCTCAATTTCACCTGATTTATACATGACATATAATTCAAATTAACAAAAAAAATAAGTAGCATATAAAATGACATATATGTCGATTATATGTGTACATATGGGGCATTCCACGCCAAATCGGACAGTTTTCCAACTTTGCATTTTTGATTTCCTCTATATTCTGACATTTTCTTGTATCTATCGAAACACACTTTTCGGCCAAATTTGAGATTTTTCTGATCATCGGTTCAAAAGATATCGAATTTTGAAAAAACTGCTGTTTTTACGGTTTTTCGCTCATAACTTCCATAAAAATGGTCCAAATTCAGCGTTTTTTTTTTGAAAATTCTCGTTTTTTCATGTACTTTTTGAAAAAAAATACAAAAAAATTATCCCAAGTATTTTTCTCTATGATTTCTGGAATGAAAGATTTGAATTACGATTTTAAGACTGTTTGTACCGTTTAATTTTTTTGAAATTTTTTTATGTTAAACTTCTATCAATTCTCGAAATTTTGAGCCTCGGTTAATCGTGGGCTTCGGGAAATTACTATTTGTTTTCGATTTTTGAAAATTTTGAAAAAAAAATTTCGGTCTTATCCATTATTAAAACTATTTTTTGTTATTGTTTACTCTTTTTTGAGTAATTTTGAATTAATTCCTATCATTAATCGGAGTTTAAAAAAATTAATAGTTTTAGTTTGAAAAAATCGCAAAGAATGTTATTTATTCATTTTATTTTATTATAGGAGAGGATGGAGCAAAATGGAACATTGGGGCAAAGTGGAACGGTGGCGCAATGTAGAAAGTGGGGGCCAAGTGGGACGATATTATAATATCAAGGGCTGACATAAAAAATATATTGAGGGTCGAAAAGCAGAAAGTCATATGCACCAAAATTTCTTTCGGCCATTTATATAGCAAAAGGTCGTATGTATAGGAGATACGATCTTTTGCTTTAAGTGCGAAATTGAATAATCTTTTCCTCAATTCTCATATTGCATTTCAAGAGTGAAGAGGTAAAACAGGAGAATCCTAATTTTTTTTTAATTCGTTTCTTGAAAATATCTTGGAAATGAATTGAGATGCGCCATTCTTGCTCTGATACTCTTTTGTAGCTCTTAAAATTCCCTATAGGAAAGGATGGAAACAGAATTGCGCTATCTCAATCAGTTTCCAAGATATTCAGCAAAAAAAAGTAATAGAAAAATAGCATTATCTTCGCAATCCAGCAACTTCCGACGATTCTATTGGAACCCTTCTTTGTAAAGAAGGGTAGGAAATTTCAAGAAGTACAAGAGGATATAAGAGTGACATTGCACCATCTCACTTAGCTTTTGAGATATTCCCAAATAGTAATGACAAAAAAAAAGAACCCTCTCTATTAACTTTGAAACTTCACTGAGTTATTAAGAGGATTTTTCTGGGGTTCAGGAAAAAATCATTGTAACGAATCAGCTAAGCTACAAGGTAAAATAGAAAAGGTTCATTCTTCATCATTAATGCTACTTTTTTATTCTTTGTGTTGCTGAATATTTTGGGAACTGATTGAGATAGCACAATTTCGTCCCTATCCTTTCCTGTCGAAAATTTCGAGAACTACAAAAAAGTAGGAGAGCAAGAGTGGCGTATCTCCATTAATTTTTTAAAATATCCTCAAAAACGAATATAGAAAAGATTATTCAATTTTGCATTGAAAGCAGAAGGTCGTATATCTTATACAGACGATTCTTTACCATAGCAATGCTCATTTTGGCACATACGATTTTCTGCTTTTCGACCCTCGATATATTTTTTATGTGTAACCTTTGATATTATAATAGCGTTCCACATTGCCCCACCCTCCCCTATAATGAAATAAAATAAATGAATAACGTTTTTGTGTTTTGCTCGATTGCGAAGATAATGCTATTTTTCTATTACTTTTTTTTGCTGAATATCTTGGAAAATGATTGAGATAGCGCAATTCTGTTGCCATCCTTTCCTATAGGGAATTTTAAGAGCTACAAAAGAGTATCAAAGCAAGAATGGCGTATCTCCATTCATTTCTAAGATATTTTCAAGAAACGAATGAAAAAAAATTAGGATTCTCCTGTCTTACCTCTTCGCTCTTGAAATGCAATATGAGAATTGAGGAAAAGATTATTCAATATAAATAACATTCTTTACGATTTTTTCAAACTAAAACCGTTAATTTTTTGAACTCCGATTGATGATAGGAATTAATTCAAAAATACTCAAAAAAGAGCAAACAATAACAAAAAATAGTTTTAATAATGGATAAGACCGAAATTTTTTTTTTCAAAATTTTCAAAAATCGAAAAAAAATAGCAATTTCCCGAAGCCCACAATCAACCGGAGCTCAAAATTTCGAGAATTGATAGAAGTTTAACATAAAAAAAATTCAAAAAAATTAAAGGGTACAAACAGTCTTAAAATCGCAATTCAAATCTTTCATTCCAGAAATCATAGAGAAAAATACTTGGGATAATTTTTTTGTATTTTTTTTCAAAAAGTACATGAAAAAACGAGAATTTTCAAAAAAAACAAGCAGGCGTCCGCTCCTTGTGCGTTACTTGAAAGTTTCAGTACTATGCTTAAATTTGATATTCTGCCAATGCAATTGGCAGAAAGCTTCCGAATGGCATTCTCAATTTTATAATCTACTGATAACTACCCGCGTTTTTCTCCCTCAAAAACTTAATTCTTTACTCTCTTTGTTGAAAAAAATAGCATGCACACACCAGAAGTATTCTTGCCTCCCTAGGTGTGTGATGTACTGTTAGAACATTGTTTTTATTTGAATTCTACTTCTAAATCAGAATAGACGTCTCAATATAATCTGTCCCCCTTAAATAATGACATTTCATTTTAAAAAATCAATATTATAAAAAAATTTAGATCATACAATAAAATTTGAAAATTTTAAAAAATGAATTTCAGGTTTTAATTAGTCTTTCTCGTTGTCATAGTAAAATGATAATGGGGTCATTTTTTAGGAAAAATTGTCTACTTTTCAATTGTTAAATAAAAAATACTAGCGTTTCTAGGGAAAAAATTGAGAAAAATTGAAATTTGTGGAACTATTTGTAGAACTATTTATTTGAGCACTCATATCAGAGAATTCGAAGGAAAAATCTGGAATTATCAGCATTTGTTAAGCTCGTCTAAGCGAATATTTTAAGCCAAACTTGGGCGAAATCGGTCCAGTAGTTCCAGAAATAGAGTATCTATTCATTTAATGGTTTATCAAGAATATCTTAGGAACTACTGGACCGATTTCGCCCAGATTCAATCCCAAAAGTCTCACTCGTGAGATATACAAACCCACCAAATTTGAAGTTTCTAACTCTAATATTTTTTGAGTTATCGTGTTGCCCAGGATTTATCAAAAATTACATGTTTGTTAATATAACGGATGAACCAAAAATTTGAGCGCTCGCCACCCCAAGGTTAAAATGTGCGCCTTATCAACGCGCATCTTCTCGCTGAGGATGGACGCTGTGAATTAATTTTTCGCTGAGAAAACTCGAAAAAACGATTTTTCGAAAATTCACTTTTTCTCGGGAACCATTCGGTCGATTGAGCTGAAATTTCTGTGAGCACATGGCGCACACGTGGTGAATATACCGTAAAATTTTCAGGTCGATACATATAGCCGTTGTTGAGAAAAGCGATGGAGTGTGTCATCACACACACACACACATACACACATACGGACATACATACAGACATTTATTAAAAAATATCATTTCTCGACATTTCTGATCATTTTGAGTCATATTACGATGAAATCTCAAATTCGAAAAAAATCACGATTACAATGCTTCCATTCGGAAGCAAAAACGCTGAATTTGGACCATTTTTATGGAAGTTATGAGCAAAAAACCGTAAAAACAGCTGTTTTTCAAAATTCGATATCTTTTGAACCGATGATCAGAAAAATCTCAAATTTGGCCGAAAAGTGTGTTTCGATAGATACAAGAAAATGTCAGAAAATAGAGGAAATCAAAAATGCAAAGTTGGAAAACTGTCCGATTTGGCGTGGAATGCCCCATATATAAATGCGGCAAAAAATGACATTTCCAAAATATAAAATGCATATATGTCATTTATATATTACATATATGCGTGTACATTGTAACGCGGTGGTTCGAGAGTATCACGAGAGATACTCGACGCGTCATCGGACGGAGCCCAAGAGAGGCTCCATGGAAAACCGGCCATATTGAGGCTGGTGGAGAGAACATGACATGGCGTTGGGACTCGATAGAGAGGGAACGACCGCGTGTTGAGAGTGTTTCTTATCCCAGTTAATTGAAGTGTAAGGAGTAGAGAGTATTGGAAAATAGTGAGAAAGAGGTGTAAGAAGAGTGAAGAGTAAGTTTTTCCCGTGATTCCCCGACGAAAAGTGAAGAATAGAGCCCTCAGGAGAGAATAGAGGTAGAGTGATTATTGTTCCCCCCACCCCCGTTAATAAGTTGGGTTTCCCATAGACAACTCCCGAGTGTTGACAATTGTAGAAAGTGATTCCCCTGATTCCCCTTGAGATTCCCATAATTAGTCGGTTGGATTGACAGAGTATTCCTCCTGAGGCCCCGTGATAATTAACCCCAAATCCATTGTCGGCCACGTGTTCAGACACTGGCCATATTGCTGGTTGTTTTCACCGTGGCAACAGAACCGGTCATTTTACCCTGAGTAATTTTACTGTGATTGTCAACTGACGGTCACAGTGGTCATTATTACTGAAGTCACGAAAATCTCCCTTTTTTTATTGTTAGAACACCCCTGAGGCATCCCCCCCCCCCAATTAAAGAATATTGTTTACTAATAAGATACTGAATAAACGCACTAGTTAAACTTGATTACGGTGGTATTTGAGTTATTTATCCCCACTCCCGAAATTCCCTCAAATTCCCCTTTTATTGTGAGACCAAAGCTCACAACATATATAAATTTTCATGCGGGGAGTGTTCGATAAATTAGTTTTTACAAGAATCACGGTTTTTCATAGCTTTCTCCCTAGAAACACTACTATTTTTTATTTCACCATTCGAAAGTAGATAATTTTTTCTACAAAATGAGTACCTTTCCATTCTGACGGCAATCAGAAAGACTAGAAATCCTATTTGGAACCCAAATGTCAATTTTCGTGTTCCATTGTAGGATCTGAATTTTCGTCCAATATTAAATTTTTATGTACCAAATGATATTATCATAATTAAATCGATTATTCTGAGCTGAAATTTCGAGTTCCAAGTAGATTCCAAGTATCGCAGATTGAATCCTGAACAGATCAATACTGTCTGGAGCAGTATTTGTAAGACTATATGAGTGCGTATCTGTTGCGAGAATAATGTTATTCTTTGAGCAATGAGATACATGAATAGAGATTCGATTCACCATAGATGAATTCCTTTCGAGAGCATTTTCCCAATCGAATTGGGAAAATATTATATGTCGCACAAGGAGTGGGATTCGCAAATAACGCACCAAGAGTGAGGCTTCTGCTTGTTATAAAATTGTATCATGTCGCTATCATTTGAGAGTCCCTGAAGAGATCCTTGTGTTCGTTTTCGTTCCTGAGGGCTGGCAGCAGAGGTAGTTTTCATCACCGAGGGCTAGGTAGCTCAGCTGGAAGAGTATCCGGCACGTAACTGGAATGTCCCGGGTTCGATTCTCCCGAATTTATTTCTGTCTTAATTTTTTCTTTTTTTCGATCACTCAATATAAACTTGGCATTTTTTATCATAATTTGGTAACGTACATTTGAGTATAGAATATTTTGTAAATGTTCTATATGATATGTGGGGGAACACCCCACATATCATGTAGTTATAACTTATATAAGTTAAAACTTCGAAGCTGGATACTCTTCCAACTGAGCTACCGGGGAATTACGGAATTCCTCTCTCAAACGCGAATAAATATCAGCACCGTCCTTCGCACAGCAGATTGAATCAATTCAGAATTAATTTTGAGAGAGAAAACCCCAGAACCCCAGCCAGAAATCGAACCAGGGACCTTCCAGTTACGCGCCGGATACTCTCCGAACTGAACTACCGGAGAACTACGGAATTTCTCTCTCAAACTCAAATAAATACCACCACCCTCCTTCGCAAGGCAAATTAAATCAATTAAAAAATAAATTTGAGAGCAAAATACCCCAATACCCCAGCCGGGATATTAAAAATTTAAACCAATGCTCATTTTCTCATAAAGTCGATGATATCAACTTGTTTGAATTGCTGGTTCGGAGCTTGGATAAAAATATTATCAGAGCTTGAGTTACAGTGCGGGAACCTGTTTTTTTCATTGATATTAGTGAATCTCGCAATTCAATTATGCTCTGTCGTCTTAATCCAGTACATATACAAAGTTGTTCTTCAGGAATACGGAGATCATACATCTTATCCCGCAGTGTAGAGCCACATTCGATACTAAAGCCTTCCATAAGTTCACGTAGAAAAATTCTGATGGTGGCCGCCATGGCGGTGGCCATGGCGGTTGCCATGACGGTCGCCATGGCGGTCGCCATGACGGCCGCCATAACAAATTTGCCGCTTTCCATGGAGGTCTTCGCCATGGCATTTTTTTCCATGGCGATTTTCTCCATGGTGTTTCTTTCGATAGCTTTCCTTCCTATGGTGTTCTTTTCCCATGGCGTTTTCTGCCATGGCGTTTTTTTCCATGGCGTTTTTCGCCATGGCTATTCTTTTCATGACGTTTCTTTCCATGGCATTCCTTTTTATGGTGATTCTGTCCATGGTGATTCTTTCTATGGTGATTCTTCCATGGCGATTCTTTCCATGGCGATTTTTTCTATGGCGATCTTTTTCATCGCATTCTTTTCCATTGCATTTTCTCCATCGCGGAATTTGTCAATGCGAAATTTGCCATGGACACATTTGCTGTAACCATAAATTTAATGGTGGATATTTGTGTGATGTTTGAATTTCACAATCATAGAATTTTCATGATTATCAAGAAATCCTTAAATTATAATGTCATTAATACTCAGAATATTAGTGCAGATTTTTCCATAGAGATACTTCTGTGGAAAAATGTCTTCATGGAATCGAATTTGATAAAGAGGTCCTTCATAAAATGATTTCTTATAAAGTTTTTTTTCATATGAAGGCATTTTATGAAGATATTTTCTATGAAATATATACATATCGTTACCCTAATGACAGAGTAACGCTTTCCATAAGGATTTTATAGCACTGACATGACTCTGTTATTAAGGGGACGATAGAATATCTTTTATCATATCATTTCTTTACATTTTCAATTTTTTTTGCTGATGAATCTTTGATGATTCGAATTGAATCATTCTGAAATACTTTGAAATTCAATTTCAGAGACTTAAAGTCCGCTAGACTGTCTTCGTTACTTGGTAATGCTAATCTGTAGTTTCTAGCAGTTTTTTATCATCATCATCTCCACTTTTTTTTTGTTATTCTCAAGTGCAGTCTACTCGCACTCCTCGTCGATTTATCCAACTCTAATGACATCTTTTCATATCAATCAATAATAATTTGTTCGATTCAATTGGTCGAGTGAACTTCAGGATTTTGAATCTCTTCATCCTCTTGCTTCTTCTTGTAATCAAGAATAGCCGAACTTCAAAATGCGTCTTGCATCATTAATTTTTTGAATTTCCCCTCTTCACTCAGTAAAATCAACTCGGTCCAATGCTCTCTTTTTTCTCTATTTTATTCAGCTTTACTAGACAGCTGGCAACGAATGAATGTAAACAAAATGAATGTAAAATCCCTCTATCGCGCTTAGTTTCTGAGATATTTTCAACCACAATGAAAAGAATAAATCAATTTATCCAATTTCACTTTTTAACTTCATTTATTTCTTCTAATCAATATCTCGGAAACTAAGTGAGATAGAGCAATTTCGCCTCTATCCTGTCTTGTAGAGAATTCCAAGGGCTAGAAAGAAATATGGGAGTGAAATCACTCTGTCTCACTTCGTTTTCGAGATATTCTCAAAAAAAAATGATTGAAAAAATCAATTCGGTCAATTTTATGTTTTTACTGAATTTTTTTTTTAATTCCTCGGAAACTAAGCGAGATAGAACAATTTTGGCAGAATCCTTTATTATGAAACATTTCAAGAGCTATAAAATACTATGAGCATAACATAACTCTATCTGGCTTTGTTTTCAAGATATTCTTTCAAACAATTGAGAGAAAAAATCGATTCATTCAATTTTACTTTTTCGCTTCATTCATATTTTTATGAATATCTGGGCAATGAAGCGCGATAGAGCAATTGTGCTCCGATCCTGTTTGGTAGAGAATCTCAAGAGCTATGAAACAAGATGAGCGTGAAATGACTCTATCTCGTTTAGTTTCCGAGATATTTTTAAAAACAATTAAAAGAAAGAATGGATTCATCCAATTTTACTTTTCCATTGGATTCATTTAATTATGAATATCTTGGAAACTAAGTGAGATAGAATAATTTTGCTTAAATCCTTCTCTATTTATAGAGAATTTCGAGAGCTGAAACAAAGTTGTGAGTAAAATCACTCTATTTTGCTGGGTTTTCGAAATATTTCCAAAAACAACTAAAAGAAGAAATAAATTTATCCAATTTCACTTCATCAATGAATTCACTTATTCATGGATATCTTGGAAAATAAGTGAGATAAAAGTATTTCGTTTGGATCCTTTTTTGTTTATAGAAAAATTTCAAGAGCTACAAAACGAGTTGGAAGTAAAATCGCTCCATCTTCCTTAATTTTCGAAATATTTCCAAAAACAATTGAAAGAAAAAGTAGATTTATTCAATTTCATTTTATCACTGGATTTATTGTTCTTTGAATATCTTGGAAACTAAGCAAGATAGAGCAATTTTAACCTCGCGCTGTTTTGTGGAGAATTTTGAAGGCTACAAAAGAGTATAGATGTAAAATCACTCTATCTCGCTTAATTCCCGAAATATTCTCGGAAATAATTGATTGAAAGAATCGATTCGTTCCATTTGACTTCTTCACTGGATTTTTTTTTAAATATCTCGAAAACTGAGTGAGATAGAGTGATTTTGCCGTGATACTTCTGTGTGGAAAATTCCAAAATTTACAGAAAAATGCCTTATCTCACTTAGTTTCCGCAATATTCTCGAAAAACAATTAATGAAAATTAAAACAAACCCGACACGATTTTCCTCCGGCCGCACACGAGAACAATGCAGTTGGCGAGGTTAAGCAGTTGACGCATGCGCACTGTGCTCGAGTACGCAGTATTGTCGAACTAGCCAAAGAGGTCACCTCCGAAGCTGAAATTTACATGTTGTAGCATAGGTGCCGAATATTTCCGAGGTTACTCCATTGGCCAGTACGACTTCACGCATGCGTCAACTGCTTAACCTCGCCAACTGCATTGTTCTCGTGTGCGGCCGGAGAAAAATCGTGTCGGGTTTGTTTTAATTTTCATTAAGTGTTTTTCGAGAATATTGCGGAAACTAAGTGAGATAAGGCATTTTTCTGTAAATTTTGGAATTTTCCACACAGAAGTATCACGGCAAAATCACTCTATCTCACTCAGTTTTCGAGATATTTAAAAAAAAATCCAGTGAAGAAGTCAAATGGAACGAATCGATTCTTTCAATCAATTATTTCCGAGAATATTTCGGGAATTAAGCGAGATAGAGTGATTTTACATCTATACTCTTTTGTAGCCTTCAAAATTCTCCACAAAACAGCGCGAGGTTAAAATTGCTCTATCTTGCTTAGTTTCCAAGATATTCAAAGAACAATAAATCCAGTGATAAAATGAAATTGAATAAATCTACTTTTTCTTTCAACTGTTTTTGGGAATATTTCAAAAACTAAGGAAGATGGAGCGATTTTACTTCCAACTCGTTTTGTAGCTCTTGAAATTTTTCTATAAACAAAAAAGGATCCAAGCGAAATACTTCTATCTCACTTATTTTCCAAGATATCCATGAATAAGTGAATTCAGTGAAAAAGTAAAATTGGATGAATCAATTTTTTCTATTAATCATTATTGAGAATACACATCAATCCAGTGATAAAGTGAAATTGGATAAATTTATTTCTTCTTTTAGTTGTTTTTGGAAATATTTCGAAAACCCAGCAAAATAGAGTGATTTTACTCACAACTTTTTTTCAGCTCTCGAAATTCTCTATAAATAGAGAAGGATTTAAGCAAAATTGTTCTATCTCACTTAGTTTCCAAGATATTCATAATTAAATGAATCCAGGGGAAAAGTAAAATTGGATGAATCCATTCTTTCTTTTAATTGTTTTTAAAAATATCTCGGAAACTAAACGAGATAGAGTCATTTCACTCTCATGTTGTTTCATAGCTCTTGAGATTCTCTACAAAACAGGATCGGAGCACAATTGCTCTATCGCGCTTCATTGCCAAGATATTCATGAAAATATGAATGAAGTGAAAAAGTGAAATTGAATGAATCGATTTTTTCTCTCAATTGTTTGAAAGCATATCTTGAAAACAAAGCCAGATAGAGTTATGTCATGCTCATGTTGTTTCATAGCTCTTGAAATTTTCTATAAAAAAGGATTCGACCAAAATTGTTCTATCTCGCTTAGTTTCCGAGGAATTGAAAAAAAAATCCAGTAAAAAAGTGAAATTGACCGAATTGATTTTTTCAATCATGTTTTTTTGAGAATATCTCGAAAACGAAGTGAGATAGAGTGATTTCACTCCCATATTTCTTTCTAGCCCTTGGAATTCTCTACAAGACAGGATAGGGGCGAAATTGCTCTAACTCACTTAGTTTCCGAGATATTGATTAGAAGAAATAAATGAAGTTAAAAAGTGAAATTGGATAAATTGATTTATTCTTTTCATTATGGTTGAAAATATCTCAGAAACTAAGCGAGATAGAGGGATTTTACATTCATTTTGTTTACATTCATTCTTTGCCAGCTGTCTAGTAAAGCTGAATAAAATAGAGAAAAAAGAGAGCATTGGACCGAGTTGATTCTACTGAGTAAAGAGGGGAAATTCAAAAAATTAATGATGCAAGATGCATTTTGAAGTTCGGCTATTCTTGATTCTCAGAAACTAAGCGAGATAGAGGGATTTTAAATTCATTTTGTTGTTGGGGTCGTCAATATTTTTGGTATTCTTTGCCAGCTGCCCAGTAAAGCTGAATAAAATAGGGAAAAAAGAGAGCATTGGACCGAGTCGATTTTACTAAGTGAAGAGGAGAAATTCAAAAAATTAATGATGCAAGATACATTTTGAAGTTCGGCTATTCTTGATTACAAGAAGAAGCAAGAGGATGAAGAGATTCAAAATCCTGAAGTTCACTCGACCAATTGAATCGAAGAAATTATCATTGATTGATATGAAAAGATGTCATTAGAGTTGGATAAATCGACGAGGAGTGCGAGTAGACTGCTCTTGAGAATAACAAAAGAAAAAAGTGGAGATGATGATGATAAAAAACTGCTAGAAACTACAGATTAGCATTACCAAGTAACGAAGACAGTCTAGCGGACTTTAAGTCTCCGAAATTAAATCTCAAAGTATTTCAGAATGATTCAATTCGAATCATCAAAGATTCATCAGCAAAAAAAATTGAAAATGTAAAGAAATGATATGATGAAAAATATTCTATCGTCCCCTTAATAACAGAGTCATGTCAGTGCTATAAAATCCTTATAGAAGGTGTTACTCTGTCATTAGGGTAACGATATGTATATATTTCATAGAAAATATCTTCATAAAATGCCTTCATATGAAAAAAAACTTTATAAGAAATCATTTTATGAAGAACCTCTTTATCAAATTCGATTTCATGAAGACATTTTTCCACAGAAGTATCTCTATGGAAAAATCTGCACTAATACTCTGAGTATTAATGACATTATAATTTAAGGATTTTTTGATAATCATGAAAATTCTATGATTGTGAAATTCAAACATCACACAAATATCCACCATTAAATTTATGGTTACAGCAAATGTGTCCATGGCAAATTTCGCATTGACAAATTTCGCGATGGAGAAAATGCAATGGCAAAGAATGCGATGAAAAAGATCGCCATGGAAAAAATCGCCATGGAAAGAATCGCCATGGAAGAATCACCATGGAAAGAATCACCATAAAAAAAATGCCATGGAAAGAAACGTCATGAAAAGAATAGCCATGGCGAAAAACGCCATGGAAAGAATCGCCTTGGAAGAAACCGCCATGGAATGAATCGCCATGGAAAGAATCGCAATGGAAAAAATCGGTATGGAAAGGATCGCCATGGCAGAAAACGCCATGGGAAAAGAATGCCATAGAAAAGAAAGCTATCGAAAGAAACACCATGGAGAGAATCGCCATGGCAAACAACCCCATGGGAAGAATCGCCATGGAAAGAATCGCAATGGAAAATATCGGCATGGAAAGGATCGCCATAGGAAAAATCGCCATGGAAAAAAACGCCATGGCAGAAAACGCCATGGGAAAAGAACACCATAGAAAGGAAAGCTATCGAAAGAAACACCATGGAGAGAATCGCCATGGAAAAAAATGCCATGGCGAAGACCTCCATGGAAAGCGGCAAATTTGTTATGGCGGCCGTCATGGCGACCGCCATGGCGACCGTCATGGCAACCGCCATGGCAGCCGCCATGGTCACCGCCATGGCGGCCACCATCAGAATTTTTCTACGTGTTTAGTTAACTCTGATGATCTGAAAATGCTCCAATTACAGTAAACTTTCAACAGGTAGGGATTTTCTTTATAGAAGCGCTCACTCAGCAGATGCTCTTCGCAGCATCGATTACCATCTGGAGTCAAAATTCGTCTGTTGTCTATCGATTGCAGACAAGCATTTTGTGGAACAGCTACGAGATTGTTCTTCGAAACGAAACATACATAACAATATCTATCAGTTATAACAGTTCTTTTGATTTGAATTTCAATACATTCCTCAGTATCATTGCACACAACATTCAAATTGTAACGTGATTTTTTATCCGGGGGGTAAAAAGCCACCGTGCCGTATCTCCCTTCGCCTCTTTCTATGAAGTTCCCTAATTGAAACCATGAAATGCGCGCCAGGTGGTTTTCGATGCGGAGCCACCCAATCGGAAGATCCTCAACTGGCTCCTCCTCTACATGTTTACGGCTCAGACTCCGGCCTGTGTCAGCGACAGAGCACGACTGAGACGAAGTCATCCATGACAAGCTTAATTCAGTTTTTTCTAATAATTCACATATATCTGGAGGTGATTCGTTCGCTGGACACTCTTCTTGTTCCTCATTATCGTTTTTTATTTTTTTTTAATTTCAATACACGGCAATTTGGATACACAATGGCTGTGCAAATAATAGATGAATGGGCAGAAAAATGAGGTGGCAAATCAAAGATTCAAAACATATTACGCAAAAGAATGGAAATAAAACCCAATGGCAGGGGAAAATATAAAGGAGGTAGGGAGAAATTTTCAATTCAATTTATCTATCTATAATTGCAGCAGTAAAGACGGAAAAGTAGGCCTTTCTACGTAAGAAAAGAGCTTTGTCTTTTCACTATTGGTAAAAATGCACATGGCGCGCCCGGTTTTTTTCAAATAGAAGTCTGTATAATCATAGAAGGACTTAACTTAATAAAGGCTAGGTCAGTCGCCTAATAATCATCTTGATTTCCAGATGAGCAAATGTTTACTATTTCAAGATTCTCATAAATCTATGAACTTTCCATGAATGAAATACCAATTCAAAGAACAGTTGGTTGAGGTTATATTCATCCCTTTCTAACTGTTTAACTAATTTTTCTATCTCATATTAATAAGTGAGTGATACTATGGAACAAATGCTTTTCCTCATACATGTTTATTGAAAATGATGTGTAATCATCATCATCTTCATTACGTTACAGAATGATTTGATCTATTTGAAAAAAACCGGGCGCGCCATGTGCATTTTTACCAATAGTGAAAAGACAAAGCTCTTTTCTTACGTAGAAAGGCCTACTTTTCCGTCTTTACTGCTGCAATTATAGATAGATAAATTGAATTGAAAATTTCTCCCTACCTCCTTTATATTTTCCCCTGCCATTGGGTTTTATTTCCATTCTTTTGCGTAATATGTTTTGAATCTTTGATTTGCCACCTCATTTTTCTGCCCATTCATCTATTATTTGCACAGCCAACCCTGGTTCAGATTTTGGCCTGCCAAACAACACGTTTTAAACGTGCACATGGCGCTTTTTTTTATTTTTAATAATTTGTCGGGCCATATTTCATTTCTTTTGCGTCATTTTGGATATTGTCATTCTTACAATATCGTAAAAAAACTAGATATTCGGACGCAGGACATATGAAATCACGTGATATTTTTTCTCATATTCTAAATGTCTTAAGATCCTGGAAATCTTAACCCTTGAGAACCCGCGCTATGAGCGTGATGCCGCACTCGGTACGAAAATGTGAATATCAACTAATAGACTAAAACTATCGAATTGTAACTTTTGGAATCCTTTTTGAATAATGTTGCGAATCGAAAAAGACCTTTTTTTTGTGGAATATATTTTTTTTGTATAAAAAAATATTTTTTTGTGAGTCCGATTCCAGGATGTGGCACGCTGCTCACTACGCGACTGGCATCGTAGTGGAAATTCTTCCCACCGTGTTGCCACATCACTCGATTTGTGTGTATGAAAATGGCTGGTACTTCGAGTCGTTAATGGTTATTGGCAACGTTGCACTTTACTCAAAACGTGCAGTGTCGCACCCATCACCTGATGAAAATCGTCAATCTCATGGATGCGAGTTCTCAACTTTTGAAAATTTTTGGAAAAAAAAAAAAAAAAAGAATTCGATTTCACTTAGAAACGGTACGACTTCAACCTGAAAATCTTGTGTTTTCACAGTTTATTTGTTTTAGTAAATGCTTTCTTTTGAGGCCTCATCGCTTGGAACTCATTCAGTATTCTTTGAGATGTGATGAATTTCGGATTTTTTCAAAAAAATCAATGTTTTAAAAAATTCTCTACCGCTTCCGTCCAGATAAATTTATAACATTCGATACCATATTCTGTAACTGCGTGAATTTTTCCAGATTTTTCTCGTCATTAGTTCTTGAGTTATTTTAATTCTATTGATATTGCATGAAGAAGCTTCATCTACAGCTCGTTTTCAAAGTAGAGGCAATTTTTTGAAATTTCAATTCTCAGAATTATCTTAAAATTCATAACAAATTCTCAGTCGATCTCATCCAGATGATTATTAGGGGAATATTCAAAATTGAATGTTCGCTAATAGAAAGGAGAACCATTCGGAACTGATTTGCTAATGACTTAGTAGATAAAACTATGATAACTATAATTAAAGCAAGTTTCCACTTGTTTTAGAATAACTCGGAAACTAAGTGGAATAGCGCGATTTTGTCCTCATCTTTTTTTGTAATTCTAGGAATTGTTGACGAAAGAGAATTAGGGTAAGATCTTTTTATCTCGTTTAGATTTCGGAATATTGTCAGAAAACTACAAATTTAATAATGGAGAGGTCAAAGAGTGTCTGTACACTTTGGGAAAGTAAAGCAGAGAAAAATATCTTTTTCAATATTTTTTCTACATCAGCTCGGAAACTAACAGAGGTATGGTTTTTCCTTTATACTTTGTCATGCTGTTAGAATTCTCAGCAGAAAAGACTTCAGGCAAAATTGTTCCATCTCGCTAAGTTTCCAATTCATTCTGAGAATAATGAAAATTCCAAGAAATGGGTGAAAGTGATAAAAGAAAAGGGAGAAAATTACGTGTGAAGCTTGGTCAGAAATCTGTGCAATTTTTTGAGGATCAATTTTATTTGACAGATTAGAACGCTGTTATTATGTATAATGAAAATGATTATCATTTAGTGAAAAAAGAATGAAATGAAAAAAGAAATGATCGAAAATTCATAAAATTATGTAGAAATTAAATTTTTTTAAGAATTTCGAACATTAGTATCACTTCATTTCAATTGACTTCTCAATAATGAATCAATGAGATCATAAGGAATGTCCTGCTTTTAAATTTAAATTGATTTTGGAGCGAAGTTTTCAAGAAAAAAATATTTGAAGTTCCAATTTTTGTACAGAGAGATATGGCAAGCCGATAGGATTAGCATGAAATCTGCTTTACCGCGCGAGCGGTATAGAAAATCCCGTCCTTTTTTTCATCTCCTCGTGTAAAATCTATAAATTCAAATATTTTTTCCTCGACAACTAAACTACAAAATGACATCGAATTTTGGCACGATATTTACGTAATTGATGGAAAATATCATAGAATTTCTCATTTTTAATTATTAGTATCATTGGACCTTCAAAAACCCTAGATTTTTTTTTCCATGACTTTATCTGTAGCCGATTGTATTTTTTTTTTTTTGAATCACTCAATTATTCCAATTATTCCAATACAATTTGAGCTGTGATTTTTTTCCATTAACTTTCTTCATTAATTCATATTTTTTTAATAAATTAATAATTTTTTTTTCGTTTGAGAAACTGCCCAGCACGGTTTATATTACTCCGGACTTTTTGAGGTTACATTGCACTGTTGTTGTTTTGACGGGTATACATTGACAGTCAGTGCCGCCAACGTTTAGAAAAAATGTCTCACCGATTCATCTCAGCCAGCCGAATGCAGCCAACATTTCAAAAAAATGTCTCACCGACTTCTCATTTTAGACAAAAACGGCGAAAAGGGGCGTGGCTCATATTAAAATATTTTTTTTTAAACATTCAGAATCTTTTTTTCATCATTGAAGCATCATTTTCACACTAAAATACTGCAAGGGACGTGTAGTATTTTTGGTGATGAAAAAAAAGACTTTAATAAAAAAATAGAAAAAAAGCCTCTGAAAGGAAATGTATATATAGCGCCGTGCACGAGTTAAACGTGCACCGTGCACGAGTTAAACGTGCACATGGCGCAAAACGCTATCGCGTTTTTTGATACGGCAAAATTCGATGATAACAATTTTTCATAGAATTGCCCATAACGTTGTGAAAAATAAATATTTTCGAATCAAATCCATATGAATCGATGTGGAATGATCTTAGTTTCCATTCAAAATCGGTCCCAGGTCGTTACGATCAATGAAACGAGAGATTTACAAAAAATTGAATGAATTTCCGGAAAAATCGAAAGGTTTTCTACTCCTCAATTCCGTGAATTCGAAAGAATTACTTCTGGCACTGGGTTTTCACCTAAAATATCACTATTTCATTACCATGTCCACTTTACCCCACTTTTCCTTTCGTGAGTAAATTTCAATTAAATTACAACATTCGAGAGAAAATTTCTATGAAAGAATTTGTAATTTTCATAAAAATTGAACTTAACCTCAATTATATGAAAAATTTGTGAAAATTACAATTTTTTCATAGAAATTTCCACTCGAATGTTCATTATCTTATCATTTTGAATGAAAAAAAAAAGAAAACTTACCAAATCATCAACAACTTCCTCTGCCATGTGCTTTTTCGTTTAATTTTTGTTTTTTTTTTATTTATTTAACCGGCTCCTCGGCGTCAGCAGGATAAATGGCCGAGACACAGAATTCCTTCAATCACGGAAGCGTGGAATTTCCGTCCACTCGAAAACGACCGTGAAAGTGTTCCCAAAAGGGATCAATTTCTGCTCATCAAGTGGCAGCATCAGCGCGGGAAAATTCGAAATCTTAAAAAAACTTGAAGATTTCAAAATTCAAATCTCGCGGCTATCGCTAATACGCATGCGCCTCGTCGCATACGCATGCGCTCTTTATAGAAGAGATGCTGCCAACGTTAAAAAATTCCTCATTCAAACCAATGCCAACGCAACAACGAAATGTCTCATCGGCATCGATTTTAGCCAAAAACGTCGAAAAGGGGCGTGGCTAGCATCAAAATATTTTTTTTTTAACATTTACAATTTTTTTTTTTTATAATAAAAGGTTCATTTCGTCACTAAATTACTGTATAAAATATGTAGTATTTTTTGTGACAAGAAAAAGGGCTTGAATGAAAAAAAAAAAAAAAACCTCAAATAGTAAATGTAAAGTTAGCGCGTGCACGTTCAAAACGTACACATGGCGCAAAACGCTACCGCGTTTTTTGATATCACCAACTAAAATTGCACGTTCAAAGACAGTGGAAAACTCTCAAGCATCTTCTTCCGATTCTATTTTTTGGAACACTCGATATTTTTTTCATTCATTTAGAACAAACACAACACTTCGGATTGCTGCTCTTGACCGTTGACATATTTTCATTCATTTGAAAATATCTTGAAAAATTATTATAAAATTGAGAAGGAACATACGAACATATCCAGTCATTAATAACAGCAAGTGATAATTATTAAGTTGAGCTGCTGTTTTCCACGAGACACATCATTGTTACCAATATTCAATAGCAGTGTCACCAAATGGTTGCCGAACAAACTGATGTTTAAAGCGGAATCCGCGGCGAAGCGAGGGTGGAAAATTTTTGTCGAAATTGACTTTCATCCATCCATGGTGAGTATATTTTTTTTTTTCTAAGGGTGCTGGGAAAAAGCGTTTCAACTCAAGCAAAGTGAGGCTAGAATCTCTTTTTTCCAGCCTCCTGGGTGAAAGAAAAAATTATATTCTGAATTTTTGTTTTTTTCAATTTCTGCAAAGACCATAATAAATGAAGGTTTGAAACTTGCAGAATCAACGTATCTTATCAGTGCCAACATACCCCTGGCGGAACACTCGACCGATGGCGTCGAGTGGTGCACTCACTCGACTGAGATTGAACCGATGGATAGAAATGTATAACCAGGTAAAAAAGGGTCAAATGTAATTAGTCGTTGAATACATGAACTAGCAATAATTGAATATTCTCACGTATGTAGAAATTGATGAAATTAAATGTCATTTAACTAAAAAAAAAATGCCTGAGCGCGGGATCGAATCTGGGACCTTACGATCACCAGTTTAGAATCTCTCACCTGCGAGATCGGAAGGTTTCATGTAATGTAATTCAATTTTAATGTTGATAATCTCATTGGCGCCTACTTTCCTTAGAGAGAATAAAAGCAATCAGATTTATTCAGAGCTTATTCCATAAATAGGAATAATTCAATTATTGGTAGAACAGCAAAAAAAATGATTTTCGGGGGCCGCATTTTCAACTATATCTCGACTTATATATTTTTTCAAGTAAAAAGGGACCGATAATTAATATGTTATGAAATCAGTTCCATAATTTCATATTATTTTTTCAGGCATTTTGTCTGACAGTCGAAGTCTGTCGAGTCTCAGTCGAGTTCCGAACCAAATTGACTGAGTTTCAACTGATGAATTTTTTCACGTGGAAATTGACCGATGAATAATGAGATGTGTAATCAATTATAAAACTTTGCAGTTTACTTTTTAGTCATTTTTTTCACGGTCGAGCCTTCGTTGAGTTTAGAATAAAAGCTAGTGATTTTCAACTAGTATCCTCATTAAATGAAAATTCACTGATGAAATACAAAAAAAAATTTCGAAGAAAACTGCAGTTTTACAATTGTTTACACATGATCTCATCATGTGCAATCAATTGTAAAACTGCAGTTTTCTTCGAAATTTTTTACTTTTTTTTTTCACGATCGAGTCTCAGTCGAGTTTTGAACGAAAATCGATTGACTTTCGACTGATATATTCTTCAATGTGAAAATTGAATTTCGAATAATATTATGTAGAATCAATTGTAGAGCTCCAAAGTTTCTGTTTGTGATTTTTTTCGAGGGTAGAGTCTCAGTCAAGTTGTGAACGAAAATCGGCTGATTTTCGACTGATATATTCTTTCGCGTGAAAATTCACTGATAAATGATGTTATGTGTAATCAATTGTAGAACTTCAAACATTTTTCTGCAATTTTTTCCATTATTAGGGACCAATTGTTAGGGACCCTGAAAAGATGATTCAGATATCCCTCTGGGGCCGATTCACTACTCTTATCGTCCTATGGCCTGACCTCAGCTTTCCAAGGAATTTTCAGAAAATCCCCATCCTGATTTCTTCAATGACAAAGTCCGTTTCACCTCACCTTCCCTTAATGGATTATACATAATTATAAGGATATACGAGCGCGCTAAGAAATCTGACCCGAGAGAAGCGAGGAGGGAGAAGCTAGTATTTCTAGAAAACTATTGACAAAAATGAATTTATCGAATGATTGAAGGGAATTTACTATCTCCTTCAGTTTCCGGAATATTTTCAAAACAAGATTGAAAAAATACATCTAATATGCTCTGCATATTATTGTAACTGCCGTCCCTTGTGCGTAGACGCCACCCCACTTCTTCTCTACTCTCGGTTCTTTCTTTCTCACCTATACCTGATATGCTGGCGGTAAATTTACCTCATGGAGATTTAGAATCGTGATATTTGAGTTATCATAAAGAGACAGTCATCAATTAGAAACAATTATCAGAGTCAGTGAAACTCATTCATGAGTGCAGGCTCGTAACGGAATTAGAGAGCTAAATTTATTTCATAGCGTCACTATTATTTGCGAATCTTTTATCAGGTCCTTCTGTTCGTTAAGATTTGTGTTCGTTCTCGTTCCTGAGCACTGGCTATGGAGGCAGTTTTCATCATTGAGAAACTTATCAAGACCTTTAAATAATTCAGTCCACTCAGAGAAAATCATCAAAGGAATTACGGCGAGCTGCGTCGTATTTCCTTCAGCAGAAGTCAGAGTAAAAAATTGCCATAATTTTTAACACTTATCTTAACGAAAAAAATTATTTAAGAGTATAGAAACTTCTCCATTGATAGTCAGTCCACGAATATGAAAATAGAACTACACCGAAAATTGCAACATCCTGTTGTCCACAATTTGGTGCCGTTCTTACCGTCAAAATTGTTGGTCTGCACGCTACTCCACCGAGGTGACGTGCGAAATTGTATAGGTAGGTCCGAAAGTAGCACTGCAACGAACGAATTATACTCGACATTTTATCGTCAATAACAGGCGCGCTGAAGGAAAATTATCAAAATGATACCCCCATTATCTTTCTCTCTCTAGCGAGAAGGGTGAACCGATCAATATGAAAGTAAATTCTGAACTTCTTGAAGAAGAAGAATATGAGGAAACACAAGCGGCAATGGAGGATCATCTGGATATTTGGGATCACCATTACTACAAAATAACGAAAACAATATTGCGAATACTTGGCTATTGGCCATATCAGTCTAGGAGTGAATTTCTCACATGTCGTACAGTAATTTATTTTCTCTATTTCATCCAGTTCGTGCCACAGGTAACATTTTAGTAGCAAATAAGGAGAACAGGATGAGTTCATTCTTTTCTCACTATTTCGTTGAAAACATTGCAAAAAGTCATAGACATACGTTCTTTCTGTTCTAATCCTCTTCTGTATAGAAGGGCCAAAATTTCCAAGCTCGCTTTGTTTCCGAGATATTTTCAGACAAATCCTCGAAATATGGAATTTTTCTGCTTAATTTCTTCACTTCTAGATTTTGTCCATTATTTTTCATGAATATCTCGGAAACCAATCTCGGAACCCATCGAATTTTGTTGCATGACTAATCAGCACACCCTGCAATTCAATACTGCATCAATTCAACACACGGTCAATAAACAACAAATCATTCAGGTATTTTTGCTTAAGAATGGAAGCTTGGTAAACGACACATTTTTCAAGTTTAGCGAGAACATAGAGCTGAATGTTCCCAAACGTCAATAAATGGTGTGTGTGTGTGTGTGTGTGTGTGTGAGTGTGTGTGTGTGTGTGTGTGTGTGTGTTTGAAGACGTATATCGTTGCTTTCCTCAGGGACAGTTATGCTATCTCTTACTATTACGAACATGCTATTTTTCCCCTAAGAAAACTAGTTTTTCTCATTGCACCACTTGTAAGTAAATCATTTTTCTTACGGAAAGACCCCATATTCATTCTGATATGACAATGAGAAGGAATGAAAATGCTGTGTGAACCCTGAATTGCAATGTTTCGATTGTTGAGTTTTATCGTAGGATCGTAGTTTTCATCTGATATTGAATTCCTATGTCACAAAGGATATGATCGCAATTGGAATGATTATATTGAAGCTGGGATTTGAAGTCTCGAGTTGAGTTCAAGTGATGTAAATTGAATCCAGAACAGACTGACAAGCTCTGAAACAATATTCGTACGAATGTATACTATTGAACATAACTTATTATTTTTTCTGAAAATAGTGTTTTTTTTGGATCTGAGGAGTGAAAACCAATGTTTCTAATCTTACTTTGCTTGATTCATATCTTCTTTCTTTGCTCTCTCGATCCAAAAATATTGTACACGCCGTGGATAGAAAGAAAGTCAACTTCGACAACAATTTGGCATCCTCACTTTGCTCGGGAGGTAATTTTTCTGCTGTGGTTAACTTTCCCCGTACCTAGGTGTGTAGTATACCAGTACTCTGAGCAATGGAAATGATAAATTACGATTCGATTCATTATGGTCGACATTCCATTCGGAAGAGTTTTGCCAATCGAATTGGCGAAACATTGAATGTAATCTGAGGAGTGAAGGTTTCAACTAACGCCCAAAGAGTGGGCTTGCAGTGATTTTACCTTCATATTATTTTCAAGTAATTATTGAACAAGCAGACGCTTCACTCTCGGTGCGTTATTTGCAAATCTCACTCCTTTTGCGACGTTTAATATTTTGCCAATTCGAATGTCAAAATGCTTCCGAATGGAATTCATCTATGGTGAATCGAATTGCTATTCATGTATCTCATTACTCAAAAAATAACATTCTCGCAAGAAATACGCACTCATATATTCCTACAAATATTGCTCCACACTGTATCAATCTGTTCAGGATTCCATCTACGATACTTGGAATCTACTTGGAACTCGAAATCTCAACTCAGAATAATCGATTAAATTGCAATAATATCACATGGTAACTAAAAATTCAATATTAGATGAAAATTCAGATCCTACGATGGAACACAAAAATTGACATTCGGGTTCCAAATAGGATTTCTATTCTTTCTGATTGCAGTCAGAATGGGAAACTACTCATTTTGTAGAAAAAATTGTCTACTTTCGAATGGTGAAATAGAAAATAGTAGTGTTCCTAGGGAGAAAGCTGAGAAAAAACGTGATTTATGAAAAAGCTAATTTATCGAACACCTTTACAAGAGACTTCTTCCGAAAAATCTGAAATTCTCACCATTTGTGGGACTCATTGAGATGAATTTTTTAAGCTGAACTCGGATGTAATCGCTTGGACAGTTTTCGAGATATAACCTCTTTTCATAGAATGGTTTTTGGCCAATATGTCAGAAACTACTGGAGTGATTTCGCCCAATTGCAACACCAAACTCTCTATTCATTAGATGCACAAAGTGACGAAATTTGAAGTCTCTAACTAAAATAGTTTTTGAGCTATCGTGTATAGTAAGTTCAGCATAAAAAACACTGTAATTGAAATTGTCTGCAAAAGAATAATCTCAACAAAATTTACCCCGAGTGAAAATTGTGAGTTCAAATGAGAAATATTTCATCACTGAGAGAGGGGGCTGTGGATCAATTTTTAGCGGAGAAAAATCGAAAAAACGATTTTTCGAAAATTTGAGTTTTCTCGAAAAGTACTCAACCGAGTTCCTTCAAATTTCACTGACAGCAATTTGCATGGGGAGGGAAAGTACTGTTAATTTTTCGGCTCACCAAGTATTACCGTTGCGGAGCAATGAGCTGATATCTGTCACACATACACACATACACACACACATATATACAGACATTTTTTGAAAATGTCATTTCTCGGAGTTTTGGATCATTCTGAGTCATATTCCGATGAAATCTCGAAATCGAAAAAAAATCTCGAAATCGAAAAAAATTGCGTTTACAATGCTTCCATTCGAAAGCAAAAAACGAAAAATTCAAAAGAATGCCAGAAAATTCAACCAACGAAAAATTGGAATAATTAATTAACGGTAATATATGCAGATTCCAATATGAATCATCAGAAATAAAAAACAATGAGAAACGAAAAATGTAATTATTAGAATCAATTGTATTCAGTCAAAGAAAATTTTTATCAAACATACCCTTATGATCATATCCTTTGAAGTCTCGATATAATTCAAAAAAAAATATGAAAAAATCTCATGTATTTTATTTCGTTTAAAGTCAAAGAAAATTATCGATTGAATTATCAATATTCTTCGCTCTTAAGCATACCAAGGATCCTTCGCATTCACACATTCATACAGACAAAAATAAATAAATTATTGAATCGTATATAATAAATAAAAATACTCATTAAGTTGATCGAGTCGTCGAAATAGTAATTATCAATACATAATTGATCAAATTATAAATTGAATAATAATAAGTGCATCAAGACTGTTCAAATAAATTCTGTCAATCGGATACATAAATTCTCATTTGTGTATAAAATATTTATGTATAAAAAATATAAATGACGTCAAATAAAACAAAAATTCTGCTCTTATTGTCCGGACACAAAAATAAAATGAACCGTCTCGTACAAGAGTTGCAGAGCAAGAAAGCGAGTAGTCCTTGGACTTTTCGATGGGAGCAGTGGATTCGGACACTTGAGCGCCTCGTATGGCTTATTTTTCATCAATTGTTTTGGCGGGCAATTGGACAATAACATTCATTACAGGCTCCTACTGGTTTTTATGTATTTTTTTCTCCCTAACTTTATGTGACTCGATTGGGCAGAAGTTAGTCACCAGACTTCAAGGTAACTGAAGAAAATTCTGATTAAATTTTTTTTCAAAATTAACAACGAATTTTTTTTTGGAAGTTTCTATCCACATGAACAAAGGAGAACTGTTAAATGTGATCATGTTATCGCATCACTCTAGGCCACGACGGGGACGTAGTGATGCATACCTTTCCTCCTATTAGCGACACTCAAGATCTTATTCAAGATTTTATTGACTTAAACTCAGCTCACCTTCATTGGGCATAAATTTTTTCTTCCAATGATTTCAAATGTGAGTTCTTTGCGCACCATGTCCTCTTAATATGTTTTTCTTCCACCTTGTCAATAACTTGTATGCATTGTGTGTGACAATATCAATCGAAATTTATGTCATACTAACCAAAAACTAAAACGAGAAGCATAGAAACCTCTGTAAATTTAATACGGATTCGATTCAGTTACCGAGAATACTCTCATGCTCAATGCTCTCCGTGAATTGGAATATTTCAATGAAATTCACACTCATTGGTGGAGGAAAACTCCCAACACAAAAGGTACAGTCTTGGTGTACTGCAGCAGTAAACCAGAATTATGCGGTCCATGAGAGAGTTCATATTGTACATTCAACAAATTTACCATTACTTTGAGGTCATTGGTCTCTATCTTCCCTTTGTGCTTCGTACCAGCTCCCTGTGTATGAAGAGTAAAGATTATTTTCATCACTACCTCACAAGTTCCGCCTCCCTTACCAGACCGAAACATCGGTAATCCACAGTCTTCAATTCACTGTTTGTACTTTTTATATCATTGAAGCAGTGATTTGGAAGAAATTGAAAATTCTAGTTCATTAAATTGTCACAACCTGTGAACTGCTCGAAGTTTTTCGACTCAGGGCAGAAAAGTTTGATCGCATCATATGCTCAATTTGTTACGTATTGACTTGATCCGTGCCGAATTGCTCAGTGCTGACTGGCAAGTCACCTGCCAGTGCCTGTCTAGTGCCTGTCTAGCCTGGCTAGTGCCTGCCATTAAACAAATAAATTTATTAATAAATTAATTTTTTATTAATAAATTTTTTAAGAGAAACAAATTCCGGAAAAAATATGTAATGCGCAAGCAGGGTGATTTTCGTAGAAAATAGCAGGTTACATGGCTATGTAACCTGCTATTTTCTACGAAGAATAAAGCCTCTGCATCTCGCTTATTTGCTGAGTTATTCTTGAAAAACAAATGACAGAACAATCAATTCATCCGATTTCATCTTCTTGCTAGTCATTTGATGTCCACCACATGATTATTCATGCAAATTTTTACTAATCTGTGATTTTATTCATAGATCGGAGCAGCTATACATTATTATGATGATTCAGATCTTATGATGGAATTAGCGAATTCTTTCATCTGTGACTTATGCGTTATTGCGAATATGGCTACATTTCATATCCATCATGATGAAGTGAGTATTTTTTTCTTGATTTGTTTGCTTATTGGTTCTACCTATTCAGGTTTTATACCCTCTAGCTACCCCTTCACCTCCCTCTCCTATTTTGACGCCATGGATCGACTTCGTCTTACTGCACCGCATTCGCCTTGGATGAGAAACCATGGAAAACCCGGTCGGATTCATACAGAGCCTTAATTTGCCTTTCTGTCACGCGGATGAAAAAGACACATAATTCTCTATAGTTCCACCTCCCGGCTCAGTTTTTTATTCGGATCTCCGTACGGTAAGCGGTCACCCATTCAAATTGTAACCAGATACAATGTTGCTCAACTCTTAGATCCGCCGTGCGCAGCATCTGCCAAGCCGTACGCAAACCGAACAACCAAACTGAAATAAGTAATTAACGCAAAATTATTGTGTCAAGCTTTCGTGAAATTATTCGATTTTTCTTTCTTCGTTAGTAATGAATAGATTAATCGATTTACTTTTAGAAGTTTAGTTCATTTCTCAAATACTTTCATCTCTCCTAGAGCAGTGCGTCAAACATTTCTTATCGGCGATTTATTCCCTATCCAATGCACTAGAATTGAATAATCGGAAGCGATCAAACGCTGAAGGACGCATGTTTAAAAAAACCAGAATATCGACCCTTGTAACTCACATCAAACGTCTTGAAGTGAGTTTTCAATGCCCCGGGGAAGAATGTTCAGATTTGATCAGAGCTATTCGGATATGATAAAATCCAATTCAATGTTAATTTCATAGATCCGAACAGATATGAAGTTCAGCATGCTCTACCAGATCTAATTACATATGATCAGATCTAATTGGATCTGCACAAATCTAAAACAAAAAAGTTGAAATTGTTAGGGAGAATGGGAAATAAATGAAAAACTGAAATCTTCCTCAGATGAATGAATCCAAATTGACATTTATAGAGAAAATTTTTTTTTTCAAGTTTAGCTCGAGTGGGGCCAAAGCTGTGATACTTGCATTATCAGCCCCCTGCTGTGAAAACTGTTCTTCTATTCTAAAATGCGTTCAGGGTGACTGGTCAAAATCGTGACCACTGACCAGTGAATGACCGGTAGATAGAATAATCATTATAGTTAACGTTTAATTGAATTTGAACTTGTCATTCACTACGGATAAAAGATTAAATACTGAATAGAGCTCGTATTGGTTTCACCATGCATCTTAACGTTGTGAAAAAAAACAAGCGGAAGAGCGTTAGACGATGCACTCGACCAAATCTGTTCAAGGAAAATCTACCTGGCGTTGAGCGGCTCAAATTATTCCTCAGAAAACATCTGGAGATTTCTATGAAAAATACTGCAGTTTTATCAAGAAGCAGCGCAGCAGTGACGGAAGCGAATATTTATGATTGGTTTGATGGCTTAGAAAGTCATTTGAGAGCAGAAGGAGCTTCTGATATTTTACGATATACTTCTCGCATCACTGACATAGACTAGTTTCAATTCATAAAGTCAAAAACTGTATTGTTGAGTTAGAATTTTGGAGATAATGTAATTGATAGGTATACAGCAGTGTTTTTTATTTTTTGCGACTGATGTGCTTTAACCAAATAACGAACTGGTGATAGCAATTTAGAAACCATAGATAATAAGAATGATATTATAGGGGAGAGTGGGGCAAAATGGACCCTCATAGCAACATGATTAAGGAATTTTTTTCGTAATGAAGGACTCGATGAAAAAATCTGAAAAAATTTGAGAAAATCCTCCAGCATATCTATATTGTTTGTAAATTTTTTCAGATTTTTTGGAGCAACTGCTGCTTTTTAAAAAAATCTCGAATCATCTCATCTTCTAGGTCCATTTTGCCCCACTCTCCCCTATATTGGAGTTTATTGAGTGTTCTATTTTTTTTACGCCATGCAAATGATATTCTCTGAATATCCAGGCTAGTATTTGTAATTCAGGATAGAATTCACAAGTATTGGGATAAGTCAGGAGATTAGTAAGGAATCAATGAAATTGTTGATGATTTGAATGAATCACTTCCCTTCGAAAGCACATTGCTGAAGTATTAGCCGAAAAGGTTGAGTTATTCAGAGAGTAATTGTGTTATCGACTTATTCTTTTGTATAGGAAGAACGGAAAATACCACTGGCATTAAAACCGGAATTGAGAAATTCCCCAATTACAATGCTTCTATTCGGATACAAAAAACAGAAAACATTACGCCCCTAGGCCCGACTAGGGTGAGTTGACCAGTGTTCGAACTCGACCAGTGATCAAACTATTTGAAGCATTTATATTAGAAAAAATTGGTAATTCAGCGAAATATCATTTTCCTTATCCTCGAAACACTATATAATGTCTATCAACTCAAATAAAAACGTATAAAACTGTTAAACATATGAGTAATTATCCAATTTCTCATGTTCGATCACTGGTGTCTGACGAGTCTTATCCGTTCGACCACTGGACCACTCACCCTATATCCTTTCAATAGTGATGAGATACTTCCCCAAGAAATCCATCGTTCTTCCCACAAAAATCCTAAGTGCCTGCCTCATCCACCAATATTTCTCCAATACCCGGAGAACTTCCAATGCTCGATGATCAAGTGTCATTCCTTGCTCACCTCCTCGAATTCATTCAGCAACTCAAATTGAACGCAACGCAAGTCCACCTGAGCAGTTGGAGCTTATAGTTTAACGCTCCATAGTACATCAGCTCTTGTGTATTACGGATCATGTCAAAACTGCAGCCGAAAAAAAACTGGTCAGTCCTCCACTTCTCCTGGACAGTTAGGAGGCCTCTGACTGGACTGGACACAACGAACTCAATGTACTCAAAGGCATCTATCTTGGGATATTAAGATATCTTTGTGAAAATCTAAAATCATATTTGCTGGACCGTCAAATCTAGGTCGAAATCGCCTTCTCACTTTTCAACCCGAATCACATTCTTTCTGATGTCCCCCATCTTCCCACAGCTCACCCTTGCGAGTGAGCATTGCTGATATCACAGATGACATTGCCCAACATATCTCTAGAAAAAAAGGCCACACACTTCATACATTGATATCTCTAGAAGCTCTCAAAATCATGCTATTGAATCATGCGAAGTTAGTGCGACGGAAATCGAATGCATCATATTGGCAGCCTCAGAAGTGCACATAGAATCACTTTGCTTCTGTAATAATTCCATTGATATTTCCAACTCTATTAATTACCCAGGTATTAAGTTTGATAATAAATGATCTGGAGCAAACACATCAATAAAGCAAATCAAAATGCAAAGGCAATACTGGGCCGATTGTTTTAATTATTTAAAACAAAAGCCTCAGCGAAAAATTTTGAACTCCAACCCGTCCTATATGAATTCCAAGTATCCCAAAATGAATTCCGAAGGATGATGGATGTCATGCCCCACAGAACTCCAATCATTATTCTCGTCAAAACTTCAAATATCAAAAATATATTAACAGATTCATTTACAAACTCACAAGCTACTTCATACTCAATCTCCGGATCCACACCCACTCTCTTGCGAACTACCTCAACCCCTCGAAAATCTCGGGATGGCCCAACCGACCACAAAAAACTCGATGACGTACAATCCGTTACTCAACTACCACCTACTACCACTGGCAGGGTTTTTCACTAATGATAACTTTCGCCATTCTCAATATTCTGTTGGATTCCTCCCATCCTTAATGGTAGATGTATGTAAAAGCCTGAAGGCAGACGCTATGTACCTCGCATCTAGTCTAAACACTTGTAAGTATTGTAAATTTAATTATATCTATGATAACGGAATCTTTTAAGTCAACAATCGAATATTCCTAGAACGGCTCGCTGAAAAAATTTGAAAAAATTTACTAATGTTCTTTTTGACATGTACGGAAAAATAGAATTTTCTGCAGATGAATTGAAAACTATAAGTCCTAAAACTGACTGATTTGGCATGGATACATACATCTGCTTGTATATAAGCCCTCAGCTCACTTCATATATGCTTATATATAGCTGAATCTGGGCAGTCGAAACTAGCACCAATTGTCGAAATAGGTAGAGGGATACTTCGGTGATATCTGAAGCATCTTCTCAGTTATAGATTACCCACACACAAATCGTGTAATCACGGACCCATGGCTCACGTGATGTCACTGTCTATCTTCTCTCCTCACACATGCACACAAATTCTGTGAATACGCACCCTCATTCTACGCAAAGCGCATGTCTCATTTTTCGTCACTTTGATGAAATTAGAAAAACTAACGATTTTCAGATAAAATTTCTTCTCGATCACATCGCAGAGGACTGGAATATTTTCTCAATGAGCAACGGACGACATGTGCTACACGAATGCATGGAATCATCCAGGAAACTCACGTTATTACACACAGGCATCAAATTTATTCATTTTTAATCATGGAAACTGTGAAAAACTCAACCAGAAATTTTTTTTTATTGAACGCTTTCCCCAAAAAACTCGGAAAAATTGACCAGTTATTCAGACATATCGGAACATGTGTGTGAATTTTCACAGATTTTTTCGTGAAGGCGTTCACTTCGGAGAAGATCCTAAACCATTTTCCTACAGTGTACTCTTCTTGTGGTGATTCCTCCAACGGAAATGATTCGGTTTTCTATTTTAGGAACTCTATTCTTTGCTACTGTGATTTTCGTAACAGAACCAGTACATGTCAGGTGCTTGCATTTCTTCATTGAATCCAATGAGACGTTATCTCTGAGATTTGCAAGGCCAGTTTACTATGGTCCATTCGATCCGTTCAATTATTATTGGACTATTTTGGTGATATCAGGGATCTGCATTGTTTGTAGCATTGTTGCAGTTGTAGCAGCTGATATATTACTTTTCCTATATGCACAGCATGTTTGTGGGATGTTTGGAGCATTGGGGTAATATATTTAGAATGTATGATTTTTCGCAGTAAGATTAATGGGAGATACGTAATGTAATCGTTTTATGATAAGATTTGCGATTGAAAACATGCCGGTCAATAGAAAATCATCAAAGGGTGATAATGAGGATGAGCACCACTACTTCAAGAAGTGCATTGTGATACATCATCGTGTAATAAGGTATGTAGAGGTTATTAGTAGTAAAATCTGGGAATCAGAGGTGAAGCAGGGAAATCTTCTTGTCAATTGTTACGCGAAAGTATCTTGGAAAGTAATGTAGATACCCCCTTTTCCCACTAAATACTTCATTGTCGCTCTCGAAATTTCCTATGAAGGATTAAAGCAGAATCGTTCTATCTCGCTTAATTTCCGAGATATTCTAGAACGAAGATCAACTCATTAATTGCATTATCGTGCTTCATCTCTTTCCTACTGTCGGAAATGATCAATGCGAATTGATCATTTGGAACGGAATGTAAATGATTATTAATCTCTCTCAATAACCGAAAATTCCACGGAAGATTTGCAAACTCAATCGAAAACATTTATACCTGGAATTTCTTTGGAATGTTGGGATTCAATATGGTTGGAATAAGTCTAACGGCTGTGCAAGTAAGAACTGCATGAATTGGAACTCTCTTGCATGTATTCTCCCTATTCAGATTGTTCCTGATGATGTTTTCTAGGCAGTGGCGTATATCAATGCACTGGAGAAGCTCCTGAAGGCTTTGTTATTCTTCATAGCGGAAACAATTCATCTGTTCATTCAGTGTTATATGGCTCAAAATATTGCTGAAAGTAGTACTCGGATCCAGCAGAGTATGTACGAAAAATTCTATGAATACTTTATGAGTTGAAATGACAATTTTTTTTCTTTTATAACTCAGTGGAGTAAGTGGCCTAGAGGTCGAACGGACAAGACTCGTCGTATACGAGTGATAGACTATCAGAGACTGAATAATTACTGATATATTTAACAGTTTCATAGGCTCTTACTTGAGATGATGAACAGTATAATATCTTTCGAAGATGACAGAAATGATATTTCACTGGATTACCTATTTTCCCTAGAATAAATACGTTAGATACTTCAATCACTAATCAACTCACCCTGGTAAGAAGCCAAAACAGGATGAGTTTTTTTCACCGATTGATTTTTGCAGACATCTCGAAGACTAAATAATATTGAGCGAGTCTGCCCAAATTTCTTTTCGGAGCTCTTGGAAATCTCCTGTAAGCTCGAAGAAAAATCAGAACTGGAAAGTTGTATCTTCATTAGTTTCCAAGTTATTCTCGATAGAAGCAGGTGTCCTATTCTCTTTGCATTCCTTCAAGATCCCATTACTATTTCTAAATTCAATACTCTACTAATACAATAAGTAGGCACATATACTCACATCCGTTCATTCGGAAGCTGAACAATCCAATCGTCCTATTTTAGCTCTTTGCTACTGAATCAAATTTCTTCCCATGCTTTCCAGAATGGGTGCAAGATGGTATCACAGCAGTCAAAAAACTAAGAAATTGATGAGCTTCACGATGATGAGAAGTCAAGTCCCATGTGAATTGACGGCTGGAAAGATGATTCAGATGTCTTTGAACACCTTCAGCAGCGTAATAATCTAAGTTTATGTAATTAATTTAGTAGTGAAAAGGTGAAACAGGATGAGACTATTTTTCCTTTGAGTTCTCCAAGAATATTCTGGAAACTAATGGTGTTTCAAAATGGGCTGATTTTGGGTGGATGGAAGTGGGAAAGTGCGGCAGGATTTTGTGAAGGCATAGACAATGATTCAGCCGTGAAGGGAATGACTCCTATTACACATCTTCCCTCAATAATTACACCATTTCTAGCCGATTAAGTGGACTATATGATGACTAAACCGTTTTACAATAATTTGTAAAACCGATGATGAATGAGTCGTAACTGACCGGATAAATCACTTCATACAGAATCGGTGAACTTGGTGATCATTGAACTGAGGGGAGTTTGGCAATGGCCTACCCGAAGGATGTCTCAAACCCAGAAATTAACCCGTGTTATTTCAATTTGATCCGGAGGTGTCAGTTTGGAAGATAGACGAACGTACTGACTCTATAGATGTCCGTTCAATGACCAAAAATATGGTTTCGTCGAAGCACATGAAGATGCACTCCTTTTGCGAGCATCCTTTTTGGAGCTTTTGGAACTCATTATGAAAGTGGATTCGGATCGAAGGGGAGCATCTTCAGTGGTTTCCGAGCTATGCTATTGAGACTGATCGCAAAGATGAATTGATTTGTCCTGTTTTACTTCTTCATTGCTGAAATCAATGTTGTTACAAAAATTAATATTAACGATTGCAGATTATAAGGACATCAGCAACATACTTCACAGTATTCCTGGACATGCGATGAATTCATAATTTAAGAGTGTTTTATGAGCTTATTGAATGAAAATTGAAATAGAGAATTTCTGCTAATAAATAATAGTGATGAAATTGTGAGAATTACGAAACTCTGTAATTGGTTTTTCTCACTCCTTCCATCAGTTTATCGACAGTTTTATCTACTTCACTTGACTCTCATTACACAAGGGGTGATGGAGTGAGGGTGATCGATGCTAAACAGCTCAGACATTGTGAGGAACCGTTCAGTCAAGTAACTGTGTGCTAATAATGAACACTGAAGGAGATCCAGAGGACTTGTTTTATTAAATAATGAGATTAGTAATTTCCGTTGCTTTTACATCATCTTACTAACACTATACTCAGAGACGTATTCATCTAAGCCCCAGCATTCATAAAATTCATTCGTGTCAACTCTTCGAGAATTTTTTGGGTATAATGACGGTATAGCAGAGATTGAGTAAGATTTCGGTACAATTTGAGGATTACACGTATGAAAAAAGTGAATAGGAAGTTCCTATAGGACATTCCTATAGAAAAATCGTATAGCAAATCGTATACATTTGCGTATGTGGAATTCGGATATTTTCTATACGAATGAAATTTCTTGTGTTTCTATGCGCAAGTTAGAGTCTATACGAATTATTTCTATACGAATAGAATTTCTTGTGTTTCGATACGCAAATTTAGTTTCTATACGAATAGAATTCCTTATGTCTCTATACGCAAATATAGTATCTATGAGAATTATTTCTATGCGGATAGAAGTTCTTGTGGTTCTATATGCAAATTCAGTTCCTACATGGCATATTTCTCTACGAATAGAATTTCTTGTGTTCCTACACGCAAATTGAGTTCCTATACGACATATTTCTATACGAATAGAATTTCTTGTATCCCTATACGCAAATTGAGTTCTTATGCGACATATTTCTATACGAATAGAATTTGTTGTGTTTCTACACGAAAATTCAGTTCCTACACGACATATTTCTATGCGAATAGAATTTATTGTGTTCCTATACGCAAATTTAGTTCCTATCCGATATATTTCTACACAAATAGAATTTTTTGTGTTTCTATACGCCAAATAATCGCCACGATCATTTTGGAAATGGCGATTGTCCATGGAGAATTTGCCATGGATAAACGATACTTTGCCGTTAGTCGAAAATAATAAGTATCTCGAAAACTGAGCACGATAGAGCAATTTTGCCCGATTGTTTTCGTAACAAATTTCAAGAGCTACAAAAGATTCAGGCTGAAATCACCTCACTTGGTTTTGGAGATATTTCCGAAAACCATTGAAAGAAAAAATCTATTCATCGAATTCGACTTTTTCACTGGATTAGTGTTTCTATGAATATCCCGGAAACTAAGCGAAATGGAACGGTTTCATCCTAATCCCGTTTTGTAGAGAATCTCAACAGATACTACACAAGATGGGAGTGAGGTCGCTCTGAATAGATTCGCTCAGTTTTCGAGATATTCTCAACAACAATTGAGATGAAAAATCGATTTATTCAATTTTACTTCTTTACTGAATTGATTTTTGTATAAATATCTCGGAAATTGAGCGAAATGAAGCAATTTCGCCTAAAATTTTTCCAAAAATTCAAGAGCTAAAGTACGAGTTCAGGTTGAGATCGCTCTATCTCGCTTATTTTGCGAGATAGTTCGAAAATAATGGAATGAAAATATCGATCCATCCGTAGTAAATATTTCTAGAGATACGTTCCTTTCAGTATAAAATTAATTCCTTAATAACACTCTCAGATGAATTATTTAACTCGATAATTGATAACATGTTCGTTCAACACACACAAGGAGAATATCTCAGTTAATCGATAGATCAAATATAGAAACATTTGAATTCAGATAAAGTTCACGAAATGTTCAGACAGTAAAATTATTTTTTTTTTTCGAAATGTTTGCACATGAAGTGACCGTTGGGTTTGGCAGTTGGACGCCGAGTGAAGTCCCTTGAGCCTGCAGGGACTTGTCTCCCCCCTCCTGCGTCATAGGAAGAAGAACAGTGTTGCCGAGGCTGACGTCACCCGATCAGTTACGCCCACCCAGAATTTCTCGAAAATTCCAATATCCAATTTTACTTTTTCACTGGACTTATTTTTTTATGAATGTCTCGGAAACTAAGCGAGATAGAGCGATTGTGCTTGAATCTTGTTCCATAGAGAAATTTCTCAGCTATTATATATATATGGGCAACGGAAGGTTGCCGGAGTCTAATTTGAGAGAATTCCGAATTTTTCTTCAAATTTTCAAAAAAAATTAAATTTTCCGAAAAATTTCGAATTTTCAGAAATTTTGAAAAATTTAAGAAGAAAATCGAAAAAATTGAAAAAAAATTCGAAAGATCTCAAATATTAAAATAAAACTGATTTCTGAAATGTATATGGGTAAAGGAAGGTTGCCGGAGTTTGATTCGAGAGAATTTCAGAACAAAATTTCGAAAATTTTCAAATTTCCAAAAACTTCAAAGTGGATGGGAGGTGGAGAAAAGATGTGAGAATCAAAAATTCGATGGTAAATATAGTAACTCGCAATGGCTCAGCGGTAGAGCACCTGACATGTAATCAGAGGGTCGTGGGTTCACATCCTGCTTGCGCATTACATATTTTTTCCGGAATTTGATTCTCTTAAAAATTTTTTAATAAAAATTAATTCATGAATAAATTTATTTGTTTAATGGTACAAAACTAGATTTTCAGAAATTCCGAAATATTTTAGAAAAAATCCAAAAAATTGAAATAAATCGAAAAATTCGAAAAAAAATCTCAAATATTGAAATAAAACTGATTCCTGAAATGTATATGGACAAATGAAGATCGCCGGAGTTTTTTTGAAAATTATAAAATTTTTGAATTTTTTTTTCGAAATTTTCTCAAATCAATTTCCAGCGACCTTCCTTTGCCCAGATACATTTCAGGAATCAGTTCTTTTTTGATATTTGAGATTTATCGATTTCGTTTCGAATTTTTCTTAATTTTCCTCAAATTTTTGAAATTTTGGAAAGTTTTTGAAAATTTTCCTCAATTTCTGTCAATTTAAACTCCTGCAACCTTCATTCGCCCATATACATTTCAGGAATCAGTTTCATTTTAATATTTGAGATTTTCCGATTTTTCTTCAAATTTTTTGATTAATTTCAATTTTTCGATATTTTTTGAAAATTTGACGATTTTTGAAATTTTCTCGAAAATTTGAAAATTTTGGGAAATTCAAAAAAAAATTGGAATTTCCTCAAACTAGACTCCGGCAACCTTCCTTTGCTCATATACATTGATTGAAAGTCAGTAAAAAAAGGAGAGAAAAATGGACTGGGAAATTAGGAATTGATGAAATCGTGAAGATAATTGAACACTGCACTGAATATTTAATGGTGGTCATAGTTGGGTTTTTATTCAGTGAAACTTATTACGATTTTTACACAGTAAAAGTCAATTGTTCTTTGGAAGCACTGCACTTTGACCGGTTGATCCCTCCGTGGATTTAATACCGAATTAACCGTGAAATTCTAATTGTTGAATTGATAACTGTTGAATTGAATGATGTTGAATCAACCGAATTAACAATAAATGATTAACCCGTGGATATAGCCGTGCCAAATAACGAAGAAACGTTAACCGTTAAGAAACGGGCGATGTAACCTTGTTAAACGTTCGTACCGAAGAGGTTGCTAATACACCCGGTGAATTAACTCATTAGTTAATAAAAGAGTAGCATCGTGGAATTGAATGTAATGTCGCGTCACCGTGGATATGTTGCCGATTACCGTTGACGGGTCCAAAACCCGTGCGAACTCATTGAGACCCCAATGAGAACTTCTCCAAAAACGAGGTGCTGCTCCGTTGAAGGACCGACGCGTACTACTAATTGAAGTCAAGAGGGAGGGGGGGTAATTCGAAAGCGCCCAACATCCCCGAATTTCTCCCAAATCTCGCCTGATCGCTGGAGATATTAGCGCCGTTTTCGAACATACCGTCCGCCTCGTTGTCCCATGATAACGAACGTGTCTCCTCATTGATTGAGTCTTCGTCATCTAGGTGTCCGTTGTCCGTTCCTGAAGAATGGCCTGGATTGTTGTTTAAAACAGAGTTGTTTATTGCAGATTGCCCGATAAAGTAATCTTGGAGTGTAAATCCATTGAACTCTAGCGCTGTCCCATCACTGATTTCTCCTGTTGAAATCTGCTGCCACTGATTGTTGAGGTTTACCTGGAAGTTGTTTCACGTCACCATGATAAGAAATTCTGAAATTTTGTTCCTTTTACGATAAAGTTGTTAATTATAAGTTGGATGAATGAGAGCGTGTTTACGCCGCCCGCCGAGCCGAATAGTATTAAGTGTTGAATGATGGGAGCTAACCTAGCTCGATAATGATCTCCTTGAAGACGTTGATGATCTTGAAGACGTTGCCATTATTGGGAGAGACGATGATTTTTCTGAAGAGGATGATGTTGTTGAAGAAAACGTTAGTTTTCTTCCCCGTGGTGTAGCTCTTCGTTAACTGTTATGCCGAAGTGTTTCTTCAAGTTCTCTGATTGCTATAAGTCCTGTTAAATTTCGTACTCGATGATTTGTGAAATTGCAACCGCTCTGCTGATGAGTGCTGATGCTCGACGAATGCTGAAGATTTTCCAGTGTCTTTTCAATAATGACTCGACACATTGAAGTTGTAGTGCCACCGTTGAATGAACATTTCTGGTAAATTTGCTTCACTACTGGACCTCGTTCCGTTAACTAACGTAATCGTTGGAGTTGTTGAGGATCTGATTGTCGAAGGTGCCTTGGATCTGTCCATCAGAGGTGTTGGTAAGTTAATTGACTTACGTAATGACACAACCTGTTGACTTCTTGATACCAATGCCGTGGATAATCGATCTCTACCCTTGAATCTATGTTGTAATAAGTGAAGTTGATTACAGCGGGAAGAATGGAATGTTGATTGGTGAAGTGATGAGAAGAACTGCATTACAAGTCTTCTCTTGTTCTTCAGCCTCTTTAACCCTCGTTGATGCTTCTGTACATTCTTGCAGTTGAATTCCCGTCTCATTTGACCATACTTCCAGCCATCGTGATGTGGTTTGTTGATTGATCTAGTTGGCCTCATGTAAGACTTGATTCCAATGATTTGTACGTCTTCGGAATCGTATCTTGCCTGTTGCGCCTCAACAACCGAAAGCCTTTGATCAATTCCTGTTGTCGCGATGATGACTGATGTGATAAATTCCAAACGTCAGTGATGTGAATGATTTCCCTTGATGATGTCCCGAGGAACTGACAATTGATTCCGTGAATGAAATGATGGTTGTTGGCGCATCTTGTGCGTTATCCAAATCGATCAGGAATATTTCGTTGATTATTGCTTGATTGAGCAGCTGGTTGCCACCCACCATGCAGTCTTTCTGGTTGAACTTGAAGTGCTAGCTCCAAAACTGATATTAGAGAACAATGACTTCAAGTATGATGGTGGAAGACGAAAATGATAAAGAAATAGTTGATGAAGAATCGATGTTATTGAAGAATGTAATGATTTGGCTCCGTTCTAGATGATTATCGTTGCTGTTGAGTTGATGATCGCTATCTCAAAGGCAATTATGATAGCAATCAATCCTTGGAAGAAGATTCCTGCTTGTGCGCGCGAATTGTTTGAGACAGTCGAAAATCTCCTAGTCGATGATGATATCTCAATTGCAGTATGGAAGGTTCTTACCAAATCTTCCGCATGCCAGTGAAGGCTTCCTTTAGATGCTCAGCACTCTTCTTGATTCATCGATTGCTGGCAATTTTTTTGGACAGATAATGTCTTCTAGTTAGTGACTAGCTGTTGACAAGACCTTTAGCTCTTGGAACTGGTGTTCCGAATTTGCTGCCGTCGAAGATTAACCGAATGTTGATGTTGATGATGATGAGCAATTGGAAGTTGCTGTGGGTCTTTTGGTGGTTCTCACTAAGAGGTGCGTTGGATTTAATTCATTCATAGACTCATGAATTTATTCTCCGTGCACAGAGACCTTGAGCACCGCATTCGATGTATTGATGAAGCCGACTCTTGTTAGTCGTTAAAGAATCCCATTTAGTTTATCATCAGTTTATAAAGTAGATTTTCCTGTCTGGACTCGTTGGATAGTTCTGTAGGTTCGCCGAAGATTCATCCAAATATTGATAATCGTTGAGGATTGATACCCACATTACCTGGCAAATAAACGAGTCTTTGAGGAAGTATTTAAAGTGTGAAAGATTTACAAGAGTATGGTCTTTACTTACGTAATCAATCTTCATAATCCGTTGGTCGACTCGATTAATATGACTAATGCCATGTTCCTTGATGCGACGATTCGTTGGACGTGCTGATGAGTTCATCTGTACCATGAACCCTGATTGTGGATAGCAATGAGGACCATTACCATGTCCTAGAGTGTCCGCCGTATAAATCGTCACTGCTCCGTGAATAGCTCGTTGACTGATTGCTATTGGTTGAACCCAATGACCTTGTAGTGGATTAACTTTGAAGAAGTCCTCTGTATCCATCTCTCTTGCCGTAGAGATGCCAATGCAATCAATTGTTGAGTACGTTGAGTTTTGTTGGGCTTCCAGATGGGACTCGATGATCTGTTCCCAGATCAATCGATTGGAGAGAAGTGCACGTTGACCATGAGTTCCAAGATTCCTGTTAAAAGATTGCTGGTATTAATCACTTGATTTAATGAATGCATTAAGGGGTTACATGGGTTTCATCCGGGGAAAAACGGCCTATTTTCAATAATTTTTTTTTAATATAATAAATGAAATATTTCATTCAAACTTTTTACTGCCTTGAAGATACACATTTCATAAACAATTCCTGAAATTTCCGCAAAAAAATATCAAAAACTCCGCCATTGTGACGTCATTTTCGGCGAGCCCGCAAAAAAAAGGCGTGTCTGCGTTGACAGCAGAGCTCCTAGCAGGATCATCCGAAGTGAAAACAAAAAAATACGTATTTTAGTTAAGACTTTGAACTAGAACTTGGACGAAGGAAAAATAAAAAAAATGAAAATTGGATTTTCGGCAGAGGTTTTTACAAAAAAATAAAAAATTCGGCTAAAATTCCGCAGCTTTTTTTTTTTAATAGTTGAAATTGAAAAAAAAAAATCCTTCGTCCAAGTCCTTGTCCATTGTATCTGGGAGACCTGTCCAAAATTCCATCGAGATTGGTTGAGTAGTGCTCGAGAAATCTTGACAACCGACTTTGAAAACACAGTTTTGAGAAAAACGCGTTTAAAGTTTTGAGTGACAACGCAGCTAGCCCTGAGTGCGCAACTTCTCGAGGGTGTATCTTCGAAACTATCACTCGGATCAACTTGAAACTTCAGGACAATATTCTAGAGATATATCCGAATTCAATTAGACAATAAAAAAAAATCGATTTTTTGAAACCGTGAAACCCATGTAACCCCTTAATGACCTTTGACCCTATAGAACAATTTATTTTATTGTGCCAGTAGGTGAGTCAGGTTTGAAGATTCTTTCAAGTTATTAATGTCCTGGTAGTTGTTGAATTGCGGATGCACTCTGTGGAGTGTATGTACACTCGGTTGTGACCCATCTCTTCTCTGTTGATAAATCCCAATCATGGATGCCTTTGGTTCTGCTTCTTCCCCGTTGCCATTGGATTTGCCCAGATGATCATGCGCCGATGCTAGCCGATCATTCTTGTACTGAAATTATTACAAATGATGAATAAATGCGAGAGAGATAGCGCTACATTACCACGAACGTCGAGTGCTACTCAGCTGATTTGGAAAATCGTCATCGAGCCGAGAGTAGAGAAGGGGAAGAAGACCGCTCGTACTGGCGAACGTCTCCGATGATGCTCGACTGCCGTAGAGAAAGATGAATGATGTTCGGCTTGCTGTCCTCTTAACTCCTTTGTCCGTTGAGTATTTGAATAGCGATGTAATCTGCGATAAAAACACTGGAAACAATTCTATCTTTTGTTGGTGTAGCCCATTGCCGACAATAATCGATGTAATCGTCGAGTTAATCCGAAGACAAAAGATGTTTTCGTTTTCGCAGCCTTTCCGAATATCAATCCGTGTAGAAACACTAGCCGTTGGAAGTAAGTATATTTTCTACGATAATGTAACCACTCGAATAATTTTACTTATTCGAAAGTAATCGTTGACAATCCTTCAAATCCGTATTGATTTATTTTCAGCGAAACCGAACTGTTTTGAATGCACGCGACCTTGTCCGTTAATGTTCCTCTCACGTTGATGCCCGCTCGCTGGCTATGTAAACACTGGCGTCGCTTGCCTTAGCGAGAACAATGGATGTTTTCACTAATCCACAAAATATCGATTTTGGTGATGCGTTTTACACTTTTATGTCCGAATTTATGTCCTTTAATTATTCACAATATTCACTTCTCACGATTTTTCCCAAATTTTTCTAATTTCACCGTCCGGCGCTCGAAGGACCAAATGTTTGAAAGTCAGTAAAAAAAGGAGAGAAAAATGGACTGGGAAATTAGGAGTTGATGAAGTCGTGAAAATAATTGAACACTGCACTGAATATTTAATTGTGGTCAAAGTCGCGTTTTTATTCAGTAAAATTTATGACGATTTTTAGACAGTAAAAGTCAATTGTTCTTTGGAAGCACCGCACTTTGACCGGTTGATTCTACCGTGGACTTAATACCGAACTAACCGTGAAATTCTAATTGTTGAATTGATTACTTTTGGATTAAATGATGCTGAATTAACCGAATTAACAATAATTAATTACCCCGTGGATGTAGCCGTACAAAATAACGGAGAAACGTTAAGTTAACCGTTAAGTAACGCGCGATGTAACCTTGTTAAACGTTCGTATCGAAGAGGTTGATAATACACCCGGTGAATTAACCCATTAGTTAATGAAAGAGTAGCATCGTGGAATGGAATGTAATGTCGCGTCACCGTGGATATGTTGCCGATTACCGTTGACGGGTCGAAAACCCGTGCGAACTCATTGAGACCTCAATGAGAACTTCTCCAAAAACGAGGTGTTGCTTCGCTGAAAGACCGACGCGTATTACTAATTAAAGTCAAGAGTGGGGGTAATTCGAAAGCGCCCAACATCCCCGAATTTCTCCCAAATCTCGCCTGATCACTGGAAATTTTAGCGCCGTTTTCGAACATGCATAATACCTGAAAAATTTCTCTATGAAAAAAAATTCAAGCACAATCGCTCTATCTTGCTTAGTTTCCGAGATATTCATAAAAAAATAAGTCCAGTGAAAAAGTAAAATTGGATATGCATTGGAATTTTCGAGAAATTCTGGCTGGGCGTAACTGATCGGGTGACGTCAGCCTCGGCAACACTGTTCTCCCTCCTATGACGCAGAAGGGGGGAGACAAGTCCCTGCAGGCTCAAGGGACTTCACTCGGCGTCCAGCTGCCAAACCTAACGATCCCTTCGTGTGCAAACATTTCCAAAAACAATTTTCATTTCAATGTCTGAACACTTCGTGAACTTTATCTGAATTCCAATGTTTCTATATTTGATTTATCGATTAATTGAATTATTTTCCTTGCGGGTGTTGAATGAACTATACTTCATATTATTAATTATCAAGTCAAATAATCCATCTGAGAGTGTTATCAAGGGATTAATTTCATACTGGAAAGATCGTATCTCTAAAAATATTTACTACGGATAGACCGATATTTTCATTCGACTATTTTTGAGAATATCTCCAAAAATGAGCGAGATGGAGCGATTTCTATCTAAACTCGTATTTTAGCTCTTAAATTTTATAAAAAATCTCAGGTAAAATTGCTTCATCTCTCTCAGTTTCCGAGATATTTATACAAAAATCAATCAATCAATAAAAAAGTAAAATTGAATAAGTCGATTTTTCATTTTAATTGTTGTTGAGAATATCTCGAAAACTGAGCGAGATCTATTCAGAGTGACCCAACTCCCATCTTGTGTTATATCTGTTGAGGTTCTCTACAAAACGGGATCAGGATGAAACTGTTCTATTTCACTTAGTTTCCTGGAGTATATTCATGAAGACTCCAATCCAGTGAAAAAGTGGAATTCGATGAATAGATATTTTCTTTCAATGGTTTTCGGGAATATCTCCAAAACCAAGCGAGATATTGTGAGTTCAGCCTCAATTTTTTGTAGCTCTTGAAATTTCTTACAAAAACAATCGGGCGAAATTGCTCTACCTCGCTCAGTTTTTAAGATACTTAGTCTCTTCTACTAACGGTAAATTATCGTTCATCTATGGCAGATCCTCCATGGACAATCGCCGTTTTCAAAATGATCGTGGTGATTATTTAACGTATGGGAATACAAAAAATTCTATTCGTATAGAAACTAAATTTGCGTATAGAAACATCAGATATTCTATTCGTATAGGAATAAGTCGTATAGAAACTAAATTTGCGTATAAAAACACAAGAAATTCTATTCGTATAGAACTCATCCGTATAGTCTTCAGTTTGCGTATAGAAACACAATAGATTCCGTTCATATAGAAATAATTCTTATAGACACTAAATTCACGTATAGAGACATGAGAAATTCTATTCGCATAGAAATAATTCGTATAGCCTCCAATTCGCGTATAGAAACACCGAATATTTCCTTCATATAGAAATCAGTCGTATAGCCTTCAATTCACGTACAGGAACACAAAAAATTCCATTCGTATAGAAATAATTCGGATAGATTCCAATTGGCGTAAAGAAACACAAGAAATTCTGTTCGTATAGGAAATATTCGAATTCCATATACGCAAATGTATACGATTCGCTACACAATTTTTCTATAGGGATGTCCTATAGGAACTCCCTATACACTTTTCTCATACATGTGAACTCAAATCATACTCGAATTATGATAATATTTTTAAAATATTTTTGGAATTTCTATACCCAAATTATTCTGAAGAAAACAGCACTGCGTCTCTTTCTTGACTATAAAAATCAAAATATCGTCAATTTTCGAACAGAAAATTGAGCAAACCTCCATTCAGAAAAATGAAAATGGGTTCAATGGTCTTCAATAATATTGGAAGACCAATAAAAAGTGTTATGCCCCAAAAGCATTATTTAATATTGTTTAATTATTTCATTATTACAGTAAAGAAGTTGAACACATTAATGAGTTCAACTTACTTCACATATTATTTGACTCAGCGTCTTATTGCTACATGTATAATCATGTTGCAATGTGACACTGATAATTGACTATAAGAATCGAACTCACTAATGTTCGAGAGGTCAGTTCTCAATCAGACACGAGAGTGTGTCATTTTACCTTTTACTTTTATATTTTATTATACAACATGGATATTAATTAATCACTTAATTTAAATAAATACTTATTCCTTTTCTAATAAACCACCGAGTTGAAGTATCTACTCATTGTAGAGGGTATCTCTACAGATAAACCCAAAGAACCTACTCTTGGACCAATTCCAGTCCTAACAAAAGGCAGTCACAAAAAGAATACAACTGGCATATTTCCGACCATAAGTATTCATCTTGTAATCTGTGAAGTATCGCTCATAAACTATGTGTGATGAGTAGGGCCCCAGACGTTAGTTATGATTTCGTTCGTTTAAGCTGCTAGACAGCCCTTCGGATTCTAAATGTGTTAAATGTGAAGTTGTCAGACTTTTTCACACATTTAAGTAATTTAAATGAGAAGTTCCCCTGATATTCTCCTTCGATCCCCCCCCCCCCAAGGGATCCCGTCGTTTCCCCTGAAATCCCTCTTCAAGTCCACCTAAGATCTCCCGGCAATTCCCTCTGAGATCCTCTCCAATTCCCCCTGAAGTTCCTTCCCTGTTAGGCATGGTCACGAATAAATATGCAGTTTGATTATTACATGAAACAATTGTTCATTCTAATGATTCAATAATGATAGTCAGATGACGAATTGGAACAATAAAGAAAACAGGTGTATGACTCCATTGTTTTACCGGAAGTGAAATTAATTCAAAAACGATATCACGTGACACCTATCATCAATAGATTATTTATTCTAATCGATAAGGATGCTTCGATCATTATCAACACCTCCACTTTAAAGCAGTTCCTTGAATAACAATCTGAAATATACTAATTATAAATTGGGGAATTGAAATTCCCAATCCAGCTAGACAATTTAAATAACGTTGCTGAGTGAGCACTTTCGTTGAAACATCAGCAGGCATTTTGCCTGTGGAAAGATAATTTATATTAATTGCTTGATTGTCAATACATTCTCGTATAAAACTGTGACGAATGGAAATATGTTTTGCTCTCGAATGTGTTGAAGAACTTTTGATTAATTCCTGTGCACTCTGAGAATCGTTCCATAAAGATATGATATCACATGGATAATCAATTGATCGAAGCAATTCTCGTGAATACAATGCTTCACGAGCAGCTTCAGACATTGCAAGATACTCAGCTTCAGTTGTTGATTGTGCTACGGTATGTTGTTTTCTCGCTTCCCAACTAATTGGACATGATGCCAAGATGAAAGCATAACCTGAGAATGAACGATAATCAAAATGATCCGATCCCCAATCAGCGTCAGCAAAACCGTGTAAATTTTTCCCAGTCTTCTTGTAAGTTAAATGATAATCTTTGGTACCTTTTAAATATTTCAGTACACGCTTAGCAGCTTTCCAATGAGTATAATCATAACATCTGTTGAATTGACTCAGATAACTTATGGTAAACGATATATCTGGTCAAGTAGAAATGGCCCGATATAAAAGTCCACCAATCAGACTTTGATAAGGTAATTTCTCCATAACTTTCTTGTCAATTTCTTCTGGACGCAATAAACAGCACTTTGATTCAATCGGTGTTGCTACAGGATTACAGTCTTCCATTCCAAATTTGTTCAATCACTTGTCGATATATTCCTTTTGTGAAAAATGGACGATGTAATTTGGATCCTGATTAAATTCAATACCAAGACATCTGTTGACTCGTCCAAGATCTTTTATTCTGAATGTACGTGATTAGTAGTTCTTCACTTATCCATGCTGGATTGTTGAAGCAATCAGAATATTATCCACGTAGATGGTAACTAATGAAGTGTGTGATTGTTCATTGACATAAAACAAACATGGATCTTGTGATGTATCCTTCAATCCAAGTTTTAATAGTTCTTCTTTTAATCTCTTGTACCACTGAACTCCGGATTGCTTCAGTCCGTAAAGAGCGCGTTTCAATAGGCAGATACTATCTCCATTATTTTCCAAATTATTCATCCATTTTTTAGCAGTTTCCAGAATAGTCTCTCTCTCCATTATCATACCATTCAGTCCTACTGGCTTTTACTGATGATTTTTTCTAAAATTCCTTTCAATTGCTTCGAAACAGCCATATGTATCTCTTCTTTAAAGTATCCATTCAAATACGCAGTGATGACATCCATCTGATGGATATCGAGATCCTTTTCCGCTGCAATAGCTGCTGAAAGTCGTATTGTAGTTGTTTTCATGACTGGAGAATAAGTCTCATGAAAATCGATCCCAGGATGCTGAGAAAACCCCTTTGCTACCAGACGAACTTTCTTTTTCTCCTTCTCTACATCCTTCTTCGTACGGAAAACAAGTCAATTTTAAACATCGTTCGTTCGAGACACCGATCAACTATCTCCCATGTCTGATTATGTATTAATGATATAAATTCATCTTCGAGTGCTGCTTGCTCCGCATCAACTGTAGTTTCTGTTTCTTCCCAAGTCTCGGGATCTGATGGAGTCTGTGTAATGTGTTCTCCTTTCAAATACTCTGCAACGAAGACATCATCATCATCATCATCATCACCGTCACTGTTATCAACATTTTCTTGCATCTCATCTCCTTCATCAGCATTATTAATACTACGTGTACAATAAACCTTCCTGGGTCTTCCGACAGATCCAAATCTGAAGACTTTTGGACGTCGCGGTCCACGAACAGGTACACTCAGGACTCGATTACGATTAGAAACATTCAAGACTCGATGACGTTTAGGAATTATCGTGGTAATTTCAACGGTTTTTAAATCTTCCGCCTTTTGAGTATTATTTCCAACTTTTTCAACTTCAATGTCAATATTCTCTTGCTCTTCCTCCTCAAATGAAATATTCTCGAATTCAGTGATAGAAAATGGGTTCTTGATAAATTTTACGTCCCGACTAATAATGAATGTTCTTTTTTCTGGACACCATAATTTATAGGCTTTGGATGTAGATGAATATCCCACGAAAATACATTCTAAGCCTCTTGACAAAAATTTCCCCTTCTGTGTCTTGTCTCATGCATAGGCCTTACAACCGAAGGTCTGGAAGTAAATTAACGTTGGTTTTTACCTTTCCAAATTTCATGAGGTGTTACACCATTCAATGATTTGCTGATACATCTATTCCTAATATAACAGGCTGTATTGATTGCCTCAGCCCAAAAACTTGGTACCATCCCAGACTGTCTCATGAGACATCTGGACATTTCTACTAGTGCCCGATGCATTCGTTCAGCGATCCCGTTTTGTTGTGGCGTGTAGGCTCCTGTCAAACGACGTTGAATTCCATGCTGATCGAGAAATGTTTCAAAATCTTTGCTGAGTAACTCTTTAGCATTATCTGATTGTAAAAATTTTATCTCTTTACCAGTTTCCTTTTCAACTCGTGCTTTGTAGTTTTTAAATTTGTTAAAAATTTCAGATTTTTCTTTGATAAATTCTACAGTGCACCATCGTGATTTATCATCAATAAAAACAATGAAATACTTAGCTCCAGAAAATGATTTATTTCTCATAGGTCCACAAATATCAGTATGAATGATCTCTAGAAGATCCCCTATGCGTGAATCTTCTGATGACTGGAATGGTAAACGTGTCATTTTCTCTTGTGCACAAATCTGGCAATCACTGAATTCCTCATCCATTTTGAAATCCAATCCATAAGCTGAATCATTCTTCAGCATCCTCTTCAAGTCCGTGATATTCGAATGTCCTATCTTATAATGCCAATCTTCTAAACGGTTCACAGGCTTCCCTTCGCAATTATTACAGTGTTTCCATTTTTATCTGTCATAGTGGCTTCTTTTTGTTTAAAAAGTACTTCAAAACCATGATCAGTCATATTTGAAACTGGCATCAAATTCGTACGAAGATCATTGACATGATAAACTTGATTTAGCCTTATCTTATGATTGTCGTTACCATCATTAACCAAAATTTTTACTTCTCCAACTCGATTGATCTTCGCTGTACTTTTGTTCGCCAAAATTCACTGGTTTCTCTATTACTGAATAGCTGTTGAAAGCATTTCTACGTGACACCATGTGTGAAGAGCAACCACTATCTAGGCACCATTGTGTTTTTGTTTGTGTTGAATCAACATGGAGAGCTATTTCTTCCATGAAATCAGCTTGGCTTGTTGTTTCTCGAGATTCTTTTTCATCAACTTGACTATCGGCATAAGACCGTTGACCTGATTGTGACTGAGGGAACCTGGAACGACAAGACCGAGCTATGTGACCTATTTTATTACATCTTAAACATTTAATTTCAAATTTTGACGCACCTGATTTTTCTCCAGCATGTCTTGATCGTTGAAAATTTTGATTTTCCTTGCTGGTATTAGAAAATCCCCTGCCCTCAGGGGGCTTATCATAATTTCGAGTTTCCCGAACATACATTACATCCTGACTGTTGACTTCCGGTACTTCAAATTTTCGTGAATCATAATTTTCGATAATTTTAATTTTCATCACATCTAGTGGGGGAATATCATCTCTAGTTGTCATTGCACGTTGAAAAGGCTCGGAAGAGGGGGGCAAACTAAAGAACATCAATATTGACATTAATTCTTCATTAATTCTAATATCCATAAAAAAAAAAATTCTAATATCCATTTCTTTCAATTTATCTCTTGTATCCATAATTTCATCTAGATGTGCTTCCGAATGATCGTCTTCTTTCATCTTGTGAGTCACAAGTTTTCTCAATAAAAATAATTTACGAGCTGGACCTCTTGTTTCAAAATTTTTCTGAAGAGCCAACCATGCTTCATTTGATGGAGTGCATTTTTTAATATGTTTCAATTGTGAATCGTCAATACTCAAGATAAATTCAGATAATGCCAGCAAATCGTCAGTGACCCATGCATCATAACCTTGATCTGTCTCTGTTTGAGTTGTTCACTTGTTTTTTGACTATTTCTTTATGATTCGCGAGATTTAATCGGATTTTGAGAGGAGCGTGGTGTGAGTCAAAAAAATGACGCGTGCACGAGATTTTCGATTTAATTGTAACTTTATTATAAATAATCAAATTATTTATCACAGCCTTAATCACATCTTGTTTTAACAATAATTGAATTGAGATAATCAAGGGTTTTGAGAGTTTCTATTAACTATTTTCTAATTGAGAATATATGAGAAATTCTGAGAACACTTTTTGCACTTGACGCGATAATAGCTCTTTCGAGAATAAGAATGAGAATTCCAAGAAAATATGGCAGGTGTCCTGAATTAATTAATCTATCATTCGATAGATTGCGGGTCAGAATACCTGTCAATCAAGTGGCGCCTCGAGTGCCAAAGTTGAGTAGGTCACGGTCAGTAGGCCGATGACCGATAAAGAAATTTGAGTGGCTCTGTGTGAGTGTGTGAGTGCGTGAGTGTTTCTGATGGTTATGAAATTCGTCCATAACCAAACAGTCTCTTTTGGCTTCCTCTTTGATCCACTTACATATTGCCATAAACTACATTTAGTCAGGGTTGCTTTCATTTGCAGTTCCCATTACTCAAAATTATCGTGAACCAATTTATCAAATTTTGTTGTAGTGCTAGACATTTTTGAAGTGAAACTTCTTTTGGGAGGGTACCAACTTTTTTCTCGCGTCACGAAACGAGTGTAAGACTTTGAGGGGAACGTGGTAGTAGAGTAGTGGGGGGAAGGGGAAATTTTTGCTGCTGTCGTCGGGTTGCTCTCTGGGTGGTGGGGGAAGCCTGTGTTTTTTTTTAATTTTTTCTTTTAAATACACGGAGAGAAAAATATGGGAATTTATCTAAATGATTTTTTAAAAAATTACGGAAAATTGTCATTCAAAGAAGGAGTTGTCATGAAACACGACCGAAAAATATCCATGCTCCACCTCATAATTTTTGCTTTTTATTTCTTGAAAAATTGCCATTTTACACTCGGCTTTGGATTGAAATATCTCGAAAACTACTCAAAAGTTATCGAGACATGCTGTGAATGAAATTTAGAGAGAAGATTAACGAATGAAATAAACAAACCTCCGTTTTTTTACGACTCATAGTTATTAAGATATCGATTTTTGAATGAAAAAAATCAGAAAGGACGTCCAAGCGCTCATTTATTTGCTATCGGGCCTCATCCATTGTTTCTGAACTACTCATTCAAAAAATGATATCTCGGAAACTACTGGTCGTAGAAAAACAGCGTTCTGCTTATTTTGTTCGTCAATCTTCCCTCTAAATTTCATTCACAGCATGTCTCGTTAAATTTTGCACAGTTTTCGAGATATTTTAATCCAAAGCCAAGTGTAAAATGACCAATGGCTCATGTATAAGAAGTTTCACTTCTGTCGCGTGGGTTCCACGCACCCTCTTTTTTTTTATACGATAAAAATCCACATCAAGAGAATAACGGTCTTCCCACTTTTCACATGGAAAATTTCTTCACCAATAAATCAATCACTCAGGAAAAAATATTCAGATCTGATCAGATCAAACTGAATCTGATCAGGTCTGAAAATTGGCACGCTCTGATCAGATCTAATTTGATCTGATCAGATCAAATTAGATCTGAGTTCCTCAGATCTGATCAGATCCAATTGGATCTGCACGAAATCTGAAATGAAAAATTTCAAATTTTTAGAGAAAATGAGAAATAAATGAAAATCTGGATTCTTTACTAAACAAATGAATAAAAATTGATATTAAAAAAAAAAATCGAAAATAAAATGGTCTTCAGCGGATCGAACCTGGGACCATAGAATTACCAGTCTGCTACTCTAGCCACTCAGTTATCACATGATTTCTTGATACTGAATGAAATTCAAATCGTGATAAATGAAGAAGATTAGAAAAATTAGAGGGAATAACTTCGGAGAGAAGTTGAGAATGCCCAAATGGAATGCAGAATCATGCATGAAAATAAATATAACATTCTATGATAATGGAATGAGCACAGATCTGACACATTGCGAATTTTTCCTAGATAAATTTTTATTTGAAGAAGATCTTCAGAGAAACCATATTTATAATTTTATGACTGTCCTAATAATCCATATCTAATCAGATCTGATGACCCGATATATATATTGGGTCATCAGATCTGATTATATCTAGTTGAATCTGATCAGATCTAGTTAGATCTGAACGGATCTCATTAGACTTAGATCTGATTGTATCTAATCAGATCTAATTAGATCTGATTAGATCTGATCAGATCTAATTAAGATCTATTCAGATCCATCCATGTTAAAAATTTCAATTTCGTCAGACCTGATTGGATCTATTTAGATCTGATTAGATCTGATCGGATCTCATTTCATCTGATCAGATCTGAACATTTTTTCCTGGGCACAAATAGTCCATGATCTGGGCACATAACCTGTTAGGCATGGTTACAAATAAATATGCAGGTTGATTATTATATAAAACAATTGTTTATTCTAATAATTCAATGATGATATTCAGATTACAAATTGGAGCAATGAAGAAAACAGGTGTATGACTCCATGGTTTTACCGGAAGTGAAATTAATTCAAAAACGATATCATGCGACACCTATCATGAATAGATTATTTATTCTAATCGATAAGGATGCTTTGATCATTATCAACACTCCCAAATCTCCCTAATATTTTCAACATCCTGACGAATTTGATCCTACTCAATTGAAATTGTGCGAACGGTTACCTAGCAATTATACCGGATGGAATAATAACTAAAGTCTGGGGCCGTAGTGATGAGAAAAGATGTTAATTGGACCGTTCAGTCAATCTATATTATGTCTCCCATGGTCCAAGGTTACTAGATGAACCAGGTTAAGACACTCTTCCCGTCACTGTGCGAAATTCATGAAAATACAAGCTCATGTCGTTCAAATTATATGTAACGTTTGGCTTGACTGACCTTGAGCCAACACGTTAAATGCACTGAAATTCCTCAAAACTGACCCAAATTTATGCTCCAAATTTTTCGACAAATTACTCCCGATTAATTTCCCTTTATTTAAACTGGGCGCCAGTCGTTTTTTCGAAATTCTAAGAACTTGGGGGAAAACGACAAATCCCCAAGTTTTACTCTAATTCACCGAAATTACAAAACCCCAAAAAGACTCTAATTTTACCCGCTTTTTTTATGAAACTCTCAATTCATCCCGAGGGGGAGAGGAGACGATACCGTCTATTTGGGTATTCGTGACGACAAAAAACTATACACAAAACTCATGACAAATTTTAACTCAAATCATATAAATTCGATATATTCAGAAAAATTAATTATATACACGTAAATTGAAAAAAAAACATGAAATATTTAAAGAAACTTTTCGTCATTAATTCTATAATTATTTCACACTAATTATTAACTCTAAATTTAACTCAGAATGAATGACAATAATTTTAATATTAGCCGGGTGGACTCACCCGGAACAGACGCTAACTCGACGTTTTCTTTACTTTCAATTCTTTACTCAAAATTCTTTACTTCTAATCTTTTACTCAAAATTCTTTTCTTTAAACTGAAGATATTAATTGTACGGGGACTCGCGTACCTTGCGTTATTTGTGCTGTCTTTCCTCCGCGTCGACCTCTCTTTATTTTCCTTTACTTCAATTTTCTTTACGTAATTCTGTACAATTTTCTTTACGTTTCGCTACACGATGTGATCGCCACGGTGTCCCGGGAGAAGAAGAACGAGTCTTCTCTCCCACGAGCTGGCATTGGGTTCCCTCGGCTGTTTCCGCTCAATTTCGGTAGAGCCGAGGCCCAACCCAACCAATTGTCCCGCGAGTCCTCCACTACTTTACCCTAACGTCACTGGCTTTACTTGAATTTCTCTTAAACTAACTAATTCCAAATAATGTACAAAAATAATCATAATAACTCGGACAATATTTTCCCGACAATTATAAACGGAAAACTTTAGTCTTTTCTTTCCACACACATAACTTTAGTCTTCATTTTCACTGACTCCAATGTTGATCCTGGTGATCTCTAACTTCCTTCACTGTTGGCCAACATTCTCTCGGCTGCTGATGCTGGACCAAGTAAATGGATGCTGCGTCTTCCCAAGTTCCTCTTTGGTGTCCTTGGTGCCGCTACTTTACCTTTGGGACTGGGAAAATTTCTCACCAGTCCTGATTCCTGACTTTCTCTCCATTTTTCCGGAGTAATTTCAAACGAAAATAAACAAAAATAATTAGTGAGGTCACAAAATTGGTTGACCTCACTCTGGACATGTGCTGTTATGACTCTAAATGAGCCCTATCCTCACCGGGTACCGCGAATCGCGACCAAAACCGTGATTTTTATCCAAATAATTAATTATTCTTATTTTTATTGATTCTGTGACGGTAAAAACCGTCACATATACTTCGACCCACGATATGAGCGAGAGTTCGATTTGAAAGAGGCGGAAATAAAAAAATATTAGCGAATTGAAATGAACATTGCAATGGCAAAGAAAATAAGGATTAAGAAAAATTTCAATAGCGATCATCGTGTTATTTGAAAAGTCGTCAGTTTTCAGTCATTCTTCATCAAAATATCGAAGTTTATAAAAACTATGAATGACCAATATAATAAGAACTATATTTATATGTAGTACATTCGAAGTGTAGCGATAAAAATCTACGTATTCATTATATAACAACATCAATCATCTTCCAATATGGAATATATCAATGAATATATAGATATACATGCTAACACATATTCAATATCTTCATAGGCGAGGGTGGGGTGAAATGAACATCTAGCCTTCATGTTCATATTCTGAAAATTGAACGGAATCAATGGAAATTTTGAATTTCTTCGATCATTTTATTGAAAAGCTGAGAAAATCTGATATAGAAACTATATGTTGGAATTGATTTTTGGAAGTTTAAAACAATTTGTTTTCTTTGGCCGAGATTTGAAAATCGTGAAAATTCTGCTTTTTGGAAATATTGCTGGTTCTATCGGTCCTAGTGTAAAAATATGGGATGAAGGTAAAAGGTGAAATCATCTGTCGTTGAATGAGGTTGTTTTCATTGAGAAATGATCATCATTTTTTTCTTTGAAATTACTCCAAAAATCTATATTTTTTCCTTGAAACTCATATAAATTCATAACAACTAATTTCACCTTTCTGCTCCATTCGGAATTTTTACGCTAGAACCAATAGACCCAGACATATTTCCAAAAAACTAAATCCTTACGATTTTCGAAAATGCACCTCCATCTTGGCTTAAAACTGAAATTTTTCAAAAATTCAAAGAATCAATTCTCAGACAAATTCTTTACCTAATTTTCTTTTCAGCTTTTCAATGGCATCATCGAAAATTCTCCACTTCTCCTCTATTAATCCTATTAGAATGTCCATTTTACCCCACTTTTTCCTTATATGGGCGATTCCACCAATTCTCGAGGAGAATTTCGGCTCCCAATTTTGGGCGGCGACTTTTCAGTCCTCATCGATTAAAACCATTAAAATGGAGAAAATCGTAAATTCTAAACCATTTCGCCCCACTATCGAAGCAGAAATCAATGAATTTTGATTTTTGCATCAAAATTCTCTCTTAAGAAGGATGTGAATAGCTAAATGAAAAAAAAATACAAAATATAGATTTTAATCGCAAATTTTCTGAATTTTCTGAAAAAAATATCCTTTTCGCTTCCGAATGGAAGCATTGTAATCGTCATTTTTTTCGAATTTGAGATTTCATCGGATTATGACTCCAAATGATCTAGAATGTCGAAAAAAATATTTTTTTTCACATGTCTGTGTGCATGTATGTATGTGTGTGTGTGTGTGTATGTGTGTGATGACACGTTTCATCAATTTATGCGGAAACGGCTGCGTGTATCGATATGAAATTTTGAGGGAATACTTACTACGTGAGCGCAATGCTCTCTGCGAAACTTCAGCTAAATCGGTTCAATGGTTCTCGAGAAGAAGCGAATTGTCAAAAAATCGTTTTTTCGAGTTTTCTCAGCGAAAAATCAACTCACAGCATCTATCCTCTGCGAGGAGATGCGCGCGGATGAGGTACACATTGAACCCCAAGGGTGACCAGGGCTCCAATTTTTATTTATTTTTTATTTTTTTTACTCTGACTTTTGAAAAATCGCGGTTATTGCGATAACTTAAAAAATATTTGAGCTAGAGACTTCAAATTTGGTGTGTTTATACATCTTATGAGTGCCAACTTTGCTATTGGATTTCAGCTCGATCGGTTCAATGATTCTCGAGAAGAAGTTAATCATCAAAAAAACGTTTTTTCGAGTTTTCTTAGCGAAAAATCAATTTACAGCGTCTATCCTCCACGAGGAGATGCACACCGATAGAGCGCACATTAAACCCCAAGGGTGACCAGTGCTCCCATTTTTACTTTTTTTATTATATTTTTTTTACTGTGATTTTTGAAAAATCACGGTTATCGCGATAACTTAAAAAACATTTATGTTAGAGACTTCAAATTTCGCGTGTCTGTACATCTTATGAGTGCGAATTTCGGTATTAAATTTCAGCGTAATCGACCGAACAGCTCCTGAGATATTGTTGAAAAATTATTCCATGCAATGAGCGTATGTACACGGAACTGCTTGTCTGACCATATCCAAGTTCAGCGTGAAAGATCAATTTAGATGACCATCACCAATCTCACAAATTTCAGATTTTTCAAAGGATTCTTCTACAAGAATGATGAAATTTTTGTTTTTCGTCAGAAATTCAAATTTTTTTCAATTTTTTTTTAAGGTCACTAGTATTTATCATTTTATCATTAGAAACTAGATAATCTTTGCTGAAGAAATAAGACCGTATCCATCCTGATAGAATAACGAGAAGAAGTGGAAATAATTTCTGATACTTAAACTCTAATTTCCAGATTTTTAATTTGAAATGAATCTCATATTTATTCTGTACTATATGTTATATTTATTATCCAAAGTCTTATTCAAAATAAAATCATCACTCAAGATAAAATAGTTGAAGAATCAAGTTTCCCTTGGGGTTCAAGGGTTCGAGGTGTTTCAATATCAAAATTGTTGCTTGATTTTCATTTTCAGAGTTATGAAAAATAAAAAGTTGAAAATCCAATCGGAAGCTTTATGCCAATTGCATTGGCATAATATTAAATGATTTTCGTGATTAATTCTTTAATAGTGAAGACATCATAGAGTGAATGAAGGAGGTTGAAATTTACGAAAAATGCCCATAGGGTGAAGCGCCTGCTCGTTTGTCTTTGTCCTTGTTTTCAAGGTGGAAATGCTCTTTGAAAACTTCAAATGCCTGTTTCGAATCGTTCCCCAAATTTTTTTCTGAAAATTTGGAAAATTTGCTAGGAATCATATGATTTTTGGCCCCTGCTCTTGGAAACCCCGGCGACTGTAATTAGATATTTGAAATTCAATACTTATTAAGAACTAACAATAAATGCAAGTTGGAGAGATGAATGTTGCAAAAGACATATGTATATTGATCACATTTCATAATTCTGAATGGAAAACATCAGTTGTTTAATCCTTTCCATTTAGGATTATAAAATGTGATTAATATACATATATCTTCTGCAACATTCATCTTTTCAACTTGCATTTATTGTTAGTACTTAATAAGTATTAAATTTTAAATTTTTAATTACAGTTGCCGGGGTTTTCAAGAGCAGGGGCCAAAAATCATATAGTTCCTAGAAAATTTTCCAAATTTTCAGAAAAAAATAAAACAAGCAGGTGCTTCACCCTATGGGCATTTTTCGTAAATTTCAACCTCCTTCATTCACTCTATGATGTCTTCACTATTGAAGAATTAATCACGAAAAACATTTAATATTATGCCAATGCAATTGGCATAAAGCTTCCGAATGGATTTTCAATTATTTATTTTTCATAACTTTGAAAATGAAAATCAAGCAACAATTTTGATATTGAAAAACTTCGAACCCTTGAACCCCAAGGGAAACTTGATTCTTCAACTATTTGATCTTGAATGATGATTTTATTTTGAATGAGACTTTTGATAATAAATATAACGTACAGTACAGAATAAATATGAGATTCATTTCAAATTAGAAATCTGGAAATTAGAGTTTAAGTATCAGGAATTATTTCCACTTCTTCTCGTTATTCTATCAGGATGAATACGGTCTTACTTATTTAGCAAAGATTATCTACTTTCTAATGATGAAATGATAAATACTAGTGACCTTAAAAAAAATTGAAAAAAATTTGAATTTCTGAAGAAAAAAGAAATTTCATCATTCTTGTAGAAGAATTCTTTGAAAAATCTGAAATTTTTGAGATTGGTGATGGTCATCTAAATTGATCTTTCAAGCTCAACTTGGATATGGTCAGAAAAGCAATTCCGTGCATATACGCTCATTGCATGGAATAATTTTCCAAAAATATATTTGGAAAATATGTTTAAATTTAATATCGAAATTCGCACTCATAAAATGTACAAACACACGAAATTTGAAGTCTCTAACTCAAATATTTTTTAAGTTATCGCGAGAACCGTGATTTTTCAAAAATCACAGAAAAAAAATATAATAAAAAAAGTAAAAATGAGAGCACTGGTCACCCTTGAGGTTTAATGTGCGCCCTATCCATGCGCATCTCCTCGCGGAGGATAGACGCTGCAAATTGATTTTTCGCTAAGATAACTCGAAAAAACGATTTTTTGATTATTCACTTTTTCTCGAGAACCATTGAACCGATTTAGCTGAAATTAAATAGCGAAGTTGGCACTCATAAGATGTATAAATACACCAAATTTGAAGTCTCTAGCTCAAATATTTTTCAAGTTATCGCAATAACCCTGATTCTTCAAAAATCATAGTAAAAAAAGTAATAAAAAAAAATAGAAATCGGAGCCCTGGTCACCTTTGGTGTTTAATGTGCGCCTCATCCGCGCGCATCTCCTCGCGGAGGATAGACGCTGTAAATTGATTTTTCGCTGAGAAAAGTCTAAAATCCGATTTTTTGACAATTCGCTTTTTCTCGAGAACCATTGAACCGATTTAGCTGAAATTTTGCAGAGAGCATCGCGCTCACGTAGTGAATATTCCCTCAAAATTTCATCTCGATACATGCAGCCGTTTCCGCATAAAGTGATGGAACGTGTCATCACACACATACCCACACACACACATACATACATACACAGTAGGGTGATTCGTTTTGAACGAATATTTTTTTTTTTGCTCCCATAGTGGAATATTGTTCTACATACCGAAAACGAAATTCCTTCAAAATTTGAGCCCTTAATTTTACTTCTAAGTACTTTTTTTTTCATCTTGAACATTTTATATTTAAAATACATAGGAAATTTGGAACTTTTTTTTTCAATTTCCTATAACTAAGCGGCATTTAACGCTCCCGCAATGAACCGAGATGCAATTTGTAGGTAATCAGTTACTCTTTCAAAGCACTTTTAGCAATTCTACGTTACCTCATTTTTTTCATATATATACTTCCCAAAGTCATATTTCTATGGAAAAACTTCATTTTTCGCATTTTTCGGAAAAACGGTCAGAGTGACAAAAAAATTGAATGGGATCTTTGTTGTAGGAAATTTAATTTTCTACAAAAAAGATTCCATACGTTGAAGCAATAAAATGCACGGTTCAAAAGATATAGAGCATTTCAGAAGCTAATTTGCCGAATATTGATAAATGAACTCGTTTTATGTTCTTCAAATTACTAATGTGGTTATTATTCTTCCATAAATTCTATTCCGACTATAATATAAGACTTAACATGAAAAAAATTCGTCAAAAACAAGCTACTAATTGAATTTTCAAAAGCAAGCCATCAATGAAAGGTAGATTTTCCCATTATTAGTCTAGCAATAGATATAATAATTTTAAATAATATTGATTGACAGTATTTCATTTCATCGACCGTGTATTTATTATTATCATTTTCGTAACATCACTTTAACGTGTAATTTGGGTCATATATAGGCTATAGTTCGTTCATGAGAATTTCCATCTGAACTTAAATGGAGAGAAGACCCAAAGTGCTTGAATATTCAAACTTCTAACCTATTCAGGTTATAGCAGTTGAAATCTCATATCATCGCGTAAAGCTGGAAATAGACTTATTAAATAAATCAATTTCCGTAGAGAATTGAATCAATCATAAGCGACCATGTTAATTGAAAAATCTATTCATTAATTTCTCCCGAACAAGATATCCGAAGAGTTTGAAATTTTAACAGGTGACTTTTTAGATTTTCAGAAGTATATTCAAATTTTTTGAAGTTATACTTCTTTAGGCGCGTTACACCAATCCGATGAGAGTGGAATTTCTGAGTGAAACGAAGTGCGCGCGCACACCGAGTCAGAAATTTCACAGGATGAATTTAGCTGCAAACATGCGTGGAACGACTATACTGTACATCGGCGTACTTCTCTCCTAAGGGGCCCAAACTATTGTCGAACTAGCCAAAGAGATAACTTCCGAACTCGACCCGAAGCTGAAATTTACATGTTGTAGCACAAGAGCTGGATATTTCCGAAGTTACTCCATTGACCAGTACGATTTTACCAGCGTAGCAGTGGGGATAGCGATCGGAGCAACGTATAGCATTTTCACGTGTGTTTGTCTCCATTGAGAATTAACGAGTTTTATTAATGAGTGTTTGTATTGAATAATAATTAAAAACATTATTAAAAAAGAGAGTGCGGGGAACTCTGTACACGCGGAAGAAGTTATACTTCTTTAGCATGAGCGGGAATTCATTATATCGTGTATTTAAGGAACCTATCTGAAATTGGGAAATGAGTGACGGAAAATAGCTACAATTAGTGGAATTTAAATTGAATCAAAGAATAAATAGATTTATTTTTTCTTACCAATCTAGAGAATATTTACCTTCTAGATTTTACAGACTGTGTTAAATTCCATCAATTGTAGTTATTTTCCGTCACTCATTTTCCAATTTTCGATACGTTCCTTAAGGGAGTTCATCCGGTAACTCAATTAATAGACCAATAATTATGAAAAAATTTGCAAATACTTCTGGAAATATGAAAAGTCACCTGTTAAAATTTCAAACTCCTCGGATCTCTTGTTCGGAAGAAATTGATGAATGAAGATTTTTTCAATTAACACGGTCCATTATGAAACCCATAGGTGTTCGTCTAGAAACATGAAATTTGTGGCAATTAACAGGTTTTCAGAGGGGAAACTTCCATAATGGATACATAAATGAAAGAACAATTTGAGAGCTTTCTCACATACATTAGATACTTGGTGATCTTAGAATGAATTAATTTGTCTCGAAAAATACTGATTTTCTGGAGTTCAACCTCCATTTCACTCGCATGACAGTAACGTCAGAACCGTGCGCTTTTTGAAAATAATATGAATGCTTTCTGAATTACGCAATGTATACTACGCTTGCACATCAAGTTATACAAAAATAGCTGAAAATGTCATGAATTGACCCTATTCTACTTGATCTTCAAAAAAATTATTACTATAAATTCGTATTTTTACCAAAAAAAAATATGATTGCTGAAGAATCATTCCTAGTATATATCAGCTGTCAAGGTTATGACTACGCTAGTCATCGGGCCGACTACGTTAGTCGTAGTGATTTTTCTTACTAATTAAATAAGTACCAGATGAACTTCCTGAAATACATGATAAAATGAATTCCCGCTCATGCTAAGGAAGTATAACTTCTTTCACATATACAGAGGTCCACGCACCCTCTTTTTTCATAATTATTGGTCTATTATTTCAGTTACCCGATGAACTCCCTTAAGTTCAGATGGAAATTCTCATGAACGAACTATAGCCTATATATGACCAAAATTGCGCGTTAAAGTGATGTCACGGAAATAATAATAATAAATACACGGTCGATGAAATCAAATACTGTCAGTCAGTATTATTTGAAATTATTATTTTTATTGCTAGACTAATAATGGAAAAATCAGCCTTTCATTGATGGCTTGCTGTTGAAAATTAAATTAGTAGCTTGCTTTTGAAGAATTTTTTTCATGTTAAATCATATATTATGGTCGGAATGGAATTTATGGAAGAGGAATAACCACATTCGTAATTTGAAGAACATAAAATGAGCTCATTTATCAATATTCGGCACATTAGCTTCTAAAATGCTCTATATCTTTTGAACCGTGCATTTTATTGCTTCAATGTATGGAATCCTTTTTGTAGAAAATTAAATTTCCTACAATAAAGATCCCATTCAATTTTTTTGTCACTCTAACCGTTTTGCCGAAAAATTCGAAAAATGAAGTTTTTTTCATAGAAATATGACTTTGGGAAGTATATATATTAAAAAAATGAGGTAACGTATAATTGCTAAAAGTACTTTGAAAGAGTAACTGATTACCTACAAATTGCACCTCGGTTCATTGCAGTGGCGTTAAATGCCGCTTAGTTATAGGAAAATGAAAAAAAAGTTCCAAATTTCCTATGTATTTTAAATAGAAAATGTTCAAAATCAAACAAAAAAGTACTTAGAAGTAAAATTAAGGGCTCAAACTTTGAAGGAATTTCGTTTTCGGTATGTAGAACAATATTCCACTATGGGAGCGAAAAAAAAATGTTCGTTCGAAATGAATCACCCTAATACACAGGCATGTAAAAAAAAATATTTTTTCCGACATTTTAGATCATTTGTAGTCATAATCCGATGAAATTTCAAATTCGAAAACAATGACGATTACAATGCTTCCATTCGGAAGCAAAAACTGAAAAAAAATGAGGAACGATGCGAAACATGCATTTAAAGTTTTCAAAGAGGATTTTCACCTCGAAAACAAGGACAAAGACAGAAAAGGATATTTTTTTCAGAAAATTCCGAAAATTTGCGATGAAAATCTATATTTTGTATTTTTTTGTCATTTAGCTACTCATGTCATTCTTAAGAGATAATTTTGATGCAAAAATCAAAATTTATTGATTTCTGCTTCGATAGTGGGGCAGTGTGGTTCAGTATTTAGGATTTCCTTCATTTTAATGGTTTTAATCGATGAGTACCGAAAAGTCCCCCCCAAAATTTGGAGCCGAAATTCTATTCGAGAATACGTGGAATCGACCATGTGAAGTCCGTCAGTCGTTTATTTAACGTAAATAAATTGACGAAAAATTATTTAAAATATTGAAATAATGAATACATTCTTAGGAAGTATTTTTCGTTGCTTTCCCACGTTTTCTGTGGGCTAGCAATAAATTTTAGAGACACTGTGCTGTCTGCTCAAGTGTCTCACTTTAAAAATTCTCGTTTTCGAGAAGACTTTCGAATTTCAAAACGAGTAATAAAAAAATTAACGAAGAGAAAATTCGAGTAAAGGAAAACCATGTACGGATCTCAAGTAATAGACGACGTAGTGGCGCCGGGCCCATTCTCGCTGTCTCTCTTCTTTTTACGACCCTCTCATCTGGTCCAGAGGGTCCTGTGAATACTTTCCTTTCAAAGATTCTATCGCGATAATATCCAGACGTTCCTACAAGTGTTCAAAATTTTGGAGACTACTAAAATTTAACGGAAATTATTTGAAACAGATGTTTTTTTTTTGACTCGAGAAAGTTAGAAAATGGTATTTTGTGGAAGGGAGAACGGGCCTCCTCAAAGCAAAACATAAGTTCAGTTACGTATAAGAAATTAAGACGAGACCGTGTGGAGGGGATGGAGTGACCCTGAAGCCTTGGTCCAAAAAATCTTGAAGAGGAAAATCTAAGACCCAAATGTTACGTCATTGGTCTTAGACTGCTCTCCCTTAAGAAATAAGGAAACGCCTTCAAAACGATTCAAAGGACTGCAGAACTGTTTAATTTTTAGTTAGTCAACTCTAAGCTCCGAAACCTTCAAATTCAATTATTTTTTACAAGTGTCAACCGTCTACAAAATGAGAAAAAGGAAGAAGAAGAAAACAGTTAGAAGTGAAATAAATAAATTTGAATACCATTTTAAAAGTTAATTATCGAATAAATAATAATAAATATTTTTCAGATTCAACTCAAGTAAATTCGGATTAAATGAAGATGTTTAAAGTAAATTACAAGTGAAATTTCTAATCGAATTCGCATCAAGATAACTAAAAGTAACAAGTCGACAAAAGAGTTTTCATGTTTTTGTAATATCGCGGAAATAGTTGAAATATAAATCGAACTGTTTATTAAAAATACACGTGTTTTTCTTTCGACTCCCTAATCCCAGTCTATTGGTCGAAAGGCTACGACGAAAACAGGGAAAAATTTAGTTGATGGGATTTTTGTTAAGTTTGGGATCCATAGAAATATTTCTTCAAATCTCAATTAATTTAAGAATCTTATCAACAATTGTCGTCATTTTGACATAACAACTATATACACTCAGCAAAAAAAATAAGGGAACAGTAAATTTTGTCAGTTTTTTGGGTGATTTTCAAATGGCTGTAACTTCATCACAAATAATTGTATCAGGATAAAAAATACGGTTGGAGAGCTCGAAGTTTCTACTCTCGAAATCTTGAAAAGAAAATGTTTTATGACCATCCGTTATAGCGAGATAAAAGGGTTGAACGCGGAACATTTTTTTTCTTCTTTTTTCATTTTTTCAAATTGTTTCACGGACTTCAAAATTTTTTTTTCGCCTCAACCCTTACCAGGATCGTGTAGCCTGACCTCTCAGCTTCAATTTTTTTTTATTTCCCCCCTACGACCATTCGTTGCTGAGATATCGTCGATTGAATCAAAAAACACCCTTTTCTTTTTAATCGTCGACATCTCAGAAACTACTGATCGCACAGCGAGTGGATGATGAGATTCGTAAACTTGAATGAATTTTCTGTTAGATTTTTGCACTGTTTAATTGAAAGAGAAATTTCTTCCACTTTTAAAATTCGTTTGAAAAAGTACCGAAAAATGGAGTTTTCTTTCCTTTTCAAAAATTGATCAGAATTTCGCAAATTTTGTGGAAATTGCGAATGTTTTAACGTTATTCTTCAGTTCACTGTATGCTGAAACACCGCCTGAATTTTCAACCCAATCGGCTGGACCGTTTTTTTTTTCGAATGAACAAATTTTCAGCAGAAATTAAAGGAACACTTTTTTGTTCCTTAAACACTAATTAATGATGATTAAGGCCGAAAATGTGTTTTCTCCGTTTTTTCTTCGTGATTTTTTGTGCAAAATTCATTCCATCTCATCGAACAAAAAACAATGAAAAAATCGATTTTTTTTGCAAAAATCAATAAAAAAGTAGTTTTTTCTTCTTTGATCAATAAAAAATCGAAAGGTTTTCGTTACAAAAAAAAACATGAAGAAATCGGAAGAAAAAATTTTAAAAATTCGAAAAAAACGCTAGAAAAGCATTTGACTCGGAGAGAAAGCGACTTTTTCAACAAAATTTTTTTTTTCGATATTTTGTTGATTGAAATTACTTTTTTTTCCACTTTCTCAGATTGAGACTCAAGAAAAAAGAAATTTTCCAATCGAAAAAAAACATTTTTTTTGTTTAAAAACAATTTTTGAGTCACTATCTCTTCGAGTCAAATGCGATTCTAGCGTTTTTTTTTTAACCAAAAAATTTTTGTTCATCGATTTTTTCATGGGTTTTTTCTAAGAAAATTACTCGATTTTTTATTGATCAAGAAAACAAAAATCGAATTTCTTGTTGATTTGTGGAAAAAAAAATTGATTTTTTCATTTTTTTCGACGCGACTGAACAAATTTTGCACGAAAAATGATGAAGAAATAACGGAGAAGACACATTTTCGGCCTTAATCATCATTAATTGGTGTTTAAGGAACAAGAAAGTGTTCCTCTAATTTTTGCTGAAACTTTGTTCAGTCGGGGCAAAAAAATTTTTCAGAAAATTTGTGAAATTCTGGGAAATTTTCAAAAAAGAAAAAAAACTTCATTTTTCGGTACTTTTTTGAATGAATTTCAAAAGTGGAAGGAATTTTTTTTCAATCAAACAGTACAGAAATCTTACAGGAAATTCATTCAAGTTTACGAATCTTATCATCCGCTCGCTGTGCGATCAGTAGTTTCTGAGATATCGACGATTAAAGAGAAAAGGGTGTTTTTTGATTCAATCGACGATATGTCAGCAACAAATGGTTGTAGAGGAAAAAAAAAAAATTGAAGCTGATCAGGCTGGGTCAGGCTACACGATCTTGATAAGGGTTGGGGCGAGAGATTTTTTTTGAAGTCCGTGGAACAATTTGAAAAAATGAAGAAAAAGAAAAAAAAGTTCTCCGCTTTCAACCCTTTTATCTCGTTTATAACGGATGGTCATAAAAAATTTTCATTCCACGATTTCAGAAGTAGAAACTTCAAGCTTTCAAACTGTTTTTGCTTCTGAATGGAAGCTTTGAAATCGTAATTTTTTTCGATTTTGAGATTTCATCATAATATGACTGCAAATGACCCAAAACGTCGAGATCCGTCGTTTTTAAAAAATGTCTGTGTGTATGTGTGTGTGTGTGTGTGTGTGTGTGTGTGTGTGTGTGTGTGTGTGTGTGTGTGTGTGTGTGTGATGACGCATTTTCTGCTTTACTCTGAAGTGGGGTTAGCTAGCGATCTGAAAATTCTACCATAAGTTCGCCATGCGTGCCCCAAGCTCTCATAAAAATTTCAGCTAAATCGGCCGGATAGTTTTTGAGAAAAATGAAAATGTTGAAATATCGTTTTTTCGACTTTTCTCGATGAAAAATGGTATCACAGCTTCCAGTCTCCGCGAGGAGATGCGCGTCCAGGAGCTGCATCTTTGACCCCCGGGCCGGTGGGAGCTCAGATTTTTATTTTAGCCAGTAGAAAACTTTTGATACATTTTTCGTGAAAATCTTGATTCCACCATAAATTAATAAATAATTGAGCTAGAGACCTCAAATTTTGTGAGGTTATACATCTGATGAGCACAACGGTTGGTATTGGAACTGGGCGGAATCGGTCCAGTAGTTTTTTAGATATTAGCATAGAAACATCAGAAAAAGCAAGCTATATCTTCAACCTTGAATTATCTGCAACCTTGAATTAGGCTGAGTTTGGGCAAGGCTAAACTCGAGTTAGTTAACTTGACTATGAAGTTGAAGCTCAAGATTTCAATGGAATATGACTCAAGATGTTCCAAAAACTAGAAATATGACAATAAAAAAGAATTTCGTCACTCATAGCAAACGAGGGGATTCTCATCATCTTCAGAACATTCAAAGAGATATCATATTTAACAAAAAGAACATGAATTGACGTGATTAATATGAATAAGATCAGTGATGGTAGATTTGAAATTAAAAAATTCATTCGGCAGCTTTCTGCCAATTGCATTGGCAGAATATTAGATGTAAGATTCTCAAATTACGCACAAGTAATGAAGCTCCTGCTTGTTTTATCCTGATACAATGATTTTTGACGAAGTTGCAGCTAATTGAAAATCACCCAAAAAACTAACTAAATTTACTGTTCCCTTAATTTTTCTGCTGAGTGTATTTAACAATATGAACAATATTTAACTATATATAGCCGGCTTTTCTGAACTAAAAATAATGATCAGAGTATGAAATTCCCGTGGACAACGAAGTATGAATTGCTACACTTAATAATCAATAATGATTGTAATTGGAAATTCCAACGACAATTTCAAAGAATTATGAATAATCTTACATCACTGTATATTTGAGTTCTGAAATATCAGAAGTCTTCGCATGAATATATTCTATGCTGTCACTATTTTCTATGAAGTATCTTCATCTTAGCGAGATAGAGCAATTTCGACGACGACTTTTCTTTACTTTTAAAATTCCTCACAACAGAAGTAATTATGAAAAGTGTTCCATCTTGCTTAGGTTACGGAACATCCTCAAAAAAATTGTTACTGAATAAAATAGATTCGTGTGAAAGCTTTATATTCGTAGATTCCATCCTTTCCTGCTCCGCGAAATCTTCCTCTTGACGTGTGTCTCTTTCCAGAGGTCTCGGTTCTCGCACCTTCAGGAATTCAACAAGATATTGAGAGTCATCATCATTGGAATAATTGGAATTTCTAGGCACATGGAAAAATTGACCTACAGAAATCAGACGGAAAGCATTCCTAACTTCAGAAGGCCCGGGATGCTGATTCGACACTCCTTGAACTTGGCTAAAACGATTCTCTACAGAATCTGTTGTGAGTCGACCAGGAAGAAAATACAGAAATGGTCCATTTTGCACCAAGTCTATGCATAAATCGAGAACTGTTTTTATAGACAAAATGAATCCAGTTTGGATAGGTTTCCATCCTCCAATTCCAAAGGTAAGTCCTCCGAAAAGTCTCGAAAAATCTTGGAGCTCCGCCATTTTTCGTTCTCCATCAGGTCCATTATTGAGTCCATACCTTCTATCATTCATAACGTCGAAACAGGAATTCACTTCCTTCAGAAACCCTGCTGTGGATAATACTTCATCATTGATTTCTGGTATGAGTTCATTAGCTGCACATGTCTCTAGAGCAATAGCTGTGGATCTCGAAATTACTTGGGCAGCAGGTTTGACTTTCATTTCCTGAAAATAAGCTAGGTTTATGGCATTTTCTCAGTTTATGTAGAAGAGTAATACCTCTATCGACAGGTTCCTCTTGCAACTCTACAATATCTGCAATGCTACTCAGTGACACTGTTGTATTCGCATTCCATTCTGGATGTTCATCATTTAGACATCAGGAAGCATGATCTCTTGAACTATCAAAGCTGACCACAAATTTTCGAAAAGATGAACCACATCCGCAGAGAAGTACAATTTTTGTCCAGCAACAACTGGATGATCAACAAAATTACCCGTTGATCCCGGCACCACGTGAACATTCAAGTAACGCCATAGTCTCCGATTGCAGGGCCCCATATCCCTTGAAAGTCCTCTGACATTCAATCCTTCAGCATGAAGTGCTCTAATGATGAAGCAGATACACTCTGTTACGGTCCCGCAAATCTATCTAGCTACGGATATTCCACGGGTTAGGGAAACGCACCCGGGAACTAATAGAGATGACACTGCAAGAAAATCTCAGTACAGTGCTAGAGATATGGGAGCCTCTCAGAGCAGCATGAGGAACACGAGTGTGGTGCGGGGCCCACGATTTCTTTCATCTCTCTATCTGCAAAGGAAAAGGAATAATATAGAATCGTAATAAATCAACAGAGAGTTGAAATCGCGTGGCATTTCCATACTTCGCGAAGAGTCATACTAAGAGACTCGATCCTGATGTGATTACGCACTGTATTTTATCGCGTTACTTTGTTGTCGTCTGGGCGCGTTAATTATTAATTTAACAGTGTCCAGGATGAGAGTCAACACCTTTTGTCAATGGGAGATAATAATTATTTGGTTTTTATTCTAATGAATTGTATTTTTCTATTTCTATTTTTTAAATTGTACCGCTCATCGGCGATATTTTCGTACTGAGCGGAAGATGGCAGCACCTTACGGACGAACGATACAACAAGGAAAAGGGCTGTAATTTGAAGTTTTGGAAAAAAAAAGACTATCGAATTTTTCTTCATCGGATGAGGACAAGAGGGAAGTCTGGAGAAGGTTCCAGCATCAGCTGTCAATATCCTGAGGAATTGACAATACTCCGTTAATTAATAATTTTGGAGTTTTTTGTCTCTCATCGTTGGAAGATAAAATTCAAATTTGTGACAACTACTGGTCACCTGTTGAAGTCATTGCTGTTGGACTAGACCAACCAATGGGAGCCCTCCACGTTGGAATTTTCGTGCTGGCCGGCGTCTTGTCCGCAACGAGAGGAACATGGCGTCACCCTCGTTCTTGACGCGCGCTCGTTTTCTGGCGTGAAAATTTTGTTTGAATTATTTTCACTGAAATAATTCATTAATTGAGAAAGAAATTATAACAAATTGTTTGTAAAATTTCGCCACATTGTTTGAAACATCCATTATTATTGGAGTTGTGGAAATTATCGTTTGGTGAGCGAAAATAAAAAATTAATTAATTTTTGTGTTAAAAGAGAATTTTGTGGAGCCATTTTTTTTCTTTTGCTTTTTTCGATTTCTTTAATTTTTTTTGTGTCATATTGCGACGACGATAATTATAATTTTCGAGATCGTATTATTTTGTTAAGAAAATTCTCTTTAACTAATTATTTTATATATTTTTTTTTTTTCATTACAAATCTCTCGTTGACCATTAGCGTCGTTATTATTATCATTATTATTAAGTCGTTATCAAGATAGAAATAAGAAGAATTTTTTGTTTTAATTATTATTATTAGTAATTTTTTTTTTATTGTTCCTGAAAAAAAAGGGATTTTATATTTGACATTATTTCATTATATTTTCTTTATTTAATCTTTGTAACGAGGTTTCTCGTTACGGCTATCGTATCGGCTTATGCCACCTTCGGGTGAAGCTATTCAAGTGTAGAGCTCGAGGAGACTCACACATGAACAGCTAGAAAATACTACCGCGGTGCCATCTGCGTAAGATGACACCTTAAAGTTATCGAAAGCTAACTGACACGTCAGTGGGTTTTATATGCGGTTGAGGATAAGGCAGAAGCCCAGCTGAAATGCTGGCGCTCCACTAGAGATGTCGGAGTTATCTCCGGGCCTGGCAGTGGTGTGAGAGGAAAAATCACGCAGGCGTACGGAGAGACCTCTAGACGAGGAGAAGCAGCCTCAGCCGATATAAATAGACCCAACGACACGGTGTTCAGTTAGTCTGTCTTGGGCGGCAGACTCGAGAGGATCGGGAGACGTCCCTGGATCCTCTACCGCTCACTTCGGTGAGAGTTATCGTTGGTTGCCCGTAGCGTGGCTACGTGGCGTTTCTCGTGTGGATGGAGGCGTCCGGTATTCTCTGGGTGACGATAGATCAGAGGAATACTGCGGACGGGCTCATCCAGAGGCTATCGCGGAATACCCCAATTCCGACTTGTTCTCGCTAGAGGGACTGTGACTAGACCCACGCCCCTCTACCATAACCAGCACACTGGGTTACCGGGAATGGATTGCCCATGCCATCCATTGGGGTTAGTAATTCCCCGAGTAATTACTGCCGAAGGTTCAGCAGGCTAAGAGGTTAAGCGTGGTGAGCCCAAGGAAAACCAGCACACAGTGAGTTTTGTTTATTCCTTCGGTAAAGAATAAACTGGCGCCCATGCTATCGAACCGTGTGTGTGGAAAGGGATGGCCGGAAGTGTGACGGGATTGGACCAATCCCCGTTACATCTTTTATTGCGAAATCAATTGGGTCAATGTTTTTGGGAAATCAGGGACAGCGTCGTATCGTCCCCTAGGGAATTTTCTAGTGATATAGTGACTTTGTTGTATTTGGCGGGATATCATTAAATTCCTATTTAAATTCAAGTTTCGTAGAACAGATTGTAATTTTGATTTTCTTTACGATAAATTAATTGGTAACTTTTGAATTATTAATTAATTTTTGAATTTTCATAAAATAACTAACTTTCATTAAAACGTCTCGTTGTAGCAACCGCTACAGTACGCGTGTACTTGAAGAGCACAAATAATATCTTCTATCGCATATTATTTATACCTGTCTCGCTCTTGACCATTGTAACGCGTATTCTTTTCAATTTCCTTTTGTGTGGATATTCCGAGTTTCGGGTATCCTTATATGGTGATTATTAAATCACACTCGCGTATCGGCAGTTCATGAGAACGCATCTCAATCACCACACTATTGACTTGTATTATATCACGTACTTTAATAAACGCAATTTTATATATTTTAATTGCAGTGTTAGTGATGCATCCATTTAAATAACCACATCACTACATTGGTGATCCGGACGTGATCAAGTGCAATATCGGTGATTACACAGTCTCAAATAATTATTTAAAAATTTTCCGTTAATTTATTCAACCACGTGCACGTAAACGCAAAGAAAAAGACGAAAGCACGCGTCCGTTGCTATACCGTTTCGGGTGTGCAAGTGAAAAAGTGAGTTGACAAACATTCCTCATTCTATTTTATTAACGAAGTGCACTAATTAGTTTTTATTAAAGACGTTTGAAACGCGTAATAAAAATTATATTTTACATTTAATACTGTGCGCGTCTATTTTTCGTGTCCAGCGACATACGTCATCAAAACATTGGCCCAACTATCGCGGCTATACAGTACCGTGAGTGCGAGAGAGACAACGTGCCACCCGCGTACGACAACAACAGACGCGAAACAAAATAATCGAATTTAAAGACGTTTAAATTTTACCGTGAGTGCGAGAGAGACATCAAATAATATTCTGAATTTTAATTCGAATATTACAGTGCGTGCATTTCCACGTGTTTTCAATACATTAATCTGAGCTCTGACACATTGCGGAGCACTGATAGACATTGTGCTGTGCCAGTGATTTAAATAAAGAACTTTTCAGCCTTTATTTTATTTTTTTTCAGATTAATTTTACAGATTTTTCAATATGCTGGACAGTGGAACAGGTACTGGCAGCCATGCAACCACGGCAGAGGCGACTCCAAACATACGAATTCCACCGTTCAACTCTGAGAAGCCGGCATTATGGTTCGCACAATTGGAGGCTCAATTCAATTTATACGGTATCGTAACCGAAACACAAAAATATTATCATAACCTCGCAAATTTAGATAGCAAGGCAGCAGAGCAAGTCGAGGACCTAATCATAAACGTGCCAATTAATACACCTTATCAACAAATTAAAAAACAATTAATTTCCTGTTTTTCGCAGTCAAAGCAAGCGAACTTATTACAGTTGCTGGACCGCGAACGCATTGGTGACCGAACACCCGGACAGTATCTACGCCACTTAAAATCTCTCGTTACAGATATTGACGAAGAGGTACTGCAGACACGTTGGCTGTCTCACCTGCCGGAGCAGATTCCAGCATGTCTCGTCTGTCAACCAGCTTACACCCAGCTGACGAAGCTTGCCGAACTCGCTGACAAAATGTATGAAGTTTTCAGGCCAAGCGTTTCAGCAGTACAGTCGACGCCAACGAACAGCCTGGAGCAACAAATTGAGACCCTGACAAAAGCAGTAGCCGCACTCACGAAGAGAAAGTCACGGTCACGCTCCCAACGAAAGTCTGGATCCGGAGGAGGAAATCGTCCCCGATCCAACTCGCGACACAGGAAAGTGACGCACCCGTCAGGTATTTGCATTTACCATTATAAATTCGGTAATGACGCACGTAAATGTATTGAGGGCTGCAAATTTCAAAAAAATAAAGCATCGAATCAGGGAAACCAAGCCGAGAATCACTAGCGGCGGACAATGATTCTCAAAACACGTCCCGCCGCCTATTCGTTACCGACAAAAACAACGGAACTAAATTTCTCATAGATACCGGTTCCGATATTTCAGTCTTCCCGTGCAGACGGCCTAAAGCAACGGCAAAACCAACGGGATATCAACTATACGCGGCAAATGGATCTGTAATCAACACGTACGGTCACATGCTTATAACATTAAACATCGGGTTACGTAGAGATCTAACATGGCGTTTCGTAGAAGCAGAAGTCTCCAAGCCTATCATAGGAGCAGACTTTCTGCACCACTTCAATCTTATGCCAGATTTGAGAAATAACTGTATCGTTGACGGAACAACTGGACTCACAACACGTGGTCAATCAACGCGTTTCGAAGCGCAATCGATCAAATCAGTCCAGACGAATAACGATTCACCGTGGTTACAATTGTTAACACAATTTCCATCAATCACTGAAACAGATGGTCAACTTCGTGCAGCAGCAGATACGAGTGTGCACCACATCAGAACGACACCAGGACCACCAGTTTCGAGCAAGGCAAGACGACTTGCGCCTGACAAACTGAAAACGGCTCAAGCGGAATTTTCAAACATGTTGAAGCTCGGTGTCGCGAGACGTTCTGAAGGACCTTGATCATCGCCACTCCATTTAGTGCCGAAGAAAAATGGTGAATGGAGACCTTGTGGCGACTATCGCACGCTAAATGATCGAACGATTCCGGATAAGTACCCGGTACGCTATTTAGAAGATTTTTCGGCAAATCTGCACAACAAAATAATCTTCTCGACGATTGATTTAGTTAAAGCATTCAATCAGATATCGGTCGCGCCAGAAGATATCGAGAAAACCGCGATAATCACACCGTTCGGATTATTCGAATTCCCGTACATGACGTTCGGACTCAGGACCGCGGCTCAGACTTTTCAGCGTCTGATTGACGAAGCCACACGCGATCTACCATTTTTGTTTCCGTACATTGATGACATTTTGGTAACATCGGAAAATGAGGAACAACATAGAGAACACCTCACAACACTGTTCCAACGATTACAGAAATACGGTCTCGTCATTAACGTCACGAAATCAGTCTTTGGGAAACCAGAAGTTACGTTTCTCGGCCACACAATTAACGCGCAGGGAATCAAACCCCCTCAGGATCGCGTCACGGCTATCAGCGAGTTTCCGAAGCCCTCTACAATCAAGAAACTTCGAGGAATTCTGGGCACAATCAACTTTTACCGCAAATTCATCAAGGGCGCATCAGAGATATTAGCTCCTCTCAACGCTGAACTTCAAGGCCCGGAGGTGAAAAGCAACCAGATCGTAAGCTGGACGCCAGAACTTGAAATCGCTTTCGAAAAATGCAAGCAAGCATTAGCTGATGCTACTCTGCTGTCGCATCCAAACAGCGAGGCCGAGTGGGCATTATTTACTGATGCATCCGATCAAGCTATCGGAGCAGTTCTACAGCAGCGACACCATACATCATGGCAGCCGCTGGCATTTTTCAGCAAGAAATTAACGTTATCGTCGCAGAAGTACTCAACGTACGATCGCGAACTCCATGCAATCTACAAAGCAGTCCGGCATTTCAGACACATGTTCGAAGGACGTCACGTGGTCATCTATACCGATCGCAAACCATTGACGCACGCGTTCAAGCAGAAACCAGATCGTGCATCGCCATGGCAATTCAGGCGATTGGACTTTATCGCACAGTTCTCCACCAACGTAGGCCACGTTGCGGGCTCCGAAAATATCGTAGCTGATACACTTTCGCGTGTCGACGCAGTTACCAGATCTGTCACGACGGAAGAATTGAGTAACGCTCAAAAAGAAGACCCAGAATTACAGCAACTACTTCAAAACCCAAGAAACGCGTTGCAGCTGAGAGAAATCAGGTTTCCAGACAACATGACATTGTATTGTGACGTCGAGTCAAATACAGTACGTCCATACGTCCCGAGGAAACTCAGAAGACAAATCTTCGATTCACTTCACTCGCTAGCGCATCCTAGAAGAAGAGCAACGAAGAATCTGGTCACGAAACATTACGTTTGGCCATTGATAAGCAAAGATTGTATGGAATGGAGCAAATACTGTTTGGCGTGTCAGAAAAACAAAGTATCACGACATACTTCCACGCCACTCTCCAACTTCGAATTACCGTCACGACGATTCGAACACATACATATCGATCTCATCTCGTTACCGCCTTCAAAAGGATATAAATATTGTTTGACGATCATCGATCGTTTCACGAGATTCGCAAAGGCTGTACCGCTTCAGGATTACAACACCAGTACCGTAATCCACGCGCTACTCCAAAACTGGATAGCAAAATTTGGAGTCCCTCTGAGAATTACGTCAGACGGAGGTGGACAATTCGTAGCGGATACGTACCACCAACTCACGAATTTATTAGGGATTCAGAGAAAACTGACAACACCGTTACACCCGCAAGCAAACGGACTTGTGGAGAGACTCCATCGGCAGCTCAAGTCAGCGTTATGATGCCACGGAGACTCTTGGTTCGACGCTCTTCCTCTCGTCTTGCTAGGAATGAGAACAGCATTTAAGGAGGACATCCAGGCCACTCCAGCCGAATTAACGTATGGAGAGAATATCCGCGTGCCTGGAGAATTTTTCGCTCCCACTGATCATCGAAGTGCTCCACAACTGATAAAAGACCTTCGCAGACGTCTTGCACAAATGGCCCCGGTACCGATGTCAAGACATGGACAGAGGCCTACATTCACGCATAAAGATCTCGCAAGAAGCACACACGTTTTCGTCCGTACCGAGACGCAAAACCACAACCATTCTCCACCGTACGATGGTCCATATAAAGTCATCAGCAGACATGAGAAACACTATATCGTTCGCGCTAAAGGAATGGGTAGAGGAGCACCACTAACAAATGTACCGATCTCGCTGGACAGATTAAAGCCAGCATATATTCTACCACATGATCAAAACCGTGGACAACCACTGCAGCAAGACAGTCCACAGGCTGGACCGAGTTACGCAGCTGCGGTGAAAACTAAAAAAACTAAGAAAGTGTTGTTTTCTCAGGGAAGAAGCAGGATTTTCTTCTGTCGCTCATAACAAGACTATCGTAAGCCCGGAAAACAGTTTCGCAGGGCACTCCAAAATTTTTTTAACGTTACTTGGCACTGAAATTTTCGTGCCCATTTGAAAGACAACAATAATTCTTTTTCTCTGTTACAGCATATAAAAAACTACGTTTTTTTCCAACAAAGGGAGCCATGTAGCAATCGCGACAGTACGCGTGTACTTGAAGAGCACAAATAATATCTTCTATCGCATATTATTTATACCTGTCTCGCTCTTGACCATTGTAACGCGTATTCTTTTCAATTTCCTTTTGTGTGGATATTCCGAGTTTCGGGTATCCTTATATGGTGATTATTAAATCACACTCGCGTATCGGCAGTTCACGAGAACGCATCTCAATCACCACACTATTGACTTGTATTATATCACGTACTTTAATAAACGCAATTTTATATATTTTAATTGCAGTGTTAGTGATGCATTCATTTAAATAACCACATCACTACATTGTGACGTATTAATAAATACTATCGTGCTGTGCACCCTTAAATTGTTCATTTAATTTGTTTTCTTATTTTATTATTATTTTGTTAAAACAAAATTTGATTTTATTTTATTAAATTCAAATTTTTGATTTCCCTAAATATTTTGTGTGGAATTATTTTGTTTATTATTATTTCCTTATTTTAACCCACAACAGCGACCCAGGGGTGGACTTTGAGTTAGTCGAGCAGAATAAGGAAGTATTTTGGTTTGTTATTATTTTTGGATTAATCAAATTGATAATTTATTTTGTTGAATAACTTTATGTTATCCTGGCGCCCATTTATTTTGTTTCATAGGGTTTTATTTTCAGGCATGTCTAATTGTCCGGTTTACCGTTAGGCCCGAAAATTACGTCACAGCTTTTGGCGCCCAACGTGGGGCCTGTTAAAAACTAACGGGTGAAAATTTTTTTTTAGAATTTTCTTTTGTTCTGGGCTTTTTGAAATTAATATTTGAAATTTTTTCTTGTGTTTTGAGAATTATTTATAAACTGAAGTATTGATAATCTATTTTTATTGTTTGGTAACGACAGCAAACTGTTTGGTAACAAGTTTAATTGTTTGGTAATTGATTGTCGTTGTGTAAAACGATTGGCAGTCATTTGTTCATAGCGTTTTAGTAATTCTTTCTTGAATCTTGTTTATTATTTTGGATTTTAGTCATGCTTGACTACAAGATTATCGTGTTGCACACGTTTTGACAATAATGATCCAAATTTCTAATTGTATCAACGAGAGATTAACTTAAGGGTCATTCTATGTCAAATCGACCAATAGTGGGAATTGACCCGTTCCGATTTGGACGAATTTAGGTCAGAAGTTTTCTTTCGTCATATAACGAAGTTCTGCCAAGGGAAAAAAATTAAAAAAATTTCTTTCAAGAGTTATGCCAAATTCAAAATTTCGCGATTTTTGGGGTTTTCGAACTTTATTTTTTTAATATCTCGAAAACTATGATAGTTACAACAATGATCCGAAGCTCGTTTTGGAGGGAATAGTTAGGGCTATTGAAGAAAAAATATTAAAAAAAAAAAAATTGAAAAATGACGAATTGGTCAAATTTTTTATGTTTTAAATTCGTCAAAAATGGCGATCGACATCAAATTTTTGGCTCAGTTTTTTTTGTATAATCCCTTGTACTTATTTTAAGCGATCCTGAAATTTTCAGAAGTCTGTTCTTAGTTTTCCTAGAAATATAAATTTTTAAATTTTATTTTAAGAGAAAATCTCAATTTTTTCATTTTTAAATCAAGTAAAGTTGAGGAATCATGTCATTTTGTAATTTTCAGCCGTGAAAATTTGATTAATTGACATAATAATGTGGAAAAGACCATTATTGATATTTGTTTGGTATGAGTTTGAAAATCAAACCAGTTAAGAAGTGTCATACTCTGCCATCTACGTATCTACTGCTAAAATTTTTTTTACCGGGTTAATTACCAAAGAAGTCCTCACCAGAGGTCTCTTTTTTCCATAATATTGACGTTTCTAGAGGTTAGTTACTTCGCGATTCACAAGTTCACATACCAATAATTGATGAGTATATTGATGTATAATATTTATTCAACTCCGAATTTCGGATTGTTTTTTATTCCAATACATAATTAGTCATGGAAAATGAAAAGTGTTCGATTGGATTATTCAAGAATGAAACATGCTCTCAGGGAAAATTCATTGATTGCAAAGATTTTTCTGATGTAGATCGCACTGCTCTAAATTCTAGAAGTGGTACAGTTGTTAGTTTCATTTGCTGTGAACATGACAAGCGGTATCGTATCAGTTACACTGTGAATCAAAAAGTTTGTGCTGATCCGTATAAAATTCATGACAGTAAAGTCCGGAAATCGTTAACACCAGTCACTTTTGAATTATTCGAAAAGTGTAAGGTTAGTGTACCTTCTATTATACCAGGAAGTAAACTGTGTATTTCGTGTACAAAGAAAGTCTACAATGAATTGCCGAAACATGAAAAAAGTGAAGGAGGAGCATCTGCACACGCTATGAGTGTTGAAAAAAGTGGAACAGATGAGAATGTCTCTGGAGATTTCGGTTCTTTTCCATCTGAAACATCTAAAACACCTGACCAAGAAGAAACCCCACCATTCACTCAAAGCTTGGTGGATGAAAAAACATCTTCTAATTTATCTGAGAACTTGCAGTTATCATATATAACAACTTCAACATCTGAAATGTGCAGCTCAACCAGTGAAACTTTCACTCCTAATGAAGTACATCTTGATCGTCTCAATTCTGTTGCCACAATTTTCAATTTATCTCCTGTTAAAAAGAAAGACTTAGATCGATCAGAATCTTACGCTCGACGGAAATACTATGATATGAAATTCAAATTGCAATCATGCTTTCAAAATGTTATGGAAAATGGTTCTGATACGATTAACAATGAAGAATGGATTATTGACGATGAGCCTGAGTTAACTGGAAGAGAAATAATTATGCAGTTAAAAAGAAAATTTGATAATATTAGCAGTACGAGTGAAAAATTAAAGATTTTATCGGTTTTACCTCCAAGTTGGTCGATAGAAAAAATTGCTAATGTTTTTGGAGCATCTACATATATGGTGAAAAAAGTGAAACAAAAAGTAAATGAAGACGATATTCTATTCACTCCACTGAAAAACAAAGGTCATCCAATATCAAAAAGTACTGAAGACAAAGTTCGAGAATTTTATCGAAATCAAGATATCAGTAGAGAGTTACCTGGTAAAAAGGAATACAAATCAGTTCATGAGAATGGCCAACGGGTACAGAAACAAAAACGGCTGATTTTAGGTAATTTGAATGAAATTTATTATTTATTCAAGCAAGAATGCCCATTGGAAAAAGTCAGTTTTTCAAAATTTGCAAGTCTACGACCACCTGAATGTGTTCTTGCTGGTGCATCTGGCACTCACGTGGTTTGTGTTTGTCTCATTCACGAAAATTTCAAGCTTTCATTCCATGGTGCAAGACTGGAAAGACTTAAATTTAAAGATGAATGTCAACCGTTTACTTCATATCGAGATTGCTTGAAAATGGTTATTTGTCCACAACCCAAGAGCGACTGCTATTCGGGAACATGCAGTAATTGTCCTGGCTCGACGAAACTGAGAAGTACAATTGAACGTCTCTTCATTGATAACTTTTTAGATGAAGTCACGTATGAACAATGGACTCAAGTAGATCGATGTTCTTTGGAGATGGTTATAAAATCAACAGATGACTTTGTTGATCATTTAATAGAATCCATTCCAAAATTGCTTTTCCATGACTTCGTTGCTCGTCAACAGGCTGAATATTTCCAGACTACAAAAAAAAATCTTCAAGTCGAGCAAGTACTTGTTGTAGCTGACTTCTCGGAAAATTACTCATTTCTACTCCAAAACAGTGTTCAAGGAGCTTATTGGAATAATAGACAAGCAACAATCCATCCATTCGCCTGCTATTATAGATCGATTGATGAGAATGGCGATAATATAGTACCTTTAAGTTTGGTAATAATTTCCGACAACTTGACGCACAACACAACAGCAGTTTACAGTTTTCAAGAAGTACTAACATCATTTCTTAGAAATAAAATTCCGAACATTTCTAAAATAATTTATTTCTCGGATGGTGCAGCATCTCAATATAAAAATCGCTACAATTTGTTGAACTTGCTACATCATGAAGAGGATTTCCAAATACCAGCAGAATGGCATTATTATGCAACTTCTCATGGAAAAGGTCCAAGCGATGGTTTAGGTGGAACATTGAAGCGATTGGCTGATAGAACCAATCTCCAGTCAAAAATCGCAGGTCAAATTCAGACACCCGACGAGCTATTCAAATGGGCAAAAGAAAATGTCCCAGGAATCAATTGTCACTTCGTTTCGGATGAGCAGATTCAGCGTACTGAGAAAAAACTTAACAGAAGGTTTAAGACTGCTCTGCCAATACAAGGAATCCGGAGTTGTCATGCCGCCATTCCTCTTTCGAGTGATGTGATAAGAATAAAAACATTATCATCATCTGAGGAAGGAAAAGATTTCCGACTGAAAAATACGGATATCGACGAGTTTTCCGAAGAACCAGACATTCGAAGCAGGTAAGAAAACTGACATTTTCAGTGTTAGAATTGTATTAACATTAAATTTGAATTTGAAGATTAATATAATCTTAATCTCTTCCAGATTGAGAAGAAGAAATGAAGCAACAACAGCGCAAACAGGATTGAAAAGAAGAAGACTTACGTGACCGAATGTAGATTAAGCTTACGCTTTGAATGCTCTATCGAATAAATAAGAATACGAACGTCAATAACGGTCTTCTCCACTTTATTATGTCAATTAATCAAATTTTTACTGTTGAAAATCACAAAATTACATCATTGGTTAACTTTACTCGATTTGAAAATAAAAAAATTGAAATTTCTTTTTAAATAAAATTCAAAAATTTATATTTCTAGGAAAACAAAAAACAGACTTCTGAGAATTTCAGGATCGCTTAAAATAAGTACACGGGATTATACAAAAAAAACTGAGCCAAAAATTTGATGTCGATCGCCATTTTTGACGAATTTAAAACATAAAAAATTTGACCAATTCGTCATTTTTCAATTTTTATTTTTTAAATATTTTTTCTTCAATAGCCCTAACTATTCCCTCCAAAACGAGCTTCGGATCATTGTTGTAACTATCATAGTTTTCGAGATATTAAAAAAATAAAGTTCGAAAACCCCAAAAATCGCGAAATTTTGAATTTGGCATAACTCTTGAAAGAAATTTTTTTAATTTTTATCCCTTGGCAGAACTTCGTTATATGACGAAAGAAAACTTCTGACCTAAATTCGTCCAAATCGGAACGGGTCAATTCCAACTATTGGTCGATTTGACATAGAATGACCCTTAATTGATTGTGATTTTGATTTATTGTTTTTTCTTTGTATCGTTATTGATTCCATTGTTCTGTTTGAATTTCTCTATTTCGTAAATTGAAGTAAAATGTTTGAGGACAATGGTCAGACTGGTGAGAATGGACAGAATGTTAGAGATGGAGCTTTTGAAAATGAAGGAAGGTCGTATAATGTGGACAGTTGGATTGATCAGTTAGGATTGATACAGTTACGGGTTATCTTGCAAGGAATAGGTGGTAGTGATCGTTTGGTTCGTGCTACTCGAAGACACGCGTTTCCAAATACAGCTTGGACGGAAGAGGACAATGCGACACCGACGCGAAGGCCGGTACCGCCAGTATTTCCGCTTAGCTTCTCTGCACCTACACCAGTCATTAATGTTAGTACAAATGGTACAACAGCGACTACCGTAACTTTTACAGGATCATACACGGGTCCAACTGTAACGACTGCAAGTTCATCACGAAATCCATCGGGTCAAGGCGGATTGCCTCAGACTGTCAATAACGACACATTAGATCAGAATGTATTTAATCGAAATGTTCGAGCAAGTCGTCCAACAAGTACTCCGGGGGGAACAGTGCCTGTTCAACCAAATGACAATCGAGCTCATATCGTCGCGAACGAGCCTCTTGATACGAATCATGTTTATTGTTTTCGTTTAGTCAATGGAGGAATGAGGCTAATACCGATTCCTTTATCTGAACGGGTGGTTGATCGTGACGTTGTGAATGATGAAAATCTTCGGATTCGAGACGAGAATGCTAGATTGAATCTCAGTGCGTGTGAGCGAGTCGAATCTTGGAAACTTTACTTCTCGGGTACGCCGGAAGAGAGTATTGAAGACTTTTTGAGGACAGTCGATCTCTGTCGTGAAGCTTGTCACATGGGACATGAAGAGTTGTTTCGATTAATGCCGATGATGTTAAGAGAAATAGCATATGTCTGGTGGATTGGTCGTCGCGATCGTATTCACAGTTTCGAAGAATTTAGAAGAGCTTTCATACATCGATTTTCTGATTGCGAGGTCCAGCAAAGTCGTTCGATTCGGGATATCGTAATGCGAACTCAAGGCGAGTTAGACCGAGGATCCGATTTTATTGATAATGTTCGAGTCATGTGGAGAGAGACACAAGCCGAGAATTTTAATGAAGCAGCTCGGTTGGATATGACTTTAAGTAATTTACGTCCGGAATATCGTACAGTGATTTCTCGTCGTGATTTCACTACTTTTGATGAATTGCAAGATTTGGTTCAAGATTTTGATAGACGAAGAAATCTTCCGAAACTAGCAAAATCTCCACCAGCTTGTGATACTCGTTACCCATTGCTCGCGTATAAGGCTGAACGTTATTTGAAGACGAAAGGTCATGTTGATTCGGGCAAGATTTCCGAGAATCGCGCTGTACAGGTTACGTCGGTGATGAATGGTGAGTCGAGTAATTCAGGAGGAAAGGGGAAGAAGAAACAACAAAATAAGAAGGACCAGGGGAGTTCAACAGTTGTTCCAAATCAAGTTTCGGCTGTGAATTCAGTTTCGTCAGTTCCGTCAGGTAGCGCTGGTGCCGTTTCAGTTGTGAGAGGTGTTTGTTGTAATTGTTAAAAACCAGGTCACAGGAAACGGGAGTGTACTGCACCAGCTCATGAAGGTATTTTCTGTTTTGGTTGTGGTACAAAAGGAGTTCGACTTCCTGCTTGTAAACGGTGCAAGAAGTCTAGTAATAAAGGTAATTCGGAAAACTCTCAACCGAGACAGTAACTAACCCGGTACCGTCTCGATTGGTAAGGGTTGAAGAAGTTCAGGTTCCGCAACCAGAAGTTATCGAAAATATTGACAATGTAGAAAATCATTTGGAGGTTACGAATCATGCACAGATTCCATCAAGTTCGAATGATCAAAATGTTAATTCTGAGTCTGATCAACTTGGAGTTGATGTTGAGGTTTCGTTATTGAGTTCGAAGATCAATTCTCGTATTTATTTGCCGGTTACGATCGGATCGGTAAGTTTTCACGTTTTGTTTGATCCAGGTGCAAATCAATCTTGTGTTCGTAGCGTTCCGAAGGATTGGATTGATAAGTTGAATTTACAAGTCAATTAGACGAATGTTCCTTCTGTTTCGTTGGCTAATGGTTGTCGAGAAACGGTTCACGGTAAAGTTGTGATTCCAATTAATATCAAAGGTATCGTACGAGATATTGAGTTTCTTGTTATGCCCGGTTTGAAGCATAGCGTTTTGCTTGGGGTAGATGTATTCCGAGCGTTCGAGTTAGGCTTTGAGAGTCACAATGATGAATGGTGGATACATGAACAGGGTGTCAGATATCCGATTGAATCACGTGATTGTTGTGCACCAGTGGAGATTTCGGGCTTGCAGGAAACTTTAGAAGAAGAGCGAGTTCGAAATGAAGAGATGGTTGGTCGTTTACGTTTTTGCCAGTCTGGAACTAGACAGTTCACTCCACTTGCTGTACACAAGATGAAAATTCCTGATGAGAGTCCTCCTATAAGGCTTCCAGCTTATCAAGTTTCTCCTCTAGTTTTGTCGGAGATGCACAAGCAATGTGATGTGTTATTTGCCGCTGGTATTATTGAAAAGTCCAATAGTCCATGGCGTAATCCAGTGGTGATGGTGAAGCAAAAGGATAAATATCGCATGTGTATTGATTTTCGTAAATTAAATAAGATTACGATCAAGGATGCATACTTGATCGCCAATCTTACTGGTATTTTGGACAAGTTACGTTCCGTGACAGTCATTACTACTTTGGATTTGAAGAAAGCTTATCATCAAGTAGCGTTGGATCCACTTTGTCGTGAAATGACTGCATTTTATGTTCCAATTCGCGGATTGTTTCAATTCGTGGGTATGCCGTTTGGTTTAACGAATGCACCAGCTACGTTTCAGCGTCTGATTGATCAGGTGATCACTCCTGACCTGGAACCGTATGCTTTTGCCTACTTGGATGATGTTATCATTGTTACCGAGACGCAAGAGAAACATATGGAAATTTTGGAGAAGGTTTTGTTACGTCTACAGGAAGCAAAGTTAGAAATTAATCCGGATAAATGTGATTTCCCTAGTTCTTCTGTCAAATTTCTTGGGTTTATTGTTGATGCAGATGGTCTGCATGTCGATCCTGAAAAGGTTTCTCCTGTCGTAGAGTATCCTGTTCCGAGGAATCTACGTCAATTGAGGCGTTTCTTAGGTATGGCTGCGTGGTATCGCAGATTTGTTGATAATTTCTCGACCATAGCCAAACCTTTGACCAGACTTATGCGTAAGAAGGTCGAATGGTGTTGGTCTGAGGAGCAGCAGCGCGCTTTTGATCAGTTGAAGACTGAATTATCGACTGCTCCTGTTTTGTCGTGTCCGGATTTTAATGCTCCATTTGAGTTACATACGGATGCGAGTGCTTATGGTCTAGGTGCTGTTCTGATGCAGGAAATCGACGGTGTCGATTATGTTGTTGGTTATGCCAGCAGGACAATGAACAGTGCTGAGAGAAATTATACCGTGACCGAAAAGGACTGTTTGGCTGTCGTTTGGGCAATAGAACATTTCCGTCGATATATCGAAGCTTTTCATTTTACTGTGGTTACCGACCATAGTAGCCTAAGGTGGTTGCACAATTTGAAGGATCCTAAAGGTCGTTTGAGTCGTTGGGCTTTGGATCTTCAAAATTATGATTATGATGTCGTTCATCGTGAGGGTATCGAACATCGTGTACCGGATGCTCTTTCGCGCATGTATGAAGACGATTGTCTTGAAAATGAGGTGTTGAAACTTTTCGTTCAGGATACCGAACATGTTGAGAATGAGAATCCTACTGGTGGTGTTGATGTCGTATGGTACAACCGTCGTAAGAAAGCAGTTGGTGAGAATCCAGATAAATGGAAAGGTTGGAAGGTTGTGGATGATCAGTTGTATCGTTTCAAGCCTGATTCTTTCGTTTCGGTCATCGCGGAAGACCTGGATGTTTGGAAATTGGTTCCGCCTCCAGACGTTCGTACAGCAATTATTTCTGAGAATCACGTTCCACCTGTTGCGGGTCATTTAGGTATTGAAAAGACTCGTGCTCGTGTTGCTTTGTCGTTCTACTGGCCAGGGATGACAAATGATGTCGAAGAGTTTGTACGTGAATTGTCAAACTTGTAAAGTTTCTCAGAATAAACCAGCTGGTTTGATGGGACAACGTATTGTTCAAGTTCCGTGGGCTTTCGTAGCGATGGACATTATGGGTCCATTTCCTCCGTCCAATAAAGGTTATCGTTATTTGCTTGTTTGTCAAGATATCTTTTCGAAGATGATCGAATTAGCGCCATTAAAGAAGGCAGATGGTCCGAGTATCTTGAAGTGTTTTGAAGATATGGTGGTTCATCGTTATGGTACACCTTCAGGTTTGTTGACTGATAATGGTACTGAGTTTGCTAATAAGAAGACTCAAGAGTTAGCGAGTCATTTTTCTATCAAGCATATAACGTCTCCCATTTATCACGCGCAGGCGAATCCCGTCCAGCGCGTTAATCGTATTCTGAAGAATATGATTATTTGTTACGTTGGACAAGATCATCGGGAATGGAATGTTCATCTATCCGAATTTCGTTTCGCTTACAATTCGGCTTATCATAGTTCGTTGAATATGTCGCCTGCATTCTTCAATTATGGACATCAGCCTCGGCCTTCGTTATTCTATGAGACGAGGCAAGATCAGGAGATTACCGTTCCTGAAATAGACAACGAGGCGTGGTCGAAACGTATGGAACGTATGGCGGAACTTTACGATTTAGTTCTCGAGAATTTGAATAAAGCATTCGAAACGCAATCAAAATACACCCAGCAAAAAAATTAAGGGAACGGTAAATTTTGTCAGTTTTTTGCTTCATTTTCAAATGGCTGTAACTTCGCCAAAAATGATCGTATCAAACTAAAAAAAAAATCGTTGGAAAGCTTGAAGTCTCTACTCTTGAAATCTTGAGATGAAAATTTTTTATGACCATTTGTTATAACGAGATAGGAGAGTTGAAAGTGGAAAATTTTTTTTTCTTTTTTTTTCAAAAAAAATCATTTCAAAAAATCGAAAAAAAAATTGTTTGAAAAAATCTGCTGAGTCATTATCTCTCCAAATCAAATGCGATTCCGGTGTTTTTTTTTTCATTTTTCAAATTTTTTTCTGAGTTTTCTACTGGTTTTTTGAGAACAAAAATTGATTTTTCCATTGATTTTCAACAGAAGAGAAAATTTCTAATTTTCCATTGATTAAAAAAAAAAAATTGAATTTTTTATTGATTAAAAAAAAAAATCGAATTTTTTATTGATTAATGAAAAACAAAATTTCAATTTTTTTATTGTTTGTTTGTTTTTTTTCATCGTTCTCATTTTTCGATGAAATTCAACAAATTTTGCACAAAAAATCACGGAAAAATAATGGAGAAAAAACATTTTCGGCCCTAATCATCATTAATTGGTGTTTACGCACAAGAAAGTGTTCCTTTAATTTTTGCTGAAACTTTGTTCGTTCGGGAAAAAAAACGGTCGAACCGATTGGCTTGAAAATTTAGAGGGTGTTCCAGCACACATTAAACTAAAGAAAAACGTTGAAACATTTTCAATTTTCGCAAAATTCGCAAAATGCAGGGCAGGTTTCAAAAAAGGAAAAAAACGCAATTTTTTGGTACTTTTTCGAACCAATTTTAAAATTGGAAGAAAATTTTTTTTCAATCAAACAGTGCAAGAATCTTACAGGAAATTCATTCAAGTTTACGAATCTCATCATCCGCTTGCTGTACGATCAGTAGTTCCTGAGATATCGACGATTAAAGACAAAAGGGTGTTTTTTGATTCAATCGACAATATCTCAGCAACAAAGGGTCGTAGAGAAAAAAAAAAAAAGAAATTGAAGCTGAAAGACCAGGCTACATGATCCTCATGAGGGTTGAGTCGAGAAAAATTTTTTGAAGTCCGTGGAACCAGTTGAAAAAATGAAAAAAAAGAAAAAAAAATTTTCCACATTCAACTCTCCTATCTCGTTATAACAAATGGTCATAAAAAATTTTCATCTCAAGATTTCAAGAGTAGAGACTTCAAGCTTTTCAACGATTTTTTTTATTCTGATATGATCATTTTTGGCGAAGTTGCAGCCATTTGAAAATCAAGCAAAAAACTGGCAAAATTTACCGTTCCCTTAATTTTTTTGCTGGGTGTATTATAATACGCATCATCGACAAGTTCATTTTAACGCTGGTGATCGTGTGAGACGTAATATGCGACAGTTATCTAACGCGGCGAAAGGACAAGCAGCGAAACTTTTTCGGAAGTATTCGATTGAAGTCTATCGTGTTTCTCGTGTCGTTTCACCTTTAGTTTATGAAACTGTAAATGAGCAAGGTGTCGTAGTCGGACGTCATCACGTTAAAGATCTAATTGAAGTTAGAAATAAGGAAAACGTCCAACAAAATCTTGATGATGACGAATAAATTTGTTTATTATTCGAATGTATTATTCTCGTTTCGTTCGAGACTTGGTGATTGTTTATTGTCTCGCGACAAATTTAAGTTTTTCGACTAAGTCAAGTTTGTAATATTTTTGGTTATCGTCGAGCCCCCACTCTCAGCGATGAAATAGATCTCATTTGAACTCACAATTTTTACTCGGGGTTTAATTTTGCTCAGATTTTTCGTTTGCAGATAATTTCAATTACAGTGTTTTTTATCCTGAATTTACTATACACGCTAGCTCAAAAACTATTTGAGTTAGAGACTTCAAATTTCGCCAGTTTGTGCATCTAATGAGTGAAAAGTCTGGTATTGAAATTGGGCAAAATCGCTCCAGTAGTTTCTGAGATATTGTCCAAAAACCATTTTATGAAAAGAGGTTATATCTCCAAAACTATCCAAGCGATTACATCCAAGTTCAGCTTAAAAGATTCATCTCACTGAGCCCCACAAATGGTGAGAATTTCAGATTTTTCAGAAGAAGTCTCTTGTAAGGATGTTTGATAAATTAGTTTTTTCAAAAATCACGGTTTTTCTTAGCTTTCTCCCTAGGAACACTACTATTTTTTATTTCACCATTCGGCAGTAGACAATTTTTTCTACAAGATAGGTACCTTTTCATTCTGACGACATTCAGAAAAAATAGAAATCCTATTTGGAACCCAAACGTCAATTTTTGTGTTCCATCGTAGGATCAGAATTTTCATCTAATATTGAATTTTTATGTACCATATGATATTATCGCAATTTAATTAATTATTCTGAGCTGAAATTTCGAATTTCAAGTAGATTCCCCAAGTATTGCAGATGGAATCCTGAACAGATCGATACAGTCTGGAGCAATATTTGTAGGAATATATGAGTGCGTACTTGTTGCGAGAATAATGTTTTTTTTGAGCAATGAGATATATGAATAGCGATTCAATTCACCATAGATGAACTCCATTCGGAAGCATTTTGCCAATCGAATTGGCAAAATATTAAATGTCGCACAAGGAGTGGGGTTTGCAAATAACGCACCGAGAGTAAGGCTTCTGCTTGTCTCTCTAGTCTCGCGACTTCTCCATTTTCAAAAGCAATTACTACCGATATCTGATCGACTGTTCTTCAATTTCAAGTATTATTATTTTCATTTTTTTTATCGTTTTCTGGGTCAGATATTGTTGAAGACAGTATTATTTTTTTTTATTGTTGCTGTTTGGAGAGCTTTGTCAGAGAATATTTTTGTACTAAAGATTGAACAATGGAATCGAAACGTTTATTTATTTTGTCCTAGTCTTTGTGATCACGATGGATCTGATTGACAAAAGGGTTTGATCTCGTTAAACATTTGATTTAGTTTTGATGTCAAAAGAATAACACAAAAGTTGATTATCGCTTCCAGTCTGGGGAGGGGGGAGTAAGTTGTAAAGTGATATTTTATCGCTTTACTTTGTTGTCGTCTGGGCACGTCAATTATTAATTTAAAAGTGTCCAGGATGAGAGTCAAAACCTTTTGTCAATGGGAGATAATAATTATTATTTTTTTATTCTAATGAATTTTATTTTTCTATTTCTATTTTTTAAATTGTACCGCTCATCGGCAATATTTTCGTACTGAGCGGAAGAGGGCAGCATCTTACGGACGAACGATACAACAAGGAAAAGGGCTGTAATTTGAAGTTTTGGAAAAAGAAAGACTATCGAATTTTTCTTCATCGGATGAGGACAAGAGGGAAGTCTGGAGAAGGTTCCAGCATCAGCTGTCAATATCCTGAGGAATTGACAATACTCTGTTAATTAATAATTTTGGAGTTTCTTGTCTCTCATCGTTGGGAGATAAAATTCAAATTTGTGACAACTAGTGGTCACCTGTTGAAGTCATTGCTGTTGGACTAGACCAACCAATGGGAGCCCTCCACGTTGGAATTTTCGTGCCGACCGGCGTCTTGTCCCCAACGAGAGGAACATGGCGGCACTCTCGTTCTGGACACGTGCTCCTTTTATGGCGTGAAAATTTTGTTTGAATTATTTTCACTGAAATAATTCATTAATTGAGAAAGAAATTATAACAAATTGTTTGTCAAATTTCGCCACATTGTTTGAAACATTCATTATTATTGGAGTTGTGGAAATTATCGTTTGGTGAGCGACAATAAGAAATTAATTAATTTTTGTGTTAAAAGAGAATTTTGTCGAGCAATTTTTTTCCTTTTTTGTTCGATTTCTTTAATTTTTTTTTGTCGTATTGCGACGACGATAATTATAATTTTCGAGATCGGATTATTTTGTTAAGAAAATTCTCTTCAACTAATTATTTTATATTTTATTTTTTTTTCATTACAAATCTCTCGTTGACAATTAGCATCGTTATTATTATCATTATTATTAAGTCGTTACCAAGATAGAAATAAGAATTTTTTTTTTCATTATTATTAGTAATTTTTTTTTTATTGTTCGTGAAAAAAAAGAAGGGATTTTATATTTGACAATATTTCATTATATTTTTTTTATTTAATCTTTTATTGTGAAATCAATTGGGTCAATGTTTTTGGAAAATCGGGGACAGCGTCGTATCGTCCCCTAGGGAATTTTCTAGTGATATTGTGACTTTGTTGTATTTGGCGGGATATCACTAAAGTCTTATTTAAATTCAAGTTTCATATAACAGATTGTAATTTTAATTTTCTTTACGATGAATTAATTAATAACTTTTGAATTATTAATTAATTTTTGAATTTTTATACAATAACTAAATTCCATTACAAACGTCTCGTGACGTATTAATAAATACTATCGTGCTGTGCACCCTTAAATTGTTCATGTAATTTGTTTTATTATTTTATTATTATTTTGTTCAAACAAAATTTGATTTTATTTTATTAAATTTAAATTTTTGATTTCCCTAAACATTTTGTGTGGAATTATTTTGTTTATTATTATTTCCTTATTTTAACCCACAACAGTGACCCAGGGGTAGACTTTGAGTTAGTCGAGCAGAATAAGGAAGTATTTTGGTTTGTTATTATTTTTGGATTAATCAAATTGATACTTTATTTTGTTGGATAACTTTATGTTATCCTGGCGCCCATTTATTTTGTTTCGTAGGGTTTTATTTTCAGGCGTGTCTAATTGTCGGGCTTACCGTTAGGCCCGAGAATTACGTCACAGCACATAAGAAACATTGAATTGGTATAAAACACCCGAAAACTGCCAACGGACGACAAACAAGATAGCAACGCCAGTTCACTCTCCAGCGTAAACTGTATTTAGTCATCTGCAGGATTTATTGCGCCGATTTCCTTTCAACGAGGAAATTGCGGGACGGATCACACCTCTGGTTAACGCCCAGGGACTTTTTTTCTTTACTATATAAAGGGGAATGCACCACAGCTCTCCACCATCAGTACCAAGTCGAATCTACAATGTTACTCTACTCAAATTCTGATCAATCCACTGAAGTATTCAGACGTTCGAAGAAAAGCCCAAGTCTTCAGTTCAGAGTAGAGTAGAAGCATTCTTGAATAAAAAACGTTTGAGTCATTCTACGATGAACCAACAATCATCGTTTGAGCATTCGGAACTACATCTACTGGGATCCAGCATTCTGCATCAGCCCAATTGTCCAACCAGAGAGTCATCTACATCGCCAGCGATATTCATCAGCATTCCAACAACCAAATTTCAACTATAAACCGTTGTTAGTTTCTTTCAATTCGAACTGTAAGTTTAATTTTACGCTGAACAATTATAATTTTCTTCTATCGTATTGACTCATATGGGACGTTTGATTTATCCTCTAGTAATTTATTCAATGCTGGTTAAAAATAAACAAATTATAGCATTTATTCCTGAAGAAACTTATTTTGTCCGAAAACCTTTGTCCTTCAGACATCGGTACACTTTAGCGTTTTACCGCGGCAAACCGTTCCCTTATTTTTATTATAAGTACAATCGCAACCGTGACTGGTACGTATAATCTACTATTTTCCTCATTAGAATTAGGATATTCACGTGTTTTTCGGGTTGCGGCCGTAACAACTCCCACAATTCTACTTCATTCAAGGTGGATCCAACGTAGAAATAGACCACCACTTGCTTCCATTTTACAGTGACTCCTCTGACCACGAATACCAATACCTATGATGCTACAGTATACGTGACGAGATAGTATACGCTCTGAGTGACGATAGATCAGAGGAATACTGTGGACGGGCTCATCCAGAGGCTATCACGGAATACCCTAATTCCGACTTGTTCTCGCTAGAGGGACTGTGACTAGATCCACGCCCCTCTACCATAACCAGCACACTGGGTTACCGGGAATGGATTGCCCATGCTATCCATTGGGGTTAGTAATTCCACGAGTATTTACTGCCGAAGGTTCAGCAGGTTAGAGCGAAATCGCCCTAAGAGGTTAAGCGTGGTGAGTCCAGGGAAAACCAGCACACAGTGAGTTCTGTTCATTCCTCCGGTAAAAAATAAACTGGCGCCCATGCTATCGAACCGTGTGTGTGGGAAGGGATGGCCGGATGTGTGATGGGATTGGACGAATCCCCGTTAACATTATGACATCGAAAGGCAATCGCATTCATTGATGATTTGCTATGAACTGCTATTGGAATAGAGTGACTTATGTGATAATTGCAGAACTGACCTCAAGTAATTTCAAATTAACTGTTGGTTCACCATCTCTGCCGGCCAATCGATCCCACAATCGCCGACGATCGACATCCCGTGGAAAAGCATGAACCCGAAAACCTTTCTCAGACGAATTTCTACAATTTATGGCAGCACAATAAGGCGTTTCAATATTTTTGATGTTGAATCTGAACAATCATGACTCGACAAGTAATTATTTCAGTTAAATGATTTCAACAAGCGCGTACAATAACGACAAACCGGTGTTGTTTTATCACGAGCACGGCATTTGTTATTATTACGCATAAACAAAGAGTCAGCACGGTGCGATTGTCTTTTGTTTTTTGCGCCCACATGATTTGTTTTTTTGCACGCACATGATTCGTTGTTTTGTGGGGGTAAATTGAATATTTATTCCAATAATTTATAGAATTTCGAGATCTCATTTTTGTATTGTTAGGTCCAGAATAATTTTCGCTATCATCGGTGTTGCGTATTGTTTTATTTGCAATACTTTATTTTTCGCACATAAAGTGTGTCATGAAAAGTATCAACAAAATTTGTAATAATTAAATTAAGTTCATTGTGTCATAATTTGAATCGAGTTTTCTAGAACAAATTTAGTGATAAATCGACATTCCAACATTTCAAAATGTGGAAATGTTGAACTCATTAATCGCTCGATGTATCAATCCATACGGAAACTGCTACTCTTCTGCAGCGTTAGCAATTTCGTAATATTGAGTAATAGCGAATTACCGAAGTTTACGACTGACCGAATTTCCAAAGGATGGTCAGTCTTGTTTGTGCCACCGAAATATTCAAATTAAAAACTTTTTCGGGATTTAACTGCGAAATTGATCTTTTCCTGCAAATGAGTTGTCAGATCATTCATTGAGAATAAAGTGACAAATGTCAAGTTGTGACATGAAGAACTGGGTTTATTGTGATCTTTAATCGAGTGTAGCCGTGTCAATCTCAATTAAAAAGAGTGTAATTAATTAAGAATTATCTTAAGTGAAAAACAAGAACTCAAAATACAAAAACATTTCACAAATAAAATATTCAATCCGTGGAATCCGATCATCTTTGGTTGAAACTCATCAACGCAGAAGAATAATCAAGGATCTACATCTAGCATCAAGAAATAAAGATTATTAAGAATTTTAAAGAAAAAAAGAACATAATTTTTATCGACAACAAATTGACATCAGACTTGTGAGTAGTAATCAGAATATAAATTCTATTATTATTTCAAACTACTATAAAAGTCTTCCAAAAGATCACAACTTAAAGTTTTCTGCTTGACATGAATAGCGAATCGATCATAGATTGAATTGACAAAAACCATCAAGAATCAAATAGTAATTTTTCTAATTTTTCACTGATTAAACCGTCCAATTGTAATAATTTATGTAAATTCGATTAATTATTCCTCTGAATTATAATAAAGATTAATGAATGTATAAAACTGTAGCGTCCTATATTCATTTATAATTTTAGCTTGCATGTTTGAAAGTAAAATTTAATTTACTGATTGTCCTCGGTGCTACGATCACGTCTCGGACATAACAGCTAGAATTTTTGGCGCAGTCGGTAGGACACGCCTACTTTTTCCATTACATTCATTAGTCTCTAATTAAAAGTAAATTATACCAAGTGAAATTATTAAAATCATCTTTTCTAAATTGATTAGAATTTCCTTATTAAACATAATATAGAATCAAATCTCAGTAAAAATGGCAAACAATATCAATCAATCTTTTGCTGGCAATGCAAATGCCAATGCCACCTTTGGTACTCAGGAGCATTACATAAGAGCTCGTGATATTGGTAACAGTCTTCCATACTTTTCCGGTACCCCTAAACACTCAAATTTTGACTTTTTCGAGAAATTAATAAGAAATCAATTAGTAAATATTCCAACAGAAGATGGGAAAAAAGAAGATTATATTCGAAAAATCTTGAAGAAAGTTTTAGAGCCTGCTGAATTAGTCTTAGCTAACAAACCAATTACTTCTGTTAAAGATATTATCAATATTCTAGCGAAAAATTATAAAAGGAACTATATCATTATACGTCACAGATTAAATGCACAGAAAAGTTTAAAGATAAGACTTTGGAAGATTTTATGAGAAGGTTGGCGGTACTGGTAGAATTTGGTCTGATAGCTGCTAAACAAGAATTTGCTGAGGATGAAGTGACTCATTTCGAAAAATCTTTAAATTATGAGGCATTAGAAACGATCAAAGAATTTGCTCCATACTCTATTCAGGAGAAATTTCATGTTGAAAAGGTTAAAACGATAAAAGATGCTTTAGAACTAATGGAGAAACAGGGGGCTTATTTGGGACCAACTAAGCCTTCAGTGGACCGTTTCTATTCACAACAAAATGCTCCTAATCATCATCAACCTGATCAATTCAGAAGCCCATATCATTCTCAAGGATTATATTAATCATGTCATCCATATCAGCCTTCTCCAGGTTATTCAACGCCTCATCAAGCTCACTATCAAGGAGCATCGAGACAGGGTTTTGCGGATACGGATTATTATAGTCAAAGGAATCATAGATCATATAGTCCGCACCGATATGATAATAGTCGACGTATGGGGTCATATTTTCCTAGACCAAATACTCCACCTCCACCCACACCTCAGGAACAACCATTAAATTGCATGGTGGCTTCATCTAGGAATGTGTCTTTTCACGATGATGTGAAAATCGAATTGAAAACCGAAATGAAGAGTATTCAAGAGAAACTGGAGAAGGATATGAAGGATCTACAAGAAAATATAATCGGCCGACTTGAAAAGTTGTTATCAAGTAGAACTGAGGCTAGATCATTAAGGGAGCGTACACCGGAACGACGGCTTTTGTATAGTACAGGTGCCCTTTTCAAAATATCAGTTTTTTATGGAATTTTGTCAAGAATTCGAATTTTTACTATTAATTTTCATAATTTATAACATATACATTCACAATAAATTCCAAAATAGTTGGAAATCATAATTATCACAGGAAAAATAGAGTCTGAAATCATCCATTTATTTCAATGTTTTGAATTGTTGAGGGAGAGGGAACGCGGTGTGCGGGATGAAGCAACGAGTGAAAATTATCGATTTTTTTTTGCGTAATAAAGTGTGTATAAGACATCTACATTGGTAAGAGAGAGACCAGTGGCATTGGAGTGGGGCAATTTTGGCATTGTAAACCATTTGAGCCTTCTTCATGACCAGTGAGTTTTCTGGTGTTACTGTGTGGTTAACTTTGTTTTGTTCTTCTTGATGAAGAAAAGAGTGTACTGTCTCCACTAAATACTGTTGGATTTTCAATTCCAGATGAGTATTCTCGAAATTTTCTAAAATCTGTATTAAAATTATAAGCGTTTTCAAATTAAATGAATTTCCTTTTTCGAATATGATTGTTAAAAATTAAACAGTTGGTATTATTCCACGCGAAGCATTCATATTATTGACTAGGGTAAACAAAAGTACGCATTTTTATGCTCAATGTACTTGTTTTCCTGAAAAATTAAAATTAAATTTTTGAAGCTCAAAGAAGGTGAGCGGAGGTTTTGTCAATAAAATTCTTCACCAAAATCCCGTGTGTCGCATTAGGGTTGGTTATGTAAGTTCTTTTGAGGCCTATGCGCCACTACGTCCCCGTCGTGGCCTCGGGTAATGCAAAACGTGGTGATAATCTCAATTCTATAACTTTTGGTTTTTTCGTTTCTATGGGTTATACTTCCCAGGAAGAAGTTGGTTGTAATTTTCAAAAATTTTAATTAGGATGTTGTTTTGACTTCGCGCTGTGTAACTGACCCCTAGACAACAAAAACATATGAAAAAATTTCCAATAAAATGAGTACAATAAATTTTATTTTAGGGGCAGTCGTGCTATGCCATAGCCGGAACGACATCGAGATAAGGACAGACGTTCGTCACCTAGTCGTGCATCATGTCCTCATAGAGATCAGGATTTAAACGGGGATCGTGCTCGTCAGGATGGCGCACCGATGATCAGTGAGGATCCACCGCACCACTGAATGTCACTGGGCAATCTGCACCGTCACTAGGAAAACCAGCAATCGTGAGTAGGTATACTAGGCCGGTTCTATATGCAACGATGATTAGGGCCGGGATGTTGGTGTAGCATTTTGACTAGGCTGAAGTTGCCTTCAAATGCTAACACGTGCTAACGTTTGAAATCTCAACTGACAGTTTCAGAAATCAGAAAGAAAATAAGTTTGTTGATACTTTAAATCGTTGAATTTCTACCGCGAGGAAATAAATAGTGTGCTGAAGAATATATATCGGACTAATCTACATAGTTGTGAAAAGTGTATTCACTAGTATAACCGGGATTTTCAAGAAGGTAAGAAAATTTGCATATTTCAATTTATATTTATTTTTATGATTTCCCTTCACACATTTTGTATGCTCAGAAAGTAAGCAAGATAGGGCGATTTTATCTGAATCCTTTATTATAGAGTATTTTAAGAGCTACAATAAAGGCTCCGAGACCGAATCGCTGTATCTGTCTTCTTCAATTTCTAAGACTCTTCTCAGGAGACTGACAAAAAATGAAATTTTCCCGTTTTAACCTTTTTCCTTTTTGCGATAAAATTTTCCCCAAAATTCTCGGAAATCGAGAAAGATAGCGTGATCTTGTCGTCATCCTTTTTTGTAGGGAATTTTAAGAGCTACAAAGAAGCCCCAAACAAAATCGCTTTATCTCGTTTAATATCCAAGACATCTTAAGAAAACTGACGAGACTAAATCAATTTATTGAGGCTACGTTTTTTTTTATTCTAATCTTTTTTATCCCACAATTTCTTGGCGTAGAGTTTTTTCTGCTATATCTTGGAAACTAGGCGAGATAACGGGATTTTGCCCTTGAGGTTTCTTGTAGGGGATTTCAAAAGCTACCAAAGAGAATAAAAAAAATTGCTCTATCTCGTTTAATATCCAACACATTTCAGGAAAACTGACGAGAAAACATTGAGTTATCAATACTGCATTTTTTTACTGTCATTTTATTCTATCCTGCAATTCTCGACCTTTAATTTTTTTGAATATTTCGGAAACTGAGCGGGATAGCGCAATTTCGCTCTCAACCTTTTTTGTAAAGAATTTCAAGAGCCCTGGAGCAAAATCGCTCTATCGCGTTTAATATCCGACATATCTGAAGGAAACTGACGAAAAAATATCAATTCATTGACTACCGCGTTTTTTTTTTAATTTTCATTTACATTTTCTTCATTTCTTCCGATTTCTCCGGGCTTAGTTTTTTTTCAATATCTCGGAAACTAGGCGAGATAGCAGGAATTTGCAATCAAGCTTCTTTGTAGAGAAGTTCAAGAGCTTCCAAAGAGCATGAGACGGAATCGCTCTATCTCGTTTACTATTTTAGAGGTATTTTTTTTTATTATCTCCAATTTTTCGGGGCTTAGTTTTTTTTTAATATCTCGGAAACTAATCGAGATAGCGTGATTTCACTTTGGAGCCTCCTTATGGACAATTTCGAGAGCTACAAGAAGACATTGGGCGAAATTCCTCTATCTCGTTTAATATATCAGATATCTTAGGGAAACTGACGATGAAACATCGGTTCATTGACTACCGCGTTTTTTTTATAGCATTTTTCTCATTTCCTCCAGTTTCTCGAGGTTTAGTTTCCTTCAAATATTCCAGAAAATAGGCGAGATAGTGGGATTTCGCACTTGAGCTCTCTTGTAGAGAATTTCAAGAGTTACTAAAAAGCATGAAGCAAACCCGCTCTATCTCGTTTAATATCCGAGGTATCTCAGGAAAACTGACGAGAGAACATGGAGTTATTCAATGCTGCATTTTTTCCTATTGTAATTTTTTTTCATCTCGTCTAATTTCTCGGGGTTCAGTTTTCTTTCAATATCTTGGAAACTAAGCGAGATAACGAAATTTTGTCCTCAAGCTTTCTTGTAGGGAATTTGGAGAGCTACCAAAAAACTTGAAGCAAAATCGCTCTATCTCGTTCATTATCCGAGATATATCGAGAAAACTGACGAGAAAACACCGGCTCATCGAATATCGTGTTTTTGCTTCCGAATAGAAGCTTTACTTTCGTGAAAATTTTCGATCGGGATTTTTTTGTTGGGAATTACTTAAAATGGTCCGAAAAGTCCAAAAATCATATCTAGAAAGAATGTCTGTATGTATGTGTGTGTGTGTGTGTGTGTATGTCTGTGCACACACACATTTCTCAATAATTTCTAAAGTTTTATATGTAGGATTGTGAAATTTTGTCAGTATATTCCGGTTAGTGAACTCTTCAATTTAAGCACTTCTTCATTGGAATCGGTTCAGTAGTTTTTAAGATATTAACAAATTTCGAAAATTTGTATTTCACTAAAATTTTGAAAACTTCTGAACCGATTTCGCTCATGTTTATAGGGTGTGCTGACAATCATATGAGCCAGCTCGTTACCAATTTTCATCTATTTATTGATGATAGTTTTTGAGAAATTTAGATTTCAATGATTTTTTCAATGAAGTTCCTGTTAGCACGATAACTGAAAAAATATTCAAACTAGAGATTTCCAATTTGTTGAATTTATACTTCTTGTAACACTGATGCATGGGATTGCTCGTGGGCATAATTGATTGAAAAGTTTTCGATGGAGGAAATTTTTCAGGTTTTGGAAAATTTCAGTTTTTCAGAAATATCTCCGGTTCTATCAGTCGTAGTGATGTGGGATCGATCTCAAATAAAAAATGAGTCCATTTCCCATCGATTCATAGAGTTATAAAAAACAATTATCGATTTTTCAAATAAATACAACGCAAAAATTGATTTTCAGAAAATGGGCTATGGATAATTGAAAAGTCGATAAAACAAAGATTTGAATGATATAAATTGATGAGAAATGAACTCCTCTTTCATTTAAGACCGATCCCACATCACTATGACTGATAGAACCGGAGATATTCCTGAAAAACTGAAATTTTTCCTTCCAAGTGGAAGTTCTGCTTTCGTAGAAATTTTTGAGTTTGACTTTTCAGTTGAAATATATCTGGAATGATTGAAAAAGTCCACAGATATTATGTTGAAAAATATATGTGCGTGGGTGTGAGGGTGGTTCAGATTGAAGTATTAAGTACTCTCTTTAGAATTGAAGTATTAAGTACACATCGATTGTTGAGTATCCTTCGCCTCTTAAAATCAAACAGAAAAAGAAATTTATATGAAACGATTTTGTAAAGTGGAGAAAAAGGGATCCATTCGGAAGCGACTTGCTAATCAATTAGCAGATAAAGCTATAATGATATCGATAATGATGCAAGTTTCCACTTGTTTTGTTTTTATCTGCATTTTTTCCATTTTCTCTGACTTTTCTGGGTTAATTTTTCCCCCGATATCTCGGAAACTAAGCGAGATAGTGAGATTTCGCCGACAAGCTTTTTTCGTAGAGAATATCGAGAGCTATGAACGTGCACCAAACACGAAATCACTCTACCTCGTTTAATATCCAAGATATCTTGAGAAAACTGACGAGAAAAAGTTGATTTCTCGGCGTTCAGTCTTTTTCTAATATTTCAGAACTTAAGCGAAATAGTGGGATTTCGTCCTTAAGCTTCCTGACAGAGAATTTCGAGAGCTATGAAAAGCACAAGATGAAATCGCTCTATCTCGTTCAAGATTCGAGATATTCCAGGAAAATTGATGAAAAAATATCACGTTACTGGGATTTTCCATTGACTATAACTTTGAAATTTCAAATGGAATGGCTACTAGATTTTTCTTGTAGCTGTTCAAAATTAAATGCTCTTTCAGATTATGACAATAAAATTTTTTTCAGCTCTCTAAATTTTTTTCATAAATATTTTTTTCGGCACTGTAGGATTTCTCTCATCACGAGAGTAAACTCGGTAGAAAATTTTTGGTGATTCGGATGTGTTCGGCGTGGATCCGGATATTTTCGGTCTGTCTATCTCTCTCCTAAAATGGCGGCCTGGCGATTCAAACAAGCAATATTTATCAAAAGTGTTAAAATTAATTGCGATGAGGTGATGAAAAACTCATTTCAACATGAGTTCTATTCTTCGAACAAGGTTTTCTGAAAAATAAAGTAGTCTTCGATTAATTACACAGAAAGCAAAAGTCAATTCTTTTCTCTAGATTTTGTAAATTTCCGATGGTTTTCAGAGTATATCTTCAAGCGAGATAGAACAATTTGACTCGAAATTAAAAAAAACGTCACGATGCTAGCTGCACCACATTGTTAGATTTTCGAGATATTTTATCGGTAATATGAAGGAGTGAGGATGCATTTTCTCTTTTTGTACGTCCCATTTCTGATGGCTTTTGGACGATATGTCTGGAACTGCACGGGATAGAACAATTATACCCAGAATTCTTTTTGTAGCTCTGAAAATTCTCCAATTTCCCATCAAATAACTGTTCGCTGGATGAATATACAAATAGTCCATTGTAAATCAGAATAAGCCAAAAGCGAGTTCTACAGTCACACGAGTCAAGAAAACTTTACTGCACAAGTGAAGTACAGTATGTGACTCTGTAACGTACATTTGTTCAGAAGAGAATCTTTCTGAATTTTTCTGAATAAATTTTAGGACATCTGAGTTGTCATAATAATTACACGATCAACGCCTGTTTAATATTTTCAAACGGAAGAGAAATTTTATTCGTTTGATGAATCTTTCGTAAAAATGAATGACAAATTCAGAACCATTGATTTCGGAATAATCTTTATTGGAAGCCATATATTACAGTATTCAAATTACATGATTTATTGAATATCACCTCTTAAAATTCTTATCATTCCCTTGTTCTTTTTAGATCATCGTCTCCTCATTCATTCCGACTCACGTTTGAAGTTGAATAAATTCCTGCTTGCTGGTATTATTCAATTCAATATGGAATTTGCACTTATATTATGGAGAAGAGGCAGAACAACAGATGTAGTTCCAGCTTCGTCAGTGCATCATACTGCAAATGGAACCAAAGCAAGATGGACTGATGGTGTTTCTTATCATGCGCGAGTTCTGGCATTCGCTAGTAAGCTCCAATGATGATTCTACAATTGTAGACTTGATTCCTTTCTAGTTAAACTTACATATTTTGAATCGACTTCTACTCTTACTAAGATGATCCTGACTATTTACGGTCTCTGTCAGTGGATGAGAGAGGAGTGATTTCTTTCTTTCCTCTTCAAGAGAGTGACCTTGATGCTTCAACTTCATCCACAACTGCAGTTTCACCACGAGCAATCGAGAAGATATCTACGCAATCCCAAACAGATCCTGAGTTGAATAATACGGAAATCCCGGCAGGCACTTGGTTAAAATCTATTACAGCCAGTCAGACTGCCAATGGGATGTCCCTAAGGTCTATTGGCACTCAAGTTACGGAAGATTCTCTCACTTCACGACAGCAAACCAAAGATGCAGAAGTGCAGACTGATCAGTTCCAGCAAACTGATCCTCTTCTTCCCCCAATGGAATTGCATCATCGTGATGCCGAATCTGCTCATGTGGCAACTGGAGAAATTAATCCAGTTAGTTAATTTCTAATTTTTCGATGTGTTACATAGCAGTGAAAAAAGTTTGATTGCGATACTCCTCTACCATCGTTGAGTTGAAAGTTGATTGTAATCAAGTGATCACGATTAAGAAGAATTTCCATTCACGACCATTTGCGTCACTCGGTGCGATTTATTAAGGGGTAACATCATTCTAGAATTTTGGAAAAATCGATTTTTGCTTTTTTTTTATCTGTACTTCAAGGTTACAAAAACTGTATCCGATTGGCCGAATATACAGTGTAGATATCACAGATTAGAGGTGGAGTGGAGTTTTCGGAGATTTGAGTGATTATGGAAGTTTGAAAGCATTGCTCTTAATAGTATATTTTGTACCTAGGCTGAAAAAATGTCAACTGCAAAAAGAATTTGCTTCCCGAGCGAAGCGAGGTGAGGAAGTCATTTTTCGTGTCCTAGGTATGAAAAATACATTTTTGAACTGTACGGACATCCTACTCGAAAACTGTTCGATAGATTGCTTCAGAATTTTGACTTCAGCTCTACAATCGCATTATGTAGAAAAGTACATGGCTATTTCTCGATTGAGTGTAGGCTGTTTCTCGTGAACCTCTTCAGGACCGAGCTATTTTTTTGACAACTTCTTCAGTTTACGGTTGAGAATTTTTATATAATTACATATAAGTTGTGTACCAAAAAAGATGGCGCTGCTTTTACGCCACTATAGTGACTCCTGGTCTGAAACTGAAAATATCAAACTTTTTTTTCCATGTTTTCCACAGTAAAATCAATAGATATCACAGAAAAAATAAGTAGAAGTATGTTTCACTGAAAATACACTAAAATATGCCTCATTTAACGTCATTTTTACAAATTCTATCAAACTCAACGTATTCATGAAACAAAATCCACTCTGCCAGTTTTTCAAAATTTTTCTGAAGCGCCATCACCTGCAATACCGCATAATCATGTTTAGTAATCGCGAATGAATGCCCATAAATATTTTAAATGCCATTTCTCACATAATTGTTCACTAAGAAATACGAATTGATGATAAGAATCACGAAAATAACTAGAGGCCACTCAAGTGGCTCCCGGTCCTGAAGAGGTTAATAAACTCAATCCCTTTACCAATATCCTCGAAAAAAATAATGGAATTTGCCTTTTTCCACTGACTCTAGAAAGGTGTTACCACTTAACTTTCTTAGATTGATGATACGAGTGTCGGAATCTCTGGGGACCATGAAACCTCTGCTGGGAAACATTATGATGATGCCGATGAGGATGAGAAAGATAATGATGTTTCCATGCCTACGGTAGTCCCATGGAGACGCCATGGACCCGGCCAGAAGCGCCTCGTTTCAGGACATGACGTTTTTGTAAGCGAGAAAGAACTGGACAGCATTCACAATAAATTCAAATGCAAACCACGGGAGCTCGTTCGTCGATTGATGAAGCTCATCCTAACACGAGAATCCCTTAGTAGGATGACCGTCACAGGATGTGGCCTGAATCGAGAGAAAATTCCACCGGAAATCGTTGCTGCTATTAAAAGTAATTTAAAATGTTTCCGCCAACATTCTAGCAATTATACATATGCTAGAATGTTGGCGAAACTTCATAATACATTAATACATTTAATAAATTGCTTGTGAATTGATAATTTCAGAATTCATGGCAGACCACATTCAACCGGAGTATTGGTTATGCCAATCAGAATTCCATGAAGTTTTGAAGAAAATGTGTTCGAAACTACGGGAAAAGCGAGGAAGTGAATGAAAATCATGAGTGCTTAGAAATTTTGTATCGAATAATTATATACTTTATTGTTGTGGTTCTGTAGAGAAAAATAAAATTCTAGTGATTATGGTTATGATCATAGGACGTTGGAAAAATTAATTTAACAACACTAAGTCATTGTCAAATGAACGACGTTTCGCCTGCTTTATTGAAGCTTCTTCAGGTTCTTGACATTATAAGTGTTCAGTCACAATACAATTAATTAAAACCAATCGGAAAATTAATTCATGCAAAGGCGTTTCGTTAACATTGCAGTATTTGTTGTAAACCGTAACCCGGATTTTTAATCAATTTTATGGTGACTAAACACTAATGATGTCAAGAACCTGAGGAAGCCTCAATAAAGCAGGCGAAACGTCGTTCATTTGACAGTGACTTAGCGTTGTTGAATTAATTTGTCCAACGTCCTATGATCTCAATCACAATAATTTCAACATGGAAATGAAATACACAATTGATTCTAGTGATTATTTTTGGTACAGATGTAAAATGAATGGATTCTGTTCCGTGGAGAGTCCACTGCTAGGTTCCCTCGGAGTTTCAGTTACAGGTCACATTAGAGTTCCCTTCAGCAGTCTCCTCAGCAATCTTGTCAGCAGGCTTCTTAAAGCTCCCCTCAGCGGTCTCCTCAGCAGTCCTCACAGTGGTCCCCATAGCAGTCCTCACTGTGGTTCTTTCAGAGATCCCCACAGCAGTGCTCTCAGTGATGCCGTCAGCGGTCCTCTCAGCGATCCCTTCAGTGGTCCCCTCAGCGGTCCCCTCAGTGGTCCTCTCAGCGGTCCCCTCAGTGGTCCCCTCAGTGGTCACCTCAGTGGTCTCTCAGCAGTCCCCTCAGCGATCCCCTCAGCGGTCCCCTCAGCGGTCCCCTCAGCGGTCCCCTCAGCGGTCCCCTCAGCGGTCCCCTCAGCGGTCCCCTCAGCGGTCCCCTCAGCGGTCCCCTCAGCGGTCCCCTCAGCAGTCCCCTCAGCGGTCCCCTCGGTGGTCCCTCAGCTGTCCTCACAGTGGTCCCCACAGCAGTCCTCTCAGCAGTCCTCACAGTGGTCCCCACAGCAGTACCCACAGCAGTCCTGACAGTGGTTCTTTCAGTGATCCCCACAGCAGCGCTCTCAGTGGTCCCTTCAGTGGTTCCCTCAGCGGTCTCCACAGCAGTGCTCTCAGTGGTCCCTTCAGTGGTCTCCTCAGCGGTCCCCTCAGCGGTCCCCTCAGCGGTCCCCTCAGCGATCCCCTCAGTGGTCCCCTCAGCGGTCCCCTTAGCGGTCCCCTCAGCGGTCCCCTCAGCGGTCCCCTCAGCGGTCCCCTCAGCGGTCCCCTCAGCGGTCCCCTCAGCGGTCCCCTCAGCAGTCCCCTCAGCGGTCCCCTCAGCAGTCCCCTCAGCGGTCCCCTCGGTGGTCCCTCAGCTGTCCTCACAGTGGTCCCCACAGCAGTCCTCTCAGCAGTCCTCACAGTGGTCCCCACAGCAGTCCCCACAGCAGTCCTCACAGTGGTTCTTTCAGTGATCCCCACAGCAGCGCTCTCAGTGGTCCCTTCAGTGGTTCCCTCAGTGGTCCCCACAGCAGCGCTCTCAGTGGTCCCTTCAGTGGTTCCCTCAGTGGTCTCCACAGCAGTGCTCTCAGTGGTCCCTTCAGTGGTCTCCTCAGCGGTCCCCTCAGCGGTCCCCTCAGCGATCCCCGCAGCGGTCCCCTCAGCGGTCCCCTCAGTGGTCCCCTCAGCGGTCCCCTTAGCGGTCCCCTCAGCGGTCCCCTCAGCGGTCCCCTCAGCGGTCCCCTCAGCGGTCCCCTCAGCGGTCCCCTCAGCGGTCCCCTTAGCGGTCCCCGCAGTGGTCCCCTCAGCGGTCCCCTTAGCGATCCCCTCAGCGGTCCCCTCAGTGGTCCCTCATCAGTCCCCTCAGCAGTCCTCACAGCAGTCACCTCAGCAGTCCTCACAGTGGTCCCCACAGCAGTCCTCACAGTGGTTCTTTCAGTGATCCCCACAGCAGTGCTCTCAGTGATCCCGTCAGCGGTCCCCTCAGCGATCCCTTCAGTGGTCCCTTCAGCGGTCTCCTCAGTGGACATCTCAGCGATCCCCTCAGTGGTTCTCTTAGCGGTCCCTTCGGTGGTCCCTCAACGGTCCCCTTAGCAGTCCCCTCAGCTGTTCCCTCAGTGGTCCCCTCAGCGGTCCTCTCAGCAGTCCTCACAGTGGTCCCCACAGCAGTCCTCATAGTGATTGTTCCAGTGATCCCCAGAGCAGTGCTCTCAGTGGTCCCCTCAGCGGTCCCCTCAGCAGTCCCCTCAGTGGTCCCACAGCGGTCCCCACAGTGATCCCCACAGCGGCCTCCACAGTGGTCCCCACAGCAATCCCTTTCATGAGGTCCTCCAGTCGTCCCTACAGTGGTCTCCTCAGTAAAGTCCCCCCGTGGTCCCCACAGCGGTCCTCAGAACGGTCCCCTTAGTGAAGTCCCCACAGTGGTCTCAGCAGTATCCTCGAGAGTCATCTCAGCAGTGTCCTTGGAGGTCTCCTCAATGGTTCTCTGAGAGATCCACATTGGTTTTCGTCACTCGAATTTAACGCTACAGATATTTTTGGTCTCATTCAAGGAACAACAACCGTGAAGAAAAAAAACTTCCAGTACTTTTACGACTAGTTGCAGCAAAGTTACAGCCGTTTGAGAATCACTCCAAAAAATGAGAACATTTTCCGTCCCCTCAATTGTTTTGCTGAGTGTATTAGATGCGGGAATAATCGCAGAATTGAATGAAGGATTTTTTGAGAAAAAAAGAAAAAAAATCGAAAATGGCGAACTTTGAGAAAATAACGGTTTTTCTCAAAAAGGGCGAAAATTTCACCGAGTTCATCATTTTACATTTTTTTCTGAGAAGTACATTTTAAAACAAGAATTTTGAAGAAAAAAAGTCATATAGGAAACGAAGAGACATGAGGCGATCTTACCTCCATCATTTTTCCAATGAATCCAAATAATACTAAGGATAATTCGGGTGAGAAGGACGTATCTCAATTATTTTTCGAAGATATTATATCTTGAAGAATGTGAGGAGAAATTGACTTGTTTTGATTTATCTCTCCCTTACTGATAAAGGTCGTAATGACTGTTTGAAAAAGTATCATTGGATAATTACTTTTTTAATTGTATTCATGGAAGCATCAAGAAATACAATTCTCGGAGGTTATAGAATGAATTAAATTCATGATTGAAACTCATTTAGTTTTTATTGGTGTGTTATTCTAAATCAATCCTTCTCGTCCCAACAGTTTTTCAGATTTTTCGCCTTACTTTTGGATCAATCTGTGAGAATTACTCAGAAAATCATGAGGTACGGTGGAGAATATCCGGAGAATCAGTGAGCTTAGGAGGAAAATGTCAAGAGACCATTTTTATAGGAAATTTCGTGAGCTACGAAGAGATATCTTGCTAAATCCCTGTAACCCTAATATTCCACAGGAAATTTACAAAATCTCTGATTTTTGTGATGAATTTCACTGCATAAAAAATATGGAAAATAATGATAGACAGTGTTTATTATCTGGCTAAGAGGCTTGTGATGGATCAAAAGATTTATTCAGAATTGGCTCTTAGACATGAGGGAGAGAGAGAGAGAGAGAATGAGAAATAAGAAGACGAATTCTAACAGAAAATAACAATTATTTATTCAATTTAATAATAGTATATTAGACAACAAGTGCGGGAAACGACGTATTACCCACGAGTATGAGTGGGTACGGCGCCCCACACTAGTTGCCTTAACAATTTTAGATTACTCACATGTGGTGTGACGTGGCGCTTGGCTTATTCTTCAGAGGTTAGTAAGTACGGTTTTCATCACTTGAATCGCCTTACTCACCGTGTTTGATGAATGAGGTTCTTGGCATGCATAAAGACTATCATCCATGCTGGAGTGTGTGGTGATGGCATTAACGTGGCATTGGTGTGGGTATTGACACATTACCACACACTCCAGCGTGCGTAATAGTCTCTATCCACATCAAAAGTCTCATTCGTCGAACACGATGCGTAAGACATTTTCGTGGATAAAACAGCGCTTGCCAACTACTAAAGCGCGAGGTAAAGCGCCATTTCACCCGCCTGAGTGATATAAACAGTACATAAAGAGGAAATATGTTTTGAAAAGTGTGGCTGGCAATCAATGAATATTACACACAATTCATGGACAACCTACCAGTTAAGAATGTGAAACTCGAATGATTATCTTCGACATACTTCCAAATTACCGAATATCCCATTATAACTTCCTGTAGTCACTTTGTATTTATGAATATTCACTGCTGATAAATATGAATTAGGGAGTTTGGGTGGTAAGCTTAGAATCAACGGGAAAGTTTGATTTTTTCAACATGGATGAATAAAATGATGTTAAATCATCACAATTCTCTTTAAATTGTTCATCGGATCGGTTTCAGCGTAATCAACGATCAAAATTGCGTTTTATACATTGGCTCTCATGCATCAAACCTATTTCAGCATAAGACCGTTGTTACCAACTCAAGTGGTAACAAGGTATCGTACTAAGACATGTTCTATCTATAAGATCCCATGTACAAGACGCAATTTTTATCGTTAATTACTCTAAAACTGATCTGATGAAAAATTGGAACAAACATTGAGGTGATTCACACAAATTCACTCCATCGCTGTTGAAAAAACTCCAAATTTTCCTTTCATCATGAGATTATCCTCCAAATTCTTTAATACTGACTGTACAGAGCCCAACGGTGCTGGAAGAAACAATAAAGAAATAATAATATTAATCAATTAATACTGTATATGATAATGCAACAATTGGAGGATAACATTGAACGATTGAATTACTAACGATCATGATTCAAAACAATTAACAATAAGATGGGCTCTGAGATTATCAAAGGTAAAACTTCGTCGATTGTCTCTGTATAGGCTCTTGAATTGGGAGAAAGATCTTTCAACCTCAACCGATGTCAAAGACGCATAACGGACAGCCTCAGCATCTTCCACAGTCCAATCTGGGGGTAATTCGTCAAAAATTTCTCTATTTACACAGTCATTAACATGAATCATGGTTTGGAGTCCCTCATTGTCAGCCAAGACATCTATTAATTTATCACAGATTGAGTCTTGAATGTTCTCATTTCCCACAATTGACTCTACGACGTTGTTGAGTGCTTCCAAGGAGTCAGCAAGTAATAAATCTCGAGTTTCTAAGTGCCTGGTCGTTTCTGCGAGACACGTGAACCTTTCTGTGATTGCCTCAAACTGAGCATGATTCTCCGGGATTCTGAACTGTTGCACCAACCACATAATTCGAGCTGGATCTCTTCCGAAATCGATTTCATCCATGACTCCACTAAATGAATCGAAATACTGGTCGTAATATACCGCCGCGTCTAGCCATGTGCACCAGCGTGTAAGAATTGGCTTAGGTGGCAATGGTACTCCAGGTGCAATATGATTCAAGACTGCAATTCGATTTGGTGCATTAGAGAAAACTCTCTTTGTTCTAGCAATGATTTTATTAGCAACAGCATATTCTTCGCGAACCTTTCCTGCAACGAGATGTAATCCGTGACAGACGCACCGAACATGAACCAATTTATTGAAGTTGTAGTCGTTTTTCAACAATTGGCCTGAGAGTATCATATATGCCGCAGCGTCGGTAGCATAGATGAGGACTCTATCCCGATGGATTCGACCAGGCCATAGTTTTCTGAGTGAAGCTTCCACAAAAACACATATTGTTACAGCATTCGCACTCTCCAATTTTTCCATGTGAATCAGCCGTGGAATTCCAGGCCGATCATACATGAGTGGAGTGACGATGGCATGTACAATTTTCCGCTTGCTTGCATCTTTTGTCTCATCAACAGTGAGGTGGATTGGACACTGTCCAATCTCATCACGGATACTCTGTAGCTTTGCCTCGTAGAGATTGGGAATATATGTCTTTCTCAATGTCGAAGAATCTGGTACTTCACGTCTGGTCCATTTAGTCATGAAATTTCGATACGCTGGATTTCTGAGTTTATCTAACGGAATATCAGCTGCAAGGTGCATCTCCGCAAGCTCCATCCAGTACGGGTTCTGACGGGGAGAACAGGCAGCTTGCGTTTCGAGACTAGGTTCTGGATTTTGTCTCCACAATAGTAGTCTCCGTTGATGCATCTGAGAGAGATTATGCTTTCTGACATTGTACAAGGTGATAATTTCTAACCGGGTGCTGCAACAAATACATCTAATGACATTGTCTTGTAATAAGTAAATACTAGGATCCAAATCTAACTGCTCACGAATCCGTTCCCATGATACAGCGTTTTCGTTGCCTTGATTCTGTAGATTTGTTTGATGACGCTGACTTTCATTATGCCGTGTGAAAGCACGTGCCTGGAGTGTATTCGAGCGTTTGCGTCTGCAAATGAGACAAATGACTGCGTCATTATCCCATTGATAGATATCTTCGGGTAATTGCAGTTGTAGCCGAATTCGATTCCAGGTCTCTTCTCTATTCATCAAATCTTGATAATCCCTACTTCGAATTCTTCTATTAGAGGTAAGGAGAGCTCGAGGGAAATGATGGAAGCGAATTTGGATTGAGTCTTGAGGGACGGACTTTGGAAACGTTAGCACAGGAGCGGGAAAATCTTGGATGTCTGGAAAAGGGAAAAAAGAAAGATATGAAGTATCATCTAACGACAATTGAACAAGCAGGAGCCCCATCACTTGTGGATAATTTTAAAACCCCATTCCTGTGATTTTCGTTATTCTGCCAATAAGATTGGCAGAACGCTTCCAGATGTAATTTTATAATTAATCGACTATAGTCGACGATAAACTCAAGAACATTAAAATTCTCAATGAATTGTCTTTATAGCCCAATATATAATCAGCAAAACAATTGAAGGAGCACAATTTTTTCTCCATTTTTCAGTGATTTTCAAAGGACTGTAACTTCGCGAAAAATGATCGGATCGAGATTTTAGAAAAATTAATGAAGCTTGAAATGTGTACTTTCGAAATCTCGAGATGGAATTTTTTTTTGAACATCATCTATGGCGTTATCTTGTTTCATCTCCAAGATACTTAAAAATGACTGAACGCAAAGAGGACAGTTAAAATGGGGGAAATAATTTTCACATCAGTTGTTTTGAAAAATCTCAGGAATTGAACGAGATAGAATGATTTCGTTTCATGCCTCTTTGTGGCTCTCAAAATTTTCTACAAGAAAGCTCGAGGACAGAATCCTGCTATCTCGCCTAGTTTCTGAGATATTGAAAAAAAACTAAGCCCCGAGAAGTTGGTAGAAATGAAAAAAATGCCAATAAAAACAAAAAATGCGGTAGACAATCAACCGTGGTTTCACTGTTAGTTTCCCTAAAATATCTTAGATATTAAACGAGATAGGAGATTTCGTTCCGTGGTTTTTTTGTAGCTCTTTAAATTTTCCATGAGAAGGCTTGAAGGCAAACTTCCGCTATCTCGCTTAGCTTCCGAGATATTGGAAAAGAAACGAAACCCAAGGAATTAGAGGGAAAAAAAATATGATAAAAAAATGCATTATTCAGAAACGCAATTTTCTCTCGTTAGTTTTTTCAAGATATCTTGGATAGTAAACGAGGTAGAGTGATTTCGTGTTTAGTGCACGTTCGTAGCTCTCGAAATTCTCTGCAAAAAAGCTTGTTAGCGAAATCTTGCTATCTTGCTTAGTTTCTGAATATCGGGGGAAAAATTAACCCAGAGAAGTCAGAGTAAATGGAAAAAATGCAGATAAAAACAAAAAAACACGATACTCGATGAGCCGGTGTTTTCTCGTCAGTTTTCTCGATATATCTCGGATAATGAACGAGATAGAGCGATTTTGCTTCATGCTTTTTAGTAACTCTTGAAATTCTCTACAAGAGAGCTCAAGCGCAAAATCCCACTATCTCGCCTATTTTCTGAAATATTTGAAGGAAACTAAACCTCGAGAAACTGGAGGAAATGAGAAAAATGCTAAAAAAATAACGCGGTAGTCAATGAACCGATGTTTTATCGTCAGTTTCTCTAAGATATCCTCATATATTAAACGAAATAGAGGAATTTTCCTCGATGTTTTCTTGTAGCTCTCGAAATTGTCCATAAGGAAGCTCCAAGGTGAAATCGCGCTATCTTGATTAGTTTCCGAGATATTCAAAAAAAACTGAACCCCGAGCAATTGGAGATAATAAAAAAAAATACAATAATACAACAAATGCAATATTCAATAACTCGATCTTTTCTCTCCAGTTTTCCGCAGACATCTAGGATATTGAACGAGATAGTGATTGCGTCTCGTGCTCTTTTGTAGCTCTCGAACTTCTCTACAAGGAAGCTTGAGTGCAAATTCCTGCTATCTCGTCTAGTTTCCGAGATATTGAAAAAAAACTAAGCCCGGAGAAATCAGAAGAAATGAAGAAAATGTCAATAAAAATTTTAAAAAACGCGGTAGTCAATGAATTGATATTTTTTCGTCAGTTTCCCTCAGATATCTCGGATATTAAACGCGATAGAGCGATTTTGCTTCAGGGCTCTTGAAATTCTCAACAAAAAAAGTTGAGAGCGAGATTGCGCTATTCCGCTCCGTTTCCTAAATATTGAAAAAAATTAAACGTCGAGAATCGCAGGATCGAATGAAATTACAGTTAAAATAATGCAGTATTGATAACTCGATGTTTTTTCTTCAGTTTTCCTGAAATGTCTTGGATATCAAACGAGATAGAGCAGTTTTTTTTATTCTTTTTGGTAGCTTTTGAAATTCCCTACAAGAAAGCTCAAGGGCAAAATACGTTATCTCGCCTAGTTTCCAAGATATTACAAAAAAAAACTCAACGCCGAGAAATTGTAGGATAAAAAAAATACGAATAAAAAAAAAACTTAGCCCAAATAAATTGATTTTGTCTCGTCAGTTTTCTTAAGATATCTTGGATATTAAACGAAATAAAACAATTTTGTTTGGGGCTTTTTTGTAGCTCTTAAAATTCTCTGCAAAAGAGAATAATAACAAGATTACGCTATCTCGCTCGATTTCCGAGAATTTTGGGGAAAATATTATCGCAAAAAAGAAAAAGGTTAAAACGGGAAAATTTCATTTTTTGTCAGTCTCCTGAGAAGAGTTTTAGAAATTGAAGAAAATCGATACAGCGATTCTGTCTCGGAGCCTTTATTGTAGCTCTTAAAATTCTCTACAATAAAGGAATCAGATAAAATCGCCCTATCTTGCTTACTTTCCGAGCATACGAAATGTGTGAAGGGAAATCATAGAAATAAATACAAATTAAAATATGCAGATTTTCTTACCTTCTTGAAATTCCGGTTATACTAGTGAATACACTTTCCACAACTATGGAGATTAGTCTGATATTTATTCTCCAGCACACTATTTATTTCCTCGCGGCAGAAATTCAACGATTTTAAAGTATAAACAAACTTATTTTCTTTTTGATTTCTGAAACTGTCAGTTGAGATTTCAAACGTTAGCACGTGTTCGCATTTGAAGGCAACTTCGGCCTAGTCAAAACGCTACACCAACATCCCGGCCCTAACGATGATGTAATCAAAAGGGCGTAAGTTATCACTCAGGGAATGAAAAGGGCATAAGTCCAGATGACGTCATCACATGATGGAAAGAAAAAATTCTAAGAAATGACGTCATATTGAATTCTAAAAATTCTTAGAAAGGGAAATTCTAAGAAGTGATGTCATGTTGAGGAATGCTCAGGAATTCTGAGAAAACATATATTTATTTCTGAGAATGCTGAGGAGGTTCATGAAGGAACAATTCTATCATGAATTTCATTCCATTTGCAGACATTCTTCTTATGGAAACATTCCACTCATGGTAACATCATTCTTTTTATCATGAAACTTCTGAGTCATAGTAACACGTGCATTCAAACAAAAGAGAATCGGATGAAATTCTGAGTAATGACGTCATATCCATTTCTCAGAATGCTGAAGAGGCTGTAGAGACAATTCTGTAATGAATTAACGTTTTGTCTTATTCGATGAATCTCGTTTCATTCGCAAACATTCTTCTTTCTCACATTTCAATCATAGTGATATCATTCTTTTTATCATGAAACTTCTGAGTCATAGTAACACGTGCATTCCAAACAAAAGACAATTTGATGATATATATAAGCAGCTCGTGAAGGCTATGCTTCAGTTTTAATCCATCTGAACAGTAAGCATCTTCTTAGAAGCATCGTGATATAATTGAAGTGATTTTACAAAATTGTGAATTTGCATCGATTCTTTAGTGTTGAGTGTGAAGTTGAAATGTTGGTTCCCAACAGAATATGATTTTAGAAAAACGGATAGTTGCAAATTTATCAAGATGGACTCGAAAACTTGTTTGAAGCTGTTGAGCATAATGGAAGAGGCATATCAGTTATGTCGAAGAGAATCTCCAGAAACAGTTAATGTGTGGGTGAATCATGGTCATAAGATTGTGCGTCAATTGAACGATTCACTTAGAAACCGTACATCATCATCATCTGTAGGTGAACGAGTAAGACTCCAAGTGACAATATCGAATGTCAAAACGATTCTTGAAAAACTGAAGATACTAGAACGAGTGGGTGGTCATCTTGGATCTGAAAGAAGGAGACGGGTTAAAAATAATAGAAGTAATAGAGTCCAATGGCGTGAAGTTGAATGCGCCTTCCAGAATCGACTTCGAACTGGTGTTATAATAAATTTACTGCATAGAGATTTGGGATCGTTTCTAGAGGATGCTAAAGATACTTGCTTCACTCGTTTCAAAAATATCTTACGCACAGAAGGAAACATTAAAGTGAATGTTATATTAGCATGTAAATATAAAATTATACGTGATGGCGAAGATCAACAAGAAAGAAAACACTTTACTACAGCAAATAGTGCAATCTTAGCTACTACAGACATTGAAGAATGGTTCGATGAAAACATAATCGATAAATTATTGACTAAAGTAGAAGAGCGAGATTCTGGATGGACAATGATTGAAACCACTAATCTCATGGTGAACATCAATAGATATTGTAACGTGATATTTCATCTCGTTACTGATTTTTCGTCTGGGCGCGTTAATTTTAGAAAATGGCGTCCGAAACGAGAATCCAAATTTTTTTTGTCAATGAGAGAGATTTAATTAATAAGAATTTTATTATAATTAAATTATATTATTTTATTTCAAATTTAAATGTACCGCTCACCGGCGACAATTTTCGTATTGAGCGGAAGAGGGCAGCACCACCTGGGCGAATCACTCAGTGATAGAAGGAGGCCAAAGATTTTTTCAATGGAAAATCAAGGATTTTCGTTAATGGAATTGCTCTTCATCGGATGAGCAGGCGAGAGGAAGAGTCTGGAGAAGGATCCAGCATCACCAGTCACGAGAGGGGACTGATAACAATTCTGACATTGTTCAGTTTGGAGTGTCTCGTCTGTCATCGTTGGAAGTTGAAATTTCAAATTTGATCAACTAACAGTCACCTGTTGACGTCACAGGCGTCGACCAATCACAGCCTGCCACGCTGGAGTTTTTCGTGCCGGCCGGTGTCCTCACGTAACGAGACCAACATGGCGTTGATTCTCGTTTGGGACGCGTGCTCGTTCGGTTGACAAAATTTGTTTGTAACCAGGATTTTTGAAATAAACTTTGAAACATTGTGGAATATTTTATAATAATATCGTTCAGAAAATTTCACTGAACATTTTGAGATATTAATTTGTTGCGCCAATAGAAGGATTATTGTCTGGTGAGCGAAAATTAAATTAATTAATTTTTGTGTCGAAAAAGAAAATTTTCTTCGAGTCATTTTTTTTTATTATTTATTTTTTTTTTGTCGTATTGCAACGAATAAAAGAAAAGAAAGAAAGAACTCTAATTTTCGAGATTAGATTTTTCGTCAAGAAAATTTTCTTAGTTAATTATATTTTTTATTTTTTTTATTCAATGCAAATCTCTCGTTGACAATTAAATGATTTATTTTAATTTTTTTTTACAATCATCAAACGTCGTTATCAAACGTAACCTATATCATTTTTTTTAATTAATTATTATAATTTTGTTCATTCCTGGAAAAGAAAAGGAAAAGGATTTTTTTTTATTATTCTTTTGTAATTCATGTTATTGTCTTTTCATATTTAAAAAAAATTTCATTGTGAAAAATTTATTTTTGGTCAAGGTCGTTGGGGAAATCAGGGACATTGTAGTAGCGTCCCCTAGGGAATTTTCTAATGACTTTTATAGTGACTTTTATAGTGACTTTATTTGGCGGGAAATCCCTAGATTTTATTCAAATTTAAATTTCGTATTACTGATTGAAATTTTTAATTTTGTTACGATAAATTAATTAATAACTTTTTAATTATTAATTAATTTTTGAAATTTTATAAAATAACTAAAGTCTATTAAAACGTCTTGTGACGTATAAATAATTAATATCGTGCTGTACACGAGTAAATTGTTTATTTAATTATTTTCATTATTATTCATATTTTTTTTAAAAACAATTTTATTAAATTAAATTAAAATTTTTGATTTCCCTAAATATTTTGTGTTTGAATTATTTATTTTTTTTATTTTATTACTCCTTATTCTCACCCACAACAAACGACCTTGGAGAGATCGCTGAGACAGTCGAGCAGAGTAAGGGAGTATTTTGGGTTTTGAATTTTATTTTATTTTGTTTATTGATCTGGATAATTTTAGATTATCCTGGCGCCCATAAGATTTTGAATTTGTTTTGGATATTTTCAGGCGTGCTTAATTTCGGGGTTTACCGTTAGACCTCGGAATTACGTCACAATATATACCATTACAAGGTGGAGCATCTACATTTGTGAAATTACCTGAAAATATACAGAGAAAAAAAACTGTTGTGAATATAAAGAACAACGATGAATTTTGTTTCCTTTGGAGCGTTACTGCTGCTCTCTATCCAGCGAAAATCAATAGCAATGTGAAGAGTTCTTATCCACATTTTCGTAATATATTGAAATATGAGAACTTTGAATTCCCTATGAGTTTGACAAATATTCCAAAATTCGAGCGTTTAAATGATTTGTCAATTAATGTTTATGCGCTAGAAACAACAGGAAAGAATTCTGAAGAAGTGATTCCAATTTATTTGAGCAAACATATTACTAATAAGGAAACAATCACTTACTCATAGTTGAGAGTGATTTGGAAAACACTGAAAATGAACCAATTTACCATTTTACACATATCAAGAATCTATCCCGACTAATAAGTAAACAAATTTCCAATACCGATCATCAAACATTAATTTTTTTTTTGATAGATGTTTGAATCATTTCAGACATCAGGACTCATTTGAAAGACATAAACTGGATTGTACAAATCTGAATGACTGTAGAATGATTCTACCTATGGATCAAGATAGTATTCTAAAATTCAAAAACTTCAAGTTTAAAGAATCAGTACCTTTTGTTATTTACCCCGATCTTGAATCAATTCTCAAACCAATCAATAATGATGATGATGATGATGATGATGATGGTGAAACAGAAATACATATTCCATATAGTATAGCATATTATTTACACTGTGCATTTGATGACTCATTATCTCAATTCAAAATGAAACGAGGATCTGATTGTATTAGATGGTTTATTGATGAACTTCAAGAACATGCTCATAGAATAGATTCATATTTAAATACAATCGTTCCCATGGAGCCACTTACAACTGATCAACAGATGCAATTCCAGTTAGCTAGAGAATGTCACATTTGTTGTAGATCATTCAATATTTTCGAAAAAAAACATCGTGATCACTGTCATTTCACTAGTAAATATCGAGGTGCTGCTCATGCTGGATGTAATATGAATTACACAAATTCTCACGATATCCCAGTAGTATTTCATAATCTCTCTGGATATGATTCACATTTCTTCATCAAGGCTCTTGCTACAGAATTTGAAGGAGCAATGAATATTTTACCGATTAATAACGAAAGATATATAGCTTTTCGCAAATATGTAGAAAACACAAAGGTATGTCTACGATTCATTGATTCATTCCGATTTATGGCTAGTAGTCTTGAAAAACTCGCATCAGATTTGGATAATAATGATAAGAAAATTACCAAAAAAAATCACAACAACCAAGTACAATTCGAACTAGTAACTAAAAAGTGTATTTTCCCTTATGAGTATATTGATAGTTGGGAGAAATTGGATGAAGACAAATTACCCCGCAAAGAAAATTTCTTCTCAAAGCTCAACAATCAAGAAGTTTGCGAGAAAAGTTATCAGCACGCACAACAAGTGTGGAATATCTTTAATATTGCAACCTTAGGAGAATATTTGGATTTGTACCTCAAAACTGATCTTTTACTATTAGCTGATATTTTTGAAAATTTCCGTCACAACTGTTCACGTACCTATGGTTTAGATCCATTACATTACTATACTGCTCCAGGTCTTGCATTTGATGCTATGTTGAAGTGTACGGGTATTGGTCTTGAATTACTCACAGATATAGAGATGATATTATTTATTGAGAAAGAAATTCGCGGAGGTGTTGCTCAATATTCAAATCGATATGCCAAAGCGAATAATAAATATATGGGTAGGGAATACAAGTCTAACATTGCAGACTCATATCTCATGTATTTCGATGTGAATAATTTATACGGAGCAGCAATGAGTGAATATTTACCATACAGTCGTTTCGAATGGACAAATGATTCAATAGATGTTATGACTATTCCGGATAATTCAACTATTGGATACATTCTAGAAGTCGATCTGGAGTATCCTGAAGAATTACATCGAAAACATAAGGATTTACCTCTATGTCCTGAACATTACACCCCTCCTAATGGTAAACACTCTAAGCTGATGACTACATTATTGACAAAAACGAAGTATGTAATACATTATCGTAATTTGAAACAATGTTCAGCTCTTCCGGTGAAATTAACAAAAATCCATAGAATTCTGAAATTTAGACAGGCAGCATGGTTGAAACCATACATCAGTTTGAATACAGAATTACGTAAAAAAGCGAAAAATGAATTTGAGAAAAACTTCTTCAAATTGATGAATAATGCCGTTTTTGGTAAGACTATGGAGAATGTGAGGAAACAGAAAGATCTTAAATTAGTTACGAAGTGGGAAGGTAGATATGGAGCAAGAGCTCTTATTGCGAAACCGAATTTTCATAGCTCAGTGATTTTCGAAGATGAAATGGTTATTATTGAATTGAAACGTACCAAAATAAAATTTAATAAGCCAATATCTGTAGGATTTTGTATTCTCGATTTATCTAAAACTTTCATTTATGATTTTCATTATAATTATATTCTCGATACGTTTGGTGATAAAGCAAAACTGTTATACACCGACGCAGATAGTCTATTATATCAATTCTATGTTCCGAATATCTATGATTATATTAAGAAGGATATACATAAATTTGATACATCCGATTATGATAAGAATAACGTCTATGGAATTCCATTAGTGAATAAGAAAGTTTTAGGTTTAATGAAGGATGAATGCAATCGAAAAATTATGGTAGAGTTTGTAGGCTTGCGAGCTAAACTGTACACTTTCAGAGTCTCAGAAGATGATGCTAAAAAACAAATTAAAAAACGTGCTAAAGGTATCAAAGGATCCACATTGAAAACTATAACCATCGATGATTATAAGGATTGTCTCTTTAATCATAAACCTCTTAGAAAAAAACAATTCATTGTGCAAAGTAGAAAACATATAGTTCATACCGTTCGTCAAGAGAAACTAGCATTAAGTTGGTTTGATGATAAGAGAATTTTACTTCCTAATACAACTGATACTGTACCATGGGGTTTCAAGAAATAAATCATATAGTACTCATGAATTTTTTGTTTCTTTATTGCAAATTCTAAATAATATACATATTAGAATTCATTTGCATTTTCCCAAGTGTTATGACGTTCGTCAAAGCCTAGCCATTTTACAAATACTTTATTTCCTCTACGCTTCACAATTTTATCCACTAAATATACGTCTGGATATTTTGCTTTGAGCAGCTCTTGTTGATAAAAACATCCTTGAATAGGATTTTTCAAATAATCGGTCAGTAAGTATGTCACAGGATATGTATTCAAAATTTTTGATACAGTGAATATTTCTCCAGTCCAATTCGGCGTATATCTTTTCTCAAAGACATGTTTGAATTTGCTGATTCTAACTTTATCACCGATCTTGAATTTTTTCGTCTGAGGTTGATTAATGATGAAATTTCCATATATGGTTTGGTGGATTTTTTTCTCATTCCTAACATTCACATCCTTAGGTTTCATTCGAATGGTTCTATGTTTAGTATCATTATATGTTGAAATGATGTCAGGTAAAATATGTAACCATACATAATTACCCTGATAACTAAACATTTTCCACATTTTTTCTTTCAAAGTACGATTAAAGCGTTCACAGATTGATGCTTTCAAATTACTATATGTTGAGTACATATGCACATTATGCTTTCTCAACAATGTTTGAAAACACCGATTATAGAATTCTTTACCTCTATCAACATGTAGCTTTTTCGGTATCCGTCCTTGTTTGAAGATATTTTCCATAGCTTGTGTAACTTCTTCACCAGCTTTAGTTTTCAAGGGCACAGCCCAAGCAAATTTTGAAAAAATATCAATCACAGTCAATAAATATTTATGATTATTATTATCTTCTTCATAATTTGACAAATCAACGAGATCAGCTTACCATGTTTCATCCAAACCGCGTATTATTACTTGTCTTCGTGGATAATTTCTTCTAGCTGGTGTATGGAGTTCTTGGGCCAATTGTAATTTTTCATCATTCATCCTTAACAGTATCTTCAAGTGCACGCACTCGTTTTTCAAGCAAGAAAACAAGTTGATGATTCTGATCTGTTAGTAGTTGTAACTCTTCAATTTGGGTATGATATTCTGACAGGATACTCTTGAGCTCTGATATAGATGTTTTAATGTATTTCATATGATCATCTGCATCCTTGAGCTGCTTCTGAAACTCTGAACGAAGTATTTCAGATTGTTGCTGTAATATCCCTTCCACTACTTCCTTGGTGACTGCAACATATTCATTAACAGCATCAGCCACATTACATAATCGTTTATGCGTAATATCATAGTGATGATCGGAAGTAAATTTGAAGCCATCTCCAGGTGGACCTCGCCCAATTACACTGTGGTACTTGGATCGTTTCACCAACTGTCTTCCAAAAATATCAATAATCATTGTTTATGTTGTGAACGTTCGTTTCAAACTGCGATGATGAAACTCACACATATGTTAATAAATGATTCCAGCTTCTCGTAATTCCTCAATAATGGATATAATTTCATTAGCATGACTTGAATTGCCAGCTAATTGCGAAGCGATGAGTAAACGTAATCTTTCCACTAATTCATTTGCATCATCCCAATATACATAATCAACATTCGTATCTGAACTGTTCGCCTCCATATAAGCTGGCAACCCCATACCAGAACGATATTTTCGTTGAAGATGATAAGATCGTCTCAAAAGTTTATTTTGAGCTGATCCCTTCTTATTCTGATATCTTCGACGATTTGCAGATGAAATAAAGAGAATCTTTCCAAAATTTTCATAATCGGTAATAGTGATCGCGTCTTCGTCAGGTTTTTCTTTGAATAATAATTCTAATAAACCTTCAGTCGGTTGGAAATATTCATTCTTTATGTGAATTAGATTATTATCAAACTGTACAGGACTTGAACCAATTAGAAACCGATCTCCTACTTGATGAATACCGCTCATAGCCGTTCCTAATTTTTTTCGACCATCCCTAGTTTCAAACAATTGCAGATATTGTTGAAGTAAAATATCATTCTTCTTCGACAACTCATTCGTATCTTCGATATCTTCATAATTGGATGCAATCCCACTATCATGTTCAGCTACTGATGTCCTTCCTTCAGGTTTCTTCTCCTTGTTCCGCCAATTCTTTCTTTTCATTTTCCTTTCAACAAATGGTTTTGGTATGGTGTCTTCCTTTGTAGTGTTTTCCACGAGTGTTTGTAGAGGGAGAGTTAATGGTTTGAAAACTTCATTGAGACTTGTTTGATAATCATTTCTTTGTGATTTAATCATCTCATATTTCTGTCGAATCGCTGAACTTGCCTGCGCAATTTGCTGCAGCGTATCTCTTTTCTTCATTAGATCGGGGATTGACATGTTGAAGCATAGAGAATCTTCTCGAGACTACAGGAAAACTCTATTCCTGAGTCTTACTTATACAAATGAAGCAATCAAATCCCTTTCTGTATCGACCATTATCGAGTGAACTATCCTTATCAATTACCAAAAAGCTATACTTATTAACCTAACATTTTGAACAAATCTGTTTAAATTGGTTGAATGACATATCTGTGTTGACATAATCATCATATATATGTTTCAAATTCATTTCATCTTGTTGGAAAATTGTCAACATATTGGTATTATCACGAATGAGATGTTTAGGTATGCGAGCATATGTTTGACTCAAATAAAAAGTATCAATGGCTCGATGTCTCCCCATACAATAAAAATTTCTGACATTATCCTGTTTTTCGCAAGCAATATCATCGAAAATCATGATGGAATCTGATTTAGCATCTTCAGGCTTGAGAACCTGTTCATTCTCATTAAAAGGAAAATATCCCATTCCTTCTATTCCTTCCAATAATTGTTGAGGAAACTGATATTTCGGTTGATTTAAGGATTTTGAATAAATATAAACATTTCCGAATCTCAATCCATTCGGATGCATGAGAAGAGCAAGTAGAACATTGGTTTTACCGCAATTTGATGGTCCACAAATAATAGCACGTACAGTATTAGGGAGTAGTTTCCCATGACGGCTTCGTTTATTTTTTTTCACATCTGTTATTCCATCAAAATTCAACACGTCTAGTTTCATTATTTATTCCTTGAACTCCATCTTGTGACTGTGAAGAGCTATAAAAGGTCTCGGTATATATATGATCATGGTTAGTCACCATGGAACTATGCTTGTGCACAGATCTCGAAGAGTGAAAGGTTCCAGTATAGTCAATTCTATCATCAATAAACTCCCAGTCGAATTGCATTGGCCTGGCTATCAATATTGTGGACCTGGTACGAAGTTGTCTGAACGTTTGAAACGAGGAGATCAAGGAATTAATCCCCTAGACAGCGCATGCAGGGAAAACGATATTGCATATTTAAATAATAAGGATCTTCCTGCTAGACATATTGCTGATAAAACTCTCGCTGAAAAGGCCTGGCAGCGTGTTCTCTCCAAAGACGCGAAATTGGGTGAAAAGATAGCAGCCCGGAGCGTAACTAATATCATGAAGGTTAAGAGGAAGCTTGCTATGGGTATAGTGCAGAAGATGAAGAACAACAAGCAAAAGAAAAGAATTACGAATGTAGTGAAAAAGAAAACAAGCAGAAGCGTTATATCCTGTGCGTTATTCGCAAGCCCCACTCCTTGTGCGACATTTAATATTTTGCCAATTCGATTGGCAAAATGCTTCCGAATGGAGTTCATCTATGGTGAATTGAATCGCTATTCATATATCTCATTGCTCAAAAAAAACATTATTCTCGCAACAAGTACGCACTCATATATTCCTACAAATATTGCTCCAGACTGTATCGATCTGTTCAGGATTCCATCTGCAATACTTGGGGAATCTACTTGAAATTCGAAATTTCAGCTCAGAATAATTAATTAAATTGCGATAATATCATATGGTACATAAAAATTCAATATTAGATGAAAATTCTGATCCTACGATGGAACACAAAAATTGACGTTTGGGTTCCAAATAGGATTTCTATTTTTTCTGAATGTCGTCAGAATGAAAAGGTACCTATCTTGTAGAAAAAATTGTCTACTTTCGAATGGTGAAATAAAAAATAGTAGTGTTCCTAGGGAGAAAGCTAAGAAAAACCGTGATTTTTGAAAAAACTAATTTATCAAACATCCTTACAAGAGACTTCTTCTGAAAAATCTGAAATTCTCACCATTTGTGGGGCTCAGTGAGATGAATCTTTTAAGCTGAACTTGGATCTAATCGCTTGGATAGTTTTGGAGATATAACCTCTTTTCATAAAATGGTTTTTGGACAATATCTCAGAAACTACTGGAGCGATTTTGCCCAATTTCAATACCAGACTTTTCACTCATTAGATGCACAAACTGGCGAAATTTGAAGTCTCTAACTCGAATAGTTTTTGAGCTAGCGTGTATAGTAAATTCAGAAAACACTGTAATTGAAATTATCTGCAAACGAAAAATGTGAGCAAAATTTACCCCTAGTGAAAATTGTGAGTTAAAATGGAATCTATTTCATTGCTGAGAGTGGGGGCTGTGAATCAATTTTTCGTGGAGAAAAGTCGAAAAAACGATTTTTCGAAAATGTGAATTTTCTCGAAAAATACTCAACCGATTTCGCTGAAATTTCACTGACAGCAATTTGCACGGGGAGGGGAAGTACTGTTAAATTTTCGGCTCACCAAGTATTACCGTTGCCGAGCAATGAGCCGATATCTGTCACACACACACACACACACACACATACAGACATTTTTAAAAAATGTCATTTCTCGACGTTTTGGATCATTTTGAGTCACATTCCGATGAAATCTCGAAATCGAAATCATCGAAAAGCCGTCTAGTGTCATTTACCTTCCAATCGTTGTTCAAGCAATACATCATCTTCAATTGAGGATAGTCAATCAAGATGGTCATTTGGTGAATTTTCGAGGTGAAATTATTACAATAACATTACACGTGAAATCCTAATATGGGTATAGTGTTCCATTGCACGACACGAGGAAGCTATAAGAAAACTTCAATCATGTCGTCCCATGAATTCCCATCAGTCGACAAAAACTAGTGAACGGATTGACATCTCAGAATATTCAGTTCCTAACGAACTTGGGTCTAAGAGTGAAAAAACATCCAAGCCAGAAACCCAAAAGAAAATAGATAAAAAAGTCCATCTTCATTGTTGTTGTATTTTCATCAGCTGTTTCACACCATGGAAGATATCTTCTCGATAAGAAAACCTATTATTTTCGACGAATCTATATCTCATTATGAGATCCATCCTCACCAACCATTTGCATCATCAGGATTCAAGAATAATGATGAGATTCGCATCCTTGTGCAGCATCAGGATCTATGTCTGCTCCCAAGCAAAAGTACACCACATATTCAGGGAAAATCAACAAAGGCTGATGGTCACGGAGCTGCTACTTCAAAACTCGTCAATAATGCGATTTGTCATCTTTTCGGGGAATTACGATAAGAATTGAATGGAGTTGAAACTGATCGTTGTAAAAATGTGCGCATTACAACCATCATGAAGAATTATGTTTCCCAAAGTCCGAATCAAGTATCGATTATGGAGAATGCTGGATGGTCAAAGAAAATCAATGATAACTCTGAACGAGCCGATGATGAAGGAAATTTCGATATATCAATACCACTAAGTTTCATTCTAGGATTCGCTGAAGATTATCAGCGTATCGTTATGAACGCGAAGCATGAATTAATTCTCACTCGATCAAACACAGATCTGAATGCTATAGTTCAAACTGTAGCTGAAAGAATTAAGATTTCACTATCAAAAATTGAATGGATGGTTCCCTATATTAAAGTATCTGATGAGCGACGAATTGAATTGCTCAATTACATGACCAAAGATATAGCGATTCCAATCGCATATCGAACATGGGAATTATATGAATATCCATTACTTCCAGAAACTAATAAACATGTTTGGGTTGTAAAAACTTCAACCCAGCTAGAGAAACCACGATATGTGATTGTAGGTTTTCAAGAGGCTCGGAAAAATGTTGCGGGTAAAAATATGAGTCATTTCGATCATTGCAATATTCGCGATGTGAAATTATTCCTCAATTCTCAAAGTTATCCCTATGGAAATTTAAATCTTGATATATCTCAAAATCAGTACGCATTACTTTATGATATGTTCAGTAATTTTCAAGCATCATATTATGAAAAAGAATCAGAACCATTATTAAGTAGAACTGATTTTGTTAAATATGCTCCATTGATGGTTATTGATTGTTCGAAACAGAATGAGTCATTAAAATCAGGTCCTGTTGATATTCGTTTGGAATTCGAATCAACAGGCGTATTTAAAGCATCAACCTCTGCATATTGTTTGATTCTACATGATCGTATAATTGAATATAATATTCTCAGTGGTAATATAAGAAAACTCACTAAATTTACCCTGAATAACATCTAAATATATTGAGCTATGATTCGTGTTTGAGAATTGTGAGGATGAATACATTAACATTAGAGAAATAAAAAAATAATACAGAGGTTTCATCAAGTCGAGTTCACCCAGGAGTTGAGGGGAAATGAAGAAAGGAAGAAATAGTATCTTAAATTAAAAAACATGTAAACTTTCTTTAAATCATAAAAAATTTATTGTATAAATGTAATACATGGAATGTGAATAAATGTTTCATCTCAAAACAATCTATCTTGAATATTACATAATCTACAATCCCTTATCATTGATGGTGCACCATCAATCACATCTCCGCTCAAATCATTATAATGAATGAGACATCGTTTACAGCGGAAAATTTCTCTATCCACTTTCATTTCGTCAGTCAATTTCTCCCAAGCTTCGTGGACATCGGATGCCGCAAATTTACTCATAAAAGCCTTTGGTGAAAGTGCTATGTCTTCAGCATCCATGAGAACTAAATTTTCCAGTTCAAAGTATATACTTATAGATCTATCTATTGAACGTATAATTTTCTTTGTCATCCATTTTTTCAAGAATAGAATATTTTTCATGGCACAAGTCATATTTTCTATATTGTAATGAAAAGAACAAGTATGAACTGGAATATCTTTGAATTTGGAAATCGATGGACAATCATCGAAGTATTCCTCCAAGTCCACGATGATGGGTAGAGAATCATTGATGAAAATTTTCTTCAGCCATTCTTTCTTCTCGCGACCTCTCACGTAAATTTTGGAGGCATTTTTCATCTCATCTCGACATTTACTTCCCACTTGGTTATATGGAATATTACCAAAATTCCATGGTATCCCATGATAATTCCTTTCGAGCCATTTATATGTGCTATGATATTTAACTGGTATTTCATTCAAATCACATGGAGGCTGGAAAAACATTTTAGTTGATTTTTCCACTGGTTTTTCCAAACTCATTAGAGCTAATTCTTTCACAATGAATTCATTGAATGCTCCTTGGAATCCTTGTACATCCACCAATAGCTCCATGATGACTGGCCACATATTCTTCTCCACCGTCATTTTTCCCTTGCATCGACACACCATTTTGTTGTTGACTAGCAACGTTGGTTGTTGTAAAATTCCATATTATTTGATAGAAGTTTTCATGAGTCTTGAACACATTAAAAGAATGTCGATTTTCGATTCAATTTCTTTCTTGGTTTCTCTAATATTCTGTTGGAGAAACCGTAGACGTTACTCCAAATTCTTCCGTTGCAAGTGAATGTTTCTCATGGCTGCACTCGAATAATACTAACCACCCATCAACTCATCTACCACCCACCACCTACCACCCACCACCGACCACCTACCACCCACCAGCTACCACCTACCACCCCACCGCTACACCTACCACCCACTACCCACCGCCTAACCTTCCACCTACCACCCCTCACCTACCACCCGCCGCTTCACCTACCACCCACCGCTTCACCTGCCACCCACCACCTACCACCCACCTACCACCCCTCATCTACCACCCACCGCCTAACCTTCCACCTACCTCTTCACCTACCACCCCTCACCTACCACCCGTCGCCTACCACCCCTCACCTACCACCCACCACCTACCACTTACCACCCACCACCTACCAGCTGTCACCCAAAAAAAAAATTACAAAGCTATGAAAAATCGGTTCCGTCATAAGAACTCTTTTTACAAAGTACCATATTACACACACATGATTCGCACTTGAAAATTATTATTATTAGTTCATTCCTTCCAAAACCATTGTAAGTTTGTCGTTGAATTTGAGAACACGCAATCGAAGTTCATGGATATGATCTTCAATAACGTGTAAATATTCCCTCATCAGGGTACAATATCCGCACATGGGGTCTCCTTCATTCTCATCTCTCCCATTATTTTCTCCATGAATACTTTCAAATCGTTTCATCTTTACATTCAATAAATTTTTCTGATGTTGAAGGATATCATGTAGAAAATCCCATGCATGAGTTGGAGCATCATTTCCAAAATATTTAGATATGATATCATCATAATCGTAGACGAATGGTCGAGTAGAAATTAAAGATTTAATTTCGTCTGGTGTAAGTCCATCCATGTTGAATATTCAACCTCGACTGATTCAACTAACAAGAAGGAATTTCTATTATTAAATCATATCATATTATATTTAGTACAATTTTCCTTTTTTCATATGATAATGAGATATAGAACCTCTTCAGCATTCTGAGAAATGAATCTGACGTCATCTCTCAGAATTTCATCCGATTTCTTTTGTTTGAATGCACGTGTAGATGACTCAGAAGTTTCATGCTAAAAAAACTGATGTTACTATGAGTGAAATTTTTCCATAAGAAGAATGTATGCAGAAGAAATGAGATTCATGAGAGAATTGTCCCTTTCTAGAGCCTTCTCAGCATTCTGAAAAATAAATATGACATGATTTCTCAGAATTCCTTAGCATTCCTCAATATAACATCATTTTTCAGAAATTTCCTTTCCACGAATTCTTAGAATTCAATATGACGTCATTTCTTAGAATGTCCTTTCCAAGAATTCTGAGAATTCAATATGACGTCATTTCTTGGAATTTTCTCTTTTCATGAATTCTGAGAATTCAATATGACGTCATTTCTTCGAATTCTACTTTCCACAAATTCTGAGAATTCAATATGACGTCATTTCTTAGAATTCCCCTTTCTACAACTTCTGAGAATTCAATATGACGTCATTTCTTAGAATTTTCTCTTTCCATCATGTGATGACGTCATCTGGACTTATGCCCTTTTCATTCCCTGAGTGATGACTTACGCCCTTTTGATTACATCATCGTTGTATATAGAACCGGCCTAGTATACCTACTATCGTGTGTAATTCGGGAATGGGACCACGAGTAACATTGAAGGGTCCCTACTTTAAGGGTGATGTTATTACCCTATTAGATACGGGTTCCAATGTAAATTTGATTAATCTCAACAGTTTGAAAGATAATACTCCAGTCGAAATTTCAAGAACTATCAAGATCATGGGACTTTCCACTTAAATAACAAATAGTTTGGGAGAGGTAATTATCGAATTATTTCCGGGATTGTCAGTCATTTTTCATGTGGTTCGCGATTTTGCAGGAGATTACGATGCTATCTTGGGCGACGAATTCTTTCATGAATCAAAGGCATATTTTTCATTCTTCTCAAACACTATTACTTTACAACAAAATAGCTTGAAGCCAATTCGTTTTTGCTTACCATCCTGTTTGGGAAAATCGAAAACAGCTACAATCTCTTATAATGGAGGGGGTCCAAGACTCAACCTAGTAGTTCCAAACTTAAGAGAATTCAGACAACAATTTTTAATCGATACTGGAGCAGATATTGATTTGATTGAGTTCGATTGCTTCGATCCAAATTTGAAAATTTATCCACCTCGTGTGGAGCGATTGGTTGGTTTAACGAATGATATCTATACAATTGGAACAGTGACATTATTCATTTTGGGTTTTCCTGTGATTTTTCATGTCGTCAATCAGAAATTACCAGTTACAGGAATAGGTATATTGGGTACTGAATTTCTCATTCAAGAAGAAGCAGCGATCCGTTACCTAGAAAGAAATTTAATAACGTATAAGAAACCATGTGAACCGATTTGTTGGTATGACGAGTTTCAATATGGAAAACCTATAGCGATACCACCGCGAACTCGGATGGTGATTCCGATATACATCAGAAATGACGACTTGGAGACTGGATATTTGCCGAGAATTCCTTTGCCACAAGGAATTTATTTGGGAGAATCAGTTGTTAAAATTGAACAGGAGGTGGCAGCGTCAATCATCATTAATACCACCGATGATGAATACCTTTTGAATTTGGAACCTCAACTATTGGAATCTTTTGAGGAAGACCTCGTAGACACTGAAGAAGCTGCTACTCATTGTTTCATGGTTCAAGAGGATTCAAATTATTGGGATGAAAGGATGAATAAGGTTTCGGAAGCTTTAATTCTTGACGATGTGAAGCCTCATGAAGCAAGACAGCTGAAAAGACTCATTCAGGAGTATAGTGATATTTCTCATCCTCCTGGGGATAAATTGGGCAAGGCTAAGAACTTTAGATGCATAATTAGAACGGAAGATGAGAAACCATTTTTCAAGAAACAATACAAATACCCTCCACAACATCAGGAGGAGATAAACAAACTGATAAATACTCTCTTGAATCAAGAAATCATTAGAAATTCCATATCGCCATATAATTCACCACTTTGGATAGTACCAAAGAAAGCAGACTCCAAAGGCAATAAACGTTGGCGAATGGTTATAGATTTCAGAGATTTAAATGAAAAAACTATCGGAGATTCATCCCCATTACCAGATATTGCTGAGATTTTGTCCCAGTTAGGAGAATCCAAATATTTTAGTGTATTTGACTTGGTGAGTGGATTTCATCAAATCGAAATGGAAGAGAATGATAAGGAAAAGACTGCTTTTACAGGACCGAGGGGACATTATGAGTATGTCGGGATGCCTTTTGGTTTACAAAATTCACCACCAATTTTCCAGAGAATGATGAATGAGGTTTTAAGTGGTTTGAAGGGGGTGGAACTTTACGTTTATCTGGATGATATAGTTGTTTACTCTAGAACAACGGGAGAACATTTTGAGCGACTAAGGCATTTATTTGAATGTTTGAGGAAAAACGGTCTCACTTTATAACCGGATAAGTGCAGATTCTTCTGTAAAGAAGTTGGTTATCTAGGACATAAAATAAATGATAAGGGAGTCCAACCAAATCCAGATAAATTGAAACAACTAAGAAGTATGCCTCTTCCAACAGCACTATAAGATTTGAGAAGATTCCTAGGTTTCACGAACTATTCCCGGAATTTCATCAAAGATCATGCTGATGTCGCTAAACCGTTATATGATTTGTTAAAGAAAAATACTACATATGATTGGGGTACACAGGAGCATGAGCCTTTTGATAACTTGAAGAAATCTATTACTGAGGAATCCTTGTTATATTACCCAGATATGAGGAAACCTTTCACAGTGACAGTGTCAAGCTCAGATGTGGAAATAGGAGCCATTTTGAGTCAAGTCAGAGAAGATGGACAAGATCATCCTATTTCGTTTGCTTCTAGGAGTTTGAAGGATACAGAAACTAGATATTAGGGTGTCCCAAAAAAAAACGAAATGTAGTTTTCCATCTGCATACCACCTGAATCAGTCAGATTACATGTCAATATGAAGTTCTCACAACCTGCATGTAATTGGACCAGTTTGAGTAGTGCCTCAACAATAATTAAGATTTTTCATAGAAAACGCATAAGAAAACAGTTTCTTCTCAACAAATACTTCATTTTAATGCATATTATCCAGATTGCTTACGAATTGTTTACAAATTTATAGGAAAACATTGATTCATCGCACAAAACAATTAATTGTGCAGAGAGGTAATGAACGAAGGTACTTGTAGTTATTCTGCAATCAGTTTCTTGTGAATATCTGGGGAGCTGAATGGAATAGAAGGATGTGTACCAGAATATTTTTACCCTGATATATTTTCACCCTTAGATATTTTTGCCCGGAGATATTATCGTCGAGATATTTTGGTGTGAGATATTTTTACCGTAAGATATTATTGTCGAGATTTTCTTGCCGAGATGTAATTGCCCGAGAAATAAAAAGGCGTTACTGTACCTCAATATCTTCCATAAACCAGCTTCATATTCACAGGGTCCTCTATGCTATCGAGTGTTCGAATGGTGATTTTTATTTTTAGTAAGAAGCTCCGTCCGGAATATGAACGCTCAGCGCTCGGCCTATCAACAATGTTGATAGGCCGAGCGCTGAGCGTTCCTATTCTGGACAGAGCTTCCCACTCCACTGATTTTTTTTTCATCATTCAATTCCTTGAAAGTGCGTTATGGAAAAAGCAACATCGAGCGTTCGAATGATGATTCTTATTTTTTTTCATAAGCAATATTTGATTAAAAGCACCCATGAAATCTGGCCAAGTACATGTTTCAGAGAATCCTTGTCTTTAAAAAAAATGAGATAATTAGGAAGAGTCAAGAATTTGGATTATTCCGCGAAGGTTGATGAGAAAGACAAGAAATTGATACAATTAGATGGAACATCATTCGGTAGGAAAGATCAGAAATTTGGCCTTTTCACATCTGAATTTCAATTAAAATCATTGATGGAAATCGAAAAGATCAAGTTTCTGATTTTTTCTACCGAATAATCTCCCATCTAATCGTATTAATTCCTTGTCTTCCTCATCAACCTTCGTGAAATAATTCAAATTCTTGGCTCTTCCAAATTATCTCATTTTTTTTCAAGGAGAGGGATTCTCAGAAACATGTACTTGGCCACGATTTTCACAGGTATATCAGTTTCTGTTTTTTTCGCCATCATTTCTATCATGTAACTACTGGATTCATTTTCATTTCCTGAGTTGAAGTACTGATCATGCATGGGGATATTGAAAGAAAAACATTAACAACATTAATATATTGTCAAAGCAATATTTCAAAGCTGCTAATGTTCTTTCCAATATTTCTATGATTAATCAGGACATCTCTATCATTATTCTCACTTGTAATAGCGAGAAAATTAGCGGGTATTTCACGAACGATTTGTTGCTCAGCAACACGTGCGTGAAGTTTGACAGTAACAGAATCCCGAGCACTCGCGTGTGAGGGATTTTGTGACAAACTGAATGCACACGTTGCTGAGCGGGTAAGCTTGAGGGAAATACCCAATTCATTTTCAAGCACGAAGGGTATTCGGGGGATTATTTTTTTGATTCCAATTTTGGTGAAAGGGTGCACGGATTTGATATTTTCGTGGGATAAAGTGGGTTGGAATTCGTTTGAAAACGTTTGTTTGCTGCTTAGCAACAGCCGTGGTATTACCAAAAATTATCGAAATAATACACACCACGTGATGTCAAATCCCGTGCTCCTATTGGTCAAAATTGGGATTAAAAAAATAATCCATAAAATATTACTAAATCTGTACAGCATAGAGGATCCTGTGAATATGAAGCTGGTTTATGGAAGATATTCAGGTACAGTGACGCCTTTTTATTTCTCGGGCAATTACATCTCGGCAAGAAAATCTCGACAATAGTATCTCGTGGTGGAAACATCTCACACCAAAATATCTCGACGATAATATCTCACGGCAAAAATATCTCAGGGTAAAAATATTCAGGTACAAATCCCTCTATTCCATTCAGCTCCCCAGATATTCACAAAGAAGTGATTGCAGAATAACTCCAAGTACCTTCGTTCATTACCTCTCTGCACAATCAATTGTTTGTGCGATGAATCAATGTTTTCTCATAAATTCGTAAACAATTCGTAAGCCATTGAAATAATATGCATTAAAATGAAGTATTTGTTGAGAAGAAATTGTTTTTTTATGCGTTTTCAATGACCAATCGTATTTATTGTTGAGGCACTACTCAGACTGGTCCAATTACATGCAGGTTGTGAGAACTTCATATTGACATGTAATCTGATTGATTCAGGTGGTATGCAGATGGAAAACTACATTTTGTTTTTTTTTGGGACACCCTACTAGATATACGTCTGCGGAATTGGATTGTATATCGGTAGTTTTTGCTGTGGAATAGTTTAAGCCCTTGTTTTTGGAGTTCCGTTTACTGTCATCTCGAACACATCTGCTATAAATTGGTTAAGAGAATCATCAAACCCCACAACGAGACGAGGGAAATGGAAAACGCGTTTGAATGATTTCTATTTTGAAGTCAAGGTTAAGAAATTGAAGAGAAATCTGTTGGCTGTACCATTTTCAGAGAATCCTTCATCCGAGATGATAGAAAAGGTTTTTGGTGGGAAGTCCAAGCAGAGAGACAACTCCAAAACCAATCCTAAAATCTTCAACAACGGGAACCGGTTCAGGAAAGAGAGTAAGAATACAAAATCATCATTCAACGAAGGATGCGCAGAATTCATCTATAGCATCGAGAGTCGCTAACAGGAGATTCACGGAAATGGTAACTGGGTTGAAAACACCAATATCATATCGTGATACAAGGGAATACCGAAGGAATACTCCCTCATCAAGTCCTCGCTCTCCTAGTGGAAGTAGTGTACTTCTCCGGAATTCAACGCCGAACAAGGTTCCTGACACAATTCCTTTTTCATTAGCTCAGGAGAATACAAAATCAGTTGTGGAAAACGGTTCTCAAAATACAAATGGAAATGTTCAGGGAAAGGAAATCATAATAGAAGGCACTCCTGAAGCTCCTTCCCCAGAGGGAAATAAACTCGATTTTCAGATTAATAATCAATCTCAGATTATTGAAGCTTAAAATTTAACATCTGAAATAGAAGAAGAAGAGAAGGAAATAGATGATGGAAGTGTAGCAGATTTATTTCCAGCTATCAAAGAAAGTTCGATAAGATTTGACGAAATGATGCTGAACAAATCCAGGGGAGAGGAAGTAGATAAGTTGGAAACATCACCTGAATCAGTTATGTTACCACCATATCAGCTGCATAGAACTAGCTTAGGACCAGAATTCATTGAGGAACTGAATACTTCTACCACGAACTTTGAGGAAAAATTGGCTAATCATGAAAAATTTTCTGAATCTAGTTCTAAATCAAACGCGGACATGATTCAAGAACGGGCTATGGAATTCAGGAAGAATTTGACTGATTTAGAGGTAGCTGCTTCGAGTTTTGATCGTAAAATGGATGAGTTTCTACAACGATCTCAGAGGCTAAATGATGAATCGGAGATTGAACAAGAAATTGCTGAAGAACCAATCAATAATCGTCAATCTCCATCCATGTCGGAAAATGCGGAAATTCAATGAAATTCACAGGGATCAAGACATTCCATTGTTATTCAACCACCATTAAGTCGACAGTCACGTTTTCCATTGCCAGTAACCGTTAAAACCCCAATAGCTGGGTCATCACCACAGTTAGATCCATTAAAAAGGGGGGGGGGGGTCAATCTGATTTATCACCCCGTGAATTATTTACGGAACGAGAAGATATTAATGCACAACCTGTGGAGAATGAAACGTCCATTGCTGATGTTCCAGAGTCAACTCAGAATAATCACCAGATTCAGCCAACTATGAATAATCAGCCTGCAATTGTACCAGAAAGAGTGGAATTGACATCTAACAGCATTGATCCAATTTTAGATCTTGAAGTTCCATCATCTCAGGATGATTTCTATCAGACGAATCTAATTGAGAATATCACGATTCCTCAGAGTGACCATTATCAACGTTTGGCTAATATAAGAGAATCTAGAGATGGATTGACCTTCCAACGTGATAATATCGCACATTTTTTAGCAGCAGATTGCGAAGCTACTAAAAAAAAAAAAAAAAAATATTTTTTCTTTATTGTACATAATATATATATATTTATGTGATGAAAATTTGTAATATAAAATTGTTAAAGTTTATTACATAATTTATATTACGTAATTAATTATATACTTAATATAATATATATATAATATATATTATATATTTTACCGACCATTGATCAGTAAACAAAGTACAAAGCTTCTTAGAGATTTGAGTATAATTGATTTTAAAAATTTGAAAGAGCTAAAACCAGAAAAAGGTCAGGTTATTGTCACAAAAGTGGGAAAATTCAGAACTTTTACCATGATTGTTAAACAATGGCACTTCGAAAATGTTCAATTAAAAACGTTAAAACTTTGTTTAAAAAATTTAAGAGAGCTTTTGTTCAAATTTCAAATCCCATCAGTAAAAATGGTCTCTCGAGGAGATGAGATTGATGATGACATAAAAAAACGATTTTTCTTAGAGAGAGAATTTCAAGATGATCCGATCGAAATTGTTTTATGTCATGGAGAAATAAGGATGCCTCCTCTTGCAATAAGGCCAGAAATAGTCGGAGAATGTCATGAGCAGGGACTGGTAACGTTACTTTAGTTTAGTTTAGTTTCCGGGCGAATAACTAAACGAAAGCGGTAACGTGAGTCGCAGTAACAAAAGTAGTAACAAAACTCGACTAACGTTAGTCACAGTAACAAAAGTAGTAACAAAACTCGACTAACGTTAGTCGCAGTAACAAAAGTAGTAACAAAACTCGACTAACGTTAGTCGCAGTAACAAAAGTAGGAACAAAACTCGACTAACGTTAGTCGCAGTAACAAAAGTAGGAACAAAACTCGACTAACGTTAGTCGCAGTAACAAAAGTAGTAACGAAACTCGACTAACGTTAGTCGCAGTAACAAAAGTAGTAACAAAACTCGACTAACGTTAGTCGCAGTAACAAAAGTAGGAACAAAACTTGACTAACGTTAGTCGCAGTAACAAAAGTGGAAACAAAACTCTACTAACGTTAGTCGCAGTAACAAAAGTAGGAACAAAACTCGACTAACTAATCCACGTCAGAATCAACCGCATCCAACTGTACGTTCAAATACGATGATGGACGTCCAGGTTTTCAGGCCTTCTCAATGTATTCTGATGTTAAAAAATAGATTTTACGTCAGAATATGGTAACGGTACGTTAGGCATCCACAAAGATCAAAGGAATATGTTGAAAATTCGTCGAATCCGTCGCAAAAAATTCGAATCGGGTGACTAACGTTAGTCGAGTTTTGTTACTGCGACTAACGTTAGTCGAGTTTTGTTACTGCGACTAACGTTAGTCGAGTTTTGTTACTACCTTTGTTACTGCGACTAACGTTAGTCGAGTTTTGTTGCTACTTTTGTTACTGCGACTAACGTTAGTCGAGTTTTGTTACTTCTTTTGTTACAGCGACTAACGTTAGTCGAGTTTTGTTCCTACTTTTGTTACTGCGACTAACGTTAGTCGAGTTTTGTTCCCACTTTTGTTACTGTGACTAACGTTAGTCGAGTTTTGTTACTACTTTTGATACTGCGACTAACGTTAGTCGAGTTTCGTTACTACTTTTGTTACTGCGACTAACGTTAGTCGAGTTTTGTTACCACTTTTGTTACTGCGACTAACGTTAGTCGAGTTTTGTTCCTACTTTTGTTACTGCGACTAACGTTAGTCGAGTTTTGTTACTACTTCTGTTACTGCAACTAACGTTAGTCGAGTTTTGTTTCCACTTTAGTTTCGGTATTAATGTGTTTCCGAGTAACTAAACGCAAGAAACGCAGTTTCGTTTCGTTACCGAGTTTTGTTACCAGTCCCTGGTCATGAGGCTCTTCCAGGTGGCCATGAAGGCATAGTGAAGACATTTCATCGAGTTAGAGAGAGATTCTATTGGCCGGGGTTAAAACAAGAAATTGAACACTTTATCAAGCGATGTAGGACTTGTCAATTGGAGAAATCAAAAAGAATAAAAGTGAAACAGCCTAAGCTGATAATGGAAACGCCAACTGAATGTTTTGAGAAAATATCTATAGATACTGTGGGACCATTACCATCAACTTCAAATGGAAATTGCCATATTCTCACAATACGGGATAATTTGTCCAAACATTGTACAGCAGTACCTATTCCAGACATAAGAGCACATACTGTTGCACTTGCAATAGCTACACAATTTGTCGCTCTTTATGGCTGTTCAAAAATAATTTTGACGGATAAGGGTACAAATTTCACCAGTAAACTTTTGGCTCAGCTGGGTAAATTATTGAGATTTCATCATGTGACAACATCGGGATACAGACCGGAATCAAATGGAGCTCTAGAACGCAGTCATCATGTGTTAGCAGAATATTTGAAAGTTTATTCAGATAACATGATGGAATGGGATTCATTACTTCCTTTCGCTATGTTATCATACAACACCGCAGTACATAGTGCAATAAACTTCACTCCGTTCGAACTATTATATGGCAAGAGAGCTAGGCTGCCTGCAAATATTCATGAATTGGACAAAATTGAAACTTATAATGACTACATGATTGATTTCATAGATAAATTGGATCGAATCAATCAAATTGCTGTGGATAATTCGGAAAAGGCTAAGATGCGTTCTAAAGAAATTTATCATCGAAACATGAGGCCTTCAGAGTTGAAAGTCGGTGATTTTGCTTATGTTGAGAAAGAATCTAGAAAAAGAAAATTAGATTCTCAGTGTACAGGACCGTACGAAGGGGTAGAAATTACTGGAGAAGGGAATATTGTCCTGGAAACCGAGGAAGGATAACGGTTCATGAAACATCCAAATGAGTTGAAACGTTGCTATGAGAATTAGGAAAGACCAAGACCAGTACTTCAAGACCACTTAAATTGTCGGGAATAGTTGAAGGGGGTATTAAGTTAAAAGAAAAAGGATTTTCACTAGTGTTAAAATGGATTTCAGGCAATGCTCTCCGGAAAACACAAGCCATTATTCAACCAGGATAATTCAGGAAGAATTAAAATTTTTGTTGATGGCTCATGTTCTCTTAATGGATGCCCAAATGCTGTTGCTGGAATCGGGATATGGTTCAATGATGATAATCCATTGAATATATCAAGAACCTTGAAACAGGAAAGAGTCACGAATATTGTTGCCGAGATTCTTGCAGTAATTGAGGCATGCTCAACTGCTATTGAATTCAATCTTGGACCTATTAGAATTCACACAGATTCAGAATACTTGATCAATTGTGTGAAAGAGTACATTCCAAAATGGAAACAAAATGGATGGAAGAATGCAAAGTCGAAACCTGTGGTGAATCAAGGGATCTTGCAAGAATTAGATATCATTTCACGGAAAATTGATGTAAAATTTGAATTTGTGGAAGGACACAAGGGAATCTATGGTAATGAGAGAGCTGATGAATTAGCAAAGCTGGGGTCGAAAATCATTAAAGCAAAACCAGATATGGTCTTGTGTAATCCAAAACTTTTGAAAAGAAAGTAATTGTTGAAATCAGGATTCTACCAGGCCATTATCAGAAATTGTGAATAGATTAATATTGACCTTACTGTTTTTGGAAATTCCAGACTTGTTCCATCATCATCAATCAGGAATGGATCATCTGGATCGAAGATTTTGTCTGCTGATTGGACTGATCAATTTTATCAAGGGGGAAGTGGAGGTTCCAGCAAATTATCAAATTTATCAAATAGAACATAATCCAGATCCTTACTTCGAGAAAATCGATCAAGTCAGAATTGTCAATAGAGAATGGGATTTACTCAGCAGCTTGGATATTAATTCATTCCTAAATCAAAAATTAACTGCTCTCGATAAGGTTGATCAATATTTTAAGGAATGTATAGCACAAATTGATTGAAAAACCTGTGCGGGAGAACTCTGCATAGAAAAGATTGGGCGCTTATCACAAGAAATTAGTACGACTCAGATTCATCTAGAGAATTTCATGAAAGAAGAATCTTCAAAACGAAGAAGCAGGGGTCCTCTGTTGGGTTTTGTTGGAACAATTGCCCGGAAAATTTTTGGAACAATGGATTATAACGACCACGAGCACTTGACTAAAGAAATTGATCGATTATATCAAGATCAAAAGGAAATTACTCATTTGATTAGTAACTCAACTCATGTAATACATGCAGAAATTAGTATTTTTTGGCAGATTAATAAAAAAAATGTTGGTAATACCGAAATTTTGAAAAATCAAGTGACAGAACTGTTATCCAACAATGCGAGAATGTCAAATCAAATTACACAATTTGGGTATATTAAACGCATTGGGAGAGTAGGAAAGGAAGTTGAATTTGGGGTAAGCAGACATCTTGAGACATTACATATGGTAATTCAAGCAATTAAGGATGCAAAGCATGGCAAATTGAATCCATTTTCAATCAATAACGAGAAACTCACTAAGGCAGTAGAAGAAATTGAGAAATCTGTTATGGATAGTGTATTTCCAATATCCAAACAGAAAGTGGACCTCGCTATGATTTCACAGATATCAAAAATTGAGACTGGAATAAATAAGGGACGTTTCATAGCAATAGTGAAAATTCCATTATTACCTAGAGAACATTTCGACCTGTATAAAATGATATCATGCAAGATACCACAAGTTATCCAGCAATATCAAAAAATTTGCGCTTTTATTAAACCACAAACAGATTACATGTTAGTTTCGAAATTGACATCTCAATATGCCTTGGCTTCAGGCATTTATCTACAAAAATGTATACCTCTGGAGAATTGCCTGGCTTGTCCAAGAGGAATTCATTTGAGATAGCCTGGAAATACTGCGGAATGTTAATTTAATTTGTTCACTAATAATGATTTGCAGCCTACTACTGAATTGCTGAGAACTTGTGATGTCAGAATAATAAGAAATTTGGAAACAGCGTGGACAGAATTATCTAATGGGGAGGGCTGGCTATATTCAACGATGTGCCCTGAAGAGGCAGGACTGACCTGTAATGGACAGCTCATGGAATCAATCATCCTCCAAGGAACTGGTATCTTGAAGATCAATTCGAATTGCTCAATTGAAACATCATCGATAGTACTACAAGAAACGGGTATCATCTCATCTGAACTTCCTGGAATCCATGGCTTACCATTCACAATAAACATTTCGGAAATAGCACCTGTATTGGCTAACAGCACCGATTACTCATAACTTCCTGACAAAGTTAGAACACAATATCTTGCCAAATTATTCCTCTTCAGATACTTTCAGCGAGTCAATCCAAGCAACTATTGGGAAGATAGAAGAAATTGGACTCCATCATCAGGAAGAATATTTTCACAGGTTATTCTCCCTTACAAATTGCAGCATTACAGGCATCTTGGGAATTATGATGGTAGATGTAACAACAGTATTGATCAAGAAGGGTTTGAACCCATTCACCTTCATTGAGTGCTGTTGCAAAAAGAGACCGGCTTCAATGCATAAATTCACGCGAACAGTTCCAATAAGAAAATCTCAAATAGAAAGAGAATATGAAGCTCCAACTATAACTATCTCGTTAGTCCCAGTTTAACCAGGACCTCCGATGCCGATTACTACAAGAATCGATCGCCATGATCTCCATGATATCTCATCACCTATGAGTCCAGTCGTGGTAAAATTAGAAATGACCACTCACAGAGATGGCATACGAGTTGGGTTGACAGGGACTCAATTGAGCTAATTGAACCATTGAAATCCTCGTTCAAAGGATTGAAAGTACGCCAAAAATGAAGAAAAAAAAAATAAGAGGAAAAATTAGAGTCATAATAATATTCTATTAAATTATTTGATTTTTTTTATACATAAGGGTGTATAACAAGCAGGGTGTTATTTGGATTTGGACTTTGTCTTCTCAGGAATAAGGATAATAGGAAGTAAAAAATATAACCTACAAATCTAAACTCAATTGGTACCGTTTGTAACGGGGATTCGTCCAATCCCGTTACACTTCCGGCCATCCCTTTCCACACACACGGTTCGATAGCATGGGCGCCAGTTTATTCTTTACCGGAGGAATAAACAAAACTCACTGTGTGCTGGTTTTCCCTGGGCTCACCACGCTTAACCTCTTAGGGCGGTTTCGGGCTAACCTGCTGAACCTTCGGTAGAAATTACTCGAGGAATTACTAACCCCAATGGATGGCATGGGCAATCCATTCCCGGTAACCCAGTGTGCTGGTTATGGTAGAAGGGCGTGGATCTAGTCACAGTCCCTCTAGCGAGAACAAGTCGGAATTGGGGTATTCCGCGATAGCCTCTGGATGAGCCCGTCCGCAGTATTCCTCTGATCTATCGTCACCCAGAGAATACCGGACGCCTCCATCCACACGAGAAACGCCACGTAGCCACGCTACGGGCAACCAACGATAACTCTCACCGAAGTGAGCGGTAGAGGATCCAGGGACGTCTCCCGATCCTCTCGAGTCTGCCGCCCAAGACAGACTAACTGAACACCGTGTCGTTGGGTCTATTTATATCGGCTGAGGCTGCTTCTCCTCGTCTAGAGGTCTCTCCGTGCGCCTGCGTGATTCTTCCTCTCACACCACTGCCAGGCCCGGAGATAACTCCGACATCTCTAGTGGAGCGCCAGCATTTCAGCTGGGCTTCTGCCTTATCCTCAGCCGCATATAAAACCCACTGACGTGTCAGTTAGCTTCCGATAACTTTAAGGTGTCATCTTACGCAGATGGCACCGCGGTAGTATTTTCTAGCTGTTCATGTGTGAGTCTCCTCGAGCTTTACAGTTGAATAGCTTCACCCGAAGGTGGCATAAGCCGATACGATAGCCGTAACGAGAAACTCCGTTACACGTTCTTAACGGTTGAAAAAGAGTTCAAAGGAAGATTAAATTTTATATGATCAATTTTAGAAATTCATATCAGTTCGAGGGTGTATAACAGATAGAGTGTTATTTGGATTAGGATTTTATCATTTCATTAACAAGGATAAAGGGAAGTAGAAAATATAACCTCCAAATCTTAATTCAATTGGTATCGTTCTTGAGGGCTGAAAAAGGGTAAAAAGGAGAAAAAAAACAACTCAAATTTTTGTTTTCTCATGTTTTTTTTCGTTCTTTTGATTTATTTCCTTCATCATTGATACATTAAACTTTTGAAAAAGTCCACATAAATATAGCCTCAGAATTTTCTTCACTTCCGTTCATTCTTATAAAAAAAAGAAAGTGTCATTATTATCCTTCTTTTACACTCCTTTATTTTTCTCTCACCTGTAATATAAAAGTCCCATCACAAGTGGATCTGTGCTTTTTGTAATTGGGCAGGCTATTAGGATCCCTCTTGGTGGACTGAACCACCTCTCTTCCGCAGGAGTTGCATCGATAGATATGTTCTGTCAATGGCACCACTGCGGTAAGATCTTCGAGATCATTCACGTCCATTTTCAAAATCGTCTTCAGCCGTTGTGCTTCTACTCGAAATACATGGGCATGGTCACTATTTTTCTTCCTACAGACGCCCAGACAACCCAAATAGGCGTGTACCATTTCATGCAAAAGAACCTTAATTAGTATGGCCCGAGGAACTCCTTTCTTGAAGAGGCCATCTTGCAAGAAAACCGATCTGGTGGTAGAAATGGTGCACCCAAAACCACTTTTAAAACGGCAGGTCCGACGGTAAATGAACCCGCGAACCTTGCCGACGGAAAATCGCTCATTCAACAGGGCGGCAACCTTGTGGTAGGCAGGTTTTCACCTATTAGAATTCCCACATACTCTATCAATTCGGGTGTTATGGGTGCTCCAGAATCTTCACTATCACACCTGATGAGAGTTACTCAGGGAGTTAGCCACTTCATCCTTGGAGCTCTCATTTTTCCGATTTAAGTCTTTATTTATTTTTTCCTTTGTACCTTTAAAAAGAAAAAAAAGGAAAATTCAGAATATTGGGAATAAAGACTTGGAATAGCGGCATTTGGATTTGCCCGAGTATTCAGAGGGAATGTATATATATATAGTTTTGAGAATAGCAAATATTAATAATCTTATTTTCATCTCACCTTTTTACAAGAAATGAAGTCTATCATCCAGGATGGCACAATGTTGAGTAACACACCTTCAATGTATTATGATCAGACACTAACTGCAATTTCAAAGTTAAAAATTCCTTTTTGTTTTGACTGAAGACATCTGATCTGTCTGTGTCAGCAGAAAATCTCGTAGGAAAGGAAATGAGTAAGGAAAACTATTTATGTGTGAATAAAATTTCAAACAGGTTTTATCTTTTGCGTTATGTTTAATATAAGATCGTTTTGGGAAATAATTTACACAAATACATCATTTTGAGGTACAGAGATAATTTTGATTAGTCCATAAACATTCAATGCTTGGTCCTGAACTAGTAGCAATGTTTCTTTCAGGGAATCTTCCCCATGAAAAATTAAAAAGTGGATGAAGTCAAACATATATGTTTCCGAAATTTGAATCTGAAAGAAAAATAAAGAAATAAAAAATATTTTTGATAATCGAAATGAAATTGAATAATAATAATGATAATACTAACACTTATGACAATATATCATACATACTGAATCAATGCTGAAATTCGGTTCTAAATAAGCAATGAAGCTAATCAGGACCTCAAATACAGACGGAGCATCCTCACATAGTTGACAAAGAAAGGGAGGAGAATAATTTGACAGCTTATTCGGAATCTCTTGTTTATTCTCATCCCATTCCACAAGGTCGGAATCAATTGTTTCCTCAGGTTCAAGAGTAGCCATCGATAAATAAGAATAATTTGGAATTAAAATTTGTTTTTTTTTCTGGGAATTGAGGATTTGTAATAAGATAAGAAACAATTATCTTCCTTTCTTACCTTTCGGTATTAATTAAAGAAAAGAATAAAAAAAGAAATCGAATAATACACCTTCAATGCACTCGCGTCAGATGTAGACTGAATTCACGAGCCGAAGTTTCTGATGACACAGTGTTAGGACTGGAATTGGTCCAAGAGTAGGTTCTTTGGGTTTATCTGTAGAGATACCCTCTACAATGAGTAGATACTTCAACTCGGTGGTTTATTAGAAAAGAATAAATATTTATTTGATTTAAATGATTAATTAATATCCATTATGTATAATAAAATATAAAAATAACAGGTACCAGTCTCCGAGGTGACTGGTACAATGACACACTGTCGTGTCTGGTTGAGAACTGACCTGTCGAACATCAGTGAGTTCGATTCTTATAGTCAATTATCAGTGTCACATTGCAACATGATTATACATGTAGCAATAAGACGCCGAGTCAAATAATATGTGAAGTAAGTTGAACTCATTAATGTGTTCAACTTCTTTACTGTAATTATGAAATAATTAAATAATTTTGCATAATGCTTATGGGGCATAACATTCCTCCCCCCCACGGAAGAAAATTATTATCCCTGATAATTTTCGCTTATTATAGACAAAAATATGCCTCATATAACTAGAATTTTACAATTTTTCTTTACAAATTCTACGTTTTAAAATATGTTCTCGAACAAAAATTCTCATTAGTATATACACCCAGCAAAAAAATTAAGGGAACGGTAAATTTTGTCAGTTTTTTGCTTGATTTTCAAATGCCTACAACTTCGCCAAAAATGATCGTATCAGAATTAAAAAAAAATCGTTCGAAAGCTTGAAGTCTCTACTCTTGAAATCTTGAGATGGAAATTTTCTATGACCATTTGTTATAACGAGATAGGAAAGTTGAAAGTGGAAAAATTTTTTTTCTTTTTGTTTCATTTTTTCAACTTGTTCCACGGACTTCAAAAAAATTTTCTCGACTTAACCCTTATAAGGATCGTGTAGCCCGGTCTTTCAGCTTTAATTAGACGGTGCCTTAGATACCTCCAAGAGCAAAAGAAGGAGAAACCGAAACAGATCGGGTGCAGAGAAAAGGAGAGCTCGGATAAGAAAAGAGGGCCTCCCAACAACTGCGAACCCGACGGTCTCCAGTGGCGCTGAGGAGAAGGGGGTTAAAAGAAAGAGAACTCCCAATAACACCCCTCCTTGGCTGACCACTAAGAAAAAAGGCAGAACGCTGGATGGACAGCTAACGTTTGGTGCAGTGGCCGCCGGGGGAGGTAGGCTGGCCATTGTACCGGCTGAATATCCGGACGTGAAGCTGACGGAGGAGCAAGCCAACCGAGTCATGCGTGGGCTCCTTGAAGCACAGGACCAGGTCCCTGAGGATCAGGATCTACCTCGCTTCGAGGGGCACAGGTTTGACCACGGAATCCTGTGGAGGACTTGCCCAGACGCCACCGCAACTGCCTTGGGAGGGGGCCTCCTTTCAAGTACTGGAGAGGGACAGCCTCCCAAGGCTAACGAGAATGACCGCCGTCGTGGGAGGACCGGAGAGCGTGGCGGAGGACATCCTCAAAAGGCTGAGTCGCCTGAACAAGGGACTCCAGACCCAGAAATGGAGAGTCTGGGATCTCAGGATGGTCAAAGGGGCCCACCACCTAGTGATTGGGGTGGACGAGGACTCCCTAGCGGCTTTGCGCAGTATGGACTTTGCACCGTACTGCGGCTTAGAGAGAGCTCGTTTTTACGAGCCTCCTAGAAAGGACGCAGGGGGGCCCTCAACCACAGAGGCACAGCCGAACCCTCCAGAGCAACAGATGGAGGGGATTGACGCAGACGTCAATCAGGCAGACGGCCAGAAAGGAGATGTCGTCGTCGAGGTGGTGATCGAACAACGGCCACCTGACACTGACGAAGGGACACCAAGGACTCCGGCTCCCATGAACCCAATTAGAAGGGGAGGGGGCTGGGGTACAGGTGGCCCTACGGGCAGCAGAGGAGGAAGGGGGGCACCCCCCAAAGCAGACGGGGTAGACTACCTAAAGTAGACTCCGTCGCTAGAAGCGGCTTGAAGGGGACCAGTGAGGGCACTCAGAAGAAGCTCTTCGCGTCTCCTGCAAAAATAAACAAACCGCAGGATAAGCCTCACGGAGGGGCGTAAGAGCTCGACTATGGGCCTTTCCCCAAGGGAGGTAGAGAGAGAGGTGACGGGGGGGATGTCTAGTAGTGGCATTGCCCGCGTCACATTCTCTCAGATTAACTTGCAACATTGTAAAACAGCCACGGCCTTACTAAACCGTGACCTTACAATGGGGCACACAGACATTTCTCTAATACAGGAGCCCTGGGTGCGCGGGGGTGCAGTTAGAGGAATGAACATCAAGAATGGAGATCTCCTTTACGCACAAGGAGAGCCAGGACCGAGGGCCTGTATCTTTGTGAGAAAAGAATACGGAGCCGTCAAACTAAACAATTTCTGTTCTAGGGACGTTGCAGCAGCGATCATCAGACTGGACAGGGAAGGTGAGGGTGACACCATAGTGGTCGCCTCCGCCTACCTACCATGGGACTCGGTGGAAGCACCACCGACCAAAGAGCTCCAGGAACTGGTTGACTACTGTAAAAGGAGAAGACTTCACCTTGTTATAGGCTGTGACGCCAACTCACAGCATCTAGCATGGGGTAGTTCAAAAATCAACACCAGGGGAACGGCACTTTTAGAGTACCTGGTGACGACTGATTTGGAGATTCTGAATAGGGGCTCCAGTCCTACGTTCATCACTTCTAGATGCCAAGGAGTGATAGATATCACACTGAGTAGCCAGAAAATAGCTGGCCTCTGTGAAAATTGGAGAGTCGACGATGTGGACTCACTTTCAGACCACCGAACCATTAGGTTTGAAATCAGGGTCGGAACTGCCATAAAAGGTGGTAGGTTCCGCAGGAACCCCAGGACTACAGACTGGCACGCTTATAAGACGGAGCTAGAGAATAGTCTGCAGGGGATTCCTCCGAGGCTTCGAACAAGACACGCGGTCGAGGCTGAAGCGGATTTCATCCATGGAGCCATGACACGTGCTTTCGAGGCTTCGTGCCCTATCAAACCAGTGCGTGAGGGGAGGAAAGTAGCTTGGTGGAGCGAGGAACTAGGACGTCTAAGGAAAGAGTCTAGACGTCTCCATAATAGAGCAACCAAGACTCAAACGGAGGAAGACTGGGCTCAGTACAAAGCAGTGCAGGGACGGTACAAGAAGCTCATCCGATCCTCCCAAGAGGATGAGTGGATTAGATTCTGTGGAGAGGTGGAGGCACTACCGACGGTGGCCAGATTAAGGAAGGTTTTCTCCTCTGGCCCACCGCAAAGTATCAGCAGCATCCGCCTTCCAAATGGAGACTATGCCACTGAACATAAGGAGATACTGAAACATCTAGTTGAAGTACACTTCCCAGAATCAACGCCGTATGAGGATCCTCAGACTATGGGGACCGACACTATGGACAACAGCCCAGGCGACTGGAAAACAGCGGCCCGAGTAGTAAACAAGGAGAAAACCAAAAGGGCAATTGAATCTTTTGATAGATACAAAAGCCCGGGACCAGACGGAATTTTCCCAGCCCTTCTGAAAGAGGGCGGGGACCATCTAATCGGAAGGCTGACTAACCTTTTCAGGTCATGTTTGGCCTTCAGATACGTCCCAAGAATGTGGAGGGAGGTCAGGGTTGTATTTATACCCAAACCAGGGAAATGCACCTATGACCAAGCCAAAGCATTCCGACCAATCAGCCTTTCATCATTCCTGCTGAAAACATTGGAGAGAATGGTGGACAGGCATATTAGAGCTGGCGCACTGGTGAAAAGCCCTTTGTGCCAGACACAACACGCGTACCAAACCGGCAAATCCACCGAAACCGCTCTTCATGAAATCGTAACAGAGGTCGAAGATGCCGTGGAGAGTGGAGGAGCCGCGTTGGGAGTCTTTCTAGACATCGAAGGGGCTTTCGACAACACAGCCTTCGACGCGATACGGGAAGCAGCGAGAGGATTTGGCGTAGAGAACACCCTAGTGAGCTGGATCCACTCGATGCTTAGCCACCGAACAAATACAACGTGCTTTGGAGGAGTCTCTCACAGCGCTAGAGTCGGTAGAGGCTGCCCTCAGGGAGGAGTGATCTCTCCACTCCTCTGGCTTCTAGTAGTGGATGGTCTGTTGAGGGGACTCGAGAAGCACAGTGTAAAAGTAGTGGGGTATGCTGATGACGTAAGCATTATAGTCAAGGGCACACACAGCTAAAATGCATACAAGGATGCAAAGAGCGCTGAACTTCGTTCAGTCTTGGTGCACCACTCATGCTTTGAGGGTTAACCCCAGCAAAACTGAGATGGTGCTGTTCACCAGAAGAAGGAATATGTCGATAAAGGCACCTTCTATCTTTGGCAAAGAGCTAGAGTTCTCACACTCAGTCAAATATCTGGGGGTTTGGCTGGACGCGAGACTCAAGTGGAAAACGCACATCGAGAAGCAGGTGGAGAAGGTCGTGGTTACTTTCTGGGCTTGCAGAAGATTGTTCGGAGCAACATGGGGGTTAAAACCAAAGGTGGTCAAGTGGATTTACACGGCCATCATGATCCCACAACTAATCTACGCCTCGGTAGTATGGTGGCCTGCCCTCAAGAAGGTCACATACAGGAAGAAGGTCGATAAAATTTTTAGGCTTGCAGGGCTGGGCATCACGGGTGCTATGAGAACTACGCCCACCCTAGCACTGGGAGCACTACTATGCATCCCCCCACCGCATGTCACAGCAGAGGAGGGGGCTATCAAAGCATCTGTAAGGATGTCGAGCAATGGATTCTGGAGGATGTCGGGCAGGGGGCACGCGCTGATACTCACACGACACGGTTGCCCTAGAGAGCTCGTGAGTGTGGGTACCGACCGGGCACTCAGGCCGACGCTCCTCAAGAATAACTTCAATGTAGCCTTTCCGAGCAGGCAGGACTGGCTAACAAATCAACACAGCCTGTTCAAGAAAAAAGGCCTTACCTGGTTTACAGACGGCTCAAAAAAAGGGAGAAGGGCAGGTATAGGTATCTGGGCCGAGGTCCCAAAAATGGAGATCTCACTCAGGCTCGGGAACCATACCACAGCACTCCAATCAGAACTTGCAGCCCTGAGAGCATGTGCGAAACCCGTGAGGTCAAGGGCGGACAAGGGCAAGCACATCTATATATGTTGCGACAGTCAGTCGGCACTGAGGGAACTCATGAGGGAGGGGTTCGTCTCGGAGCTGGCTATAGAATGTACGCTACTCCTCAATGAAATCGCAAAGGACAACGTACTGTATCTGCTCTGGGTACCAGGTCACACAGGTATCCATGGGAACGAAAAAGCTCATGAACTCGCAAGGAAGGGCTCCGATCTACCTACAATGGATGGGGACAACCCTGTGAAGTTATCATGGAGTGAGATAAATCGTCGACTAGACGACTGGGCTGGTGAAAAGCTAGCCAAAGCCTGGGAAATCTCCAAAGGCTTAAGACATGCAAAACGTATGCTCGCATGTCCATCAAAGAAGCTGGCGTCCCAGATATTGCAGCTCAATCGCACACAATTAAGGTGTGTGGTCGGGCTCATCACAGGACACTGGTTCACTAACGCGCATCTACACAACATAGGCTTGTCTGACACGGCCGGATGTTCGAGATGCCATATCGCGGAAGAAACACCGCTGCACCTAATCACCAACTGCTGGAGCCTGAACGATCTGAGATATGACGTTTTCGGGACCACAGCTCTGGTTAGAATCGATGTCGGGAGAATGGAGGTGGTAGAGCTACTAGACTTTGCACGGAAAACTGGCCTACCCACCTCCAGCTCCTAAACAAACGCATTGCCCTGGCTTTAGAGACAGGGCACGAGTACAATGGCCTAATGGCTCAGTGCTCGGCGGCTCGCGAAAAACAAACAACAACAACAACAACAGCTTCAATTTCTTTTTTTTTTCCCTACGACTCTTTGTTGCTGAGATATTGTTGATTGAATCAAAAAACACCCTTTTGTCTTTAATCGTCGATACCTCAGGAACTACTGATCGCACAGCGAGCAGATGATGAGATTCGTAAACTTGATTAAATTTCCTGTGAGATTCTTACATTGCTTGATTGAAAAAAAAATTTCTTCCAATTTCAAAATTGGTTCGAAAAAGTACCAAAAAATTGCGTTTTTTTCCTTTTTCAAAAATTGCCCTGCATTTTGCGAATTTTGCGAAAATTGAAATTGTTTCAACGTTTTTCTTTAGTTTAATGTGTGCTGGAACACCGCCTAAATTTTCAAGCCAATCGGTTCGACCGTTTTTTTTTCCCGAACGAACAAAGTTTCAGCAAAAATTAAAGGAACATTTTTTTGTGCCCTAAACACCAATTAATGATGACTAGGGCCGAAAATGTTTTTTCTCCGTTATTTTTCCGTGATTTTTCGTGCAAAATTTGTTGAATTCCATCGAAAAATGAGAACAATGAAAAATGAAGAAAAATCAATGAAAAAATCAAAAAAAACATTTTTTTAAACGAAAAAAAATCGAAAAAAAAATTGTTTGAAAAAATCTGCTGAGTCACTATCTCTCGAAATCAAATGCGATTCCGGTGTTTTTTTTTTCATTTTTCAAATTTTTTTTCCAAGTTTTCTACTGGTTTTTTGAGAACAAAAATTGATTTTTTCATTGATTTTCAAAAGAAGAGAAAATTTCTAATTTTCCATTGATTAAAAGAAAATGAATTTTTTATTTATTAAAAAAAAAATTCGAATTTTTTATTGATTAATGAAAAACAAAATTTCAATTTTTTTATTGATTTTTTCATTGTTCTCATTTTTCGATGAAATTCAACAAATTTTGCACAAAAAAACACGGAAAAATAACGGAGAAGAAACATTTTCGGCCCTAATCATCATTAATTGGTGTTTAGGGCACAAAAAAGTGTTCCTTTAATTTTTGCTGAAACTCTGTTCGTTTGGGAAAAAAAACGGTCGAACCGATTTTCTTGAAAATTGAGGGGGTGTTCCAGCACACACTAAACTATAGAAAAACGTTGAAACATTTTCAATTTTCGCAAAATTCGCAAAATGCAGGGCAATTTTCAGAAAAAGAAAAAAACGCAATTTTTTCGTACTTTTTCGAACCAATTTTAAGATTGGAAGAAAATTTTTTTCCAATCAAGCAGTACAAGAATCTCACAGGAAATTTATTCAAGTTTACGAATCTCATCATCCGCTCGCTGTGCGATCAGTAGTTCGTGAGATATCGACGATTAAAGACAAAAGGGTGTTTTTTGATTCAATCAACAATATCTCAGCAACCAAGGGTCGTAGGGAAAAAAAAAATTGAAGCTAAAAGACCAGGCTACACGATCTTTATAAGGGTTAAGTCGAGAAAATTTTTTTGAAGTCCGTGGAACAAGCTGAAAAAATGAAAAAAAAATTTTTCCACTTTCAACTCTCCTATCTCGTTATAACAAATGGTCATAAAAAATTTTCATCTCAAGGTTTCAAGAGTAGAGACTTCAAGCCTTCCAACGATTTTTTTTTTATTCTGATACGATCATTTTTGGCGAAGTTACAGCCATTTGAAAATCAAGCAAAAAGCTGACAAAATTTACCGTTCCCTTAATTTTTTTTGCTGGGTGTATATATATATTTTTATGTGGTCATTGCAATTAAATTCCTATTTAGAATCTCTATGGTGGTGACTTGGAGTCTCTACTTCTCTTGATTGACACTACTGATTCTCTGATCGAAATTCTTCGTCGGTATTTCTTCTTCCCTGCAATCTTCAATTGCATCTTCCCGTAGGATGTTTCTGTTGATAGATGTTCCTGTAGATTCAGATGGATAGAAAGAAATCCATTCGAGTTCATTGGTGTGCTTTTGAGCTCATCAATTTGCTCCAGCTGTTGTGCAAGTGCTATCGTGCACTTGGCCTTGGTGTCGTTGACATGATTATTCTGCTGAATTACCTGAACAATGAACTTCTGCATCGCCGAATTCGTCATACATGCAAAGTCTTCATGTCAAAAAGTGAATGAACTGTAGGTGATCATGTTTTTACTTTTCTTGACTTGTCCAGATACAGCTACCGTGGAGATGATCAGTTTGATGTCTGTACTCTGCACTTAGCTTCATTCCTTTTCTTCCCCCTTTTGAAAAGAATGTTTCCTAACATTGAATTTGACTTTGGACCTTTACTATTTTTAGATGTGTTAGCCCTGAAGGGGTCGATTTAAATAATAGAATTTAAACGAGAGATAAAATAATTTAATTCTTCATTAACTAAGTATAATTTAAAAATAATACACGTTACTGTTTCGCGAATTAATGGCCAAGACACTTCTCCGGCCATCGTTTATATATTATCCTTTTGGGAATATCTCCGTACAGAAATGGGAATATCTCCGTATCTCCGTATCTCCGTACAGAAATATCGAACACTTGGAAGTTGACCAGTGGTATTTTCACGAGTGTAATGACCCGTAAGCCAACTCTGTGTACACTCACTGTTGACACCTCCTCCATTTTATATATTCCGCCGATTTTTACTTCAAATGGAAAGCTTAAACCTGTTGGCAATTGGGCCCTTTTTGATATGGTTACCAATTGATTTTCCGAGAGGATGTCCGTACTCAGTATCTTTCCTCCAGTATTGGTCAAGAGTTTGATTATCTTCGCAGCATCTCGCAGGACTCCATTCATGACCGCCTCCACTAACATGAAGTGTTCATCCAATGCCACTCGTGTTGTGAGTCGATCAGCTCCAGCATTTAATTGTTTTAGGGCTCTTTTTGTTGTTTCCAGCATGATCTGTTCATTTTGCTGAATAGTTTCCTCTGCACTTCGTAATTGAGATAATGTGGAATTGAGGATTTCGATTTGCTTTCCTGCTGTTTGGAAGTAAGTTGTTTTTTCATTTTCCAGTCGCTCCAATCTCTCATGAATTTCCTGAGCGTCCTCAGCATCCATGGTACCTATCAGCGACTTCACAACAGTCCCTAGGCCATCTATCAGGCCTCGCTTCCTCTTTGCAGGTTCTTCTAGCCCTAGCAATCCTAAGACAAGTTCTTGAGTCTCTTCGAATTCGGAAATCCATTGCTCTGTAATCATTTTGAAATTTTTCCCATGTTCTTTCGCAGAACCATTGTAACTCAAAACTTTTGTCTTCCAAAGATAATCTTTCACTTGATCAGCTCTTCGAATCCAAGGTTCTATGTCGGTTGAAGCTGCTATGGTCCATTGATAGTTGCTGAGATAAAGTTTCCCAATTGGCTCAAAATAAATCCCAGGAGTGTGGACAAATTTCTGTATTATATGTCCCTCCCCCCTTATTTGCAAAAACATGCTTCCTAGCATGGGGATTACCAGAAGTTTCCACAATTTTTTTGCAATACCAGGAAGTTTTTGCGCGCATTGAACTCCAAAATTTCGAGATCGCTGACGCAGCAACAACTTCTGATATAAAAATTCTGCGCTCCAGCCAAAAGGCACAGTTATCCGGAAACCCTCTGGGAAAATGTTCAATCGTGTGAAGAAAAGCAACATACAGAAGAAGCAGAATCCCAGGATTCCGCTAACTGATGCATTGCGGTTACGGTATTCGCCTTCATCTCGAGTTTGCTGAAGATGCCACCAAGGAGGCCACTCCATAGCGGACTGCCCTCGGCTCTCCTCCGGACCAACCCAACGCGCAGCAGTTTCTCCAGCAGCTCGTTCAGCTCGTAGACCAGCGCATCCGTATTCTCGACATGCCAAAGACGATTTTTCTTTGGAATGTTTGGTGAGTACCTCTTTGACTGTCATATATTCCTGATCTATTGACATTTCAATTTTCTCTAATTTTTTCGCAGTTTCACACAATTCAACTGTTTTTTGTGTTTTCAGAAGAGAAGATACCCTTATCGTCGTGGATTCATGAACTTCCAATACCGAAAGCAGATCAGACGTTGGAGAAAAGCGGAAAGAGAAAGGAATTCTCTCCTCTGGAATGCACAGGTACTTGATGATCAAGTATCTGACATTTTCAACTTGCGTGGACTCTTTGGTGAGGAACCAGTCCTCAGCCATGTCACGTGCCTCTCTCTTTTTCTCGGGATCACATCCGATGTTTGATGTGCCGACGTCAGTGTTGTATGTCTCCAGGGTTCTACCTCTTTGAGAAACAGTGGAGTTATGAGAAGAAAATTGTATCTAAAATGTAATACAATTTTAAACGGTTTTTCAATCAACACACTGTTCATCCCATATTTTCAACCATTTTTTCTATCCTCCTTCACAGATGTTTCAATTTGTTCTGAAGCGAAGGGATCATATAGTCATAATTCTAAAAATGGGCGAAGCTGATTCACATGGACTCGGTGTGTCTTCATTTTTTTTCCTGATCGAATTGTGTAATTGACATCAGAATTCTTCTCCACAATAGTATAAAGTCCAATCCAAGGTTGAGTTAATTTCTTTGTTCTTCCACGTCGAACTACGTTGTTTTTCATCAGTACTTGATCTCCTATCTTGAACTCAACTTGTCTGGAATCTTTGTCGTATTGTGTTTTCGATTTTTCTTTCGACTCCGTGACGTTTTCCTTCGCAATTTGCCATGCTGTTCGTAATCGTTCTCGCAACTCTTGTGCATAATCATCATACAAGTACGTTAACCTTGGTGGTTGCTTCACTGACGTTGGAATTTCAGCTTGTTTTCCATAAAGAAGTTCAAACGGTGTCATTTTGGTCGATGTGTGTGGTGTCGTATTATATGTAAACATAGCGTACGGCAACCAATTATCCCAATCGGAATGTTCCTCGTCTATGAAACTTCTCAAATATTCGGCTAACGTACGATGAGATCTCTCCAGAGCTCCATTCGTCTGTGGATGATATGCTGTTGTCTGAATTTTCTTAATTCTCAGTAATTTACAAACGTGTTTAAACAATTCGCTTGTAAAATTTGTCCCTTGGTCTGTGAGTAGTCGCTTAGGCGCTCCATGCTCACAAATTATTTTTTCAACGAAAACACGTGTTATTGTAGATGCTTCTTGGTTCGAGATGGCAATAGCCTTGCTGAATTTCGTAAGAGCGTCTTGAAAGGTTAATATATATTTATTCCCCAGCTCAGACTCCGTCAGTGGTCCCACAATATCCATGGAACACTGTTCGAATGATGTTTCTGGTGTATTTGAAACGACCATTGGCACTTTGGTAGTTTTCCCCAGTTTATTCAGCTGACATTTCTTGCAATTTGTGACGTAATCTTCTATATCTCTCTTCATGCCAGTCCAATGATATTTTAATTTCACTTTATCATACATCCTCTTAATTCTAAGATGTCCTCACAAAGGTGTATCATGATATTCCCGAAGAATTATTGGGATATCAGCAGCAGGTGGAGTCGTCACCTCATCGTTGCTCAATGTTGCTGACTTGTTTTCCTCATTTTCTTCGGTCTCCTTCTTTTGCTGAGCCCGCGTCATAACAAACATTCGACTCAATGCATCAGCATTTGTATTCAGTTTACCTGCTTTATGCACCACCTCGTATTCATACTCTCCTAGTTTTAATCGCCAATGCATTAATCTTGATCCTGGATCCTTGACGTTGAAAATCCATTTCAGAGGTCGATGATCAGTGATGACATAGAACTTCTTCCCATAGAGATAAGGTCTGAAGTGTTTCACGCCCCAAACGATAGCCAATAGTTCTTTTTCTATTGTGCTATAATTCGTCTCTGCTTTATTCAATGTTCTACTAGCGTAAGCGATGGGCAAGTCCTTGCCAATTTCTCCTTGAGAAAGAACTGCTCCGATGGCTCTATTAGACGCATCTGTTGTTAATAGAAATGGCTTAGTAAAATCTGGATACTGGAGAATCGGTGCTGTTACTAGCTTCTCCTTCAAAGTATCGAAAGCAAGTTGCTCTTTGTCACTCCAAGTTCATTTCGTTTCCTTCTTCAAGAGTTCGGTAAGTGGTTTAGCTATTTTAGAAAAATCTCTTATGAATTTTCTGTAATATCCTGCTAATCCTAGAAATGACATGACTCCTTTAGCATTTTTCGGTACAGGTGTTTTGAGCGTGTTGATTTTATTCGTGGATTTCCAGGGTGGATTGCAGGAGGCGATTAATGGTAGTGAAAAAGAAGTAATAGTTGAATTACACTGAGCCGCAAGGCAAAACCGTTTTATTTGGAAAAAAAGCCTGCTCGTCGATAGATAATATAAAGTTGAATAAATAGACGAATTGTTGACGATTACACAATAGTTGAACAAACTAGTTGAATTGAACTACACCTGAGACCAAACTTTGAGAATATAGAAAATATTAACACTTGATATAATTATAGAGTTTTCACGATGAATAAATTAGTTGATGCGTCTAGATTGAACGTTCAAACGCAAGAGAGTGTTGGAGAGGGAAGATTTCGTCTTCTAGCCGAGGGCCAAGGTGTCACGGACCCCCTCTCCCTCGGTCAGGTGACCATTGAGAATTTGGTTACGTTTTAAACAACAGGAAATTCCTTTACTGTCTCAATTTTAGTTAGATCCGTTTTTACACCTTCTTGACTTATCACATGTCCTAGATAAACGACCTCTTTCCTCAGGAATTACATTTATCTGGCTGTAATCTGAGATTTGCTTCTTTCAATTTTTGCAAAACTTCTCGTAGTCTTTCATTGTGTTCTTTGAGAGTAGCTCCAAATATTACGATGTCATCCAAGTATACAAAGCAACGTAAGCCTTGTATTCCGGCTAAAACAGAATTCATCAATCTCTGGAACGTAGCAGGCCCACCTTTGACCCCAAAAGGCAATCTATTGAATTCATAGTGTCCCAGTGGTGTTGAGAAGGCAGTTTTACATTTATCCTCCTCTTTAACTGGAATCTGATGGAATCCAGAGGCCAAATCTAGTGTTGAGAAATACTCTGCTTTTCCCAGTTGATCTAAAATTTCTGTAATATTTGGTATTGGAAATGAATCTCCAATAGTGATCTCATTTAATCTTCTGAAATCCACAACAACCATCAGTTTAACCTTTCCAGAGGCATCAGGCTTCTTTGGAACAACCAGCAATGGTGCGTTCCATTGGCTGTGACTTGGTCGCACAACCCCGTTCTCTAGCATCTCTTTCACCTGACGCTCGACTTCTTCTTTCTGTGCATGCGGCAAACGATGTGGACGTACATTCACAATGGGCTTATCTGGCATTGTAGGGATAGAATGTTCCAAGTGATTGGTAATTCCAGGTGAATCTCCTGGAAGCTGTACGATGGAATTGTAATCTTCCAGAATCTCGAGTATGCTCTCCTTTTCTTCTTTGTTCAAGTCATCTAATCGTAGATTTCCATGCAAGAGCTTAATCCGATCTTTCTTCACTGATGTCCCTCTCAATTGCATAATTTCAACTGCGTCACAGTTAGGTAATTCTTCCAAGTCAACAGTTGGAGTATCCAAATAAACATTTTCGCTCGTAATATTAATTACGCAAACGATTGCTCGATTATTTTTTGCTTCTGTCAGACATTCTCCAAGAAAAATTCCTTCCTGTAATTCTCTTTTTTTTACAACACCTCGTTCTCCATTTTTTACCGTAGCCCAAATTAATTTATCAGTTCTAGCCTCGATTTTTAGAGGTTTCCTCCCCCTGAGGAAGTTCAAACTTACTCCATTAATAGAGACACTTTGTCCTGGACTTATTGTGATTTTCAAGTCTTCAGCCTCAATAAAGTCTTCCCCCAAGATTCTTCCTATGCATGGAAAATTGTCCGGAACAACGTGAAACAGATGTCCCAATTCCTCTCCATTTATTTGCAGATAAAGTATTACAGTACCAATTGTTGTAACGTCAGTATCTCCTATTCCTCTCAGTAGTGTGTTCCCTGAATTTATTTTGACATCATCTTGTAACAGTCCGGATTTGATGACGGATGCAGACGCTCCTGAATCCCATAGAAACATCGTTGACTCTTTCAATCCTTTAGCTGGAAAAATCAGATGATTTTTTTGTGATGATGGATCTCTTGCCTTTATCATTCTTTTTTGTACAGCATTCTGACTGGATTCTTCCTCTTCTTCTACTTTTACCATTTGAATTTGAAAGGCTCCTACTGGTAAAGTATTTTCCTTCGCTGTAGCGTCGTTCCTCTTTTTGGAATTATTCAGATTTTGAGTCGTTGCATTATTGACCTTGTTTGGTGCTCCATTCTTTGCTTCAAGAATTGCAGATTCTTGTAGCCCCAATTTCTTTTTTAATCGGTAACAATTCATTGCATCATGCCCTGAATGTCCACAATATTTGCATGCTTGCGTAAAAGCGTTGACGCTGCGACGGTCAGCAACTGGTAATATTGTTTTAGGTCGACCTCCTTTGCCATTTTTGCAATCTCTTGCAACATGACCCAACTGACCACAATTGAAACAACCTCCTCCAGATGATTGTCTCCCCATTGATTGTCTGCTACTCCCCTGAGAATTTCTATTACTATTATTACTAGTATTCCCAGTAGGCTTATATCTTCCCCCCAAATTGTTGGAAATAGTTTTCTCTAGTTCGATGGCCCCAATGCAAGATTCATGCAAGGTTTTATAATTGTCAGCCCTTACAAGAATTTGCACTTGGCCTCGCAAACCTTGTTCAAAATTAGCCTTTGCTAGGGTCAAAATCCCTCTTCTCAGGCCTTCTCTTCCATTTTCACCCAGATCTGTGTTAACGGTTTGGATTGCTTCAACCAACTCCATTGTTACGCGCTCTGCGCGTGCTGCGAACTTGCTCACATCCTCTTCAGGTCTCTGCTGCAGCTTATTAAAATCTACTTGTAGACCGATGAGAGATGTAGTTCTTCCAAATAATGCCTCCAGTTCCCGTTTCAGCTCCTCAAAACTTGACACTTCTTTATGTTTTAATTGGGTGAGTGCTTTACTCTTTAAATCTTCTTTTTCTCTTTGTTCTGCTTGAAGTATACCTTCTGCAAGATCTAATTGTCGCAAAACGTCATCTGCTAGGGCTCCTCTCTCGGTGTCATTTTCCCAAGCTAGACGCATTTCATTGCGCAATCGATCGTTTTCTTTTCTGAGCTGTTGTTCGATAGTGAGTTCTGGCGTAAAATTTCCAACTAATAAAGATCCTCCCGGAACTGAAAACGGTGTCCTCAAGTTAGGAGTACTGAATTGTTCTTCCTAGACTGGCGAACCCTCTACATCCTGACGTGCAGTTGAATTCCCTACTTGACCATTGATGGTCCTCACTCCTGTGACGTCTGCAGTTTCTCTGTCAACTCCATCCATGTTGTTGAGCAGGCTTCCGTCAAACGATTGATTATAAGTACGTTGAGTTTCCACTCCCCGTGAATATCTTTCGTTATTTTGTTCTTCTGCAGACTCCTGGGTTTCTGACACAGCGCTCAAATTCCCAAAATGTAATGTTCTCCTTGCGGCAGGGCGCATCTGATTTAGTGCACCACGCAAATTACCGACAATCCCTGAGAACGATGTCTGACTCATTCAAAATCGATACACCTTCTTTGAGAAAGAAATATAATTATTATCGATCTCAACAGAAAATGAATCAGCTGTCTGTTTCCAAAGACTCTTCTGCTGATTCCTCACGTTATATGATAACGTCTAGTTCTTCTCTCGAGAGTAAAAAAAACAATAGTAACGCAAAACTTGAATAAAAAACTCAAAAAATTCCTCTCTTCGTAAAATTCTTGACAGTGGTTGACCAGGCCGCTGTCTAAACTTCGCTGCCACCAAAATGTTAGCCCTGTAGGGTTTGATTTAAATAATAGAATTTAAACGAGAGATAAAATAATTTAATTCTTCATTAACTAAGTACAATTTAAAAATAATACACGTTACTGTTTCGCGAATTAATGGCCAAGAGACTTCTCCGGCCATCGTTTATATATTATCGTTTTGTTGACGCCTTCGGTGTTGCATTACCTCACTCCCAGTGACAACGCAAGGAGGTGGAGTAAGACTTGAAGTGCTGAGCTTGCACTTCGTAGCCTTACCAATGCCACTTATTTTGCTTATCATTTCTTAATAAAATGGAATCTTATTTTATATATTATTTGGGTCATAACAGATGCATTACCAATTAAGTTTCAAATATAAATTGGTGTGATTCCGATGGAATTCGCTACCATTTGAATTTCAATGTACGTAGCTATTATTGACAGCGCATTGAAATGAATGAAAACTTCTGGCAAATTTGATTTCCGTATTTTCATGTAAACAAGTGCTGTAATCATCCGTAGTGAATTAAGATGAGTTATATTTTAGATAAGTATTCAGTATGTGCTAGTAATCTCCACATCTGCAAAGAGTATCCCCAAATTATCTGGCCTCCAGTTAAAGAATAAGCGCTGTCAGGATCACTCAAACACCGTTCAGTACAACGTCATCTTCGGATGTTAGTTCGTTGTTGTCCAGGCTATACAGGGTGACGTTTCCACTAATGTTACAAAATGAGTGAAAACGTAGAGTAAAAAATCCTGAACATGTTGTCGCAAAAATTAATTTTTTATGATAATTAACTTTTAAATTATTAATGAAAGAATTTTGATATTTTTCGGCCAATAAAAGCGAATAGAATGGCCGCCATAAAGATGAAAGATCCGTGATATTAACAAATGTCTATAATGCCGGCGTTCAGAGTGAATGAGTGACATTTCTACGTTCGGAATATAGCTTCTCAACCTTTCTGCTGTCATTCAAGATTTTTGATGTTTGATCAATTCGAAGATCAATAGAAAAATAGAAGTCATAGGACAAAATGATTAAAATGAACAGCAAATGACCATTGAGGACCCCCTCTCCAATCTTTAATTGAGAATGATTAATTTTTCTTTTGCATTATCATTTCCCATAAAAAATAATTTTTCAATGTAAAAGATTCATACAATGAATGCGACAATGTTTGCAACAATAAATGCGACAATCAATGCAACAAGTTATGCGACAGTCGGTGCAACAATGAATGCGATCGTTGCATTAATTGTTGCATTTACTGTCGCATTTATTGTTGCACTAGTTATTGCAAACATTGTCTCATTCATTATATGAATCTTTTACATTAAAAAATGATTTTCTATGGGAAATAATTATGCAAAAAAAAAGTAATAATTCTTAATTAAAGATTGGAGAGGGGGTCACCAATGATCATTTGCTGTTCATTTTAATCATTTTGTCATATAACTTCTATTTTTCTATTGATCTTTGAATTGATCAAACATCGAAAATCTTGAATGACAGCAGAGAGGTTGAGAAGCTATATTCCGAACGTAGAAATGTCACTCATTCTCTTTGAACGCCGGCATTATAGACAATTGTTAATGTCACGGAACTTTCATGTTTATGGCGGTCATTCTATTCGCTTTTATTGGCCGAAAAATAGCAAAATTTTTTCATTAATAATTTGAAAGTTAATTATCAGAAAAAATTAATTTTCGCGACAACGTGTTCAGGATTTTTTATTCTACGTTTCCAGGCTTTTGTATAGTATAAGGGTACCTGGTGGTATACTCTGTAAGTTTCAAAATTTCCCGCTAAATCGTGATCATAACAATAATTACTTCTTCAATATACACGGCTTCAATATAGAGACATTGTTTGGGTCAGTGACCACAGACAAATTAATTTTTCTTGACCGCATGGTGCCGATTAGGAGTGACTACAAGTGCCGGTTTGAGAAAAGTGAGAAAACATCAAGTACACATTATTCTACAACATCAAGTAAGGAAAATTGACATTTAACACATGCATAACATCGGTATCAACATGTTAATACATGAATTTCTTGAAAAGTGTAATAATAAAAATATCCTCATTAAGTTTTTGATGGAAAAAAGAGTGTTACGCAAAGGGTTGGGTTGCCCTTCTTGCTTAAAGGATTGTTCAATTAGTAAAGATAATTTTCTCTTTATTTCTAAAAAAGTTAACGGGAGTAGAAAATGTAATACAAAGATTTCTATCTTTAGAGACACTATTTTTGAAAAAATGAGAATGGATATTTGTGATTTTCTCATATTTTTTGCATTTAAACTTGTTTTCCATCCAACACAACGTACTCTTCAAGTACATTGTGACATATCTCCTAATACTGCTGTCAAGTTGAACCATAAGTTCAGAAATTTATGTAAAATACATTATTTCCAAAATTTACGGAAAATCGGTGGTGATGAAATTGTTGAAATTGACGAGACAAGAATTGGTCCTGGTGAAAATTCAAGTAGATCAAGATTGGGTTATTGGGTTGTGGGGGGTATTGGCAGACAAAGCAGAAGAATGTTTGTAGCTTTGGTTAAGGGTAGATCCAAAGAGATTCTACACCAAATCATCAAAAAATACGTAATAGCAGGTACAACAGTACATACAGATTGTTGGTCCTCATACTGTGGACTTTCGGTTCATGGATACAAACACTTTACTGTCAACCACACACACAATTATGTGGATCCATATTCTGGGGTCTATACTCAAAATATCGAGAGTTCATGGTATAACTTAAAAACCAGTTTACCAAAGAAAGGGTTAAAGAAACAATATTTCTTGGAACATTTTGCCGAATTTTATTTCCGACAAAGAAACAATCCTAAACAAATTCTTGAGGTCTTTCTCGATTTACTAAGAACAACCACCCCGGATGAACTTGAGGCTGCATCTGATTGGTCTGATTCTGAACACATGTTCAACATGAATTTTGATGAATGATACACATGAGTGGTTTTGAATGATTACAAGGTATGAATGGTTCAAGTGAATTTAATGATGAAAGGTCAGAAAAACATGTTCCTACTTCTATCTGCCTTTTGAGAGGAATAAATGGACTTAACAACTTTAACAAGGAGTGAGACTGGTTGTGTGGTGAAAGTGAAGTTTTTTCATTAACTTTTGTATTAAATATATTTTTTAAAACAAACAATTGCCTATGAAGAGGGGCGGAGTAAAGGGAAAAGATCTCAATTTCATCATCATTAATCATTTTCATAACTTGGACCGGGTGAAACAGAAGTTCCATCGTAAGATGTTGAGCTGCAGGTACCAAATTAACGGTCTCCATTTCCATCAACTGTTGGACTTGTCGGCTATTACAGCGTCAAGTTCCAGCACATTTTTTGGAACCTGAGCCCCTCCACGTGCACGCCGTGGTTCTGCTAGCATGACGGAGTGAGGGTAGCGCGATAGAAGCATGCATGTTCGAGGTCAACAGCTTGTGCGTCCTTCACACTTTTGTTTAACTGAACATAAGTGTCAATGACCCACAAGTTGAACATTAATTACTTGTTTTTCTATGACACTATCATATAGTCATCTTCATCCACTACTATTTCACTTAATATCAACAATATAAACATGTTCATATAAGATTTTGTAGGTTATCACTAGGGGACAGCTGTACTATATCAAAGCCCGTTTCCACTCATTTTGTAACAATAGTGGAAACGTCACCCTGTATACGCTTCTACTGTCGAAATTTCCAATGCGTTGAAGCGAACGAACTGGTGAGTTTTTCAGAGCAGAATCAAAATGGTCCTTTCTCATTTCGCCTCTTCAATAGTAATCATCTCACTTGTTATAGGGCTTCACTCGATAGCCGCAAGGTCCTTTTTCTGCTATTAGTGATTGGTGCCAAGAAAGAGAATGAAAACCTGCCAAAATCACTCGCTCTTGTCGAATCCTGTCGAGTCAGAAAGTGGCTGTTCCTTGCCATCTGCTGAGTGTACGGCAATTCCTCAAAAAAGGATCCATTCCTCCTTACTGCATCTTGTGTGATGGCTATTGTTATGGCGTGCCTGGATATATTCTGTTGGAGGAAGGAGAGTGGAGAATTTATCTCGGATATGATCGTTTGGGTGCTCTCGTCAATCAGTCCGTTTTCGACATTTTCTACCCGCCTAATCAATGATCTCTGCATAAAACATGTTCCTTGTGTGAGAGCTTCATCTGGACCACTTCTACCTTCCAAATTGATGAATAGTTTATTGATCTTAGTATTTATTCTTGTTATATATAACTGTACTGTCAAATTTATTGTTATTGTAAAAAATAAATCAAGTACTCGACTACCCTTAAAAGTATCTAATAGATCCTCCTCACAATTCCCAAAATTATCTTTATCCTTAAAATAAGGATATTTTAGCGAATCCTTGTGTCTCAAATTGTTTTATGGATTAGGAATCCATAAAAGTGTGAGAGTTTCATTTTCGTCGAATATTCTTCTGGAATTTTATTGAATATCATTTCAATCGTTGATGCTCCGTCCGTACGAACGTTAAAGAATGCACGCGTCAGCATTTTTGACTCAGTGCATCGCCCCATGGTCGTCCGCTGCCGTAATTTGATCTCCGCTTCACCTAATCTCTTCATTGAAATTTTATTTGAATTGTTATTTTACAAATAATTGTTCTGACACGGTTTTGATGTATTACTTCTTGTGGTTTCCTTTTTGCCTGATACTTTTCGACAGTTGTAACGAGTGTATCATCAATTTCAAGGGCTTCAAAAGGCTCTGTTATTTTTCAATTATGCACTCCCATCATCGTAGAATTTCCTGGCTCTAGTATTCCTCAGCAGCTGTTGTTGATTCGAACTTCATCTCAATTACTTTTCAGCCGAATGGAATGGACTGAAAAGACGTAATGCATTCTTCTCCATCTTATATCCATGTATTGCATTTATATCCATACTCACTGTTATAAATATTCCGTGAAACATCTTCAGATCAGGACTTTGGTTATCCTATCAAACTCACTACCAAAGATGGTTTCTGGCTCTGATTGAGATCTTAGAATATGAGTAATAGTTTGGTCAAGTATCTTTTCGAATTGATGAAGTTGAACGGCCTGTGACGTAAGAACCTTTAAATTTTTTTTTTTAAACTCGTCCTCATTCTTATCTACACCCAGCAAAAAAATTAAGGGAACGGTAAATTTTGTCGGTTTTTTGCTTGATTTTCAAATGGCTGTAACTTCGCCAAAAATGATCGTATCAAAATTGAAAAAAAATCGTTGGAAAGCTTGAAGTCTCTACTCTTGAAATCTTGAAATGAAAATTGTTTATGACCATTTGTTATAACGAGATAGGAGAGTTGAAAGTGGAAAAAATTTTTTTCTTTTTTTTTCATTTTTTCAACTTGTTCCACGGACTTCAAAAAAATTTTCTCGACTTAACCCTTATAAGGATCGTGTAGCCTGGTCTTTCAGCTTCAATTTCTTTTTTTTTTTTTCCCCCACGACCCTTTGTTGCTAAGATATTGTCGATTGAATCAAAAAACACCCTTTTGTCTTTAATCGTCGATATCTCAGGAACTACTGATCGCATAGCGAGCGGATGATAAGATTCGTCAGCTTGAATAAATTTCCTGTGGGATTCTTGCACTGTTTGATTGAAAAAATTTTTTTTTCCAATTTTAAAATTGGTTCGAAAAAGTACCAAAAAATTGCGTTTTTTTCCTTTTTTGAAAATTGCCCTGCATTTTGCGAATTTTGCGAAAATTGAGAATGTTTCAACGTTTTTCTTTAGTTTAATGTGTGCTGGAACACCCCCTAAATTTTCAAGCCAATCGGTTCGACCGTTTTTTTTCCCGAACGAACAAAGTTTCAGCAAAAATTGAAGGAACACTTTTTTGTGCCCTAAACACCAATTAATGATGATTAGGGCCGAAAATGTTTTTTCTCCGTTATTTTTCCGTGATTTTTTGTGCAAAATTTGTTGAATTTCATCGAAAGATGAGAACAATGAAAAAAACAAAAGAACAATAAAAAAATTGAAATTTTGTTTTTCATTAATCAATAAAAAATTCGATTTTTTTTTAATCAATAAAAAATTCAATTTTTTTTTAATCAATAAAAAATTCAATTTTTTTTAAATCAATAAAAAATTCAATTTTTTTTTTAAATCAATGGAAAATTAGAAATTTTCTCTTCTTTTGAAAATCAATGAAAAAATCAATTTTTGTTCTGAAAAAACCAGTAGAAAACTTGGAAAAACAATTTGAAAAATGAAAGAAAAAACACCGGAATCGCATTTGATTTGGAGAGATAGTGACTCAGCAGATTTGTTCAAACAATTTTGTTTTCGATTTTTTTTCACTTAAAAAAATTGTTTTTTTGATTTTTTTATTGATTTTTCTTCATTTTTCATTGTTCTCATTTTTCGATGAAATTCAACGAATTCTGCACGAAAAATCACGGAAGAATAACGGAGAAAAAACATTTTCAGCCCTAATCATCATTAATTGGTGTTTAGGGCACAAAAAAGTGTTCCTTTAATTTTTGCTGAAACTTTGTTCGTTCGGGAAAAAAAAACGGTCGAACCGATTGGCTTGGAAATTTAGGGGGTGTTCCAGCACACATTAAACTACGGAAAAACGTTGAAACATTTCCAATTTTCGCAAAATTCGCAAAATGCAGGGCAATTTTCAAAAAAGGAAAAAAACGCAATTTTTTGGTACTTTTTCGAACCAATTTTAAAATTGGAAGAAAATTTTTTTTCAATCAAACAGTGCAAGAATCTCACAGAAAATTTATTCAAGTTTACGAATCTCAGCATCCGCTCGATGTGCGATCAGTAGTTCCTGAGATATCGACGATTGAAGACAAAAGGGTATTTTTTGATTCAATGAACAATATCTCAGCAACAAAGGGTCGTAGAGAAAAAAAAAAAAAAAGAAATTGAAGCTGAAAGACCAGGCTACACGATCCTCATAAGGGTTAAGTCGAGAAAATTTTTTTGAAGTCCGTGGAACAAGTTGAAAAAATAAAAAAAAATAAAAAAAAATTTTCCACTTTCAACTCTCCTAACTCGTGATAACAAATGGTCATAAAAAATTTTCATCTCAAGATTTCAAGAGTAGAGACTTCAAGCTTTCCAACGTTTTTTTTTCATTCTGATACGATCATTTTTGGCGAAGTTACAGCCATTTGAAAATCAAGCAAAAAACTGACAAAATTTACCGTTCCCTTAATTTTTTTGCTGGGTGTATTTACTGGGTCGATATCTGCTGTTGAATTCGCATAATTCTGCCCACAATTCTGATGAGTCAAAAATCTTCCTGCTTACGACCAATCGTTTCCAGATATGTCTTGAGACTGATCAGTTGCTCCTACCCTCAAGGATGGTACCAATTGATTTTAGATATGGTGGTTATATTTTCTACTTAGTGTCTTCTCACTCCCTAGAAAGTCGAAGTCTAAGTTCACTCAACATACTCCAAGCTTCGCACTCTCTTTACGCGCCTGACACATTTTTTTTTACGTCCAAGTAGTCTTTGACTCTATCAAGTCATTTTTTCCTCCGTTGTTAACTTTAGTATTATGTAATTCATGGGATCGACTACACTTGAATACCAATATGCTTTCAGTGTGTGCGAGTGATGTCAATCGTTTTTCTGCGTCCTGCAGGAGCATGCATTTTTCGATCCTGCCTTTGAAAATGTTTATCAAATAATTGGTATGAGCAACAGTTTACTAGATGATTATTCCCTCTATAGTTTCTTTCTGTCTCCAATTATTTCTCCTCAAAGTATCCCCTCAGAAGTCTTCCCCTATTGAAAAGCCTTCAAACTCTTCAGATGAATTAAAAATCAATTTCTCATGTTTCTTATCCAATTTTTAAATGAGATTTCATTAATTTCATCTAATGATTTCGTTTCAAGGAACTCAATGATGCTGTAATTCATTAACTTCTCACTCTCAATGGAAGAAAACACGGCTCATTTGTTATTGAACTTCCATCCAAATTCAAATTTATAATTTCAAATCTAGTAGATTTTGTGTTTTGACAAAATAGACATTTTTCAGCCACTGAATTTCGTCGTGTTTCTCATTGACTGATTCTTGAAATTCAGCGAAATCAGCATCCATGAGTAGTTGACCTGTTATAAGGCCTTGCTGAAATCTATGAAATGGTCTTTTCTCGATGACACATTCACATCTTGTTACCGTCATCCTAGATACTTCCTCTATATTTGATGTCATATGAATCCTTTTCTCATTTTTTTTTACTCGAGAATGCTTCATTTTTTTCGTATGACTGTTATTTCTCGGTATTCCTTGAGGCTGGTCACTATCTGAATGTCAACTAATTTAATGACTCCACCTTGAATTGAATGCTGACTCAATAAATTTTGACATCGTTCTTCTCCTGTTTTATTCTGAATTCGTATTATGCAATCGCCTGAATTTGCAGTATTATTCATTCCTTAAATACCAACTTATTTTTATGTTGTACTGATTCGATCATCCATAATTTCAATCGCAGTTGTGTATCCCTTAAGAGAATGAATGTTCCGATGCTACTTTTCATGTGAGATGTCTATTGGAGATATTTTTCAATTTTCTGATACCGAATGATTGGTACAGTCAATAATTTCCTCAATAATTGTGTCCTGGAATATCGTACGTTTTCTCCCAGCATCCGTATAAGATCAGTGTCATTTGATTCGATGAATAATTCAGATTTTTCTTTTCAGATGAATCAACTCATTAAACGCAATTTCTTGTTTTTCTCGTTAAACACTTTTAGAAAATTCCGCTCCATATTGATGTCATAACTCCTACTCCGTGGACTCGACGATGTTGTAATCCATATCAATTGAAAACAAATACGGGTTATTAAACTGCTATCTCAATAATTTCAGCTCATTCCTCATCGATTTGTCCTCTCAAACTGGATCCCAATACTAATGTCATTGTGTTGTTTGAAATTTAGCGAAATCGAAGTCCACAAGCAGTTGACATGTTCTAAAATCTATGAATTAGGCTTTCGTTGATGCAGGAGTAATCTTTTCTTGTTATTGAAGCTCTTGGATATTCATTGTTGATCGATGTTATAACCTTAACCTTCCGCAAATGAAAACAGCTTATCTGGTTCTTTTCCATTATACGGGCATTCAACTTGCCTGCATAGATTATTCTTCCTTGGGATCTTAGTCAGTATTTCAGTGGTAATTCAGCCTCGTAAGATCCTTCAGTAATCTCAAAAATCATTTCTTGGAATTTCAGAATTCTGGTTTAAATCTTCCTGTGTACAGATAACTGGTTTGTCCGTTATTGAATTGTCCAGACATTCCTTGTGAATTATCTCGATCTTCTCTGGCTGATTTCCCTCTACACAATTTAATCTTCTTCCAGCTCTGAATTAACTTGTTGTCCAGTCATGCATCTTCTACGTTCTTATATTTTACGGAAACTGAAGCTTGCCCATTTATTTGTAGAACTTTTTCTGGCTTGTTTTTTACGTTAGAATCTTCTCATTGAAGGGAGTTCCCTTCGAGAATCCCTCCTGATCATAGAAATTCATTGGATGTCCCAAACCTTCTTCCAAATTTATGATATCTTTTCCCAATGTCAAGACTTTTTTTCAGCAATTCCTAGAACTACATCGGCGTCATCTATTATTGGAACTCCATTATCTAATTTCTCAATCTTGATCGATGAAATCATAGCACCAGATCTACTGAAAACATTGTTTGTTTCCTGAGTTGTTGGGAACTCAAGATGACTTTTTTTTTTCTCTCTATGTCAACAACACTGGCTGATTTTATCATTCGTTGTGTTTGTGTACTGTAACGTACCCCTTTGGTACTTGTCCACGAACCAGAGAGACTTATATACTAAAGAATCAAATAACGTAGACGAAACAGGTTATTTTATGCTCCAAAGAAACTTGTTTATTCTCTTTTATGTCCATTAATGATTTGTCTTCTAGAGAAGCATGTATCCTCTTTACAATAATAAGTATTTTTATGTTATTATATGTCGGGCCCGCCGATCTCCTTTGACTTGGTTTTTAATTTATTCTTTGGCCTCCTTTTTGTCCGTTCGTTCGCACCTATGAAACAAAATATTATAATTAACGTTCGGGCTTGTCACCGTCGCGTATGTCGAGAGGAACGCTAAGGCTTATCACCGTTGCGTATATAAATGTTAGGGACACTCGGGCTCTTTAACGTCGTGTGGAGAACGCTTGGGCTTAGCACCGTTGCGTGATGTGCTCCCGGCCGCTGCTGGCAGTGGACTGCCACTTCTCGGGTCTGCAGGCTCCTTATATGTCCGTGGGTACTAGTGGCGCCGAACCCCCACTCTTGGCTTTCCCCTCCAATGGCCTCTGCTGCGGATCTCCTATTGGCCGGCTTCTCCGTGACTCCCGCCAGTGGTGGTGGGGAAAAGAGGAAAGAAACACTTGGGCTTACCACCGTCGTGTGAAGGAAGGAACGCTAGGGCTTAACACCGTCGCGTAGACACTCGGGCTTGTCACCGTCGTGTTGAGGAAGGAACGCTAGGGCTTAACACCGTCGCGTAGACACTCGGGCTTGTCACCGTCGTGTTGAGGAAGGAACGCTGGGGCTTAACACCGTCGCGTAGACACTCGGGCTTGTCACCGTCGTGTTGAGCCGTTGAAGGCTCGAGGGAAAGTGAGCTCTCACTGCGATGGGGGCTCCCTATATACTCGTGGCGCGGACGCATGCGCCTCTGCGTTTCCCCCACTCACTCACTATTGACCAATCGTGAGTCAGTGGGTTTTTCGCTGTTGCCCGTTACAGTACACACTTTGGGATTCCACTTTATTCCGTATGCCATGATGCGATGAATTTTTCTTGACTGCTGGCTGAATTTTTGTAATTTTTGAGCTGACTCATCTTTTTCTCCGTCAGTGAAATTGTTTACTTTTCTCGCTGTACTACATTCATTGTTTTCGGCTGTCGCAATATGTGATGACATCGAAGTTCCGACTTCTATATTTGACTTACGGCACTGACGACTATTATGATTACTCAATAAGCAATGTTTGAACTTTTTCAGAAATTGTTTCGTCAAACTTGTTATTTGGTTAATTAGCCTCTTGATTACACTGGTCTCTTGGTAAGAATCTACACTCTGCAGTAGTGCATTTTCCTTTTGTTCAAGTGAAACAATTTTTGAACCTGGTCTGACGTCATTGTATGTCTAATTTCATTCCTGCGACGTCTTGTAACATTGTCTCTTTTTTTCCTGGAAGGCTCCAGGTTTTGAATGTTGTAGCCACATTTTCACCTATATTTCCTTCCTCTTTGCTTTTTTTTCTGTATCAATCCTTGAGCTATTTCATGCTTTGTCGTTACTGCTGAGTTATGCACTACGACTTGCTTGAAGTTCTGTGCTCGTTATTTATTGCCGGAACATTGAATTGGCTGTTCTAACCCTAATTCAAGAGCAAATCTTGGCTATACTCATAGCTCTCTGTTCAGCGCGAGCTGCAATTGAGCTAACACGCTCATCTGTTCTCCGGTGAAGGCCACTAAATTAAAGATGTTGTTCCATTAAAGTTTCAACCCCGATTCCTGTCACTTTTGTACTCCCGTACTCAGACTTTGCCAGAATTATGTTCTCTCTACAATATTGACAATCTTTTGCAGCATGGCCCAGTCGACCGCAATTGCAACAACCTGTTCCTGATGATTGTCTCCTAATAGATTTTCTGCTGCCTTCCTGAGAATGTCTATTACTATCATTATGAGCGCTCCCAGTAGACTTGTATCTCTCCCGAATTGTTGAGAATAGTTTCCTCTTCTGCCGGCCGGCCCTAAAAAGCTTGTACCTTTCGTACTATGCTCAAAACTGTGGGCATCACTATTTTATGTCTTCTTGACTAGTGATTCCCTAGACACTGGTACGTCTGCCAAGTGTCCATCTGTGACTGGATCCTTTTTTTCGAAAACTTGACATACTGGTCCGTGACGTTTGCACTCCAACCATACATCCATTTGCTATTGACACGCTGGCCAAATCTTCAAAAACTTACATACTTGTCAACGACGTGGGCCCCGTCTAAATGTACTCTGTCTCCGTTTGAGACGTAACTCCTTCAGGTTCTAATGGAAATCATCTATGATTCTCCTCCCCCTTCCGGAGACACGATTTTAACTGTGTTATCAGCTTAAAATCCTGCACTATTCTTCCGAATAGATTTGGTCATTCAAAAAGTCGCTTGGTACGATTTGAATGTTTTCTTGTTGGATAACAAGTATGACGTGAAAGGTTAAGAATGACAAATGTTATGTCATTCAATGCTAGTTACTTTCAACCAATAATCTTAGCTGAGCTTTCGCTGCCAATAACCCCTACGACTTTCTATCCGACGATAGACTTGTTTCCTCCTTGAAAGCGAGGTGGTTTGAGTCCTCTTCTCTTGATCTATCTAGCAATAGTCTATCCGAAGATAGTTGCTCTCATGATGAAAGCGATTTTTCCAAAGTTCACCAAGTTATTCTTGTACTCACTGTAGTCGTCGGCAATGGTTGATCAGTCCTTGCCTTCGAAGAAATCCGCTGCCACCAAATGTTAGGACTGGAATTGGTCCAAGAGTAGGTTCTTTGGGTTTATCTGTAGAGATACCCTCTACAATGAGTAGATACTTTAACTCGGTGGCTTATTAGAAAAGAATAAATGTTTATTTGATTTAAATGATTAATTAATATCCATTATGTATAATAAAATATAAAAATAACAGGTACCAGTCTCCGAGGTGACTGGTACAATGACACACTGTCGTGTCTGGTTGAGAACTGACCTGTCGAACATCAGTGAGTTCAATTCTTATAGTCAATTATCAGTGTCACATTGCAACATGATTGTACATGTAGCAATGAGACGCTGAGTCAAATAATATGTGAAGTAAGTTGAACTCATTAATGTGTTCAACTTCTTTACTGTAATTATGAAATAATTAAATAATTTTGCATAATGCTTATGGGGCATAACAACAGGTCAACATTGATATGGGGAAAAACTCCCTGAGTCTGCGAATTCTTGAGCGGTTTCATTTTTCCACTTTAATATAAAAAATAAAAGGAAAGCTTCCAAGAATTGGGGGCTGTTAGGTCCAGAATAATTTTCGCTATCATCGGTGTTGCGCATTGTTTTATTTGCAATACTTCCTTCTTCGCACATGAAGTTTGTCATGAAAAGTATCAACAAAATTTGTAATAATTCAATTAAGTTCATTATGTCATAATTTGAATCGAGTTTTCTAGAACAAATTTACTGATGAATTGACATTTCAACATTTCAGAATGTGGAAATGTTGAACTCATTAATTGCTCGATGTATCAATTCATACCGAAACTGCTACTCTTTCGCAGCGTTAGCAATTTCGTAATATTGAGTAATAACGAATTACCGAAGTTTACGACTGACCGAATTTCCAAAGGATGGTCAGTCTTGTTTGTGCCACCGAAATATTCAAATTAAAAACTTCTTCGGGATTTAACTGCGAAATTGATCTTTTCCTGCAAATGAGCTGTCAGATCATTCATTGTGAATAAAGTGACGAATGTCAAGTTGTGACATCAGGAACTGGGTTTATTGTGATCTTTAATCGAGTGTAGCCGTGTCAATCCCAATTAAAAAAAGTGCAATTAATTAAGAATTATCTTAAGTGAAAAACAAGAACTCAAAATACAAAAACATTTAACAAACAAAATATTCAATCCGTGGAATCCGATTATCTTTGGTTGAAGCTCATCAACGCAGAAGAATAATCAAGGATCTACATCTAGCATTAAGAAATAAGGATTATTAAGAATTTTGAAAAGAAGAAAAAATTATTTTTAGTGTAATTATATTAACTACTCCTACAATTTCGTGAATAAAAACCCACTGTTAACGGTAACAGTGGGGTCACACGGATCCCACGTTAATTAACGGGCCTCGTTATTAACGCACGGGCCAAGTCCAAGTGGTTTTGGGAGAATCGTTTGGAAGTCAGAGCTCTCCTTCATTCTTGGGGTACAAAATTTAACATTGTACTCTAAAAAATGAAAAAAACAAAAGTTGGTAAATATGGACTCACCATATATTGTGGACCAATGGTACAATATATGTGAAGGTCCATATTTACAATGTTTACCATGCCTGGCATACCTAATACCCATTACTACACGTAATAACTGAAGTTGGGTATCATGGGATAGACAGGTATCATGGTAAAATGTTGATGTACCAATGGTACGTTATTACCAATGGTATTACAGAGCTTCGCGGCTACTCTACCCTTACCATCACGCGTACGGATGCCTGCAATACCGATAACTGGACGATGTCATTACTCCAAGGGTCCACCTCGAAGTGCCCCTTTACCAGGTCTTCTCCATCGAGGTGTTCAGCCGCCCTGGTTCGACGCTGCGCAGCTCACCAAGCCCTATACCGATAACGTTGAAACTCTTCAGCAGGGATGACTTGGGGGAGTGACATTGTCTTATACCAAGGATCCCCGTAGAAGTCATCCCAGTTCTCCAAATCGTCACGCTGTTCACCCTCAATTGGGACCATGGGATCACGAGAACGAAGCCACCAGCGCCTGTCCGGACGCACAGGAGCGTCGGCGTCATAATCCGACTCCTCTTCGTACGGATCAGAGTCCTCGTCATAAGGTACCTCGCCCCCTGTCGGTACACGGTACTCCAAAATTACTTCACAATCACCGCTCTTGTTATCCATCACAGCACTGGTGGTAGTAAGCCCGTCAATGTCACACGTGGCACCCTCACACGCTGCACCCTCACTGCTGCCATACACCACACTACCCCTCGGGTACACGAAATTATTCCCAATTACACGCATTTTTATGGCTCGAGATCCTAACGGTAAGGCACTTGGAGAGAGACTGATGAAGAAGAAATGATAATTAGGTGTGGCATGGAAAAGCGCGCGTGCCGTCGCGATATTTCAAATTTCTCCCAGACGATAGTCATCATCTCTCTCTCTCTCTCTCTCTCTCTCTCTCTCTCTCTCTCTCTCTCTCTCTCTCTCTCTCTCTCTCTCTCTCTCTCTCCCTTTTTGGATTCCGCTTTCCCGACGTTTCTTCAACCCCTTAACTGGTTTACCGTTACCGTACCGTTATTTTACCGTTGATCTGGTTAGAGAAATCCAGTAGTATCAAAATTTATCTGGCGCCCATTCCTTTTATTTTTGAGCTACCGGTTAAGTGGAGTTAGGGGACGGTACTTTTGGGGCCGTATCGAGCTCCAGGGCTCCGTCGGGGGAGAGTAATTTGGTTGAGGGGGCCGAAGGTGGAAATTAAGGTATTGGATGGATGAGATCAGGGCTATAGGGAGAACGCATTTTTTCAAAATATTTTAATTTCTCACAAACGTGATATTTCGATTACGTTACTTTTTGTCGGCTGGGCGCGTAATTAATTTTGAATTCTTATTATTTTTGGCACCACCAACCAAGAATCAAAACAAACGAATCACGAGAGGTCAACTTTAGTATAAATTATGTAAAACTAATGCCGATTGGTTAATTTCGTATGTTAACGCTCATTGGATGGTCGTCAGTTGAGTTGACGTCTCATGAATTGAAGAGGGAGACACCAGATCGACGATGATGAAGGAAATCGACATTACCGAAGGAGTTGGTTAATTGGACGAAAGTTTTGGCGCCAATGACAAGATTCATCGGAAGAATTAATTGAGACGTTTAGATGAACCGTGGTTGCATCCTTGGACTAGATAAAATTGTCCCGACTCTAACGTTATCGACTTGGAGTTTCTCAATTTTCTTCGTTGGAATTTATAGTCATTGAAAAAGGAAAATACTTAACGTCAAGTTGAGCTGTATTGAATGACGTATTTCGGGATTGACCAATGAAGAACGTCCTTCCCGGAAAAGGCCATAGCCGGTGTACAGCGCTTGCTGTCGGCTGATTCTTTATAATATTTTGGCGTTATGGCCAAAGCTAATTAATTGAAACTCATTGTGGAATTTTAGTCTCGCGACGTTGTAAAATATATTGGATTTTGTAATTATTTTTTTTTTTATTTTTATTCAATATTTTTGGGTAATTTTGTCTGTTAAATTATTTTTTTTTTCATGAAATTAATTTAATTAAATTCATTGTTGACATATCATTGCGGAGATAGTTACATCTAAGGAAATTGTCACTAGGGGCACTAGACTAGGGACACTAGTTACTTTCGTTTCGTTGCGAAAGATGACTGTAGGTGGCAGCACCATCAATTTCTTGTGAATTTAAATTCGATTGTAATTCTTTGAATATTTTTTTATCGATGACTTTATTATGCATGACGATTAATTGATAAATTAATCAATTTGTTAATCAATTAAATTTTTTTTATTTGATTAATTTGATTTTAAGTTTGGTTTCAAAGAATTTGTTTGTAACTAATTGTTTATTCATTTTGAATTGTTTTATTTGTTCAAATATTTATAATATTGTAACGGAATCGAATGTTCAATTCCCTTTCTCTCTTCCCTCTCCATAAATAAAAGAGTGTGTATGTTTTTTGTTTCTAAAAACTATTGATCTTATGTCATTCTGGGAAAAAGAACAGCAAGAAACACGTCAGCTGTGTCAATTAAAGAATAAATACGTCTTTTTCTTAAATTTCCTCGATTATTCATTACAATTGGTGTCAGAAGTGTTACTCCATATTGCCATCGAGAGGAGTGACCAATAAAAAACCAAGAAAATATCAAAATAGTGGCAGAAGAAAATTTGAACATTGGCGATAGTGTTCCGTCGGATCGAGTGCAACACATCACATAAGATTTAATAAGATGAGTGAAAATTCAATCAATGATGAAGACGTTCATCTCCACGGACCAAGACCTCAGCGATATCGTCCGTTCTCTGTACCGGAAGGAAGGAATTGGAGAAATGAAATGGAGGAGAGGTTGGAAGCAATGCGAAGACAATTACGAGAAGAAATTACCCAAGGCCATCACTTGCTACATGAGGAAATAACTCAAGGTCTTCAACAGCAACATGAGGAGATGACTCAGAACCTCCATCAACAACGTCAGAACATCACTGATGATATCCGTTCAACGTTCAGAGAATTATTGCAGGAGAATAATAACCTGAGACAATCATGGAGACCAACAGATAACCCGGATAATGTATTCAATCTTCCTAATGCTTTCAATGGTAGAAATGATGCTAACCATAGAACTTCTGAGTTTCCTAACCCTGTAAATGCTAATCTCAACCCTTCTTCATCGAATTTCAATGCTTTTACGGAAATTAAGCCGACGACCTATGACGGTACTATGCCTTTGTCCCAATATTTAAAACATTTCGAAATCGTAGCAGAAAACAATAGATGGTCCACTGAATCGAAAGCATCTCAACTCTCTGCATGTTTACGAGGGAAAGCATTGGAAGCCTTGGAGTATTTGGATGACTCTGATGTAAAAAACTATGAAAAAATTAAACAAATCCTTAACGACGAATTCAGTGATGAACACTTTTCTCGTATGAACTACAATCAACTCGAGTACAGGAAACGTAAGGATAACGAAGATTTTGCGACTTTTGGTGAAGAAATTAAAAGACTCTCACGTCTCGCTTTTCCAAAAACGCCTCATAACGAACGGGACACCATTGCGTGCTCGCATTTCATTCGTGGAATTCAAAATCCTCACATCGCTTATCAGTTACGATATGAACGAATCACATCTTTACGTGTAGCTATGGAACGAGCAACGGAACTTGACGCAATCAGGAAGACTTTGCACGATGAATTCAATGCTTTTTCTTCAAGAAAAAGAAAATTTGAGCCACGTTCTTACAAATCCAACGACAAGAAAATTCCAAATTTTAAGGATTCAGAAAAAGCTTCTTCATCCTCCAAAAAATCAAAGATTGAATGCTACAAGTGTAATAAATTTGGGCATTATGCAAATGAGTGTCGGTCAAATAACAATAATAAATCTTTTAGAACATCAACACCACATTCTTCCAGAAAGAACACCACTGACCAATCAAGACCAGTTTCAACAAATAAAAGTCAGAATTGTAGGTGCACAACTAATACTGAGTATCCTAATGATAATGAAGATTCTCAAGAAAAGCAAATTGAACAACAGGAAAACTAGTTCGAGTCAATTCGGTGGGGGACGAATTGACTCAAGACGAACAAGCTTCCAACAAATGTTACCAGTCGATCATTAACAAGCAATTAGTGGATTTAACCTTGAAATTAACAGGCCAAGTTGATAACAAAAAATGCTGCATGCTGATCGACACTGCCTCGGATATTTCTATTTTGAATCCTAAATTTTTCAACAAGAAGTCTACAGCCTTCCAGGAAGTTCACCAACCTATCAACATTTTCACCGTCGCCAGAACACCTTTTCCTCATTATTCTGTTCAAAATACAACGATTCATATCGGAGGATTATCAATCAATTTAAATTTAGTTTTGGCAAACATTTTTGAAGATTGTATTCTTAGGCTGGACTTTTTACATCAATCAGGACTTCTGAAGAATTTTGAAGAAATGGTGAAGAAGAAATTTGATCCTAAAAGTTGTAGGAAGACAGTTGCAGTTCGGGAAGTAATTCAACACATTCCAGAGACATCAAAACATAAATTACCTGATTTTTTACTGAAACTATTTAACAAATCTTCAGATCACCTGGATCAAGAACAGACAATGAATTTGAAGGAGTTTTCAATCAAATTCCAACAGGTCTTTTCGAAAAGTGATGATGACTTAGGACGATACAAAAGCATCAAACACAAGATTATCATTGAAAATTCTAAGCCAATCAAACAGTCACCTAGGAGGATTCCTCTACAATTTCGGGATAAAATTAACAAATTAATTGATCCCATGCTGAGACAAAAAATCATTGAACCTAGTGTAAGTCCGTGGGCATCTCCCATAACTTTAGCACCAAAAAAAGATGGATCTATTCGTTTCTGTGTGGACTTCCGCAAAGTCAATGTTGTCACCAAAAAAGATGCCACACCATTACCAAGAACTGAAGATATTTTTGATGCAACTGCGGGATCAAAATGGTTTTCTACCATTGATTTGAAGAGCGGTTATTGGCAGATTGAAATGGATCCTGAAGATAGAGAAATCACAGCGTTTACTATTGGAAACGAGTTATGGCAATTCACAGTTATGCCTTTTGGATTATGTAATGCTCCAGCAACGTTCACTCGTGTCATGAATAATGTGCTGAAAGGTCTTGTGGGGAAAATCTGTTGAGTTTTCCTCGATGACATTATCGTTTTTGGGAAAACTGAGGAGGAACATATGAGGAATCTGCAATGAGTCTTAACTAGATTACGTGCAGCCAATTTGAAAATTAACCCAGAAAAATGTATTTTTTTCCAAAGAGAAGTTCCTTACCTTGGACACATTGTCAGTGGAGATGGGATTAAATGTGATCCAGGGAAGATTGAAACCATTGTTAATTGGCCAGTTCCAAGATCCAAAACTGAACTTCAGAGCTTTTTAGGACTATGTTCTTACTATCGGAAATACGTTCAAGGATTTGCCACCATCGCCAAACCATTACATCGTCTTACAGCGAACAAGAGAACTTTTAATTGGACCCAAGAAAGTCAAAACACTTTCGAGACATTAAAATGCGTTCTCACATCTTCACCAATCTTAACGCCTCCTGTACCTCATTTACCATTTGTTTTGGATACTGATGCATCCCAGTTTGCATTTGGAGCAATATTGTCACAAATTCAGGATGGTGAAGAAAAAGTGGTAGCATATTACAGTAAATGCCTTAATAATGCTGAGAAAAATTATTGCACGACAAAAAAGGAATTAGTAGCAATTGTCAAAGCAGTAGAACATTTCCAACAATACCTATTGGGTGGAAAATTTTTGATAAGAACTGACCACGCAGCACTCAAATGGCTTCTATCTTTCAAGAATCCAGCTGGACAAATGGCAAGATGGTTAGAGATTTTATTCATGTTCGATTTTGAAATTACTCATCGTCCTGGTCGACAACACACGAACGCGGACGCCCTTTCAAGAAGACCTTGTGATTGTAGCAAATGCAATCGCATCAACCAGCAAAACGAAGACACATCAACGCGAATTTATTGAACGATTTTATCCTCAGACGACGATTTCGATTGGGAAAAATTACAATTAGAAGATTCTGTTCTTTCGATCATTATCCAGTGCAAAAAAAAAATCAACGACGTCCAAAATGGCAGGAAATTTCACATTTAAACATCGATATGAAACTTTATCTACTGTATTGGGACTCTCCGAATTTGGTTCATAATAAGTTATTCCGAAGATGGGAATCAACAAATCAGACAATCATTAAATTTCAATTGGTCGTACCTAGAAGTCGTATTCCTTAAATTTTACATGAAGCTCATACTTCTCCAACGGGTGGACATTTTGGGATCAACAAAACATTGGCGAAGATTCGAGAAAAGTTCTACTGGGCAACTTGCAAAGCAGATGTAGAAAACTGGTGTACGAAATGTTCCATTTGCTTTGCGAAGAAAGGTCCCAAGCGTCGAGGGAAAGCTGAACATCAGACGTACATGTTTGGAAGTTCTTTTGAACGAATTGCGGTGGATATTTTGGGCCCTTTAACGAAGACAACTGAAGGAAATCGTTTTATTTTGGTTGTAACTGATTACTTCACCCGGTGGCCAGAGGCCATCTCCATTCCCAATCATCAAAAGATCACAGTCGCAGAAGCCCTGGTAAACCATGTCTTCTCTCGTTTTGGACTTCCACTTGGAATACATTCAGACCAAGGTAGGAATTTCGAATCCAGTATTTTCTCGGAAGTTATGAAACTACTTGGTATAAAAAAAACAAGAACGACTCCCTTACGGCCTCAATCCAACGGGATGGTAGAGAGACTGAATCGAACCATTTCGAATTACTTGTCAAAATTTGTGGCTGACAATCAAAAAGACTGGGACAAATGGCTTCCTTCATTTCTATTAGCTTACCGATCAGCTAAACATGAGACAACTGAATTCACACCAGCTATGATGATGCTGGGGCGTGATTTGAGACTTCCACTGGACATAATTCGTGGAAATGTTCCTAGCAATCAAACAGACCATACAGTTCCTCAATTTGTGACCGAACTCGGAGACAAATTGACTGAAGTACACGACATTGTTCGAGATACCTTGATTATCAAAAGTGACAGAATGAAAGCGAATTTTGACAAAAAGGCAATCATGCTTTCTTTCAAAGTTGGTGAAAGAGTTTGGTTATTTTCACCGAAGAGAATTAAGGGAAAATCTCCCAAATTACAGAGAGATTGGGACGGGCCTTACGTTATTCAGACGAAAATCAATGATGTGGTATAAAGAATACAGAAAATACCACGGGGAAAGTTAAAAGTTGTACACGTTGACAGATTGTGTCATTTTGATGAATGATTTTTAGAAAAAAAAAAAAAAATAAGTGTATCCCCTATCAGAGAAGATCCCTAAAATGGGATTTCAGTGAACCCTCTGCAGTATGGTAGAGAAGGCTTCCTTCCTCAGTAGGTAACTGAGTTAGGAAGTGAAGTGAATCCTCTGATCAGGGAAGACTTCCTAGTGAAAAACCGGAAGTAATGATTGAAGTGGATCCCCTATCAGAGAAGATCCCCGAAACGGGATTCGAGTGAACCCTCTGCAGTATGGTAGAGAAGGCTTCCTTCCTCAGTAGGTAACTGAGTTAGGAAGTGAAGTGAATCCTCTGATCAGGGAAGAGTCCCTAGTGAAAAGCTGGAAGTAATGATTAAGGTTTGATTCTCTGGAACGCCAGAGAAAAAGGTTATCTCTTGACGTTGAGTCTTAGGATAAAATTATTGTTGTTGCTGACTATTGCTCTATTACTGTAGTAGTTATTTGATAGATTTAGGTTTATTGTTTGCGGGTTGTTTTTGTTCAATTAGATTGTAAATTTTGCGTCAACGAAGGAAAGATGGCTGGCTGAATAGAAGAGGATCCCACCCCCAGAGATCCAGGAGAAGATAAGAAGAATTAAAAAAAAAAAAAAAAAAAAGGGGAAGTAGTGTAACGGAATCGAATGTTCAATTCCCTTTCTCTCTTCCCTCTCCATAAATAAAAGAGTGTGTATGTTTTTTGTTTCTAAAAACTATTGATCTTATGTCATTCTGGGAAAAAGAACAGCAAGAAACACGTCAGCTGTGTCAATTAAAGAATAAATACGTCTTTTTCTTAAATTTCCTCGATTATTCATTACAATATTTTGTTTATTGTGCTGCGCACTCGCCGATGCAACGCAGAGGCTTAATAATGTGTAATTAATTTTTTTTTTTTATATAAAAATTTCATTTTATCCCCTAAATTATTTTGTTTGAAATGATTTACGCTCCTCATTTAAACCCACAACAGCGACCCTGAGGGGGAGACTGAACTAGTTCGTGCTGAATAAGGGAGCATTTGAGTTTATGATAAAATTATTTGATTTTTTTTTGTTTTGTTGTCGTTGTGAAGATCAATATACGATTGATCGGATGTTGAGATACATCCTGGCGCCCATTTTGATTTTGGTTTTCTTTTGAATTTTGTTGGTTACATCCACGTTTTGAAAAGCACCCATTTCAAACGTGCTTAATTGCTGAGCTTACCGTTAGGCTCAGGAATTACGTCACAGTACATCATCGATAGCCTGTAAAATCAGTTGTTTCTCAGGAGAATTGTCCATGATAATTGACACATTCGTTTTTATGTTTGTGACGAAATCATTTCGTGAGTAATTCATAAGTATATTGAATAGTTTCTGTCACTCTAATACAAGGTACGTCTGGATAATGGTGTAATTTTGCAGCAAATAATACTAAAGGAGCAGTAGCACTGTCGCCAGAATCTAATGCATGATCATTACCATGAGGAACATTATGCGATGTTTGTGATTGAACTAGTGATGAGTTTGGCTTATTAATCAATTCCGATTCAGAATGACATTTCGATTCATCTTCGGATTCATGAAATGTATCATCGATGAAATGTCTATCGATCTCCTGAGGAGCTTCATCAAGGTGACTACTTTGCTGAAGCTCCTCAGCTACCTCCTGAGCTGCTAATACAATTCTCTCATTGATGATACCGTGCGTGCGAAGATGTTTTCGGAAAGATTCAAACGATTTATATGATCTAGAACATGACTCATAACCACAAGGAAACAATATTATATCAGGATGATCATGCTTAACATGGCTGAGATAATTTAAACGATCGCTGTATCCTTGAGAGCATAACGTACAGACAAACATTATTCAAAGAAAAAACTAATTTCTAATTTACCCAAAGATGAGAATGTCAATACTGAAAGCTTTCTGGTACTCATTCATTGGTAATATTCATTTAAAAAATCTTAATTGAGTTCCCAAGAGGTTTCAACTATACTAATGAATGATCAAAAACAGAATATGATCCTCTTGACTATGAATAAAAATATCTATTGTCACGTACTTTTTAATCCACGGTAATTAAAATAATCTCGTGAAACTCAATAAAATCAAAATATTCAAAAATCAAATAAATTCAAAACAACTCAATTGTTGGGTGCCAGGACGACCTTTCGTCCGAAAATCAAAACAACAAAACAAAATCAAATGAACCAAAATAATTCCCAGGTGAATGTCCAGCTAGTCAGTAACAAAAGAATCCACAATTCTAATGACCGCGGAGACGGCCGGGTTCTCAACTTCACCTGTAAAATTTGGAACTAGGAATACAGATTTCGGAAATAAAAAAAAATCATTTGAAATTCATTAATATAATTAGAGCGATAACGTTTCTGTTGAAATTGTTGCTCAATAAAAAAAATACAATAATAACTGAAATCATTGTTACTGAATTCCAAAATTCTTTTAAATTCTTTAAAATAAATATTCTCGTTATAACAAAAAAAATCATCCAAAAAAAAAAAAATCATCAAAGATTCGATATAATAAAAAATAATTATTCGAGAATATTCAGGATTGACTCAAAAGTCCATGACATTATTCGAACAACACGACATAAGACAATTACCACGATTTGAAACGTCGTTAAAATCGAATGATCAGTCAAAAGATAAAGTCAATTATTTGAATCAATCCCAATACCTCGTGTGGAAGCACCTTCAGCTTCGAGAATTCTCATGAGCGTTGTCCGCGACAATTTTTATTGATAGAAGTCTGCCAGTTTTTTTTGCTGAAGATTTAATGTTCTCATCCAAATGCCCACCAAATCACACAAAAAACGTTTCCGAATCCCCCTACATATTTTTGTAACTATGTTCATCTAGACAAAACTAATTTTTTTTCCAATTGAAATTTACACCAGTTACGTTGCGTGCCATAGAGTGTTCCAAACATGACGAGCCTTGTAAGAATAAGAAGATACCTTTTAGTGTCGGAAATTCGGAGCAGAAAAGATATCTGTACATTTCAACACGAATCGACATGTTCTGGGAACATTTTCAAAATGATATATCTATAATATCGAAATATTTTTTTTCATTACTATTATTCTGCGCCAGGAAAGGGTGAGGAGTAGAAGAAAGGTAGGCAGTGAGACTGGAAAAAACTGGAAGGGGGTATGGGGGATGTAGAAAACTGTTACTGGGAAAAATACAAGAAAATATTATTATTCTACGCATATCACAGAAATTGTGCAAAAATTCCCTAGGATCATTTTTTCTAGCCCATAAAATTCACTACGAGAAAGTTTCTGAACAGTTTTCTTCATAGTAATATGCTCCGTAATTATTCAAAATATCATCTGCATGACATTTTGAATTCCGTAGTGAAGAGGTAAAACAAGATAAATCTCTTTTTTTCACAGTAAGTTTTTTTAAAATGCCTGAGAAAATAACCGAGAAAGAGCAATTTTGCCGAAAACTCTTGTGTAACTCTTGAAATTCTCTATAAAAACAGATGAGTAATATCACCTTATCTCGCTTAGTTTCCGGGATATTTCCTTCGAAATGACCTCAAAGATAAGTCCATTTATCCTGTTTTACCTCTTCACTACTGAATTGTCTCTCCACACCATTGCACTACGCATTTATAGGCTGCAACTCGGGAATTTGGAGTTTTCTAAGTACAAACTGGTTTCGATGCAATACCCTGCTCTAAAAGAGAAGCCGCGCACGTATAGGGCACTGCACGATCTAAGAGGTCTTTGAGAAATCGCAAATGAGATTGAAAAATGAAAAACTAGTGTATGAAATACGTTTTTTTATTGATTCCATGAATGAAAAATCATAAATCCTTCTAGTTGATATAATTATCTCCCAATGACTGCTCTTCCCATTAATATTCATACTGATATTTTGCATTGGCTGCTCCCAATACCCTAATCTCGAAAAACTCGTCTGTAAGCCTATTAAATTTAGGCAAATCCATGATTGTCGCGAATGAAAATAATCTCTCAACTGCACCTGATGCTGTGAGCGGAGTATTATATTTGATGAATAATCTTCTTATGATCGGATATGATTCAAGCATGTTCAAGTCTTTACGAGGATCTTTGGAGAACTTTAAAACCTCAATTTCTGGATCTTTTTCCAATGGTGGCTGTACAGTCTCTTGATGGGTAGGAGATTCGCCGAAATTGAAAAAATCCTCATCATCTTCTGATGCAGGTGCTTGTGGAGTTGGAGGCTCATCGTACTCCATTTCTTCATTTGCTTTACGAATTACGATAGAACGTACTTTGGCTTGATTCTCTTCGGATAAGCAGTGAAGCCAAGAATATTTGAACTGTGGGTGACTGAAAGCTGCTACAGCTGCTGTAATGCCTTCTTGTTCCACAGAGAAGAAAAAATTAAAGCGCTTCTCCAGAGCCTTGATTAATCCATGCAGTAGGGGCAAGAATGATCTCAGTGACTGTTGTTTTAGCAATAATTTCAATTGTCTTCGAGTGGTAATGAGCGTTGGCAATAGATATTCGTAGTACATTTTTTTGTCACCTTGTAAGAAGTCAAGAGCCTTAGCAATCGGTTTCAAACATTGAGTGTATTTGTCGATATACTCATAGTCGGATTCTCGTGGAGGGTGCGAAACATTGAATTCTTCACAGACCTTAGGCAATTTTCCCTTAAGAGAGTAAAGCAGGCATAGAGCATTATAAAAACTATTCCATCGTACTGCGACTGGTCGGAGTAATGCTTGCTCTAACAGCTCCTTAAGTCTTTCCCTCTGTTTAGAGCTTCTCAGCAAAGCCCAAATGGAGCTGAATCGTCGCATTGCTTCCTCATGCATATCTGATAAGTCTGGATCATTTCCAATACATTTAAGAGTATCAGTAGTTCCAATAAGACTCAACGTGTGACTTGCGCATCGTAAGTGTCTAGGTAATTGTGGTTCTAGATCCTCCTCATCTGGGATATGTTCATACTCCATAGTTTCGTTATCATAGACCACTTCATCATCGTAAGTCTCAGTAGAACTGACTCCATTTCCTTCATCGTTATTCGATCCTTCACCAATATTGAGAGTGATCTCTTCTGTGGAAAAAAGAAAAACATGTATAAAATGACAAAACTCATGAGAAAAATATGTATATATGTATTACAAGTTCATAGTTCTGATTCTACAGAGATATTCATATAGAAATAGCGCTATCTCGCTTAGTTTCTGAGATATTTTATAAAAATTAATGACAAAAAGCATTGACTTCCACCTCTGAAAGCTTACTAGTGAAGAAGTGGAACTCACCTCTTTACTAGTGAACTGAATTGAGAAGAAATTCATTCAATGTTTCTAATATAAAAAAAAGAACTAATGCTTGATTTCGTTATTGAGATATTTCAATGGATATTTCGAGAAAGGGGAGAGGTAGAATAATGAAAATGGTACTATTGAGAAGCTCCGAAAATTTATGATAAAATACATCATTTATTATTAGGTCTCAACACTTCTTCAAAGTATATTACCCAACAAGTGCGGTAAAGTACGTTTTTCGCACGCCGTGCGGAAGGTAGCCACTTTCCGCACGCTACGCGTGCCGTTAGTGACACTTTCCACACGTTGTGCGTAAAAAAAATTGTATCTTACACGTGCGGTAAAGATTCTCAGACTCGTGTGATTATAAAACTCGCCTTGGGCTCGTTTTGCAACCTCGCAGTCGTCAGAAAAGTACTTGACCGCACTTGTTATGTAATATACTATTCTGACGAGTGTGAGGTTGTGAAACGAGCCGAGTGTGAGGTTGTGAAACGAGCCGAGTGTGAGGTTGCCAAACGAGCCGAGGACGAGTTTTGTAATCACAAAAGTCTGAAAATCTTTGCCGCACGTATAAGGTACTGTTCTCTTATGCACAACGTGTGGAAAGTGCCATGGACCGCATGCATAGCGTGTGGTAAATACTTAAGAACCAAGGTGTGACTCAATTTTTCAGCACTTGAAGTATTTTTTGCATATAGTATTCTCGTCTCAAAGTATTGGGGTTGATTGGGGTGCATTGTTCTACCAGAAATGAAAATCAATGGAGCAATTGCATAAAACTCCTTTCAGTGCTCCCCAGCACTTCATACTCTACATATTAGTAAGCCATGAATCAATGAGATCATAATAAATGAATCAGCTACTAATAGTATAAAGAAACACAATACATATATTATCCTACCGTAAAAAAAATCCTCAGGTAGAGAAATTCCAAATTTCTTAAAAGCTGCTACAAAATTTGATCCATTATCAGTAATAGTAGCCATAATTATCTCTGGATCTAATCCGAACTCTAGATGGATAGTTTCGAGGAGACGAGCTAGTCGAGGATGACTGTGTGTGCCAGCGAATCTTCGACACGCTATTGCTGCCGATTTTCGTTCGAGTGTGTGAATGTTTATCTGTAAATCGATATGAACAGAATAAATCATTTGGAAGGAAATGACATGAGAATGTTGAAGAATGAAAAGAAGTAGAACAATGTAAAAAAAAATCAGTTTTATTTTAATATTTGAGATTTTTCATAATTTTCGAAATTCTTAGGTAATTTTCATGAAAATTTTGTAAAACTTTCATCAGAAAGCCAATCGAATTTTGATAAGAGTCTAGGTGACTTCTACAAAGCACCATTGACAGAAATTGCAAAGAAAATATTTTAAAAAATGAGTTAAATTATTCTGCCACGCTGCTTCATAAATAATAACAGATTGGGCTTTGAAAACTGGAGCTTTCATTAAGAAAAAAATTATGTGATCTTTTATCGATTTCTGTCAAATAGTCGACCTAGAAACAAAAGGGCGTAAGTGCCATTTTTTCATTTTTTTGTTAATACCAAAAGAGCGTATCGTTTGCATATGCACCTATTTGTTTTCCATTTTTTTTCTTGACTTTGCATTCCTTTTGTGGAAATCATAATAACAAAAGGGCGTATGAACTGAAAATACGTCCTTTTGGTATTAAATAAATCAGGGAGATGAAGCCAAAAAAATCATTATAACAAAAAGGCGTATAGGTTGCACATGCGCTCTATTCCTGCTAGGATTGGCAAATACGCCCTTTTATTACTAAAATTTTAAATTTGTGCCTTTTGTATCATTGGAGCATGAAAAACCTTTTCAGAGGCATTTTGGACATACGCTCTTTTACCTCTGAAAAGTAGGTTTTTTGGCGCTTGAATCGAGGTGTACCATATGATCGCCTCAAACTTAATACCATGTTTGACGATTTATTTCAGATAATTGATTTGTAATCACAATTATCATGATCAAATGGAGTAATACCCATACTATAAAATCTATACAATACCCAATGCACAGTGACGCCAAGTACTCGACGAATTTTGTTGGTCCATATGTCAGTTGTAGTGCATACAAACCGGGCATCTCTGGAAATTTCTTTTTTTATTCTTTCCAAATGATTTTTGGATGTTTGTCTCATTTTGCCTGCCAGTGTTCTCCTCGAAATGACCTTCAAAAGTTTCCCCTTTTGTTTTATCTTCATATCTGTAACATGAAACATAAAAAGTTGAATGAAAACTCAATTATGTTTCCAGTCTGAATGAAATATTAGAAATAATCTTCCTCACCATGCAATAGTTTTTTGAATGCTGGCTGCTCGATCAAAGAGACTGGTACAGAAGGACTTGTTAAAGAAACTTCAGTCGAATTTGTGGCAAATTCTTTCTGTGAGAATTGACAAGTCGATTCTTTTTTTTCTTTCTCACTTTCATCAAGTTTTTGAATCTTGTATGACTGATAACCTTCTAATTCATCAGGATGAGCACGCTGGAAAAAATAAATGGAATGTGTAATTGATATATATTTCAATGACGAGAGGAATTTCCATTTATCCTCATTGTTATGTCAGATTATTAACTGGAATTCTTTTCTCATCAAATTCAGTAGTGAAGAGGTAAAACAGGATAAATTGACTTATCTTTGTGATCATTTTGAAGGAATTATTTCAGAAAATAAGCGAAATAAGGGATTATTACTCATCTTTTTTGGTAGATAATTTCAGAAGTTACAGAAGAGGCTCGGGACTTATCTTGTTTTACCTCTTTGCTACTAATTAAATTACGGAATGAGTTGAGTTTCTCTACCATTTGTTTTTTAGTAATATATTGAAAACTAAAAGAGATGACACAATTTTCATAGACACTCTTTTTGTAGATCTGGTTTTCTTCTACAAAGGCCCTTACAAAAATTCCGTTATCTCACTTAGTTTCCAAAATATTACTGAAAAAGTAAGAACAAAAAAAATCAACACATCTTGTTTCACCTCGTCAATACTGATTCGATAATGAAGTTTTTCATTCTTTTCAATGTATCATTTCGGTGAGAAAAAAGTTCAGCAACTAGGTGAGAAATGAAAAGTTGATCCCACTTTTTTCTCTCTTTCTTAATTGATAAAGTTCGATTGAGTTTTATTTGACTGAACTTCTTATTTATTGCGATTAATGTAGTAAGGTCAAACTGGGGTTCATATTTAACATCATGATTGTTATTGCGTTCGAGTACATAAACCTCCCTATTTTCATATATTTTTCGCGAACGATTTTATCTCCTAATCGTTCGCGGAAAAATATGAAGATAGGGAAGTTTGTATATATCAAATGCAATAACTCGAAAAGCATTGAAGTGAGACAAAAAATTCGAATGAGAAAATTACAGAATTGATTTTGGAAGAAAAAAGGTTTTTATAATTTTTCTTGTAAAATAAACCATTCTCGAAGTATTGCTGTAAGTGTAATGCTATATTATTAATTTATCTCTCCAAAATATACGGAAATCAATTGAAAATTTGACAGACATGTAGAGTAAAGTCAATTCTTTCGATAAGATACAAAAAATATTGGTGTTAAACGTGAATCCCAAATAGAGTTTCGAAGCGGTAATAAAAAAAAGTGAATCCCAATTTGACCCTAGGACCTTAAAAAGTAGAAGAAACCGGGGCAAAATGAGGTACCCGAAGAAAGTTTAGGCTTTTCCAGGCTTGAATACAATAAAACTCTTTTTTAAAGTTCGTCTTTGAAGTGCATGAGAAAAATCTTCATTTTCAAAGAAAAACTAAAGCGATCACTGCAATGCCAGCTGATATCAAAATAATCTTGGAAGTTATTTTCGACCGTTCTGGAATCATTTTGAAAAAAAAATACTGAAATTTTTCGGGAACCCCATTTTACCCCGCTATCCCATTTGTCCGCGTCTTCCCTATATTCACGATAGAAAATAATTGATACCTTTAGATGCTTCACAAAATTTGATGAAACGTTGTAAAGACCTCGTATTCTCTTTTCATTCGGGCACATCTTACAAAGAGTTTCAACAATTTCGTCGCGATTCTTGTCGGACTTTTGATAGTCTACTTCAAAATATCTCCCATCTAAATACGGGCGCTTACTACACTTATTTTGAAGCCATTGCTTCCTTTTAGACACTTCACAGTGTTCATCTGTGTCAAGATTCGGTGGGCGCACTTCTCCAACTATTTCCACTGAAGAAAGGCGACGCACGATTGCCACGTGATCTTCTTCAACGTCTGTAGATGATTCCGAGTCTTGACCCATAATTTTCCAGCAATTGCTACTATTAAATACTGCAATCAATTCGGAGAATTTTTGAATACATTTGTCAAGGGGTAACACCACTGGAGAATTTCCGAAAAATCGATTTTTTTTTTTGCTTTGAAAATTACTTTGGGACTTCCAGAATATATGGGCAAGAAAAGTTATCACCCGAAACCCATTATTTCACATGAAATTTTGAATTTTTCCTAAGGCATTTCTCCATATTCATAGGCTAAGTCAAAACTTCAATCGTGTTTTTCTCGAAACATGATTTTTCAAATTGGCACGCCGATAACTCCAATAATTTCCATTATTTTTATTTGAATTTCCCACAGCATCTTGAAAAAAATATTTCGAACAGAAATACGTAGGGGATTTTCAAAAAATTGATTTGCACATGTTTTATTGATGAAAAGTTGTCAGTTTCTTGGCTGAAATTTGAATTTTTTCATTCAAATGGTCACCAATCCCTCAAAAAACAATATTTTCGAAATCCCTTGCGTATTTCTGTAGCTATGTATATCTAGACTGAGCCAATTTTTTTTTTTTTCAATTGAAATTTGCACCAGTTCCACTGCGTGCAGCAGAGTATTTCAAATCTGAGGAACCTCGGAAAAATGGCTCCTGTGTCGTCATTTTTTTAAATATTTTTTTAATAATTTTTTTTTCTGAACACTCAAATATATGCTCAATTACTCCCTCAAATATTATTATTTTATTGCCACTTTTTCTATAGAAAAAAAATAGCCAAATAATGCCTGTTTCAAAACTTTTCCAATGGTGTTACCCCTTAAAAGGTGCCAAACACGCAAGGAAGGGTAGACTGTTTTTCTCCTCGTTTTTTTCCAATAATTTCCATCATATTTCGTACAGAAAATCAATTTTCCGTCCAAGGATGAGAGAAAAAGTAATGATTCTCTCTACAATTCCAAATTGATGGGATCAAAGAAAGATAATTCAATGGTGGAGTGATGAAATAAGAAGAGTACAAAAATTTCTCAAAGTTTATTTCGATGTCAACTCGGAACCAAAGAATCTTAAGAGAATCAATCACGAATACTTTTTTATAGTTTACAAAATTTTCTACAAAAAAGTGCAGTGACATTTTTCTCAAGACCTACTCATTCCAGAGATGATAGCGAAAGAATGTGTGAGTAATTTCTTGACTCATCTTTCTTTCCCACTTCACTACTGAATTTCAGCCCTGACTCTGCGAAAAAACGGAAAAAAAAATCAATTTTCAAAATAAAATCTTCACTTACCTGAGAAAAGATATCTATTTTAATTGTTCCCAAGTAAACACGGAAAATAAAGAAAACAGTATGATGCACTGAATGCTGGTGACTGTCTGAAAGTGAATGACGCTCAATACATGGTGCCGGTAAAAAAAATTTGCGTTTAAAACGAAAAATATTGATATTAGTGGGAGGGGTTAATGTAATTGGCCAATGAGAAACGATGTTACTAGTATGCTCCTACACCGCTCATCGATCGATACGGCTGTCAATATAGAGTAGACTCTGACAAGTTCCTCGCAAATGGAACTGTAAAATCATCGATTTCCGAGAAAAATGGAGCTTGCGAGCGTCCCTGCTCTACGGCCGCTTCAGCCTTTATTCTGAGAAATTTAAAGGGCCAGTGCGAATGTTTACATTTACGAAGCAGCCTTTTGAAACTCTATTGTTTTTCCTTACATTATTCTGTGCTCCGATATTCACCGAAATAGAAATAGACGAACGAAATTAGTTTAGTAGTAAAGGAGTCAAACAGAAATAAAACTTTTCTTGTTGTATTTTATTGAGAATATCTCGATAAATAATGGAGATGTGCCCTTCTCGCCTCAATACATTCTTACAGAGGATTTTATCAACTCAAAAAAAAAATTTGAACGAAAGTGCCCTATGTAGCTTAGTTTCCGAGATGTTTTCGCAAAAAATGAACGACAAAGTAGCGCTAAAGGGATACAATACGAGGAATTCATTCTCTCTGTTATTCTTCGAGGAATATCTCTGAAAATGAACGAGATGGGGCGATTTTACTTGCATCCTTTTTTGTAGCTCTTAAAATTTTCTACAAATAAATACTGAAAACAGAAAGGCGTATCTGCATCATTTACCGCGATATTTTCAAAAAACGAACCACAAAAATAATAGCGCAATGATGAAGTAGAAAAATGCTATTTTTTTCTTTTTCTTTTTTTAAGAATAACTCCAGAAGCAATGGAGTTACGCTCTTTCCACTCTCATCTATTGTTGTAGATAAGTTCAAGAGCTATGAAGAAGACTCAAAGCAGAAATAACGTATATCCATTAGTTTCCGAAAGATTTAAAAAAAAAACCACAAGATTCAGTAGTCGAGAATTGAAATAAGATGAATCAATTATTTTTTATCATTCTTTTGGAACTATCTGAGAAAATAATGGAGATACGCTCTTTCCGTCCAGATTTTTTCTTATAGCTGTTGAAATTTTCTGCCGAAGACGTAGAGCAAAAAGGGCATATCTCCATTATTCACTGAAATATTTTCAAAAAACAAATCACAAAAATAGTAACTGAAAGATAAAATTGAACAAATCGATTTTTTTCATCAGTAATTCTTGAAAGTTTTGGATTACATGATATTTTTTGGATAATGGGAAGCAGTGGAGTAAATGAATAATTATCAATGAGCTATCTCAAGAACTCGATACTTTTAAGGGTCTCTTGAAAGTTATTTAGCTTCCACAATACCAGAAGTTATCTCATTCGAAATCTTCTTCTTTAGTAAATGTGCAAGGAAAATGTAGGAATTTGAATAAACGAGGTTTTTTTGGAAATTATTCCTCTATGTATTCTTCTCGGTAATATGCATTACTTATGGAATCCTGTAATTCGGCATTCGCATTAGAAATTACTTGAGTAATCTATGAATTGGAATTACGGATTACCACATTAATTGAATATTCTGGAGAAAATTCAGAGAATTACTCAAATGATATTGAATTACGAGGACAGAGAGAAAATTATTGAAGTATGTAATTCGTATCCACTACAATGTCAAAATGAAATCAACAAAAAATGTTGAAATAAATTTTTTTGTACTGATGAGAATATTGAAACCTTCTCCCTCGTATCAGAGAGTAGTGAAGGAATTCGGAATGGTTGGCATCAATCAGACGTGTAATGCGGAACTTCACATTAAATTATTCAACTATACTCAAGTCATCGAGAATTTTGTGTTGCAATATTTAGAACTCATCGTAATTTATCAATTGATGGATATCAATTAAATAAGTTAGGTGTAATCATGCTCTTTCTCTTTTCGATTCCATAATCCTATTGTAATTTTTTTAATTTCAAGTAATCGAATTACAAATGTAATTTCAAAGTCCCAATACTGCACTCAATAAAATAAAATGTCCGACTGAAATCATTATCGAGACGCTACTCCTCAAAACAAAAAAAAAATAAAATAAACTCAAAACAAAAATTAATTTTTCCCGACAATCTTATTTCGAAAGTTTTAATAATTTAAAAAAAATTGAGAAACGAGAAAATAACCCAATAATCAAATACTGACAAATCAAAAAAAATCTCTAGACCACGTCACGGAAAATCCAACAATGGCGGTCACTGGCGTCGTTTAATGACGCTAACGAAAATCTATTAATTTCATCGAGAAAATTCACACGCTCACCGGAGTTTTGTTGATTAACCTCCAACTGTTAATTCCCTCAATTTCTCCAGTAGCTCCGGTACAGCCTCCCAAAATTTCTTTAGTAAATTTTCTCAAAAATTGTTTTAATTGAATTCCAATTAATTTGCAACGTTAATTATTGCGATATAATTCTCAAATTTTTGCAACGACAAAACACGTGTTAATCAAATCACACCAAAACGGAGAGTGAGGAAGACGCCGGTGTGCGTCGAAAATTAGACCACAGATGACTCTTCCAAAATTATAATTATCCAATGACATTAGAGACACTCTTTTATAGCCGGTATATTTTCATCTTATTCCGGTAATTGAATAATTTCATTGGAGAATAATCAGTTCTTCCTAATGTCAAAAATTCCGAAAGTCATGTGTGTTAACATTCTGACATTAACTTTCATTGCATATATTAATACTTCCATTAATTGTACAATTAATTGATGTCCTTGATTTTCCTCCAATCCGCTGCGAGAATCCAACGGCAAAGTCCGCCCATCGATTTCCGCTAACTGCGTCGATGAGGCTCTGCTGTATCCTCTATGATCCTTGTCCGTCCGGTGGCGCCTTCATTGCAGGATGGAGGAACTCCGGCAAACGCGGGAAAATTTGAGGTGGAATAAAATCAAAATCAATTAATTTACTGTAAAAAAAAAAAAAAAAAATTAATTTACTGTGATGTCCGTCTGTCAATCTAATCATTTTCATTTCTTTAAACTTATTCGAATAACTGATGGGAATAGATGAGAGTTTTATACATAGGCCTTTCCTAAGGACAATAAAATTTTAAGCGAACGGTTATTGTACAGTACCACATTACATCACATATTTTAGAGAGAATCCCTAATACCTAAGAAAGTTTGTAAACACAATACGAGTGAGAGTAACAGATGGTGTGTGCAGGTGAGGCCCCCTCGCCTTGTCTCTCATTCAATTTAGAACAATAAAATAGCAATAAAATCGAAGTGAAAAGTACGTTAGCTGTTTACGTTTCTAAAAAAGTGATGGGCTACAGGACTTCTAGGAAATCTAAAAAATGTCAACCAAGAGTAATTTATGTTAAAATTGTCTAAGCTGAAACCGTTGAAATTGCATCAATTGTGGAGGGAACGATGGGCATTCCCGAAGCAACGTAATTGGCTAGTTAAGAGCTCTAGTTAGCCTCCCACATATTGAATTTGGCTAAGTACTTATGTGGAGGGAGTGAGTGGTCCCGAAATATAGGGTCCTTTGCGAGAAGGGAGGGAAAGTCAAAGTGGAAATTTTCATGTCATTGGCTGAGAGTTTCCCTACCCTTGGAAAAAGGGAAGAAGAGTGTCCAACCGAGGTTTCTTCTAGAGGAAAGAAATAATTGAAGGGCAGTTGTGAACTCACCGTCGAATTAGAAAAGTCAAATCGAGAAAACCCGCATTCTAAAGATTTGAAAATAAAACTTTGTATTTGAATCTGAAAAATACAGTAGAGTCCGTATTGATAGATAATTCGGAATAATTATCTGAAATAATTATTCACGTTCATATAACTCGGTTGTATTTCGAAAGTCTCCTCTCTTTTTCACCGGAGAAACAAATTTTAAGAAGAGAGTCGTTTCAAAGGACGAAAACGCCAGAACCAGAGAGTAAAAGAGTCGAGAGGACCAATTTTGCTGATAGCTCAGGTAGTTTTGGGTGAAGGCGTATTTCTCTTGAAACAACTCAATTATTGTAAGTCGGCGAAACTTTCATTCATTTATTATTATATAATTCGATTTTGAGTTTTGAAATAGAGGCCAATTCGGCCAGTTTAAATTAACTTCGAAAATCTTTTTATTTAAATCATCCTCAACTAAAGCCTTTTCAACATATCCCCAATCCAGTCTATTGACCGAAAGGTTAGGGCAAAAACGGGGGCTGAGTTGCATCTCTACGTACTCCTCAGTGTTCGGGGCCAATTATTATCCTTCGATTAAATTTCTAATTTAATTGTAATTTTCCCCCAACACTTGGACGTTACATTTTTGGGGGCTCAGCCGGGATGCGCTCAATGTGTTGAGATGGTTTTAGTTGATATTATCAATTTAATAAATGTCCGGTTCTGGGAGATGGTTTAAAGACAATATTCCATATGCGTCGAGGGGTTCCAGAGACGCAGAATTCCCAGAGGGCTTACCGCCACCGTCGCGTCCACGAAAACAATTATTGCCAGTAACAGCAAGTCTCAGTGATATAACTCAAGATTCGGGTATTGGAAACTTAACAAAAGTAAGTCAACGCTCAAGTTCAGAAGAAGATTCGGGAGACGATACCGACGCGTTCTGAAACGCAAACACAAGCAAAGTGAGTAATCCAGATTCGACTATCGAAGACCCATCATTAAATGAAACGAATCAATCGGGCGATAATTTGTTAATCAATATTCCGGAAATTGTAGTAACGCCACCACAAGAATTAGGAAACGAAATACAAGACCCAGTAATAATAAATACTGAAAATAATATCGTGGATAATATTGAGCAAGACGAACAAAATCAAGTAGAAATGGCAAATAATCAAGCAATCGGGCTCAAAGACGCGTTAATGTGTGTCCCCGTGTTCAGCGGCAATCCAGAGGAACTCGCGGATTTTTCAAAATGGTGCACAGAGGCAAAAGATATGCTACCAGCAGGCGTGGAAGAGAGCTTAACGCGAATGATTTACGGAAGTCGATTGAGTCAATCGGTCAAAGATGCAATTGATAAAAGCGACAATAAAACAATTAAAGACTTAATAAAAACACTTCAAGGAGTATTCGTTCCGAAGAAAACCATTTTTCAATTACAGGGTGAACTTGGTAGAATTTATCAGAAAGATTCTGAATCAGTGATAGATTTTGTAACGCGTCTACGAAAGAAAGCTAGTGAACTATTAGAATGCGTTGAAGCCTACAAGGGAAATTTAACCGCGGAATAAGAAACCGAAGTTAAAACGGAAGTTAATTCGTTAATACATCAATGTTTTACACAGGGTTTGAAAAATGAAATCGATCAGCGAATGCCAGTTTGTAATAATATAGAAAATGCAGTACAGAAAGCAATTGAAATTGAGCGAAAATTGAATGCACGTCGGGAATTGAGAAAAGATCCTAATGACATGAGAGAAAAAGAATTAAATAGTGAGAAGGAAAATCATAAGAACAGACGACCGGTTAAATTTGTCAACAACGCAAATAATAAGGATAGTAACCCACACAATTCAAACTTCAATAATGATAAGAATGAGAAAACTTCAAATCAGAGTGATTCGCAAAGTACGTGTTTTAAATGTAACAAAATAGGTCATATGGCGAGAAATTGCGGCAAACTCTACGCTGGCTTGAATAGTAGTTCAATTAATAATGAAAAATGCCAATTGTGTAATAAATCGGGTCATTCTGCGAAATCTTGTTATAGCTTGAATAACAATAAAAATAACTCCTCGAACGTTGAATGTCAATTGTGCGATAAGAAGAGGCATGTAGCCAAAAATTGGCGATCGCGGAACAATGATAATTCTTCACAAAATGACCCGCGAAAATTTTGCTCATATTGCCGACGAATGGGGCATACTGAAGAAGAATGTTTCAAATTAAAAGCAATGAAATACGACCAGGGAAACCAGCAGCGGTCTCACCCATCGAGCGCGGAAAGAGACGTGAATCAAAGTCGCCCAGTAACAACAATTCAGGATGTGGAATTGGACGAAGAGTCTCAATAATGAATGCGCAGATCAATTTTAACGACTTAGCGTATGCAGTGGCGGGTAAAACGAAGGATAATAAAGAAATAATTATGATGTTAGATTCAGGAGCTTCGCCTAATCTGATTAAGTTGAAATATGTCGATAAGAACGCAGAAATAAATGAAAAGGACATTGTAGAACTACACGGAATAGCGGACGTACCAATAGCAACACTCGGTAGTGTAAAAGTTAGTTTATTCAACAAAGAAACGAAATGTCACATTGTTTCGAATAAGATGTGCATTCCTCATGCGAGTTTAATTGGATTTCGATATTTCACAACTCAAGAAGGCGAATAAAGTTGAGAATGGGGTAATGTATATTCCCCCAAGAAGTGAATCAACATTTTACGTTGAAGTTAAGAATGCGGAAATAAAGGAAGGTTACGTTCCAAATTTGAAAATTTGTGAGGGTGTTTTTGCGGGAAAATGCCTTGTGAAAGTCAATAATGGGCGTGCTTATATGCAAATATACAACACCACCAATGACGAAGTCGCAGTCAGGATACCCACTCTATTCATTCATGAAGTAGAGGAACTGGAACCGCCAATTTTAGAAGATCAAGAATATAGAGAGAATTGAGTAAATTTTGTTCGAGAAGGGATAAGCGCTAGGAACAATCGCGCGATTGAACAACTGGTACATCTGATTAACGAAAATGAATCAAATAATAGGGCAAAAGAACTAGAAAAGTTATTACGTTTAGATCATTTGGATCCTGAAGAGAAAAATCATGTTAAAAGAATTATTAAAAAATATTCTGATAGATTTCATATTCCGGGAGAACCTTTGAGTTCAACTAACGTTTATAAACATAGAAACCCACCGTTGATAATATGCCCTTAACTACAAAACAATATAGCACACCTCAATTTTTAAAAGCCAAAATAGATAAACATATTAAGGAGGGACTCGAAACAGGCATTCTTGCGCCTTCAGAGTCACCATATAATAGTCCAGTCTGGATCGTGCCGAAGAAGGCAGATTCGAAGGGAAATAAAAGATGTTGGGAGGATCAATCTATTTCTCTGTACTTGATTTAGCCTCCGGGTATCACCAAATCGAGATGAACCCAGATGACAAACATAAAACTGCATTTTCAACGCCTCAAGGTCACTGGGAGTTCAATAGAATGCCATTCGGTTCAAAAAAACGCGCCAGCAACTTTTCAGAGGTTAATGGATATGGTTTTAACGGGTCTTCAAGGTATTTCAATGTTTGTCTACCTTGATGACATAGTAGTTTTCGCGAAGAATTTAGATGAACACGAAAAGCGAATAGATGATTTAATGCAACGTTTAATTAAAGCTAATTTGCGGTTACAACCGGATAAATGTGAATTTTTGAGACCGGAAGTTAATTATCTAGGTCATATAATCGGTAAAGATGGATTAAAACCTGATCCATCTAAGTGAGAGGCGGTAAGACAATTTCCAGTGCCTAAGAAACAGAAAAACGTTAGAGGATTTTTGGGACTAACGGGATATTACCGTAGATTCATTAAAAACTTTTCAAAAATTGCCAAGCCTTTAACTAGATTGCTGCAAAAAGATGTAGATTTCATTTGGACTCAAGAAGCGCAAGACGCTTTCGAGACATTAAAAGATAGTTTATGCACTGCTCCTATTCTGCAATATCCAGATTTTTCTGAACCTTTTGTCATTACGACTGACGCCTCAGGAATCGCTGTAGACGCAGTATTGTCGTAGGGTGAAATTGGAAAAGATAAACCCATCGCGTATTTTTCTAGGGGAGCAGAATTGCGATATGATACTTACGAGAAAGAGGCACTTGCAATTGTCCAAGCCATGAAAAATTTTAGACCATACGCTTATGGTCATAAATTCATTTTAGTGACTGATCATAAACCATTGGTTTGGTTTCAGTCAGCGAAAGAAGCGAATGCTCGCGTGTTAAAATAGCGTTTAAAATTGGCTGAATACGATTATGAAGTCAAATATAAACCGGGAAAGATTAATTTGAATGCGGATGCGCTATCGCGAAATCCGATTGAGCTAGTAAATGTTACTACTCGTGCTCAGAGGAATCGGGAAAAGTTAGAGGAAGAAACCCTCGATTCTCGATTAAAGAATTTGGAAAAAAAAAAAATAATAAAGATGATTCATTAGAGAAAGTAAATAAGAAGAAAAATAAAAGTAAAGTGAAAACAAAGAAAAATAGTAAAAGTCCCAAAGAAAAGGGAGTAAAAAGTAAAGAAAATAATATTGATGATAAAATGCCTAAAAGGAAAAGAGGCAGGCCTAAAGGAGCAAAAAACTCAAAGGGCGTAAGGGAATCCAAGGATACAGAGGTTAAGAATCACTCACAGGACGAGGATCTTGACTCTGAGGATTCTGATGATTCCAGGACTGATGAGTTACAATCAGACTGTGAATCGGAAATTTCAGTTAATGAAATGGATAAAGGAAAACTGGATGAAAAAGTTGAGTTAAAATCAAGTAAACCCAATATTATAATTTCAAAAGAATTAATTACATTTAGAAAGGATAATTTAGCATATTTTGTTGATGAGAGTGGAGGGCCGTGTGACGAGGGCTCTCGCAGGCTGAAAGAATTAGGTAGATTGCCTCTCATAAGGTCTGTAAGCTTAGGGAGTGCAATTTGTCAAAAGACCAATCGCAAATTCCATTTCCAATTGATTATTCGAGAATCGAGAGGCGAATCAATAATGCGAATTAAATCGCATATCGCGAAAAGTTTAGTTCAGTTGAAATGGCAAATGTTAGAGAGAGGTATTGAAACCGTATCAATAGCATATTCTAAATTCATTGAGAATGTGCCTTGGGATCATGTTATGGCCATGATCGAGACTTTATTGGCAGATGAAAAGGTCAAAGTAATTATTTGTCTAGGAACAATGCGTTATGTTCCGCTCGAGGAACGAGAGAGAATATTTTTCGAAATGCATAATTCGCCAATCGGTGGACATAAGGGCGTATCAAAAACGTATAATCGAATCAAACAGAATTATTATTGGGAAAATTTGAAGCAAGATATTCAGCGTCGAATACAACAATGTCTAAATTGTCAATTGAGAAAATTAGTTAGGGTTGAAACGAAACAGCCCATGATGATTACTGACACGCCTGGTACCGTTTTTGAGAAAATCACGATGGACATCGTAGGTCCACTACCACGTACATCAAAAGAAAATGAATATATATTAACAATTCAGGATCAATTATCGAAATATTGCGTAGCCATTCCGCTTAATAATATGACAGCGATCACTGTAGCTGATGCATTCATCAAACGTTTCATTTGTATTTTTGGCGCACCAAAAGTACTATTAACTGATCAGGGGCGAAATTTCATTAGTTCGTTTATGAAAAGAATTACTAAGCGTTTTAGAATTCGGAAATTACAAGCAACAGCGTTTAGACCGCAATCAAACGGTTCGCTGGAACGTTCACACCACGTTTTAGGTGAATATCTGAAACAATACACTACGAAAGAAAGAGAATGGGATGACTGGTTAGAACTAGCCACATTCTCATATAATACGTGTGTTCATGAAGGAACGAAGTTCACGCCGTACGAATTAGTATTTGGTAAGATCGCAAGAATCCCAACAAACGAACCTTTACATGAGTTGGACCGGTCGCCAACATATGAAAATTATATTGAAGACTTGATAGAACGTTTAACAAATAGTGGGAAACTTGCGTATGAAAATTTAGTGGACTCGAAATATAAGTCAAAAGTGCAATTTGATAAAAAAATCAATCCAGTTAATTTTCAGATCGGTGATAATGTTTATTTACTGAAAGGTCCGAAACCAAATAAGTTAGGGAATCATTATGATGGTCCTTTTGAAATATTAGATGTATTGCCAAATGGTGATGTGAAGATCCAAATTAAGAGACAAGTTAAAACTATCCATCCAGATAGATTACGGAAATCATATATTTCGGTAGCAGAAGCGAAAAAACAATCAGATAAAAATCTAGAGGCTGAAATAAAAAATAATGAGCTGGATAACGATGAGTGAATTCATTGCATTATATATCATACATTTGATTCAACGTCAGTATCCTTAGAATTGTTAGATTCTGTGTGAGTGATTATAAGATGCAATTGTGGATTGGAGATAAATAATACAATAATTAATCCATTACTGGATACGGAAGAATGTGAGGTGAGTGACGGTCTCTCTGTGGATTTAAAAGATGGGAACACATCTGGGGATATATTGCCCGTATACCCTAGCCCAGAAAACTCATATTCAATTTATTATGTTGAAAAAGCTCATAAAGCGTGGTCGAAACCAGAATAATTTATATCGCAGAGACAGTACACTTTCCTCACCATTAAGGGAAGTAGATTTGAAACTCACAGATGACATATAATTAAAATGGAAATTCCAAATGATTGGAGGAGCCTAAGAGGTTAGAGTAATGATGAAAGAAAAAAAAATAAATACATACAGGTAATGTGAATACATTTTTTTTTTATACACATGTAGGAAGAAACGTCAAATAGAATTGATAAATCGTATTCCAATGCATTGAAACGTCGTTTGAATTAAAAGAAGATGTACTTAGAAATAGGTTAGTGGTAGCGTAAGTTCAACCAGACGGAATCGCGCCTTATTCCGTGAAGGAACCAGGATATATGGCTGCCTGAGCTGCAGGAACCATGTGATGGGAGATATTCCAACGTACGATGAAGTTCGAGAACAACAGGGCAGTACTGAACGCTGTGACTAGAAAGAATTGGCCTAGGAAAAGACTTGAGGAGAATTCACGACGCTCAACACAGTTTATACAGAAAAGAAGGTTGCGAGTCAGGACCAGCAGGAACCGTCAATGTGACAATGTCTGTGAATAAGATTGAAACTGAACACCCAGCCTTAACAGAAGATTGAGCGCTGATTCAACAGACAGCATGCTTGGCTAATTGAACGTATGCAGTGAATAATCAACTTAAAATAAGGAATTACTGAATTTGCTTCTTTATACAACCCATGTTTAACAGCAAGATGAAAAGCTAGGGTAGAGAAAGAAAAATAATTCGAGTTTACAAACCAAGAGGACTACCAACTGGAGAAGGGAGTAGAACTGAAGAACCGAGTTTCTGAAGAGATGAGAACTAGCATCCAAAGGAAACGGTCATTCAGAACTAACGCAAATGGTCTGAAGTGTACACTACTCAGAAAAACACTGCTGAAAAGATTATTATTGAACATATAGAGATCGACAGAGTCCATAGTCTGCCTAGACTAGAACTTCGGACAAATGATTCAATTCTTCAAAAATGAAAGTGGCATGATCGAAAAACCACACTGATAAGTGGACGTGAATTAGAAAACTGGTAAGTTTAAGACTATGATCTAGTCCCTCCAGTGTAGATACAGCCGTGTCAAAATGAAAGGGGTAGAAATAACAAGCAAACAGCACAGGTACAAGGCCCAGGCTCAGAGACCAGTTTCCCAACAAAAATCACAACTACTAATGCACCTCCAAGAAATCCAGTCTTTGTGGGAGCAGAAGCAGAATCTTACGACGTTTGAAATTGTTGTCGGGAAGTTAATCTGTAATAAATTTAGAATTGATGTCATGCCGACTTACAAGTAAGACTTAGTTGTAGGAAACAAATGTCAATTTAATCATTATTTGGTTTTTCTAATCTTAGAGAAGAGTTGTATTGCAGTGATAACGTCGTACTTGGTTGAATCTCGCCCTCGTACTTCCGTCTCACGGCGAGGGTGTGATGTCCGTCTGTCAATCTAATCATTTTCATTTCTTTAAACTCATTCGAATAACTGATGAGGAAAGATGAGAGTTTTATACATAGGCCTTTCCTAAGGACAATAAAATTTGAAGCGAACGGTTATTGTACAGTACCACATTACATCACATATTTTAGAGAGAATCCCTAATACCTAAGAAAGTTTGTAAACACAATACAGGTGAGAGTAACAGATGGTGTGTGCAGGTGAGGCCCCCTCGCCTTGTCTCTTGTTCAATTTAGAACAATAAAATAGCAATAAAACCGAAGTGAAAAGTACGTTAGCTGTTTACGTTTCTAAAAAAGTGATGGGCTACAGGACTTCTAGGAAATCTAAAAAATGTCAACCAAGAGTAATTTATGTTAAAATTGTCTAAGCTGAAACCGTTGAAATGGAATCAATTGTGGAGGGAACGATGGGCATTCCCGAAGCAACGTGATTGGCTAGTTAAGAGCTCTAGTTAGCCTCCCACATATTGAATTTGGCTAAGTACTTATGTGGAGGGAGTGAGTGGTCCCGAAATATAGGGTCCTTTGCGAGAAGGGAGGGAAAATCAAAGTGAAAATTTTCATGTCATTGGCTGAGAGTTTCCCTACCCTTGGAAAAAGGGAAGAAGAGTGTCCAGGCGAGGTTTCTTCTAGAGGAAAGAAATAATCGAAGGGCAGTTGTGAACTCACCGTCTAATTAGAAAAGTCAAATCGAGAAAACCCGCATTCTAAAGATTTGAAAATAAAACTTTGTATTTGAATCTGAAAAATAGAGTAGAGTCCGTATTGATAGATAATTTGGAATAATTATCTGAAATAATTATTCACGTTCATATAACTCGGTTGTATTTCGAAAGTCTTCTCTCTTTTTCACCGGAGAAACAAATTTTAAGAAGAGAGTCATTTCAAAGGACGAAGACGCCAGAATCAGAGAGTAAAAGAGTCGAAAGGATCAATTTTGCTGATAGTTCAGGTAGTTTTGGGTGAAGGCGTATTTCTCTCGAAACAACTCAACTATTGTAAGTCGGCGAAACTTTCATTCATTTATTATTATATAATTCGGTTTTGAAATAGAGGCCAATTCGGCCAGTTTGAATTAACTTCGAAAATCTTTTTATTTAAATCATCCTCAACTAAAGCCTTTTCAACATATCCCCTCCAGTCTATTGACCGAAAGGTTAGGGCAAAAACGGGGGCTGAGTTGCATCTCTACGTACTCCTCAGTGTCCGGGGCCAATTATTATCCTTCGATTGAATTTCTAATTTAATTGTAATTTTCCCCCAACACTTGGACGTTACATTACTATAAAAAAAACAAACATATTCTCTCGTTTCTCGGACCTTCCGTCTTGGTGGTTTATTTCAATAATTATTTCACCACGATACCGGGCTAACCAAAACCATTGTAACGTCAAAAATATGGCGTCACAATATATATATATTTTTATAACTAATAATTTTTTTATAACTAATTCTGGAATTCACAGCAAACTTAGCTTAAACATGAATCATTAACTTATCCCTGAAGTGCAAGTGCGAATAAACTTTAGAATATTGATAAGTAATATCACTTTTCAAAAATTTTTAAATGAAAAAATGAGAATTAGAATACCTCAATGTTTAAGCAGCCTCTGCGAGTGGAGTGCCAATCAGGCCCAATAGAACATTGACACTGTCGTTACATCGATTCGTCTTCAACTCGATTTGATACAGACCTCGTTGAATGAACAGCCAGATTTGCTGGGCTCGCAGTGCTTTTTTACATTGAAGTGCGACGGAAATCTTGAAGAGGAAATCTACAACATGCAGAATAGAATCTACTCTGTACAATGTAGAATTTTCATCAGCATCAAGCGAGAAGTCATTGATAGAAACGTACACAGCCTGGAGACTTGTAATTGCTCCAACAAGAACCAGAGTTGGTGGAAAATTTCCTTGCATACCTTCTGTGGCTGCTTTCACACGGCTCAAAACTGGATAAATATTATTTTCGACTTCAACATGTATGAAGAAAGCCTCTTGTCGTTGTGAAGCTGACAGTTTACGTTCTCCCAATTTTCTCTTTGGTGCAGGGGGTTTAATTAAATAAGGTAATAAATATATGATGACAGCATTGGCATTGTTCCTCATCAGTCCAGGAAGTTCACGTAAGTATGCACGATCACCAAGAGGAATATCTTTCCAAGATTGAAGTTGCTGTATCAGGAAGGGTCGAGCATGATCCCACTTGGTGAAGAAGTCTTCTGCATGAGGGAATATCCTCCTAAAATTGGATGATAATAATTCTCCTCCAGTGCGTGAATCCAAGCAAGGTAACTCTCCAAAATAAGCGTCTACTGTGGATCCCTCGACTAGATTCTTTTGACGCGCTTGAAATGATTGATCCCAGTGATGTTCAACCTCCTCTACTGGCTCGTCATTTTCTTGTAACCATAGAAATTATTCTTGTCCTTCAGCTGAGATTGGCTCCTCCTCGTCCAATTCTGAGGCACGAGCGGTGATTGCAGCAATCCAGCTTTTCGATATTTTCTCAAGGAATATTCATAGTGACAGATCAATTTTCCTTGTGCACCGTGTTTGGCTCTGCCGACGTATGCGAATGGCGTGTAGTAGGTGAAACGTCCCTCCTTCTCATTGGATAACTGTTCTATTTGAGGAATCAGGTGATGAAGCTCTTGAAACTTTCCACTTTTCGAGAACTCTGACTCCGGCGACTTGGAATAGTCTCTGGAATGCTTTATTAATCGCATCAGCAGTAATCAACCGACAGAGTCGATTCCCAGCTTCTTTTGTTAGACATCCTGACTTCTCAAAAACAGTCAATACTGACTTTCCTTCAGTCGACGTTATCAAAAGACGATAGATCGGCTCAAAAAAATGGTGAAAAAATTATTGTGCCATTGTGTGAATAGGTAACATTCACTTGCACTTTAACTGCTTGTATTCCATACTTACATTAGCCTGAACAATTGGGTCATCAAAATAGCCTGCAGCAGCCTAAACACATCAAACCGGAAATATAAAGATAGTTATTCTCAACAAGTGAAAAAATAGAAAAAAGACGATAAGGTAACAGATGGATGAATAGCAGATGGAATAAGCAATGATGATGAATAGAGCATGGAATTTGCAAAGAAATGCGGAATATTTTTGACTTCAGGAGAATAAAAACAGAAAAGAAACCTGTTCCAGAACCTGATCAAGAATCATTTAAAAATGAAAATCCTCGAAATCCGCTTGAAAAAAATGCATGATCTCTCGTTAGCTTCAATTTCTTACCATTATTGTTTGAACTGCAAAAAATAATCAAAAAGAGGATGGTGAAGGAAATTAGTGCAAAAACACTAACAAATGCAAACGGAAAATAAGTCATGAATTTTTGTACAAATAAGTTTGAAACATTCATACAATCGTAGAGCCAAAATCATTTTGAGGTTACACATTGTCACACGTGGGTTTCTTGAAGCCAAACGAATGCTGTATGAATATGTGCATAATAAATAGTAGTACTGTATTTACACTCGTACAGGATCCACTCAATAATTGATCAATACAAAATACATTATTTGTAATGATCAAATTGACGCCAAACAATTCCGTAACCGATAACTGTTACTGACCGTTACACAGTGTCCATTTGTATGATTGGTAGAGTGGCCGAGAGGAGGAGGGCTGGTCAGTAGAAAAATTGATACCCCAATCATGAGTATCTAGGGAAGTATCTAGGAATTTTTAATAAACAGTTGGTAAAATTCACTGAATGGTTCAGTAGAATGTAATCCACACACATCACTTATAGATAGGAGCCATCCTAATTTTTGAGAGAAGGGTCGGTAATAACTGAGATCCAAAAAAAATTACTGAACCATTCAGCAAATTTCATTGAGAACTTATTACTAACTCTTGGGACGCCCCTCAACTTTTGATATTCCTCTCAATACTTTTTTAGGTTCCTCACGCTATGTCCCTGCATTCATGAAACATCCTAGTAATTTTTCCTGATTTTTTTTTCCGTGTATAATGTATCTGAGGTTGACGGTGTGTGGGAGGCTGATTTAATAGATGTTCGATCGTTATCGACATACAATGAAGGTTACACATTCATTTTAATCGTTATTGATGTTCTCAGTAAATATGTGTGGGTGGAGCCTCTTTTGAAAAACAGTGGGGAACTTGTAACGCAGGCTTTTAGACGAATTTTGAAGAGAAGTGGTGAAATACACAGAATATCAAGACTTTTGCAGGCAGATAGAGGTAAAGAATTCGTTAATTCTGAGTTTCAAGAGCTACTGAAGAAATATGGTATCGCGTCGTTCGAAATCCTGATGTTAAAGCAGCTGTCGTTGAGCGTTTCAACCGTGCGTTGAAAGAGAGGTTATGGCGTTATTTCACGTATTCTAGAACCAAACGGTATGTGGATGTCTTACCAAAAATAGGACATGCGTATAGTCAGACCAAGTATTCAGCTACGCGCTTGAGGCCTTGTGATGTGACTCATGATAATGCATCAATAACTGTAGGAAACATCGATAGAAGATATAATCAAAAAGGGACTAAGCACAAGCTGAAGAAGATTAAATATCAATGTGATGATCTAGTTCGTATCAGTAGTGCCAAAGCAGCGATTGTGAAAGGATATGAAGTCGGCCGGAGCACTGAAATTTTCAAAATCAAGAGGGTATCTGAATACAGACCGCCGCCGATTTACATATTGGAGGCTCTGAATGGTGAAGTTATTGATGGTATATTCTACGAGCAGGAGCTCTCCAGAGTGCGTCGAAATACATATCCTGAAGATATAACTTCTAACCAAAATGCATAACTCATACGACAGTTTCTTCGTGGTACTGCCTAGTAACAGCAGCATGCAATATTATCCTGATAATAAAACAACAAGCTTTGTTACCTATTTGCGCCATACAATGAATCTACGGGGAAAATGAAGTGTGGACTTATCAGAGATTCACATACCAATTACATTTTTACATATATCTGACAGCAGTAGCAATTATGTGAGAATGGAAAGCCGGTCATACCTAACAGGAGAAGAAAGAGCAAGGATCGAACGAACTTTCAATTCCACCCCAAAAGAGTCAAATGATAATGCAATAGTAGCTGTCAGTGAGAGTGATCTGCAGAAAGAGGTTTATAAGTCCACAGCCGATTTCCTGAGTAGTATAAGCGAGATGTTGTTCATGAAAGGTCATGTGGAAGTACAACAAAACAGATCGGGCTATGTGCATGTATTCAGAGTTTGTGGATCTTCATGTGGTAATCATCATGTACTGACTTTTTCGGAGCCCCTGAAGGAGATTTTGGGTTTCACGTATGAGCATAAATCTTTAGTTCTGACATATGACACAAGTAGCTACAAGGCTGAGAATCCTGTACTGTTATCACGAGCATTACCTCGTAGTATATATGTATACTAGGGTGATTCGTTTTGAACGAACATTTTTTTTTCACTCCCATAGCGGAATATTGTTCTACATACCGAAAACAAAATTCCTTTAAAATTTGAGCCCTTAATTTTACTTCTAAGTACTTTTTTCTTGATCTTGAACATTTTCTATTTAAAATACATGGGAAATTTGGAACTTTTTTTTCAATTTCCTATAACTAAGCGGCATTTAACGCCACTGCAATGAACCGAGGTGCCATTTGTAGGTAATCAGTTACTCTTTCAAAGTACTTTTAGCAATTCTACGTTACCTCATTTTTTTCATATATATACTTCCCAAAGTCATATTTCTATGAAAAAACTTCATTTTTCGCATTTTTCGGCACAACGGTCAGAGTGACAAAAAAATTGATTGAGATCTTTATTGTAGGAAATTCAATTTCCTACAAAAAAGATCCCGAATGTTGAAGCAATAAAATGCACGGTTCAAAAGATATAGAGCATTTTAGAAGCTAATTTGCCGAATATTGATAAATGAACTCGTTTTATGTTCTTCACATTACTAATGTGGTTATTCCTCTTCCATAAATTCCATTCCGACCATAATATAAGACTTAACATGAAAAAAATTCTTCAAAAACAAGCTACTAATTGAATTTTCAAAAGCAAGCCATCAATGAAAGGTTGATTTTCCCATTATTAGTCTAGCAATAGATATAATAATTTTAAATAATATTGGTTGACAGTATTTCATTTCATCGACCGTGTATTTATTATTATCATTTCCGTGACATCACTTTAACGTGTAATTTGGGTCATATATAGGTTCGTTCATGAGAATTTCCATCTGAACTTAAATGGAGAGAAGGCCCAAAGTGCTTGAATATTCAAACTTCTAACCTATTCAGGTTATAGCAGTTGAAATCTCATATCATCGCGTAAAGATCGAAATGGAATTATTGAATGAATCAATTTCCGTAGATAAATGAATCAATCATAAGCGACCGTGTTAATTGAAAAATCAATCTAAGCGACCATGTTAATTGAAAAATCTATTTATTAATTTCTCCCGAACAAGATATCCGAAGAGTTTGAAATTTTAACAGGTGACTTTTTAGATTTTCAGAAGTATATTCAAATTTTTTGAAGTTATACTTCTTTAGGCGCGTTACATAAATCCGATGAGAGTGGAATTTCTGGTTGAAGCACAAGAGCCGAATATTTCCGAAGTTACTCCATTGACCAGTATGATTATACCAGCGTAGTAGTGGGGATAGAGATCGAAGCAGCGTATAGCATTTTCACGTGTGTTTGTCTTCATTGAGAATTAACGAGTTTTATTAATGAGTGTTTGTATTGAATAATAATGAAAAATATTATTAAAAAAGAGGGTGCGGGGAACTCTGTACACGTGGAAGGAGTTATACTTCTTTAGCATGAGTGGGAATTCATTTTATCGTGTATTTAAGGAACGTATCTAAAATTGGGAAATGAGTGACGGAAAATAGCTACAATTAGTGGAATTTAAATTGAATCAAAGAATAAATAGATTTATTTTTCCTTACCAATCTAGAGAATATTTACCTTCTAGATTTTACAGAGTGCGTTAAATTCCATCAAGTGTAGTTATTTTCCGTCACTCATTTTCCAATTTTCGATACGTTCCTTAAGGGAGTTCATCTGGTAACTGGATTAATAGACCAATAATCATGAAAAAATTTGCATATACTTCTGAAAATATGAAAAGTCACCTGTTAAAATTTCAAACTCCTCGGATATCTTGTTCGGAAGAAATTGATGAATGAAGATCGTTTCCATTAACACGGTCCATTATGAAACCCATAGGTTTTCGTCTAGAAACATGAAATTTGTGACAATTAACAGGTTTTCAGCGGGGAAACTTCCATAATGGATACATAAATGGAAGAAAAATTTGAGAGCTTTCTCACATACATTAGATACTTGGTGATTTTAGAATAAATTAATTTGTCTCGAAAAATACTGAGTTTCTGGAGTTTAACCTCCATCGCACTCGCATGACAGTAACGTCAGAACCGTGCGCTTTTTGAAAATAATATGAATGCTTTCCGAATTACGCAATGTATACTACGCTTGCACATCAAGTTATACAAAAGTAGCTGAAAATGTCATAAATTGACCCTTTTCTACTTGATCTTGAAAAAAATTATTACTATGAGTTCGTATTTTTACCAAAAAAAAATATGATTGCTGAGGAAGCATTCCTAGTATATCAGCTGTAAAGGTAATGACTACGCTAGTCATCGGGCCGACTACGTTTGTCTTAGTGATTTTTCTTACTAATTAAATCGGTACCATATGAACTCTCTTAAATACATGATAAAATAAATTCCCGCTCATGCTAAGGAAGTATAACTTCTTCCACGTATACAGAGTTCCACGCACCCTCTTTTTTCATAATTATTGGTCTATTATTTCAGTTACCCGATGAACTCCCTTAAGTTCAGATGGAAATTCTCATGAACGAACTATAGCCTATCTATGACCAAAATTGCGCGTTAAAGTGATGTCACGGAAATAATAATAATAAATATACGGTCGATGAAATCAAATACTGTCAGTCAATATTATTTGAAATTATTATATCTATTGCTAGACTAATAATGGAAAAATCAACCGTTCATTGATGGCTTGCTGTTGAAAATTAAATTAGTAGCTTGCTTCTGAAGAATTTTTTTCATGTTAAATCATATATTATGGTCGAAATGGAATTTATGGAAGAGGAATAACCACATTAGTAATTTGAAGAACATAAAATGAGCTCATTTATCAATATTCGGCAAATTAGCTTCTAAAATGCTCTATATCTTTTGAACCGTGCTCTTTATCGCTTCAACGTATGAGATCTTTTTTGTAGAAAATTAAATTTCCTACAACAAAGATCCCTGTCATTTTTTTTGTCACTCTGACCGTTTTGCCGAAAAATGCGAAAAATGAAGTTTTTTTCATAGAAATATGACTTTGGGAAGTATATATATAAGAAAAATGAGGTAAGGTATAATTGCTAAAAGTACTTTGAAAGAGTAGCTGATGACCTACAAATTGCAACTCGGTTCATTGCAGTGGCGTTAAATGCCGCTTAGTTATAGGAAATTGAGAAAAAAGTTCCGAATTTCCTATGTATTGTGATGTCCGTATGTTGGGGGATTGAATTTGTTAAATAATTGAATTCTATTTTAATTATTAAATTTTATTTCCCCAGTAATTCATCGAAGTAACCCCGAACACATTTGGATAACGTAAACTAAACGCCACTCAGTCCCCGTTTTTACCCTAATCTCGCGATTAATAGGATGGAATGGGGAAAATATTGAGAGGATTTCTGTGAATAATAGTTAAAAAACCGAATTTCAGTTAAAATGGTCTTAGTAGACCTATATTTTATAGAAAAAGTTGAATTACAAAATAATATTAAATTTGCCGATTTACGTTGCTCTAGTGGTAACTATGGAACCTTGTTTCTGTTTTACCTGGTGGGTCGGTATTACAGTTCCCTCTGGGCCTTATCCCTGTTTTACCCAACGGGTTGGTAATACAGTTTCCTCTCGGCCTTATTCCTGTTTTACCCAACGGGTCGATAACACAGTTACCCCTGGGCCTTACTGCTTTACCCAACGAATAGGTATTATCGATTCCACTCCAATGGGTCTTATTCTACCTTATCGGTAGTAATTCCTCACAAATTTTGACAGTATTCACTTTTTAATTGTTTTGAATTACTTAAGTTTCGGATATTTAACGAAATTCACCTTTTGAATTTTTAATATTATTTGAGTTCTTTTGAAATTCAACGAATTTCAAAATTTTCAATTTTTAGAATTATTTAATTCACAGAAGAGTAATGAAATTCACCTTTTTCTCTTATTTTTAGTATTATTTAACTTGTTTGAAATTTAACGAATTTCAAAATTTCCAATTTTTAGAATTATTCAGTTCACAGAAGAGAAATGAAATTCACCTTTTTTATTTTTAGTATTATTTAACTTTTTGGAAATTTAATGAATTTCAAAATTTCCAATTTTTAGAATTATTCAGTTCACAGAAGAGAAATGAAATTCACCTTTTTTATTTTTAGTATTATTTAACTTTTTTGAAATTTAACGAATTTCTAACTTTTCAATTTTATAATTAGTTGATTTGTAGAATTTGAATGAAGTTCAAAATTTTCAATTTTATAATTATTTGATTTATAGGATTTAAATGAATTTCAAAATTTTCAATTTTATAATTATTTGATTTTTAGAATTTAAATGAATTTCAAACTTTTCAATTTTATAGTTATTTGATTTTTAGAATTTAAATGAATTTCAAACTTTTCAATTTTATAATTAATTGATTTTTAGAATTTAAATGAATTTCAAACTTTTCAATTTTTATATTTATTTGATTTATAGAACTTTGTCGAATTTCAACTTTTCTTTTCTTTTCTTTTCTTTTTTTCTCTTGCACTTTTCACGGGAACTTCACAACTGACAACCGAAGCTTCCTTCATTCCGAAAGAAACCTCGGTTTCAGTTTTTCCCCAAAATTCCCCAAGGGTAGGGAAAGTCATGTCCAACGGCAGCGAGCCCTTGACCTTGCCTCTCCTCCCTTTCCTGTCGGACCCAATGCTTCAGGGCCGCACCACCCCTCCACATGGGTTTCCTACTTTTACGTTGGCGTGTGGGAGGGATTTTCCCTCTCACGCACCAATGGCATTGCTTTGGAAATGCCCAAACTTTTCCTCCAAATTGCCCCTCCCTATTTTTACCGTTTTTATTAAAAAAAAAAAAATGATATTATATTATTTTAACATATACTTTTCCTATTTTTTATTTCCTACTTTTAATATTCTGTATTTTATATATTTTTATCTTTTTTTTTATTCTCATTTCTTTTTATTTATTATTTCTAAAATTTTGTATTTCATATATTTTTATCTTTTTGATTATTTTTCTATTTTTATTTTTAGTCTTTATTTTATTATTTTCCTTATTTTTTGTAATTTATATTTCTTTATTATTTCCTATTTTAATTGTTTCTCTCTCTCTCTCTTTTTCCCCGAGGCCCTGGAAACTATAAAAGATGCGTTTCTGTTTTTCGGAAACGCAACGCGTCTCTCCCATGCACTCGAGGGCCAGCTGACCCAGTCATAAAATCGAGGGAGACAACATGAGTGGCGCCGTTGAGATGCATCACGGACGCTCTGGGACTTGTCTCCCCAGTTTTACGACCCGGCCCTTCCGCGTTTTCCATGTTAAAAAAAAATTCGTCCCTAGGCTACAAATGGTAGCCATAAAATTTTATCGTTTTTCCCCGAAAACAATTGTAAGTACTGGGACACTTGTGCATGCTGCACAGTATCTCCAGTACTTATCAGAATTTAAATAAAACCGAAAAACATATTTTAAGGAAACCATGGGAAAATGTCAAAAGACACTCTCCCAAAGTTTCCCAAATTTATGACATCCTCTTGTTCAAAATTCTGGAATATTCTTCCAGAATAAAAAACAGACGGATGTCACAGTATTTTAAATAGAAAATGTTCAAGATCAAAAAAAAGTACTTAGAAGTAAAATTAAGGGCTCAAATTTTGAAGGAATTTTGTTTTCGGTATGTAGAACAATATTCCGCTATGGGAGCGAAAAACAAAAAATGTTCGTTCAAAACGAATCACCCTAGTCTATACCCACAGGCGTTATTGGACATTCTATAGACAACTTTATAACAGGACAGCTACCCAAACGCATCATTTTTGGATTTGTGAGAAATCGAGCATACGTTGGAGCTAAAAAACTCAATGCATTCAATTTCGATAATTTTGGTCTAAATCATTTGTGCTTGTATGTGGATGGAAAGCAATTTCCTCCAAAGCCCCTGCAACCGAATTTTAGAATTCAAACATATATCGAGTGCTATCAAACGTTATTTTCAGGTACAGGCAGGGACTGGTAACGTTACTTTAGTTTAGTTTAGTTTCCGGGCGAATAACTAAACGAAAGCGGTAACGTTAGTCGCGGTAACAAAAGTAGTAACAAAACTCGACTAACGTTAGTCACAGTAACAAAAGTAGTAACAAAACTCGACTAACGTTAGTCGCAGTAACAAAAGTAGTAACAAAACTCGACTAACGTTAGTCGCAGTAACAAAAGTAGGAACAAAACTCGACTAACGTTAGTCGCAGTAACAAAAGTAGGAACAAAACTCGACTAACGTTAGTCGCAGTAACAAAAGTAGTAACAAAACTCGACTAACGTTAGTCGCAGTAACAAAAGTAGTAACAAAACTCGACTAACGTTAGTCGCAGTAACAAAAGTAGGAACAAAACTTGACTAACGTTAGTCGCAGTAACAAAAGTGGAAACAAAACTCGACTAACGTTAGTCGCAGTAACAAAAGTAGGAACAAAACTCGACTAACGTTAGTCGCAGTAACAAAAGTAATAACAAAACTCGACTAACGATAGTCGCAGTAACATAACTCGATTAACGTTAGTCACCATATCAATCAAACAGGCGTCCGTGGCAGCGGAATTTTACGTCCTTTTACAATTGAAAGACGATAATTTACGTTGACTACTTTGATGTAATTGAGCGTAACCTGAACGTAATTTAGCCTCTTTGCTCCTCCCCTCGCATCGCGTTTTTACTATAGATTTACGTTTTTTTTCATCGATTTCTCTCTTAATTATATGCTTGAAAATATCCCGTCATCACCGTTAGCGTAATTTCCTGAAAACGAAGTGAATAAAAAAAAAAAAAGAATTCGATTCGGTAGTTCTCGAAATACTCCAAGCGGTCACTCATCCAAGTACTGACCAAATCCAGTGCTGCTTAACTTCTGTGACCGCCTGGAGATTCCTCGTTATCTACTGCTAATCTGAAACATATAAATTCTGCAATTCTAATTGAGCTCTAATATACATCGCATATTCATACTAGGATCTTCCAAAGAAATGATTAGCAGTTGCTGTCAATTTTTTCTGAATGACTATCGGGAATTAATTTCGAAAAATCAATGGAAAGATACGTTGACGATTTTTATTTTTTTCGCTCCATTTCTTTTGCGAAAATGATAATTCTTCCTCAAACCCTCAAATTTTCCTTCAAATTCTAATTTTTTCCGTTTTTGCTTCCGAATGGAAGCGTTGTTTTCGCAATTTTTTTCGAAATACCAATTTTCATTGGAAACGACTCAAAATGATGCAAAACGTCGTGAAATCACAATGAGAAAAAAAGTAGACATGTATGTTTGTGTGTCGGTATGTACGACTTTACGACTCTCTATTACTCGAGAACGGTGAGAGATAAAAATCTGAAATTTCGGCAAGATATCAGTTTTGCTGAATTGTATGTCCCATAAAAATTTCAGCAAGATCGGTTCGATGGTTTTTGAGCTATAATAATTTTTCAAAAATCGTATGTTTCAATATTTCTCAACTTGCGTGAGCCGAATACCGTTCAAAATATTACTCAAGATTCGCAACCATAATATCTAACCTTTAGCGAATTTTCATGAATTTAATCTCATTATTCTATTAGCTATTAATTTTTTTGTGCTTTTTTTCAAAAACTCGGTTTTACGACTGCAGCTCAATGCATAAGTGACTTGAAGACTTCAAATGCTTCCTGTATATGTAGTTTCTGATAAAGATGGTTGGGATTGAATCTGAGGGATATCGGCTGAACGGTTCTCGAGATATTTTGAATTGAAGTTTTTCAGAAAATCGGCTGTATCTTCCAAACTTCTCATCTGATTCCCTCGGGACGAAGCTCAAAAGATTCGTGTTTATGAGCTGAACAAACCCTCAATTTTTTGAATTTCTAAATGAAGTTATCCGTTTATTACATTGAAAAATGTATTTTTTCTCAATATTTCCAAAAAAAAAAATCAAAAAAATACAATTTTTCTCGATTTTTTTGAATGGACACCCCTATTTTTAATTTTGTTTTCTGGAAGAACACATTCTTCTCTTTCAAATAAGCCTCTGCTCATCTTCGTAGGACAATCAGAAACTGTACCCAGGAGGGAACATCCAAAGTGAAAAAGTGAACATTTATGGAAAATTTGGTATAATTTGAAAATAATTGAATTTAATAAATCCTAATCATTTTATCTTATAGGGGAGACCGGGGCGAAATGGGGTACTTTAAAGCACGTATTCACGGACCCCATTTTGCCCCGGTCTTCACTATTTTATTGCGTTATAACACGAAAAGAAAACTTTTGAGACTTCAACAATCGCGATGATTGGCAAAATTCAGGAAGAACCATTCGGAAGCATTCTACTAATTCATTAGCAGAAATTGACAGGAAGAAATAACAATAAACAAACTATAAACAAACTAAAGGATAACGTAGAAGAAATAGCAACTAACGCAGCGACGTAACGGTACGTTCGGCATCCACAAAGATCAAAGGAATATGTTGAAAATTCGTCGAATCCGTCGCAAAAAATTCGAATCGGGTGACTAACGTTAGTCGAGTTTTGTTACTGCGACTAACGTTAGTCGAGTTTTGTTACTACCTTTGTTACTGCGACTAACGTTAGTCGAGTTTTGTTGCTACTTTTGTTACTGCGACTAACGTTAGTCGAGTTTTGTTACTTCTTTTGTTACAGCGACTAACGTTAGTCGAGTTTTGTTCCTACTTTTGTTACTGCGACTAACGTTAGTCGAGTTTTGTTCCCACTTTTGTTACTGTGACTAACGTTAGTCGAGTTTTGTTACTACTTTTGTTACTGCGACTAACGTTAGTCGAGTTTCGTTACTACTTTTGTTACTGCGACTAACGTTAGTCGAGTTTTGTTACCACTTTTGTTACTGCGACTAACGTTAGTCGAGTTTTGTTCCTACTTTTGTTACTGCGACTAACGTTAGTCGAGTTTTGTTACTACTTCTGTTACTGCAACTAACGTTAGTCGAGTTTTGTTTCCACTTTAGTTTCGGTATTAATGTGTTTCCGAGTAACTAAACGCAAGAAATGCAGTTTCGTTTCGTTACCGAGTTTTGTTACCAGTCCCTGGGTACAGGAATACATTTCTTGAGCGATGGGAATGGTATTTTTCGTTCAAAATACCCATACGGCTATTGTCTTTTTGCATTTGATCTTACACCAGACCTACCTGGTAATGATAATTCCCATTGGAATGTGCTGCGTCAGGGAAATATGAGGATTGAAATGCGATTCCGCGATATTTTAGAAGAAACCGTCAACGTCATCGATTATGCAGAGTTCGAGAGCATCATCGAGATTGATTCTGCAAGACAAGTCACCGTGGATTACTCATAACTACTTCTGCGCAGGCGCTGTAATTATGTCAAATTTGCAGATTTATTATATTCTTCAGACGGTCACGCGAAAATTTCTAACAGGGAGCGGTCAGTCAGAACAGTGCCGCGATGGAGAAACGAACTTCAAATATTATCATACATTGTGAAGGTTTTTTTGGTTTAGAAAATTCGTTCGTACCGAAAGCAATTGCTGTGGCTTCAACGACCTCAAATTTGTTAGGCCACTGGATTCTCCAGACAACAGCTCATTTCTCTGAATTACCACTTCATATTCAGGAACATAATAATAATCTGACATAAATGCAGCATGGTCTACAATGGTATGATGGAGAATCTCTCGAAAAAAACGTGTATTCAGTATTACGAACTATGTGTAAAGATATTAACTACGTATACGCGTATGATAACCATCAAACTATCTTCATAGGAAAACTTGTCTCACGAGCGGATGTTGTGAATTTGAAAACAGTGATTAGACCGCCTCTGTTCATGTGCAAATCTGCAATTACAACGTTCACTCTTCATAGTGATATAGAGCATCGTTCATTTATTTGTGCTATGCGCCGCGTACTTCAGATACGAGGTTATTTAACGGGAGATGAAGTGCAACAAAAACGTGCTTATGTTTTTAGTATTGATGGATACTCTTCAAATTCTGGGGGCCCTACAACTCATATCGAACCATACCATGGGAGTTAATCCAGCGGACAGAATACCAAAGATGTGGACGAGACAGACGGCAATAGTTGTTAATACCCACGAGCACAACAAGCCTGGTGAACATTGGGTCGCCATGTACGTCAATCAAGATGGCCGAGGATGGTACTTCGACAGCTTCGGATTGCCACCAATCAGCCCACAGCACGCGGCCCGACTCCGAAGAAACTGCAAATTCTATAAACACTGCGTCAAACAACTACAGGACTATGATTCCAGTGTATATGGACAGTACTGTGTTTTATTCCTGCATTGTATGTCTGTGTTTCCTACTCCTGATAAATTCTTATCGTTATTCACTGATCGGTTTATTAGTAATGATCGAATAGTGCTTGAATATTATGACGCATTTATGAAAAGAAAGGAGAATATGACTCCCCCTGAAGGAAAGGTCGTTAGTGGTGCGGGTAAATATGATTGCAAACAGTGGAATCAAAGTTGTAAGTAAAATTATTGTAATGGAAATGAATGTGTATCGGTATTCAAAGTTATGTGTTACAGTGTTTTATTCAGAGACTCTTTCCTGACATCTCCAATAAAGGTATTTCCTAGTGTACCGGCCACTACAGTACTCTCTACTTTACCGGTCAGTCCCTCTCCACTATCGCCCAGCTGTGGAGTATGCTCCTACTCCGTTCAGGTGAGGGATAGTGGTGGGGGACTGACCAGGAGTGGAGGCGCTATAGTGGCCGCTATACTACTTGCGATATCTTCAACATCCATGAGTGCTAAATTTCCCAGCTCAAAGTATATACGCATAGATCGATCCATAAAATGTACAATTTTCTTCGACATCCAGCTTTTCAGTAGCAAAACGTTTTCTACAGCACAAGTCATATTTTTCACATGACAATGGAATGGACAGCTTTGAACTGGGATGACCTTTGATTTTGCAATGGACGGGCAATCATCAAAGAATTGATCCAAGTCTATTATGATAGGCAGAGACTCATCAATGAAAATTTTTTTCAATCATCCCTTCTTCTGGCGACCTTTAACATAAATTCTGCTGGCATTTCCCATCTCTTTTCGACAAATACATTGCAATTGGTCATATGGAATATTGCCATAACTCCATGGTATTCCATGATAATTTCTCTCTAGCCATCTATTTGCACTACGATACTTTACTGCTATTCCATTGAAATCGCTTGGAGGCTGAAGAAACATCATTGTCGCTTGTTCAACTGATTTCGCCAAACTTATCAAAGCTAATTCTTTCACAATGAATTCATGTAAAGCTCCTTGGAATTTTTGCACGTCTACCAAGAGCTCCATGATGACTGATGTTTTTCTAGATGAGCTACTCATTTTTCTCAAGATTTCCTCCTCCCCACCATTTAAACTAACTTTTCCACCCTACCACTGATGGGATGGTATTCTACGATATGTCATGACCCAAATAATATTATAAATAACATTCCATTTCATTAAAAAATGGAAAAAGAAACAAGTGGCATTAGTAAGGCTACGAAGTGCAAGCTCAGCACTTCGAGTCTTACTCCACCTCCTTACGTTGTCGCTTACCTCACTGGGAGTGAGTAAATGCAACACCAAAGGCGTCAACAAAACGATAATATATAAACGATGGCCGGAGAAGTCTCTTGGCCATTAATTCGCGAAACAGTAACGTATATTATTTTAAAATCATACTTAGTTGATAAAGAATCAAATCGTTTTTATCTTTCGTAATAATTCGATAAATAATTAATATTATAATGAATCATAATCATAATAAATCATTTTAAATCGAATCCTTCAGGGCTAACAAATACAATCATGTAAAATAAGACCATCTGCTGTAGTCTCCACTGGAAAATTATCCCTAGCTTCAAATTTCAAGCGAACATCCACAGGACCCAATTTCAAAGCTTCGTTTTGTCCAGAACAATCTATGACAATCAGAGGAGCATAAGACAAAAACATGCTCTCCGTTAGCAGTGGATTTGCAGACTGTTTGTAATATGGCGGTTGAAAATTCGCATACATATCGTAAAGAATAGCATAATGTTTCTTGCCTATATCAATGTTCAGAAGAGTGTAACGGTTGGCTTGACTGACCTTGAGCCAACTCGTTAAATGCACTGAAAATTCCTTAAAATTGACCCCAATTTATGCTCCAAGATTTTACTGTATTTTCTCCCAATTAATTTGCCTCATTAGAAATGGGCGCCAGTCGTTTTGACAGAATTCAACAAAGTTCGGGGAAAACGACCAATCCCCAAGTTTTCCTCTAATTCAATGAAATTACAAAACCCCAAAAGACTCTAATTTTACCCGCTTTTTGTATGAAACTCTCAATTTATCCCGAGGGGGAGAGGGGATACCCTCTATTTGGGTATTCGTGACGACAAAAAACTATACACAAAACTCATGACAAATTTTAACTCAAATAATATAAATTCGATATATTCAGAAGAATGAATTATATACACGTAAATTGAAAAAAATGACATATTCAAAGGAACTGTTCGTGACTAATTTTATAACTATTTCACACGAATTATTAACTCAAAACCCAACTCAGAATGAACGACAATAATTTTAATGTTAGCCGGGTGGACTCACCCGGAACAGACGCTACCTCGACGTTTTCTTTGCTTTCAATCTCTTACTCAAAATTCTTTACTTTTAGTCTTTACTCAAAATTCTTTACTTTAAACTCAAGATATTAATTGTACGGGGACTCGCGTACCTTACGTTATTGGTGCTGTCTTTCCTACGTGTCGACCTCTCTTTATTGTTCTTTACTTCAATTTTCTTTACGTTTCTCTGACTTCTCTCTACATGATGTAATCGCCACGGTGTCCCGGGAGAAAAAAAACGAGTCTTCTCTCCCAAGAGTTGGCATTCGGTTCCCTCGGCTGTTTCCGTTCAATTTCGGTAGAGTCGAGGCGAAAACCCAACCAATTGTCCCACGAGTCCCCCACTACTTCACCTTAACGTTACTGACTTTACTTAAATTCTTCTTGAACGAAATAATCCCAAATAATGTACGAAAATAATTACAATGATTCAGATAATAATTTCGCGACAATCATGAACGGAACTTCAGTCTTTCCTTTCCACACACATAACTTTAGTCTTTATTTTCACATTTCTAATTTGAGTCTTTTCTTTCACTGTCTCCCACGATGATCCTGGTGATCTGCAGTTTCCCTCGCTGTTGGCCAACCTCCCTTCATGTTTGTTGATGTTGGACCAATTGAATGGATGTTGTTTCTTCCCAAGTTCCTGTTCGGTGTCCTTGGTGCTGCTACTTTTATCTTTGGGACTGGGGAAATTTCTCACCAGTCCTGACTCCTGACTTTCTTTCCATTTTTCCGGAGTAATTTCGAACAAAAATGAGCAAAAATAATTAGTGAGGCCACAAAATATGTTGACCTCACTCGGGACATTTGCTGTCTCGACTCAAAATGAGCCCTATCCTCACCGGGTACCGCGAATCGCGACCAAAACCGTGATTTTCACGAAATTTCTTCAATATTTTAATTTTATTGATTCTGTGACGGTAAAAACTGTCACAAGGGTAACACGTGAATTCAGGAATAGTTTCACATCAGCAATGTTGCAATGATCAAAATAGCTAGTATTCTTCTTTTCCTGATTCTCTCGATCAGTTTGAAAACCGAAGATAATATATCGAAGTTTCTCCAATTGAGTAGCTTTTGACTGTTCACACATGTTTCTTTGTCTGTGGAAGCATGGGATATTCATATCATTCCCATCATCGGAAACGCATTGGAACAGCAGGATCTTTCTGGAGAAACTTGAGTAAATCAATTTTCTTTCCATCAGATAATGTTACATATGGTATGAGCTATTCAATTTTACTCAAAGAAATTTTAATTGCCTCATCAGTGGTTTGAATTGTAGCATCTTTATCATTACGAGATCGTATTAATATCAATTCATGCTTCACGTCGACAATGATCTTCTTATAATCTTCCGTAAGTCCTAGCAGCATACTCAGTGGCAAAGATACATCAAGGTTTCCAGCAGCATCAATTAAACTTGTAGCTCCAGGGATATCTATCCATCCAGCATTTGAGATTGATTAGGGTTTAATGACACGAGATTTCTCATCAAAGTAGTCATTTCAGCATTTTTTACTTTATCTACTTCAATCGCGTTAATTTCATCACGTATTTCTTCAAATAGATGACAAAATGCATTGTTAACAAATTTATTTGTAGCAGAAACTGCAGTATTATCACTTTTGGTGAGTTTTCCAGTCAAATGCAGATGACTTTTGTGTGGTAGAATACAGAGATCCTGATTCTGTACTGTGATCCATATTTCATCACTGTTATCAAATGTTGAAGATGCATAGGGGTGATGAGCATGTATCTGATAATGAGAAACAGACTCATCAAAAGCCACAGGCATCTGAATGTTCAGGGAGCCTTCTTCGCCTATAAAATAGATTTGATGTGTAGATGAATAGTTATTGTCTCTCCTCGAAAATCCACAATATCACCGTCCTGATCAACTATATGAAGCTGCAAGCTGTTGATTGTAGTCACTGATACCGGTGAATAAATCACATAGGATGGTACCTCAACAATTTTATATCCTGGAGATACAGCTGGAAAGAATTCATGTATCGTGTGCACTTTTTCACTATTTATAATGCTCCAGTGGTAATATTACATTTGACACGTGAGGCGTTCACTTTAAGAATGGCTACAGGTTGATCTGATTCATGCATTTTATCAGCTCTTAGAAGTCTGGTCGTGAATCCCAATAAACGACCTCTCGAATCCCTTGACCGAAAATCTATATCTTTGCTACATTTTATCTGTTATTATTGTTACTAGTAATTTTCAGTACAATATTTTTTTCAGCTAATCGCTCCTCAATGAACTCAGAAATATCTTTTATTCCATAACTTCCTGTTGGGATCCCCACCAACGTTTCTGCTGTGCGGAGCTCATTGCTGTCTGGAATCTCATTTGATTGCACTGCAATGTGGAATTTATTATTCCGAAAGTCGAGGTTTGGAATTGAGTTGAATGTCAAAAATTCAACTAATCCAAGAGCATATCGTTTCCCAGGATCTAGTTCAATCGGTGGGAAGTATTGTGCCTCCAATTCAGATGAAGTACCTGACAACGTCAAAGTGAAAGAGTCAATCATCATGGCTGATGATGAACTGAAGAGGATTCATATTTTCTTCTCTTTAAATGAAATCCCCAACGAGAAATTCCAAACATAAATGTCCACGAATGTATGTGTTCCAGTTCTGATACTGCTCATAATTGTATTTTATGCTACCAACTTTAAGGTAATCATGGAGATCTCTCGGAGGCTGCAAGTTCCCAAAGCTATCAAAATAAATGACATTGTCCCCCATTTCTTTGTATGCAACCCAATGAGTTTCAGGTCCATTCTTATCATCCAAGTTGATGATTGCCGATTCACTCTTCATGGGTCCATTGATGGGCAAGTTATTCCGCATGAATACCCCACGAAAATGTGGATTTTTCATCATTCTAGCAAATTCCCTCAAATCTCCATCAGTTAAGGCCCTGCGTGGTAGTATCTCTAAGAGTTTTTTAGCTTCAAGTACAGACTCATGCCTTTTTTATAAGGTTTCATGACGAGACCTTTGCCTAGAGCTGTTGCCTCCATGGTTTCATTATGTCTGTTATTTTCGCCAAGCTGTCGCTTAGCAGCACTGGCATCATTCACAGCCTTAGCTTATACCAGCGGCACCACCAGCCGAAGCTCCGGCAGCACTGAGACCAGCAGATAATGGTACCAGGAATGGTAATACCCCACCAATCTTTGCTGGAACTGGAAGAACCCGAGGAATCTGCACATGTTGCTTGCAGCCATTTACTTTAACAGCTGCTCTTGCACCGGCCAATGCAGACGGGACGGCACTACGTGAACCTGACTGCAACTTCATTGCATCTTTAGCAGCTTCGATGACTTTCCGCAGAGTAATTCTCTTTTTTATTCTCTTCTTCATTCTGTTCTTCGATTTTTTCCGCTTGGGTTTCATCCCCATTCCGAATTTGGATTCAGCTTTCATCAAACCAGTGATGAGAAGGGCAGCAGCTTTTTCACCAGCACTAGAGTCTGAAGCATAAACTCTTCTCCAGGCACTATCATCCAATATTTTATCTGCTGCGTTTCGAGCTCCAATGTTTTCACGATTCTGAGAGTACGCTATATCGTGCTCCTTGCATGCAGAATCAATTGGATCAATTCCAGGATCTCCACGTGCTAATCGCTCACTTAATTTGGTGCCTGGTCCGCAGTACTGGTAGCCTGGAAGATGTCATCCGAATGGTAATTTGTTAATTACATCGTTCATCACCTCCTTTCCAGATTGCTCAGGGGATCCGTGCACCAACATATCCAAAAGGAGACTGAGTATGAATCTATAAAACAGTCAATTTATAGAATTTTCATTCAGTCTCCAGCAAGATGGATGTCCAGGCACATGGGCTACCGGTCACCAACTCTAATGTAGTTACTTTAAAAAATTCCCCAAATGAAAAACGTCACGGAGCACCTTTACCAAATACTATTCGAGCAGTTGTCTGTGGACCATCTAATTGTGGGAAAACTAATGCTCTATTGAGTTTAGTCACTCACCCCAATGGTTTAAGATTTCAGAATATTGATGTTTATTCAAAATCATTGAATCAACCAAAATATAAATTTTTAAAAAAGGTTTTAGAATCAATTGAAGAAATGAATTATTTTCCTTTCTCAGATAATAATCAGGTGGTGTCCATTGATGAAGCCCAGGAAAATCCTCTTTTCATCTTCGACGATGCTGCATGCGAGAAACAAAATAATATCAAAGCATATTTTTGTATGGGAAGACATGAAAATATAGATTGTTTCTATCTTTGTCAATCTCATGCTCGAATCCCCAAACATTTAATCCACGATAATTTGAACTTTTTGGTGCTATTCTCAAACAGGATGAGATGAATTTGAAATATATTCTCAATGATCATGTTAATACTAACATGACTTTTGATAGATTTCAAGAATTATGTCTAGCATGCTGGAAAGACAATTATGCATTTCTTGCTATCGACAAAGATGATGATATTGATAAAGGGCGTTATAGGAAGAATTTCGATAGTTTCATAAAGATCAATAAGTGATTGGGGCAGACAGTAGTGTATGAGACTTGGACAAGTCAACATGTTGTTAGACCCGTTTAGTTATAAGGAAATTGAGTAGGTTCGATTTATAGAGATCTGCTCTACAGTGGATGAAATACTTTAACTCGGAGAATTAATAAAACTGAATGATTATCTTTATTATCCAAATGTTTCCATTTTGAGTAAAGAATTTACAGATTTAATTAATGTAAAATTATTGATTAACGTAAAATGATTTTAACAACTGACCCCCGAATATCGGTGAGTCTGATATTTATATTAAATTATTGGTGTCACATTATTACACGATTGAGTGTGTAAAAATGCTGAGTTTCCATAATATGTGAAGTAAGTGCAACTTCTTCACAGATTATGCAAATGATTACAATTGAGAAATATTTAACGAGGTTAAATGTTTCTTTCTTTTATATATAATATTCTGGGATACAACAATGTCTCTAAGCAAAGGGTACCCTCACTTATTATCCACCGACAAAATATCCGCGAAAAAATATCCGCGGACAAAATATCCGGAAGACATGATATCCTGAAACAAAAAAACCGTGGACAAATTAATTATTGAAAGTGGAAAAATTAAAAAAAACAATAAGGATCAAAAAAGTAGACAAATTTATTTTAAAAAAAAGAAAGCATTAAGAAACATTCAGAGTTCACAATTATACAATTCAATGCTAGCAATTGAACACTTCACAAACAATTTAGAGACAAAATTTCAGCAACATTCTTAAGATAATCCATTCTTTCTTCGGGATTATAGAGAGAAACAACTGCTTTCAAACGATCACTAGCATTGCAGTAGGCTTTACGACGTTTAGCAGGTAGTGGAACACCAGAATTTCACTGAGTAACAACAACTTCTGTGATACTTTGCTCACGCTTCAATGCATCAATAAATTTACTGACAACTGCATGAACTATTCTAATTCTCCCATTGAAAGCATGATGCCATCCTTCAACTGCATTATTAGTTTTACATTCATCATTCAAAGTAGCAGAATAACAATTCCATAGTTGAATAGAAAACAAAGGTTCCTCTCGTCACCTACCACTACGACTACGACAGCCAATCCACGTACGCTCATAATACTTCATGAGAGCAGCAAAATCACCTTCATGAGCATCATAATAAGCTGATGAAACTAATGATTCAAAGGCTTCAATAACATCATCGGGGGGTACGAACGCTAAGGCCATGAGCTTTCGCAATTCTAAAGCACATAATATATCGGTATTGTATTGCAACTGTAAGCCAGAAGATTGCACGTGACGCCAAATACATTGGCAGTAATGGAAAAAAAGGCCAGATATCACAGACATAGCAACCACATTTCTAAACCTTGAATAAAAGCTTGTTCAAAATTCACCATGATTCGCTGAGGCTTTAGGTCACGCCTCGTAGATTTTAAAACCTTCAAAGCTCGAGTATACAATTTTTTTGACTTATTAGGAGCAAGAATATAAACTAGTGGCAAAATTTGACCCATCAGCAAGCCATGAATAGAATAAAGCTGCGTGAAAATCGATGGAACCGATAAAAAAGTTCCATCTGCGGCCCATAACTCGCACTGAGATAAAGTTTCTAAATTCCTCTCAGTTGCAAAAATTAAAAATCTATCATCACCACCACTATCATGTAGCAAAAACATATCATCATTACAAGTTAATTTGTACTGCTCAGGAATAACCAGCTCTTTACGATTTGATGGATTAATTAATTCAAGCCTATCTTTATGACGAATACGCTGTACAGTTCGAGCTAATGAATCAGGCTTTGGCAAACGGGCAGCCACAGGCTCAGGAACATTCGCAAATGCATCCGCAATAACAGCAGGAGGAATGTCATTAGAATTTTCAGCAGCTTTCTTAATCTTGGCTTCGATTTTACTACAATGAATCCCAGCAACATCAGCAGCGTGTTCATGAACTGGAGCATCACCAAGAATTTTTCCTAGATGAAAGAAATAAATAACATGAATGAACCGAAATGAACGAAAATAAAATTACTAATTACCTGATCATTCATCAGAATTTGTATGGATAACAACAAGACAACTTAATTTATGGCACATGTGACAACGCCAAGTAATGCTCTCTTTATTTGTCGATTTACGGGTGTATACATAACCATTTACAAATAACATTTTGTTACCTTGTTGAGATTTGATGAATTTCAGCCCCATAATACTGATAAAAAAATACTGATACTAATTGCTCTTATTGTTGTCGTCCATGATGATACAATTGATTTTAAGGTTAATTGGGATATTGGACAATTAAATAAATATTCGAAGTCAATCTTCACATTTATTTTCTAAAATCGCGACGTTTCGCTCCTGATTAGGAGCTTCTTCAGGCTCTATAAATAAATAAAACAAACATACATTTAATAAAACAATTGCATTATAGAAACTCAAACATGATGTGTTGATATTGAAAAATCTTTTAAATACCTTTAGATTAATGTAAATTGTCATAATGATACTAGATTTGAAGAATGGTACCGTATTTTAAAACTTCCCATCACTATTTTAAAGATATAACATTTAATACATGTATTTAACATTTAATACATCTATAGTTCACTGTGTCATTGGTTTTTATGAAAATCATTTCGCTGATATTTCTTTTCAGCCAATTCCTCTCATAATCGAGCACAGAGGTTTCATCAAATTTGAATTGATGACCATGATCAAAGTGGTGGTTAGCCAAAGCTGTATTATTCTCTTTGAGGATGTTGATGTTCTTACAGTCCTGTTGGTGTTGTTTTATTCTATTACCCAGCTTTTGTCTGGTCTGACCAATATACATTTTACCACATTCACATGGAATACTGTAAACTAAATTAGACCTCAGTTTCATCTCAGTTTTATCCTTGATCCTGCTGTAGAGTTGTTGGACACTCGCGATGTTGTAAAAGGCTAGTTTACAACCATAATCCCGAACACACTTATCCATCTTGTGGGATAATCCTGCTAAGTAGGGAAAGCTACAAAACTTCATCTTCTTCTTCTTCTTATTTACATCATTAGTGTCTTCATCTTCTTGCTCATGTTGATCTTGTTGGGAGATTTTATTTAATTGTTCATTAATACACTTGTTCACCACATTAGCTGGATAATTATTCACTTTCAAGATGGTCTTAACTTTGTCTACGTTGGTTTGATGATAATCTACATGACTGAGAGTAATAGCTCTATTTATAAGCCCTTTCATAACACCAAGTTGAAACTGGAGTCTTTAAAAAACAAAACAACTGAAGTACTGGTAAACACAAATGACAAATGCATCTTCAGCTTCACTGACACAGAATTACCCGAGTCAGTGAGTAGAGTGCTGTCTCTAGAACCAAAATTTGGTATCCCAGTTGAGGCAAGTGACTCTTTACTACCAAAAATCATTAAAGATGTGGAAATGTGTATACTCAATGCTGATATATCTGATCCTGATATGAAAGTTGTGGAGGAAAAGAAAAATGAAATGAGAGCTAAGATGGTAAATATTTTGTCCAACTTCTCCAACAAAAACCACTCGATGAGGCCATTGAATAAACAACTGAAGGAAGATATCAGATTAACTAAGAAGTTTCTAAGAGACCATGAGAATATTGTTGTTGCTAGGGCCGACAAAGGGAATACTACGGTCGTAATGGATAAGACAGAATATACTGTTGCTATCAACAAAATGCTTGATGATACAACAGTATATAAAGAGATTAAGAGAGATCCAACAGCTAAATTCCAAAAGTTAGCAAACGGCTTAGTTAAAAGACTGAAAGATAGTGGAATCATTGATGGAGATCAAGAAAAATGGCTGAAAACCTCTAATGCAGTCCCTCCAAAATTATATGGATTGCGGAAAACACACAAAAAAGGCTGTGTGTTACGACCGGTAGTTAGCTGCATTGATTCACCATGTAACAAAATAGCTAGGTTTCTACACCGTCAGCTCTCACCATACGCATCACAATTTCCTTACAATGTGAAAAATTCACGTGAAGTAGTGGAATTCATAAAATCAGTAAGATTAGATCTAAACTACAGACTAGTGTCTCTGGATGTTGCATCCTTGTTCACCAACATCCCAAAAGAATTAGTGATACAAATAGTAGAGAAGAAATGGGACGAAATATCAAAGACAATGAAATTATCTAAGGAATTGCTTTTAGATATCATTAAATTTTGCTTTGATTCGAGTTACTTTGTGTTTGATGGTAAAATCTTCTCACAATTGGATGGAACAGCAATGGGCAATCCAGCTAGCCCAATACTAGCTAGCTTGGTCATGAACTTTGTGATAAATGAGGCTCTGGATAATTTACAGTTTCAGATACCATTCATTAAAGTTTATGTAGATGATACATTTTTAGCTGCTCCTAGTGACAAAATGGAGATATTGCTAGAAACATTCAATGGATTACATGATAATCTGCAATTTACCATGGAGACTGAAGATGATACGGGGGCTCTACCATTTCTGGATTTGAAGGTACATCGTGAGGAAGATGGCACTTTGAAAACAGAATGGTACACTAAACCGACAAGTTCTGGTAGGGTACTGAATTATTACTCAAATCACCCTTCCGTACAGAAGGTCGGTGTTATGAAAGGGCTTATAAATAGAGCTATTACTCTCAGTCATGTAGATTCTAAAATAAAATCTCACTGACTCACTGGCTCAGTGGCTCACTGACTCACTGACTCAATGACTCGAGGGGTAGCCCCTCCGAGTTCTCGCCGCCGACCATCCCTCGGCATTTTCAAATAATATCTCACTGACTCACTGGCTCAGTGGCTCACTGACTCACTGACTCAATGACTCGAGGGGTTATGTAGATTCTACATGACTGAGAGTAATAGCTCTATTTATAAGCCCTTTCATAACACCGACCTTCTGTACGGAAGGGTGATTTGAGTAATAATTCAGTACCCTACCAGAACTTGTCGGTTTAGTGTACCATTCTGTTTTCAAAGTGCCATCTTCCTCACGATGTACCTTCAAATCCAGAAATGGTAGAGCCCCCGTATCATCTTCAGTCTCCATGGTAAATTGCAGATTATCATGTAATCCATTGAATGTTTCTAGCAATATCTCCATTTTGTCACTAGGAGCAGCTAAAAATGTATCATCTACATAAACTTTAATGAATGGTATCTGAAACTGTAAATTATCCAGAGCCTCATTTATCACAAAGTTCATGACCAAGCTAGCTAGTATTGGGCTAGCTGGATTGCCCATTGCTGTTCCATCCAATTGTGAGAAGATTTTACCATCAAACACAAAGTAACTCGAATCAAAGCAAAATTTAATGATATCTAAAAGCAATTCCTTAGATAATTTCATTGTCTTTGATATTTCGTCCCATTTCTTCTCTACTATTTGTATCACTAATTCTTTTGGGATGTTGGTGAACAAGGATGCAACATCCAGAGACACTAGTCTGTAGTTTAGATCTAATCTTACTGATTTTATGAATTCCACTACTTCACGTGAATTTTTCACATTGTAAGGAAATTGTGATGCATATGGTGAGAGCTGACGGTGTAGAAACCTAGCTATTTTGTTACATGGTGAATCAATGCAGCTAACTACCGGTCGTAACACACAGCCTTTTTTGTGTGTTTTCCGCAATCCATATAATTTTGGAGGGACTGCATTAGAGGTTTTCAGCCATTTTTCTTGATCTCCATCAATGATTCCACTATCTTTCAGTCTTTTAACTAAGCCGTTTGCTAACTTTTGGAATTTAGCTGTTGGATCTCTCTTAATCTCTTTATATACTGTTGTATCATCAAGCATTTTGTTGATAGCAACAGTATATTCTGTCTTATCCATTACGACCGTAGTATTCCCTTTGTCGGCCCTAGCAACAACAATATTCTCATGGTCTCTTAGAAACTTCTTAGTTAATCTGATATCTTCCTTCAGTTGTTTATTCAATGGCCTCATCGAGTGGTTTTTGTTGGAGAAGTTGGACAAAATATTTACCATCTTAGCTCTCATTTCATTTTTCTTTTCCTCCACAACTTTCATATCAGGATCAGATATATCAGCATTGAGTATACACATTTCCACATCTTTAATGATTTTTGGTAGTAAAGAGTCACTTGCCTCAACTGGGATACCAAATTTTGGTTCTAGAGACAGCACTCTACTCACTGACTCGGGTAATTCTGTGTCAGTGAAGCTGAAGATGCATTTGTCATTTGTGTTTACCAGTACTTCAGTTGTTTTGTTTTTTAAAGACTCCAGTTTCAACTTGGTGTTATGAAAGGGCTTATAAATAGAGCTATTACTCTCAGTCATGTAGATTATCATCAAACCAACGTAGACAAAGTTAAGACCATCTTGAAAGTGAATAATTATCCAGCTAATGTGGTGAACAAGTGTATTAATGAACAATTAAATAAAATCTCCCAACAAGATCAACATGAGCAAGAAGATGAAGACACTAATGATGTAAATAAGAAGAAGAAGAAGATGAAGTTTTGTAGCTTTCCCTACTTAGCAGGATTATCCCACAAGATGGATAAGTGTGTTCGGGATTATGGTTGTAAACTAGCCTTTTACAACATCGCGAGTGTCCAACAACTCTACAGCAGGATCAAGGATAAAACTGAGATGAAACTGAGGTCTAATTTAGTTTACAGTATTCCATGTGAATGTGGTAAAATGTATATTGGTCAGACCAGACAAAAGCTGGGTAATAGAATAAAACAACACCAACAGGACTGTAAGAACATCAACATCCTCAAAGAGAATAATACAGCTTTGGCTAACCACCACTTTGATCATGGTCATCAATTCAAATTTGATGAAACCTCTGTGCTCGATTATGAGAGGAATTGGCTGAAAGGAAATATCAGCGAAATGATTTTCATAAAAACCAATGACACAGTGAACTATAGAACAGACACGAATCACCTGAGCTCAATTTATGCTGTAGTCTTGGGGAAATTGCAACAAAAACAGCAAGAAAAGAAACAACAGAAGTAGTGTCGACTGTGGGCTGTTAACATTACACCTACTGGATTTATTGGACCTATTGGACCCACTGGATAACACCAGTGGACTCCAATCATAATGAGCTGGGCAGGAGTGAGAAAATCGAATGTGTTCAGGAACGCAGCTAACTGGCACACACACATGGAAACATCTGCAGGTTGTGTGGGTATGTTAGCTCACACACCTACAACACATGTGTTTAGTCTCACCTGTCTCGTATTTCATCGTTGTATGTTTCATTTGAGTTTATCAATTTGTTTATTCATGTATTAAATGTTATATCTTTAAAATAGTGATGGGAAGTTTTAAAATACGGTACCATTCTTCAAATCTAGTATCATTATGACAATTTACATTAATCTAAAGGTATTTAAAAGATTTTTCAATATCAACACATCATGTTTGAGTTTCTATAATGCAATTGTTTTATTAAATGTATGTTTGTTTTATTTATTTATAGAGCCTGAAGAAGCTCCTAATCAGGAGCGAAACGTCGCGATTTTAGAAAATAAATGTGAAGATTGACTTCGAATATTTATTTGTCCAATATCCCAATTAACCTTAAAATCAACTGATACTAATATCTAACCTAAAATAAAAGGAAAACGCGTTAATTACTGAAAAAAATCAAAATGATAAAAAAATAATAATATGAAATAAATAAATTATAAAGAAAACTATGATAATTTAAAATTACCTCAATTAAAAGACATCCAACCACATTGACAATAAAATCTACAGATAATGAATAAACGAACCATAAATAAACAGAGAATGAATGTGATAATAAAATCACAAAGATAATTGAATACAATCAATCTCATATCAATACGAAAAATGACAGACGTGGATAATTCACCGAACGGATAATTTATCGACGTATATTTAATCCGCGGGAAATTTGACATCAGATTTTCTGACTGAAATATATTTTGTCCGAAGGATATTTTTTCTTTGGTTGAAATGTCGTGGATATTTTGTCGCGGATATTTTGTCGGCGGATAATAACTCGTGCTACCGATTACAATTGAGAAATATTCAACGAGGTTAAATATTTCTTTCTTTGCTTCCGAATGGAAGCTTTGTAATCGTAGTTTTTTTCGATTTTGAGATTTCATCATAATATGACTGCAAATGACCCAAAACGTCGAGATTCGTCGTTTTTAAAAAATGTCTGTGTGTATGTGTGTGTGTGTGTGTGTGTGTGTGTGTGTGTGTGTGTGTGTGTGTGTGTGTGTGTGATGACGCATTTTCCGCTTTACTCTGAAGTGGGGTTAGCTAGCGATCTGGAAATGTTACCATAAGTTCGCCGTGCGTGCCCCAAGCTCTCACAAAAATTTCAGCTAAATCGGACGGATAGTTTTTGAGAAAAATGAAAATGTTGAAATATAGTTTTTTGGACTTTTCTCGATGAAAAATGGAATCACAGCGTCCAGTCTCCGCGAGGAGATGTGCGTCCAAGAGCCGCATCTTTGACCCCCGGGGTGGTGGGAGCTCAGATTTTTATTTTAGCCAGTAGAAAACTTTTGATAAATTTTTCGTGAAAATCTTGATTCCACGATAACTTCATAAATAATTGAGCTAGAGACCTCAAATTTTGTGAGGTTATACATCTGATGAGTACAAAGGTTGGCATTGAAACTGGGCGGAATCGGTCCAGTAGTTTTTTAGATATAAGCATAGAATTATCAGAAAAAGCAAGCTATATCTTCAAACTTGAATTATTTGCAACCTTGAATGAGGCTGATTTTGGGCAAGGCTGAACTCGAGTTAGCTAACTTGACTATGAAGGTGAAGCTCAAGATTTCAATGGAATATGACTCAAGATGTTCCGAAAAGTAGAAATATGACAATAAAAAAGAATTTTGTTACTCATAGCAATCGAGGGGATTCTCATCATCTTCAGAACATTCAAAGAGATATCATATTTAACAAAAAGAACATGAATTGACGTGATTAATATGAATATGATCAGTGATGGTAGATTTGAAATTAAAAAATTCATTCGGAAGCTTTCTGCCAATTGCATTGGCAGAATATTAGATGTAAGATTCTCAAATTACGCACAAGTAATGGGGCTCCTGCTTGTTTATATATAATATTCTGGGACACAACAATGTCTCTAAGCAAAGATGATTTCGCCAAGCAGCAAAATATTTTACAGCAAATTTCTGTGGCGAGGAGTGCCATTCGGGAAAAGCACAGAATGATGAAGTCAGCGAAAGAGACCGCTGAAAAAATGATGAATGAAGTTTTTGAACCAGTAATAATACCTTCAAAGCAACTGGCAAATGAGGAACAATTATCAAACGATCAAACTCTGTATGATTCAACATTCAATCCTGGGAAAAAAATCATGTCATTTAAAAGCAATCCTTTGAATGATTCAACATTCAATGATGATTCTACACTCAATGATACTGTCACTTCTACTTTTGCTAAAATGTCATCGTATGAAAAAAATGACGATGATGATTATGCATCTGCCAATGAGACTCTAGCTGTGAGTAACTCATTGGATTTTTCTGATGACAATAGCTTAACTGGGGAATATCTCGCTTCAATTGATGCACCAGAATGGGATAAATCTTATGGAGTTCGACGCTTGAAGAAAAAATCTATGATTGCAAATTCACCGATATTTTTCCAATCAGATAAGATTTTAGTGCGACATTCCAATAGATCCATCAAATATGCTGCTGCAAAAGGTTCACTGCAGCTATCAATTTCGAAGAATCCAATTGAGGAATCAATGAGCACAAATGATATGGAAGCATATAGAGATATTATTCTATCTACGAATACTCATAGGAAACGTCACGAAGCAAATGGTGCTATTCGTCATAGAGAAAGCTCTAAATTCAAAAATTATATCTCAAAATTTAATAGCAAAAAAGGAGAAGGAATTCTCATGAAAGCCAGGAAAAATAGTGCTGTGAATTACGTTTGGTGAGATGATCCAAATGTATTGATCCAGATGATCCGATTACTGGTAGCATCTCAAGCTACCGGAAACATCAGTCACTCCAACGAAATCATCTCAATTGTTAAGGAGCTTCGTGAAGCTGGAATTATATATTAAGAGCAATTTTTTGTGGATAAGACTAGTTCAAAAATGAGTGTTGACGTGTTCGGTCGTCATTTAATAACAGAGGGTCAAGCTGCACGTGGACCACCAGGAATTAGATTCAAATTAACCAGCAATGGTGATTTTGATGTTTCTGGAAAGATATTTGGTAAATGTGGCAGAGCCGCTAGATGAGCATGATGCTGTACCACGGGAAGCATTAAATGAAAAAGTCAGACTAGGAGTGGGAATAGTGGAGATGAGTGTTAACTCTCAAATAACTCAAATTTATACATTGCTCCAAGGGATTACTTGAGGACAAAGTTGAACTTAGTTATGGCTAAAATCGATGTGGTCAATGAACTGTACAAACCTATTAGGAGGAATTATCCACTTCGATGGGTTGATATCCCCGATTTGGATGAGACATGGCAGTTGATCTAGTTGATATGACAGCTTATGCTCATGGAAATAAGGGACACAGGTCTTTGCTAACAGTTTTTTTTTTTATTAAATTTGCTAACAGTTATTGATAATTTCTCCAAGTTTGCTTGGGCTGTACCAATTAAGAGAAAAAATGCTCCAGATGTTACAGCTGCAATGAACTCCATTTTGCAACAAGATCGTGTACCAAAAAACTTACACGTGGATGCTGGAAAAGAATTTTATAATTTAGAGTTCCAGAAATTGATGAAGAAACATGGGATTGATATGTAATCGACATTCAGCAATTTAAAAGCTTCTATATGCGAACGTTTCAATCGAACGTTGAAGAATGAAATGTGGAAAGAATTTAGTTTACAGGGAACTTATAAATGGTTGAATATACTCCCTCATCTTATCAACGAATATAATAATACAGAACATCGTATGAAATCGAGTGATGTGACAGTGGTAACCTCGCCTGAATTACGACTTATATATGCTGATCCTCGCGTAAGCAATAAACCTGCAAAAATTTAAAATTGGGGATAAAGTTCGAATAAGTAAGACAAAACATGTTTTCGAAAAGGGTTATGCACCCAATTGGACAACTGAAATATTTATAATCGAGAGTATTTATTAGTCAAATCCAGTGATTTACAAACTCAAAGATTATCAAGATAATCCGATTAAAGGTTCTTTCTATGAGCCTGAATTAAGTTTAGTGAAACACGCTGACATTTATTTGGTGGAGAAGGTTCTGAAGAGGAATAGAAAACGAGCTTTTGTGAAATGGCTTGGTTTTGATAATACCCATAACAGTTGAGTTAATATTGAAGATATGTAAGAGGGTATATCAATGAAGGAGAGAGCTCAACCTCATCAGTCCACTTGATGACTCTACATCATGAAGACCTGACTACTGATTCTCGTGGTATCACTCTGTCAGAGCTCTCTCTCTCTTTCTCTATCTCTTGGTGAACGGTTGTGTCTTTTTGATGTCCTCTTGTCAAAGTGCAGTATAGTGGTTTTTTGCTTCCGAATGGAAGCTTTGTAATCGTAATTTTTTTCGATTTTGAGATTTCATCATAATATGACTGCAAATGACCCAAAACGTGGAGATCCATAGTTTTTAAAAAATGTCTGTGTGTATGTGTGTGTGTGTGTGTGTGTGTGATGACGCATTTTCCGCTTTACTCTGAAGTGGAGTTAGCTAGCGATCTGAAAATCTTACCATAAGTTCGCCATGCGTGCCCCAAGCTCCCACAAATATTTCAGCTAAATCGGCCGGATAGTTTTTGAGAAAAATGAAAATGTTGAAATATGGTTTTTTCGACTTTTCTCGATGAAAAATGGAATCACAGCGTTCAGTCTCCGCTAGGAGATGCACGTCCAAGAGCCGCATCTTTGACCCCCGGGGTGGTGGGAACTCAGATTTTTATTTTAGCCAGTAGAAAACTTTTGATAAATTTTCCGTGAAAATCTCGATTCCACAATAACTTAATAAATAATTGAGCTAAAGACCTCAAATTTTGTAAGGTTATACATCTGATGAGCACAAAGAGGGGTATTGAAACTGGGCGGAATCGGTCCAGTGGTTTTTTAGATATTAGCAGAGAAACATCAGGAAAAGCAAGCTATATCTTCAAAACTATTCAATTGATTATATTTGGAACAAACTTAACCCTCTGAGGCCTATTTTAGTTTTCGCATTCCACGCACAGATCAGTGATGCCATTTTTTTTTTTTCTTTCGGAGGTGGGAGAAATCTTACATGAGACACCCGCAGATGGGATGCGGGTAGTGTCAGATTCTTACTGACTAAAAAACCCACCTCCGTGAGATCATTCATGCACTGCAAACCACTTTCGCTTCACTTCAGCATGGATATTGTCTCCGGACGCTGTGACGTAGCGCTCTGATGTCATCTTCTTTCTCATCAATCATTGTGTGGATGATTTCAGCTTCCCTTGTTGCTTGTTAGGCTGATCATAATGCTAATCTTATTGAATTATCATCTGGTATGAGCTTTCAACTCAAGACTCTCTTCGTTTCATCTGTCGGACATAAACATCGTGTGACTGACATTGTCTATCATTCCGCATCAAGGGCATTGGTCCGTCTCTGCTCTCTTCCTCCTGAATAGGAATTTTCTAAAGCAACTGTGTCCAGATAAAGCTTGCGGATTAATCCTCAGAGGGTTAAAAGGTCTTGGCTATGCGTCATTTGTGTTATAACTTTTAGAATTCTTGAAATAATAATTCTAGGGAACCATTCACAAAATTGATCCTCCATGAATTTCCATTTTCCTATATATTTCCCTGAGGAGGGCAATATATCTGAATTAATTATCGTGAAGTAAATCTTTTTTCATTGAAAGCTGAACCCATTGTCGTTGTGACTTAATCATTTGCCAAATTTGAAGAATATCTTATGTCCCAAATATATTGATATTTGCATGAATTCAACATTCAACATAATAAACATTATAAACATATATTATAATAGATAATTGAACATTATAAACAGCACTCATATTTTGGTTCTAGTTCTTGGAAATGCTGTTTATAAGCATAACATTTACGCCCCTCTGTCTGTTAGGCATTGATTTCGGTCGTACAAGTGTTCAGTACCACATCATCATAATTTGTTGAAAATTATTGTTAGCGAACAATAATTTAAGAATAATTGACCATTCTACTAGGCGTCGATACTCAGTAATTTTCCGCATTTTATGTGATATGATTGATTGTTGTGGTAGAATTATTTCGACTTCTGAAATGAGATAGTTTATATCAACTTGATTGATTCATGCTATCTATACATTATATTTTCCTTGTATCGATTTTTGGTAGCACAATTTTAGTGTCGAGAAAAAATTCAAAGTTACGCAAATTTTGAAAATTTGTCATTGCAGAGAATTTTATCATAAGCACCCTTGAATTAGGCTGAGTTTGGGCAAGGCTAAGCTCGAGTTAGCTAACTTGACTATGAAGTTGAAGCTCAAGATTTCAATGGAATATGACTCAAGATGTTCCAAAAAGTAGAAATATGACAATAAAAAAGACTTTTGTTACTCATAGCAAACGAGGGGATTCTCATCATCTTCAGAACATTCAAATAGATATCATATTTAACAAAAAGAACATGAATTGACGTGATTAATATGCATAAGATCAGTGATGGTAGATTTGAAATTAAAAAATTCATTCGGAAGCTTTCTGCCAATTGCATTGGCAGAATATTAGATGTAAGATTCTCAAATTACGCACAAATAATGGGGCTCCTGCTTGTTTTACTCTAAAGTTACCAATGAGTGGAAGAAAAGAGAGAGAGTAGCTTGTGAACTTTCATTTGAATAATAAATTTCATCAATTATACAAATTTATCAGTTCTTATAAAGTAATTAATTAATGACTTGCCAGCAGCTCGTTATATGACTGTGTGTCATATCGTTTCTCTGAAAGACTCATATTATTTTTGGAAGTGCAAAGAGTTCATAATTTCATTCAATTCTGATACACATAAAAATTACATTCAGTGATCCAGTGACATTATGTTTCTTATCATATTATCTTGTTAACAATATTTATTAACAGCATTGGCACCTATAAGGTTATGTCTTCACCTGTCTTTATTTTGGCGGGAGATCTTACCCCCTCCATTTTCTGATAGCTTGGTATCAACTCTAGCCCAATCTCACAGTGACATCTTCAGGTACTCATTAATCATCACTTTCTTGATCTGTTGGTAATTGATGGTATAGAAAGAATACATTGTTATCATTTCGTCAAACTGCGAGGTAAATAATACCGCCCTAACCTGTTCATGATGCCTGATCCAGATGACAAGGAACCCACATTGGAAAATGTGATGACTGTATTGACAAATCAAGCAGCAACTCTTCGTGAAGTGACAGCAAAAGTGAGCGTTTGTACATCTTTAATGGAGGATCATAATCGAAGAATTGGCGTGATTGAGGAGGATGATACTACTCTCAATAAAAATATGGCACAAATACAGGAAGAAACAGCTTCTCTTCAAGATCAAAATGACTCTGTCCAATTGCAGATGGAAAGAACCAAACAAAGATTTCTCAAAAACTTTGTTGAGATTATGGGTGTCTCAGAAGATCCTAATGAAAATATCTGTGAAATAGTTTTGAAAATATGCTCATTTGTTGGGCTTGATGCTTCGTCTGATGACATAAGCACGTGTTATCGACAGAAAATCAATTCTTCTCGATCAACTACAGATTTACCGCCAACTGCTTTGATTATTGTCGAGCTTGTGAGGGAGAAAGTGCTGGTAAAGCTATTGAAATTGGTAAAAACGAATAAAATACAGTTAACCTCAAAGAATATCAGTATCAACTCCGATCCAGATTCCAAAGTCTACATCAATGAGAGACTTACTCCTTACTTCCGTCATTTATTTCTTGAAGCACGGAGAGCGAAGAAAGTGGGCCTGCTAAAATATGTTTGGGTGAGAAACGGCATTGTACACGCTCGCCATGAGGATGGTTCTCCTATCTTCACAATATGACACGAGAGTGATGTCCCAGTTGTGGTTGAAGATACTGTTGCTGATGTTGGTGAAGATGCTTCAGGCTCTCTGGTTGTGACTAATAATGGCCCCAATGTGGTCAAGAGCTCTTGTAACAAACGCAGAAGAAGGGAGGATGAGGATGAGACGTCCGAACAGCGCGAGAATCTTAAGAGACGTCAAACGAGAGCTTCTTCTAGGGTGACAGTCAAGGGCTCCCAAGTGCCGAAGTCTCAATCATCTGAAGCCCCAAGTGCCCCAGCATAGCAGCGGATAACTTCCGGCAGTGGCGTATCAAATAGCACAACTAGTAATAAGAATAATCTAAGAGTAGCTCATGTGAACTGTCAATCATTAACGTGTCACTTTCGGGACTTGATTCATTTAATCACTAATCAAGATGATGACTCAATTGGTATTTCAGAGTCATGGCTCGAACCTGAAATAACGGACGTTTGTGTTGGACTACAGGGTTATAATATTTATCGCAATCATAGAACGGGTAAGGAGTCTGGGGGGTGGCGATGTATGTGCGAGACGATCTCAAGGTAAAAATTGTACCAGAGTACTTAACTCTAACTTTTCGAGTGTACCAGAGTACTTAACTCTTGAAGTTAGAGATCAAGGTCTTGAAAAAACTCTAGCCGGCATTATTTACCGTCCTCCTCATTTGAAATATCCAATATCTTCTTGGGAGAAAATATCTAATCTGTCACCACTTTATAACCTTGTATTAATTTTGGGTGACTTAAACATGGACGTTAATGGTATGAAGATAACGGAACTCCCACTGATGACAATAAGCATCTTCGGAGAATTACCAATGAGCTTCATCTTTATATGGTTCCCTTTGAACCTACTCATCATACAGCCACTTCGCACACTTGGATAGACGTAATTTTGGTTAACAACAGTGAATCATTAAAATCTTCTTTCCAAGAAAGCACGTCTATCTGCGGTCGTGATCTAATTGGGGTGGAATTACGGGCATCAGTAGCAAAATCAACCCCACGTTGATTCAAATACACAAATTTTAAAAACTTCATCAAAGCCGACTTCCTCAACGATATTCACTCTTGTGACTGGCGTTATTCTTATGCTTCGCGCTCACTAGATGAAAAGGTTGAATTACTAAATAAGGCTATCTCTGATTCTCTGGACAAGCGCGCCCCGTTTCTTGAGGTCTCCGTGAAAAAGAAAAATTGTCCCTGGTTAACTGACTCAATTGAAGGACAAATGAGACTGAGAGATGCGGTACGTGCTCGTCACAGAAGAAATAAAAATGAGAGTGATCGAGAAGCATTTAAGAAACTGAGGAACGAAGTCAAGCCACTGATTCTTGCTGCTCGTGCTAATTTTTTCCACAAGAAACTGGAGGGAGCTGCCAGTGCTAAGCAGATGTGGACTCCACTTGGTAAGATGGGAATTGGTAAAGCCAAAAATAACAATGGTAAACTCGTAGTTGAAATTGATGCTCTTGCTGAGCAGTTTGGCCGTCTTGGTCAGGAGTCGCCCACGTCTGCCGATGCTCCTGGCACCTCCTCTCCTAGAATGAATAATCTTGCTATCGGAGGATTAACTGATGTTCCCGAATTCAATATTTCACTGATCTCACTGGATGATATTTATGAATATGTTTCCTTCTCTAGGTCTAATTCATCGGGTCTGGATGGCCTTCAAGGTGATGTAATAAATTGTCTCTCCCGGCCTGTATCAGACACATTCAACACATTCTCAATTTTTCGTTGAGAATAAGGGTTTTCCCAACGAAATGGAAGGAGGCCCTAATTTGTCCTATCCCCGAAAGCCGCAATCCTGCAAATTGTTCTGATTACAGGCCAATCGCGCTTACTAATTTCCTATCGAAACTATTTGAAAAGATCGTTCAAGTGCAAATGATTCAGTTCCTTGAGACCAGCAATGGATTCGATGAATTTCAATCGGGATCTAGAAAGGATATGGAATACTCTAGGTGAAATCGAAGAAGAGTAATTAATTGTCTGATGACAATTAATTGGAATCGAGAGGAACCGGCAACAACCCAGCGATGTCCGGAATTCGTCCTCTGCCGGGATCCCTGCTACCTGAATTCCTCAATAATCACCCTGAAAAGATGTCGAGGATTCGAGAGAATAATAATAAAAATACCAATTGTCCTCAGAATAACAATTTGATTGATAGAAATAATCTCCTTCCTTGATTACACTCTCTGTCTGTACTGGAACACCCTCGGACTCATGCTTTTAGGATGCTCTCGGACCGATGTTTTTGGAAATGTTCTCAGCCAGTGTTTTCCGAACGCCTTACCAGTGTATTGAGTGGTGCGGGCCGTCAATTAAAAATGGCCGCACCACGTGGAGAATTTGCAACTTAGTAAATCTATGGCACCGAACTCGATTTACTATAAGTGTCTGAAATAATGCCGGATAATTCTTAGTTAATTATCTCTAAATTTGATTTGTTCATCTTAGCCGGTGATTTCCAGGCTTTTATCACAATTAATTCCCGTGGAGTACTTAATGAACAATGTTGCACGTGGTCGCGAGTATTTGGCGTCAGCTATAATTTTCGGGCCAATGATAATAATAATGGCCACTTAACTAGCTAAATAACTGCCCACAAATAATTCGTTAATTTTGTTTCATTACGTCTCACAATGCTGGTTTCAATCAATTGCAAATCAATTGATTAATTATCATAGGACTGGAGTCGGCCACGCGGGTAACAAGTGGGTACTCACGTTGCAATAACCTCGTGGTCGTCCGGCGTTACTTCTTTTTTCTTTGATTTTAGTAATAATATTTCTTACTTGGAGTCTTTATTTCGGCATTTGATTGTGTCCGGTTTCTTAACTTAATTTTCTAATAACTTAATTCAATAACTTAATCACTATTTAATCACTAATTCCTTATTTAATTAGTGAGACTTAATATTTCTACATGATTGTTGTTTTATGGTTGACACAGGAGTGGGGAGTTTTGGCAAGATGCCCGCCTTCCCGACTCCTTACCCCGCGAGGTGTTACCCCCCTCCTTCGGTCGATAATTATCTTATCGACCGCTGGAACTCCCTGATATCAGAGGAGGCGGAAGATGTCGCCTCGGCGATCTAATTCTCACACATCGTGACAATGTGTACTGTAACGTATCACTTTTCCTGGATACGATACCTTCCATGAATGAGTGGGTGAACCACGAACCAGAGAGAGGTTGAGGTAGTGCGAAAGAATGTAGGCGACTCAGTGGGTAATTTAGAATATAAATTGCTATTTTATTAGCCCTTTTTACAGTTTTCTTTTATTTTAGAGGAGCACTTATCCTCTTTACAATTAAATCAAAAATAATATTAACCCCTTTCTAACGAGCTCTCTTTTTTACCGATCGTCGGTTAAGGCCCGCCGTGGCCTGACGCACCCTCAGTGGCTTCCGTGTCTCCCTTCTTATCCTGCGGCTCTCGTTCACGTCTGTAATCAACTGTTTTAATTAATATGGCGCAGGGACAGCCCGTTGCTCGTTTAAGATTCGGTGCGGGCCAGAAGCCGTTACCGAGGATCGGGGTGAGGCTCGGAACGGACTCTTCGCCAAGAAGACACGTGGGTAGATCACCGTTGTGCTTTGAGGTTGTAGAGGTAGGTTTCATAGACCGTTGTGTTGCCGCGGAGTTATCCACTCGTTGTCCACGTGGGTCCTTAGAATAAGGAGAGGAGAATGCCGTGGAGACTGAGAGTCTCGTTGGCTGCCGTGGGTGTTGGTGCCACCGTTGGCAAGGATCAAGTGCTTGTTTCTGCGCTTGCGAGCTTCTTATATACTCGCAGCGCGGCCCGCGCTTGCGCGCTCTTCCTTCTCCCCACTCCCTGGCACTCCCACTTGCGTGAGTTCGTGCCCGTCTTTTGTTCCCCCCACTTCTCTACGTCACAGTACATATATAAATCTTCATGCTGGCCATTACAATTTCCGGTGTTGGAGAATCATATTTCGGAAAAACTAATGATGAAGTTCAGTTAGTTCTGCAATCGATTTATTCAAATCAGCGAATCAAAGTTTCAGCTCACTCTATCGATCATCTCACTTCATCATTACCAACTTTCTCGGCGGAAAGGATGGATTGGGATTATCTCCAAGAACTTCAGCTTGCAGATCCTCATTTTCGAACTCCGGCTCAAATTGATCTTCTCATTGGTGCTGATATTTTTGGTCAACTCATTAAACCTAGAATCATTCAGCACGACTCAAGGTCTCCTGATGCTCAGCTCACTATGTTCGACTGGATCATCTTTGGCCCAACGGGACCCACTCACGTAATGTCTGTTGTTTCTCATCACGTTACACAGTCAACGGATCAACTCAATGAACTACTCACAAAATTCTTGGTACAAGAAGAGTTTCCTGGTAAAAAGGACTCGAATCTCACAAAGGAAGAGTTTGAATGTGTGCGGGTATTGACGCGATGATCTTGCTGGGGTTGTAAATCCCAGGTATACCGATTTTTGGGTACGACAATTGTTCTTCGCACGACTCCTATTCTGCAGCGGGACAAGAAAGGAGTAGGTGTTTGGTTTAATGAAAGGAATTATTAGACACAATTCACTAAACACTGAAAAATTATATTTAAAAAAAACATGAGAAAAAATACACTTTGATTCAATCGAGATTAATTTAAAGTTTTAACAGTAATTTTGATAGTAAAGGGTGATTGGAACAACTGGTCCAATCTCCACGAAGTCTTTTTCGGATCTAATCTGTAATTTTGAGTTTCCTCTTGAAGAGAGGGTGAAATGCCTGAAGTTGGGGGTAGACTTCAATTTCTATTGGTCAAGACAATTTGTGGGTGTGGAAAACATTGGTGGTCTTGAAATTCAGAGAGAAAATATAAAAAAAAACAGTGGGCCCCTTGACGAAATGAAAAAGAAAAGTGGGCATGAGACATTTCTTTGTGGAATTTTATGACTTGCACGTGTAGCACTTGAAAATCACAGAGAAATGTTCTTTGGTTTGTCGAATTTCTAAATTTATTGCCCCTTTTGACAGTTTTTATTTTAGGGAAAACCAGAGACCTTTTTTTCTGTTTATTATTTTTTCTCCGACGAAATAACGGTCGAATTTTTAATGTCGAGACCGAACATCCTCCCCCTTTGAGAGATTATATGATCGATCAAAAGAAACTAATAATGTTATTCTAATCAACCTATTGTAAAGAAATATATGTGATAATTCTACATTTAATAATCATTAATATTATATGAAATCACTTAGTGTCTTTAATAAAGTCTTTGGGTTGATTTTCTTCATTTTTGGGGTTCGAACTATCACATAAGAGAGGCGATAATTTTCGTACATTTCTGTCTAATTCACCCCTTTCAGTTTTCACTCTTACCACACGAATAACACCATCACTACCTGGATACACTTTGATCACTCGACCCAGGGACCATTGACGCGGTGGTAGATTGTCTTCTCTAAGAATAACGATGGTACCTTCTCGAATGTCGTGACTTCCTTGATTCCACTTGTGTCTCAAATTCTGTTCATTGAGATATTCTTTGTACCATCTTTTCCAGAATTCTTGTTGTTTTTTCTGAATTAATTCCCAGGCCGACAATCTACTATCCGGTGTTTCTCTGAAATCTGGTTCTGGTAAGCTCATTAATGAATCGCCAATAAGAAAGTGACCAGGAGTAAGTACAATTAAATCATTAGGATCGGTGGAAAGAGGAGTCAAGGGACGGGAATTTAGTATTGCCTCGATCTCAATCACAAGAGTGTTGAACTGCTCAAAAGTAATTAATTCGTTGCAGATTCTTTTCAAGTGGTGTTTGAAGGATTTTACACCTGCTTCCCAAAGACCTCCAAAATGTGGAGAAACAGGTGGAATGAAATGCCACGTGGTACCCAAATCAGCTAAATGATGAAAGATTCGGTCATTATGTTCTTTTGACTGAAGAAATTCATATAATTCTTTAATTTCTTTATTTGCACCGATGAAATTAGTTCCATTGTCAGAGTAAATATTGTCGGGTTTTCCTCGTCTTGCTGTGAACCGTTTGAGAGTCGCCATAAAACCTTCAGTTGTTAGGTCACTCACTACTTCCAGATGTACGGCCTTTACTGTTAAGCATACAAAGACTGCGACCCATACTTTGACTTTATTTCTATTTCTAAATTTCTTTTCTTTCACAAAAAAAGGACCACAGTAATCCACACCTACGTTGCGAAAAGGTCTTGCTTCAGTAACTCGAATCTTAGGTATATTTCCCATGATATATTCACTTTTAGGTGGATTAGTTCGAATACACGTTACACAACCCTTAATAATCTTTCTCACTTGTTGTCGGCCATCAATCAACCAATATTTTCTTCTTAGTGAATAGAGGGTGGTTTGTGCTCCAGAATGTAGATTTGAAATGTGTTCATTCCTGATGAGTAACGTAGTGATATGGTGCCCTTTTGGGATTAACAGAGGGTGCTTTTGACTATAGGAGATGTTAGCATTTTTCAATCGACCACCCACTCGTATGCACTCATTTTCATCTAATATTGGATTTAGGCTCTGCCATTTGTGTTGTGGTGATAAACTCTGATTTTTCTTCAATTCCTTCAATTCATTAGGGAATGCGGTCTCTTGCACCAATTTAATGATTCGATTATTGGCTATATTTAACTCATCAGCTGTAAGTGGGCCCTTCAATTTATTCTTAAAACGTAAACCGTATGCAAATAACTTTCTTAAGAATCCAATCGATGAAAATCTCAAAATGTAAGGAACATCTGGTACCGCATTTTCCTCCCTTTCACTTTCTTTTGTTTTTGAAGTTGTGATGAGACATTGAGTTTTTCTCATTTCCGGGATTTCTGGTAAAATAGTTAATTCACTTTCTGGCCATATACATTCGTCTTGCAAAAGCCAAGCTGGTCCATGTTTCCAGTTTGTGATTTGCATGAATTCAGTAGGTAATAAGCCTCTGGAAATGTGATCTGCAGGATTATCTTTTGTTCTGACGTGTCTCCATTCAACACCATCTGTTTTTTCTTGGATGCCGGCTACGCGATTTGCAACAGAGACTAACAATTTGTGAGGAGGTGTCTTGATCCAGTGCAATGCGACCATTGAATCAGACCAAAAAATCATTCGATTAATTTCATGATTTAAAGACCCTTTGACTGCCGTGTAAAGGTTGGCTAGTAGCAATGCTGAACATAATTCTAATCGTGGCAATGAGACAGTTTTAATTGGCGCTACTCGATATTTAGAGCAAACGAGAGAGGTCTGAATATTGTTGTGGATGTCAATGGAACGTAAATAAATACATGCTCCATAACCTTTCTCACTCGCGTCGCAAAATCCATGGAGTTGTATTTCACGAGCTTGGGCGATGATCACTTTCCGGTCAAATGATGTATTATTTAGCTCCATTAATTGACTGGCATATGATCTCCATTCAGTAAGAATACTTAGCGGGATGGCGTCATCCCAATCCAATTTTTCTAGCCATAAACGATGTAATATCATTCGTCCTTTCACAATTACTGGGCCAACAAGTCCTAAGGGATCGAAGATTTTTGCTACTTCAGAGAGCATGCTTCGTTTTGTGGCTATTGTATTTACAGCAATGGGTTGAATTGTGTAGACAATGGCATCTTTAGCTGAATCCCAATGAAGACCTAATGCTTTTATTGTTGATTCATTTGATGTTTTGAGTCTAAGGTTTATATCGCCTTCAGGTAGTCCTTCCAAAAGTCTAGGGTCATTGGAAGCCCATTGGCGTATATTTAATTTTCCTCTTTTTAATAGGCAGTCTACTTCATTTCGTAATTGAATAGCTTCTTCTATTGTATCCTTTCCGCTGAGAAAATCATCAACGTATGAGTCGTTTTTAATCGCCTTTGCTGCATCTGGGAATTCATGATTTTCATCATCAGCTAGTTGTTGCATGCATCGGATAGCTAAATAAGGAGCTGAAGAAAGACCAAACGTGACCGTATTCAATTGGAATATTTTTTCTTTTCCATTTTCATCCCTCCAAAAGATACGTTGGAATTTGCGATCTTCTTCTCGTACTAAGAATTGTCGGTACATTTTTTCAATGTCTCCAGTCAATACGTATTGATGAGTGCGAAATCGAGTCAATAGAGAAAAAATATCTTGTTGTATCGTAGGTCCAACCATAAGGGTTTCGTTAAGGGAAATGCCATTCTCCCCCGTCGCTGAGCCATCGAATACTACTCTTACTTTTGTAGTAGGGCTTGTTTCTTTTATGACCGCATGATGGGGCAGGTAGAAGCCTTCTTCTCCTTGGGGGTCCTCTTCGACAACTGACATATGGCCCAGGTCAATATACTCTTGCATTACAGCAGAATATTGTTTTTCCATCTCTGGGTTACGTTTAAACCTTCTCAATAATGAGTGAAAACGCTTTCTTGCCAATTCTCGAGATTTCCCTAATTGATTTTCTCTGCCATTAAAAGGCAGTGCTACCACATAGCGTCCATCAGAATTCCTAGTCGTATGTTGTTTGAATGAATTTTCGCAGGCTTCTTCTTCTTTTGACCAATGTTTCTGGGAGTAAATATCGTCCATTTCCCAGAAATTCTTCAACTGTTTCTCCACAGTGGTTAGAAGACATTGCACTGGTTTGTTTTTAGCTCTGAAGCTGTAGGGGTTCCCTCCGAAAATCCATCCGAGTCTTGTTTCTTGCAATATTGCATCAGGTTCATTCAGAGCATTCAATTGAATCTGTCCCTGGCAATTCAAGGCAAGAGTTGTACCCACACATATCATAATATCGACTGGCGCTGGCTTATCAAAATCTGGATCTGCTAATTGTAAGTGTTTAGGAATGCCTAAATGATGACGATTTATGGGCTCAATGGGAAAATTCTCTCCAATTTTTGGCACAGTCAAGAATTCCAACGTTTTCGAATACTCATTAATTCGGGAATTTATTGTTGCCGTAACATTATGATTGGAGAGTGATTGAGAACTGGTCATTCCTTCAATGCAAATTTCAGATTTCTTTAGTGGTAATTTTAATTTTCTAGCGAGACTCTCAGTCATGAAACTGGAACTTGAAGCACAATCTAGAATGGCACGACAACGAACAGGTTTTCCATCATTGTCTAATACGTTTATAACTGCAGTAACAATGATATCTCTGTTAGACAAAAGAGTGACCAGAGCTCTCACTGCAGGTATGTCCGAGGCTGTATTGGGCTTTAGTCATGCTGAGGGTTCTTTTGAAAGGTTGAGTTCTTCGTCGGTCAAATGGACTAATGCGTTGTGTCTCTTTTGGCACGTTGAACATCTGGGAGCCTTACAAACCCGAGTTTTATGATTGTCTTTGAAGCAGTTGAGACATAAATTGTGCTCTCTGGCGTTTTTAATACGGTCTGGTGTATTGAGAGCCAGGAATTTCTCACAAGCGCTAATCAAATGTTGCTCTTTACATATTGGACACGTCATTTGATCGGTGGTAGTGAGTAATGTCTGAGTTCTATTGCCATTAGTCCCTACATTTTTTGCCTTGGGTTGTGCACTTGAATTTGAACTGGAGTTCTGACTCCCCCCTGACGATCTACTGGAAGTAAGCACAATGGCTTGTTCTCTCAAAAAATTCAAGATGTCATCATACTTGGGTATTTTGGTTCCCTTTTTTGTCCTGTTCCATTCTTTTTCAGTTTCCCTGTCCATTCTGCGTAAAAGGATGTGTGATAGAAGAGTATTCCAATTTTCAACCTTCTCCCCCAATGCTTTCATGGCAAGGATCTGACTCTGAACATTATTGATTAATTTACGAATTTCTTCAGCTGAATTCTTTTTCATAACGGGAACTTCCATTAATAAATCACAATGTCGAAAAATTAAAACATACTCATTATCATAAGTTGATTCGAGCAACTTCCATGCAATAGGGTAATTTTCATTTGTGGTTTGGAAGGCTTCGATTGTTTTCTCAGCTTCCCCCGTGAGAGTTCTCTTTAAATAATCGAGCTTTTGAGCTTCTGAAAGACCTTCACGACCATTAATGGTTTGAAGAAACCAATCGCGATATGACCGCCAGTTTTCCAATTTTCCATCAAATTTTTTAGCTTCAGCCTTTGGAAGTGAAGAAAGATAATCTGTGGTACCAAATAAAAATGCAGATTGGGGTCTTGGAGTTGACCTCGCTCGATCTAAAGTTGCTTCAAGATTGGGCTGTTTTAATTTTCTGATTAACACTAATACATCTTCATAATCAAATTGGATATTTTCTGTTTCTTCTACATGATTCCCGTCTGGATCTAGGTCCAAAAGTTCTGTCTCAATGTTGGCTAATTTTAACATTTCTTCATTGATTTTTAATTCCTGGCGATCTACGTGGGCTACATCTGCGTATACTCCTGCTTCTTTTAAATGATTTTTCAGCCTAGTAATTTTTGCTTTAATCTGTCCGCGAGTACGTACTAAAGATGTTTGTCTAGCTTTTTGCTCTGCTGTTAACTCAGGCATTGTGATAGATCGAGGGGAAAGTGATGAGGAAACTAGAAAGAATTTTTACTAGCGATTCAAAATATTTTTTAATGAGCCTACCGTTGGTATCTGCCGTTGCGTGGACGTGAATCTGGCACTGCCCTTGCAGTTCGGTGATCGTCTTCTCCGATGGCTCTTTATCCGTCGTTTGTTGCTGATGCTGCGACGTTGCGTGGACGTGGATCGAGCACTGTCCCTGTGGTGATGCGAATCCTATAGCGTTCTCGTGATTTTCTGCAATCTGTCACTGAGTCCGTGGACCACACTTTTTCACTGTGTGTGAAGAGTTCACTAAGGTGCACTATTTTATATAAAATGTTCTACAACTACACTTTGTGATGTCAACGCTCTTTTCACTTTGCATTCAATTAATTTGAGTTCTAATTAGACTTCGATTTGAACTGTTTTCACTGATTTTCAATTGATATCCGGCTCCGAAGGACCATAAAATGTGCGGGTATTGACGCGATGATCTTGCTGGGGTTGTAAATCCCAGGTATACCGATTTTTGGGTACGACAATTGTTCTTCGCACGACTCCTATTCTGCAGCGGGACAAGAAAGGAGTAGGTGTTTGGTTTAATGAAAGGAATTATTAGACACAATTCACTAAACACTGAAAAATTATATTTAAAAAAAACATGAGAAAAAATACACTTTGATTCAATCGAGATTAATTTAAAGTTTTAACAGTAATTTTGATAGTAAAGGGTGATTGGAACAACTGGTCCAATCTCCACGAAGTCTTTTTCGGATCTAATCTGTAATTTTGAGTTTCCTCTTGAAGAGAGGGTGAAATGCCTGAAGTTGGGGGTAGACTTCAATTTCTATTGGTCAAGACAATTTGTGGGTGTGGAAAACATTGGTGGTCTTGAAATTCAGAGAGAAAATATAAAAAAAAACAGTGGGCCCCTTGACGAAATGAAAAAGAAAAGTGGGCATGAGACATTTCTTTGTGGAATTTTATGACTTGCACGTGTAGCACTTGAAAATCACAGAGAAATGTTCTTTGGTTTGTCGAATTTCTAAATTTATTGCCCCTTTTGACAGTTTTTATTTTAGGGAAAACCAGAGACCTTTTTTTCTGTTTATTATTTTTTCTCCGACGAAATAACGGTCGAATTTTTAATGTCGAGACCGAACAGAATGTGAACAGCATTTTCGATCTACGCATTCTCGCGACGAATCAGGTCGTTACATTGTTCGACTGCCATTATCAGCTTCAACTTCATTGTTGGGGGATTCTCATCGTACAGCTCATGCATGTCTCAAAAGAATGCTCAACCGAATCTCAAAAGACCAACAGTTTTTCTCACTCTGCTCGAATTTTCTCAAAGAATACGAGGAATTGGATCACATGAGAAAGGTAGATAGTAAATAAACTAGTTCATTTCAACAGAATCAGGCGGAATTCACTTGCTGTCTCAATGAAACGACCTTAGCACATGATGTTTCGGCATCAGGAGGGTGGAGTGTTTCTGAAGGGCTTCAAGCTGATCTGTCTGGTTTATCTCAACAGTACTATTGGTTGCGTAACGAAATACCCGACGACAAAATATCCGCGACAAAATATCCACGACAAAATATCCGGGCGTTAAAATATCTTAACCAAAAATATCCGCGGACAAAATATCCACAACGACAACCTATCCACAACGACAACCTATCCACAACGACAACCTATCCACAACGACAACCTATCCACAACGACAACCTATCCACAACGACAACCTATCCACAACGACAAAATATCCACAAAATAAACACAATTATGAATGAAAAAATATGTATATTTTGAATAACATCATTTTACAATTACAAAAAAAAAAAAAAATTCATGACGATCACATTATATTGCAAGCACAGAAGCAATATTATGCAAATACATAACTTGATCATTAGGATCATAAGAGGAAACAATATTTTTTAAGCGCGCATCAAGATCGCAGTATTGCTTCCGACGTTTCACCGCAATTTCCAATCCCGTCTTAGCCTGTACAATCAGAACTTCAGTCATATTTTGCTCATTAATAACGACCTTAATGAATCGATGAACACTAGCGTGATGAACTCGTACACGATTATTAAATGAATGATGCCATCCTTCAACAGAATTGTTGGAGCGTACTCCATCACGAAGAACGGCATCATAACAATTCCAAAAGCCAATTTGAAAAAATGGCTTCAGACGCCTCTTTCCACTCCGTGATAAAACTCCAATCCAAGTACGCTCAAAATAATCGAGTAAACCACGCAATTCAACGTCATTATGAACATAATACTGACTTTCAACAAGTTTAGCAAATGCACTGCGAACATCACCAATGGGTACGAATGACAATGCCAATAACATCCGTACATTCAAAGCAAAAATCAAATCAGTATCATATAAATTCTGTTTCCCCAATGATTGTACTTATCTTCAAACAGCTTGACTAAAGTGAAATAAACAACCATTAGCTTCACTTTGCGGAAACACAAATTTGAACGCGTTGATGAAAGCTAATTCAAAATCAGACATCATGAAAGACGGATTTAACGTAGGCATACGATCTTTAAGTAGCGATGAAACGTCAATGGAAGTCTGTTGAGTTTTATCACACAATAGTGCATAAACCAATGGCATCATTTTTCGATTTTTTAAGCCATGAATCGTGTATAGCTGCTTAAAAATAGACGGCACAGAAGAGAAAGTACCATCAGCTGCCCATTGATCACAGTCGGATAAAAATCGCAAATTGGAATCAGTAGTGAAAATCAAGTACCGATTTTTGTTCTTCCCACTATGAAAAAACAATAAATTCTCCCCTTTTCAGTCTCACAAAATCCAGCATGTAATTCCAAATCCTCACACTTCTTTGGCTCTACGAAAACAATTTCATGTTCCTTACGAACACGTTGAATATTGCGAGCCAAAGATGTTAATTTTGGAAGACGGGCGGCCACAAGAGTTGTGACACCTGCCACTGCATTGCCAACAATTGACCCTGGTGAATCGTCATTGTTATGAGCCCGCTTGCGAATTTTCCCTTTTTTCTTCTTTGCTTCAATACTCGCAGCATCAGCAGAATGATCATGAGTCGGTGGATCCCCAATAATATTACCTAAATAACACAATGAATCAATAAATTAGTGAAAAAATATAAAAAATAATATAATGTAAAATCATCAATTATTGCTATAAAAAACTAACCTGTACGACTGGCAGAGTCAGTATAAGCTTTGGCATCACACGTCTTTTGACAACAACACCAAACAATACTGCTTTCATTCAAACGTTTCTGGGTAAATAAATAACCATCCAGAAACAATTGTTTATGTCTTTTTTGTGACACGAGAAACTTAAGCGGCATTATTAAAATACAAAAAAATATATATTAAAATACAAAGAAATAAATATCACAACTGGACACGATGAACGAATAAACAGGTAATCAAAAATATCGGTGAAAACAATGAAAATAAAAAGCAATCATTAAATCAATTATGAAATACAAGATAGCGCCACAATGAAACGAAAAATAATTATCGACCGTGATGACAGCAGATATCCTTATCGGCAGAAATTTTGGCGCGGATATTTTGAAAAGGGATCTTTTGTCGTGGATATTTTGTCGTGGGGAATATGTTGTCTGTGGATATTTTTTTAAACAGATATTCTGTCTACGGATATTTTCCCACGGATATTTTGTCGCGGATATTCTGTCATCGGAGATTTTGTCGCGTCACCGTACTATTTGCCTCATCATGGTGTGCTCAGAGAAAGTAGTGAAACAACGAAGTTGCGAGTTGTGTTTAATGGATCAGCGAAGACCAGCTCTGGTAAATCGCTCAACGATATTCTCCATACTGGGGCCAAAACTCAGCGAGACATCTCAGACGTTCTTTTGTGGACTCGTCAACATCGACTCATCTTCATGACTGACATCACCAAGATGTTTCGTCAAATTCTTGTTCGTGAAGATGATTGGCCTCTTCAACAGATTCTCTGGAGGAATCACAATGGAAATATTGTGACATATCAGCTCAAAACGGTTACTTATGGCACTCGCTCAGCTCCGTATCTTGCAAATCGAGTCCTTCAGCTTGCTGAAGATGAAGGACATCGTTTTCCACTAGCTGTCTCATCACTCATCGAAGGCAGCTACGTCGACGACATGTGTGGAGGAGCAAATACGTCAGACGAACTCATCGAAACAGCTCAGCCAGTTAGAGATCTCTGTGCCTCAGGAGGAATGCCTCTAGATAAGTGGCATAGCAATTGGGATCACTGAAGATGCTCAACTCGAGGTTCATGGATTCTCGGACGCCTCACAGTTAGCAATGGCGGCAGTGGTTTTCCGCAAGGTAACAGACGAAAACGGAGTTTGAATCTCTCTGATCTGTTCAAACACAAAGGTTGCTCCGCTGAAGAAACTAACAATACCTAGGTTAGAGCTCACAGCTGCAGTTCTTCTCGCAAAACTCGTTAAGTATGTAAATGATCAGCTCAAGCTATCAAATGTTCCGACATACTTATGGACCGACTCATCTGTTACAATCCATTGGATCAGTTCGCATCCTTCTCGTTGGAAGGAATTCGTAAGAAATAGGGTTCAGCTCATTCAAGAAGTATCGTCAGCTCAATGGAAATTCGTTCCAGGTCAGGAGAATCCTGCAGATTGTGCTTCTCGAGGGTTGACAGCAGCTCAACTTGCTTCTCATAAACTTTGGTGGCAAGGTCCACAGTGGCTTCAGCGTGACTCATCATCTTGGCCAGAATTCAGCTCAATTCCTATTTCAAGCATCGATCCTGCAGAAAAACCCGGTGTTATCCTTAATTTTAAAGTGCAACATCAAGAGATTTGGGATTTAATTCATCGATATTCATTTGTAACCGTACGGATGAATATTAATTAATTATTTAATATTCGGTTCCGTGGCTGACTCGATCTTTTGAATCAATCTTAATTCAATCGATCCAGTCACCCTGGTTATCTGCAGGTCCGGTCGCCATGTGTTTTTTATAATGATGAAAAACACCAAAACTATGATAATCACTAAAACTGAACGATTTTTATTCAATAAACACATTTATGAACTTACACACATAATCCTTTTCTTTTATTTGTTATAAAAAAACCACTTAATCAACTCAATCTTATTATTACTTATTCAAATTAACTTCGTTTAACTATGCATATTAAATTATCCCTGAATTATTATTGATTAATGCGATAATAATTTACATACACTCATTATATTTATTATTAAAAAATATTCAATCGATTCATTTTTCCGATTATTTATTTAACTAATTATTAACTAATTATTTAAACGTTCACTAACTTCTTTTCAAACACTTATATTTAATCTTATGCGCTATAGAAAACTGTTTTACCGACTAAGTTCGTTTATACTACTCGGAGGGAGTTCCGTCGCGTTTGAAAGTTTGAGTTCGACTACTCTCCTACGGCCCGCGTGCTCCTTTTATATTCCGCCGGTCTATTGTTCTTATCTAATTTCTTAGTTTTAATTATTTCATGTATTAATTATATATTTCCGTAATCCCTACCGTCCTGGGATTACTTTGATGTACCTTAAAGAGAGCTAAACCCTATTCCTACCTATTTCCCAAGGTTTTCATTATATCATTAAAAAAGTATAATTAACGTAATCCCTGTTTCATTTTGATTAACTTTATACCTCATTCTCTTGACTGGGTTCATAATTGACGGAGAACGTGTGATTATAGGCCTAAACCTCCAAATCCTGGTTTGCCTTAATCTTCACGTTATCCTGATTAAACGTATCTTATTTTTCGGTTATTTTTCTTCATTCTTTGATTAATTCAATTATTTAATCAATTTCCCCTGAATAGATTTAAGGAAATCTTTCTCCTTCGCATTTAGGGGGCAGCACCGTATTCATCTCCCACTATGCGGGCTCCACTCTATTGACCTTGCCCCCTAGCATATAGGTGGCAGCACGGGGAACTTTGAGGCTTTCTTTACCGGGTTTTCCCGTGCCGCTACACATTGCTCAACAAATTGCTAAGGATCACAGCAATTTGTCATCGTTTCATCGCACGTCTCAAAAAGATTCCAAAATCTTCACTCAGCTACGCTCTAAATCCTGGTGACTTTGAGCAAGCTCGAATCATCTGGATAAAGGCTTCACAGTCAGCTCATTTCTCATCGGAACTTCTCACGTTATCCAAAGGACAAAAATTAAGTTCAGCTCATCCGCTCACTCGATTAACATCTTTCATCGATCATCAAGGTGTTCTGCGTGTTGGAGGACGCCTCAAATTTGCAGATCTGAAAATGGAGAATAAACATCGGGCAATAATTCTCAAAGAATCAACTTTCGCGCAGCTTATAATTGAAGAAGCTCATTTAAGAACTCTACATGGAAGAACTCAATTAACTCTCGGGCAGCTCAGAGAAAATTATGGGATTCTTGGAGGAAGAGCTCCAGTAAGATCGTTTATACTCAAATGTGTTCCTTGTGCTCGACAGAGAGGAGTAAGAGCTCAGCAGATGATGGGTCAGCTTCCAATGTCTCGTCTGGCTCAAACTCGTGCTTTCGTCAATACTGGTATTGACTACGCGGGACCAGTATCGCTCCACTCATGGGAGGGACGTGGTCATAAATCATACAAGGGGTGGCTGGCAATCTTCGTTTGTATTGTGACGTGGTATTTCCCCACGCCACCTGTAGGCTAGATAAAAGAGGACTCGTGAGTAGAGAGAGAGAATTTCGCGCGAATAATTAAATTAATTAAGTTAGTTTAGAGATCCTCCCGGTCACGAGGGTAAACTGACCTAACGGCTATCTTGAAAACCTCCCGGTCACGAGGGTAAACTGACTCAAGGTTATCTCAAATATCCTCCAAGTCATGAGGAAAAACCGACTATGGGTATCTTGAACAAGTTGAGCATAAAAACCTCCAAGTCAAGAGGGAAAACTGACTTACGGTTCTCTCAAACGGGGATTATAACGATCCCTTAAGGATTCAGTTAAATACAGCCCCGAAAATACGTTCATTCCCGCGATAAAAGAGTAATAGTACCGCCACTTCAGTTTTTTATAGATTTTCCGCAGGGCAGTACCTTTGGCTATCTTGTGGGGGAAGAGAGGGTCCGGAAGCACCATGGTTAATTGACCAAAATAACGTGTTTCCTAGGAGCTTCCGGACCACCCTCTTGGCCGTCCTCAGGGGTGAGTGCAGAGGACGATTTGAAAGGAGTCGCGCTCCAGGGGTGTGGGAATGATCAGGCCCTCGGATGGAAGGTCTGGAGGCAGGGAATAACCCATTCTGTCAAAGGAATTGCCAAAACTGGGTTTACGTTATCGCCGAAGTGAGTCCGCTCATTCCCTAAGAGACGTGCCCCTCTGATGACGGCTATTCCCCATAGGAAGGGGAAAACCATCTCCCCAAACAGGCTCAAAAATAATAAGCCAAAAAGTATCTCCCAAAACCTATTTTTCCCAACAATTTCCCCACATAATAATAATTTTTATACTCCTGTAAAGCCACCACAGTTCCGAGAAAACCCTCAAAACCACCCCCTATTAGTCCTCTACCGATTACAAAATTATCCCGTTAAAATTCCCCTATTTTAGTAAAGGAAATAATAAAGGATAAAAATGGGAGAATTCAAGAGTATTTGAATTCTCCCACCCGAATAAATGCGCATGAGTGCGGCATTACTACCTCTGAGTGGCGCGAGGGTGCAGCACAACGCAGCTGGCCCCACCGCTCCACTCAACTCAACTTACTCCCCTCTCCTCGAAGAGTCAGTTCGAGTAGAGTGGCGAGGCAGTGAACATCTCCCGTGATCCGCTGTATGTTTATTCGTGTTTCGCGAGGATAAAAGTCTCCCAAAAAACCTCAAGTTTCCCAAAAGTGCCTAAAACACCGTGGGGAATAATGGTGAGTCCTTTCTATTAATTACTTTCGCGAAGTGTGAATAATTACATCGAGTTAAACGCGCGAATAAAAATTTACGATGAGACGCCACACGTGGTTGTAGCGTCCCTTCCATCTCTTTCGTTTTCTTTATTTTCTCGTGGCCGGTTACCTTAGAAATTTATGAGGCCACTGAGAAAAATGATTAAAGAAATTTCGCGAATGGTTTTTCCGTAATTTTCGCGATTTTCAGGACTTTTTAGGAGTTTTCCAAGGACCAGGAAAATGCGAGGAGAAATGACGCCACTCACCTCGTGGCGCCTCAAATTTTACTAGAATTTTTCCCGGCTCTCTTTATCTCTCTTGGCCGGTTTTCTTTAATTAAGTAAAGGCCAGTGAGGAGATAATGGGGAAAATTAATAAATGAAACATGTTTTAGGACTTTTATTACAGGATTTTGGGGCATTTTAAGCGGTTAAAACAATGCATCAATGAGTTGATGCAATGCCGTTAAGCACGTGCTCCCCAACGCTTGGGTAGAGCTGGCTATCTCTTTCTCTTTCGCACACACTCACTCGCATACGGCTATCTCAATCGCACGCATAGCTGTTAGAAATTATTAATTTCGCAGCTATTGCTGGCTCTCTCACACTCATACCTTTATATCTTTTCTCTCTCTCACACGCATAGCTGTTTGAATTCTTTCGAATTCACAGCTATTGCTGTCTCTCTCGCACTCGTATAATTTCTCAAATATTATTTCTACCTGAAATAAAGCATGCATTCATGTAAATACGCTGTCGAGTTATTTCTCCTCTCGATTCGGAGAAATAATTCCAGCCGGATTCCTTGGAATTTTCGATTGCCTTTCTTTACAGGCATCGATGTCTCTTTTTCGTTCTAGGCCGTTTTCTCTTCCTCTTCCCTTCACACCCAAGTCGGTGCGAAGGCAGTTGGGTTACGCTCACAAACAGCGACTCAGCGACTTCCCTAGGCTAGGGGAAACTCCCTAGTAGCCGACTAGGGAGAGATTTAGGCGCGCTTTCAAGAGCATCGGCCTTGAAACATTCTCTCACGATTAATGCAGAGGGAAAGCATCTTTTATTATGAACTCTTTCGATAGACTTTCAGAGTTTGGGTTACCTTTTGGGATGTTTGCATTAATTATTGTACAATGAATAATCCCCACTACCTATCAAGGAATTAGGGTATTTCTGGTCATTTTCGGTTCCCTCACAACAATTTTAAGGAAATGCCGCCTAATTCAAAATAATGATGGGATTAATCGTGCCGCCCGTTATCTTTTCCGCCAGTTCATAGGAACGTAAGAGCGTATGAGTCTTTCGCAATGGCGCACGAGTTAATTAGTAGACATAATTAAAAATAATTAGTAATTACTATTGGCGAGTATCTTTTAGGGAATTCCGCCCAATCTAACTGATAGATAATTATCTAAAAATTATCTTTACCAGGTTTTGGGGCACGTTTGTACCTTTTATTAGATTTTTTCATTATTGGCGATTTTAGGTTCAAATTGATGAAATTAAGTAATTCTCTCGTTCTGTACGATTATTCTCTCTCTCTCTCGCTCGATTTAAGACGCTAAGTACTTTCTCGATTCGTCAGACTCTCTAAGAGATTTATCGAGTAATTCGACCGTCCTACTGTCGTCAAGGGATTTTGAGTCGATCTTTGGGACGTTTCTTAAGAAAAGGCGCTTCTCGCAATTTCTCCTAGTAGCATTGGCTACTTTTACAGTAACGAAGGAAATAATGTACTAATTAATGTATAACTGAAAGTTTTGTATGATTTTCGGATTCTGGGTGCAATAGCGAAACACGTAAGGATATTATCGACTCGAATTCTTTATTTCTCGATCCCTAACCCCAAACTGTCGTCCTATGGTTCCGATCTCTTTGTATAATTTTATGGTGTGTTATCTCATTTTTGGCGACTTCTGAGTGTGCCCTAGACCTACGCCCTCTCTCCACGAAACTGAACTAGCCTAGCACAAGCCGCAACCCCCTTTTCCGACACCCTTTTCTCTGGCGTTTCCTCAATCCCCTCGGGAGTTTACCGTTACCGTTACCGTAATTTTACCGTGGTCTGGTTAGATAGGTCCAGCAGTATCAAAATCTATCTGGCGCCCATATCTATTTCTATTTTGAGCTACTCTCGAGGCGGGTTGGGGGACGATATTTTGAGCCGTATCGGGTTTTACAGCCACGCTGGAGAAAGGGGAGGATGTGTCAAGGGGGCCGAAGGTGAAGGTTGGGATATTTACTCAAAATTTCGGTTGAGTTGTTGAGGGAACAAGGGAGAACGGAGTAAATATTATAATTCCTCACAGTATGACCACGTCAGCAGTTCATCTCGAAGTCGTCTCAGATTACTCAGGTGATGGATTCATCTCAGCATATCATCGGTTCGTCTCAAGAAGAGGTATCTGTCAGAATTTGTTCTCGGACTGTGGAACAAACTTCGTGGGAGCAGACAAGGAGCTCAAGGAGGTTTTCTCAATGGCGTCAAAGGAGTCTGAACAAATAGCACAACTTCTGCTCTTGAGCCATTAAACAAATAAATTCATTAATAAATTAATTTTTATTAATAAATTTTTAAGAGAATCAAATTCCTGAAAAAATATGTAATGCGCAAGCAGGATTTGAACCCACGACTCTCTGATTACATGTCAGGTGCTCTACCGCAGAGCTATTGCGAGTTACTATATTTACCTTCGAATTTTTGATTCTCACATCTTTTCTCCACCTCCCATCCACGAGGCAATGTCGCCATTAAACGACATTCGAAGCCATTATATATAATGAAGAAAAAATATTTTTTTTCAATAAAATAATTTGCCAAAGGAAGGTCGGTGTGGGATATTTATCTGATTTTCATCATATAAATATATATATATTATATATAATATCCTTGGATGGCACCGGTCATTCAGCCCTCCTGGTGCTCCTCATTTTGGTGGTCAATGGGAAGCTGCGGTAAAGTCAGTGAAGTTCCATCTCAAGAGAACGATTGGTGATTCTCTATTGACTTTCGAGGAGCTCACTACTTTACTCACACAAATTGAAGCAGTTCTCAATTCGAGACCACTCGAACCTCTATCAGAAGATCCTGATGACGTCAGTGCACTCACTCCAGGGCATTTTCTCATTGGTCAGGCACTACCGACGCTGCCTGAACCTTCTCTCGAGCATCTCAATGTTAGTCGTCTCTCTCGTTGGCAGCTCATTCAGCAAAAAGTTCTGTGCCTTTGGAAACGGTGGTCCACTAGTTATCTTCAACATCTTCAATCTTTTCCAAAGTGGCATCACCCTTCAAATGAAATCACGATCGATTCTATTGTATTGCTCATGGATGAGACGTTTCCTCCTTCGAAATGGCCTCTCGCTAGAGTCACCGCTTTGCACCCTGGAAAGGATGATCTCACCAGGGTGGTCACCATCAAGACCGCCAATTCATCCTTCAAGAGGCCCATCTCGAAGCTCGCACTTCTACCAGTACCGATCAATTATGTTTGATTAACTCAACTCTTCAGCTCAACCCACGGATTCACCATCAAGTTCATCTCACTTCATACTCTGATGAGGACTTACGACCCTCATCTGAGAACATCGTAGTTTGATGGAAGCAGGAGCATTTGTTCAGCAGAATTTACGCCTCCAACGATTTGATGTTCTTTGCATTCGTTCAAATCTCATGATTCCTGGTGATATTCTCCAAGTTCTCTCATTTCTCGAACAAATTAATTTTTTGTTTTTTGTTACAGCTCATTCTTTTGATCTACTCATTTGTCAGCACTGTTGCTGGCGGTGGGGAGAATGTTTGGTTATGGACCAGATAGAGCTGGCCTATACACTCACACTCGCTCACATGCATATTGACCGTCTCACTCTGCCTTATCGGTCATCGACACTGACCTACTCAATCAGGCACCTGAAGCGCTACTTGATGGACAGGTGTCTTGGCACGCGCCAAAATTAGACACCTGCCATCTTGATTGTTTTTCTTCCCCTCGCTCTTTCCTAAGAACTTGAAAAGTACACCTCGTGATAATCAGTTTCTCAGAATCTTATCAATCGAAATAGTCTCAGTTATTAATTTTCTCTTATAAATTATCTATTCTCAATCAATTAATAAAAAAACAGTAGAAATAGAAGTTTATGATGAGTGTTCTATTCATATAAAGAGTTTATTACATTGTTAATAATAAAGTGTTAGTTGAAGAATTCTCGTGTTCGCGCTCATTATTTACATGCTCCAGGCTCCATTATGAAAATTCTAAATTATCTCATTAATCCAATAAAAATATATCGAGATCCAGATCTCTCATTGAACAAAAAGTCTTTTTATTTCACACAGAAGTTTCCTTTAATTCATATGTAATAACTTCTGGGATCGTACATATATAAAAAATGATTAATAATATTGCAATGACTAGAACAGAAATTATTATATTTAAAATAGCTGAATTATCATGGTTACTATCAGAATGCAATTCACGTATTAAAATTTTCAGGTTTGTATATCTTTGCAGTGGATTCTTGATCAACAGTATATTTGGTGCTAGAGCTGACTCATTCAGCTTGAAACTCCATAGTGGATCCATTGATGTCTTGTAGCTTTGATATACTTCATATACTTCATCACTGCATATGTAGTTACTGCTAGGCATTCAGGTTCAAATTGAAGAATTCCATTTCCATTTATATTGATTGTTTGTCGCCAATCAGACCACATAATATTGTTGTATTGACCCACAAATAATGCACATTTATTAAATTAAAGGGGCGGTTATCTTTATTATTCACAGAGATGTGTCTCCTCCAACATCCAGATTCAGAGTACACAACCAATTTCATACAAAACACCCCTTAGCAACCACACAACATTCATCTTTTTACTCATTCCATACCGCATGTTCATACAGAAGGGAGAGGGTATTTCATATCCGTAACACTACTCTCCTCTTTCAAAAGTTGCCACCCCGGCAACTCCTACTAGAGCAACTGAACATTCTGGAATTTGGTCATTCCAGAATCCTTCGTTATCAGGGGCTCCTAGTTCATCTTTCAATCCCAAAACCCTGACGGAAAAATCAAATTGGAAGAGGTTGAAATTGTACTCTGATTCCACAGTTTCTTCCCAGCATCATTATTCCCGTACACTCAACCAGACACACTTATGCTCACACTTAATGCACTAGTTCATTAATTATTGTTTTTCACTCCTCGTTTTTCATTTCTTTTCTCTTCTGGTTTTCAATTTTGTTCCCTTCTGACTTGTTCCCTCTTCCTCCAAGAAGAAAATTCATTGTAATGTGACCTGAATAAATTGAGAAAAATTACACGCAAATTTTTCATTCTACAAATTACTTTTTTTTTTTTTTTTTTTAATGAACTTTAACTCTAATACAATTCAACAGTTCTAGCTTACTACAATTATTACCATTTAATCACAATAATTACATAAGAAAACATTCATTCACAACTGGGATCTCAGCGTCCTGAGAAAACCTTTTCCTAGGCGTCCCTAGGAACTACCTCGAGTTTGTCTCCCTGACTATGTTAACAGGGAGATTCTCTGGTGAATCCTGAGAGAAATTCTGATCAACCTCAGAATTACATCATTCCTGACGACGTTAACAAGATTTCAACTTTTTTTTTTTTTTTTGCATTCTCTGATCAACCTCAGAGATACTCTGATATATCCTCAGACAAATTTTGATAGCCCCAGAATTAAGAAGACGAAATCCACCATTCTCATATTCACATTCCATACTTGAATTATTCTACATCATGACAAAGCTGGTCTACATGAACAACCTTGAATTTTCCCCGTGGTAATTTCTGAATTCTGTACGTTACATCGTTAATTTTTGTTCTCACAATAAATTCTTGTTCCCAATCTTTCTGTAATTTAGTACATTTCCCTTTAACTCTACGGGGGTTATAGAGTCTTACTTTTTCTCCAACTTTAAAAGAGAGCATTCGTGATTTTTTGTCATAATTTGCTTTCAGTTTATCACTTTTCAATACTAACGTGTTCCTGACGATGTCATGTAGCTTTAATAATTTTTCTCTCAACTCAATTGCACATTCAGGGATATTTGTAGCTGTTGAATCAGTGGGTGTATTTTCCTGTATGAGATTCAAAGGTGATCTCATTTCTCTTCCTAACATCAGCATTGCTGGTGTGAATTCAGTGGTTTGATGCTTAGCAGACCGATAAGCTCATGAGAAGAGTAGGATCCATTTATCCCAATCTTTCTGATTTTCGGTCATAAATTTCGCGAGGAAATTCAAGATTGTTCTATTTAGTCTTTCTACCATACCGTTAGATTGTGGATGCAATGAAGTTGTCCGTGTTTTTTTAATTCCCAATAATTTCATAACCTCTTTGAAAATATCTGATTCAAATTCCCTACCTTGATCAGAATGTATTTCTAATGGAAGACCGAATCTGGAAAATACATGCGGTATCAATGCCTCAGCTATCATGGGACTCTGATGGTTTGGCAGGGCTATTGCTTCTGGCTAACGTGTAAAATAATCTGTAACAACAAGGACGAAACGATTTCCTGAAGTTGACTCAGGTAATGGTCCATGAATATCCACTGCGATTCGCTCAAATGGACTTTCAACGTTATAAATTTATAGTTTTCCTTTAGTTCTTTTCTTGGGACCATTTCTTGAAAGACACGTAGAACATTTTTTGCACCAATTTTCTACATCACATTTACATGTGTTGTGTCCCAGAATAATATATATGGGTCATTCCACCAAATAAGTTCATCCTTACGGGGCGACCCCCGCCGATCGTGCTCATAATTTTTGGAGGTGTTCCCTATCATGAGAGAAAAATTCCCTGAGGGTTTTAGCTCTTACTACGCAGCGGTCTTGAAGTTATGATTTTTTGAAATTTTGGAAAAAAATTGTTTCAACTTTTTTGTCAATTTTTCTGATATGAAAAACATTTTTAAACAAAATCGACAAAATATTGTATCTTGTAGGAAAAATTCTCAGCTTTCGAATGAAAATATTTATTTTTTCATAAACTCATCAGAAGACACTTAAAAATCAAATTAAAGGGGAAAAATTGATTTTTTCGGTGTGCGGCTCAAAAATTTTTTAATTTGAATTTTTTTTCTGAAAGCTGAGAGTTTTTTACATAAAATGTAGCGTTTTCGCGATGGGCATATTCTTTGTTTCGTCACAATTAAATTAAATGTTTGATTCACTATGCAGTAATACACTCAGCAAAAAAATTAAGGGAACAGTAAATTTTGCCAGTTTTTTGCCTGATTTTTAAATGGCTGTAACTTTGCCAAAAATCATCGTATTAGGTTTTAAAAAAAATGATTGGAAAGTTTGAAGTCTCTACTCTTGAAATATTGTGATGAAAATTTTTCATGACCATTCGCTATAACGAGATAAGAGAGTTGAAAGTGGAAAAATTTTTTCTCTTTTTTTTCATTTCTCCAAACTGTTCCACAGACTTCAAAAAAATTTTCTCCATTCAATCCTTATCAGGATCGTATAGCCTGATCTTTTAGCTTCAATTTTTTTTCCCTACGACCCTTCGTTGCTGAAATATCGTCGATTGAATCAAAAAATACCCTTTTGTCTTTAATCGTCGATATCTCAGAAACTACTGATCGCACAGCAAGCGGATGATGAGATTCGTAAACTTGAATAAATTCCCTGTAAGATCCGTGCTCTGTTTAGTTGAAAAAAAATTTTCTTCCATTTTTAAAATTGCTTCGAAAAAGCACCGAAAAATTGTGTTTTTTTCTTTTTTTGAAAAATGCCCTGCATTTCGTGAATTTTTCGAAAATTGCAAATGTTTTAACGTTTTTCTTCAGTGTAATGTGTGCTGAAGCACCCCCTGAATTTCCAAGCCAATCACTTCGACCGTTTTTTTTCCGAATGACCAAAGTTTCATCGAAAATTAAAGGAACAGTTTCTTGTTCCTTAAACACCAATTAATGATGATTAAGGCCGAAAATGTGTTTTCTCCGCTATTTCTCTGTGATTTTTTGTGCGAAATTCGTTCAATTTCATCGAAAAAAAAAACGATGAAATAATCGATTTTTTTTTGCAAAAATCAACAAAAAATTCGATTTTTTTCTTTGATCAATAAGAAAATCGGAACGTTTTCTTTAAAAAAAGCTATGGAAAATTCGGAAGAAAAAAAAATTTTAAATGAAGAAAAAACGCTAAAATCTCATTTGACTTGGAGAGATAGTGAATCAAAAATTGTTTTTAAACAAAAAAAATTTTTTTCCGATTACAAAATTCCTTTTTCTTTGATTTTTCAATCGGAGAAAATCGAAAAATGAAGTGTAATTTGAATCGAAAAAATCTCGAAAAAAAATTTTTTGGTAAAAAAGTCGTCATGTCTCCTAGTCAAATGCAATTCTAGCGTTTTTTTAATTTTTAAAAAATTTTCTCCGATTCTGGCATGGTTTTTTCTAAAGAAAACCCTTCGATTTTTTTATTGATTAAAGAAAAATAATCGAGTTTTCTGATGATTTTCGCAAAAAAAAAATCGATTTTTTCATTGTTTTTTTTTCGATGAGATTGAACGAATTTTGCACAAAAAATTACGGAGAAATAACGGAGGAAACACATTTTTGTTACGTTCGCGAAAAGTCGCGAGCGTACTAATTATATTATAAGGATATTAATAGATAAAAATAAGACAGACATTACATTTGTGACATAGCGGAGGACAAAAATTAGTAATTAATCATAGTCATAAGCACGAATACAAACAAACAAACAATCTCGATCATACGGAAAAGGCAGATTACGCCAAGAATTTTTTTTTCATTTATATATTATTATTATTATCATTGTTTTATAAGAATACTATTGGATTTATATTAAGAGTTTAAACAAGTTGCTATTATCGACAACAGATAAAAGCAACTTCCCCCACTATGGAGATGTTACGTATTGATCTGCGTGATCATACGTACTTTTCAATAATAATCAAGAATAACTAATAATTCAGTCGAAAAGGCCCACAATTCCAATGTCTGGACCAATTTACCCTGAAAGAGGTCAATAATACATGAAAGTACACTAAAAGTTGAAAGTCAATAAAATCAGAAAGAAAAACATTAAAATTCATTGAAAAATCTGAAAAGTCCATCAATAAAGTATGTTAACAAATCAAGCAAAACGAACAAAATTGTCAAAAACAAGTAAAATATCATTAAAAATGTTTAAATACCAATTTACAACAAATTTCTGTTAATAGAAACAAAGATATACATGTTTAAAGGCCAACGGAAAAGTATTGACCGTGCCGGCCTTCAGCGACCTTCACTGAGTAGGTGCGCGCAGCCACACGCTGTAGACAAAACTTCCCCCACCAGTGACTCTCATAACTCTATGTCAAACTTTTGAAAAATCATAACTCTTTAAAATATAAAGATTAAGGAATAATTCCAATTGCAAAATTCATTAAATAATGAAGACTATCGATTCCAGAAGGAAAACAATTGAAAAATCAATTTGCAACATAATTTGTTATAAACAATTTATGTAAAAACTCATTGTAAAAATACGAAAATAGACGTAAAATGTAGTTGACATCGAGATATTGGAGTATACTGAAAATCAACTCTTAATATTCATAATTAACCGAGATATGAATTTTATAACATATACACACATACATTCAAACTTTTTATTTCTGAACTTTCAAAAATTCATAGCTTCCAAAATTATGATGATTAAGAAACCAAACTAGTACTAAAATTAATGAAAAAATACAAGCTACACAATGCGCTAAGAAAATTTGACAAAAGTTAATATTTACAATAATTTGTTATAAACAATTTACATGAAAAACCATTAGAGAATTATTAAAACCTATAGAATGCAAAGATAATTACATCAGGAGAATATAACCTCCAGAAATGAAAACGATAAAACCAATAGCAACAAAGTTATTCAACATTTAAATTTATTCACATATATATAGATATACAAAATACATGGCAAATATTCAAAAATCAATAACTTTTATAATATGTATGATGTATGATTTAGTGTTTGGTGGCCGAAAGGGCATATTGAGTATAACTATTATACGCCCGCCTAATGGCGACCACCCTGGTTCCAGGGTTCAAGAAGGTTGGTAAGCCTAGCAAGTGAAGTAACTGCCCAACCTGATCCCCTGTTACCGTTAGTTCCGAGATACCAGTGGATGAGAAGGCCTCCCATCTCTCTCCTTCTAATCCACTGCATCTCGTCAATAAGTGGTGGACGTTACCCGCCTCCATCCCACATTTGTCCATAGAACTTCTTAGGGCCGTCAGTGTACCAAACTGGGCCCTTAGGCTGAAGGAAGGGTCTATTTCCAGAACCCATTCCTCTCTCCTCGGTCTCATGACTTCAAAACTCCTGGTGAAAACCCTCGACCCCCCACACACATTGCCGCTCAGCCAGAGTAACTTTTCATTCCTCCGTCCGAGTCAGTGACGCATGCATGAAGGTCGAGTCCTCCCAGAATCTCATCGGAGAGCCCTTGGCTGCCTTCATTGCCACTAGATGTGGCGTCTTCAGGTCCAAGAAGGCCATCAAAGCAAGTATAGGTGTGGTTCTCAGAGCCCCATCACAGAAGTGTGGTTATGAGGTCCCATCACAGGAGTGTGGTTCTCAGAGTCCCACTCCCCCTACATTTGCCCATCCTGCCATCTTGCATCGTATGTCCGGGGCAAAAGGTCCACTCCCACAAGCCCGGTTTGTGAGAGTAAGGTCTGGAATACAATGGGGTGCGACCTGGTGCCCCAAGGACATCGTTCCGACACATTGACCCAGAGTTTCATCCACCCTGTGTCACCCCTGTGTCATTCAGCCTTCGGCACGATGGTTTACACCTTTAGCTTGGGGGAGCTGGTCCGCGGTGACGGCCTTCGTTCGACTGCCCGGGCTTTTACCTCCGTCGTCTCCCTTATTGTACCGTCACTTCGCCAGCATTTCCGGAGGTTCCTTGGCGGGGCCCTGCTGGTGACCGGGGCTGTTCCCAGCTGGTTCCCTCCCGGCTCCTCCTACTAGTGCTGGCTACTCTCCCCTATCCGCCACCTGGGGACGCGCCTCGGTCGATAGCTCAACCGCCAGAACTGGACCCCCTTTCGAGGGTCCAGACCGGTATACCGAGGAACTTTTATAATAATCAATATTAAGGAATAATTTCCATTTGTAAAATCATCAAATAATTCATACTAAAAGTTCATGAAAGAAAATCAAAGAAAAACCAAAATTTATGTAAAACCATTTTTGGACTTTAATTAACAATTGAATAACAACAAAAGTTATTAACTTAGGAAGATGAAACCAAGTTTAAAAAATACATAAAAATAGTCTCTGCCAGACGCAATTGAGTTTATATTTTTAAAGCAATTATTTTACAAGTTATTAACAATTAGAACTTTCAAGGTCATCCAACTTTAAATAGAAATAACTCCGAAACTATAAAAGTTAGAAAAATGAATCCAACGCTAAAAATCACTAAATTCGACGGCCTTTCAAATGCATTATAGAACGATTCCCGATATTGTTAATTAACAAAGTTATTAACAATCAAATGTTTATAAAAAAATGATAAAAAACTTTTGATACTAAAATTCGTTCATTTAGCCAAAAATAAGCTCAAATATAGGAAATCGTCAATTTATCCCACTTCTAAGTGGATTTGACAAAATCTGTTTATAAGGTACACATCAGGATGTAAAAAGGAAGCCATTTGCGGAGAGTGAAAAATCAACTTTAAAATTGTTTAAAATCATATAAAACAATATATTATTATATCAAAAATAAGGTTATATATAAGAAAACAACAAAATTGTATTTTTAATGTAATAATCTTTATTGTAAAAGTACTATAGCCTAAGATACATATATACGCCTCAGCGCATGGACAGGCTACAGCACAAGGGTAGAAGAAAGGCGCTCCCCACCAGCTCAGTCACCACCAGCCACCTAGTTGCGCCAGAAACTCACAGCGCATCCCCACTTATTGTACTCCCACCCTACCGGCTCAAGCCGCCAAATTGTCCATGTACCTAGATGCGCGAGGCTCGTTCAGTCAGTTCATCGCTCCTCTTCAACTGGTAAAGACCTCCTCCTCCGGACGCGGTCGCGGTAACTCACTCGGGACTTAGAATCATTTTACTCAGTTTGGACTCAGAATATTTTCAGTGAATCGGGACTTAGAAAATTTTCAGTCAATCGACACTTAGAAAATTTTTATTGAAGTGGAACTTAGAATATTTTATTGAATCGGAACTTAGAATTTTTCTGTCAATCGGAACTTAGAATATTTTTTTATTAAATCACAACTTAGAATTTTTTTATTATCGAAGTTTTTATTCAAATAATTTTTAATTTTATTTCTCAAATGAAATATTTTCTCGAACCGAATTAAATCGAACGAAATAATTTTCCCTCTTTATCCTGAGATCTGACGAAGCCTCGCGTTGATAGGAACAAAACTTTTTTTGTTCAAATAAATTTAAAATCATTAAAGCGGAAACCGAATTTAATTAATTTAATTAATCATTTATTCCTTTTCAGAGCCTAAAATTTAAACCCAGTCAACACCGCAGATACCGGTGCGGTTGACTACTCAATCCTTATTTCATTTAACCTATTCGTCCATAAATATTACCTGGTCAACACCGCAGAAAACGGTGCGGTTGACTATTCAATAAAAAACCTGGTCAACACCGCAGATACCGGTGCGGTTGACTACTCTATCCTTACTCTACCTATTCGTCCATAAATATTACCTGGTCAACACCGCAGAAAACGGTGCGGTTGACTATTCTATCAAACCTGATCAACACCGCAGATACCGGTGCGGCTGATCACTCTCTCCTTTTCATTGAAATAAAATCAAATATATTAAAACTCGTTTTCCCAAATAAAAACAAATCAAAAATTAATACACAAAATCGTCAGCATCTCACGATAGAGTCGAAGGCAAAATTTTAAATCAAACAGTGATAATTTAGTGAATCCATATTATTCTTTATTATAGTGAAGGTGAAATCAAGGCAAATAAATACAGTGACATAAAAGTGAACAAAAGAATTCGAATTAATTAAGAAAACAGTAAAAAACAATTATCGTGCAGTGACTATACTACGTAAAGCTTGCGAGAGGAAGACCAAAGTGACCTGGAAAAGAGTAACACGGTGAGTAACGAAATTTTCTGACTCTCTAGCCCCGGAAGTCGATTGATATTCCAAAAAGTAGAGAAACTTTAACGTAAATGGGAATTAATCGGGAGTGAATTATATTTTGGGGATTTTTCTCGGAATAAATCATCTCGAGTCAATTCTTATACGTAACATTTTCGGCCTTAATCATCATTATTTGGTGTTTAAGGAACAAAAAAGTGTTCCTTTAATTTTTGCTGAAACTTTGTTCATTCGGGAAAAAAAACGGTCGAGCCGATTGGCTTGAAAATTTAGACAGTGTTTCAGCACACATTAGACTAACGAAAAACGTTGAAACATTTGCAATTTCCACAAAATTCGCGAAATGCAGGGCAATTTTCAAAAAAAGAAAAAAACACAATTTTTCGGTACTTCTTCGAAGCAATTTTAAAAATGTAAGAAAATTTGTTTTCAACTAAACAGAGCACGGATCTTACAGCAAATTCATTTGAGTTTACCAATCTCATCATCCGCTTGCTGTGCGATCAGTAGTTTCTGGAATTTCGACGATTAAAGACAAAAGGGTGTTTTTTGATTCAATCGACGATATCTCAACAACAGAGGGTCGTAGGGAAAAAAAATTGAAGCTGAAAGATCAGGCTACACGATCCTGATAAGGGTTTAATGGAGAAAATTTTTTCGAAGTCCGTGGAACAGTATGGAAAAATGACAAAAACAAAGAGAAAAAATTTTTCCACTTTCAGCTCTCTTATCTCGTTATGACGAATGGTCATGAAAAATTTTCATCACAATATTTCAAGAGTAGAGACTTCAAACTTTCCAACCATTTTTTAAAAATCCTAATACGATGATTTTTGGCGAAGTTACAGCCATTTGAAAATCAGGCAAGAAACTGACAAAATTTACTGTTCCCTTAATTTTTTTGCTGAGTGTATTACTGCATATAGTGAATCAAACATTTAATTTAATTGTGACGAAACAAAGAATATGCCCATCGCCAAAACGCTATATTTTGTGTAAAAAACTCTCAGCTTTCAGAAAAAAAAATTCAAATTTGCAAATTTTTGGACCGCACACCGAAAAAATCAATTTTTCCACTTCAATTTGATTTTTAAGGGTGTTCTGATGAGTTTATGAGAAAATAAATATTTTCCTCCGAAAGCTGAGAATTTTTCCTACAAGATACAATATTTTGTCGATTTTGTTTAAAAATGTTTTTCATATCAGAAAAATTAACAGAAAAAATGAAATTTTTTTTTCCAAAATTTCAAAAAATCAGAACTTCAAGACCGCTGCGTATTGAGAGCTAAAACTCTTAGGGAATTTTTTCTTATGATAGAGAACACCTCCAAAAATTATGAGCACGATCCGCGAAGGTCGCCCTGCAAAAATGAACTTATTTGGTGGAATGACCCATATATATATTATATCATAAAGAAAAAATATTTTTTTTCCTATAAAATGATTTGCCGAAGGAAGGTCGGTGTGGGATTTTACATGATTTCAATTGATACAATAGAGACGCGTTGAAAAAGTGTTGTGTAATTGATGTAATCTGTTTTATCATTCAATAAAAAGTGTAAACGGTGCATACTCGATTGATTTGTGGAGTTCTGAAAAAGAAAGAGAGAATAATTTATTAAAAAATGAAGTTATATGATCTGTTTTTGCTGAGTAGTGACAAACTTAAGCTTGTTGAATTTTTGAAAGACATAGGTATAGTGAGATACTATAATTCTTGTGAAATTTGTGGGAAAATCATCAGTTTTTCTACGAAAGAACTTTGTTACCGATGTTACAGTTCTACTCCTATTGAAAATGATAATAAAACTTTGATTAAAAGATGTAACACAAACATAAGTTGCATAAAAGGCTCTTTCTCCGAACGAACAAAATTGGATTTGTGTGTGTTGTTCAGACTAATGTCACTCCATTTAATTTTTGAGAAAATAACATTGAAGAATTTAGCATACGAAACAAAAGTTTCAAAAAAAATAGTCAGACAATGGATTAATAAACTCAATAGGATCATAACAGTTTGGGTAGATGTGCAGCTGGATGAAAGACTTGGGGGGGAGGGAGAAGTTGTCGAGATTGATGAAACGTTCATTAATCGAAGAAAGTACAACAGAGGCAGAGTAGTCGTGTTCTTTGCACTCATCACTTGTAATGAGTTATGAGAACGCATGCGCATTGAGTGTTAGTGGGCGTGATTCCAAATTGGAGAATATAACCTAGAACAACAACATCCAAATTGCCGGCAGCTCCAGTGTACCTCTTTCTTTTTAATTTTACGTTTCAATAATTTATTTAAAAAATGGGTGAGCCAGAAGAACTTGTTCAGCACGTTTTATTCGATTCAAACACTCAAGAATAGGCAAGTAGATTAGTATTTCATCTGACTATTATTAGCAAAATTGGGAGTTGAAAAATTTTGGTAGCTCATGGAATAATTGGAAGAAATATAAACGAATTATTTCATACAAAATTTCTTCACTTAGACATTATTACAGTCACTTCTCATTATATATGACATTTCTTCTGAAATCATTATAAACACATTACGTTTTTGAATAAATATAATAAAGAATGAGCAGTGACTGTAATAATAGGTAAATAAAGGAATTTTGTATGAAGCAACGAACAGTCGATTGTGAAGAAAAATTGAATAAATTATTCCAGACGGAGCATCTGTAGGCGCACTACTTGATTCTTCGGAGAATGTTGGACAAGGGAAAAATGAGGAGAAAGGACGAGCATTTTCCAAAGTTGAGAAAGTAAACGTGACAGGAAATCGCTCGTCAACAATAGCAAAAAATGGGAAATACACATGGCAGTATGACGATACAAAGGCATTAACCCAGAGCTATGGTTTTCACATTGAGGAATTGGACAATCCGAATAAGAGGAAATTCTTTTGGGAGAACATCACTAATGACTTGGTCAGCCAAAAATTCAACGTCGACAAAGACACGTGCAATACAAAATGGAATAATTTATTAAGAAGCTACAAGTTATGCAAGGATAAGACTGGTCGAGCTCCCACAAAATTTGCTTTCTTCACCGAAATGGACGAGATTCTCGGTGACAGGCCAATTGCTTCTGCTGCTTGCACAATGAGCTCATTGAAGAAAAATGTCAATCAAGATTCACAAAAAAAGAATAAAAGTGATGCACTGAGTGATAAAGGAAATAATAAGAAGAAAAGTTTAGAAGCCAATGAAAAAAATCCTAGAAATAAAAAGATACCATTAAAATTATCACTGAAACAGAAGAAGTTGGATTTGGGAGAGAGAAAGCTGCTTGTAGAACAGGAAAAATGTAAATTGATGAAAGATTTTTTGAAGTATAAAAGTCAACAATAGCTGGAGATGCGTAGGAGTAAGTGGGGTGAGACGCACACGTGTCTGTTGTGATCTTCTACCTCACGAAAATGACTCAAAATAGATAAGAATATTGAGAATAGATGTTTGATGGTGATTCTATGAGAAAGCTAAGGAAATTTTACATGGAAATTGAATGTCAGGAGTGAATTTTTCGCATTGTTCGAAGATTCAATTTTTTGTGCTGACCTGAGGTCGATCTTGAATGGAAGATGAGTTCATTTCTCAACGACTTAAGGACAAAAACAATCATCAATTTTTCATGTACTTATAGGGCAAAAAATTATTTTTAGAAAATGCCTATAAGTGTTAATAATCTGAGTTAATCATCGACCGATCCTGAATTATCCGAGGAGCGGTCGAGTCATCAATCTTATACAAATTATCCTGATGGTCACCAGAGGTGTCTTGACCCTGGTGACAAGCGGGAGACGAGTAACTACGCGATTTTACGCGTCACTTACATTTTGAATCCTGAGTGAGAAACGTGCAAAATGTAACACCGAGTGACTCAACGAGTGCAAGTGAGAAACCGACGCCAAAGTCGATAGACATATGGCGAAGAGCGCGAGTGCTTTACGGTTTTAATCGAGCATTGAGTAAATTATCTAATTAATCGCGACTTACGCCCGTGATTAATCGAGTGAGCATCATGAGACAATTATCATAAAGACAATTATCATAGAGACAATTATCGTGAGAGACAATTATCAAAGTGAGAAATTTAACATTGAGTGTAATCTAGTCACGAAATTAAAGAGCTATATATTTTTATAGAATGTATCGTGTCAACTATCATTTGAGAATCCTTTATCAGGTCCTTGTGTTCGTTCAGGTTTGTGTTATTTGTTCGTTCCTGAGGGCCGGCTGCGGAGGCAGTTCAATTCGAGAAATTTATCAGCACCTTAAAACGTACAGTCCACTTAGAGAAAATCAACGAGGAAGTCACGGCGAGCTGCATCGGGCTTTCCTCCAGTAAAAGTCAGGGCAAGAAAGTTGTCATGATTTTTAACAATAAGTTTTTAAAAAAATGCACATAAGGAATTTGAACCTATGAAAAATCGATGAGAAATAGGCTTATATTTCATGTGAGATCAACTGCAGGTCGCTGCGACAAACAAAAACGAAAATATCGAAAAAAAATGTTTTTAGAAGATTTTTGAAAGGAAAATCACTCAAAACATGTTCAAAAAAAAAAAATTGGAGAACAATTGAAAAGAGAATATATTTTGTACACGGACATTCCACCGAAATTACCCTCTGCTTTCCAATAGAATGATGAGCAAATTTCATCTCAAATCGTTGATTTATAATGTCCATTTTATTCCATCTCCCCTTTCAAAAGAAGTTTGATATATTATTCGATTTTTTAATAGTTATTTCCTTATTCTGGAGGCTTCTAAACAATATCATTCGTTGATGTTTGCATTGTTAATTCCAGTACAGAGAGTTGATCTCATTGTGAGAAATAATTTGAATAAAATAAGTATATTAGTGATGTTATTTGCTGTGAGTCATTACTTAAGTAAATGTTTCCATTTTGCACACTGCTATGGAAGCAAGTCACTAGATGAGAAGTGTATTGAGAAAATTAGACTCATTTTGCACAGCAATCTTGAAAATCCTAATCCTAAGAATCGAAACGTGATACCAAAAATCTAAAAGAGACTTCTTTCGCAGAGTCAATAAATTTCTAATATGGTATATTAGTGGTAATACTAATCTAATAAGTGATAATACGACTAGCATCTAATAATTAAGCGTTATGATTTCAATGTTGCAAAGTTGATGAAGCCTCTAGTGATTAAGCATTAAAATTTCATTCATAGTAAAGTACAAAGTCTTTTCTGCCATCAAATATGGGTTCAATTGGACTCACATTTTGGACTTTCAAGCAAAAACAATACTCATCAATAGTGTGCTTAAATTTATCATTCATATATTTCGAGAATAAACAGAAACTTAATTCTGAAAATTTTCTAAAAAGTACCTAATTTTTAGTGTGTTCCACTCTCATTTTTCCAGCTTTCCTTCACTTTCTCCACGTTGTATTATAACAACAATGTTAAAAATCAGAAGTGGACGTAAAAGGAGAATTGAAATATTTAAATATCTATTTCATCGATATATTAGACGAAAATTTATTTAATCACAAGATAAAAGCTATAAGAACGGTTCCAACAATATAACCGTTAATTACAATATTTCAATGATAATGACTGTCATAATGAGAGCCCAATTTAAAAATTTTTTTTATCAAAACAAATTATTGACTACAAACAATAACAAGTTTTGAAGTTATTGTCTTACGTTTGAGACATCTCAAAACCAACTGTATATAATGGAGTTTTATCAATCAATACATTAATTAAGGTAATAGATTTAAGATAAAAAATTATCAAAAAAGTCTATTATGACACCGATGAAATTGATTCATTTGAATTTTATGTCTAATTTGTATTTTGTTCATTGTATAGAATAAAAAATGTGTATCCTGAAGAGGACTTCGCATAGAAGCCGAAACGTCGATACAAAAAATCTAGAAGCTTCGTAATTTAATTCATTTAAATGCAGCAGAGACCAGAAAGGCCACCTTACCATAAAATTAATTGGTTCCAACAATAATTTCTGACAGGTGAGAATTTTACATTAATCAACGTTATTCAATCTGAACATTCGATTGAAAATCTGTTGACGTCTATCAGCACCTTGTAAAGGATTGTCATCATCATTTCCGGCATCAACACCATCAGCATCACCATCATTGTCAGGATCATCGACACTAACAGCATCATCATCGTTATCATCATCATCTGCATTATCAGCATTGCCATCTATGTCATCATCCTCTTGATTGTCATTAATATCACCTTCTTCACTTTCATTGTCATCACTCCTAGCACCATCATCAAATTCGTCATCTTGATTATCATTTTCTTCATTCTCATCTCGATCATCATCGATAGTAGCATCTCGTGTAAGAGAAATGTTGTGCAGTATACATGCTGCCATTACGCATCGGACGATTATGTCCAATCGGAGATTGTCCAAGCGAATCAGACGTCTAAATTTTGCGCGTAACAGGCCAAATGAATGCTCGATTTTGATCCGCGTAGATGCATGACGAAAATTAAAAGTTCTCTGCCGTCTGGACAAATGACCATTAAACCGAAATAGTGGTACCAACCATGGCATGCTTGGATATGCTGAATCACCAAGTAGAAAATAGTCTCCAACAAACTGAGGCTCTTCCAAGGCTCGCTCGTAGAGCGGTGATCTTCGTAGAACTCTAGCATCGTGCATGAATCTAGGCTCTCCTACATATACATCAGTGAAAATTTTATCACTAGTACAGACTGCTTGGAGTACGATACTATAATATTTCTTCCGATTGAAGTAATCTTCTCGATGCATCACTGGTTTCCTGATTGGTACATGACATCCATCTATTGCACCGATTATTCCATGGATATTCCGAGCATTTTCAGTCAGAAAGTCGAATGAAAATGGCATTTTGATCGAAAAATATCGAAAAACAAATTTTTTGTTGAAAAAGTCGCTATGTCTCCAAGTCAAATGCGATTTTAGCGTTGTTTTTTTAATAAAAAAAAATTCCGATTTTTTCATGTGTGGTTTTTTCAAAGGAAACCTTTCCATTCTTTTATCGATTAAAGACAAAACAAGCAGAAGCGTTATATTCTGTGCGTTATTCGCAAGCCCCACTCCTTGCGCGACACTTAATATTTTGCCAATTCGATTGGCAGAATGCTTCCGAATGAAATTTTGATATAAATTATCCATGAAATTACAATTTATATTTTTCATTATTCTAAATGCAGTAACGAAATTTGATTTCACAACAATTGTCATAAGTGGACATTTGCACGAAGTAAATTCGCTTGTAAGGACGAATTTAATGATGGTTCGATCTTAGGTGAACTTTATTTATTCCTGTTTGCCACAAAAAAAAACAATTTTTCAATCATAAATGGAAGATCCTACGACAGATCTGAAAAATTGAAGTTCGGGTTCCAAATAGGATTTCTATTTTTTCTGAATGTCGTCAGAATGAAAAGGTACCTTGTAGAAAAAATTGTCTACTTTCGAATGGTGAAATAAAGAATAGTAGTGTCCCTAGGGAGAAAGCTAAGAAAAACGGTGATTTTTGAAAAAACTAATTTATCGAACATCCTTACAAGAGACTTCTTCTGAAAAATCTGGAATTCTCACCATTTGTGGGGCTCATTGAGATGAATCTTTTAAGCTGAACTTGGATGTAATCACTTGGATAGTTTTGGAAATAAAACCTCTTTTCATAAGATGGTTTTTGGACACAAAACATAGATTGGCGTTCACAAAATTCCAATTGTTAGTAACGACTTAAAATGCAACAATTCCCACTTATAAGCATTAACAACACAACCATGGTTCAACAATAATTTCAAAGAATAAATGGGACTCAGTGTCCTGAGCATCCACGCTCTTCCCTGGATGAACCAGAGGATTCACTCATCCAACTTAAGGATCTTCTCTAAATGAATTAGAGGATTCACTAAGCGTGCTCTTCCCTGGACGAACCAGAGGATTCACTCATCCAACTTAAGGATCTTCTCTAAATGAATTAGAGGATTCACTAAGCGTGCTCTTCCCTGGACGAGCCAGAGGATTCACTCATCCAACTTAAGGATCTTCTCTAAATGAATTAGAGGGTTCACTAAGCGTGCTCTTCCCTGGACGAGCCAGAGGATTCACTCATCCCACTTATGGATCTTCTCTAAATGAATCAGAGGTTTCACTCATCCAACTAAAACAGAACAACAATAAAATATAGAAAATTATTCTATATAATGGGCAATACGATCAACGTGAACAATCTTGAGTTTTCCTCGCGGTAATTTTTGTATCCGGTAGACTACATCGCTGATTTTAGTTCTGATGATGTATGGTCCTTCCCATTCTTTTTGCAACTTTGGTGATTTTCCTTTGACTCTTCGGGGGGAGAAAAGCCAGATTTTTTCACCAATTTTAAAAGAGAGCATGTTTGTAAATTTATCGAAGTTGGATTTCATCTTATCTGATTTCAAAATTAATGTATTCCTCACAACATCATGTACTTCAAGTATTTTTCCTCTCAATTCTGACACGAATTCGGGAACAATTTGTTTATTCTCTGTATCATCTCCTGTTGTTCCACGTATAAGACTCAGGGGAAGTCTGAGTTCTCTTCCGAGCATTAACATTGCTGGTGAGTATTCAGTGGTCTGGTGTTTTGCTGACCTATAAGCTAATAAGAACAAAGGTAACCACTTGTCCCAATCTCGTTGATTATCTTTTACGAATTTGGCCAAATAATTGAGAATGGTTCGGTTTAATCTTTCAACCATTCCATTAGATTGTGGTCGTACTGGTGTAGTACGTGTTTTCCGAATTCCTAATAGCTTCATCACCTCTTGGAAAATATTGGATTCAAAGTTTCGGCATTGATCTGAATGGATTTCTAGTGGAATACCAAACCTTGAAAACACATTTTCTACCAAAGCTTCTGCGATTGTCAATGCTTGGTGGTTTGGTAAGGGAATAGCTTCCGGCCAACGAGTCAAATAATCTGTTAAAACCAAAATGTATCTGTTCCCTTGAGAAGATTTTGGTAGGGGGCCGAGTATATCCACCCCAATTCTCTCAAAGGGACTACCAACATTATAAATTTGTAATTCTGCTCTACTTTTCTTTTTTGGACCATTTTTTGCGAAGCAGGTAGTGCATTTACGGCACCAATTCTCTACATCTATCTTGCATGTTGCCCAATAAAATTTTTCTCGAATTTTTGCAAGGGTTTTGTTGATGCCAAAATGTCCTCCACTTGGTGAATTATGTGCTTCTTCCAAAACTCGTTAAATGAATTTCTTTGGAACAATTAACTGATATTTAATTGTACTATAGTTTGGAGATTGCCATTTTTTGAAAATTTTTCCATCAATTAGTTCTAATGAATCCCAATTGAGTAGATATAATTTCATTTCTGAGCCTAAATGTGAAATTTCCTTCCATGTTGGTTTACGTTGATTCCTTTTACATGTAATAATCACTTTCAAATTAGGGTCTTCTTCTTGTGCGTTCTTCCACTCGGACTCTTCTTCAACTTGACAAATGGTCCGATAAATTCGGACTTGAGAATTTTCATTTTTATTATTAATTTTATCACATTTCTTACAATTACATGGTTTCCTGGATAAAGCATCCGCATTTTGATGTAACCGACCAGGACGATGTTGAATTTCAAAATCAAAAACAAATAGTGCTTCTAACCATCTCGCCATTTGTCCTTCAGGGTTCTTGAAATCTAATAACCATTTCAGTGCTGCATGATCTGTACGGATCAAAAATTTCGATCCCAGTAGATAATGCCGAAAATGTTCTATTGCTTTTACAATAGCTACTGATTCCTTTCTTGTTACACAATAATTTTTCTCGGCATTGTTAAGACAACGACTATAATAAGCAATTACTTTTTCTTCTCCATTTTGGATTTGGGATAAAGTCGCTCCAATTGCGAAATGTGAAGCATCAGTATCCAAAGTAAATGGTAAATTTGGAATAGGAACTGTTAATATTGGGGTTGTAGTGAGACATTTTTTCAACTTTTCAAAAGAATTCTGACATTCTTGATCCCAAATAAACTGTCTGTCATTTTCCGTAAGGCGATGTAAAGGTTTCGCAATTTCAGCAAATCCTTTCACATATTTCCTGTAATAAGAACAAAGGCCTAAGAAACTCTGTAAAGGTGATTTCGATGTAGGAGTTGGCCAATTGATAATGGTTTCGATTTTGCTGGGATCACATTTGATTCCGTTACACGTAACTATGTGTCCAAGGTAAAGTACTTCATGTTGGAAAAATATGCATTTTTTGGGATTTATTTTGAGCTTTGCTTCTAATAACCTTAACATGATCAATTCAAGGTTTTTCCTATGATCTTCATCGTCTTTTCCAAAAATAATAAGATCATCGAGAAAAACAACACAAATTTTCCATAAATAATCTTTGAGTACTTCGTTCATTACTCTAATGAAAGTAGCTGGAGCGTTGCAGAGCCCGAATGGCATAACAGTAAATTGCCACAATTCGTTATTAACGGCGAATGCAGTTATTTCACGATCTTTTGGTTCCATTTCACCTTGCCAATAACCACTTTTGAGATCGATTGTTGAGAACCACTTTGATCCAGCAGTGGCATCAAAAATGTCTTCTGGCCTTGGTAAAAAAATAGCATCTTTTTTTGTTACGGAATTGACTTTACGGTAATCGATACAGAACCGTATAGAACCGTCTTTTTTTGGTACTAACGTTACAGGTGATGCCCATGGACTAGAACTGGGTTCAATTACTCCTAATTCTAACATTGGTTCTATTAAATCGTAGATTTTATCGCGATATTGTAATGGAACTCTTCTAGGTGCTTGTTTTATTGGTCCAGAATTTTCGATAATTATTTTATGTTTAATTTTCCAATATCGTCCCAGATCATTGTTATCTTTGGCAAAAACTTTTTGAAATTTATTAAGGAATTTCCGGAGTTGCTCTTTCTGCTGACTATCGAGTAAATTAGATGAAGATTCCAATAATTTTTTGAGAAAATCAGGTAGGTCAGAATCTGAAGAACTACTGATCCTCAATTCTTTCACAGATACCATTTTCTTCATATTTGTTGATTTCAATTCTTCGTTCAAGAGTTTCTTCATTTTATCCAATAATCCAGTCTTATAGAGGAAATCTACCCCTAAGATACAGTCTTCGTTGATTCTAGCGATGGCAAAATCCAAATTGACTGAAATTCCTCCAACGTGGATTGTCGTATTCTGTATTGATTCGTACTGGAATTTTGTTTGGGCTACGGTAATAATATTCATGTCTTTATGAACTTCTTTGAAGTTTTTTGATGATTTATCGAAAAATTTAGGATTTAGAATACTAATATCTGCCGCTGTGTCAATTATCATAGAGCAATCTCTATTATCAATTCTTCCCAGAAGTGTTAAATCCAGATTCATTTCTTTATCATCTATAATTGCTTGATAACAAATTAGATTTGCAAACGGTTCATGAGTCAATCCGTCCCCCTTCGAATTGACTCTAATTAGTTTTCCTGCTGGTCAAGATCAGCATTTTCTTCTTGTGAAAGGTTATCAGATGGCTTGTCTTGACTCTGCATCGTTCGCCTGCAATTGCGATTCCCTTGGTTCCTTTGGTATTGGTTGTTCCTCTGAGAATTAGCAGTTTTATCCTTGAATTTATCATTATTTGACTGATTACGTTCTTCACTTTGATTGTTATTAGTGGAATTATTATTCCTGCATTCGTCTGCATAATGTCCAAAAAGTTTGCATTTAAAACATTGAATTCTTGGTCTCTTATTTTGTGAATAATTCCTTGAATTTTGGTGTGAAGATGATCTTGTCTCATTGGTTTTTATTTCTTGTGTCCCATTATGTTTACTAGCGTTTTTTCTTGCTTCATGTAAAGAATTTGTAATTGCATCTAATTCGGTAGCTCGTTCGATAGCCTCAAAAAGTGAAGTAATTCGTTCTGCTCGAAGTTGGAAAGCAATTTTATCATCACGGAGGCCACGAATGAATTGTGTACAGGCAATTCTGTTCCGTGTTTCAAGAGAATCGTTCGGTAACGCAAGGCGAGATAGTCTTTTGATTTCTTCGCCAAAAGAACCGAAATTTTCATTGTCTCTCCGTACCCGGTATTCCAGTTGATTATAATTCATTCTTGCAAAATGCTGTTCACTAAATTCTCCATTTAATAGGTCGATTAGTTTTTTGTAAACTGTCAAATCTGATTTTGGTAGATACTCTAGTATTTCTAAAGCTTTGCCACGTAAACATGCAGCTAATTGCAGAGCTTTAGTTTCTTCAGACCATTTATTATTACTTGCGACCACCTGGAAATGATTCTGATAATGAATCCATGGTGTGGATCCATCAAATGTGTTTGGTTTAATTTTTTCTGAAATTTCTCCATTCGACCGTACCATTGGGTGAGTTTCCACAACTAAAGCATCTACTGGGTTATTGCGGGCGTTAGCAGCATCATTCATCATTGGAACATTATCTGGATTAGGTGGATTCGTGACAGGTGGATTTCGACGGACGAACTCAAGCATCATTGAACGAATGTTATCCGTCATCCTTTGGTTCTGTTGTTCCATTTGTTCCGCCATGTTGGTGGAAATCATCTGTTGATGTTCATTAAATCGATTGTTTATTCTCTCTTCTGTTTGGCGAAGACGTTCCTCCATAGAGTGAAGGCGTTGGTCAATTTCGTTATTGACATTCCTTCCCGCAGGCACTGAGAAAGGGCGATATCGTCTTGCTAACGGTCCTCTTATGTTGTTTCCATTTCTCAAATCATCTGATCCACTTCCGGAAGAGATTGACATTTTTTTTTTTTTTTTTATTTATTTATTTATATGTCACTCTTAAACGTCACTTTTTTCTAATTTATTTAATTTACTTTACTCCATTTGATTTATTCATTCAAATTTATTCATTTCACTTGACTTCATTTTAATTTGCTTTATTTTCCTCTTTTTATTTCTGTCTGTCCTTTTCCTTCTGTTATTGACGGACAAATTTAATTTACGTCACTGTATTTCATTTTTCCATCAACTTTCTGATTTAATTTTTAATTTTTACACACACACACACACGTAAATTATCCTTTTGGGCGTTTCAAGAACGTTTCAGGACCACTTCTGACACCAATTGTGAAGAATTTAGACGTATTTCATTCTTTATTAAATGATAAGCTCTTTATTAGTTGACATTCCGCTTAATAATAATTTCTCTCCTCTCCAAACACACCCTAGCAACCATCCTCTCTCACTTCAGTTCATATATCCAATGGAAGGGGAAACTCAATTAACTCATTCTATAACAATATCTCAGAAACTACTGGAGCGATTTTGCCCAATTTCAATACCAAACTTTTCACTCATTAGATGCACAAACTGGCGAAATTTGAAGTCTCTAACTCTAATAGTTTTTGAGCTAGCGTGTATAGTAAATTCAGGATGAAAAGCACTGTAATTGAAATTATCTGCAAACGAAAAATCTGAGCACAATTTACCCCGAGTGAAAATTGTGAGTTCAAATGAGATCTATTTCATCGCTGAGAGTGAAAAATTAGAATTTTCTCGAAAAGTACTCAACCGACTTCGCTGAAATTTCACTGACAGCTATTTGCACGGGGAGGGAAAGGTACTGTTAATTTTTCGGCTTGCCAAGTATTACCGTTGCTGAGCACTGAGCCGATATCTGTCACACACACACACACACACACACACACACACACACACACACACACACACACACACACACACACACACACGCACACACACACACACACACACACACACACACGCACACACACACACACATACAGACATTTTTTAAGAATGTCATTTCTCGACGTTTTGGATTATTCTGAGTCATATCCCGATTAAGTCTCGAAATCGAAAAAAATCGCGTTTACAATGCTTCCATTCGGAAGCAAAAAACGAGGTTTTTGTTGATTCTTGCAATAAAAAATCGATTCTTTCATTGTTTTTTTTCGATGAGATTGAACGGATTTTGCACAAAAAATCACGAAGAAATAACGGAGAAAACACATTTTCGGCCTTAATCATCATTAATCGGTGTTTAAGGAACAAAAAAGTGTTCCTTCAATATTTGCTGAAACTTTGCTCATTCGAGAAAAAAACGGTCCAGCCGATTGGCTTGAAAATTTAAGTGGTCTTCAGTATGCAGTAAACTAAAGAAAGACGTTGAAACTGTTACATTTTCACAAAATTCATGAAATTCTGGGCAATTTTCCAAAAAGCGAAAAAACTTCATTTTTCGGTGCTTTTCCAACAAACTTTAAAAGTAGAAGAAATTCTATTTTCAATCAAACAGTGCAAAAATCTCACAGGAAATTCATTCAAGTTTACGAATCTCACCATCCGCTTGCTGTGCGATCAGTAGTTTCTGAGGTATCGATGATTAAAGACAAAAGGGTGTTTTTTGATTTAATCGACGTTATTTCAGCGCCAAAAGGTCGTAGGAGAACAATAAAAGAATAAAATCGAAGCTGAAAGGTCAGGCTACGCGATCCTGATAAGGGTTAAGTTGAAAATTTTTTTTTAGTCTGTGGAACGATTTGAAAAAATAAAAAAAAATTTTCGGTTTCAGCCCTCTGATCTCGTTATAACGAATGGTCACAAAAACTCTGTACACGCGGAAGAAGTTATCCTTTCTTCGCATGAGCGAGAATTCATTTTATTGTGTATTTAAGGAAGTTCACCTGGTACCGATTCAATTAGTAAGAAAAATCACTACGACTAACGTAGTCGGCTCGATGACTAGCGTAGTCATAACCTTTACAGCTGATATTAGGAATGCTTCCTCAACAATCATGTTTTTTTTTGTAAGAATACGAATTTATAGTAACTAGCGCCGTCGCCGCCTCCGGCGGCTCCGTTGATTAGCATATCGCGCGGAGTGTGAACAAAATGGACGTCATTTAAAATGATGAAATTGGAGAACCCTGACGGGATTTTTTTCGATTTTCCTTCAATTTTGAAAATACTGCTGTAAACATTTTCCAATAATTTGCATTGAATGAAATCGATTTGTCTTTTTTAAATGAATGAAGTTCATAAAACAATGTTATCATATGTTGATAATTAATTCACGAAAATAGTTCTGCATACACGTGATTTTTTACTATGTTATTTTCACGTTGCTCTCCAAAATATACTCTGACAGAACTCCATGAGCGAACCCGAGATAATACAATATACATATAGCCATGATTGAAAACGTCACGTCTTAAATCTATTCCAATCTTCTCAAAGGTTTGACTTTGAGCTTTATTTATCATCATTGCAAAAGCTAATCTAACTGGGAATTGTCTTCGTCCAAATTCGAAAGGATATTTTTTGTTACTATATAATGTAATACGATTTATAAAAACAATTTGTCCCGATTTGTCACCTGTAAGCATTCTGCATTTTAATAGATGAGTTGATAATTCTAAAATTTGGAGTCTTGTTCCATTGCACAATCCTTCATTAACAGAAAGATTCCTTATTAACATCACGATAGCATTAACTCTCAAAGGTAATTCATGAGGAGGCAAATTTGGAGGATTTAACGCGTTTCCAAATATTCAGGGAGAATGGCTTCAGTCATTTCGCCATTATCACAATTTTTCAAACAATTGATACTTGTATAAACTTTTTCGGTTGATGGATCTAATAATTCAACTACCCTCTTATTAATATCATCTACATCAACATTTCGTGCTGATAATGTTGCCCATTTCGCAATTTTGTCAAAATCTCCGTTTTTGATTGCTTCTCCGTAAACATCTTCAGCAATATCCGTGTTTGATGGAGCTACGCAATGATCTGGTAAATCTAATTCAATTTCATTACAGTTAATAGTTCCATCTCCAACTAATAATACAAATTGTGCAAATTCAGCTTCTTCAGGTAATGTGCGCATGTTTTCAGTAAATGCAAGTTTTTGAAAAACAGGCCAAAGATGACTGAATTTAATTGAGAGGTTGACTAATTCACAACGCGTTGCGTTCTCTTTAACGGGTAATAATTGACGAAAATTTCCTCCAAGCACCATTATGTTTCCTCCAAATGGTGTATTATTGTTCATTATATCACGCAAATTTCTGTCCACTAATTCTAAGGCATGTCTTGGAGCCATGGGCGCTTCATCCCAAATGAACATATCAACACTTCTCAAATATGCTGCTTCTTTTGACTGAACTTTGATGGTTTGTAATGAATCGCTATATAAGGCAATTGGTAACTTGAAAGTTTTATGAACTGTTTTACCGCATGGTAGTAATGTTGCTGCTATCCCTGTATATGCCATAGTACATATCTTTTTTTCTTGACTCCTCAACAAATGATACAGAGTTGTATATACGAATGTTTTCCCTGATCCTCCTGGCCCATCAATGAAAAAACATCCAAGTTCATTATCATTATTATTGGACACTTTATTTAATATTTTGTCGACAATTTCATTTTGTTTACGATTTAATTTTTCGTATTGTTCCATACCAATTTTTCGATGCTCTTCTGGCAGTATTTCATTATCATCGTCTTCAGTTCCAGTAATTTGAGGCATTGATGGATAAGAGGAGAGATCGGAATTTTCTGAATTCAGCAATGCACTTATTTGAATGTATGCTTTTCTGTGAGCTTGATGTATGTTCATTAATCGTGAGTAATCTTGTGATAACGCAACTTTAAATTCTTCTCATAATTCTTCAGGATGTATTGGATGACAATGAATTAAAATTCTTACGAATAAATTTCTCAGCTGCCGAGGCATCATCCAAACTTCAGCTTCATGCATAGCTTTTTTCCATTCATCATCATCTTCAATCAAACCTAATGCTAAGCAAGCACTGATGAAATTATCATATACTATTCCATTCACCGTTCGTAAATTCTCAAAACTTGTTGCTCCTTTAACAGATATTAATAACAATCTAAGATGAAATAACTCAGTTTGCGTCGGGCTGACAGCGTACATGCGGCCTATGGTATTAAAATGTAATTGACGGCGTTTCCATTTAGAAATAGTTTCATTTTTTGCTTTGGTGAATACATAATGAGATGGTATTTCTCCATATGTGAATTTTCTGGCATGTGGATCACGAATACTTAGAGCAAAATAATCTGTCAATTCGGTTTGTTTATTTAGTGCAGTTTCAATCGCTTCTTGGATTAATATCATTAATATGTCATCAACCCTGACGGTCTGCTGATTGGGCAAATGTATTGGCAATCGCATAACTGAATGACTTCTACCTTGTAAATTATGATTCAATATGCGGCCACATGCTTCAGGGGGACTGACATAGCGTGTTTCAATAAAATTACTGATTTCATCATAATTAATAGTTCTGTCAGTTTGATTTGATTCTGGTTCTTGAATTCTCACAGCTGCAGCATCATGGCCTTTATAAATATATATGAAGAGGTATTTAACGGCTTTGACACTCGAAACAACTTCAACATTGATGTGGCAATTGAATCTTTGCAATAACATTTTGTTATGAGGTACAACGTGTCGGTTATCAAATACAAAACCATCACGACGTGTGGAAGTTCCTGTGTTTCGGCGTCTATAATCAGGATATCCGTCCTCGTCCATGGTTGTTTCATTTTTGAACAATTTTTGGATAATTCTTAGAACATGATCCTTCTTCGTTTAAACACCAATTACCGCAAGGACCATGAATCATGTTCCCTTTAATGATTTCATGTAATTCTGGATTTTCAGAGAACTCTGGAATTTCAGCAGAAATATATTTATCGACAATTTCAGGAGTTGTGATTTTAGGATTTTGTTTCAAAGCGAGTAATAAATGAATGTGCGGTAAACCACGTTTTTGATACTCAACTACGTATACAAAAGATTGTACATCACCAAAGCATTTCTCTTCTGTGATTACTCTGAGTTCATTCTTCTTTTCTTCAAAAACGCGAGCTACCAAATCTGGGTGATCCGAAGAAGTTTGTCCTTCAGAAAGGTTTTCAACAATTTCTTTCCATTTAGGATTACATGTCATTGTTATAAACAAATCAGGTTTCCCAAATTTACGGACAATGGCCATCGTGTCTCGATATGATTCTAACATATTGCGGGGTGATCCTTGATACGATGATGGGAGAATAACAACCCTTCCTATGTGACTATCTATCAACTGTCCATTGTTGGAATAATCGACGTCCCATCAAAATGTAATTTATGTCATCTCTAATTGCCATTCTATACTTAATATAGGCGTTTCTGGTGATTCTCCGAGTGCCATTAGCTGTCTGCATATTAACGGTCCAGCCCTGAGTTCCATAAGGATAGAATAATGGATATGTCCAAGGTTCTACATTTGGACCTATTGCATTGACATATTGTGAAACTCTGGTGTTTTTATTACGTATCGTCACATACGATTGCGGAATCTCACCATCATCTGTAGTAGAAAAGACGGCTGCGACTTCATTAGTTCGCTGGAAATTGAAACGTCGTTTATCTAATCCTTTTTTCAATGTGAATAATAATTCCAACTCAGGTTCAATACCATTATTTTCAGCTGTTCTCAAATTAATCTCATTTTTCATCATTTGATACGATTGAGCAAAAATATTACATTGGCGCATTGTCTGATCAATAGCATGGAGGATTTCTGCATTTAAATCAGAACTATGATTCAACCGATAATTTGTCGCTTCCATTGAATCAACTATGAAGAGTTGTCCATAACTTGGCAATTCTTCATCAGCTGGATATAATAAAGTATTGATTTGATAGTAAATCTGTCCCTGAATTTTAAAACAAAAGGGCCCAGATCGCCTGTTCGCGAAGTTGACCAAGTTAGCATTGAAAGATGCGAATGAAAATTGATTATTATAGTATCGAATACGATCATAATAATGCTTGGACAATTCATGTGTCCCATCAAATAACTGTTTCAAAATCAGCGGTGGATCTGGTAAAGGTGGGAGTATTACTTTTCCATGACTGCAACAGTCATTGAAGGAATTTCCCTTTTTCGATACTTTTTCTGCTGCAAAATGTTTCGCTCCACAATCTATACATAAAATATTCATCGGACCTAAATAATGTTCTGGATTATCATTTATCGGGCCTTCATCTTGCTGACTTAAATTATAAGAATTAGTGAAAGCTGAAGGCATTTGAGACGCATACATATGATCATGCAGATGACAGAAATGAAATTGTGTTTGTTTAGATGATTTTTTGTTCTTGGAATTTAAAGATTTTTTACGAAAATAATTATGATCAGATAGATGAACTTGTGGAGCGACTTGTTCGTGACAATGTTCCCGAAGTGCTTGATGAGATTTTGATGATAGAGGGTTCTTTTCTATCAAATTTCCAGCGTTTCTAGAGTTTGCATCTTTATCATTATGATTAATTTCATTATCATTATCATGATGACAATGTAATACATTTCCCGATGAACAATTGTCGGAAGATTGCAAAAATGATGCAGAATTTAGGGGACGCTTTGATGAACGTTATCTTTTGCAATATCATAGTGACTACTATGTTTAACAGGTCTTCGAAAATCATTATGATCCTGCGAAGGACCAAATGAATGAGATGAATTAGAATGTGCTATTTGATTACGTGCTTTATTCTTTCGTATAATCTTAATTTTTTTATTCAATAAAGTTATGTTTGTAATAATTGGTTTATTTATTGGATGATTTTTTTCAGATACTCCATTTTCATTTGCTTGATTATTCTGTATCGATTCAGCGCTGCATTTGGTTTCATTTTCACAATTTTTTTTTCTCTTTTTCTCACAAAGATGACTATGAAATTCATTATCATCAATTTGTGTAGTTAATGATCTCTTCTTATTTACAGATTCTTGTACTTTTTTGGACATTTTTTTTACTGAATACTTTTGTGATACTATTTAATCTGCTTTTAAACTCAAATTCTCTTTTTAACTTTGTTGAACTTATTCTTTTTTATCTTTTAACTTTTTCTGTTGTCTTGTCTCTTGAAACTTTGTTCTTCAGGAAATTTGAGGATTGGAAGGAATTTTCAATATTTATTGTGCTATTTTTTTTACAATGAAATTCTTAACCTAATACATATAATTTGACTCCTTAAAATATGATTAATTTAATTAAATATTCAATGAAGAAATTCTCAGCAATCGATATTCTCTGAAACATAAATTAAACAGAAAACTGAATTAGATAATAATCTTAAATTTAATCGACTTGAATAATATTCCAATAGATATTTACTCACAGTATATTTTATCCTGAGTTACACGATAATCAATCAATTTCCTCGGTCGTTCGTTGACTTTATACTTGATGCACTCACTGCAATGATTAACATGATTATTAATATAAGAATGAATGTTCCAAGCTGAAGATAATTAAATTTTGTGAAATGAATCGATTTCGAATGCGCATTTGTTAAAAATTAGCAATTGCCCAAAGCTCTCAATTGATTTGTTGTATTCTTGATATTGGAGGTTATGAGAACCGATGAGGGCCAACTACAATGCTTCAAAACTGAATTATTTACAATGAGACTACAAAAAATAAACCCATGAAAATTCTAAAACTCTATCTAAATTCATTTTTAGCAATACTCACGATAAATTTCTTGATGATCAATAGAATAAACGTGTCAATCAATTATAATGGAAAACGTGGTGTGTTACGTATAAGAATTGACTCGAGATGATTTATTCCGAGAAAAATCCCCAAAATATAATTCACTCCCGATTAATTCCCATTTACGTCAAAGTTTCTCTACTTTTTGGAATATCAATCGACTTCCGGGGCTAGAGAGTCAGAAAATTTCGTTACTCACCGTGTTACTCTTTTCCAGGTCACGTTGGTCTTCCTCTCGCAAGCTTTACGTAGTATAGTCACTGCACGATAATTGTTCTTTACTGTTTTCTTAATTAATTCGAATTCTTTTGTTCACTTTTACGACACTGTATTTATTTGCCTTGATTTCACCTTCACTATAATAAAGAATAATATGGATTCACTAAATTATCACTGTTTGATTTAAAATTTTGCCTTCGACTCTATTATGAGATTCTGACGGATAAAGGTGTACATAGACGATTTGATTCTGATTTAATGATAGAAAGCGAGTTTTATGTATTTTTCTATTTTGATTAAAAGGATAGAGTGATCAACCGCACCGTTATCTGCGGTGTTGATCGGGTTTTTATCGAATGGTCAACCGCACCGTTATCTGCGGTGTTGACCAGGTAATATTTAAGGCCGAATAGGTTGAGGGAGGAAAGAGTAGTCAACCGCACCGTTATCTGCGGTGTTGACCAGGTTTTTATTGAATAGTCAACCGCACCGTTATCTGCGGTGTTGACCAGGTAATATTTAAGGCCGAATAGGTTGAGTGAGGATAGAGTAGTCAACCGCACCGTTATCTGCGGTGTTGACCAGGTTTTTATAGAATAGTCAACCGCACCGTTATCTGCGGTGTTGACCAGGTAATAATCTTAGGTTGGAATAGTTTAATTTAGGAATGAGTAGTCAACCGCACCGTTAACTGCGGTGTTGACCAGGTTAAATTTCTAAGGCTCTGAAAAGGAGAAAATAATTGATTAATTAAAAGAAACTCGGTTTCCGTAAAATAACTTTAAATTTATTCAAATAAATTGATTTGTTTCTATCAACGCGAGGCTTCGTCAGATCTCAGAATAAAGAGGGAAAATTGTTTCGTTCGGTTTAATTCGGTCGAGAGAAAATATTTCACTTGATAATAAAAATCAGAATTGATTAATTGAAAATTATTTGGATTTAAAAAAACTTTGATAATAAAAAAAAATTCTAAGTTGTAATTTAATAAAAATATTCTAAGTTCCGATTGACAGAAAAATTCTAAGTTCCGATTGAGTAAAAATATTCTAAGTTCCACTTCAATAAAAATTTTCTAAGTGTCGATCGACTGAAAATTTTCTAAGTCCCGATTCACTGAAAATATTCTAAGTCCAAACTGAGTAAAATTATTCTAAGTCCCGAGTGAGTTACCGCGACCGCGTCCCGAGGAGGAGGTCTTTACCAGTTGAAGAGGAGCGATGAACTGACTGAACGAGCCTCGCGCATCTAGGTACATGGACAGTTCGGCGGCTTGAGCCGGTAGGGTGGGAGTACAATAAGTGGGGATGCGCTGTGAGTTTCTGGCGCAACTAGGTGGCTGGTGGTGGCTGATGTAGTGGGGAGCGCCTTTCTCTACCCTTGTTGTGTAGCCTGTCCATGCGCTGAGGCTTATATATATGTATATAGTAGTGTTACAATACAAGTTCTTACATGAAAAATACAATTTTGTTGTTTTCTTATTTTTAACCTGATTTTTGACATGATAATATATTGTTTTTAATGATTCTAAACAATTTCAAAGTTGATTTTTCACTCTTCGGAAATGGCTTCCTTTTTACGTCCTGATGTGTACCTTATAAACCGATTTTGTCAAATCCCCTTGGAAGTGGGACAAATTGACAATTTTCTATATTTGAACTTATTTTTGGCTAAATGAACGAATTTTAGTATCAAAAGTTTTTCATCATTTTTTTATAAACAATTGATTGTTAATAACTTTGTTAATTAACAATATCGGGAATCGTTCTATAATGCATTTGAAAGGCCGTCGAATTTAATGATTTTTAGCGTCGGATTCAAGTCTTTAACTTTTATAGTTTCGGAGTTATTTATATTTAAAGTCGGATGACCTTGAAAGTGCTATTTGTTAATAACTTTTAAAATAATAACTTTAAAAATATAAACTCAATTGCGTCTGGAAGAGACTATTTTTATCTATTGTTTAAATTTGGATTCATCTTCCTAAGTTAATAACTTTTGTTGTTATTCAATTGTTAATTAAAGTCCAAAAATGGTTTTACATAAATTTTGGTTTTTCTTAAATTTTCTTTTATGAACTTTTAGTTTGAATTATTTGATGATTTTACAAATGGAAATTATTCCTTAATATTAATTATTATAAAAGTTATTGATTTTTGAATATTTGCCATGTATTTTGTATATCTATATATATGTGAATAAATTTAAATGTTGAATAACTTTGTTGCTACTGGTTTTATCGTTTTCATTTCTGGAGGTTATATTCTTCTGATGTGATTATCTTTGCATTCTATAGGTTTTAATAATTCTCTAATGATTTTTCATGTAAATTGTTTATAACAAATTATTGTAAATATCAACTTTTGTCAAATTTTCTTAGCGCATTGTGTAGCTTGTATTTTTTCACTAATTTTAGTACTACTTTGGTTTCTTAATCATCATAATTTTGGAAGCTATGAATTTTTGAAAGTTCAGAAATAAAAAGTTTGAATGTATGTGTGTGTATATGTTATAAAATTCATATCTCGGTTAATTATGAATATTAAGAGTTGATTTTCAGTATACTCCAATATCTCGATGTCAACTACATTTTACGTCTATTTTCGTATTTTTACAATGAGTTTTTACATAAATTGTTTATAACAAATTATGTTGCAAATTGATTTTTCAATTGTTCTCCTTCTGGAATCGTTAGTTCAAATTATTTAACGAATTTTAGCATCGGAATCGTTTCTTGATCTTAATATTCAAAAGAGTTATGATTTTTCAAAAGTTTGACATAGAGTTATGAGAGTCACTGGTGGGGGAAGTTTTGTCCACAGCGTGTGGCTGCGCGCACATACTCAGTGAAGGTCGCTGATGGCCGGCACGGTCAATACTTTTCCGTTGGCCTTTAAACATGTATATCTTTGTTTCTATTAACAGAAATTTGTTGTAAATTGGTATTTAAACATTTTTAATGATATTTTACTTGTTTTTGACAATTTTGTTCGTTTTGCTTGATTTGTTAACATACTTTATTGATGGACTTTTCAGATTTTTCAATGAATTTTAATGTTTTTCTTTCTGATTTTATTAACTTTCAACTTTTAGTGTACTTTCATGTATTATTGACCTCTTTCAGGGTAAATTGGTCCAGACATTGGAATTGTGGGCCTTTTTGACTGAATTATTAGTTATTCTTGATTATTATTGAAAAGTACGTATGATCACGCAGATCAATACGTAACAGGTGTAGAGCTGCAGGCTTTCACTGTGAATGTACGGAATTACGCACCCAAAATGGCGCCACTTAGAAATTTTCCCTCCAAATTTTCTTCATATAAATATAATAATAATAATAATATGATATAATATAGTACAATGTTAGCAGTGTACAGTTGTTGCTAGAGGGAGCTTTCCAATGAGTACACTATATAACACAGTGTCACACTGTGGGCAGATTTCCATGAGTCTGTTGTCCGCGCGGCATAGTCGTGAAGTTGTACTGGCAAAAGGAATAACCTCGGAAGTATTCGGCTCCGATGCTACAACATGTAAATTGTGGCTTCGGGTCGACTTCGGAGGTTACCCCGACTGAGCCGCGTGGACAACAGACTCATGGAAATCCACCCACAGTGTGACACTGTGTTACACAGTGTACTCATTGGAAAGCTCCCAGAGTGATAGAGCGCTCTTTTTCCTCTACATGTAGAAGCGCGGGAGATATGAAGTCAAAATTCAATTCGGAACAATTTGTTTGATTTGTGCAGTCATCGAAAGATGAAAAAGGAAAGAAAAAATTTGCATGAAATGTTTTTTATTCATCAAATGTTCGGAATTATCAGGGTAGAATTTCTTTTTGTCAGAACTTCACGCATGAAATGTTTTTTTTATTGTCATGGAAAGTTTATTTCCATTTTTTTCTATTTGTGTTCCATCGATTCAATCATTTGACTCATCCAAATGACAGTGGTGAGTGCTTAATAGTAAAAGAAAAATGTGAAAAAGGACAAATGTTTGAAACTCTGGAAATAAATGAATTCAGAAACAAAATCTCTTACAGAAACGGGTACGTATCATAATTGTTCGGTATTACAAAAACAGGTATCAAAATTGTTGAGTTTCAGGCAATTATGCTCAACACAAATATTGAAAACTCTAATGAGTTAAAACGAATTATTTTGAAATTCGCATCACATGGTGTTTCATTACTGTTCGACTTCAAGACTTAATGAATCGTATAGCACTTATGGTAATTATTATTTCTTTACATTAATTTAACTCTCCATAATTTATTTATAGTTAAATCCTTTGGACTTCGCTTTCTCCAACGGCAGTCATTAAGCATCTAGCTTATTCATAGTCCCCGGTTCCTTACATTAATTCAACTCTCCATAAATTATGTATTAAGTCCTTTGGACTTCACTTTCTCTAAAGGCAGTCATTAAGCATCTAGCTTTTCCACAGTCCCTGTTTCCTTACATTAATTCAACTCTCCATAAATTATGTATTTTCAAGTCATTCAGACTTCGCTTTCTTCAAAGGCACTCATTAAGCATCTAGCTTATTCATAGTCCCTGTTTCTTTACCCAACTACATTACGGGTCGACTTCGGAGGTTACCCCGACTGAGCCGCGTGGACAACAGACTCATGGAAATCCACCCACAGTGTGACACTGTGTTACACAGTGTACTCATTGGAAAGCTCCCAGAGTGATTGAGCGCTCTTTTTCCTCTACATGTAGAAGCGCGGGAGATATGAGGTCAAAATTCAATTCGGAACAATTTGTTTCATTTGTGCAGTCATCGAAAGATGAAAAAGGAAAGAAAAAATTTGCATGAAATGTTTTTTATTCATCAAATGTTCGGAATTATCAGGGTAGAATTTCTTTTTTCAGAATTTCACGCATGAAATGTTTTTTTTATTGTCATGGAAAGTTTATTTCCATTTTTTTCTATTTGTGTTCCATCGATTCATTCATTTGACTCATCCAAATGACAGTGGTGAGTGCTTAATAGTAAAAGAAAAATGTAAAAAAGGACAAATGTTTGAAACTCTGGAAATAAATGAATTCAGAAACAAAATCTTTTACAAAAACTGGTACGTATCATAATTGTTTGGTATTACATAAACAGGTATCAAAATTTTTTTCTTAATACAAAAACAGGTATCAAAATTTTTTTTTTATTACAAAAATAGGTATCAAAATTGTTGAGTTTCAGGCAATTATGCTCAACACAAATATTGAAAACTCTAATGAGTTAAAACGAATTATTTTGAAATTCGCATCACATGGTGTTTCATTACTGTTCGACTTCAAGACTTAGTGAATCGTATAGCACTTATGGTAATTATTATTTCCTTACATTAATTCAACTCTCCATAATTTATTTATAGTTAAATCCTTTGGACTTCGCTTTCTCCAACGGCAGTCATTAAGCATCTAGCTTATTCATAGTCCCTGTTTCCTTACATTAATTCAACTCTCCATAAATTATGTATTAAGTCCTTTGGACTTCACTTTCTCTAAAGGCAGTCATTAAGTATCTAGCTTTTCCACAGTCCCTGTTTCCTTAATTAATTCAACTCTCCATAAATTATGTATTTTCAAGTCATTCAGACTTCGCTTTCTTCAAAGGCACTAGCATGCAATAGCAAAGCAAAGGCAATAGCAAAGGAATAAGCATCTAGCTTATTCATAATCCCTGTTTCTTTACCCAACTACATTACATATCACAATGTTTTCCTTATTACAATACATTTTTATCAATATCATAAAAATACTTTTCATTTACATAAGTCTCGTCGACAATATAATCTACTTTGTTCACCAGTCATAGCATATAAAGCTTATCAAAAACACATCACGTATCATTTTTAACGTTAGCTTCTTCTAAAATACTGAGGTATTTTTTGTACATCGTCTAAGTGATAATAATAGAAATGAATAAAAAAAAATGACGATCGATAGGTGCACGGGAAAAATTCAGCGGATAATGATTACTCATTATGATTAGAAAAAAAAATGAAATATCAAATCGTCACTTGACACATAAATGAAACAAAAATTATGAGAGAAAAATAGAAATGGAATGATCAACCAAGTTCTTGATAATCGAGAAAAAAGGGGGTACAATGGACACTCCAAGAAAACTCGAAATCATATGAAAAATAAAAGTAGCAATAGTTCAATTATTCGAGAAAATTCAAATTTCCTCATTAGAAAATTAAAATAATCGCGAAAAACTCAATTTTCTTTCAAAAGTAGTGATTGTTAAGTAGCTGACTTGAAAAAAAACATCTATAAGATAATCATCGTTGTAAAAAAAAAGAATTATTTTCTCTGAAAATAACAGAAGATGGTCCTTTTTTTCCGGACAAAGAATCTCTTCGTTATTTTCGGAAAATTTCCATGGAAATGATTATTTTTGTAAATATTTTTTTTGGAGTCAATTATTCAACATGCATCATTTTTGAAGGAAATTTGAGTTTCTTAAAATATTTTCTTCTTTTTCTTGGCAAAATGGAATTTTTCCAGAAGATCAAGCTGATGTTTGATTGTTTTATCTAGAAGAACAAAGAATTTTTCCTGAAAAAATGTTATTTTCGAATATTTTTTGGAAAATTCTATTTGTTATTTTCGTCGAAAATTTTCACTTTTGATCTTTTGGAAACTTGATTGTCTATTGTTGCTCGCGATGTGTCCATATTACCCCGTTTGTCCTTTCAATAGTATTTGCTTTTTCATCAGAAATTAATACTAATTAATAATAATATAATTCAAACATTCTCTAATAATATTTTTAATTATTATTCAATACACTCATTAATCAAACTCGTTAATTCTCAATGGATACAGACATACGTGAAAATGCTATACGCCGCTTCGATGTCTATTCCCACTACTACGCTGGTAAAGTCGTACTGGTCAGTGAAGTAACCTCGGAAATATTTGGCTCTTGTGCTACAACATGTAAATTTCAGCTTCGGGTCGAGGTTACCTCTTTGGCTAGTTCGACAATAGTTTGAGCCCCTTAGGACAGAAGTACGCCGATATACAGTATCCTCGTTCCACGCGCGTTTGCAGCTACATTCATCCTGTGAAATTTCTGACTCAGTGAGCGCGCGCATTTCGTTTCACTCAGAAATTTCACTCCCATCGGATTTGCGTAACGCGCCTTAAGAAGTATAACTTCAAAAATTTTCATCTCAAGATTCCAAGAAAAACTTCAAGCTTTCCAACTGTTTGTGAACTTATACTTCTTTAGGCGCGTTATGCAAATCCGATGAGAGAGAAATTTCTGAGTGAAACGAAGTGCGCGTGCACACCGACTCAGAAATTTCACAGGATGAATGGAGCTGCAAACGCGCGTGGAACGACTATACTGTACATCGGCGTACTTCTCTCCTAAGGGGCCGAAAATATTGTCGAACGAGCCAAAGAGGTAATCTCCGAACTCGACTCGAAGCTGAAATTTACGTGCTGTAGCACAATAGCCGAGTATTTCTAAGGTTACTTCATTGATCAGTACGACTTTACCAGCGTAGTAGTGGGGATAGAGATCGAAGCAGCGTATAGCATTTTCACGCGTGTTTTTGTCTCGATTGAGAATCAACGAGTTTTATTAATGAGTGTTTGTATTGAATAATAATTGAAAATATTATTAAGAAAGAGGGTGCGTGGAATTCTCTACACGCGGAAGAAGTTATACTTCTTTAGCATGATGTTATGCCCCATAAGCATTATGTAATATTGTTTAATTATTTCATTATTACAGTAAAGAAGTTGAACACATTAATGAGTTCAACTTACTTCACATATTATTTGACTCAGCGTCTTATTGCTACATGTATAATCATGTTGCAATGTGACACTGATAATTGACTATAAGAATCGAACTAACGAATCGAGGGAACTCACTAATGTTCGAGAGGTCAGTTCTCAATCAGACACGAGAGTGTGTTATTTTACCTTTTACTTTTATATTTTATTATACATCATGGATATTAATTAATCATTTAATTTGAATAAATACTTATTCCTTTTCTAATAAACCACCGAGTTAAAATATCTACTCATTGTAGAGGGTATCTCTACAGATAAACCCAAAGAACCTGCTCTTGGACCATTTCCAGTCCTAACAATGAGCGAGAATTCATTTCATCGGGTATTTAAAGAACGTATCTAAAATTGGGAAATAAGTCACGGAAAAGAATTACAATTGATGGAATTTGAATTGAATCGAAAAATCAATAGATTCATTTTTCCTCACCAACCGAGAGAATATTTACCTTCTAGAGTTTACAGACTAAATGTTAAATTCCATCAATTGTGGTTATTTTCCGTCACTCATTCTCCAATTTTAGATACGTTCCTTAAGGGAGTTCCTCTGGTAACTGAATCAATAGACCAATAATTATGAGAAAATTTGCATATACTCCTGAAAATCTAAAAAGTCACTTGTTAAAATTTCAAACTCTTCGGATATCTTGATCGGAAGGAATTGATGAATGGAGATTTTTTCAATTAACACAGTGCCTTCTGAAACCCATAGGTTTTCGCCTAGAAACATGAAATTCATGGCAATTAGCAGGTTTTCAGAGGGGAAACTTCCATAATGGATGAATAAATGTGTAAAGAACAGTTTAAGAGCTTTCTTAAATACATTAGATACTTGGTGATTTTAGAATAAATTAAGTTGTCTCAAAAATAGTGATTTCCTGGAATTTAACCTCCATCTCACTCGCATGACAGTAACGTCAGAACCACGCGCTTTTTGAAAATAAGATGAATGCTTTCCGAATTACGTAATGGATACTACGCTTGCACATCAAGTCATACGAGTCGTCTCTGAACCACCGTACAGTTCGGACGTGTGATTTGTATCTGTGAGTCGCGGAAAATCCCCCCGAAGGATTGGAAAACCAAAAGTTATTTATTTTTAAGAAACAAAAGGAAAAAAAAAAAAAATTCTCGAGATCTTGATTATTCAAAGAGTCACATAGTTTGATAATAATAAATAATTGTGAAATAGTGAATATACATTAGAATGGCTCACTCAAATTAAGAAATTTTCAAGTTACTGGAAAAAGTGAACGATACGGTAAATGGACTAAAAAACTCTTATGAAAAAGTGACCAGTGATCTTGAAAAAGTTGTCACCACGCAAAACCTTCTTGTGGAAAAAAATAAGCGCTCGGAGAAATTATTGATTAATCTACAGAGAAAAGTTGAAAACAGTGAGGCCAGAGAACGTTCGAGAAATATGATTGTTTACAAAATCCCCGAACCACCTAATACAAAAGAAAACGTAATTCAAACGATTAAAGACGTAATCCTCGCTGCTAAACTCGAAATCCCAGACACCTGTATTGAGACAGTCTATCGCCTTGGCAAACCAGCACAAAATAAATCGAGACCAATTCTCGTAAAATTCATCGCAGCAAGATGGAAATCTCAATTTTCATTCCTAACAGGTGATGAAATTGAAGAGCTTATCGCCGATTACAACATCGAGCTCGCACAGCCAGGCTCTCAACGCAAAAATACTCCAAACCGGATCTCTCGAGACCAACCCAAAAATAGGACACCAGAGTTCTCTCCTACGACATCCTTTGCTCAGGGAGAGATCAGCAACACAATTAAGAAAAAACCAAACAAAATGAGGACAAGAAGCGTTGGTAGACCTAGAAAAGACTCAAGTAGTTCTCTGTCGGATGCTCGGCCTGATCAGGGTCCCATTACAACTTTTCTAAGTCGTCCTAATCGAAACTCAGCTCGTCTACAACAAAACTCCATAAACCGAAAATAGCAATCAATGACAACAGTCGACACTCCATCCTTGCAAATTACTAACTCCACACATGATGCGTCGGGTGCTCCCGCTAAACAACGACCCAGTAACTCCTCTGACCCAAACCCTCGGATAATCTTTTGGAATATTCACGGCTTCAATAACAGCAGAGAAATTCCTGATTTCGCACTCAAAATGGACATTTTATGTTTATCTGAAACATGGCTGGGTGCCCCTCCACCAGTCCCTCCACCATGGTTCCAAGACTACGAGATGGTATATGTAAACGCCACCAAAAACCCAGAGAAAACCAGGGGCCGCAACGTAGGAGGTTTAGTTATTGCTTACAAGAGGGAGTTTTACAAATCAACTCTTCTGCACTCCGCTGAAAATTTGCTCGCGGTAAGACTCTTCAATAAATATTACACAATGATTATAATAGTCTATTATTTTCCGACCCAAAACGATATAAACAAAGACCTGTCAAATCTCACCAAACTCTTGGGATTTCTTCGAGCTAAACATCCCAATATACCACTGTACTTAGGTGGGCATTTAAACTCACACATTGGAAACTCAAACCTAATGGAAGATTGTTTACTAATGCCAGATAACTCGCTGATCCCCCACCACCGCTCCATGAATAAACCTGATAGCAGAGGGGATAAACTGGTAAAATTTTGTATTGAGAACGAGCTGATTATTCTAAATGGGAGATACCCAAAAGACTCCCCTCAATTTACGTTCCACCGAGGTACTAGCCTAACTACGATTGACTACGCACTATGCAGCCTAAGCGATTCCGCTGATGTCTCAGACTTCTTTGTTTTCCACTTCCCCTCTAGATTGGACCACTGGCCTATTATCGTCACTCTGCATATAGCTTACGATCAGACTAAGGATAATGGAAGGCTTGAGCCGAATAGATTGAAATGGAATAATTCACTTTCTTTACAATATACCTCCGAACTTCGTCTCTCGCCACACATCTCAGAGTTAAGTGATGATGTTAATGTCATGAATAAAAATTTATTACACTCAATCATGGAAACGGCAACGAGAATTGGAATGGCCTCCTCTGGACCCACTGCAAGAAATATGACTCTTCCAAAGTTTAAAAAACCGTGGTATGATTCAACATGTGCAAATTTAAAACGGCAGATTAAACGACACCTAAGGTAATGTAGAAAATCGTCATTCACAATTGAAGATGACATTAGTATTTTGACACAATTGAAAAAAGAATATAATAACACAATGCTAGAAAAAGAAAATCAATACTTCCAGAAAATCACTTTGGACATCAGTAACTGTCATCAAGGTGAATCCTTTTGGCGTGCGGTCAATCGCTTCAGGCGAAAACCCGCAAGCAAATTAAATCCAATCGATCCCACACTATGGTCTAATTTTTTGGCACAACAATACAGGGAGCGCTCGCCTGTCTACTGCTCGATCTCTACCAAGTGTGTTATACCCCTGGACTGTCCAATAACTCAAGAAGAAATCATGCACAGTTTGAATAAATGTAAAAATTCAAAAGCTCCGGGCCCTGACACTATCCCTAACGAGTGTTTCAAAAATCTACCGAGTAACTGGCTTTTATATTTAGAAGTCTTCTTCAATAAAATTTATAACCAGCGAGAAGTTCCTGAAGACTGGACTCGGCTCTACGCCTCGATGATCCACAAGAAAGGGGATACTCAAGACCCAAATAATTATCGATGCATCTCTCTGGTTAACTTTATAGCCAAAATCTTTACCCAAATACTCTGTAGTCGGCTTACTAAATGGGCTGAGGAAAATTATAAACTACCGGAATTTCAATCAGGATTTCGCAACAACAGAGGATGCATCGACAACATTTTCATTCTCACTTCTCTAGCTCACATACATTTGAGCAAACCCGGGAAAAAAATTTATACATTTTTCATCGATTTTGTGAAAGCTTTTGGACTCCATAAATCATGATTTACTCTGGAGCAAACTGGCCTCCCTGGGAGTGAGCTCCAAACTCATTGAAACCTGTATAAGTGTCTACAGTCGTGCCAAAATCTCCGTACGCACATCCCTGGGGCTATCTGATCCTGTGGATGCCACTATGGGCGTTCTTCAGGGTGAAATTTTAAGCCCTTTACTCTTTTCACTATTCATCAGCGATTTCAACGAATTTCTTATGACGGAAAATATTCAGGGTGTTTCTATTGATCATCAGAATGCTGTTTCCTGTATTGCTTATGCGGACGACCTGGCGTTGTTTGCAGACACTCCTCAGACAATGAAGAATGCTATAAAAGCTGCTACGGAATATTTCTCGAACAACAGGCTCTGCGTAAATAAAAACAAATCGAAAATCCTAATATTTCATAAAGGTCGCCTCCCAAAGAACCTGAAATTTCTTTATGACAATGAACAAATTGAAATTGTTCCCGAGTTCTGCTTCCTGGGTTGTTCCTTTAAATCCAATGGATCCTTTGAACCACAGTTCAAAAAATCCAAAGCCTCCTCCTATAATGCAATCAATTCAATACTCAAAATCCTCTACTCCTCTAAATCGTACTCATGGGACTCCGTAAACCAACTATTCAATGCTCTAGTCAAAAGTGTACTTTTCTATGGAATTGAATGCTGGGGGCCAAAATACCTCAACCATATCGACTCCCTGCAAACCTCCTTCTACAAAAAACTCCTAGGTCTTCCCCCCCAAACTCCAAACTACGCCACCCGCTTGGAAGTCGGAGCAGTCCCCCTCTCTTCTAGCATAGTGGAGAGTTCTTTAAAGTGGATTGTAAAAGTATCGAACATGGAAAACTCCCGTTTATCAAAAATATGCCTCAAACGCCTAACAGTCCTTTCTAACAATCCATCTATGCCTCCAAAATATAATTGGTGCTCTCAATTGAATGAGACTATTCTTGAGTACTATAACCTCGGAGTTAAAGGATTTTTTGAGTCTACACAAAAGAAGCAAATTGCAAAGAGCATAATATCTCAACATAATGAGGCGATCAAATCTATGGACCTTTTGAGAATGGCAAACTCTTCTCTCCCCCTTTTGCCTAGTCTTACCCTCTCTCCCGGCACTCAACCATATCTCAAACTTCCTATTGAGTTGGAAAAATTGAGAGTAATAGCCCAATGTAGACTTCTGACCCCGATATCACCAAGATTGTTATCTGCACGTATCAGTATAAAACAAACGGACTTCAATATATGTCCCAACTGTCTTACTGAGTCAGATAACTACATAATTCATCTTCTTTCAAATTGCCCTGTACTGAACCCTGAAAGAGATAATTTGTTATCTTTAACTAATTCCTCTACGCAATGTATCATTAACATACTTAATATCATTAATAAATCTGAGCTTATAGCAATTTATGACTTTTGGTACAAAGCACACAAAAAACTCAACTGTTTGTAACTCACAACATAATGCACAGTAGTTAAGAAAAAGAAAATTTGTTTGTAATATTATAACTGTACAAAGCAAATTATTAGAAAACCAGGTCAGAGTGACTCTCCTTTGTACGAGATCTTGTATCTAAACAAAGTATGAATAAATAATTTCATCAAGTCATACAAAAGTAGGTGAAAATGTCATGAATTGACCCTTCTCTACTTGATCTTCAAAAAAATTATTACTATAAATTCGTATTTTTACAAAAAAAATATGATTGCTGAGGAAACATTCCGAGTATACAGGGTGTCCCAGGACTTTCTAGTCGACCCTGTAAACTTAGGTTCAGGATGGAATTCTGGATCGAAAAGTCCTCTGCGACTTTTCAATCTGAAGCACCTCTGCCGAGTTATTCAGGGTTGAAGTGTACCCAATAGGGGCACAGAGTAGAAGAGAAATGTGTGGTGGGAGAAATGGGCGGAGCTTAGATCCCCTTCTACCACGCACACATTTCCCTTCAACAAGAGAGGGTGAAAGAGAGAGAGAGAGAGTATTATTCTCTCTCTCGTTCTGAATTTGGTTTTTATTGTGTTTGTTTCATTAGAAAAAAAATAGAAAAATATTAATTAAAAATCATCTCAGAAACTGAGCGAGATAGAGTAATTGTGCAAATGATCCTTCATTCTTATTATTTGAAATGAAAATTAAAGATCCCTTGCAAAATTACCCTATCTCGTTTAGTTTTCGAGTTAATTCAGACTGAAAGTTGCCGATGGCAAAGAAAATTATCAATTTTTGTGTAGATTTTTTGAAAGAAAAAGTCTCGGAAACTAAGCGAGATAGAGCGAAATTACAAGACATCATTTTTTTATCTTGGTAACATAAAAGAAATGACTCTCTAGACATTTTGCTGTATCTCGCTTCGTTTCCGAGATTTCTTTTTCAAAAAATCTCCACAAATATCGATGAATTTTTTTGCCGTCGGTAACTCTCATTTTGAATTAACTTGGAAACTAAGCGAGATAGGGTAATTTTGTAAAGGATCTATTATTTTTCATTAAAAAAAATGGAAATGAGAGATCACTTGCAAAATTACTCTATCTCGCTTAGTTTCCCAGATCGAGAGAGCGAGCAGCTTGTGTCGCTCATGCGTTGCTCATCGAGTATCGCAGTGAGCTACACGAAATGAGAGCGCTTCAGACACTGAAATGCAACTCTCTCCGTCTCATTTACACAACTGACTTTCCTCACAGCTTTTCTTGGAAACTAAACGAGATAAAGCAAATTTACAAGAGATCTTTTCCCTTCATTCTCGGTAGAAAAAGAAAGAAAAAAAAGGATATGTAAATTTGTTCTATCTCGCTTATTCTACGAGAGAAGCCACGCCTAAAGTCAGCTGTGCGAATGAAACAGAGAGAGCTAGATTTTAGTGTGTGATGAAACGCTCTCTCACCTCTGCATTTAAATAATGAATGAAAGTATTTAATTTTGAAAAGACCGGTGGCAAAAGATGAAGAGCGTTGCCTTTTTGAATCGGAGGATCCGAGTTCAAATCCAATGTGATTTTTTTTTAACTTCTAATTAATCTGAAAAAGAATTGATCTTATTGGTTTTGAACCCGAATCGTCTGGATGAAAAAGATAACGCTCTCCACCTTTCACCACCGGTTCTTCTGGAAGTAAATGTGATTAAAGAGTCCATGATTTACCAGCCCGCTTCCTTCGGCTCATCCAAATGATTACTTTATGCCCAATTCATTTTATGCTTATTTCATTCATAATTGCATTGGAATTATTAATTAAATGAGAAGAATGAATTGCGATTAATCATTCGGATGAGCCGGGGGAAGCTCCAAGGGCAAGCGGTTCGGCAAATTATTAATCCATTAATGGCATTAAATTTCATAAGAACCGGTGGCGAAAGGTGGAGAGCGTTGTCTTTTGCAGTCGGACGATCCATGTCAAATCCAATGTGATTATTCTTTTTTTAACTTTCAATTAATCTGAAGGGTTAAAAAAACAGAGAATCTCGTTGGTAATAAACCCGGATCGTCTGGATGAAAAAGATAACGCTCTCCACCTTTCGCCACCGGTTCTTCTGGAAGTAAATGTGATTAAAGAGTCCATGATTTACCAGCCCGCTTCCTTCGGCTCATCCAAATGATTACTCCCAATTCATTTTATGCTTATTTCATTAATAATTGCCTCGGAATTATTAATGAAATGAGAAGAATGAATTGGGATTAATCATTCGGATGAGCCGGGGGAATCTCCAAGGGCAAGGGGCTCGGCAAATGATTAATCCATTAATGGCATTAAATTTCATAAGAACCGGTGGCGAAAGGTGGAGAGCGTTGTCTTTTGCAGTCGAACGATCCGACTTCAAATCCAATGTGATTATTCTTTTTTTAACTTTCAATTAATCTGAAAAGTTAAAAAAAAAAGAATCTCGCTGGTTTTGAACCCGGATCGTCTGGATGAAAAAGATAACACTCTCCACCTTTCGCCACTGGTTCTTTTAAAAGAATAGGCGAATAAAAAGTACATGATTTACCAGCCCACTCCCTTCGGCTCACTCAAATGATTCCTCCCAATTCATTTTATGCTCATTTCAATAATAATTGCATTGGAATTATTAATGAAATTAGAAGAATGAATTGGGATTAATAATTCGGATGAGCCGGGGGAATCACAGGGGGAAGCTCCAAGGGCATGCGGCTCGGTAGATTATTTGTCCATTAATGACCTTTAATTTCATAAGAACCGGTGGCAAAAGGTGGAGAGCGTTGTCTTTTGCAGTCGGACGATCCGAGTTCAAATCCAATGTGATTATTCTTTTTTTAACATTCAATTAATCTGAAAAGTTAAAAAAAATAGAATCTCATTGGTTTTGAACCCGGATCATCTGGATGAAAAAGATAACACTGTCCACCTTCCGCCACTGGTTCTTCTAAAAGAATAGGCGAATAAAAAATACATGATTCATCAGCCCACTCCCTTCGGCTCACCCAAATGATTCCTCCCAATTCATTTTATGCTTGTTTCATTAATAATTGCATTGGAATTATTAATGAAATTAGAAGAATGAATTGGGATTAATCATTCGGATGAGCCGGGCCAAGACTTTTTTTCCGTTGGACACATTTTGAAAACTTTATCTCGGAAACTAAACGAGATAGAGTAATTTTTCAAGAGAAAAATAATCTTCTGCAAATTTTCTCTCTCTTGCTCAGTTTCCGAGACAAACGCCGACGAAAGTCAGCTGTGCGAGAGAGATCGACTGAGGTGGATTTGACACACTCACTCGGACTCATGATCATTTTCGTATGCAAAATATTATTAATCAATTATCTTGGAAACTAAGCAAGATAGAGCGAATGGCCAAGAGATATTTCTTCTTCATCTCAATGCGAGACAGAAACATTTGGTTCTATAAATTTGCTCTATCTCGCTTATTTTCTTGGATAACTGAACATCATCGTTTTGCCTATAAAAATGACTGTGAGTGCGAGAGAGAGAGAACGTCAAATCCACCTCAGTCGATCTCTCTTGCACAGCGGACTTTCGTCGGCGTAAACGCCGAGATAAATCTCGGAAACCGAGCGAGATAAAGGAAATTTGCAATAGATCATTTTTCATTATCTCAGTGAGATAAAGAACATTGATTTCTCGAAAAATTACTCTATCTCACTTAGTTTGCGAGAAAAAATTTTGAAAATTGGTCCGACGGCGAAAAAAAATTTTTTTTTCACGGCGCTATTCTCACGGCTCCATCTTGGAAACTAAGCGAGATGGAGCAAATTTTTAAGGGACGTCTTTTCTTCGTCTCAGTGAGAACGAAGAAATGACCTTTACAAATTTGCTTCATCTCGCTTAGTTTCCAAGATGGAGCCGTGAGAATAGCGCCGTGAAAAAAAAAGATTTTTTTTTGCCGTCGGACAAATTTTTTAAATTTTTTCTCGGAAACTAAGTGAGGTAGAGTAATTTTTCAAGAGATCTGTTTAAAGCTGGGTTGATTTTCTGGACTGGTCTGTGGGTGGCGAAAAGGCATGTGAAATACGGTATTGAGAGACTAGTTGAGAGGCACATGGAAAACTCATTCTTTATTAATGAGGAAAAACCAGCTTGTTGATGGATATAAAATTACAGATCACAATATGCTTGTTATAGTTGAAATTCACAATCATGCTCATGAAGTTGAATTACAATAATTATAGTTGAATTAATGAAACCAATAGTTCAATCTCTAATAGTTGATATAATCACGAACAATAGCACTTAATGCATCAGTTTAAGTGTCTATCACTGCAATGTCTAATAGGTGATGTTCACGAACGATAGCACTTAAATCGTCACTTTAAGTGTCTATCACTTCAATGGCTAATAGTTGAGATTCACGAACGATAGCACTTAATTCGTCACGTTAAGTGTCTATCACTTCTTGATCACTCCCATTATCGTTGGACTCCATAAATTGAATGTACGGTCAAATTGGACTACCTCGTCTTGTTGAGAGTTCAGTCGTAACTAACTTTTGGACTCCTGCGGGTCCAAGAGAGAGAGAGAGAGAGAAGGGGGGGAATTCGTGCCTTTACCGCGTTTATAGTGTCGCTAGACACCTTGAGACTGGCACTTTATAATTGGTGATATTTCTCGCGGTAAACTCACTCTGTTCTAAACAGATCAATTTTCTTCATCTCACCAAAATAATGAAAAATGATCTCTTGCAAATTTCCTTTATCTCGCTCGGTTTCCGAGATAAACGCCGACGAAAGTCAGCTGTGCAAGAGAGATCGACTGAGGTGAATTGACGTTCGCTCTCTCTCGCACTCACGATCATTTTCGTATGCAAAATATTATTAATCAATTATGTCGGAAACTAAGCAAGATAGAGCGAATGCCCATGAGATAAGGCAAAATATTGTAATGAATGAAAGAATCCCTTTTCCCTCTCCTGCATGAAATGACTGCTTTGAGGGTTGCTATGGGGTGTTAGGATGGAGGAGGGGAGTTCAGTTTGGTGTATGACTGGAAGAGATAAGCACCTCAAGATAAATAAAACCGAATTAATATTAAAAGGTCTAGATCACCAATTATATTACATTTGGTGTCAGAAGTAGGATCAAAAAATAAGAAAATAGTAGAAGAATAACATTAGAAGAAGAAGAATATTTGCGAACTCCAAGGAAGGAATAAAATTCAAAAGGAAAAGTGACAGCTGTGACATTTCTTAAAAGTGACAGATGGATAGAAGTAGAAGCGATAAAAGTAATAAATAAATAAATTAGATACAATCAATGAAATTAATTGAAATTAAATAAAAAATTAAAAAAAAAAATTGAAATTCCATAATGTCACGGAATTCAAGCGATAGTGATAACAACCTTCGTCAACAAGTACTGAGTCAGCGTGGACCACTTGGCCATAAATTTCGTCCTTTTTCTGCCCCACCAACCAGAATGTCACAAAACGATTTGAATGACAAGTTTCAAGGGATGCAAAGTGTTTTGGATGAACGTTTCAAGACTCTGGCGAATCAGCTGCAGACAAGATTAGAGGAAGATCTTAACGATCACCAACAACGTCTCAATACACACTTAGAGGAACGTTTCACACGTCAACGACAAGATCTAACGGAAAATTTTAAGTTGCGATTGGAAGAGCAGAACGAGACGATGACACGAAATTTCAGAGAGATTTTAAGTGATTTTTTACCAGGCCAAGCAACGAGGACTTCGCTCAATCCAGATAACAATTTAACTAATAACATTGCTTCTAACTTTGCTTCTAATTCAGAACCTGCCATTGTGGTTTCAAATTCAAATAATTCAGTAATTTCGACTACTAACCCCGTTGAAAGAGCGAAGCCCTCAGAATTCGATGGACTCATTCCATGGTCACAATACCGCCATCAATTTGAAGTGATTGCTGAAAATAATAAATGGTTTCCAGAAATCATGGCATCACAGTTAATTGCGTGTTTACGAGGGAAGGCGTTATCAATTGTGGAATTATTGCCAAAATCAAATTTCAGAAATTATCAGGAATTAGTCAGATTATTGAACAAGGAATTCGGGGAAGAACATCTCGCAAGAATGAATGAAAGTGAATTCGATTTTCGTGAAAGAAAAGACACAGAATCTTTAGCAACTTTTGGGGAAGAAATCAAAATACTTGCCCGACTCGCATATCCAGATTTCACTCCAGAAGCTCGCGATAAGCTAGCGTGCAAACAGTTCATCAGAGGGCTGCGCAGCCCTGATATTATTTTTCACTTACGTGCAGCACGTATTAAATCATTAACAGAAGCAATAGAACGTGCTACTGAACTAGAATCGATCAAACGAACAACATTCCAAAAATCAACACTGCCATCAGGAAATAAAAGACTTTTTACCCCTGAATTCCCTCAATCGAGAAATCCACAAAACTCAGCAAATTCTCAGACATTACCATTCAATAAGAAATCGAGAATTCAATGTTTTAACTGCAAATCTTTTGGTCATTATGCCAGTGAGTGTAGAAAAACTACTAATAATAACAAAAATTTCTGTAGAAATTCAAGAATGACCCCAAGAGAAAATAGTAAATTTTTACAGCAGCCTGAGACAAGGAGGAATCAAATTAGCGACCAATCTGATTCTCAAACAAATGACAATACAAGATGCAGATGCACAAACGCAACTGAAATTCAGGAGGAGATAGTGAAAATCCGCCCGAAAACAATTCCTCACATCAGGGAAACTGAATAGAGTCAATTCGAAGGGGAACGAATTGACTCAAGAAAAACAAGTTTTTCATTGTTATCAATCTGTTATTGGAGGAAAAATGATAAATTTAGATTTGACTTTAACAGGAAGAATTGATAATAAAAAATTCTCCATGTTAATTGATACTGCTTCAGACATCTCCATTCTAAATCCACGATTTTTCGACAAAAATTCACAATCATTCGAAGAAGTTCATAAATCTTTGAACATTTTTACTGTAGCCAAGACAAAATTTCACCACCGTTCTGTTCAGAACACTAATCTTCACCTTGGAAGAAAAATAAAAAAATTTAGATTTCGTTATCGCTGATATTTTAGAAGATTGTATACTTGGATTGGATTTTCGTTATAAATCTGGAGTTCTTGAAAAATTCAAAGAAATTCTGAACAATAAATTCATTGTCAATCCCGATGAGAGCATTGTATCAGTGAGAGAGGTAAAAATGCAAACGTCCAATCTAAAAACTTCCAATAACAATGCCACAGATCAAGGAATTCCTCAATTTCTCAATAAATTATTTAAATCTTCTATCATAAACTTAGATCCATTACAAACAGGAAGATTTAAAAAATTTCTCATTGATACACAACATGTATTTTCAAAAGATGACAACGATATTGGGAGGTACCAGGGAATCAAACATGAAATAGTAATTAATGAATCTGATCCAATAAAACAACAGCCGCGTCGGCTCCCACTTCAATATAGGGATAAAGTTGATGGATTAATCAAACCAATGATTGAACAAAAAATCATTGAAAAAAGTAGTAGTCCATGGGCATCACCAATTACACTGGCTCCAAAAAAAGATGGTTCAATCAGATTTTGCGTAGATTATCGTAAAGTTAATAATGTTACGAAGAAAAATGCCACTCCAATCCCACATCAAGAAGACCTATTCGAAGCAACAGCTGGAGCGAAATGGTTTTCAACTATCGATTTAAAAAGCGGATACTGGCAAATTGAAATGAAACCTGAGCATAAAGAGATTACAGCGTTTACAATTGGGAACGAACTTTATCAATTCAATGTTATGCCATTTGGACTTTGTAATGCCCCTGCTACATTTAACCGAATTATGAATGAAGTCATGAAAGGCCTTTTATGGAAAGTTTGCTGTGTCTATTTGGATGACATCATCGTTTTTGGAAAAAGCACAGAGGAAATGTTTAAACATCTTTATATCGTCATGCAAAGATTATCTGCAGCAAATTTTAAAATTAATCCTAAAAAATGTTTATTTTTTCAACTAGAAGTTCTGTACATTGGTCACATGATTTCCCAAGAAGGAATTAGATGCAACCCAGAGAAAATAAAGTCAATAATCAATTGGCCAGTGCCTAAATCAAAACTAGAAGTTCTAAGTTTGCTTGGATTAGTTTCATATTACAGAAAATATGTTCAAGATTTCGCCAAGATTGCTAAACCATTGCATCGGTTAACAGAGAAAGAGGAAGTTTTCGATTGGGATCAAGAACATAAAAAGTCATTTGATAAATTAAAAGAAGCCCTTACAACTCCACCAATTTTAACTTTCCCTATTCCTGATCTACCTTTCATCGTAGATACAGATGCTTTACAATTCCCAATAGGAGCTACTTTGTCTCAACTTCAAGAGGGAGAAGAGAAAGTAGTAGCATATTTCAGCAAATGTCTCAATAACGCAGAGAAAAATTATTGTGTTACCAGGAAGGAATTACTGGCAGTAGTCAAGACAGTAGAACATTTCCGGCATTATCTTTTGGGAGGCAAATTCATTATAAGAACAGATCATGCTGCATTAAAGTGGTTATTAACTTTTAAAAATCCAGAAGGACAAATTCCAAGATGGTTAGAAACATTATTTATGTATGATTTCGAAATCACACACAGACCTGGTCGCTTACACAGTAATGCTGATGCATTGTCTAGAAGACCTTGTAAATGCAGAAAGTGTGAGCAAGCAAATACACGAAATGAAGAAAGTTCAGTAAGAGTATATAACACTATCTGTGAAAGTGGAGATCAAGTTAACTGGAAACTGATTCAACGAGAAGATCCAATTCTATCGGTAATTATTAGAATCTATAAGAAGAAAACGACGACCAGAGTGGCAGGACGTTTCACATCTCAATGTTGAAATGAAGTTATACTTACTGAACTGGGATTCGTTGGAAATAATTGAAGACAAACTGGTTCGACGTTGGGAATCGACTAATGGATTGACGATTAGATATCAATTAGTTATTCCTCGAAGTCAGGTTCAGAGAATTCTCGAAGAAGCACACGATTCGGCGACTGGTGGACATTTTGGGATACATAAAACTTTAGCGAAAATCAGAGAAAAATTCTACTGGGCTACGTGCGAAGTCGATGTAAGAACATTGGTGTAAAAAGTGTACTACATGCTTCTCCAAAAGAGGTCCTTATCGAAAAACAAAGGCAGAACTTCAAATACACAATGTCGGCAGTCCATTTGAAAGAATTGCAGTAGACATTTTGGGTCCTTTAACGAAAACGTCCAACAATAATCGATATATCTTGGTGGCAACAGACTATTTCACGCGTTGGCCGCAAGCGATTCCAGTACCAGATCAACAAACAACTACAGTGGCGGAAGCCTTGATTTCACATGTCTTCTCAAGGTTTGGTATTCCATTGGAAATTCATTCCGATCAAGTTAGGAATTTCGAATCTGATATTTTCAAAGAAATAATGAAACTCTTGGGAGCAAAGAAGACGAGAACGACTCCGTTAAGACCCCAATCTAATGGCTTAGTTGAGAGATTGAATCGAACAATTTTGAATTATTTATCAAAATTCGTTGCAGATAATCAAAAAGATTGGGATAAATGGGTACCACTGTTTTTATTAGCATATCGCTCAGCGAAGCATCAAACGACTGAGTTTTCACCAGCCATGATGATGCTTGGACGAGAGCTCAAGTTACCATTAGATTTAATTAGGGGAACAGTCCATGATTATGGATTTAGTAATTGTACTATTCCAGAATTTGTTCATGAATTGCGAGAAAAAATAAATGAAGTCCATGACATTGTTAGAGATAAATTAATCATCAAAAGTGATAAAATGAAATTGTTTCATCAGAACTATTATTACTAATAATTCCAAAATAGCATGGTTTTATTTATTTTTCCTGTTTTGAGCCTAGTTGAAAACCAATAGCTCGGGATAGGAAGAAGAGAGTTTTTGCGTTTAACTATTTCTAATAGGGTGACAAGGTGAAAATAACGTCAACTTTTAATAGTAATTTGGCTTATATTTTCTAAATAAAAATAATTAATATTTTATAAACATAATTATTTACATTCTCCAATTAATTTTCAATAGATTTGAATTTCAGCTATTCGTTTTCTACAATGAAAGCGATTTCAAAAATTTCACAAAAATAATAATTTCGAAATTCAATCATTTTTTTTTAAATAAAATTTCAATTTTAATCATTCAAATTTCTTCCCAATAGGAATAATTAAAATAAAATAACATAATTTCTCTCTTTTTTTTTGTGAATCTAACAGGATTCTCTAGAATTTACTTTTCCAAAATTTAATTAATTTCTCATCCAAAATAATCAAAATTGATTAAAATGAAAATTTCCCATGAACCCGACGGGATTCTCTAAATTTTACGTACTTCAAAATTTTATCGATTTTTCAATTTAACCCAATTAAAATTAAATAAAATAAATTTTATAATGAATCCGACGGGAATCTGTAAATTTCACTTTCCCATAATTTGATCAATTTCTCATCAAAAACAATCAAAATTAAATAAAATAATTTTCTTTAATGAATCCGACGGGATTCTCTAAATTTTACTTCTCCAAAATTTTATCTATTTCTCATTCAAAACAGTTGACATTAAATAAAATATTTTTGTCATAAATTCGACGAGATACTCTAAATTTTATCCAATTAAATTTAAATAAAATGATTTTTATAATGAATCCGACCGGATTTTCTAAATTTTACTTTTCCCCAATTCTATAAATTTCCCATTCCAAACTAATGGACCTTAAGTAAAATCATCTTTGTGAGGAATCCGACAGGATTCTCTGAATTTCACATTTTTTAAAACTTTATTAATTTTTCCTCCAAAACCAATTGAAACTAAATAAAATAATTTTTGAAATTTAATCCAATAAAAAACTTCTTCACCTAATACGCGAAATCTGCGCGTGCAGTATCCACTGATTTTTATTAAAATTGTCCACTTACTTTCTCTGTTTTATTTCCTTCTTTTTTTTTATCCAATTTTTTTCCTCGTTTCTCTCCGTCTTTCTTTTACTTAAAATCCCCACAATTCTTCAATCAAATTTTAGTTCATTTCTTTTTTCTTTTTCTCACTTAAAAATCCCCAAAATTCTTCAATCAAATTTATTCTATTTCTTTTTTTTTTCCACACCAAAAATCCGTTTTATTTCATTCTTTTTCTCACACTCAAAAATCCCTAAAGTTTTCAAAATAAAATCCGTTTCATTTCTCTCTTCTTCTCACTCAAAAATCCCCAAACTTCTTTAATCAAATTCGTATTATTTTCTTTTTTTTTCCACACGCAAAATTCGTTTTATTATTAATTTTTTTTTCCACACTCAAAAATTCTCTAAAACTCACTAAAATATAACCTACACTTGTTCAGGGACAGTTGTGTCCAGTGAGTAGGGTTATTTTGCACTTGTCAATTGGATGGACAATGTAAGTCAGGAGTTTCCTGCACTCGTGATAAGCGAGGACACCGAAGAAAGTTTCTTGGACGGCTGAATTTTTAGATATTTCTGTTCCGAACAATCCTACTTCAAACAAATTAACATAGTGAAAAAAAAAAAAAAATATGATCTGCGCAAGGAATTTTTTTTCTTTTCTTTTTATCTAGGTTCCAATCATCCACAGGTTCAAAAAATTCACAGTTGTTCTAATAGGAGTTGCTGGGGCAGCAACTTTCAAAAAGGGGAGTAGTGTAATGAATGAAAGAATCCCTTTTCCCTCTCCTGCATGAAATGACTGCTTTTACGGTTGCTATGGGCTGTTAGGATGGAGGAGGGGAGTTCAGTTTGGTGTATGACTGGAAGAGATAAACACCTCAAGATAAATAAAACCGAATTAATATTAAAAGGTCTAGATTACCAATTATATTACAATATATTAATCAATTTTGTCGGAAACTAAGCAAGATAGAGTGAATTCCCATGAGAAATTTCATCTTAATGCGAGAAAGAAAAATTTCCTTTTATAAATTTGCTCTATCTCGCTCATTTTCCGAGATAACTGAACATCAACGTTTTGCCTATAAAAATGACTGTGAGTGCGAGAGAAAAAGAACTTCAAATCCACCTCAGTCGACCTCTTTTGCACAGCTGACTTTCGTCGGCGTTTATCTCGGAAACCGAGTGAGATAAAGGAAATTTGGAAGAGATCATTTTTCATTATTTCGGTAAGATAAATAAAATCGATCTGTTTAAAACGTAACCAAATTTCTCAATGGTCACCTGACCGAGGGAGAGGGGGTCAGTGACACCTTGGCCCTCGGCTAGAAGACGGAATCTCTCCTCTCCAACACTCACTTACGTTTGAACGTTCATTCTAGACGCATCAACTAATTTATTCATCGTGAAAACTCTATAATTATGTCAAGTGTTAATATTTTCTATATTCTCAAAGTTTGGTCTCAAGTGTAGTTAAATTCAACTAGGTTGTTCAACTATTGTGTAATCGTCAACAATTCGTCTATTTGTTCAACTTTTATATTATCTATCGACGAGCAGGCTTTTTTCCAAATAATACGGTTTTGCCTTGCGGCTCAGTGTAATTCAACTGTTACTTCTTTTTCACTACCATTAATCGCCTCCTGCAATCCACCCTGGAAATCCACGAATAAAGTCCACAGGCTCAAAACATTGGTCCTTCGAGTAGCCGGATCGGCAGGACAGTAAAAAGTGCATTTTGTTTAGTGAAAAAAAGGACGCCTCGTGGTGAATGAATTTCGGGGTTCACACGAGCATTTCAACAGATACATATTGTGATGTCATCAACTACAGAAATCCAACGAGAAAAGTATTAGTGTGAGTGAGCTATTGTGTCCATCGCGAGCGGTTTCCAACGTGTTCACATTTTGGCGTAAACACATCTCAAACGGAACGGCTCACACTCAACAAAAGAAACGGCAAGAGAGAGAGGCCACCAACCAGGAACAACAATCAATGGCAATCAATGATCAGAGCTATCAACAAGGTAATGCTCATCTCTAGAACCCACAACAAGGCTGTCACACGGGTGGCTTCCCGTGACAGAAATCATCAATTAAACCACATGGTCCAGGGAGCATCTACATATCTAGAGAATCATCAAGAAGAGGATCAACAGAAAATCAACAAGAGAAGATCCAGCAGCCTTCCACTGCTGAATGGGGGGAGGATGTTTAAAACGTAACTAAATTCTCAATGGTCACCTGCCCGAGGGAGAGGGGGTCAGTGACACCTTGGCCCTCGGCTAGAAGACGAAATCTCCCCTCTCCAACCCTCACTTGCGTTTGAGGTTCAATTTAGACGCATCAACTAATTTATTCATCGTGAAAACTCTATAATTATATCAAGTGTTAATATTCTCTATATTCTCAAAGTTTGGTCTCAAGTGTAGTTAAATTCAACTAGTTTGTTCAACTATTGTGTAATCGTCAACAATTCGTCTATTTATTCAACTTTTATATTATCTATCGACGAGCAGGCTTTTTTTCCAAATAAAACGGTTTTGCCTTGCGGCTCAGTGTAATTCAACTATTACTTCTATTTCACTACCATTAATCGCCTCCTGCAATCCACCCTGGAAATCCACGAATAAAATCAACACGCTCAAAACACGATCTCCTAACAAATTACTCTATCTCACTTCGTTTCCGAGAAAAAAATTTAAAAATTTGTCCGACGGCAAAAAAAAATCTTTTTTTTTTCACGGTGCTATTCTCACGGCTTCATCTTGGAAACTAAGCGAAATAGATCAAATTTGTTTGGGACGTCTTTTCTTCGTCTCATTGAGGTAGAAGAAATGATCTTTACGAATTTGCTTTATCTCGTTTAGTTTCCAAAATACATCGCGAAAAATGCAAATTCTGCGAATGACACTCACAGAAAGCTGTGTCATCACCCGGCTCGCAGAATGTTAGAGAGAGAGAGAGATGGAAGAATGATGAAATGCTCTTCGCATCATACTTGCTGTCTCTCTTTAAACAAACGAAAAGCGCGCTTGACGTGGCCGCTCTTCATTTCCTCACTTTCTTCGTGACTTTCCATAAGTGCAGTTGTCATCGAAGTATTCTTAGAGTGATCGAAATGTTCACGGCTCACGAGTATCGCGACATGCATTTTTATTATGGGTTGTGTGGGGGAGATGCCCAAATGGCAATGGACGCGTACGCTCGTGATTTCCCCAACCGTCGCCATCCCAACCGCCGTGTTTTCATCGATCTCCATCGACGAATGGCAGAAGAGAATCGTCTTGTGCCACGACGCGGTGGAGAAGGTGTTGTTGGTGAGAGGATCGCCATGGAAGAGCACATCTTGGAGGAAGTGGAGCTAGATCCCACAACCAGCGTTCGAAAGATTGCTCGTGAAGTGGGATCCAGTAAGTCTACCGTGCATCGTGTACTTCAAAAGGAACAATACCACCCTTTCAAGTACACGCCCGTTCAGGAACTACATCCTGGCGATGAGAGAGAACCGATGGCATTCTGCCGATTCATTGTTGACCAGAGTGCCTTCGATCCTCACTTCATCAGCAATGTTTGTTGGTCGCATAAGTCGTGTTTTGACAGAACAGGCATATTTAATTCACACAATTCACATGTCTGGTTGCAGGAAAACCCGCACGCATCCCGCCAACGAACTTTCCAGATTCAGTGGCAGAGACTGAATGTCTGGGGAGCAATCCTTGATGATGAAGTGTTCATTCGTTTAGCTCCAGATCCTCTGAACATAAGTTATACTAAATTGTCTCACATCAGGAGAAAAAAGATAACATCGACTCAGCTTCAATAATTATCGTTGCGTTTCTTTGCAGGGAGACAATTATTTAGCATTTCTGGAGAACACCTTGCCGGAAATCATTGGTGACGGTCCTGGTGACCGAGCCGTTTGGTTCCAGCAAGATGGCGCTCCAGCGCACTACGCTGGAAATGTTAGGCGACTACTGAATAATTGGTTCCCCGAGCAGTGGATTGGAAGGGAAGGACCAGTCGTGTGGCGAGCACGGTGAGCACCACCTCAGGAGTCTGAATTTTCGTAATTACATTATCTAGAAAAGAACTGTTGATGACTTACATAGTACCACCATCTAAATCATCTATTGATAATGGTGGCTTTGCAAACAATCAATAGTTCTATTTTCGCGGACGATTCGGACATACCACTTCCATATTCCTAATTCTCCATCATTGGTTCCCTTTTCCTTTTCCTACATAGATCCCCTGACTTGACGCCTCTCGATTTTTTCCTTTGGGGTTACCTAAAGGAGCAAATTTATGGGCCAAACTTGCAGGATGAGATGGAGTTGGTTGCGCGATTGCATGCTGCTGTTGCGACAATCACGCCCCAAATGCTGCGCCAAGTGCATGCAGAGATGCTTGATCGTGCTCAGCTGTGCTTGCGGGAAGGGGGCGGTCACTTCGAGCACCTTTGAGCCCCTGTAGGAGTATCTAAAATGGTTCTTTTCAGAACCAACATGTGGATCGGCCAATTTCAAGGCGTTCCAATCAATGGCCCCTTTCAGGGCCACATTGCGTCTGGAAGAGACTATTTTTATGTATTTTTCAACCTTGGTTCCATCTTCCTAAGTTAATAACTTTTGTTGTTATTCAATTATTAATTAAAGTCCAAAAATGGTTCTACATAAATTTTGGTTTTTCTTAAATTTTCTTTTATGAACTTTTAGTTTGAATTATTTAGTGATTTTACAAATGGACATTATTCCTTAATATTGATTATTATGAAAGTTATTGATTTTTGAATATTTGCCATGTATTTTGTATATCTATATATATGTCAATAAATTTGAATGTTGAATAACTCTGTTGTTATTTGTTATTTTGATTTTGGTTTTGGTTATTATATTCTTCTGATGCCATTATCTTTTTATTCTATGTGTTTTTGTCAACTTCTAATCGTTTTTCGTATTAATTGTTCATAACAAATTAGGGTAAATATTAACTTTTGTTCAATTTTCTTAGCACATTGTGTAGCTTGTTACGTATAAGAATTGACTCGAGATGATTTATTCCGAGAAACATCCCCAAAATATAATTCAATCCCGATTAATTCCCATTTACGTTAAAGTTTCTCTACTTTTTGGAATATCAATCGACTTCCGGGGCTAGAGAGTCAGAAAATTTCGTTACTTACCGTGTTACTGATGTCCAGAGCACGTTGGGCTTCCTCTCGCAAGCTTTACGTAGATAGTCACTGCACGATAATTGTTCTTTACTGTTTTCTTAATTAGTTCGAATTCTTTTGTTCACTTTTCTGTCACTGTATTTATTTGCCTTGATTTCACCTTCACTATAATAAAGAATAATATGGATTCACAAAATTATCACTGTTTGATTTAAAATTCTGCCTTCGACTCTATTATGAGATTCTGACGGATAAAGGTGTACATAGACGATTTGATTATGATTTAATGATAGAAAGCGAGTTTTATGTATTTTTCTATTTTTATTGAAAGGATAGAGTGATCAACCGCACCGTTATCTGCGGTGTTGATCGGGTTTTTATAGAATGGTCAACCGCACCGTTATCTGCGGTGTTGACCAGGTAATATTTAAGGCCGAATAGGTTGAGGGAGGAATGAGTAGTCAACCGCACCGTTATCTGCGGTGTTGACCAGGTCTTTATAGAATAGTCAACCGCACCGTTATCTGCGGTGTTGACCAGGTAATGTTTAAGGCCGAATAGGTTGAGGGAGGAAAGAGTAGTCAACCGCACCGTTATCTGCGGTGTTGACCAGGTTAAATTTTTAAGGCTCTGAAAAGGAAGAAATAATTGATTAATAAAAAAAACTCGGTTTCACTCGAATGATTTTAAATTTATTCAAATAAATTGATTTGTTTCTATCAACGCGAGGCTTCGTCAGATCTCAGAATAAAGAGGGAAAATTGTTTCGTTCGGTTTAATTCGGTCGAGGGAAAATATTTCACTTGATAATAAAAATCAGAATTGATTAATTGAAATTTATTTGGATTTAAAAAAACTTCGATAATAAAAAAAAATTCTAAGTTGTAATTTAATAAAAATATTCTAAGTTCCGATTGACAGAAAAATTCTAAGTTCCGATTGAGTAAAAATATTCTAAGTTCCACTTCAATAAAAATTTTCTAAGTGTCGATCGACTGAAAATTTTCTAAGTCCCGATTCACTGAAAATATTCTAAGTCCAAACTGAGTAAAATTATTCTAAGTCCCGAGTGAGTCACCGCGACCGCGTCCGGAGGAGGAGGTCTTTACCAGTTGAAGTTGAGCGATGAACTGACTGAACGAGCCTCGCGCATCTAGGTACATGGACAATTTGGCGGCTTGAGCCGGTAGGGTGGGAGTACAATAAGTGGGGATGCGCTGTGAGTTTCTGGCGCAACTAGGTGGCTGGTGGTGACTGAGCTGGTGGGGAGCGCCTTTCTTCTACCCTTGTGCTGTAGCCTGTCCATGCGCTGAGGCTTATATATATGTATCTTATGATATAGTAGTTTTACAATAAAGATTATTACATTAAAAATACAATATTGTTGTTTTCTTATATATAACCTTATTTTTGATATAATAATATATTGTTTTATATGATTTTAAACAATTTTAAAGTTGATTTTTCACTCTTCAGAAATGGCTTCCTTTTTACATCCTGATGTGTACCTTATAAACAGATTTTGTCAAATCCACTTGGAAGTGGGATAAATTGACGATTTTCTATATTTGAGCTTATTTTTGGCTAAATGAACAAATTTTAGTACCAAAAGTTTTTTATCATTTTTTATAAACATTTGATTGTTAATAACTTTGTTAATTAACAATATTTGGAATCGTTCTATAATGCATTTGAAAGGCCGTCGAATTTAATGATTTTTAGCGTCGGATTCATTTCTCTAACTTTTATAGTTTCGGAGTTATTTCTATTTAAAGTTGAATGACCTTGAAAGTGCTAATTGTTAATAACTTGCAAAATAATTACTTTAAAAATATAAACTCAATTGCGTCTGGAAGAGACTATTTTTATCTATTTTTTAAACTTGGTTTCATCTTCCTAAGTTAATAACTTTTGTTGTTATTCAATTGTTAATTAAAGTCCAAAAATGGTTTTACATAAATTTTGGTTTTTCTTAAATTTTCTTTTATGAACTTTTGGTTTGAATTATTTGATGATTTTACGAATGAAAATTATTGCTTAATATTGATTATTATAAAAGTTATTGATTTTTGAATATTTGCCATGTATTTTGTATATCTATATATATGTGAATAAATTTAAATGTTGAATAACTTTGTTGCTATTGTTTTTTCCATTTCCGTTTCTGGAGGTTATATTCTTCTGATGTGATTATCTTTGTATTCTATAGGTTTCAATGATTCTCTAATGATTTTTCATATAAATTGTTTATAACAAATTATTGTAAATATTAACTTTTGTCAAATTTTCTTAGCGCATTGTGTAGCTTGTATTTTTTCATTAATTTAGTACTAGTTTGGTTTCTTAATCATCATAATTTTGGAAGCTATGAATTTTTGAAAGTTCAGAAATAAAAAGTTTGAATGTATGTGTGTGTATATGTTATAAAATTCATATCTCGGTTAATTATGAATATTAAGAGTTGATTTTCAGTATACTCCAATATCTCGATGTCAACTACATTTTACGTCTATTTTCGTATTTTTACAATGAGTTTTTACATAAATTGTTTATAACAAATTATGTTGCAAATTGATTTTTCAATTGTTTTCCTTCTGGAATCGTTAGTTCAAATTATTTAACGAATTTTAGCATCGGAATCGTTTCTTGATCTTAATATTCAAAAGAGTTATGATTTTTCAAAAGTTTGACATAGAGTTATGAGAGTCACTGGTGGGGGAAGTTTTGTTCACAGCGTGTGGCTGCGCGCACCTACTCAGTGAAGGTCGCTGAAGGCCGGCACGGTCAATACTTTTCCGTTGGCCTTTAAACATGTATATCTTTGTTTCTATTAACAGAAATTTGTTGTAAATTGGTATTTAAACATTTTTAATGATATTTTACTTGTTTTTGACAATTTTGTTCGTTTTGCTTGATTTGTTAACATACTTTATTGATGGACTTTTCAGATTTTTCAATGAATTTTAATGTTTTTCTTTCTGATTTTATTGACTTTCAACTTTTAGTGTACTTTCACGTATTATTGACCTCTTTCAGGGTAAATTGGTCCAGACATTGGAATTGTGGGCCTTTTTGACTGAATTATTAGTTATTCTTGATTATTATTGAAAAGTACGTATGATCACGCAGATCAATACGTAACAAGCTTGTATTTTTTCATGAATTCTGGTGCTGTTTTGGTTTCTTAATCTTCATAATTTTAAAAGATATGAAGTTTTGAAAGTTCAGAAATAATAAGTTTGAATGTATGTGTGTATATATGTTATAAAATTTATATCTCGGTTAATTATTAATATTAAGAGTTGATTCTTAGTATTCGTCAATATATAATGGTGAATTACATTTCGAGTCCAGTTTTATATTTTTACAATTACATTTTGATAAATTGTTTATAACAAATTATGTTGCAAATTGATTTTTCAATTGTTTTTCTTCTGGAATCGATAGTCTTAATTATTTAATGAATTTTGCAATTGGAATTATTCCTTAATCTTCATATTTTGAAGAGTTATGATTTTTCAAAAGTTTAACATAGAATTACGTGAGTCCCTGGTGGGGGAAGTTTTGTCAATTTATTGACAGGAATTTGTTGCAAATTGGTATTTAAACATTTCTGATGATATTTCACCTGTTTATGATAATTTTGTCTGTTTTCCTTAATTTGTTAATGGACTTTGTGAATGGACTTTTCAGATTTTTCAATGAATTTTGATGGTTTTCTTTCTGATTTCGTTGACTTTTAACTTTTAGTGTACTTCCGTGTATTATTGACCTCTTTTAAGGTGAATTGGTCTAAATATGGGAATTGTGACCATTTTCAACTGAATTATTAGTTATTTTTGATTATTATTGGAAACTACGTATGATCACGCAGATCAATACGTAACACCCCACTTCAGAGTAAAGCGGAAAATGCGTCATCACACACACACACATACACACAGACATTTTTTAAAAACGACGTCATATTATGATGAAATCTCAAAATCGAAAACAATTACGATTACAAAGCTTCCATTCGGAAGCAAAAAAGAACAATCACATTGGATTGGAACTCGGATCGTCCGACTGTAGAAGTCAACGCTGCCCACCTTTCGCCACTGGTTCTTCTGAAATTTGATGCCATTAATGCCTTAATAATTTACTGAGCCGCATGCCCTTGGAGCTTCCCCCTGCGATTCCCCCGGCTCATCCGAATGATTAATCACAATTCATTCTTCTAATTTTATTAATAATTCCAAGGCAATTATTAATGAAATACGCATAAAATGAATTGGGAGTAATCATTTGCATGAGCCGAAGGGAGCGGGCTGGTAAATCATGGACTCTTTAATGACATTTACTTCCAGAAGAACCGCTGGCGAAAGGTGGAGAGCGTTATCTTTTTCATCCAGAAGATCCGGGTTCACAATCAATGAGATTCTTTTATTTTTAACTTTTCAGATTAATTGAGAGTTAAAAAAAGAATAATTACATTGGATTTGAACTCGGATCGTCCGACTGCAAAAGACAACGCTCTCCACCTTTCGCCACCGGTTCTTATGAAATCAAAGGTCATTAATGGACAAATGATCTACCAAGCCGCTTGCCCTTGGAGCTTCCCCCTGTGATTCTCCCGGCTCATTCGAATGATTAATCCCAATTCATTTTTTTAATTCCATTAATAATTCCAATGCAATTATGAATGAAATGAGCATAAAATGAATCGGGAGGAATAATTTGCGTGAGCCGGAAGGAGTGGGCTAGTAAATCATGTACTTTTTATTCGCCTATTCCTTTAGAAGGACCAGTGGCGAAAGGTGGAGCGTTATCTTTTTCATCCAGACGATCCGGGTTCAAAACCAACGAGATTTTTTTTTTTTAACTTTTCGGATTAATTGAAAGTTAAAAAAAAATAATCACATTGGATTTGAACTCGGATCGTCCGACTACAAAACACAACACTCTCTACCTTTCGCCACTGTTTCTTATGAAATTTAATGCCATTAATGGATTACTAATTTGCCGAGCCGCTTGCCCTTGGAGCTTCCCCCGGCTCATCCGAATGATTGATCCCAATTCATTCTCCTAATTTCATTAATAATTCCAATGCAATTATTAATGAAATAAGCATAAAATGAATTGGGAGTAATCATTTGGGTGAGCCGAAGGGAGTGGGCTGGTAAATCATGTTCTTTTTATTCGCCTATACTTTTAGAATAACCAGTGGCGAAAGGTGGGGAGCGTTACCTTTCTCATCCAGACGATTTGGGTTCAAAACCAATGAGATCAATTTTTTTTTAACTTTTCAGATTGATTGAAAGTTAAAAAAAATAATCACATTGGATTTGAACTCGGATTCTCTGATTCAAAAAGACAACGCTCCTCATCTTTCGCCACCGGTCTCTTCAGAATTGAATACTTCCATTCATTATTTAAATGCAGAGATGAGAGAGCGTTTCATCACACACTAAAATCTAGCTCTCTCTGTTTCATTCGCACAGCTGACTTTCCTCGTGGCTTCTCTCGTAGAATAAGCGAGATAGAACAAATTTACATATCCTTTTTTTTCTTTCTTTTTCTACCGAAAATGAAGGAAAAAGATCTCTTGTGAATTTGCTCTATCTCGTTTAGTTTCCAAGAAAAGCTGTGAGGAAAGTCAGCTGTGTAAATGAGACGGAGAGAGTTGCATTTTAGTGTCTGAGACGCTCTCATTTCGTGTAGCTCAATGCAATACTCGATGAGCATCGCATGAGCGACACAAGCTGCTCGCTCTCTCGATCTGGGAAACTAAGCGAGATAGAGTAATTTTGCAAGTGATCTCTCATTTCCATTTTTTTAAATGAAAAATAGAAGATCCCTTACAAAATTACCCTATCTCGCTTAGTTTCCGAGTTAATTCAAAATGAAAGTTGCCGACGGCAAAAAAATTCATCGATATTTGTGGAGATTTTTTGAAAAAGAAATCTCGGAAACTAAGCGAGATACAGCAAAATGTCTAGAGAGTCATTTCTTTTATCTTACCAAGATTAAAAAATGATGTCTTGTAATTTTGCTCTATCTCGCTTAGTTTCCGAGATTTTTTCTTTCAAAAAATCTTCTTAAAAATTGATTATTTTTTCTGCCATCGGCAACTTTCAGTCTGAATTAACTCGAAAACTAAACGAGATAGGGTAATTTTACAAGGGATCTTTTATTTTTATTTCAAATAACAAGAATGAAGGATCATTTGCACAATTACTCTATCTCGCTTAGTTTCTGAGATGATTTTTAATTAATATTTTTTTTATTTTTTTTTCAAATGAAACAAACACAAACAGACAGAAGCCTCACTACTCTCGGTGCGTTATTTGTAAACCCCACTCCTTGTGCGACATTTAATATTTTGCCAATTCGATTGGCAAAATGCTTCCGAATGGAATTTATCTATGGTGAATTGAATCGCTATCATAGGTCAAATTTCGGTAAAATTCAGATCCATGTATCTCATTACTCAAAAAATAACATTATTCTCGCAACAAATACGCACTCATATATTCCTACAAATATTACTCCAAACTGTATCGATCTGTTCAGGATTCTATCTGCGACACTTGGAATCTACTTGGAACTCGAAATCTCAGCTCAGAATAATCGATTAAATTGCAATAATATCACATGGTACATAAAAATTCAATAGTAGATGAAAATTCAGATCCTACGATGGAACACGAAAATTGACGTGCGGATTCCAAATAGGATTTCTATTTTTTCTGAATGTCGTCAGAATGAAAAGGTATCTTCTAGACCTATCTTGTAGGAAAAATTGTCTACTTTCGAATGGTGAAATAAAAAATTGTAGTGTTCCTAGGGAGAAAACTAAGAAAATCCGTGATTTTTGAGAAAACTAATTTATCGAACATCCTCACAAAAGACTTCTTCTGAAAAATTTGAAATTCTCACCGTTTGTGGGGCTTATTGAGATGCATCTCTTCAGCTGAACTTGGATGTAATCGCTTGGATAGTTTTGGCGATATAACCTCTTTTCATAAAATGGTTTTTGGACAATATCTCAGAAACTACGCGAGCGATTTTGCCCAATTTCAATCCCAAACTTTCCGCTCATTAGATGCACAAACTGGCAAAAGTTGAAGTCTCTAACTCAAATAGTTTTTGAGCTAGCGAGTATAGTAAATTCAGGATAAAAAACCCTGTAATTGAAATTATTTGCAAACGAAAAATCTGAGGAAAATTTACCCCGAGTGAAAATTGTGAGTTCAAATGAGATCTATTTCATCGCTGAGAGTGGGGGCTGTGAATCCATTTTTCGCGGAGAAAAGTCGAAAAAACGATTTTCCGAAAATTTGATTTTTCTCGAAGAGTACTCAACCGATTTTGCTGAAATTTCACTGACAGCAATTTGCACGGGGAGGGAAAATACAGTTAAAGTTTCGGCTCACCAAGTATTACCGTTGCTGAGCAATGAGCCGATATCTGTCACACATACACACACACAAACACACACACACACATACATACAGACATTTTCAAAAAATGTCATTTCTCGACATTTTGGATCATTCTGAGTCATATTCCGAAGAAATCTCGAAATAAAAAAAAATCGCGTTTACAATGCTTCCATTCGGAAGCAAAAAGAAACAAAGTTAGAACGAGAGAGAGAATAATACTCTCTTTCTCTCTTTCACCCTCTTTTGTTGAAGGGAAATGTGTTCGTGGTAGAAGGGAATCTAAGCTCCGCCCATTTCTCCCAATTACACATTTCCCTTCTACTCTGTGCCCCTATTGGGTACACTTCAACCCTGAATAACTCGGCAGGCGTGCTTCAGATCGAAAAGTCGCAGAGGACTTTTCGATCCCGAATTCCATCCTGAACCTAAGCTTACAGAGTCGACTAGAAGTCCTGGGACACCCTGTAGATCCCCTGACTTGACGCCTCTCGATTTTTTCCTTTGGGGTTACCTAAAGGAGCAAATTTATGGGTCAAACTTGCAGGATGAGATGGAGTGGGTTGCGCGATTGCTTGCTGCTGTTACGACAATCACGCCCCAAATGCTACGCCAAGTGCATGCAGATGCAATGCCGAGGGATGGTCGGCGGCGAGAACTCGGAGGGGCTACCCTCGAGTCATTGAGTCAGTGAGCCACTGAGCCAGTGAGTCAGTGAGATATTATTTGAAAATGCCGAGGGATGGTCGGCGGCGAGAACTCGGAGGGGCTACCCTCGAGTCATTGAGTCAGTGAGTCAGTGAGCCACTGAGCCAGTGAGTCAGTGAGCCACTGAGCCAGTGAGGCAGTGAAGAGATGCTTGATCGTGCTCAGCTGTGCTTGCGGGAAGGTGGCGGTCGCTTCGAGCACCTTTGAGCCCCTGTAGGAGTATCTAAAATGGTTCTTTTCAGAACCAACATGTGGATCGGCCAATTTCAAGGCGTTCCAATCAATGGCCCTTTTCAGGGCCACATTTTTAAATAGTCTCACGTCGGAAACTTCATTTTTATATGCTATGTCCATACAGTTGTCTTGCAGCGAATACCTCAATGATAGTGTTTTCTGAACGGCTGCTGCTGTTCAGTCATTTCCTGATCAATTTCTAAGATGGAGAGAACGGCGGTGGGTTGGAATATCAACCAATAACTTAGTTCATTTTTTTGAAGAATCAATGGTGAAGGTTGGAGTGCGTTGTATTTTCGATTCGGAAGATCCGAGTTCAAAACTTATGTGATTTTTTTTTTGCTCACTTTTTAGATTAAATGGAACTTTAGAAAGAATAATCACATTGGTTTTAAGCTTGGCTCATCTGGCTCAAAAAGACCACACTCTCAACCTTTCATTACTGATTCTTGGAAAAGATGAGATAATTAATTGATAATTAATTAACCGAGCCCTTGTTCTTAGAGTTTCCCCCTGTGTTCCCCCGGCTCATCCAAATGATGAGTCCCGATTCGTTCTTCTAATTTCATTAATAACTTTAATGCAATCATTAACGGAATAAGCATAAAATGAATTGGGAGTAATCAGTTGGGTGAGCCGAAGGGAGCAGGCTGGTAAATAATCTACTTTTTATTCGCCTTTACTTCCAGAAGAACCAGTGGCGAAAGGTGGAGGGTGTTATCTTTTTCATCCAGACGATCCGGGTTCAAAACCAACGAGATTCTTTTTTTTTAAACTTTTCAGATTAACTGAAAGTTAAAAAAAGATCAATCACATTGGATTTGAACTCGGATCGTCCGACTGCAAAAGTCAACGCTCTCCACCTTTCGCCACTGGTTCATCTGAAATTTGATGCCATTAATGGCTTAATAATTTACTGAGCCGCATGCCCTTGGAGCTTCCCCCTGCGATTCCCCCGGCTCATCTGAATGATTAATCTCAATTCATTCTTCTAATTTCATTAATAATTCTGTGGTGAAGAGGTAAACTAGGATAAGTCGATAAATCCCAATTTTACAGAACAGGCAAAAAACTGAATTCATGTGTTCCCATCTCAATTTTCAATGTTTGATCATTCAGTAATCTTTGAATATCTCTCAATTGATGGGCCAATGAGTCTACAACTCTTTCCCATGAGTTTTCTCGAGTTTATAACGGATTTTATGACTTATCTTAGGTAGTTATATATTTCGGAGAAGATAAGTCGACTTATCTTTATCATTCATCTCGAATGATGAAGATAAGTCGACATATCCAAGAATGTTTGAAATCACTGACAGACAAGGCAATTTCACGATGGACTTTTTTAAATAACAATAAAAGTGTTCTACCATTTGATAAACTTCGAGGGCCTCTCAATTCACAGACCAATGAGTTTGCAGGCTTATCCCTCGAGTTTTCTCAAGATGACACTGGATTTTATGACTTATCTTAGGTAGTTATATATTTTGGAGAAGATAAGTCGACTTATCTTTATCATTTATCTCGAATGATGAAGATAAGTCGACTTATCTTCATCATTCATCTCGAATGATGAAGATAAGTCGACTGTTGTGAATCACTGACAGACAAGGTATTTTCATAAAGTACTTTTATTAATAAAAAAATAAACATTGATTCGTAACTTCGCTTTAATTTAACAAAAAAATAATAGTCTTAGAACTCTCCTCTGATTCTTAATTATTGATTTTCTATGAGCTCTGATATACTCAGGAAAAATTAGTTTTAAAGAGGTCAAACTAGACAAATAAATTCATCATCATAATCGTTCAATACTGAAGAGGGGAAATAGGATAAATCAATTTTTTCGTCAATCCTCTACGCAGAATATCTTTGAAAGTAACGGAGATACGCCCTTTTTGCACTGAGCCTTTCTTGCAGAGAATTCTAAGAGCTAAAAAAAAGAATGGGGGTAGGAAGGGCATATTTCCATTATTTACCGAAATATTTGAGTACAATTTACAACTTAAAAAATCAATTTATCCTCTTTTACTCCTTCGCTATTGCATTGTTAATAAAATATCGTGGAGATGAGCGGAATATCGAGATTTTCGGGAGCACCTTTTCTGTAGCTCTGATTTTCCTCCACAAAAAAAGGCTCAATAATAATGTCGTTATCTGGCTTAGTTTTTTAGTGATTTTCCATTAAGAAATGATCGAAAAAGATCAATTCCGTTTTACCTTTTCACCACTGAAATCTATGAAGTTTTGTACATTTCATATTTCAGTGATGAAGCAGTAAAATGGAGTCAGCCCCTTTCTCGATCGTCGTCTCTGAGAAATAACGCAAAAATTACACCAGATAGGAAAATTCTAGGGAGAGCTCCTCCTATAGCGGAAAATCAGAGCCACAAAATTAGTCATGAAAAAAATCTCAACATTTCGCTTGGTTCCCGAAACCATTCAGTAGAAATAGTCGCAAGTTACTTCTCCAGTTACTTAATATCCAGTAATTTCTCACTATTCAGCATATTTTTTTGTTCTACTGATTCAACATATTTTCCTGTTATATCTCCATATCTTAATCGTCATCCTCAGCTGAGTATGAATCATCATAATAATCTACCGCAGAATTGTCAGTCACAAGATTTTCATAGAATGCATGATCATCTTCATCAATGTACTTTAATAATTGCACCAAATCTTTTTTTTTCTCCTTACTGATAGGATGAGGCCCACGTATTTGTGACACGTTGAATTTTGGGACATAGCGGTTTCATCTCATATCGAGAAAAAGGAATTTTGCATTTTCATCCACAGTATTCTTGTAATGAATGAGACCCAGGGTAGTCTTGAAGTATCTCATCCATTGTACAGGGCGAAAAAGAAATTTGTCACCGTCAGTATTCTTCTTGGGCTTCTTCAGAGCGCCTTCGAGGAGCTCGGAAAAATCGAACTGATGCTTACCGCTCATGACGCTTACTTCATACCTTTCTCCCATATTCCTAATCATGGTATAGTAATCCCTTGGCACATGAATTTTTTTTACTTTTTTTTTGGCTTTTTCGATAGCTGCATGATCACTATTGTTACGTATTGATCTGCGTGATCATACGTACTTTTCAATAATAATCAAGAATAACTAATAATTCAGTCGAAATGGCCACAATTGCCAATGTCTGGACCAATTTACCCTGAAAGAAGTCAATAATACATGAAAGTACACTAAAAGTTGAAAGTCAATAAAATCAGAAAGAAAAACATTAAAATTCATTGAAAAATCTGAAAAGTCCATCAATAAAGTATGTTAACAAATCAAGCAAAACGAACAAAATTGTCAAAAACAAGTAAAATATCATTAAAAATGTTTAAATACCAATTTACAACAAATTTCTGTTAATAGAAACAAAGATATACATGTTTAAAGGCCAACGGAAAAGTATTGACCGTGCCGGCCTTCAGCGACCTTCACTGAGTAGGTGCGCGCAGCCACACGCTGTGGACAAAACTTCCCCCACCAGTGACTCTCATAACTCTATGTCAAACTTTTGAAAAATCATAACTCTTTAAAATATAAAGATTAAGGAATAATTCCAATTGCAAAATTCATTAAATAATGAAGACTATCGATTCCAGAAGGAAAACAATTGAAAAATCAATTTGCAACATAATTTGTTATAAACAATTTATGTAAAAACTCATTGTAAAAATACGAAAATAGACGTAAAATGTAGTTGACATCGAGATATTGGAGTATACTGAAAATCAACTCTTAATATTCATAATTAACCGAGATATGAATCTTATAACATATACACACACATACATTCAAACTTTTTATTTCTGAACTTTCAAAAATTCATAGCTTCCAAAATTATGATGATTAAGAAACCAAACTAGTACTAAAATTAATGAAAAAATACAAGCTACACAATGCGCTAAGAAAATTTGACAAAAGTTAATATTTACAATAATTTGTTATAAACAATTTACATGAAAAACCATTAGAGAATTATTAAAACCTATAGAATGCAAAGATAATCACATCAGGAGAATATAACCTCCATAAATGAAAACGATAAAACCAATAGCAACAAAGTTATTCAACATTCAAATTTATTCACATATGTATAGATATACAAAATACATGGCAAATATTCAAAAATCAATAACTTTTATAATAATCAATATTAAGGAATAATTTCCATTTGTAAAATCATCAAATAATTCATACTAAAAGTTCATGAAAGAAAATCAAAGAAAAACCAAAATTTATGTAAAACCATTTTTGGACTTTAATTAACAATTGAATAACAACAAAAGTTATTAACTTAGGAAGATGAAACCAAGTTTAAAAAATACATAAAAATAGTCTCTGCCGGACGCAATTGAGTTTATATTTTTAAAGCAATTATTTTACAAGTTATTAACAATTAGAACTTTCAAGGTCATCCAACTTTAAATAGAAATAACTCCGAAACTATAAAAGTTAGAAAAATGAATCCAACGCTAAAAATCACTAAATTCGACGGCCTTTCAAATGCATTATAGAACGATTCCCGATATTGTTAATTAACAAAGTTATTAACAATCAAATGTTTATAAAAAAATGATAAAAAACTTTTGATACTAAAATTCGTTCATTTAGCCAAAAATAAGCTCAAATATAGGAAATCGTCAATTTATCCCACTTCTAAGTGGATTTGACAAAATCTGTTTATAAGGTACACATCAGGATGTAAAAAGGAAGCCATTTGCGGAGAGTGAAAAATCAACTTCAAAATTGTTTAAAATCATATAAAACAATATATTATTATATCAAAAATAAGGTTATATATAAGAAAACAACAAAATTGTATTTTTAATGTAATAATCTTTATTGTAAAAGTACTATAGCCTAAGATACATATATACGCCTCAGCGCATGGACAGGCTACAGCACAAGGGTAGAAGAAAGGCGCTCCCCATTGGTACTTGCCCCTCTCATAGGGGATATAACCATAAGGAATAGAAGAAGAAGGCGCTCCCCACCAGCTCAGTCACCACCAGCCACCTAGTTGCGCCAGAAACTCACAGCGCATCCCCACTTATTGTACTCCCACCCTACCGGCTCAAGCCGCCAAATTGTCCATGTACCTAGATGCGCGAGGCTCGTTCAGTCAGTTCATCGCTCCTCTTCAACTGGTAAAGACCTCCTCCTCCGGACGCGGTCGCGGTAACTCACTCGGGACTTAGAATCATTTTACTCAGTTTGGACTTAGAATATTTTCAGTGAATCGGGACTTAGAAAATTTTCAGTCAATCGACACTTAGAAAATTTTTATTGAAGTGGAACTTAGAATATTTTATTGAATCGGAACTTAGAATTTTTCTGTCAATCGGAACTTAGAATATTTTTTTATTAAATCACAACTTAGAATTTTTTTATTATCGAAGTTTTTATTCAAATAATTTTTAATTTTATTTCTCAAATGAAATATTTTCTCGAACCGAATTAAATCGAACGAAATAATTTTCCCTCTTTATCCTGAGATCTGACGAAGCCTCGCGTTGATAGGAACAAAACTTTTTTTGTTCAAATAAATTTAAAATCATTAAAGCGGAAACCGAATTTAATTAATTTAATTAATCATTTATTCCTTTTCAGAGCCTAAAATTTAAACCCAGTCAACACCGCAGATACCGGTGCGGTTGACTACTCAATCCTTATTTCATTTAACCTATTCGTCCATAAATATTACCTGGTCAACACCGCAGAAAACGGTGCGGTTGACTATTCAATAAAAAACCTGGTCAACACCGCAGATACCGGTGCGGTTGACTACTCTATCCTTACTCTACCTATTCGTCCATAAATATTACCTGGTCAACACCGCAGAAAACGGTGCGGTTGACTATTCTATCAAACCCGATCAACACCGCAGATACCGGTGCGGCTGATCACTCTCTCCTTATTATTCAAATAAAATCAAATATATTAAAACTCGTTTTCCCAAATAAAAACAAATCAAAAATTAATACACAAAATCGTCAGCATCTCACGATAGAGTCGAAGGCAAAATTTTAAATCAAACAGTGATAATTTAGTGAATCCATATTATTCTTTATTATAGTGAAGGTGAAATCAAGGCAAATAAATACAGTGACATAAAAGTGAACAAAAGAATTCGAATTAATTAAGAAAACAGTAAAGAACAATTATCGTGCAGTGACTATACTACGTAAAGCTTGCGAGAGGAAGACCAAAGTGACCTGGAAAAGAGTAACACGGTGAGTAACGAAATTTTCTGACTCTCTAGCCCCGGAAGTCGATTGATATTCCAAAAAGTAGAGAAACTTTAACGTAAATGGGAATTAATCGGGAGTGAATTATATTTTGGGGATTTTTCTCGGAATAAATCATCTCGAGTCAATTCTTATACGTAACACTATCACACTCATTTCGCGTGTGACCTGGAAGTAAGAATTTGTGTTCAATGGATTTAAGAGTCGTTTTTTTTGGAGGACATACATGTACATTGCTGATATTATGAAATTCTTATTTTGGCCAGCGCAAGAATCACTATAAAATATAACTTTCTCCACTGTGTCTGGCAACTCCATGAGGAATTTGAAGATACCTGAAGCAACTTGATTCCAGCACCTCTTGAGGCTATACCTTCGTGCCACATAAAATTGTGACTCTGCCCAGTATTGCAATTATGACAAGTTAGATTATAAGTCCACAACTGTCTAGAATAAAATACTGCCGAAGTTGGCAGGCTTGCAGTTGGGAGACATTGTTGCATGTCAAAAGTTGCCATAATTATTCTCTCGTTGCTGGATTTTGCCAATTCCTTATCACATTTCTTAGCGGCATAAATAGCAGCAGCCATATTATGATGAAAAGTGATTTCTTCTGAAATGTGTGATTTTTCAAGTTCTGTTTTAGCCTGCTCCAATTGTTTCTGTAATTTATCACATGTTTTGCAGGTGTCAATTTTCGGATCCTTGAAAGTCAAATGTAATTTATGAAATTTGCGGTCGTAGATCCATCGGGACACTTTATCATTTGGATATTTCTCGCAACATAAGTTGTACAAAACAGTTAGATTGTAATGAGAAGGCAAAATTCTTTTATCCGTGTCTCTTCGAGCATAATGAGAGTAATACGATGGAAAACTTGAAAGATGAGCTCTCACCAGATCTAGTGTTTCATCAGAAATTTTGCCAACTGGTTCGTGACGACCTCTCTGATCACTTGTTGGGATCCCAGCTTCGTTCTCATTTTTCTTCTTAACAATGGTATCAACGAAAGTATTCGACACATCATAAATTTTTTGAAAACAACCTTTGCAAAGTTTCTCGGGTGCACCATCGATTGACACAGAGTATTTCAGTGTAAACTGGCGTTCACGCTTTTTTGACGGTGAACACTCGGAAATTTTTGAGATTTTCTTCGGGATTATTGAAATATATGCAGCTAAATGACGGCGTTGTGAATCCACATCAGTCATCTTTCGATAAAATTCTTGATGCAAAACTTTACAATGCTCATCGGAGATCCTCTCTGAGCATTTCATTCGGCAAGGAGTGAGCTTCCTACATTGACGCGCTCTCATGATTCTTCCCGAAACTGTCTTATATGCATGGCCACTAATTCAAGCTTTTTTCCTGTGCAATCTAATTTTTGAGTTAGTGGATTTCACGTATCGTCTTACGCGTTTTTTCAATGGCGAACCTTGAATTTCCTCATTCTTCCTTTTCCGACAATTACGTTTGCGTTCAACTAGATAATTACGCAATAATCAGTGATTTGTTATTGAAATTCCCGCCACTAATGAAATTCATCAGTGAAACCAGTAGCGAAGAGGTAAAATAAGAGAAGTCTTTGTTTTCTCATTTATTTTTTTTTTTAATCCCTCAGGAAGTGAGCGAGATGGGCCATTTTACCCTGAACTTCTTCAGTGACTCTTGAAATTCTATATTAAAAAAGATCGATCACATCGCCATATCTCACTTAGTTTCTGAGATATTTCCTTCAGAATGATCTCAAAGATGAGTCGATTCAAACGATTTTACCTCTTCACTTCTCAAAATTTGAGAAGTACAGAGGTAAAACAGGATAAATCGACTTATCCTTGTGATCAGTTCGAAGGAAATAGCTCGGAAACAAAGCGAGATGAGGAGATTGAAATCATGTTTATTGGAAAATTCCAAGTGTTACAAAGGAGATTCGAGGCAAAATCGGTCTATCTCGCTTGCTTTCCAAGATATTTCCAAAAAAGTAAATGAGAAAAAATAGATTCATCTCATTTTACTTCTTCGCTACTGGAATGAAAAGTAGAGTACATTATGAAGATCCTAGTAGCTACTTTTGTAAATATCTTTAAATCGAGTAGGTTTCAAGAAAAGACTAAAAAAAAGTTTTTTGACGAGAATTTCATGAGATACATAAAAGGTCTCTAGATAATCTTCCCTCGTGGTTTACCAGATAAATATTTATGAAAAGAGCTACATATGACGTTTATACTTAGCCTGCTCCCTAAGGAATTGGAAATATTGATTGAGCTTTCTCACCAGAATTATTATTCTCTTCGTCGGAACTGCTCTTCTCTGCTGAGGGACTGTAGGAACTTTCTGAAACTGAAGAGTGGGCAAATTCGCATGATATCTACTATTTGAATGAAATCCAGTACCGAAGAAGTAAAACAGAGTGAAACGATTTTTTTCTTCGATTCATCTATAAGAATATCTCGGTTTTACTCCTTTACTGCTGATACATATTTTTCATTACCAGTTTCGTCATCTTCGCTTCTCTCATCATAATTTTTTTGATCATCAGAGTGATTTTGGGTCTCTGTAAATAATGTGAACAAATTTCTTAGTAGATTATTGAATGATAATGAGTAGGAAAATTCTGTAGTGAGAAGATAAATCGAATCAAGTCTATTTGCAGTATTTTTTTTTCCTTCAGAAAATTTCGAAATGAAGCGAGACAGAGGATTGCCAATTCAGTAGTGAAGAGGTAAAACAGGATAAATCGACGTATCTTTGAGATCATTTCGAAGGAAATAACTCGGAAACTAAGCGAGATAAGGTGATATCACTCATCTGTTCTTGTAGAGAATTTCAAGAGTTACAGAAGAGTTTCAGGGCAAAATTGCTCTTTCTCGGTTAATTTCTAAGATATTTTCAAAAAACTTACTGAGAAAAAAAGAGACTTATCTTGTTTTACCTCTTCACTACTGAATTATCATTTTTATAGCTCTAGGAATTAAAAAAAAACGAAGGCAAAGAGGCACATCTCCATCAATTTCTGAGATATTCTATTTTGAATCATGACGCAGAAAAGTCAATTTATCCTATGTTATCCTTTCACTACTGATATCATACATTTACTTCAATATTAATGATTTAAAATTTAATGCTATACCTTGCGATAGAGACATTGATCTGAAACTCAACAACAAATTTGGAGCAATCTCATCGATTGCCATAGGCTCTACTGAATCAGACTGCTCTTCCTCAGTATTATATTCTCCCCCACTCTCAATATCATTGTTCTTTCGACCAGTGTCGATGAAATTTTCTAATGAAAAACGATTTTTCTCCTTTTTTTTGCGCTTTATTGTAGGGGAAAAAACTTTTCCATCGATACCAACATTGAGTTGTGAATCTTCTTCACTTTTCCTCTTTTTGCCTTTACTCATTGTCATGATTGAAACTTCATCATTCCCAAGTGATTTTACTCCCTTAAATATTCCAGGTGCTATCGTCTCCACTTTGATAATCTGAGGTTTTTTCCTCTGAATGTCTTGTACATCTGATTTTGGGTGCTCCTTTGTCATTTTACTCATTCTAGTCTCAGATTCTTGCTGCTTGGATTTTTCACTCAATCTGAATCTTACATCTGGAACATTTTAATACGCAGAACAGATTATAAAATAATAAAATGGAGAAATAGTCTCAAGTGAAATCAATGAGAAAGTGTACGAGTAAGATAAGTCGAAAAATTTGATTGAAAATATTTTTACGATAGCTCGGAAGTGAAGGACTTCATGAGAATTCATTAGTAGCTTTTTTTGTAATCCTCGAATTTATATACCTTCACCTTCTTGTGCTCATACCGTCCAAAACCATACTGAGATGGCCTGTATTTCGGTAGGGTTTTGGGCGGTAGGAGCACGAGAAGGTTAAAAAGTCTGTTAACATGTTTCCCTTGATCCATTCCTTTGGAGATAATCGCAAAGAAATGTAGATGTAATTTATCGACTTTTCTTTATTCACTCCTGCGAAATAGAAAAGTTGCAAGCGTCTTACTCTGGGATTCTTCCATATATTCAGGACCATTACGCAAATGTCTACCTCTCTTCGGTCGGAAATCGTCTTCACTGTCGCTTTCTTCGATATCTACCAAATCAAAAGATGAGAAATTACTGGAAGAGAATGTCTTCTCAAATTCAGCGATAATGAAAAAAAAAACAGAATACATCAATTTATGTTTGTGATCATTTCCCCTATGATATCTCAAAAAGTAAGCAAATGGAATGACTTTGCTCCAATACTCTCCCATAGAGAATTTCAAGACCTATCTAAAACGTAGAGAGCAAAAAAAGCGTATCTCCAATAGTTTCCGAAATATTTGTCAAAAACCAAAAAAAAATATTCTTTTCATTTTATTAGAAAAAAAATAGGTTAATTTTGTTTTTCTTCTTCGCTATTTAATTATTCAATAGCGAAGAAGAAATACAGGATAATTTAATTAATCTATTCTTTCTTTAATAAAGTGAAAAAACTATTTTTTCGTGGTTTTTCAATAGTTCAGTAGCGAAGAGGTAACCAAGATAAATCTATTTTTTCCTCATTGAGTTTTTTGTAAATACCTTGAGAAATAAACGAGATGGGGCAATTACATCCTGAACTTCTTTTGTAACTCTTAAAATCCTCTACTAAAAAAGATGGGTGATATGGCCTTATCTCATTTAGTTTTCGAGATATTTCCTTCAAAAAGATCACAAAGATAAGTCGATCTATCCTGTTTTACTTTTTTTTTTTATTTCAGTCCTGTTTTACTTCTTCACTACTTAATTAATATCATGTATTAAAATATTATTCCATTACCTCGTTGCTCTCCATGTTTCCGTTCTTTGTGTATCGTTTGGCTGCGTTTTTATGTTTGACCTTGAGAAGTGTCATTGCGAGTTCCCGATATTATTCGGCTTTTGTGTTTTTTCAAGCAGTTTTTGCTCTTTTTCGCAAGTTGCGTCCCTAGAAATGAAGCGTTATTAAGATTCCCGAATTTTCGGAATTAAATGATGAAATGTGATCATAATTTCCCACTTGAATATATTTGAGGAGTGAAAAAGTGAAACAGGACAAATAGACTAATCTGTGTGATTATTATCCTTGAAATATCCCACTTATTTTCCGAGATATTAATCAAAAATGAACTTGACCTGTTTCACTTTCTCAATACTGAAATAGTACATAATCTCTGCATTTAAAATATGCAATAAAATCATTTGAAATATCAATAAGCAACAAATAAATTAATTATTCATTCCATCACTTCATTATGAGTTCTTTGCTCAATCAATATAATCAATATAGTGCACTGCTTGCATAATTCACATACCTTTTCGCTCCTTCTTACGTTCATCAATCGTTTTCTTCATTTTAGCAAAAATCAAGTCATTAAGATAATGAAACCACGTTCTTGCTGAATTGTGTATTCAAACTTGACTGACCCGCTGAGAACTGATGCTGGCTGTTGCCAAAACAACACTAATACTGTAGCAGTCGGCATACATCACTCGCACTCACACAAGTGAAACATATATACAGAAAAAAAAACCTCTTTCTTTGTCATTGTGATGCTCCAATGGATGGATCATCGCGCAGTGGTCGATAAAATAGGAAAAAAAGTCAATACTTCAATCTCGAATAATCGAATAAAATGAGGAAAATTGCCGTAAAATAATTGATATTTCATTGAGAAGATATGTCGACATATCTTTTTTTTATAAATATTCTTGTTAAGATAAGTCGACATATCTTGAACGAAAACGGAGTGTCAACAAAATTGAGACTTATCTCATTTTCTTTTCATCAATAAAATTGTTGCAAATTGTTTTTGGACCAAATCCTTCCGTAGAATGATGTACCATAACCTTATCTATCAATTCCCATTGATAACTCATTTTCGCAAAAATTCGACTTATCCTAGTTTACCTCTTCACCACAGAATTCCAATGCAATCAATAATGAAATAAGCATAAAATGAATTGGGAGTAATCATTTGGATGAGCCGAAGGGAGCGGGCTGGAAAATCATGGCCTCTTGAATCACATTTACTTCCAGAAGAACCGGTGGTGAAAGGTGGAGAGCGTTATCTTTTTCATCCAGACGATCCGAGTTCAAAACCAACGAGATTCTTTTTTTTTAACTTTTCAGATTAATTGAAAGTTAAAAAAAGATCAATCACATTGGATTTGAACTCGGATCGTCCGACTGCAAAAGACAACGCTCTCCACCTTTCGCCACCGGTTCTTATGAAATTTAATGCCATTAATGCATTAATAATTTGCCGAGCCGCTTGCCCTTGGAGCTTCCCCGGCTCATCCGATTGATTAATCTCAATTCATTATCCTAATTTCATTAATAATTCCAATGCAATTATTGATGAAATAAGCATAAAATGAATTGGGAGTAATCATTTGGGTGAGCCGAAGGGGGTGGGCTGGTAAAACATTTACTTTTCATTCGCCTATACTTTTAGAAGAACCAGTGGCGAAAGGTGGAGACCGTTATCTTTTTCATCCAGACGATTCGGGTTCAAAACCAATGAGATCAATTTTTTTTTTAACTTTTCAGATTAATTGAACGTTGAAAAAAATAATCACATTAGATTTGAACTCGGATCCTCCGATTCAAAAAGACAACGCTCTTCATCTTTTGCCACCGGTCTGTTCAAAATTAAACACTTTCATTCATTATTTGAATGCAGAGATGAGAGAGCGTTTCATCACACACTAAAATCTAGCTCTTTCTGTTTCATTCGCACAGCTGATTTTCCTCGTGGCTTCTCTCGTAGAATAAGCGAGATAGAACAAATTTATATATTCTTTTTTTTCTTAGTTTCCAAGGAAAGCTGTGAGGAAAGTCAGCTGTGCAAATGAGACGGAGAGAGTTGCATTGCAGTGTCTGAAACGCTCTCATGTCGTGTAGCTCAATGCGATACTCGATGAGCATCGCATGAGCGACACAAGCTGCTCGCTCTCTCGATCTGGGAAACTAAGCGAGATAGAGTAATTTTGCAAGTGATCTCTCATTTCCATTTTTTAAAATGAAAAATAAAAGATCCCTTACAAAATTACCCTATCTCGCTTAGTTTCCGAGTTGATTCAGAATGAAAGTTGCCGACGCCAAAAAAATTCATCGATATTTGTGGAGATTTTTTAAAAAAGAAATCTCGGAAACTAAGCGAGATACAGCAAAATGTCTAGAGAGTCATTTTTTTATCTTACCAAGATAAAAAAAATGATGTCTTGTAATTCTGCTCTATGTCGCTTAGTTTCCGAGAATTTTTCTTTCAAAAAATCTCCACAAAAATTGATAATTTTTTTTGCCATCGGCAAATTTCTGTCTGAATTAACTCGAAAACTAAACGAGATAGGGTAATTTTGCAAGGGATCTTTTATTATTATTTCAAATAATAAGAATGAAGGATCATTTTCACAATTACTTTATCTCGCTTAGTTTCTGAGATGATTTTTAATTAATATTTTTTTATTTTTTTTCTAATGAAAGAAAAACAAACAAGCAGGAGCTTCACCCCATGTGTATTTTCGTAAATTTCAACCCTCGTTATTTACTCCATAATGTCTTTACTATTACAAAATTTATTACAAAAAACATTTAATATTATGCCAATACAATTGGCATGAAGCTTCCGAATGGAACTTTTTACTCTTCATTTTTCATAAATTTGAAGTGATACCAGGATGAATACGGTCTCACTTATTTAGCAAAGATCATCTACTTTCTAATGATGAAATGATACATACTAGTGACCTTAAAAAAAATTGAAAAAAATTTGAATTTCTGAAGAAAAAAGAAATTTCATCATTCTTGTAGAAGAATCCTTTGAAAAATCTGAAATTTTTGAGATTGGTGATGGTTATCTAAATTCATCTTTCAAGCTCAACTTGGATATGGTCAGACAAGCAATTCCGTGCATATACGCTCATTGCATGGAATAATTTTTCAAAAATATCTCAGGAGCTGTTCGGTCGATTACGTTGAAATTTAATATCGAAATTCGCACTCATAAAATGTACAAACACACGAAATTTGAAGTCTCTAACTCAAATATTTTTTAAGTTATCGCGATAACCGTGATTTTTCAAAAATCACAGAAAAAAAAATAATAAAAAAAGTAAATATGAGAGCACTGGTCACCCTTGAGGTTTAATGTGCGCCCTATCCGTGCGCATCTCCTCGCGGAGGATAGACGCTGCAAATTGATTTTTCGCTAAGAAAACTCGAAAAAACGATTTTTTGATGATTCACTTTTTCTCGAGAACCATTGAACCGATTTAGCTGAAATCCAATAGCAAAGTTGGCACTCATAAGATGTATAAACACACCAAATTTGAAGTCTCTAGCTCAAATATATTTTAAGTTATCGCAATAACCACGATTTTTCAAAAATCATAGTAAAAAAAATATAAAAAATAAATAAAAATCGAAGCCCTGGTCACCCTTGGTGTTTAATGTGCGCCTCATCCGCGCGCATCTCCTCGCGGAGAATAGACGCTGTAAATTGATTTTTTGCTGAGAAAAGTCTAAAAAACGATTTTTTGACAATTCGCTTTTTCTCGAGAACCATTGAACCGATTTAGCTGAAATTTTGCAGAGAGCATTGCGCTCACGTAGTGAATATTCCCTCAAAATTTCATATCGATACATGCAGCTGTTTCCGCATAAAGTGATGAAACGTGTCATCACACACATACATACACACAGACATGTGAAAAAAATATTTTTTCCGACATTTGAGATCATTTGTAGTCATAATCCGATGAAATCTCAAATTCGAAAAAAATGACGATTACAATGCTTCCATTCGGAAGCAAAAATAAACAAATTTAGAATGAGAGAGAGAATAATACTCTCTCTCTCTCTTTCACCCTCTTTCGTTGAAGGGAAATGTGTTCGTGGTAGAAGGGGATCTAAGCTCCGCTTATTTCTCCCACTCACACATTTCTCTTCTACTCTGTGTCCCTATTGGGTACACTTCAACCCTGAATAATTCAGCAGGGGTGCTTCAGATCGAAAAGTCGCAAAGGACTTTTCGATTCAGAATTCCATCCTGAACCTAAGTTTAAAGGGTCGACTAGTAGTCCTGGGACACCTTGTATATATTCCAGTTCAATTGATGAATAGATCCATATTGATCATGAGCAATAAAAACGCCTCGAAGAACATCAAGTCTATAGAGCAAAAGGGAAAAATGCTAGTGTCCAATTTTGATGAAATAGTTATGAATAGTAATGAAGTCAGGAAGAAACGTCATGGCGATTTATTACCTAAATACAGTGTGCGTAATTTTATGCAGACTTTCAAATTGTGGTACAGCGTTGCCAGCTTGGGGGTTTTCCCCCAAATTTGGGGGGACATTTTTTCAGGGGAATTTTTAGGGGAAAAATTTTCAGAGACACAGTCGAACGAACATTTCACTGATAATTTTTTCAGTATTTGTCTCTGTATTTTTTCTTTAAATTTTGTCAATAACCAGAGAATGACAGAATGCCGAAAGCGGGTAAAGTTTCTGCAAGTTGTGCTCAAGAATATACAAAAAAGTGGGAAAGAGAGGTTGAACTTAGAGGTATGTAATGAGTATTTGTATTAATTTCATCATAATTTGTGATTATGTGTAATTATCTTCATCGAATCGGAAGGTATTAGTGAGGTTAAGTATATATAGTATATAAACACATTGTAAGTAAGGTTAAGTACCCACTAGCTGCTCAGGCAGTAGTAGTAGCTTACTCAAGTAATTGTAGATCTATATGTATGAATAATTCATGGATATAGATAGACAAATACGTGAAAGGAGCAGTGATTAGTTCCTGGAAGGCTACTGGGTACTCAATCTTATAAAAAAAATTTGTACTGCCCAGGATTTCCTACAAAATTCACAGGAAAGCTGTCATGAAAGTGTTCAATGAAAATAAGTAATTTAGGTAATAGTAGTAAGTGCACATCCCAGCGAGACAGCGTGTACCCCCTCCACTCCCCCACTGGCGCCAGTGCAGTCGTGCAGCCTGGACCCAAATGTCTGGGTCCAGATAAAGATCTCGGGAAAAAGGGGGGTGGGGCTTGTTGGGAAAAGAAAACTTGGGATTTGGAAAATTTTTAATTTATTCCGAATTCCGCAGGAATAAGACACAGGTTTATTAAATGAATAAATTCAGAAATTAGAAAAGTCCAGATATTTATTAGGTAATTTGTTATTTATCGAATTCACCAATTTCAAAATAATTAAACAAATTATAGAATTCGCTAATTCCTAGGGAATTTTGATTCAGCAAATTACCTCTATAAGACTAGGTCAGAGTCATTATTTCTAATAAATTCCTAATAACGAGAGAAGAATCAATCTCGTGAATAAATACTTCTCTGACCGAAAAACTAATAATGATAATATATCCACCGTCGGTAAAATCAAATTCTGTGAATCAGTCTTTCTCTTAAGGTGGGCTTATGAGGAAGAGTGTGTATAAAAATTAAGGTACCGACCCTCTATGGGAAGGGCCTGCGGGCCACATACTATACATAATATATTCCAATTGTCTTTTTGAGATATCCGAAATCCATTCAACAGTTAAATTCCAACCGATATGGAAGTATGAAATTTCAAATCTAATTATGGGTTCAATGAAAATTATGAGATGTTTTAGCAAATTAATAATATTCCCGAAATGATACAGTGCTGTATTCACCCATATGAACATTCATTCACACACAGGCACATACCACTATGTCAAATGATTCATCACGTCAAAGAGACAGTCAGCTCTCTTTAGTTGTAGATTTTACTGAATTTTCCTGAATTCTAAATTGGAGAAAAGAAAATGCATGATAAAAAAAATTGAATTAACTTTTACATTCTCCGAAATATTTGGAGAACCTCTAAATATTTTTCATGAAAATCCATAGGATCTGTTTTGAAAAAAGGAATATTTCAGGGTCTTACCATTTACTGTGTGTTAATAGTTAGAACTTTGAAGTTGAATATTCCATTGATTATGTGGTAACTATTTTCCAAAATTTCCCATGACAATTGGAGGTAACATGAATAATTGTTTCACACAATTGGAAGGGAACCTACTGATCACATGAAATCTCATACACGCAACTTGAGCCTAGTTCAATATCAATAGCCGGGGATGAAAAAACCGGGTGAAATTTAGATTTAAAAACAATTTTGAATCATAAAACGGAATGAAACTTCATTCAAGGAACAAGAATACCAATTTAGCATAAATATTCAATCACAATTAATTAAATCACACATTCATGCCAACGATTCAAATCTTCGGGGGAGAAACCATATTTAAATATTCGGAATTCACATTTTGAAAAAGAATAAATATTCGAAAATTCATTTCTTCAATACCCTCACATCATACGATACTGCCTGTATATATTTAAACATTTATTGCACATATTGGATAGTGCAGCACACACATGTACAACTATGCTAAATGATCAGTCACGTCTAAGCAGCGGTCAGCTGATTCCCTAGTCAATCGTAGATTTCAGTAAATTTGTCAGTCTTCAGAATGAGAAAAAAATGACTGGTAAAGAAATGTTGAATTAACTTCCAATTGCTCCAAAATATTTGGAGAATACCTAAATATTTCCCGTATGAATTTATAGGTGTGCTTTGGAAAAAAACATCTCACTGAATGTCACTGAGTTTCGAGGTTTCACTATTTACCCTGTGTTGATGATTAGAACATTGGAGCTCGAATATTGGGTTGATTATGAGGTGAAAATTCTTCAAATTTCCTACAAAAATCGAATATAATATAAGTATTTATCTTACAAAATTTGAAGGAAACCCACCGATGACATGGAATCTCATGGAACTCCCGTAAACCTTGTTCAATATCCACATCTTAACCATCTGAGGCTGATTTTAGTTTCCCCACCCCACGACCGGCCATTCACGACATGAAGTGGTACCCATATAAGTTCAGAGCATACTCCACGCTCATTGGTTAGCCCCACTCTAGGAGCCGCATCACGGGTTACTCCGGATTCAGTCTCAGAGGGTTAAGAAAGGATAATGGGTGAAATTTTGAAGCAAGGATAATTTAGAATGATTATAAAAGAGAATGAAAATTTATTTGTGGAACAAAAATAGCAATTGAACATAAGAATCCAATTATGAGTGTTCAGTTAACTAATCTTGTGCGTGTTCCTCCAGTACCTTCTTGAATTCACTTCAATGTTTCTGATTGTATTTGTTGTACCAATCATAGTTTTTCCACTGAATCCACACATTATATCTTCTGAAATAAATTCACGATTCCGTATTATATCATTTTCCACTTGCAAAGAATTCTTCGAATGGAGCTCGCAAATACGATAAAAATTACGAGAAACTTTGAAAGATTCAATCAAGTGAAAAATAATGAATTGTCTCCTCTAAGTTACCCTGAAGGAATCTATATTAGAACTATGAGAATTGAATTTCGTATAACGAGAACCAACAGTTCATACTCATGTTCGCTATTTGATAGTTATACTTGAAGTTAATGAAATTCGTTGTTGACAGAATGAGAACAGCTTGTTTTTTACTAAAATAGTCAATAACAATATGTTATAAACATATGTGACCGTCTTGTCTTACAATGTTTCCCAGTTCCACGCTACGAAAATTCTCTCAAGGCAATTCTTCTTCTACAATGCATTCCAATATAATTCTCAATGCGTTTTGATCGAAAATTTTTGTGTCAAAAATACGCTCCGATAATTTATAGAGATTGAACATGAACTGATTGACTTGATCCTAGTATATAAAATGAAAATTATTCGCTAAAGTTTTAAAGTTTCAGAATCATAATTTTCTTTTAATCTTTTCCATTCAATATTGATTGAAATAATAAATCAATTCCCGGTCTCAAGAAAAAATGATGCAACGCCATCCTAGTTCACAATGGTTGTTCAAAAATAGAAATTAGAAGAAGACAACGTTCTGACATTACACTCAAGTGAACATTTGTTAGTATTTGAAAATCATCCTCGCCACAGATTCCTACGTGACATTTCCCAGATTCTAACATGAACCTGTTTCAAGGTATCATGCCCACCCAAGTAATGTAGGATTTTCCAAATTTTTTTCAACTGGAGGGGGAATGAGTATATAGAGGAAAGAGTCTTCTCGTTTTATCAGTTTCCCTCTGACACCTCACAACAAACATGGATCCTCATTCATATGGCATGTCTGTTCATAGAATAACCGTGGATTTCGTTAGTATACAGCGTTTAGAAGGACGAACTCCACCATCACCACAAATTTCAGACAGCATTCATGACGTAGACAATCGTGATAATTCATCAATTGACTATCGTTTAGAATCAGCAAGGCTTGCTAGCTATGAAAACTGGCTAGTGCCATACTTAGATCCAGCTAAATTGGCAGCTGCTGGATTTTTCTTCACGGGTGAAGCTGATCGCGTTCAATGTTTTGAATGTGGGATTGAGATTTTTGAATGGGTTGATGGGGATAATCCGAACTCTGATCATCAACGTTGGCGACCGATCTGTAAATTTGTACGTAAATTGCCATGTGGTAATGTACCAATTGGCGTTGATCCTGATACAGTACCAATACCACCACCAAGGGATAGATGTGGCAATTATGGGGAAGACTACAGGCTTAGTGCCTCACCAGATTTCCGATTTTCGAATGCACCTACACTCAGCAGTTTGGGCTTGACTGACCCAAAGAGCGACAAGTATCCAGAATACGTTGGCTATGAATCAGAATTGAGGACATTTCATAATCCACCAAAATCTGAAGAACAATTAACTGACGATGGGAGAATATGTAAAATCTGCTACAATGAAGAATTGGGGATTGTATTTTTACCCTGCCGACACATGGTTGCATGTGTTAAATGTGCACTTGGTATGAAAACTTGCGCAGTATGCAGAGAAAAAGTCATGAATACCGTTGGTGCTATAATATCTTAGTCCTACGCACTGAATTCCCTATCGCTTTCTAGCAAAATCAAGAACAAACCTGAATTGATATGTGAATAATTGACAATAATTGAAATATGTGGATAAATAATAAATAATTGAAAAATTAAAAGAAGACAACTAAATTAGTAGATTAAAGTTCTTCTGAATATCTGAAAATGACATCACCCATTGATTTAGTCGACTCTAGGTACAATTCCATGTTCTTCAGTGGTAATTGAATATTATTCTTTTCGCATTGCATATTCAAAGTATCAATTCAATCATACCGAACTTAAATAATGATTTCTTAATTTTTTTCTGTTTCGTAATTTCTTAAGTTTGAATTCCAGAATTATCGGTATTATTTGAGCTGCATATGCATTCAATTTACATTGAATTTAAAATATTTTAGATCATGAAGACATGTGTCTTGGGGTATCACTCTTCTGCGCAGAGGCATTTATCAATATGGGAATATAACCCTCATAGTTGTTTATATCATCAGCCCACGGATCAAGGGCCGTGAAGTCATATTTTATCAAATATCCTACGAACTTCCAGAAATAATGGAATTGTTATGTCATGAGTTCTTTTTACCTTCAACGTTCGTCAATCACAAAAATTCACTTAATTCGATTCTTCCTATATTTTGAAGAGTTAAGATAATTAATAATGATTTACATGAATCCTCGATTACTGAGGAGCTGATCAGTTTGACTTGCAATAGAATATGAGATCAAATTGGAGGAGAACAGTCATTGTTGTCATGTCAAATTATTCTGACGTAGAAGAAGGAAGTCTCCTTATTCAAGGAACCTTCAATTGTATGCAGAATATTAGGAGAAACTTGTGTACATGCATTGTTTCCTTCGGCTCTCATGTTTTTCAATTTCTGTATCCTGATAGAATTATTGGGAGGTCCAGTTGCACTGGAATGATTCTCACTCAAGCAGTGCACTCATCTGAGCGTTCTGCAATCTGAGCAAGAGATTTAGAATCTTCTGAATATCTATGCGATCATAAGAGTCTGAGGTCAAGACGTCTGTAGAACTGGCTGATTCCGAATAATTCCTTACTTGTAAATAAATTGCAAAGTCATTTTTCAAATAACGCCAAGCGGTATGAAAATAATATTTAATTCAGAAGTGAGCTTAGAATTGATTGAAAAATTATTCAAAAACCTTTCAAAATTGACTTCTCAGCCGAAATTGCTTCAGAAAGATTCGGAAATGATTCAAATATAATCTCTTATTCGAGAATGAATTTCAAAATGTATTCTAGAATGATAGAAAGAACGTTTGGGAAAATTCTCTTTCGAAACTTTTCATTCAAAATTAGTTCATAAATAATTTTGAAAAAAACTAGTTAAGAATAATTTTTCATTAGAAATCAAAATCAAAAACAAATTGCATTCACAAATAAATTTTAGAATTGATGCACAAATGATTCAAATGTCATTCAAATAAATGTCAAACTTGATTTCGGAGTGCTGAAAAGAAGGTTAAAAAAAATTCCCCTATGAAATTTTTTATTTGAAGTTCATTTAAAAAATATTCCAAAAAATAACACTCGACAGTAATTTCCTCATGTGAAATTTGATTCAGAAAGGATTCATAAACTATGTAAAAATAATTTTGTTCGAAAATAAATTTTAAAATTGCATCGAAAATAATTCAAAGACTATTCAAAAATAATTTACTCGCCGAAATTTCAATTCAAAGTCGATTCGAAAGTAATTCAAAAATCATTTCTCATGCAAAAATAAACTTCAACATTGATTCAAAAATGATTGAAGAAAGAAAAAAATTAAAAATAATTTCTTCTTCGAAAGTTTTATTCAAAATTGATTCTGAAGTACAGAAAAGAACGTTGAAAAAAAAATACATTTCTAAACTTCGTATTCAAAAATGATTTTCAAAAAACTGGTCGAAAAGAATGTTCTTATTCGGAATTTGATTCAGCAGATATTCAAGAATGATTTCTCCTTCGGAAGTTTCATTTAAAAACAATTCTCAAGTGATAAAGAAAAAGAAGTGAAACAAGAATTCTCTTTCGGAAATTCTTATTTGAAATTCTTTCAAAAATAATTTTTCCCAAGCAGGTCGACAGAAATTTTATTATTTGAAATTCGATTCAGACAATACTCAGAAATAATTTTACTTCAAAGTTTTTATTCAAAATTGATTCAGAAGTAATAAAAAGAACGTTCAAAAAACCCTTTGCAAAATTTTCGTTCAAAATAGATGTTTAAAAAACTAGTCAAGAATAATTTTCTTGCTAGGAATTTGATCCAAAAAAGATTCAGAAACCATTAGAAAATAATCGCATTCGAAAAACAATTTTAAAATTCATTCAAAAGTAATTCAAAAACAATTCAGAAACCATTTATTTATCCAAATTTTAGTTAAAACATAATTCAAAAGTAACTCGAAGATAATTTCTGATTCTAAAAAAAATTTCGAAATCGATTCTACAATTATGAAAAGAAACAAACCATTCAAAAAATAATTTTTCATTCGAAACGGAATTTCAACATTGATTCAACAACGCTCTGGAAAAGATAAAACTATTCAAAAATAATTTCTCCTTCGAAAACTTGATTCAAAATTCATTCTGAAGTGCTAGAACAACTGTTCAAAAAAAGACTTCCTTTTCAAAATTGTTCATTCAACATTCATGTAGGATCAATTTTCACAATACTAGTTCAAAGTAATTTCTACATTCGAGATTCGATTTAAAAGAGATTAAAAAATGTTTAAGACTAGTCTTATTCGGAAATGAACTTCAAAATTATTTCAAAAATGATTCAAAAGTAACTCAAAGATATTTTCTCATTCGAAAACGTATTTAAAAACTGATTCTACACTTTCAAAAATAATTTTCCTTAAACTAGTCGCAAAGAATTTTCGCATTCAGAATGTGATTCGGAAAATCATTGAAAATCATTTCCCCTCTGAAAGTTTCATTCACAGTTGATTCAGAAGTGTTAATAAAAAATAGTGAAAAAAGAATCCTCTTTCGAAATCTTGCATTCAAAAATAATGTTTGAAAAACTAGTCAAAAACAATTTTCTCATTTGAAATGTGATTCAGGAAGTACTCAAAAATAATTCTCCTTCAAAATTTCTATTCAAAATTGATTTTTAAAAAACTAGTCAAAAATAATTTTCTTATTTGAAAGCCGATTTAAAAAATATTCAGAAACCATGAGAAAATAATCTTATTCGAAAATCAATTTTAAAATTGATTCGAAAGTGATTCAAAAACGATTCAAAAACCATTTCCTTATATAAATGTTGATTCGAAAATGATATCAAAGTAACTCGAAGATAATTTCCCATTCGCAAACGAATTTTGAAATTGATTCGACAATGATAAAACCATTCTAAAAATAATTTCTCATTGGTCAATGAATTTCAACATTGATTTAACAACGCTCCAGGAAGAAAAAGATATTCAAATATAATTTTTCCTTCGAAAATTTCATTCGAAATTCATTCGTGCTAAAATAAACGTTCAAAGAAGAAAGTCCCTCTTCAGAACTGTTTATTCAACATTCATTTAAGATCAATTTTCTCAATACTAGTCCACAATAATTCTTACATCCGAGATTTGATTCAAAAGAGATTGAAAAGTGTTTAACAGTAGTCTTATTCGGAAACAAAGAAACGTTGAAATTATTTTAAAAATTAATTCAGAAGTAAGTCAAAGATATTTTCTCATTCGAAAATCAATTTCAAAATTGATTGTGCAGTGATAGAAAAAACAAGCCGTTCAAAAATAGATTCTCATTGGAATATAAATTTTAACATTGACTCACAAAATGATCCTGGAAAGAAAGGAAAAATTCGTAAATCACTTCCTCTTCGGAATTTTCATTCAAAATTGATCCTAAATTGATGGAAAGAACGTTCAAATAAAACTCTCCTTCGAAAATTTCAATTCAAAGCTCATTTCAATATAATTTTATAGAAACTAGTATAAGATACTTTTCTATTGTCAATATAAGTCGAAGTTCATGGACAAAGAAGTTCAGATACTAGGTAGAAAAAAATTCTCATTCGAAAATAAATTTCAGGATTGATTCTAGACTAGAGTAAAACGTTAAAAATAATTTTTCATCTTGGAAAAATTTTCAAAATTGAATCATAAATGATTCGGCAGAAAAAAATACAAAAAAAAAAATTTCCATCCAAAGTGCTATTCAAAAGTGATTCGAAAATAATTTAAAAGTAACTTAATGAGCATTTCTCATTTCAAAATGAATTTCAAAATGTATTGATAAAATAAGAAACAAATCAGATAATTTCTCATTCGGAAATGAATTTCAACGTTAATTAGAAAACCATCTAGGAAAGAAAACAATATTCAGAAATAATTTCTCCTTCGAAACTTTTATTCAAAATTTATCCCGAAGTGATAGAAGAGAAGATTTAAGAAAATTCGTTTCCAAAAATATTTATTTAAAATTCTTTCAAAAATCATTTTTCAAAAAATAGTTAAAAATAATTTTCTTATCGGAAACTCAATTCAAAGTCCTTGAAAAACAAATTGAAATACTATATAAAAGAAATTCTCATTAGAAACTAAATTTTACAATTTATTCAAGAATAATTCAAAAACTATTCACAATCAATTTGGATTTAGAAAATTGAGTGAGTTCATATTTTGAAAAATGATTCAAAAAATAGTTTGGATTGACTCATTTGAATATTTTCAGCCTGCTTCAAAATTTCTGTCTTCGAAAGTATAGTTAAGAAATTTTCAATGTGTTCACTAGCTAGAAATTATACACAATCAATTATGATTTTGGAAATTAAGTCTATTTGTGTTTTGCAAACGATTCAAAAATAATTTTGGATACACTCAACTAACCATTTTCTGCTAGTTTAAAATTTTTGTCTACGAAGGTATTTTAAACGGAAAAAATGCATATCTCCATCCAAATGGTTAGGTTGTATTCGCTCAGAATAACGACAAATTTCTCTCATATTATGCACTGATTTTCTTATTAAAGATGGAAATTTTGTTTCGAAAGATAAAAATATTTACCACACAGAAATACAAAATCTTTAGGATTGACAATTGAGAAATTTTCCACAAAAATAATGTCTTACTCTGAATACCTAAAATTTTCAAGTTTGAAAAATAACGCGAATCTAAAATTGACACGGATTTTCCATTCTGAGTAGTTGGAGTATTCTCAACAAAAGAAACAGAGAGTGTAATATTAATAATTGAGAAACATGTGGCTTTTAACAAATTGAGCCAGCTTTCTGAAACAACCGCAAATTTTCACTTTTAATGAATTGAACCTGAAAATACTTTTTCCATTGATTTTTATTCCGTGAATTTCAGATTAGAAAGAGATTTGGATCGTTTGGAACAGCGCGAAGATGTATTCAAAGGACATAGATGAAAATTTCGAAATGAGAAATTCGTTACGATCATCCAAGTGTGATATTGATCCTAATAATTCGGCTCTTCTACGTAAGAGTAATGTTCAAATTTCTGGAATAACCATTTGTTCAAAGAAAAAGAATAAGTACATTATTTCTTTGACACTCAGAGAAGTAAACTCTAACACGAATTAATTACAATATTCTCCGAGGATTTATCTATTGTTGCAAGATAATTTTATAGTACTCCAGTGTTTACATTTTTTGTGACAAACACAGTTTCTCTCTTCCCTTAAGTTAATCCCAATGCAATGAATATATTTCTCTAGGTATTCAATATAGATATCCTCGAAACAAAAATAATTGAATGATTAGTTGAAGGAGAAGAATTCAAAAAAAAATTCAGATGATTGAGGAGATTAGAGAATTCTAAGAAAAGTTGCCAGAGTACTTGGTGGAGCTTCCCTACCTTCAATCTTCTTCCGTTACTCTCGTCACGGCCAAAAAGTTCTGTCAAGCCACAGCTTCCAAAAATTCCCATGGATTAGTTATTTCATCTTCTCCAAAATGTTTGACAATAACATTGCCGAAATTGCGAAGATCAGTACTGCGCAATTCCTCGGCCTCGTATGGCTTCAAATTATCCATGATGATTATCAATGCCTTCTCACTCTATAGAAACTTGTCCAGACTCGCCCAAATATATTAACGTCTAAATCTGCTCTAAATATTCTTTGAGGTTGATGTCTTCAATGTTCAATTTCACTTGACGTTCTTTGAAATCTATTGCAGCCCTTTTTCCATGCCACATGTTTTCTGTGTAACATTTCCCAGGTATGTAGACTCTCCGGCGATGGACCGGCTCTAAGGGTCCATTTCCCCTGGGTGGTGGGAGATTTCCCAGTTTCTTGAAAAACTGGAGGGGAGAACGAGTATAAAGAAAGCTGAGTCTTGGAGCATCTCATCAATGTCTCAAATTGTACAAATGAGAAACACCTACTCGCTACAAAAATCAGACTTGGTAAAACGTTGGAACCTTCTACAAGGAAGAATTCAAGGAGCTAAACAGGACATTCAACAGAGGATTGAAATACTTCAGCTCTGTGCAAAACTAGTAAAGCTTCCAATTGAATAAATATGGATTTGACAAGAATCAACGGTGCTGGGCAGTTCCGTAATGGATATCTACCCAGTGTGAAAATTGGAGATCTTGACAAAAAGAAATTCTTTATTGTCACAAAGATTTGCAAAGCAAATACTCGCAATGGTCCAGCAATCATGGTTGAGCTTGATAATGCTCGAGCCACTTTCCTGCCAAAGAGATCATCTACATTCTTCTTGGAGAATCTGGACCAGTTGGACGCCATGCAAGCTGCTATTGCAGTCGAAGAACATCCAGTTGCAATGCGATCCATTGGAGCTAGATTTAATCAAGTAGAATTCACCCAAGACTTGGAAAAATGGAGGGAGGGCGGAATGCAATCGTAAATTTTTTGAAATAAATATCGAGTCTTTGTAAATTTGAGAAAGATGTAAACTTTTTCGGAAATTTTTCCAAAATTGTAAACCTTCAGTGAAATTATATGAAAAATTTATCTTATAAATGTAATACATACTAATCATGAATAAAAAATTTATGTCTTAGAATTTTTTTCTTCATTTCAATATTATACAACCTACAATCTTCATCATATGTACACTATCAATAACATTACCACCCCAATCATCGTGATGTATAAGACATCGCTTGTAACGGAAAATTTATTGCTCCCCTTTCATTTTGTTTGTTAATTTTCACCAAACTTTATGTACATTGGATGCTGCAGATGTACTTATAAATACCTTCGGCAAAAGTGGTATGTCGTCAGCATCCATCAGTGCAAATTTTCCTCGTTCGAAATATATCCACATGGATCCATCTGATGAACATACAATTTTCTGTGACATCCATTCTTGTAGTAATAGAACATTCTCAACAGCACAGGTCATATTTTTCATATTGCAATGAAAATGACAAACATGAACTGGTACGTCTTTGAATTTTACGCTCAATGGACAATCATCAAAGAATTCATCGAAGTCTGCGAAGCTGAGCAGAGAATCATTGATGGAAAGGCCTCATGAACATACTTTTTTTTCGCAACTTTCTATGTAAACATTATTGGCATTTTTTCATATCATCTGGACATACATTTTCCGCTTGATCATATGGAATATTACCATGATTTCAGGGTATCCCATGGAAATTTCTCTCAAACCATGCATTTGCACTTCGATATTTCACTGGTATTTTGTCCAAATTACGTGGAAGCTTGAAAAACCTTATAGTTGCTTCTTGTACTGATTCGTCTAAAGATATTAAAGCCAACCCTCTCAGAATCAATTCATTGAAGGATCCACAGGATCCTCGCATATCCACCAGCATCTCCATGGTGACTGATGCTTCCCCAGATGGACTGATTGATATTTGAAAAATTTTCCCCACCATTTAAATTAGTTTTCCACACCAGCACGATCGTGTAGAATAATACAGTATGCTATTGTATCAGCTGTGAAACTGTCTTTGGCTCAAATTCTGAGTGAAAATCAATCGGACCAAATTTCAGAACTTCATTTTGTTGAGAAGAATGAGTTACAATGAGCTGCACTTCAATTACAATAAGGCGGACATGTAGTTTTTTTCTAGCAATGGGTTCGCCAACTGATCATGAGACGATAGGTGAAAATTCACGTACATATATTGAATTATTACTCAATTTCGTTACTGAGAATTATCATTCATCAAAATTAAGATTAAAAGTTCGAAAAATGAATCAACGTGACGAGAGTCGGAGAGGCTAACATAAACATAAACAATGATTTCATAAGAAGAAAAGATCTCTGTGTTTTCAGGTATCGATATTTTTCGGGTCGTGGTGACGAATCGTTAGTCTCTCGTAGAGGCTCACCGATGATCTGACGGTCCATCCTCGTGGAATTGAATCAAGTCTTGAATATTAAAGTTAATCCACTGTGTTACGAAGTTATTTGAATCATTCATTTCCAATCAAATATAATATAGAACAACATACCATTTGTTTACCTACATTAATGTTCATATTCTCATGGCGATAATACTGTTAACTCAAAAATAGTTCCGCATCAGCAATTTTTGCAATGATCGAAATAGTTAGCATGGGTCTCTCAATCAGTCCGAAAACCTCAGATGATATATTTAGCTTTCTCTAAGTTCAGTAGCTCTTGTCACTGCCCACTTATGCGTAGTTGTTTGGGGAGAAGCAGAAGATTATCACATAATTCTTCCGATCTATAGCTCATTGAAATAATAGGATCTTTCTGATAAGAGTAGAGAGAGTGTTAAAGAAAAAGGAATCATCAGTGATGAAAATGAAGAAACGGTGGAAAAAAATGAAATTAATGATAAAAATTAAGAGCGTATTGGGAAAAATGGAATGACTGTCTATGAAAATGAAGAAAATATAAAGGTGAATAAACTTTTATTGATAAAGATGGAGGAGAATCAAATCATTAAAAAAATGAAGAATACTGAGAAAATATAGAGTAGAATAAAATTTTTGAGCATAAAGATGGAAAAAATATTGCCATTGATAGGACAATTCTGTCATTAATGAGAGTATCACAAAAAATATTGTCTCTGAGAACAACAGTAGAAGACGAGTGCAAGAATTGTCAGCCTTCTTCAATATTGCTAACAACCTAATTAACTCTCCTGAAATTCTGGAGGAGTTCGGTTTCATCTGCCCATGGTCTGGCCTAAGGAGCAATAGACTGCTGCGAACGTCTCACTCATCCAAAAACTACATTATCAATGGTCCAATTAACAGAATCTCTAGATGAGTCAATGACGTCTGTTAGACAATCGAGTTCTTTAGGGTATCGCTGTCATCTTTCGTCACCAGAGTCAAAACTCATCTCCAGGTTTAATTTGAAATACACCTTAAATGTATACACATACCATCCATTTTTGAAACTCACCTCTTAAACATTTCATGTTGCTGGTTTCATCGTTTCTTACTCTTCTCAGTCGTTTCTTATTTTTCTCTATCTTCTGCTCTCTACGCTTGAATTTTTCATCTTATATATGAGCAAATCATGTTATGGACAAAGTCGATTGGAGGTTATAGTAATAAATAAATAAATTTTGTATTTGATGAAAATATGGAAAGGACTATTGTGTTTGAGAAAAATTGTATCCCCGATGAAGATATTGAGAAGAGTATATGTTTGAAGACAAATTGTATCTCTGATAAAAATATTGGGGAAAGTATCATCTTTAAGGGAAATTGGGTCTCTGAAGAAACTAATGGGAAAAGTATTGCCCTGGAATAGAATTGTATCATTGATAGAAATATTGAAAATGATGAGGAGAGCTTGAGTGAATATTGTTGTGTTTAAAGAAAACCAGAGCTGAAGCTGAGTGTTCTAAAAAATTATAAAAGGACCAGAATAGAAAATGTAAAATCCTAAAATCGTGTGGAAATATAAATCTGCTTGACAGAATTGACTGTGAGAAAATGTTCAGTCCCATTCAACAGAACAATAAAAAAATTAGAATAACAAATTCACACAAATACAATCTAAATTACAAGGAAATTTTTAGTTGAAACTCTAATCTGTGTAACAAGATTGTGATAGTAGAAGAGACATTCGAAATTCCAAATGACGAGATGAATCAAATGAAATATATAATCAAATTGGAAAGAAAGTAGAGATGTTGAATAATGAAAGAGGAAATCATAAATTAAAGAAATTAAAAATGATAACGAATAAGTAAGAACAGATAAAATTGAGTAGGAAAGGTAAATAATTTTGAAACAGGAAGAAAAGAATGGAAATTTGAAAATATAGAAATTGTTAAGAATAGTGAAGCAACCAGCAAGACATTTAAACTGGTCACGGGACCAATCCAGTTGACCAATCCGTTGGCCAAGGAGAGAGCCAGGCGTGAACACTCAAGATTCTCTGGGCATTCTGTATTCAACTCTCACAGCATTCAGAAGCGTTTTCCTGAATTCTAGCTTTATTCTATCGCGAATCTTTTGTATCTCATAATTATCTTTCATTCAATAAATCATTGAAGTGACAAGCAATTAATGTGTTCCTTAATTAATTGTCCCAACCACTTCAATAGGCTGAAGGAAAACTGACAGATATTTTGCATATAAACACGGAAGCAGAATAGAAAATTAAGACTTCGGTAAGATCAGAAGTTCAATCATTTGAACTTTTATATCTAAATATCTAAAAAATTTCGAAAAGGATAATCGTGTTTGGAAAAGAATTGCAAAAAAAAACTTCCATACACTCCAGGAGACTTAATAAATTGGGAATCATTCTGAGCAATAGACAAATTTAAAATGTATTGAAATATAATGAAACCAAAGTTCTTAGATGTTGAATCAATCGTTCTCAAATCTGGAATTTTCAGTGCTGGAGACAAACTTGAGTATCATTTCAAGGAAGACTGCTAAAGAATAATATCTTACATTCGACAGTTAAAAATGAAAAATAACCTTGAAGATGTTGAATTAAGAATTTTATGTTGAAAAATCTTGGGTTTCTGGAAAATCTTCCTTAAATTTCATATATTGAAACTTTAGTTTTATATGCTTCGCGAAAAATAGATTCGGGGAAACTTGCGTTGGAATATATACTATTTTTAATGAGAACGTTTTTGGAAATTATAAATATTTGGTTCTCGTATTGTTGTGGATTTTTTTATGAGATGAGTTTCAAAATTTTCTTGACTATTAAAGCAAAGAAAATTATTTGATAAACTAAAACGATTCTTTTCGTTTGTAGATACGGAAGTATTACTATTCAAGAAATAAAATTTCGAGAACTATCATGAGAATGATACTTGAGTTTGAAAGTTTTCTACATAAAAAATTAAGTACTATTATACGATTTAATTTAAAATTTGGTTGTTCCATAATCTTTCGTTGATATATGAGCATGCTTTGTTCCAATCTAAAAGATGATTTTGCATCATAGAATAGTTTTATGAAAATGGTAATTGGTTATGAGAAAATTTACGTATACTTCAATTATGTATCCAATGCAACATTGAATGTGGTGTTGATTATTTTGAAAAACAATGAAAATTCATACAAAGAAGACGTTCTATCTATCACTCTAAAAACATTGTTAGGAATCAGAATTCATCTTTTTGTACCCAGTGGTTCACATGACTATCAAACATCAATAGACATATATTTGAATTTTAGGACAGCATGATCAACTCTAAAAACATAAAACAAAAACTTCAGTCATTATTACAGTTTCAACAGAGTAAATTTTACTACAAAATATGCTGAGACAGAAACATAATTGCTGAAACATTTTTCATTGACAGAGAGTAAAATCAACAGAAGTTCTTCTAACTTCAAATTCATCTTTCTGCACACTTCAGTTTCCATGATGAAACGGAGAAGAATGGAGCTGTATCGAACTTTTTCATTAATAGTTAATCGATACTGAGAAAAATTTGATTCACGTCAATGAGAGTGTGCTTATATTTTGAAATATGCAGAGCGATCAAGCACTGCCGATAATCAGCTGAGAGAATGCGTCAGATTATCGTGACCATAGTGCTAGCTTCAGAATGGAAAATCATTTAGGAGATGTTAAATCGATAATTCATGATTACTCGATTCAAGAGTCAATTAATTATTTACTTTTGAAACTCTTCCTCAAAGTTTACTTCAGAACCATAGATCATCATCAACGGACAGGCCTGAACTCAAGCTCTCATATAAATGATGCTGAGAACATAGTGAGCTGTAGTATTTCGTCGTTTGAAAGTGATAATGAGCATTAATAGGAGAATGTTATATATTAACTCCAAATGCCAGGAGAGAAATAGAAGAAGATCGTCCATTATTCAGAAGAAAACAACCCAAAGAAATAATCATTATCAACTATTAATCAAAGGGAACGGTAAACTTCATCTCCTAATCAGTATTACCTAAAGATCAAATAGCGAAGAGTTTACAGAAAATCGAATAATATCGGGATCATCGGAAACGTTTTGGTCGTGCTTAGAGCATTTTATATGTCTATAGAATTTGAAACTGCAAAAGATGTTGCGAGACTAACAATTAGATGATTGGAACTCAAAAGCATCGAATTTTAACAACATCATTGAAAGCAAAGTTGAGTGAATATTTATGATGAATAATCTGTCATGATGCAGTGATTTAAGTAGAAATGCTATGTGAAATATTGCGTAACGACTTGAGTGTCCGTGGTCTATATGAAAACTATAATATCAAATTCGAATAAGTATGATAGTAATATCGAGAAATCGTGATTTCATTGTACAAAATAATTTTCAGAAAAATAAGATAAAAATAGGAGAATTAAGAGCGATGAAAAGAATGATTGCTGTAATCGCCTTTTTCTCACAACCCTCCCCTTTTACGATTCCATAGGTTGACTTTTTTCAGTTGCTACATCATATTTGTCCAGGGTCACGAGAAACCATTGAAAACTAGGACCAGTACAGGCGCCCGAATATTCATGGCCCTAGTGTTCTGCTCTTTCACGCTGGGAAAGAAGGCATGCTGGCTCCCTTGCACGGATACTTCCCGCTCAGTAGGTTGATTGAGTACACGAGCGCGGTGGTTACTCAGCCAAGCAGCACTCAATTTTGTTTGTAATGGCTCAGCTTTGTAGATGTCCATGTTCGAAATTTTAATATTCTCAGATAGGAAAGAAATCAAGTGATTAATGCGTTTCTCGAAAATTTGGAAAATCTTAAATTACTTGGTCACAACTGTTCCTTGAAACAAGTCCTTGTTACGGTCTGGAAAATGTCACGTGGGAATCTATGGCGAGGATGGTTTTCAAATACTAACAAATGTTCACTTGAGTGTAATGTCAGAACGTTGTCTTCTTCTAATTTTTATTCTTAAACAAGTATTATGAACTAGGATGGCGTTGCATCATTTTTTCTTGAGACCGGGAATTGATTTATTATTTCAATCAATATTGAATGGAAAAGATTAAAAGAAAATTATGATTCTGAAACTTTAAAACTTTAGCGGTTAATTTTCATTTTATATACTAGGATCGAGTCAATCAGTTCATGTTTAACCTCTATAAATTATTGGAGTGTATTTTTGACACAAAAATTTTTGATCAAAACATATTGAGATTTATAGTGGGATGCGGTGTGGAAGAAGAATTGCCTTGAGAGAATTTTCGGAGTGTGGAACTGGAAAACATTGTAAGACAAGACCGTCACATATGTTTATAACATATTGTTATTGACTATTTTGGTGAAAAACAAGCTGTTCTCATTCTGTCAACAACGAATTTCATTAACTTCAAGTATAACTATCAAATAGTGAACATGAGTATGAACTGTTGGTTCTCGTTATGCGAAATTCAATTCTCATAGTTCTAATATAGATTCCTTCAGGGTAACTTAGAGGAGACAATTCATTATTTTTCACTTGATTGAATCTTTCAAAGTTTCTCGTAATTTTTATCGTATTTGCGAGCTCCATTCGAAGAATTCTTTGCAAGTGGAAAACGATATTGTGCGGGATTGTGGAATTATTTCAGAAGATATAGTGTATGGATTCAGTGGAAAAACTATGATTGGTACAACAAATACAATCAGAAACATTGAAGTGAATTCAAGAAGGTACTGGAGGAACACGCACAAGATTAGTTAACTGAACACTCATAATTGGATTCTTATGTTCAATTGCTATTTTTGTTCCACAAATAAATTTTCATTCTCTTTTATAATCATTCTAAATTATCCTTGCTTCAAAATTTCACCCATTATCCTTTCTTAACCCTCTGAGACTGAATCCGGAGTAACCCGTGATGCGGCTCCTAGAGTGGGGCTAACCAATGAGCGTGGAGTATGCTCTGAACTTATATGGGTACCACTTCATGTCGTGAATGGCCGGTCGTGGGGTGGGGAAACTAAAATCAGCCTCAGATGGTTAAGATGTGGATATTGAACAAGGTTTACGGGAGTTCCATGAGATTCCATGTCATCGGTGGGTTTCCTTCAAATTTTGTAAGATAAATACTTATATTATATTCGATTTTTGTAGGAAATTTGAAGAATTTTCACCTCATAATCAACCCAATATTCGAGCTCCAATGTTCTAATCATCAACACAGGGTAAATAGTGAAACCTCGAAACTCAGTGACATTCAGTGAGATGTTTTTTTCCAAAGCACACCTATAAATTCATACGGGAAATATTTAGGTATTCTCCAAATATTTTGGAGCAATTGGAAGTTAATTCAACATTTCTTTACCAGTCATTTTTTTCTCATTCTGAAGACTGACAAATTTACTGAAATCTACGATTGACTAGGGAATCAGCTGACCGCTGCTTAGACGTGACTGATCATTTAGCATAGTTGTACATGTGTGTGCTGCACTATCCAATATGTGCAATAAATGTTTAAATATATACAGGCAGTATCGTATGATGTGAGGGTATTGAAGAAATGAATTTTCGAATATTTATTCTTTTTCAAAATGTGAATTCCGAATATTTAAATATGGTTTCTCCCCCGAAGATTTGAATCGTTGGCATGAATGTGTGATTTAATTAATTGTGATTGAATATTTATGCTAAATTGGTATTCTTGTTCCTTGAATGAAGTTTCATTCCGTTTTATGATTCAAAATTGTTTTTAAATCTAAATTTCACCCGGTTTTTTCATCCCCGGCTATTGATATTGAACTAGGCTCAAGTTGCGTGTATGAGATTTCATGTGATCAGTAGGTTCCCTTCCAATTGTGTGAAACAATTATTCATGTTACCTCCAATTGTCATGGGAAATTTTGGAAAATAGTTACCACATAATCAATGGAATATTCAACTTCAAAGTTCTAACTATTAACACACAGTAAATGGTAAGACCCTGAAATATTCCTTTTTTCAAAACAGATCCTATGGATTTTCATGAAAAATATTTAGAGGTTCTCCAAATATTTCGGAGAATGTAAAAGTTAATTCAATTTTTTTTATCATGCATTTTCTTTTCTCCAATTTAGAATTCAGGAAAATTCAGTAAAATCTACAACTAAAGAGAGCTGACTGTCTCTTTGACGTGATGAATCATTTGACATAGTGGTATGTGCCTGTGTGTGAATGAATGTTCATATGGGTGAATACAGCACTGTATCATTTCGGGAATATTATTAATTTGCTAAAACATCTCATAATTTTCATTGAACCCATAATTAGATTTGAAATTTCATACTTCCATATCGGTTGGAATTTAACTGTTGAATGGATTTCGGATATCTCAAAAAGACAATTGGAATATATTATGTATAGTATGTGGCCCGCAGGCCCTTCCCATAGAGGGTCGGTACCTTAATTTTTATACACACTCTTCCTCATAAGCCCACCTTAAGAGAAAGACTGATTCACAGAATTTGATTTTACCGACGGTGGATATATTATCATTATTAGTTTTTCGGTCAGAGAAGTATTTATTCACGAGATTGATTCTTCTCTCGTTATTAGGAATTTATTAGAAATAATGACTCTGACCTAGTCTTATAGAGGTAATTTGCTGAATCAAAATTCCCTAGGAATTAGCGAATTCTATAATTTGTTTAATTATTTTGAAATTGGTGAATTCGATAAATAACAAATTACCTAATAAATATCTGGACTTTTCTAATTTCTGAATTTATTCATTTAATAAACCTGTGTCTTATTCCTGCGGAATTCGGAATAAATTAAAAATTTTCCAAATCCCAAGTTTTCTTTTCCCAACAAGCCCCACCCCCCTTTTTCCCGAGATCTTTATCTGGACCCAGACATTTGGGTCCAGGCTGCACGACTGCACTGGCGCCAGTGGGGGAGTGGAGGGGGTACACGCTGTCTCGCTGGGATGTGCACTTACTACTGGTAATATTCATTTCATTCTGAAAAGTGAAATGTGTTCAATGATTATGAGCATGAAGTTTATCTGGTGTAGGACTAAGATTAACTCTTTCACAATTCATCACTTATCATTCTCTAATGACAAAAAATAAACTTTTCCACAATGTCAATTTGTTTCTCACTCTTCATATTATTATTATCTTCAATGAAGAATAGAAATTATACTTTTTCTGTTTCTGCTTGCAAATTCTTCCATGAACTAATTCTTATGATGATGATAAAAATTAGTGTAATGGTTTAATTTTGAAGTGTTTGAAACATTATAAGTTACCACTCATGCTTTCATTATAAATATTGACTGTATTGAAATTGGAAGTTCTATTATTATCAACAGATTGGATTGCACCTGATGCCACCGGACAGTCAGATTTGGCCTATTGTAAATATTGCCGCACAACGTTACGTATGAAAAAAGTGTATAGGAAGTTCCTATAGGACATTCCTATAGGAAAATCGTATAGCTAAGTGTATACATCTGCGTATATGGAATTTGGATATTTCCTATACGAATGGAATTTGTTGTGTTTCTATACGCAAATTAGATTTCATCCGTATAGAAATAAATCGTAAAACTCTAATTTGCATATAGAAAAAGAACAAATTCCAATCGTATAGGAAATATCCGAATTCCATATACGCAGATTGAAACCGTACGGTTATTTTTTCATTTCTAGTCGAGCAAACATTGGAAATGTTGAAAGGACTGGCGGATCCGGGTAGTCCCCCTCCAATCCTACCAGATCTATCCAATCCACTTACCGCACTAACTCTATTTATAAGTAGATTTAAGTTTGTAAATATTCGCGAAAAACTTTTGAAAATTGCTAAAAGTTAATGGCATACCCGCCCACGGCCCCTGTTGCATTAATGCACGCAGATAATTTGTACGTGATGCTATGTACAAAGCAGCCTTAAACATATGTCATTAAATAAAAACGTTTTTTGTACAACCTTGTTTACTTTCTTTACATATTAACTTCAGCACATATTCCTTGTGCACATACGTATTCTGCACATTCGAATATGCTCACAACCTTTAGGGACATAATAATGTGCGCAGTTGGATATTGGGCGCCTATTTCCAAATATTCCACAGCCTGTTAATATTGTCATTGGAAATTGTACATACATGGAATTGTACACTTCATTATCACACACGTTACTGGTAATTCATACACGGCATCTTTTTTGCACTCTATTAATGGAAACCATCAGAATTTGTACATTATGCTTCTCGGATTTTAGCATAATGTATCAAGAACTGTGTCGTTATTGCTCGGAAAACATTTACACTTTCCAATAATTATACATTCACATTCCGTACAATAAAAAGAGCACACAGTATTTAAACACTGCTAGGTTCTGCACATCAATTGAATTTCAACGATTCTGCACAATGTGCAGAATACGGTGAACGATGTGCAGAATACGGTGAACGATGTGCAAAATATGTTGAACGATGTGCAGAATACGTTGGACGATGTGCAGAATACGTTGGACAATGTACATAAGAGCATTTTCAACATATTGCATTGTATAAATAGAATAAGTCTTTAATTTCATGGTCATTCGTCAATGACCAGCCGTGGAGGGGAAGGGGGGGGGGGGTAGTTCTCCACCGGAGCTGGTCTTTTATCAGTGACCTCCGCGGTTTTAGCAGCCGGTTCAATTTATTACTGCACTTGGAACAGGTGCAGTGCCTGGAGAAGGCGTCCGAGGAACTGCTCCATCAGAGATCGGTGCAGATAAAACGCGATCTGATCGCAGCCATGAGCAGACGATGGAGAAGCTCAGCAGCTACAAGGATCTGAACGGTATTTCTAAAGCCGAGATTCTGAATGGGACTCATGGCGATGAGTCTGCAAGGCTAGTCCTAAGGGTTGGGGGGAGGCGGGAAGTTAATATAAATCTCTGGAGCAAAACGGTAGAAAGGACGTCCAATAGCAAATTGGTATTTCAAGAAAAATCCCAAACATAGCTTATATTTCGGAGGGATTGGGGAAGGTGTCGTAAAATGGACATTCCAATTGAGCGATTTGAGATAGAGATTCTCCAATAATTTTATTGAAAAGCTGAGAAAATTTTAGGTAAAAGATATATCATAAAATTATTTTTTTCAATTTTTTAAAAAATTTTACTTTTTTGGGAAAGCTTTGAAGGAGTATTCCTGCCGAAAATCGAAAAAATGCATTTTTTCGACGATAGCTCCAAAAAATTGATTGTCTGAGTAGAGAATTTACTAGAAATTACCGTGGAGGCACTAGTTACCGACGGTTAAGGCAATGGTACTGGTTCCCGGACCAATTAGAATTAAATTATTCAAATGAAGAAAAATTTCAATTTTACGAATCAAACAATTTATTTGATTGTTAGTTTAACATTTTGCAAGTATCAAAAATCTGGATTTTTCCAATTAAATATTTATTATTAGTATATTAGTATATTTCCCATTCAGATATTTTTACAAAAATACTGAGCATTGTCTAGTCTAGTGTTTATTGCTCCAGCATGAGCCCAGCTTACTTTGAATATAGCAGCATGGCGCCGCAACACTTGACTATACACAGCGCTCTACTCCGTTTCTCATCTGCCTGATTTTTCTTAGCTATCACACTATCCTTCCTCCTCTTCCCATTCCCCTGCAATTGATGGTGAATGGAGCAATTCAAGGTAATTTTATCATTGAGGATTTTAAATGAAATTATTATTAATTCATAAGAAATATGAACGACAGCGGTTCTCCGGAAAATTCTACTGTATGAGTACGAAACTATTCTCGAGAATATTCCAGATCAGTCATTGAGCATTATAATTGACAATTCCATTGTGAAACTTTTAACCTCAAATCATAGTAGGAATAAACGTTTCTCCATAGGAAAACGTTCACTTGTTTTAAAGAAAGACTGCATTTTTTTCCTCAGATCAACTTCTTTTGATTGAATAGCTCTGAAAATTTTCTGTGAAAACCATGCATAAAATTGGATTATTCAATTTTTCTTGTTTCTTCTCCGAAACGCAACAGTCGGTTTCTTGAGGATATCTTTGATTCTATTCATCCTAGCGAGCTGGCGTGTGCTAATATGAAAGCTCGCATCATCCCTCGCGGATGCTATTAGTCGTATATGAATTCTTTACGATTTCTAATGAAGTTATGAGCATTTTTCTGTAAATTAGTTTTTGCTCCGGAGCTATATCGAAAATCCATTTGTGACTAATAATATCATGGGAACTGATACCAGGTTCTATTTAATTACAACCTCAACTAGCCACGATGAATAGAGCGAAGGGGTTCAGCTTCAGATTCCGGAGAATCTTTCTTTTGTACACAAAAATTAAATTTTTCTATATGGTTCCCATAGAAAAAAGTTCCCTTGCTTTCCAATGGAAAAATGACAGCATAATTTTGCTCATTTCTTATGACTGTCCATTTAACCCCCTGTGGCCATCTTGTCCCGCGATCCACTATGAATATAGTTTACAGGATCTTCAAGAATGATTAGTGCGTTTCAAATGAATCATCCGAGATCTCCAAATTTCACTCTAGTCTAAATGCACCCCTTGAGCCGGACTCACAATGTCTTTATTTCGTAAATTCAATTTTTTTTCTAACCATGAGCTTTTGATTTAATGAATTTCAGCAGTGAAGATTTGCATGCAGGATCAAATATGGATCAAGTTCCACATGAGTCTGATGACGAAGGAAATAACAATGATGATAATGAGCCTGATGAAAATGAAAATGTCGATGATCATGACGCGTTCTTTGCCAATGCATACGAAGGAATGCTAATTCCTGAGCATTTTGTCATCGTAGTACGTGGACGTCAAGAGGGCACTGAAAGATATATATGCGGAAGCTTTTCTTATCATCGTTATCGTCGAGTACGAGACGTCCTCCGATGTTCTGAACGTAAACGTGGGTGCCCTGGAAAAATCAGATTTAATGATGATAACTCAGGTATTCTTGAGAAAATGCATCGCCATCATGCACCTGAAAGATACTTAGTTGAAGTAGTAACTGCAAGGAATTATATTGCTCGATTGGCACTACACAATACATTGACACCTCATGTAATATATGCTAGAGCAATGAGAAGGTAAGTTATTTTGAAAAGAAATTTTGAGAGAAAGAACATTTCTAGTCTTGAAGAAATATATTTTTTGCAAGTGAAATTACTAATCTTTTATAGATATAGATAGTCAATGCTTTTTTGAGACGAACTTTTCATATTCACTTGCATAAAATACATTTCTTGGAGACGAATTTTTTTAAAATCAGTATAATTGGTATCTATTCATGTATTCTATGGGTTTTTTGTTGAATTAAAAGGAATTGGGGAAGGGGAGATGAGGTGGAAGGATACAGGATTTTTTCCGGATGACGGAGTTCATGACAAAATCTGAAAAAATTTGAGCAAGTGCTTTGGAATGTCTGCATTGTTGCTACATTTTTCAAGAATTTTTCGTAAAGGTTTTCACTGCGAAAAAATTTGGATTACTTCTATCTAACTAGTCCGTTTTGCCCTACATTTTTTTTAGGGTGAAGAATTCTTGGGAGAAATCTGAAGACATTGGAAAGATGTTTCATTATGTCTCCATTATTACTGTTACATTTTCTCACAATTTTTCGTGAAGGCTTTCACTCCAAAAAAAAATTGTATTGCTGCAATATGAATCTGTTCATTCCCCAAGCAACAATTTTAATGTGTTCCTCTTCTGTATCCGTCAAACAACAGATTTCCTGATCCAACGAGCTATTGTCTATCCCAAGGTCGATGTGAACATATTGTGTTTAGTGTTCGTGCTCGGAATCGTCCACATATTCCCAATACTTTTGAACCACTTTTACGAAATTACAACTTTACCTCAGATATGTATAGAGGAATGGTTAGAGCTCGTGATAGTTCAACAGCTCACATATTTATTGATAATTTTATGCTAACGCAATTACGAAGCGCTCGAATTTTGCGCATGGACGGGACATTCAAGGTTCCAACTGGTTTTGTTTCAATTTTTCTTTCCCAGTATCATGATTTCCGTTTAATAATTGTTTCTTTCTCGGTATTATAGGTGACACCATTTGCTCCACGTGCTGATCAATTGTTCACGATTCATTTACGAAGAGGAAAGACGGTAAATAAATGTTCTAATTTTGGTCCAGCAATTTTTATAATGCATCGAATTCTGCCTCTACTGAAATTAATTTTCAATGATTAATTAACTCTTTATCCATACGTTTTTAATCCATTGATTTTGATGCTTTTTAAGCGAAAGGTGGTGTAGAATGTAGACCAAGGATTCAGCGGACATGCGTTGGTTTTAGTATTTCATACTATGAAAATTACGCGCAATGGATGGAAATATTGGAGATAGGCTTTTCTGATGATTCCATTTCAGAGATGAGGAAATTTCTCATGGAATTTCTCATGGAAATTTCAGGAGTCATTTTTATGAATTTTGCAAAAATTTTCTTTTTCATGCAAGATTTGAAGATGAAACTCTCCTGTTTTTGAAAACTGTCAGGTTTTTGGAAATATCTCCAGTTCTTTTTATCGTAGCGACCAGTCTTTCGGTTCATCTTGAATGAAAGGTGAGCTCATTTCCCATCGATTCATGTAGCTTGAAAGGAAAATCAACTTTGTAACTATTCATAGGGAAAAAACTGATTTTTACAAAAAGAACTATAAATATTTTAAAAATTGACGGAAAAAAAATGGAACCTCAAATCGATTAAAAATGAGTTGATCTTTTATTCGAGATCGACCCCGGGTCGCTACAACCAACAGAATCGGCGATATCGCTAGGAAAGAGAATTTTTCCATTGGTTGAAGGATTCATGTGTCTCTCTAGTCAACGTAACAGAGAGATACAACAGGGTTTTATACAATGGGCCACTTGCACCGGTTTGGGTTTTTCCTATATAGCAGTTTTTCTCAAGTCTATGCAGATGCGCTGCCGTTTAGAAGAAAAGGTAGAAAGGGGAGGGGCAAGGCTCGGGGAATAGGTGCAAAAACTTTTTGTATCTAGTAATTTAATTTAATTTGACATTCTTCTTTCACATATTACAGGGATATGCAGCTGTGTATGTATTGACGAGAGGACGTACTGAGCAGCTCCACATTGAAATATTTCGTTCGTTAAAAACTTTAGTGCCTACTTTAACAAATACGCTGGAGGCCATCATAACAGACTTTGAAAGAGCACTGTTGAAAGCCATAATAGCTGAATTTCCTCGAGTAAGACGAGTGGGATGTGAATTCCATTACTATCAGGTAGGAATATGGTCACTAGTTATAGTTTCTTAGTTTTCATATAAATAAATTTCGTCGCTTGCCAGAATAATATTATGTAAATGGATGACAATTATTTTATCCAACTATTTTCATAATATTTAGGCACTTTTCCGTCATTGGAGGCGATGTGGTTTATCCGGTGCTCGACAGGAACCCCTGTGGAAGTGCTGGGCTCTCACTAAAGTTCCCCCTGATCTTTGGAATGCTGTCTTAGATATGGTTGTTGATGAAATTGATGAGTTCCCTGAAAATTATTACCAAGGTGGTATCAGATTTGTGCTCTACATGCGGCGTCAATGGAGACCGTTAGCTGAGATTATATTCACGATGAACAGCGCTGTAAGAACCAACAACCTTGCTGAAGCTTTCAATCGGTATATTGTTCAACAGCTCGGAGGCATTCATCCCAATATTTGGACCTTTTTTCTTATGTGTTTCCATGTTATTTTTATATCAATGACATTCAATAAAAGTTCGATTAACAAATAATTAGTGGAAGGTAGGGGAGAATGGACACGAGGGGTGAAATGAACACGTCTTTGGCATTTCATGTTATGAAATTTACTCGAAATGGGTGGAAATATTGGAGATAGATTGTTCCTGATGAATCCATTGGAGAGCGGAGGGGATTTCACAAGGAAATCATTTTTCAGAAGTTTTTTTTTCAATTTTTCAAAAATTCCATTCTTAGCTCAAGTTTTGAAGGTGAAAAATCATTGAAAAATTTGCATCTTGAACCGATTGATTGCAGTGCCCATTTTATTCCAGCTTCCTCTATAAATAATGCAAATTGTAATAAGCCTCCAACTCTGTAATTATATTACTGAATGTACTACAACTTTCCATTTGTTTAGAACTATTGAAAGACACAATGAGGATGACTGAGATTAAATTGAAGGCAGTTCAGAATGGTTTGCGTGTTCGAGTGCAATCACATACTTTTTTGGTAAATGAGGAATTAAGAATTCAAAGCATATTCGACCGATATGCACCACTTCATGTGTTAGTTGTTGACATTTCTCAATTTTGTATTATTAATATTTTCGATAATAGGGGATGTGGAAGTAAATGATGAATGTTAATTGAAGGTTTATATTTCAGTGATAACTTGGCTGCTTATATCAATGAAATGATGGATCGTCATCGTTTGCGATATCTGTGGAAACTAACGTTGCAGATTCAGCGAGAACCATTCAATGAAGATGATTGGATTTTCAACGTAGCTGACCCGAGGGATCTTGAATTATCAAATGGTGAGTCAGCTTGCTCTGAAAATAGATTCATGGGGATTTATAGTATATATCAGGGCATACGCATATATTAGTATCTATTGTCACGTATTTTCCAACCCACGGAAAATTAGAATATTCGTGAAACTCAATAAAATCAAAATCTCAAAATATATTAATCAAATCAAACAACGTTACTTGTTGGGCGCCAGGACGACCTTTCGTCCGAAATCTAAACAAACCAAAAATATAACAATTCAATGCCAGGTGAATATCCGACTAGTCAGCAACAAAAGGATTTTTAAATCCTTTTGACCGCGGAGGCGGCTGGATTCAAACTCACCTGTAAATGGATCGAAAGGAATACAGATTTCAAAAAAAAAAAAAAAAAATAACATTCAATTTTGTTTGGTTATCTTTAATTTCAGAGCAATTATTTTCTCTATGCTCTATTTTAGAAAAATCAAAAATGATATTACATCGATAATAATAAAAAAAATATTTAGTTACTGAATTTAAATTTGGTTCGATAATATCAAAATTTTTAATCAATGTCGGAATATAACAAATAAAATAAAAAAAAATCATTCAAACTCTATACAATTTTATTTGTCAAAAAAAAAATTAAATAATCAGAACTAATTCAAAAGTCTGACAAATTTTACAAACACGACGAACAATAATTAACAACACAATTAGTTTGTCGTTAAAAGAAAATAGTCAAAAAAAATTAAATCACGATTTGAATTAATTCTAATTTCCCGCGACAAGTACCTTAAGGCGCTATAGCCGCATGAACGATCGGCGTCCTTTGAAAATGCGCCTTTATAATTTCCAGCGATAATTGGATTCAATAAAAAAAATTAAATGAAATTAGACGAAACAATCGTCGTTATGAAATATAAAAAAAAAATTAATAATAATAATAATAACCAAAATTATCGCCACAAGAATTATTATTCTTATCGCTGAAAATTTAATGCCGACACTTTAATAAAATAAAATAAAAAACAAATTAAATTAATTTAATCACAAATTTAAATAAATTTTTCCCGACAAAAATTTTCCGAAATTACTTGAACAAAATAAAATAAAATTACGAGAAACGATAATTCCAAATTTAAATTTCATAAAATAAAAAAAAAATCCTAACACGCCACGAAAATTCGTTAATGGCGGTTACCGGCGTCGTGAGACGCTAAAACAAAAATGTCTAACAATTTGCCGAGAATAAAACACACGCTTACCGGAGTGTTGTTGTTCTAGCCTCCAAATTTCAATCTCTCCTTCAATCTCCGGTAATTCTCTCAAGTCCTCGGTAAAAAGGTTATCTCAAAAATCAATTAATTGCAACTTTATTAATTGCTAAATTGCAACTATAATAATGCTGTCTTGCAACGAAAAAATTTTGCACAGCGAAAAAAACACGTCTGTATATTTTGCCACCAAAACGGAAAGTGAGGGAAGACGCCGGCGTGCGTCGAAAATTAGACCACAGGTGGCTCTTCCCTTGATTAATTATCCAATGACGTGAAACCTTTCTTTTATCGCCGGTATTATTTTATTTTTATTCCGGTAATTAACTGAATAATAAAAGAATAAATTTCCTAATTCAACGTCAAAAATGCCGTTAAAGTTTTCCATAAATATATCTTCTTTAAATGTTGTCGCAATTAATTATCCTCGAATTAATTATAAAATTTCAGATGTCCTTGATTTCTTCAGTTTTCCGCCAATCAGCATACAGAGTCCAACGGAAAGCTCCTCCCATCGATTTCCGTTTGCTGAGTCGATAATTTCCTGGACAGCTCCCTGCGATCCTTGTCCATCTGCAGGCGCCTCCTCCCGACGTGAAGTAGAACTCCGGCAAACGCGGGAAATATTAAAGGCGGAAAAGAAATCAATTAAAAATAAAAAAAAATAATTATCGTTTCTCGTTTCTTTGACTGTCCGTTCTGGTGGATAATAATTTACTCATTTTCATCGCGATACCGGTCTACAAAAAAATAACAATTGTAACGCAAATATGGCGTTACACTATATATTGAATCATCAAACTTCCAATTCAATTATTACCCAGATTAAATTCAGTTTAATTTCGTTACAGGACTGCTTGATGACCATATCGCTGATGCGAATCGACCAAGAATGCCTAATGCTCAAGTAAGAGCCAATGATCGAGGAGAGCTCCACGGCCGAAGGGAACCCAACGTTCAGGGACAACCTAGAGGTCAGCGAGCGCCCGATGCTGGTAGAGGGAGAGGGAGAAGGGAAAGGGACTATGGAAGACCCTACTAACGTGGAAAAAGAGACCTAAAGCTACGAAAATGGTAATTACCAAAATCTCTCTTGGATTCTGAAATGTTAAAAATAACCTGACGTAGGGGAAACCGGGGCAGAATGGACTTGTGGGTCAAAATAATTCGGAACTTTTTTTCGCGAGTGAAAGAGTCTGCTAATCCTTTTTTAAAAATTCACCAACAATTTTTGCAAATTTTTAATGATTTTTCCATCGACTTCGTTACTCCGAAAAAATTCCTGCATCATGTTTCCATAGAGGTCCATTCGGCCTCAGTCTCCCCTACCTAACACTTAGAATATTCGCTCTTTCTTCAAGATTTGATTATGCAGAGATTACTTCACGAATATCTCCGAAACGAATGATTTTAGAGAAACATTCCGAGAGCTCTTTCTCTTGTGGAGAATCATATTCTCTACAAGAAAGTTTTTTTTGTAAAATTCTCCTTAATCCAACATTTTCGAGATGTCAAAAAAATCATCGACATGACCATAATCAAATTACGAAAATTAATTTTCCAGCACTTGCACTACGCGTGTGCATGGGACTATAACAGCTACTAGTATAACCAGCGGCACCATCAACAGCAGAACCAGTGCCTTCAAAGCCGCAGCTATCACCTCGAACACGTCCGTCAATGTCAACCTTCTTGCACCAGCACCAGGAGGCCCTCGGCAAAATGAAGACAGTCGACTACGTCATGCTCTACCTGCCCATCTGTCTGCACGACGACAGGACCATTTTCAAGTGCGTCCGTCACGATGGCCTCAACGTGGAGATCACCATCATCGTCCAGAAGCAGCAAAAGCCAACCTAGAGTGTCTCTTTCTTAAAACGTTCTTCTCAATAAGATTATGAATTGCCTGCAGTTGATGTGCATCAACAAAAACGACTTGGGCCCTTGTTGTGCTCGCAAAGCAGTGTTCCCGGACTTTAGAAACGAAACTATGTCATCGGGGCCGTAAAATTATAGTGAAGACCTGAAAATTATATGTACATAGTACATAGGCCGCGAATATTCAAAATAAGGGCGATTTTGAAAAGAACAAATGAGTTAATCCTATAGTAAATAATTATTTAATTATTTAATTAGAGTGAGTGAACCAGTATTGGAATTCGTACAGTGATCGAACGATTTAACGTATTTATCCTGGAAGGAAGTAATAATCCAGTGAAATATCATTTTTCTAATCATCAAAGAACAATAGAATGTTTATTAACTGAAATAAGAGCCTATAAAACTGTTGAATAAGGGGGGTGGGGATAAAATATAGAATCTATTGCGTGTTTCCTTTTTCTTCATCGATGGTGTTGTCAATAAAATAAATGGAAGAAAACCCACATTTGCCCATTCATTCATCGAGCAGTGGTCATTATCAAATCAGTCAGAAATTTGATATAGTTGATCTTCATTGCAGTGATGGATTTTGAGTTAAGATATAAATTGATTGAGTTGGTGAGAGGAAGGGCCATTCTTTGGCAAGATCGTCGAATACCGCTCAACCAAGACACAGAGTCTATTGGGCAGGACATAAGCAATAAGCTCAGTGGGCATCCGAATTTCAATGAGTCTTATTTTCGTTAATATTTATTAAATAAAAATATAGCTATTTTTTATAATGAAAATTTGGCAATGAATATTTTTTTTATTTTTTCCATTTTTCTCCTTCCAATAATTTCTAGTTAGGGTCACACGACCAATAGATGGACACTGACCAGAAAATGGACGGTTTCTATTATCGATGATTTTCATGAATAAATAAATGATTTTATACTTTTCACGCCAATTCCTGATTATTACATTCATATAGATTCATAAACTATTTATTACATTACCAATTGATCGAAATTTAAAATCATACCGCTTTAAATATGCAACTGTCCATCTGTTGGAGGTTTAAGTTATGTTCTAGTTTTTCCTTGATTTTCTTTAATTATTTCTACATTATTCAAGTTTAATTGATTTTTAGTCAATTCACTGTATATATTTCTGTACATCATTCTTTTCTGCAATTTTCTAACGTGATTGTCAATTTCATATGAATTAATAAAGTCTAATATTTCCATAACCGTCCATCTATTGCTCATGTTACCCTAATTCTCTACCCAGACAATCAATTTATTGGCGGGAAAGGGGGAAAAAATTAATGAAGGATCTATCGCAATACTAAGAAATTCTGTCTAATTACAGGCACCTGGTATCATTATCAGTTTCAATTACTAGCGAAGGGCTTCAAGGTTGCCAAATCTTTTCGCTGTTCAAATATGGGAACAGGTCTGCAACATGATGATTTACTGAATTTCTCACTCCATCATTCCTCAGTGAAAATGGAAGATGGATATGAATTAATTATAGTCGTTATTTCTTAATAAAATAAATATTATAATGGATTCTTGAAGTTATTTCTTAACAATTGTGAGTAATTAAGAAATTAATATTATTAATATTTTATTTCAATTTTTTTCATCATTTAGAATTCAAATTTACCGCGCTATTAGGTAGGTTGTGGTCTGGGGAATCAAGCAGTTGTGATCGTAACCTCAAGAATAATAAGTTTCAAGGGGAGTCCGTCGGGAGTCGTCAAGCGGAACAGTCGCTCGGCTGTTCCGTTAAAGAGGCATCTATCACAACAACCGTACATGCCTCATTCTACATCTTGTCTCTATCTCTCTTTTCTATTTCTTTTCTCTAATTCAAGTTTCTTTTCAAATTGACGCTCCGATAATTAATAGTAGTTAAAAAACTACCGACGGGCTCACATAGTGAGTTGAAGTATCAGAAATCGACCATCTGATTGCGAAAGAAGAATTAAGAATATAAAGTGAAAAAAAAATGTGCAATTGATTATGATCTCATCGAAAATGAACAAGGTTGGTTCCCTTCTTCAGCCGGAACCTGAGTTTTGTGTTATTCCATAGTGAAATTATATCATATTGAGCAAAGAACAGAACGATTCATCAAGAATCTCCAAAGTTGGTTTTTTCGTTTCCTTCTTCAGCGAGAAGCCAATTTTTGTGATTTTCCAAAATGGATTGGGTTACTACGAGGAATGTGTTTGCGAATTTTATTCGATACCTTTAAGGCTGAGGTCATCGCTTTGGGTTCTGTGAATAGATTCTGAAGGAACAATGGGTATGACCATGTAAACAAAGTTAATCCCCAAGAATTTCGCTCCAAATGTGAAAATAACTCACGAGTAAAGATCTTCAGAAACGAGAGAAAAGAAATAATACCCCCTGTTGAGGGGAAAATTGATTGAAATTGAGCAGCTAAGATCTGTTAAGGATTGGAAAGAAAAGAAGATAAAAACATTCATTAAATCTGATATAAATTGAAATTTGTTTTTCTTTTTTCTTATATTGCGTATCATTCTTTATACGATTAAATTACTGTTTTGATTATTAAAAATGTTGAAATTAATATTAATCACAATTTAAATGAGTTGAAGATCTCGTTTGAAGATCGAAAAAATCAATGGTATTGGTGATGTCTCCGGTTCTGTTATCCATAGCGACCTGGAGCTCATCTCAAATGAAGGGTGAGCGCATTTCTCATCAATTTATGTAGTTCAAATTGTTTTTTCAATCAATTTTTCAAATATTCATCGGTCATTTTCTAAAAATCAGTTTTGTTCTGTAAGTACTTGAAAATATTGATATTTATCTTTTCAAATCCTATAAATCGAGTGGAAATGAGCTCATTCTTCATTAAAGATTAGCCCCAAATCGCTACGATCTGGGTTTTGGTGGAATATCTCCCAATCTAAGAGAAATAGAGCGATTTCAGTGAGAACCTCTTTTGCAGAAAAAAAGCAGGCCTACAAAAAAAGGCTCTTGATATTTCCCGTAAACCACCTCCTTTTTAAGATATTTGCAGAAAAATCTACACTGAGAGGATTTTTTCCTACGAGCATGATTATTCCTCAAAACTGAAAATGAACTATTCCAAATCGATGAAGGCACCTAGAATTATAACAAAAACAGCTAAATTATAGTTATGTGTACTATCTAATAGCTATACTTGATAAAAATTCGTTTGCTTTAATATATTTCATAGTCAAGGTCTTTCCTGTTATATTTTTAGTTCCACACTCCGAAAAATTCTCTCAGTGTACAAGGTATTTTTTTTTATCACAAAAGTCAACATGTATGAAAAAAGTGGATAGGAAGTTCCTATAGGACATTCCTATAAGAAAATCGTATAGCGAAGCGTATACATCTGCGTACATGGATTTCTCATATTTCCTATACGATTGGAATTGGTTGTGTTTCTATACGCAAATTAGAGATTAATCTAATTTGCGTATAGAAACACAACAACTTCCATTCGTATAGGAAATATCCGAATTTCATATACGCAGATGTATACGCTTCGCTATACGATTTTCCTATAGGAATGTCCTATAGGAACTTCCTATACACTTTTTTTCATACGTGAAGTTCCATTTCTCATTCCAAATATTTGAAAAATATCCAAGTTTCGGAGAATTCAAAGAGATAGAGAAATTTTCACAGGTGCTTTTTTTGTGAAGAAAAATGAGAGCTAAGAAAGGTTCTTATGAAAATTTCTCTACTTTCCACAGACTTGGAAATAATTTGGAAAATGTGGATTTCCTAGAGAAATTAAATTTCACCGTTTTTTAAAAGGCTTTTTTCTTCTCTACAAAAAAAAGTTCTCCACACAAATTTCTCTACTTCCCTCAGATTCCGAGATAATTTCAAAAGAAAGGCATGACAATTGAATCAACTTTCTCATTGCATCAAATTGCTTCATTTTCACATCAAATTTTACTTCAAATAAGTCCAATCATTTTTTTTTCAGTTTGTTACTTCTAGTGGAACTCCTGAAGGAAATTGACGTTTTTTTCATCAATCTCCGTTCATCAACTGACGCTGCCAGCAGAACTTTATTTCAAGATAAATTCATCATCGAGAAGGAAAAATGGACGAATTTTTTTCTAAATTACAGGTGAATTATTGAAAAAGGCGAGAATATCATGCCTGAGAATATTAAGGGGAGACTGGCTTGCCCCCCATATACTGTTACGTTCGCAAAAATTCGCGAGCGTACTAACTTTGTTATAAGGATAATGATAGATAAGAATGAGATTCCCATTACATTTGTGACATAGCGGAGGACAAAAATTACTAATTAATCATAGTCATGAGCACGAATACAAACAAACAAACAATATCGATCATACGGAAAAGGCAGATTACGCCAAGAATTTTTTTTTTCATTCATATATTATTATTATTATCATTGTTTTAAGAATACTATTGGATTTATATTAAGAGTTTAAACAAGTTGCTATTATCGACAACAGATAAAAGCAACTTCCCCCACTATGGAGATGTTACGTATTGATCTGCGTGATCATACGTACTTTTCAATAATAATCAAGAATAACTAATAATTCAGTCGAAAAGGCCCACAATTCCAATGTCTGGACCTTTCATAATTTGGTATGCGAAAACGTCAGGTGCAACTAGTGCGAGAGATAGAGAATTCTTTAAATTTGTTCTTTGTGCTTCACATTGATCAAGGCGGATGCGATGGTACAACTGTGTCATTTGTGTTCGAATGTGTCTTTCTGTGTGAATTATTTTAGCATTAACGTACTGTAGCAAATCAATATTTTCAACGTCTATTGCTTTATTAGTTGGAAATGAGTTCCCTGGCCCTGCCTCTAGTATATATAGTTTTGGTAATTCAGTTTGGGTCAAAAGGTATCCACAGTACTTTGTATTGGATTTTTTTTCTAATGAGAAGGCATATTCTGGTGTTGAAACAATGTAGAGTTCAGAATCGATGTCAGTAGCAGGCCATTTTGTGGCTGAACCCCTATATAAGATAGTGTATTTTTCAAAAGCACAGTTTCCATCAGGAAATGGAGACCAGTATGCTTGAGTTCCCAGTGAATCCATGCATTTCCCTGTTCTGAAGTCACATTTTGCACCGGATTTCAATATTAATTTGTCGCTATTGATATCTACAGAAGCGGAATAACTAGTGTAATAAATTTCTACAGATGCTTCCACTATGACATCCTCCCAAGTAGTCGCTGCCTCGCTGTACTGGGCTCCTTTACAGGACCCGTCTATAGCAGTTTTTCCAGCTAACATGACTGTTCTTTTGTTTGTGGTATTTTTCACTAATCCTACCATTTCGGCTCTACTTGATAAGAAAAGTGCCCCGGTTTCGTGTAGACGCTGGCAGTCTTTGTGGTCGAGATCTAAGAAATATCGCCTTCTTGAATTTTGAACAATAGAAATATGAGAGTGCATTCCACAGTAAAATATTCTGCGATCTATTTCTATCCGACACTCATCGACAATAACATGTTCGTATTTGTTCAGCTGTATGAGCTCTATATTGACCTCTGTGTAATTCGATTTGGTGTTCGAAAGTTTACATTCTGCGATATCGAGTAAAGAATACGTTGTAATGTTCAAAGAGGACCCGCTACAGTCATAGCCCATAAGTCCCCTAGTTCGAGGTATCAACAGGATTATGCACGTGGCAATTAACACTGCCTTCTTTAGACGCTGCATTGTCTGGAACAAGATGATGAAGATTGTCCTCAAATCACTGCATTGCTATCGACTATACTAATACGTATTCTATCGGCAAAATTCCTAATCTAACATTTAAGAGAGTTTCTATGACTTAAGTATGTATCAGAATTTTCTTAATAATTTATCTTATTAATAATTACTAAGTTCGATTACGATTGTGACAAGCGGAGTTTTATTTTGTGAATTTTTTGTTACCATTAATTATGGCATTTTCATTATGAAGAGCTCCTCTTTTATGAAGAGAGAGATGAGAGAAGAAGAAAAAAAAATTTATAGAATTTTACTATCAATTCCAACTTCTTGAGGCAATCCTGAGGATATGGCATGGTAATGCTCTTTAAATTTTCAATTTAGTATCGTATCGATTATGTCATGGTACTGATTGCACATCCGTTAATCGCGTGAAGAGTTGCCTTAAATAATTTGAGTTCTCTTAACGCTTATTATAGAGATCCAAGGAATTAAAATGATGAGTGAAATGTTTATAAATTATTTTCTATATGTTCTATAGACTCTATTATTGTATGTAAATAAATGATTATTGTGTAAATTGTCTTGACCTGTATCATAAGGATCAGGCCTAATTTCTTCCTCATCGCTCGACTCTATTTCAATTCTCATTTTCTCTTTGAATTTGTTAACTTCTGGACTACTATCTTCTTCTAAAATGAATAATTTTTTTATGTCAATAACGTGAATGTTTGCACTATTAATTTCTTCTATTTCTGTTTGAGACGACTCTTCAGGCGAAATGTTACGAGATAATGCATCAGCGTTTGCGTTTACCAACCCTGGCTTATACACTACCCTATAGTCAAAATCCTGCATATTTAATCTCCATCTAACTACTCTTGAATTTGGGGAAGAAATTGAATTTAGCCATGTTAATGGTCTATGATCTGTGACTAATGTAAATTTTCTCCCGTATATGTACGGACGAAAATATTGAACTGAATATATAATAGCTAACATTTCTTTCTCGATAGTGGAATAATTTGTTTCGGCTTTATTCAATACTCTAGATATGTAAGCAATAGGAAGATCCTTACCGATGTCACCTTGACTGAGGATTCCTGCTATGCCGACATTACTTGCGTCTGTGGTTATTATGAATTCTTTAGTGAAATCTGGGTACTGTAAGATGGGAGATTTGCACAAAATATCCCTCAACTCAGTAAAAGCTTGATTCTGATCATTACCCCAATTGAATTTAACGTCTTTATGTAAGAGATTAGTCAGTGGTTTTGCAATTTTTGCATAATTAGGAATAAAACGTCTGTAGTAACCTGTCAGTCCAAGGAATTGTCGAATGTTCTTTTGATTAGTGGGTCTAGGAAAATTTTTAACAGCTTCTAATTTTTTTGGATCAGGTTGAACACCATCAGTTGATATAATATGACCTAAATAATTGATAGATTTGCAAAGAAAATGACATTTATCAGGCTCGAGTTGTAATCCTGCTTTCCTAAGTCTTTCTGATAATCTGGTAAATTTTTCTACGTTTTCTTCTAATGTTTCGGAATATAATACTATGTCATCCATGTAAACAAAAATTTCTTTTCCTTGAAGTCCTATTAAAACTTTATCCATCATTCGTTGGAATGTTGGTGGAGCATTTTTAAGCCCAAATGGCATTCTAGTAAATTCATAATGTTGATATGGAGTTGAAAAAGCTGTTTTGTGAATATCATCTGGATGAATGGGTATTTGATGAAATCCACTTGCTAAATCAAAAGTAGAAAAATATTTTGCGTTTCCTAATTGATCTAAAATTTCGCTAATGTTGGGGAGTGGATATGCATCCCCTATAGTTTTTTCGTTTAGGCTTCTGTAGTCTATTACCATTCTCATTCGTTTGTTCCCCTGTGAATCTTCCTTTTTTGGAACGACCCACACAGGTGAGCTGCATGGAGATTCAGAAGGGCGTATTATTCCCCTTTCTTCTAATTCCGCGCATTGCTTTAAAATTTCGTCTTTATGTTTAGGAGGAAATCGGTATTGTCTTTTGAAAACTGGAGCGTCATCTACTGTATTAATTCGGTGAAAAATAGAATTTGTACAACCGAGGGGTTCATCTTTCAATACGAACAGGTCCTGGTTGTTTTCAATAAGTTTATTTAGTACTTGTCTTTCTTCGATTGAAATTTCGTCAGTATGAATTGATTCTTTTATGATATTAGCTCTTTCTGGGGTCAATTTGTCAGCTGTGATTGTATTAATATTAGTTGTATTTGTTAATGAATAGCATTGTAATGGTTCCGATGATAAATGATTGATTGTTGCCGCGTTTGGGCTTTGTTCAAGTATATAATTAATTCTAGTGACCTTAGAATTTTTCTCGTAAGGTAAAATAAAGTTGGAGTCTACGTTCGACTGCCTATTAAGTAGTGCCTCGTTAGTGAGTTCTTTGTGTATTAAGTTTTCATTGGTCTCATCGGAAATATTTTGTGCATTTTCTTCATCATTTTCAGTTTTGGCGTTGAGCCAGCAGCATTGACCCATTTTGACAATTGGTGTAGGGATGTGAATATCCTGATCTGACTTGTTGTGAGCTCGAATATAAGTATAACCTCCGAAATTTGCTTCTAAACCTCCAGTTAAAGTAATTTCTTCTGAAATGCGGAAATCTGGTATAATACCGGCATTTAGTGAATCTTGAGTTAATCTAATTAGAAAGGCGCGAGTAGAATGTTTCGATATTAATTGATGTTCGTCATAATGAATTTCAACAATTACGTCTTTAAATGAAAAAGTTCGATGTTCGTAGGAAAGTGTTGCTTTATATTCATCAAAAAAATTTGCACCGATTATTCCTCCGTAAATAATAGGAAAGTCGGCTTTTACTACGTCAAACTTTACAGGATAATTATGAATTTGAAGGACTGTACTTCCTATTGTAGCCGTGCGGCTGTCTGTAATTCCCGTTAAATAAATTATATCGTTATGATCGATAATTTTACTCGAATTCAAAATGCTCTCTTTTATTAAATTTACTTCAGCTCCACTGTCAATCATAATCATAGTAGAAGTACATAATTCTTTAGAACTGAGAGTAAAAGATGGGATTTTAGATTCTAGTAAATTTATTGACGCGACGTTGACGGGTTTTGTTGCAGTGGTTGCTGATTCATTTGAGCACTCTGTTGTGCTTGTCTCGGGTGATTGTTCAACGGGATTTCGCTCGTTGCATTCCCCAGGGACCCATTGGAATTCACCTCGGGGCAAGATTCGTTTTTTGATGCAATGATAGACTCTCTTTTTGACCAAATGTTACATAAGTTTCGGCATTCACTTAGGTCGTGACCCCGACGGCGACAGTATTCACAAAATTTATTTGGATCATAATCAGCTGAAAGACTTCGGCCTATTGGCTGATTAGGATTATTATTCGAATTAATTTGATTATTATTACCGTTGCGAGAGTATGAATGGTTGTTATTATAATTGGAATTTCCGAAATTCTGATTCGGGATGGAATTTTGATTATGTTTACCTCGGGAAAAATTGCGATTATTTTGATTAAAGTTCCTATTAGCATTGCCCCCATTAAAAAAATTTCTAGGGTAATTATTCCGATAAGGATTATGAGGAACATTATTATTGTTGTTTCGATTTTGATAATTAGAATTATTTGAACTAAATTGCAAATTTTGAGAAGTATTTTCAGGGACTTGAGAATTTCCGTTATGATTATTAGGGTTACTTTGTGATTGGGAATTCGAGACATTAGAATTATTAGTGCCTTGTGGTGGCTGACGTTTTTTCGATCGATTAAAATTACTTGATTCTGAATTTTCAAAATTTTGAGGAGACTCTAATGTTTGGGTGATTCCAATAAATCTAGCAGAATCACCAAATCTTTGTAAATCTAGTTGAGCAGTTTTATAGACTTCAGTGGCGGCCTTATAAGCTTGAGATAATGTATTGTGAGGTTTAGCTAGACATTGAATTCTCAAAGTAGGCGGTAATCCGTTCATGAATGAATTGATAGCATCATTTTCTATTCTTAGTGCATCTAATTGGGTGAAGCCGGGTCTTTCGCGAATTTCAGCGTTGATAATGTCAAGATAAAGCGTTTGAACACGATTTACATAGCTTGCAACATGCTCATTAGCCTCTATCATTATGCCTTGCAGAGCAGCTTTGTATTGGTTAGCAGTACACAATGGATCGAAGAGATCACGCAATTTAGACTCTAGATCAGAAATCGATAGATATTCCATATTTTCTACAGCAATTCTAGCTATCCCCTCAAATTTTGAACGTAATAATTCTAAAAATATTGGCATTGCTTGATGACTCATCATAGCACAAGCCCTTTCACAAGTTCTAATAAATTGAGAAACCGACATATTGTTTCCATTGAATTTTGGCACATAATATAAAGCGTCTTTAACTGATATGTGAGGTATGTGATATTCTGTACGGGGGATTCTAAAATTTTCTGGCCCACTATATTCGTCATGGCTTGTATTAGCATCTGGCATTTGTTTAACCTTATTCAACTCATCTCTTATTTTTATGATTTCGGATGTTAAATCTCTCATCATTTCCTCAACAGAATTTGACGTTTGTTTAGGGTCTTCTGACTGTTGGTTACTAGTGTTTGGTGAATTTTGGCTTTCCTGATTTTCATCGCGTGGTGTGCTACCTGAATTTGTATTGTTATTGCCTTGTAATTCGCGTACATTATTTTGAAGGTCTTGATTGTGACTGTGTAATTCTTGAATAAGTTTAGCTTGCTCATCAATGAGTTTCAATTTTTCTGCTAATTGTTCATTAAGAAGTCGCGCTTCTTCTAGAGTTGGGGATTCCATAATGAAAATTTAGTAATAATGAGTTGAGAAAAAAAAAGGAATAAAATTAATGATGATAAATTGTATATATATAAAAAAACTTTTTATATGTACTTGAAGTAGTTCAAAACAAAAAAAAAATTTAAGTCAAAGGTGAATTGAAATCAACTTGATTCTATGTTGTTGGAGACAATGGAAAGAATTTAATGATAATAATAAAAAAAAATTTTATTTCAATTTATTCAAGAGAGGAAAATAAATTTTATTTATGGATAAACGATTTAAATACTCATCGGCTAATTGATGGTCTATGAACCTAATTGATTGTAAGTATATAAAAAAAATTTCTCAAGAGTGGGATGATGGAATGTCCAAAAAAAAAAAAATTTTTAAGGAAAATTTAAAATTGAACCGATCAAAAAAAATTTTAAATTGGAATAATAGGAAGTACAAAAAAAAAATTTTGAAAATTTGAATAGTTGAGTGTTCAAAAAAAAAAAAAAATTTTGAATTGGAATCGTAGGATGTCCAAAAAAAATTTTAACTAAAATAATTGAATGTCGGAAAAAAGATTTAAATTAGAATCGTTGGATGTCCCAAAAAAAAATTTTAAATAAAATTTTCAAAAATGAAATAATTGGATGTCAAAAAAAAAATTTTTAATTGGAATAATTTAAAACCCAAAAAAAGAATTCAAAAATGAAAAATTCCAAATTGGAATAATTGAAGGTTCAAACAAAAAAAAATTGAAATTGGAATAATCGATTATTCATGAGACAACTAACGCCTTCAGGTGATATGTAATTATTGAATATTCATAGGTAAAAACTTTCAAATCAAGTAAAATGAAAAATTCAAGAGTAAGTCACAATGAAGATTTGAGTATATTGAAATTTCCCAATTAGAGCGAATGTAATGAGCACTTATTTGACACGTTTGTAATGAAACTTTTAATTACCTCGCATTGAGTGTTATTTTGTTATGCAAAATTGCTAATGTGTAGTGAATTTGATTGTAAAAAAAAATATAAATGATCATGAGGAAAAAGAACACGATTGTAACGAAACATTGAAACACCCCACACTTAGCACCATTTTGTTACACAAAATTGCTAAAGTGTGGCCAATTTAAATTGTATAAAGAAAAAAAAATGAAAAAAAGAACAAGGCACGGTTGCAACACAGTTGGAACGAAACTTTCGATTACCCCACACTTAGCACCATTTTGTTATACAAAATTGCTAAAGTGTGGCCAATTTAATTGCAAAAAATGAGAAGAAATAATGAAAAAACTAAATTGTAGTAAAAATGATTCTAATAAAAAAAATTGATGGGGAGAGGCGTTGATAGCACGGTTAGCACGAAAATCTGATATACCCCACACTTAGCACCATTTTGTTACGTATAAGAATTGACTCGAGATGATTTATTCCGAGAAAAATCCCCAAAATATAATTCAATCCCGATTAATTCCCATTTACGTTAAAGTTTCTCTACTTTTTGGAATATCAATCGACTTCCGGGGCTAGAGAGTCAGAAAATTTCGTTACTCACCGTGTTACTGATGTCCAGAGCACGTTGGGCTTCCTGTCGCAGATAGTCACTGCACGATAATTGTTCTTTACGGTTTTCTTAATTAGTTCGAATTCTTTTGTTCACTTTTCTGTCACTGTGTTTATTTGCCTTGATTTCACCTTCACTATAATAAAGAATAATATGGATTCACAAAATTATCACTGTTTGATTTAAAATTCTGCCTTCGACTCTATTATGAGATTCTGACGGATAAAGGTGTACATAGACGATTTGATTATGATTTAATGATAGAAAGCGAGTTTTATGTATTTTTCTATTTTGATTGAAAGGATAGAGTGATCAACCGCACCGTTATCTGCGGTGTTGATCGGGTTTTTATAGAATGGTCAACCGCACCGTTATCTGCGGTGTTGACCAGGTAATATTTAAGGCCGGATAGGTTGAGGGAGGAAAGAGTAGTCAACCGCACCGTTATCTGCGGTGTTGACCAGGTTTTTATAGAATAGTCAACCGCACCGTTATCTGCGGTGTTGACCAGGTTTTTATAGAATAGTCAACCGCACCGTTATCTGCGGTGTTGACCAGGTAATGTTTAAGGCCGAATAGGTTGAGGGAGGAAAGAGTAGTCAACCGCACCGTTATCTGCGGTGTTGACCAGGTTAAATTTTTATGGCTCTGAAAAGGAAGAAATAATTGATTAATAAAAAAAACTCGGTTTCACTCAAATGATTTTAAATTTATTCAAATAAATTGATTTGTTTCTATCAACGCGAGGCTTCGTCAGATCTCAGAATAAAGAGGGAAAATTGTTTCGTTCGGTTTAATTCGGTCGAGAGAAAATATTTCACTTGATAATAAAAATCAGAATTGATTAATTGAAAATTATTTGGATTTAAAAAAACTTCGATAATAAAAAAAATTCTAAGTTGTAATTTAATAAAAATATTCTAAGTTCCGATTGACAGAAAAATTCTAAGTTCCGATTGAGTAAAAATATTCTAAGTTCCACTTCAATAAAAATTTTCTAAGTGTCGATCGACTGAAAATTTTCTAAGTCCCGATTCACTGAAAATATTCTAAGTCCAAACTGAGTAAAATTATTCTAAGTCCCGAGTGAGTCACCGCGACCGCGTCCGGAGGAGGAGGTCTTTACCAGTTGAAGTTGAGCGATGAACTGACTGAACGAGCCTCGCGCATCTAGGTACATGGACAATTTGGCGGCTTGAGCCGGTAGGGTGGGAGTACAATAAGTGGGGATGCGCTGTGAGTTTCTGGCGCAACTAGGTGGCTGGTGGTGACTGAGCTGGTGGGGAGCGCCTTTCTTCTACCCTTGTGCTGTAGCCTGTCCATGCGCTGAGGCGTATATATGTATCTTAGGCTATAGTACTTTCACAATAATGATTATTACATTAAAAATACAATTTTGTTGTTTTCTTATTTTTAACCTGATTTTTGACATGATAATGTATTGTTTTTAATGATTCTAAACAATTTCAAAGTTGATTTTTCAGTCTTCGGAAATGGCTTCCTTTTTAGGTCCTGATGTGTACCTTATAAACCGATTTTGTCAAATCCCCTTGAAAGTGGGACAAATTGACAATTTTCTATATTTGAACTTATTTTTGGCTAAATGAACGAATTTTAGTATCAAAAGTTGTAAATTATTTTTTTATAAACAATTGATTGTTAATAACTTTGTTAGTTAACAATATCTGGAATCGTGCTATAGTGCATCTGAAAGGCCATTGAATTTAATGATTTTTAGCGTCGGATTCAAGTCTTTAACTTTTACAGTTTCGGAGTTATTTATATTTAAAGTCGGATGACCTTGAAAGTGCTATTTGTTAATAACTTGCAAAATAATTACTTTAAAAATATAAACTCAATTGCGTCTGGAAGAGACTATTTTTATCTATTTTTCAAACTTGGTTTCATCTTCCTAAGTTAATAACTTTTGTTGTTATTCAATTGTTAATTTAAGTCCAAAAATGGTTTTGCATAAATTTTGGTTTTTCTTAAATTTTCTTTTATGAACTTTTAGTTTGAATTATTTGATGATTTCACAAATGGAAATTATGCCTTAATATTGATTATTATAAAAGTTATTGATTTTTGAATATTTGCTGTGTATTTTGTATATCTATATATATGTGAATAAATTTAAATGTTGAATAACTTTGTTGGTATTGGTTTTATCGTTTTCATTTCTGGAGGTTATATTCTTCTGATGTGATTATCTTTGCATTCTATAGGTTTTAATAATTCTCTAATGATTTTTCATGTAAATTGTTTATAACAAATTATTGTAAATATTAACTTTTGTCAAATTTTCTTAGCGCATTGTGTAGCTTGTATTTTTTCATTAATTTTAGTACTAGTTTGGTTTCTTAATCATCATAATTTTGGAAGCTATGAATTTTTGAAAGTTCAGAAATAAAAAGTTTGAATGTATGTGTGTGTATATGTTATAAAATTCATATCTCGGTTAATTATGAATATTAAGAGTTGATTTTCAGTATACTCCAATATCTCGATGTCAACTACATTTTAGGTCTATTTTCGTATTTTTACAATGAGTTTTTACATAAATTGTTTATAACAAATTGTGTTGCAAATTGATTTTTCAATTGTTTTCCTTCTGGAATCGTTAGTTCAAATTATTTAACGAATTTTAGCATCGGAATCGTTTCTTGATCTTAATATTCAAAAGAGTTATGATTTTTCAAAAGTTTGACATAGAGTTATGAGAGTCACTGGTGGGGGAAGTTTTGTCCACAGCGTGTGGCTGCGCGCACCTACTCAGTGAAGGTCGCTGAAGGCCGGCACGGTCAATACTTTTCCGTTGGCCTTTAAACATGTATATCTTTGTTTCTATTAACAGAAATTTGTTGTAAATTGGTATTTGAACATTTTTAATGATATTTTACTTGTTTTTGACAATTTTGTTCGTTTTGCTAGATTTGTTAACATACTTTATTGATGGACTTTTCAGATTTTTCAATGAATTTTAATGTTTTTCTTTCTGATTTTATTGACTTTCAACTTTTAGTGTACTTTCATGTATTATTGACCTTTTTCAGGGTAAATTGGTCCAGACATTGGAATTGTGGGCCTTTTCGACTGAATTATTAGTTATTCTTGATTATTATTGAAAAGTACGTATGATCACGCAGATCAATACGTAACAATACAATAGACCTCCGAAGCAAAGTGACTGTAGAATTTTTTTCTCATGAAAAGACTATTAAAAATTCTCGAAAAATTAGGGAAGGTACTGCAACATGTCTCTATCGTTGCTGATTTTTTTATATTTTTTTAGTAAAGGCCTTCAGCCTTAAAGAGACGGCTACTATAGCCGAACAACCAAAAAGTTTCTTCTAACAAAATCAGAAATTAAACCCCCTATCACGGGATTATGCAGTATTCTTCAAAAAGAACAATGCACAAGCTGGTGGTGGGGGAATTAGTTTGAAAATTTGTTTTGACTATATTATTCTTCCTGAATTGACAGTCAATGAATGAAAAAAACAAAACATTATCGACTTAGTCAATTTGTTTTGTTTCTTTTTGAGATAAGTGCTCGTCATTAATTTCACATTCGCATTTCGTTGGGGTTTCGGGTTGCTTCTTCTTTTTTCCGTCAGTAATATTGGATTTTATTGAAAGTGATAGATTGAGGAGACGGTGAGTGGAAATAATATGATAGAATTTATAGAAAAAAAAAATTTTCGATAAAATTTTTGAAAATTGATTGGAAAATGCAATCGCTTGCGAAACTTTTAAATGCATTTATTTAACATAATTTATTTCAGAAAATTGAGTTACCTATCCAATAATATCGTTTGAAAAATTATATCTCAAGAATTCTCATCAAGTGGTCCATTTTGTCCCAGCCTCTTATTGGCAGTATGTATTTTGCAACTTTCCCAACTATATTTATTAATCTTTCAACATTTTTATCGAAAATTTCAGTTTCTTTAATTAGAATTTGTTATCTATTGGGCCACATACTTCATTAATAATTGTTAGTGGTGCTGAATTAATGATTTTTCTAATTGGAAATGTCGCTATGCAAAATATAATTAATGAATTTTTACGTATGACTTTTCAACAGGGTGAATCGTCTGGTAGATAGTTATTTTTCTAAGAATCTCAATAGAGCGATTGGGAAGTGATATCTGATCAAATTGCCATGCTTCAAATTGAATTTTTTTTTAAATAAATATTCTGTTTTCCAGATAATTGAACTATGGAGGTGCAGAGAGCTGATGCTATTGAACAAGTGGAGAAAGTAGTAGGAAACTGGACACACGTACTAGGTGTCGAAAGAACTGAAGCAGGAGCTGTTATTTACCGTGGGGTGCTTCGTATCATCAACAACAATGTAAAATAGGAATCCAAATGACAACGCAAACGCAAATCTTGAACTGCCTGCGAACGATGGTGCAACCATCTCAGTAGAAAATCTTTTTCTCGTACCAGGAAAACTACCAAATTCAGTGAGATATATTTGTGGAAACTGGGACTACTACCGAGATTTCCGGCTCAAGGGTATTCTTCGTTGTACACAAAAAGATATTGTGCAATGTAGTGCTGTCATCAAATTCACATTAAATAGAGAGGCTAAACTTGAGATACCACACGAAAACCATCGTCCTAAAGCATATCTCTTGGAAGAGGTTGCTATGATTCAATTCGTTCGGGAAAAGGCTGTGAAAACTCCTGACAGTTATGAGAAAATTTGGCAAGATGCGCTAATCTATTATCCCCATGCTACCACTTACGCATCTGCTCGTAGATGCAAGGCATTGGTAGCTGCAGCACGCAGTGCGAATCAACCTCCAGTTCCAAATAACATTCAGGATCTGGAACGGAGTTTGCCACAGTATCGTTTTACTCGATCTATTTTTAAGAAGCTAGTAACTATCAACAATATAACAGCGCTGATATTCATCGGCGATGTCATGGTACCAAGACTCAACGCTGCGCAATCATTGTTAATAAGTGGCAATTTCAAAATACCGCTATTCAAACCTGGTATGAAGCATCTTCTGGTTTTGGACATTTTCAATGAAATTGCCGGTGCAGCTGTAACATTCGTGGTAATGCAGGAACGCAGTCAAGAACTGTACACAGCCATTTTTCAGGCGATAAAAGAATGAGCACCAAGATTGTCTCAACATTTGCGTAAAATAGCTTCACACGGAGAAAGCCAGCTCGTGGCAGCCTTACAGATTGAGTTTCCCAATGTCCCTATACAGACCAATGCATTTTACTTTTTGGAATCTCTCACGCGATTTTGGATTGGTCATAATCTGAAAGAAGCACCTCTGGATGTTTTATTACAATGTTGGGCACTTCCAAGTATTCCAGCAAGACATTGGAATGCTGCTTTCGATGTAATTGGAAGGGGATTGGATGATTTACTGGAACGTTATCCCACTGCTCAACATTTCGGAGCAGATCTAAGAACACAGCTGAAGGATCAAGCAGCTCTCATTGGGTTAGAAAATCCACCCCTAAAAATTACTAGCTTTGCACAATACGAGTCGTTAAACATCAACAGAACACTGGCTTCTGTTGAAGGTGAACTGTGGGATTTATTTGGTAATTAATCATTCGTTTCCATTATTAATTATTATCATAGTGATATTTTTCTGCTATTTTAATGATTAAATTAAAATCGGGGAAACCGGAACAAAATGGAGCCCTTAGTCGAAATGATTTACGATTTTTTTTCGGTGTGACGGAGTTTGGGAAAAAACTTTGGAAGATGCTGCAACATGTATACTTTGTACTTGAATATTTTCAAACTTTTATGGAAAAGTCTTCACCCCGAAAAAAATCGTGAATTATTTGACTCGGGGGTCCATTTTGTCCTTGTTCCCCCTCCATTGAGAAAAAAAATATTCTATTCTAAAATAAATTTACTGTATGTAAATGGTTATTTCGATTTCTTTCCAATCGAGAAAATCTTGTTGTCAACTAATTTCTTTTTCAGTTTCATAAAATATTGATTTGTAGGTAGAATATCCATAGTTCTATCAAATCTTTCAAATTATTTCTAAATGGATCCGATAACACATTTAATGTATTAAGTGTAAGAAAATATTATTTTACGACATATGCCAAAATGAAGGTTTGGTGGCGAAATTTACATGATATTTCATCTGCATATACATTTAATGTATTAAGTATAAGAAAATATTATTTTTTTTTTTAATTATATTATAAATATATATATATATATATTATATATAATAAAGAAAAAATATTTTTTTTCCAATAAAATAATTTGCCGAAGGAAGGTCAGTGTGGGATTTTATATGATTTTCATCACATAAATATATATATATTATATATAGTAAAGAAAAAATATATTTTTTTTTTTTTTTGAAAATATTTTCAGTGATTTTCCTGTATAATGCTTGAAAATATACCCAAATTATACCCAAAAAGTACTGTTATTTTGGGTATATTTGTGAATTTTCCCTACCCAATTTATACCGTCTTTTTTCAAATCTAATTTTAGTTTAATTGGTACTTCTGTACTACAAGGAACATTAAACGATTATAAAGTAACACTTATAGAGGGAAATAACAAGAAGAAAAATCGAGCAAGCTGCGTGGATTGAACCCAGGACCTTTAGATTCGTAGTCTGCTGCTCTGCAACTGAGCTGCTGAGTGATTCGATATTCTCAAATCAAATTTTAATCGTCACAATTTTATCGCCGATAGGAGACTCAGATATGAGAAAAATGGACCATGGAGTATATCGTCGCTTTTTTTGGAACAAAAGGGCGTAAATCCTATGTATAAGTATAGAACTTGTGCCTCTTTGTTTCTATGGCGACGATATTCATACAGATTAATTGAACGGACCAATTCATATTCATTCATTTTTTTGATCACTCATTGTTTTCAATAGAAAAATTTCACATTTCTCGATTTGAAAATTAACGATATTCTGATTTTAGTAGTGAAGGAAAGAAAGCAATGGTGTTTCGCTGGAATAATTTGGGTATGAAAATTTCACGAATATACTGAAAATATTCGTATTATTTGAGTATGATTTGGGTATGATCTGAAAATTATACCGAAATCCTACCCAGTGTCTACTATACCGAAATTCTACCCAAAAGATACTCAAAAAATCGGTATAGATGAATTTGCTAGGGTTGGGTTGATTTTAAACGAAAGGTGAGCTCATTTCCCATTGATTCATGTGGTTGAAGAAAAATTATCAATTTTTCAATTACTTACAGGGCAAAAACTGATTTTCAGAAATTGGCTGATAAGTATTTAAAGAATTTGAAAAAAAAACTTTGGGCCACATAAATCGATAAGAAATGAGCTCACCTTCCATTTGAGATCAACTGCAGGTCTCTACGACCAACAGATCTGGAGCTATCGTTGAAAAAATGCATTTTTTCGATTTTCGGCAGGGAATACTCCTTCAAAGCTTTCCCAAAAAAGTAAAATTTTTTAAAAAATTGAAAAAAATAATGTTGTGATATATCTTTTACTTGAAATTTTCTCAGCTTTTCAATAAAATTATTGGAGAATCTCTATCTCAAATCGCTCAATTGAAATGTCCATTTTACAACACCTTCCAAAATCCCTCCGAAATATAAGCTATGTTTGGGATTTTTTTTGAAATGCCAATTTTTATTGGACGTCCCTTCTACCATTTTGCTCCAGAGATTTATATTAACTCCCCTCCTCCCGCCAACCCTTAGGAGTAGCCTTGCAGACTCATCGCTATGAGTCCCATTCAGAATCTCGGCTTTAGAAATACCGTTCAGATCCTTGTAGCTGCTGAGCTTCTTCATCGTCTGCTCCATGGCCGCGATCAGATCGCGTTTTATCTGCACCGAACTCTGATGGAGCAGTTCCTCGTACGCCTTCTCCAGGCACTGCACCTGTTCCAAGTGCAGTAATAAATTGAACCGGCAGCTAAAACCGCGGAGGTCACTGATAAAAGACCAGCTCCGGTGGAGAACTACCCCCCCCTTCCCCTCCACGGCTGGTCATTGACGAATGACCATGAAATTAAAGACTTATTCTAATTATACAATGCAATATGTTGAAAATGCTCTTATGCACATTGTCCAACGTATTCTGCACATCGTCCAGCGTATTCTGCACATCGTTCAACATATTTTGCACAACGTTCACCGTATTCTGCACATTGTTTACCGTATTCTGCACATTGTACAAGGTATTCTGCACATTGTGCAGAATCGTTGAAATTCAATTGATGTGCAGAACTTAGCAGTGTTTAAATACTGTGTGCTCTTTTAATTGTACGGAATGTGAATGTATAATTATTGAAAAGTGTAAATGTTTTCCGAGCAATAACGACATAGTTCTTGATACATTATGCTAAAATCCGAGAAGCATAATGTACAAATTCTGATGGTTTCCATTAATAGAGTGCAAAAAAGATGTCGTGTATGAATTACAAGTAACGTGTGTGATAATGAAGTGTACAATTCCATGTATGTGGGGCATTCCACGCTATTTCGATCACTTCTCGGACTTTTTTTTTTGATTTTTTTCATTTTTTGATATGTTGTGGAGATGCTCAAGACAAGTCATTTCCCACAAGAAAAAAAAAAAAAAAATTTTTTTGAAAATTTTACGACCATTTTCATTTTTGAAAAAACGCGGTTTTTGCCCATTTCTCTCCAGCTTTGAAGGCTCGTATCTCGGTAACTATCGGTTATATTAAAAAATAGAAACAATACTTTTTTGTGGCAAAAGAGTACGGGAATTCATTAAAAAATTTCCATTTGTCTAAATGTAATATTTCTATTTATTATTAACAATTGAAATAAAAAAAATGATGGCAACTAGAGAATGCGTGCTCCTAAAAATCTAGAAAAAAAATATGTTACAGACTGATTTATTTCTGATTTTCTTGTGAATTTTGGTGAAAATTCCGTCGACCGTTCTCGAGATATCGATTTTTTTATGTTATTGCGTGATCGGCGGGAGCTATCGAAAGGCCATGCGCATGCGCACAACGGCTTTAGCTGCGAATCACGTGGTCACTGGCATGTCAGTTACTCAGCTTACGCGTCAGCGACCACGTGATTCGCAGCTAGAGCCGTTGTGCGCATGCGCATGGCCTTTCTATAGCGCCCGCCGATCACGCAATAACATAAAAAAATCGATATCTCGAGAACGGTGGACGGAAGTTTCACCAAAATTTACAAGAAAATCAGAAATAAATCATTCTGTAACATATTTTTTTTCTAGATTTTTAGGAGCACGCATTCTCTAGTTGCCATCATTTTTTTTATTTCAATTGTTAATAATAAATAGAAATATTATATTTAGACAAATGGAAATTTCAATTGTTAATAATAAATAGAAATATTATATTTAGACAAATGGAAATTTTTTAATGAATTCCCGTACTCTTTTGCCACAAAAAAGTATTGTTTCTATTTTTTAATATAACCGATAGTTACCGAGATACGAGCCTCCAAAGCTGGAGAGAAATCGGCAAAAACCGCGTTTTTTCAAAAATGAAAATGGTCGTAAAATTTTCAAAAAAATTTTTTTTTTTTTTCTTGTGGGAAATGACTTGTCTTGAGCATCTCCACAACATATCAAAAAATGGAAAAAATCAAAAAAAAAAGTCCGAGAAGTGATCGAAATAGTGTGGAATGCCTCATGTACAATTTCCAATGACAATATTAACAGGCTGTGGAATATTTGAAAATAGGCGCCCAATATCCAACTGCGCACATTATTATGTCCCTAAAGGTTGTGAGCATATTCGAATGTGCACAATACGTATGTGCACAAGGAATATGTGCTGAAGTTAATATGTAAAGAAAGTAAACCAGGTTGTACAAAAAACGTTTTTATTTAACGACATATGTGTAAGGCTCCTTTGTACATAGCATCACGTACAAATTATCTGCGTGCATTAATGCAACAGAGGCCGTGGGCGGGTACGCCAAAGTTAATAATATGTAATAACTGCGTTACTGACGGGCAATAACCAAACGTTAGTCGGTAAGCAGGAAAACTTTTTGTTGTTAAGGGAATGTGGATTACGTCAATCAAAACGAGCTGTCAATCAAACCTGTCAGTCAAACCTGTCAATCAAACGGGGTATAAATTCTCCGTTCACGGCAGATCGCGAGATTATTCTGGCTCCAACCGCTGCCCGGTTCGGAGGAGTTTTAATTGTTAAAAAAGAAAGAAAAAAAGTGAATAAAGTGATAATTACCGATGACGCATTGATTGGCAGCTCGGAAAAAAGGTGATAAGTGAGAAAAGAAGTATTAAACCTATAAAAAAAGGGAATAAAATAGGTAGAATAATCATGAAAAACTGTAAAAGAGTGAATTTAAAAATACTTCCGTTGTTAAAACCTGAAAAAGAAAAGGAAAGAAATAGTTAATATAAGAAGAGTGAATTTAAAAATACTTACGTTGTTAAAACCTGAAAAAGAAAAGGGAAAGAATTAGTTAATATAAGAAGAACGAATTTAACAATACTTACGTTGTTAAAACCTGAAAAAGAGGAAAGAATTAGTTAATATAAGAAGAGTGAATTTAAAAATACTTACGTTGTTAAAACCTGAAAAAAGGAAAGAATTAGTTAAGATAAAAAGAATGAATTGAGAGATACTTACGTTGAATTGACTGTTGCTTAAAAAAAATCTAAAAAGAGAAGAGTGATTAATATAAAAAAAAAAATTAAATGAAAGATACTTACGTTGAATGTACTGTTGTTAAAAAACCTGAAAAGGAAAAGATTGATTAATGTGAAAGAGTTGATTTTAAGATACTTACGCCTAAAGGGAAGACCTGAAAAGAACAAAAAAAGAGAAATAAAGTATAATAATAAAAAAGAAAAACAAATATTGTGAAGCACTGTTCAATTAAAATAAAACAATTAAAACTTTACTTATTGTGAAAAACTATGTGAAGGAACATAGAAGGAAAGGCGGAATTGTTTCTCGATGATAAAGCAAACGTTTTTATGGATGAAAATGTTTAATTATTTAGCAAAAATAACAAGCAGAAGCGTTATATCCTGTGCGTTATTCGCAAGCCCCACTCCTTGTGCGACATTTAATATTTTGCCAATTCGATTGGCAAAATGCTTCCGAATGGAATTTTTATATAAATTATCCATGAGATTACAATTTATTTTTTTCATTATTCTAAATGCAGTAACGAAATTTGGTTTCACAACAATTGTCATAAGTGGACATTTGCACGAAGTAAATTCGCTTGTGAGGACAAATTTAATGATGATTCGATCTTTGGTGAGCTTTATTTATTCATGTTTACCACAAAAAAAAACAATCTTTCAATCATAAATGGCAGATCCTACGACAGATCTGAAAAATTGAAGTTCGGGTTCCAAATAGGATTTCTATTTTTTCTGAACGTCGTCAGAATGAAAAGGTACCTTGTAGAAAAAATTGTCTACTTTCGAATGGTGAAATAAAAAAATAGTAGTGTTCCTAGGGAGAAAGCTAAAAAAAACCGTGATTTTTGAAAAAACTAATGTATCGAACATCCTTACAAGAGACTTCTTCTGAAAAATCTGAAATTCTCACCATTTGTGGGGCTCATTGAGATGAATCTTTTAAGCTGAACTTGGATGTAATTGCTTGGATAGTTTTGGAGATATAACCTTTTTTCATAAAATGGTTTTTGGACAATATCTCAAAAACTACTGGAGCGGCTTTGCCCAATTTCAATACCAAACTTTTCACTCATTAAATTCACAAACTGGCGAAATTTAAAGTCACTAACTCGAATAGTTTTTGAGCTAGCGTGTATAGTAAATTCAGGATGAAAAACACTGTAATTGAAATTATCTGCAAACGAAAAATCTGAGCAAAATTTACCCCGAGTGAAAATGCTGAGTTCAAATGAGATCTATTTCATCGCTGAGAGTGGGGGCTGTGAATCAATTTTTCGCGAAGAAAAGTCGAAAAAACGATTCTCCGAAAATTTGAATTTTCTCGAAAAGTACTGAACCGATTTCGCTAAAATTTCACTGACAGCAATTTGCACGGGGAGGGAAAGTACTGTTAAATTTTCGGCTCACCAAGTATTACCGTTGCTGAGCAATGAGCCGACATCTGTCACACATACACACACACACACACACATACAGACATTTTTAAAAAATGTCATTTCTCGACCTTTTGGATCATTCTGAGTCATATTCCGATGAAATCTCAAAATCCAAAAAAATCGCGTTTACAATGCTTCCATTCGGAAGCAAAAGTAGAATAAACTCTACAAGACCATTATTCAAAGAAGGGCTAAAATTAAAGAGAAGCCACACTACCTTGGTGATTAACGGGTTAAATCACCTGGCGACCTGGCGAACATCCGAAGATGTTTTTTTTATATATATACACGTTTCCATAACACGTTCAAGAAATCTCCTTGTTTTTATATTTTTCTTTCGTCAAAATGGTCTCCTTGTGTTCTCTTTCTTTTTTATTTTTATTTTCAAAATATTATTTTCAAAAAAGAACACGAATTTCTGAATAGGGAAGGGAAATACTGGATTGATTCATACTGAACTGGAGTGTTTCCATTTCCCTTGAAATTTCAGAAAATTGGTGTTCTAACAAAGAGGAGACCTTCTTCTTTCATTTTTTTCTCTGCCTGAGACAAACCAGATCCCTCATAAAACTTTGGGTCTTGGCGACGTCGAGGGTCTCGAAATATGCGACGCACATTTATTCTTAATCCTACAATTTATTACTCAAAATTTTTTAACTTTTGAAATTCCCAGAATTCCGAAGTTTGAACATTTCCTTTGTTAATTGTTTGTGGAGGGAGAATGGGCCTCCCGAAACTATTCACCCGAGTGGGGGTAAATTTTACGCCCCGACCACTCATTTTTTGGAGTTCAATGGGGAGGAGAAGGAATTGACCTCCAAACTATTGGATCCAAAGGAAATAGGAGGGAACTCGGAGGTCAAGGACGTCAGTCATTGGACCAAAGGGTTCCCCTCCCCTGAAAATTAAGGAAGTGTCATTTTTCCAAGACTTAGAGGTCCTCCAGAAAATTTTAGTCAGTTAGTTACGTCTGGTTTTTACTCTTATAAGGTCCTTACAGTCCACGTAAGGTTTTTCAAGTTAATTCACAGTTTACGTGAATCTTAGATTGTGAAATGTCACAAAGTATCCTAACATAATGTAAAAGTGTGAATTCTTTAGTTGATTGAGTAGATTTTGAGTAGAGTAACATTCTCGATAGAAGACCAGTTACTGGCGATGTTCACTCGGACAGAGTAAAACTACTGAGTGCGTACTTGTTACTGCAGGCGAGATTCTTCTGTAGATCACTTCTTATAAAAGCAAAACGTGGGAATTGATAGAGATGTCGGACTGTTTCATAATTTCGGGCGGGCCGATGCCTCTGTCCTCTTTTCTTATTTTTCTAAGTCCGCCCGCGCCGCTGTTGACATGATGATGCTAATTCGGGTCAACTAGGGATTAGTCGGTTTTATTGATCTGACTAATTCTGTCACCTCGAAATTGAAAGAAAAATGAAAATTAGAGGTAAAAATGAATTTTAACTCTGGCCCATGAGTATCCCCTCTTTGGTGTTCCGCCTCATAGGTGTTTCCTAAATGCACCCACGTCTTTTTTTCTCTCTCTCCTAGCCACAGTGCCTCATTACTCTATTTCAGTGCGTTGAGCTCGGCATGTCAATGTTATTTATTATTTCTATTATAATGACTCCGGTCAATCATGATTTCTAGGGTTCGCCCGAATAATACCAATAAATTTGTATTATATATGTAAGATGTTTTGGGATCCGTGTGTAAATCTGACAGAGATAAAAAGAATCTACATTTTGATGACGACCCATACAAAAAAAAGATCTCATATTATCTTGCGTTTTCGGAATACTGAAATTATTAATGAGACAGCTCATAGAGTGAGAACATTAAAGAACTTCAAGGGAGATCTTGAAGTGAAGCTGACTGAATACCTGAAGATCGGAACCCAAAAAGGTTGAAAACGTTTGAGGAAAGAATTCAAACATCATCGAGAAGCTTCAGGCCAACTGGAGGATACTACTACGAAACTACATAATCGGGTGATGTACAGAAAAATGTGAAAGAAGAAGAAGATTTCACAGAATCAAACAGCATTGAGCGAAGAAAAGCAGGCCTTGATAAATGAGCTTCATAAACCACACTGTTAGAAATCTTTCGTAGAATTTTACATGAAAAATCAATGAAGTTCAATTCCACATAAATATAGCCTGAAAACAGCCCAAAATTTTTTACTAAAAAAGACGAGAGGTTTTGTTGAATTACATGGGATATCCCTACTGAGACTCCGTGTCTACTGATACGTAATCCTGCAAGAGGTTTGTAATATTACATCATTGCCTACATTTCTATGTTCTTTTTCCTGTAAATCTACGAACACTTCGGTAAATGGTACATTGAGCTTGTGCTCACATTGACATGACGTCGGTAGGAATACAAATTTTTCTGTAAATTTACAGAACTTATCATGCGGTAATTTACGAGACATTCGTAAGTTGAAGAGAAACCACCAGATTTCAACCGTCATTTCGCTGAGTAGTTAGTAGACTTCCACGTTTTTCAATCGTAAGGTGACAAATTATTCAGTACGTACCGTGACAAAAATCTGGTAAATTTACAAATTCTTCTTGAATTTCACTGAATCTCCTATTAGTTATTTTACATGCTTTGTATTCAGGAAAATAGTAGGAACACGATGAAGGAATAGTGGAAAGTCATTTACAAAGATTAAGCTGAAGCAAATGAGGAATTAACCTTATAGTGGACATCACCCCTCCTCTCATATTGAACAGGCAGAGACAAAATTTCCCTTGTACCACTGGTCGTTCTGATGTATCCAGAATAAGTGATTTTCGACGACCATTATTTTCACAGTTATTTCCTACAGATATACCCCATTTATCTCTACGAAACTCCCAGCAATTATTTTTGGACTGAAGGAAGGAAAAAGAATGTGTTATGTAAAATCACTCTACATTTATATGGGATAACATTACGTGTGGCAAATGGAACACAAACTCATCGGTACATTTAATACGATCAATTCATTTATTAGTAAGTTGTGAATCTCGTGCATTTTCATAGCAGAATGAGATTAGTTGCCCTTCTCACATTATTGTGTCCTCTTCGAACTGTTCCGGAATTTTTCAAAGCGACACTCAGCTTTCTTACTCTCGTATCAAATGATATGGTCCTCCGCTTTCCTCCTCTCACTCCTTTGTATCCTGTAGTTGGATTAATGTTGAGGAATACTCTGAAACGGAAAATTTTATAAATTTAAAATAATCAATAGGCATACTGCGAGACTAACTTCACATGGAAATTGGTATTATTTGAAGTAATTGCAGTACACTCAACTTCATTTGGTACTTATTTCAGGCAATGAGCGAAGAAAAATATCCTCTGCAGCTTTTTACAGAAACTTTGTAAAGTGATGAAACGCATAATCATCCGGTTCGCTTAGCAGTACTTTCAGTACCTAGGCTATGAATTTCAGAATTGAATTAGAGTCATAATTAATTGTGAAGGAGAATTTCAACTACTACAATGTTTAGGAAAAAATTCATATGGCGATACAATAAGAATTTAGGCCTTTTGTCGTTTTCTAAAAACCCAATGATTGATTATGAAGTTTCTTCAAGAAAATAGAAAGGTTTTATAAGGGTACAAGACGGAAATAATTACTCTCCGCCGATTTTTCTAGCACAAAAGGTCTCGTTCTTTCAACCTCATGCCGCTCCAGTATGTTGCGCTCTAAGTGCGCATTACAGCAAAATCTACGGTATCACCGTATTCAAATCTGTTAATTTCCTTGTCACGTGAAAATTGTCAGTCTCAATACCACGCGCCTATCATCGAAGTCGGAAGTTCTTCAAGAGTTTCGTCTCATAGCAGCAATTGAAGTAGGTTTAGAAGTTTAAGAATCACGAACGCAAAGACAATGAATAGTTCATTTCAGAAAATAATTAAATTGATTTGCAATGTGATGACATTTCTCTACCCTTTATACTATGGAATCTTCTATGATACAATTCTATTGCTTGAAATTGTAAGGAGACAAATGAATCCTGATAAATCTTAAATGAAACCAACCTCTGAATGAATTCCAAAGTCGTTTCGCTTCTCCAGCGTATTCCAGACCAAAAACATAATAGGCGAGAAAAACAATCAAGAATCCTTGGAATGCATTTGGAGGATAAATACATTCATCCTGATCAATGTGTACAACATATGTTGCATTCACATCGTATACCGATTGTCCCATCACGATTGAAACTGGTGTTGGATTGGTCACAAGTAATCTCAGTTCTTCCTTTGTTGTATTACTTTGGAAAAGGGAATAATTGTTAGTAAGAATCATAAATTATGGAAAAATACTCGATTGAGAAATTTAACTTACGTCCACAATCCTAAGTAGATTTGCCGGATCTAAATGGATTTGATCCGGATTCTCGTCAAAATATGCAACTAGCTTATGTGAATGAGATTTTGCCCGAGATCGTTCATTGCTTTGGCAGCCTCAAAAAATATCTTGCATGTTAGCGAGGCTCTTTGTGGATTTGTCACCATTTTGAAGCTGATATGTATTCATGTAGCTGTGAATAATACTCTGATACCCTATGCTTTCACGGAAAACACTGTTAACATTAGAATATCCAAGCAGTTTAGATGGATGTATTAAGAAACATCGCGCCCGGGTCAAAATTGACCATTCAGTGAGAATTGTCGGTATAGATCCCGTCCTACGGTTTATATCCACTCTTTGCGTTGGATACGAAGTATTCAGTGCTTCTCGGATTTTCGCATCGTCTAGACTATTCTGATGATGACTTTCTTTCAAGAACTTTTTCATTTCTAACTGGCTCTCCAGCTTCTCTTCTGGTGGTAGATGAGGTTCCCATTCAGCACATCCAAATTCATCCAAGTCCTCTGAAGTTCTTCTTTTTCGTTTTTTACCGTTACCGGCACTGACTGGAATATCAGTTGATGATTCTCTCCTGACCAACCGTTTTTGATTGCCATACGTGTTGTAGATTTTATTGAAGTGAAACTTCTTTCGGGAGGGTACCAACTTCTTTCTCGCGTCACGAAACGAGTGTAAGGCTTTGAGGGGAACGGTAGTAGATTAGTAGGGGGGGAGGGGGGAAGGAGAAATGTTTGCTGCTGCCGTCGGGTCGCTCTCCGAGTGGTGGGAGAGCCTGAGTTTTTTTTTCTTTCCAATACACAGAGAGAAAAATATGGGAATTTATCTAAATTTTTATCTAAATGACTTTTTAAAAAATTACGGAACATTGTCATTCAAAGAAGGAGTTGTCATGAAACACGACTGAAAAATATCCATGCTCCACCTCATAATTTTTGCTTTTTATTTCTTGAAAAATTGCCATTTTACACTCGTCTTTGGATTGAAATATCTCGAAAACTATTCAAAAGTTATCGGGACATGCTGTGAATGGAATTTAGAGGGAAGATTAACGAATAAAATAAGCGAACCTCCGTTTTGTCACGACTCGTAGTTATTAAGATATCGATTTTTGAATGAAAAATTCAGAAAACACGTCCAAGCGCTCGTTTATTTGCTATCGGGCTTCATCCATTGTTTCTGAACTACTCATTAAAAAAATGATATCTCGGAAACTACTGGTCGCAGAAAAACAGCGTTCTGCTTATTTTGTTCGTCAATCTTCCCTCTAAACTTCATTCACAACATGTCTCGATAAATTTTGCATAGTTTTCGAGATATTTTAATCCAAAACCAAGTGTAAAATGACCAATGGCTCATGTATAAGGAGTTTCATTTCTGTCGCGTGGGTTCCACTCATCCTCTTTTTTTTTAGGGACTCATAGCCTGTACCCATAGTAGTCTTCCCCTGGTTATTTGTAATTATATCGCAAAAAAAATCTGGATATTTTTTGCATAATTGTTCTGCAATCTGGCCAGCCATTCGCAACATGTTCGTCTTGGATGCATTGGAGCCATGTGATCCACAGCAATATGTGCTATTCTATTCAGCAGACAAGGCATCAATTGGAGTTTCTTCTCACATAATTCAATAACTTTGAACGGTACTTGACACCATGGAAATGGGGCTGGATGAGATGAAGATCCATTATTCACCAATGATTAACGGGAGTACTGGCCATCCCTGGATTGATTGAGGTTGTGCATCCTCCATTGTCTGTTACAGATATCGGCTCATTGCTCAGCAACGGTAATACTTGGTGAGTCGAAAATTCAACAGTACTTTCCCTCCCCGTGCAAATTGCTGTCAGTGAAATTTCAGCGAAATCGGTTGAGTACTTTTCGAGAAAATTCAAATTTTCGAAAAATCGTTTTTTCGACTTTTCTTCGCGAAAAATTGATTCACAGCCCCCACTCTCAGCGATGAAATAGATCTCATTTGAACTCACAATTTTCACTCGGGGTAAATTTTGCTCAGATTTTTCGTTTGCAGATAATTTCAATTACAGTGTTTTTTATCCTGAATTTACTATACACGCCAGCTCAAAAACTATTCGAGTTAGAGACTTCAAATTTCGCCAGTTTGTGCATCTAATGAGTGAAAAGTTTGGTATTGAAATTGGGCAAAATCGCTCCAGTAGTTTCTGAGATATTGTCCAAAAACCATTTCATGAAAAAAGGTTATATCTCCAAAACTATCCAAGCGATTACATCCAAGTCCAGCTTAAAAGATTCATCTCAATGAGCCCTACAAATGGTGAGAATTTCAGATTTTTCAGAAGAAGCCTCTTGTAAGGATGTTCGATACATTAGTTTTTTCAAAAATCACAGTTTTTCTTAGCTTTCTCCCTAGGAACACTACTATTTTTTATTTCACCATTCGAAAGTAGACAATTTTTTCTACAAGGTACCTTTTCATTCTGACGACATTCAGAAAAAATAGAAATCCTATTTGGAACCCGAACTTCAATTTTTCAGATCTGTCGTAGGATCTTCCATTTATGATTGAAAGATTGTTTTTTTTTTGTGGTAAACATGAATAGATAAAGTTCACCAAAGATCGAACCATCATTAAATTTGTCCTCACAAGCGAATTTACTTCGTGCAAATGTCCACGTATGACAATTGTTGTGAAACTAAATTTCGTTACTGCATTTAGAATAATGAAAAAAATAAATTGTAATCTCATGGATAATTTATATAAAAATTCCATTCGGAAGCATTTTGCCAATCGAATTGGCATAATATTAAATGTCGCGCAAGGAGTGGGGCTTGCGAATAACGCACACGATATAACCCTTCTGCTTGTTTTTCAAGTCTTATACCCCGGTAAATATGCAGAATAGGGACCTGGGAAATAAAATTAATTGAAAATTAATTTAAATTACCTCAGGAAGGGAGGTGGCGAAAATGATGTAATATATCTTGGTCTAAAATGTGAAGGAAAGTATAGGAACTCGCAATAGCTCAGCGGTAGAGCACCTGACATGTAATCAGGGGGTCGTGAGTTCAAATCCTGCTTGCACATTCCATATTTTTTTCCGAAGATTTGACTTTGATAATTATATAAATTTTTTTTTTTCAACGCTAAAACCAAAGGGAGGTCGGTGGAGGAGAAAGATGCTAGCTTTTCGATGAAAAAGTTGGATTAACTTTGAAAATATTATTTTTTTTTACGAATAATAATATTCGAAAAAAAAAAAATATATTTTCTTATACTTAATACATTAAATGTACATTTACACAATGAATATGATAACTCTGAGCTGCGATAACGGTTCTGACAGAAATATTGCTATTGTGCTAAATTTTTGAGATATTGTTACGTATAAGAATTGACTCAAGATGATTCATTCCGAGAAAATCCCCAAAATATAATTCACTCCCGATTGATTAATTCCCATTTACGTTAAAGTTTCTCTACTTTTTGGAATATCGATCGACTTTCGGGGCAAGAGAGTCAGAAAATTTCGTTACTCACCGTGTTACTGATGTCCAGGGCACGTTGATTCTCTTCTCGTAATCCTCAATTATGGTCACTGAACGAAAGTTTGATCTCTAATGCTTTCTTAATTAATCCGAATTCTTTTGTTCACTTTTATGTCACTTTATTTACTTGTCTTGATTTCACCTTCACTATAATAAAGAATAATATGGATTCACTAAATTATCACCGTTTAATTTAAAATTCTGCCTTCGACTCTATCGTGAGATGTTGACAAATTTATATGCATATGGACGATTTGACTTCATCTTAAGGAGAGAAAACGAGTTTTATGTATGTTTTCTATTTCAATCGAAAGGATAGAGTGATCAGCCGCACCGTTATCTGCGGTGTTGACCACGTGATAATATAAGGGTAGAATAGGCTGAATGAGGAATGAGTAGTCAACCGCACCGTTATCTGCGGTGTTGACCAGGTTAAAGTTTGAGGCTCTGAAAAGAAGAAAATTATTGATTAATGCAATGAAACTCGGTTTCCGTAAAATGATTTCAAATTTATTCAACTAATTGATTCAAAACTAGTAACGCGAGGCTTCGTCAGATCTCAGAATGAAGAGGCCAAATTATTATTTTTTCGATTTAATGCGATTGCGAGAAAACATTTCACTCGATAATTGGAATCGAAATTAATTGAAATTTATTTGGAGATAAAAACTCTAGTAATAAGAAAATTCTAAGTTGCAATTCAATAAAAGTATTCTAAGTTCCAATTCGACGAAAAGATTCTAAGTTCCGATCGAATAAAAATTTTCTAAGTGTCGACTGAGCGAAAATATTCTGAGTCCCGAGTGAGTTACCGCGACTGCGTCCGGAGGAGGAGGTCTTTACCAGTTCAAGTTGATCGATGAACTGACTGACTGAGCCTCGCGCATCTAGGTATATGGACAGTTGGGCGGCGTGAGCCGGTAGGGAGGGAAAGTGGGGATGCGCTGTGAGTTTTTGGCGCAACTAGGTGGCTGGTGGTGACTGAGCTGGTGGGGAGCGCCTTTCTTCTACCCTTGTGCTGTAGCCTGTCCATGCGCTGAGGCTTATACATATGTATCTTATGATATCGTAGTTTCACAATAAAGATTATTACATTAAAAATACAATATTGTTGTTTTCTTATATATAACCTTATTTCTGACATATTAATATATTGTTTTATATGATTACCAACATTTTTCAAGTTGATTTTTCACTCATCGGAAATGGCTTCCTTTTTGTATCCTGATGTGTACCTTATAAACAAATTTTGTCAAATCCACTTAGAAGGGGGATAAATTGACGATTTTCTATATTTGAGCTTATTTTCGTCGGAATGAACAAATTTCAGTATCAAAAGTTTTTTATCATTTTTTTATTAACATTTGATTGTTAATAACTTTGTTAATTAACAATATTGGAAATCGTTCTATAATGCATTTGAAGGGCCGTCGAATTTAGTGATTTTTGGCGTTGGATTTCTTTTTCTAACTTTTATAGTTTCGGAGTTATTTCTATTTATAGTTGGGTGACCTTGAAAGTGCTAATTGTTAATAACTTGTAAAATAATTGCTTTAAAAATATAAACTCAATTGCGTTTGGAAGAGACTATTTTTATCTATTTTTCCAACTTTGATTCATCTTCCTCAGTTAATAACTTTTGTTGTTATTCAATTGTTAATTAAAGCCCGAAAATAGTTTTACATAAATTTTGGTTTTTCTTTGATTTTCTTTCATGAAATTTTAGTTTGAATTATTAAATGATTCTACAAATGGAAAATATTCCTAAATGTTAATAATTTCAAAAGTTATTGATTTTTGAATTTTGCCATGTATTTTATATATCTATATGGGTCATTCCACCGAATAAGTTCATCCTTACGGGGCGACCCTCGCGGATCGTGCTCATAATTTTTGGAGGTGTTCTCTATCACAAGAAAAAAATTCCCTGAGAGTTTTAGCTCTTGATACGCAGCGGTCTTGAAGTTATGATTTTTTGAAATTTCGGAAAAAAAAAATTTTCAACTTTTCCGTCAATTTTTCTGATATGATAAAGATTTTTAAACAAAATCGACAAAATATTGTATCTTGTAGGAAAAATTTTCAGCTTTCGAATGAAAATATTTATTTTTTCATAAACTCATCAGAAGACCCTTAAAAATCGATTTAAAGTGGAAAAATTGATTTTTTTTAGTGTGCGGCCCAAAATTTTTCAAATTTGAATTTTTTTTCTGAAAGCTGAGAGTTTTTTACACAAAATATAGCGTTTTGGCGATGGGCATATTTTTTGTTTCGTTACAATTGAATTAAATGTTTGATTCATTATGGAATAATATAATTCAGAATAGTAATATAATTTTCTCTTTACTATTAAAATTATAGTACTCAGAAATTTTGAACCACCTGCTTAAGAGATAAGTCTGTACTTATCATGTATTATCTGTCACTTATCATGCAGATGGCACTCATAAGCCCTTCTATTTACTTTCATTTTGTGATTCTTTGTTGAGCGATTTCTTTTCGGATCGTTTGTTCTTAACAAAAATATAATTGCTCAAGTTTTTAAGTGATAATTATTGCGTTACTTTGATATTTCATCGCCATGAGTAAACGTGTACGGTCAGTAAATTGTTGTAATCAATTCAATAAGTCACGTAAGTAACTAATAGAGTGCATTTGACCTCTTATATATAATCTCTACGTAGAACCAATTAAATTAATGGCCTCATGTTTAATATTGACTTTTGACATCTAATTAAACGAAACTTTTAGATAAAAAAGGAGTTAAAGATTTGAGAAAATTTCCCGACAAAGATCGTTGGAAATTTCCTGACTTAGATGACACTTCAATGTTATGTGTGCGTTGTCGATTACGTGTCAAAGAATATATTCCGCCGGCATCAGAGGAAGAAGAAATCATTTCAAGTCAAATTAGTGTTGAAAGTCTGAGTATATCAGCTGAAATTAGTACTCAAGGAAGCAGTTTATCTCGAACTGTAAGTAATTTTAGCGATAATCTATGTGATTACAATGATCATTCTTTAGAGCGATTTTTGAAAATTCCTCTCATTGAAAAAGACAGGTAAAAATTTTCCATTGATTAAGTTTTTCATTTACTAAGTGAAAACTTACTTCATTATTTTCTATGCACTTAATTAAAGGTTATATTCTGAAAAAACTTATGGAGTAAAAGAACTTGATGAGAGCTATGCTGCCCTAGAGAATAAGTTCCAATCACAATTTGGAATATTACCTGAATACCTGAATATCTACTTACAGAAAGGTTAATCAAGATCATCGTTCCATGATAGCTAAAGTGAAGAAATTATATAACGCTGAAAGTGACAAGTAAATTTGTTTAACAATCGATCATTTTAAAATATCTTCATTTTTTCATATTAATACGATCGATCGTTTGCTTTACAGATCAATAAAAACGAAGCTACTTTCAATTCTACCCGACAGTTGGGAAGTCTGTCCTATAGCATCTGAATTTAACTGTTCTCGAAAAATGGTACTGAATCTTAAAAATGATATCAGTGAATCTGAGAATGTTGATTCAAACTCTGGTGGAATGACTACTAATACTTCGAATCCCACAAAAGCTCCAGGGAATCAGCCGCTTAATTTAGATGGAACAAAGCTTGTCATTGACTTTTATGAAAGCGAAGAAAACTCAAAACAATTAGCGGGCATGAAAGATTTTAAATCTGTGAAGGATTGTGATGGAAATCGAACTAGGGTACAAAAAAAGTTTGTTCTTTGTAATTTAAAAGAATTGTACCAAAGCTTCAAAGCGCATATAATTCAGTGGCAATCGGATTTTCTAAATTCGCCAGATTGAGGCCTACTCATTGTATTTTTGCTGGAAGTAGTGGTACACATGTCGTATGTGTTTGTACTATTCATCAAAATGTAAAATTGATGTTAGAAGGTACTTGTATATTTGACATTCTTTATAATTGAACTAAAACGAGTTATTGATCTTATTAAATTCATTCCTTTCAGGATGTAATTTTTCAAAATTTGCGAAAAATACCGATTGGGTTGTAGAATCTCAGCCAATTTACAAAAATTTATTAAATAAATTAGTTTGTAACAATCCAAAAGAATCGTGCTCTTCCAGAATGTGCAATAGTTGTCCAAATAATGAAGAAATCGTTGATTATTTTCGTGTGTCGTTTAATGAATCTGATGTTAATGAAATCCAATATAAAATGTGGACATCAACAGACCGTTGTACTATTGTGAATGTTACTTCAGATTCCGAAGATTTCGTCAAGACTTTAGTGACGCAGCTTGATAAGCTTTTGAAACATGATTTTATTGCGAAAACACAAAGTCGATTTTTTTCTGATACAAAACTAAATTTAAAGAGCGCGGAATTCGCCGTAGTATTCGACTTTGCGGAGAATTATCCATTCGTTGTGCAGGAAGCAGCTCAAGGCTTCCATTGGAATAATGATCAAGCTACTATATATTTCCAATGGTGGTTTATTATAACGAAAATGATACTATTAAGCATTTGAGCTTTGTTGGCATTTCAGATTGTCTTAAGCACGACACAGTTTTAATTTAATTATTTCAAGAGCAATTGATTGCCTTTCTTAACGAGAGATTTGCTGTCATCAATACGATTTTTTACTTCTCCGATGGAGCTCCACAACAATTCAAAAACAAGAAAGCATTTACAAACTTATGTTATCATTATGCTGACTTCGAAATCAACGCTGAGTGGCATTTTTTTGCAACTGCCCATGGCAAAGGACCATGCCATGGGCTTGCAGGTTCATTAAAACGACATGCTGCTAGAGCTTCATTACAAATGAACAATAAAGAGCATATACTGACACCACAAGATTTGTTTTCCTGGGGAACGAGAAATTTTACAAACGTTGACTTTACTTTTATAGCTAACGACGATTATTTAATAAAAAAAATGTGTTAGACGTACGATATTCTCAATCGAAAACGGTGAAAGGTACACAGTCATTACACACTTTTGTTCCTTCAAAAGATGAAATTGGTTATGCTTTCATTAAAACTGTATCCACATCTCAAAAAAGTTCAAAAATAAAAGTATTTTAATTATAATGAATTTGCATTTAATTTAATTGTGACGAAACAGAGAAAGTGCCCATCGCCAAAACGCTATATTTTGTGTAAAAAAACTCTCAGCTTTCAGAAAAAAAATTCAAATTTGAAAAATTCTGGGCCGCACACTGAAAAAAATCAATTTTTCCACTTTAAGTCGATTTTTAAGGGTCTTCTGATGAGTTTATGAAAACATAAATATTTTCATTCGAAAGCTGAGAATTTTTCCTACAAGATACAATATTTTGTCGATTTTGTTTGAAAATCTTTATCATATCAGAAAAATTGACAAAAAAGTAGAAAATTTTTTTTTCCAAAATTTCGAAAAATCATAACTTCAAGACCGCTGCGTATTAAGAGCTAAAACTCTCAGGGAATTTTTTTCTTCTGATAGAGAACACCTCCAAAAATTATGAGCACGATCCGCGAGGGTCGCCCCGTAAGGATGAACTTATTTGGTGGAATGACCCATATAATGTGGTTATATTATTAGCCATTAAACAATTAAATTTATTAATAAATTAATTTTTATTAATAAATTTTATTTAGAAAATCAAATTTCGGAAAAAATATGTAATATATATGTAAGTAAATTTCAATGTTCCATAACTTTGGTGTTATTTGTTATTTTTATTTCATTTCTGGTCTTTATATTCTTCTGATCTTTCTATTCTATTCGATTCCGTAATTCTCTAATGATTTTTCATATTAATTGTTTATAACAAATTATTGTAAATATTAACTTTTGTCAAATTTTCTTAGCGCATCGTGTAGCTTGTACTTTTCCATTAATTTTAGTGCTACTTTTGTTTCTTAATCTTCATAATTTCTGAAGATATGAATTTTTGAAAGTTCAGTAATAATAAATTTGCATGTGTGTGTGTATATATATTATAATATTTATATCTCGGTTAATTATGAATATTAAGAGTTGATTTCCAGTATACGTCAATATCTCATTGTCAACTACATTTTACATCCATTTCCATATTTCTACGATTAGTTTTTATGTAAATTGTTTATAACAAATTATGTTGCAAATTCATTCTTCAAATAGTTTTCCATCTGTAATCGATACTCTAAATTATTTAACAAATTTTAACATTGGAATCATTCCTTAATCTCCATATTTGGAAGAGTTATGATTTTTCAAAAGTTTAACATAGAATTACGCGAGTCACTGGTGGGAGAAGTTTAGTCCACCGCATGTGACATGACGCACCTACTCAGCGAAAGTCGCTGAAGGCCGGCATGGTCAATACTTTTCCGTTGGCCTTTAAACATTAATATCTCCGTTTCTATTGAAGGGAATTTGTTGCAAATTAGTATTTGAACATTTTTAATAATATTTTACTTGTTTATGACTGTCTTGTTCGTTTTTCTTAATTTGCTGATGTACTTCGTGAATGGACTTTTCAGACTTTTTAATGGATTTTAATGGATTTTGATTGTTTCCTGTTCGGTTTTGTTGACTTTCGACTCTTTCCTGTAATTCCATGTATTATTGACCTCTTTCAAGGCAAATTGGTCCAGATATTGGAATTGCGGGCATACTCAACTGAATTATCATTTATATTTGATTACTGTTGGAAAATACGTATGATCACGCAGATCAACACGTAACATCTCCATAGTGGGGGAAGTTGCTTTTATCTGTTGTCGATAATAGCAACCTGTTTAGACTTTTGAGGTTCATTTGATGTTATCTGTAGAAAACAATAATGATCATAATAATAATAATAATAAAGAATAATCTTGGCATGAACTGCTCTTTTAGTACGATTAATATTAATTGTTTGTTTGCTTTGTATTTATACTTATCACTAATCTTAATTATCCGTGTTATTCTCCGCTATGTCACAAATGCAATGGCACTCTTATGTCTATCGATTATAATGTCTTTATGATATAATTAGTACGATCGCGACTCTTTCGCGAACGTAACAATATTCGACCAAGAATTATCATGGAGATAAAGCCATTCATCTCATTTCTCTCATTGCTAGTCATTTCGTTCCCATATTGAATGAATGGGAGCGATTCACGAGCAATAAGGCAGCTACTTACGAATATTAATGAAAATCATTTGTATGAGATGCAATTGTGGAATCCTTCCAATTCAGTCATACCTGCGTCTTCAGACAATACATATGGGGCATTCCATGCCAAATCACCGAGGTCGTGGACTCAATCACTTTTTATTCGGCTGATTTTTTTATATGTTATAGTCCTTGTCAAAATATGCATCTATGATTTTTTTCGAATTTTTGCCTTAATTTTTCAAAAAGTTATGAATTTTTGAAAATTTTAGATACAAAATTTTTGAATACACATAAATTAATCGGAAATATGGATAGATATATAATGTTACATATGATCCTCCTCAGATTTGAACGAACTTTCGATAAAAAATATTTAAAAAATTAATCATCATTTATTTCTATTTTTCTTTCAATGTTCAACAATTAAATCGAGATTTTGACAAGAATGACGTATTTAATTTCGTCGAAAAAAATCACAAAAATGAAGTATATCATAATGAAAGTTTTGAGCCCAGTCCAATCATGCGATTCCGATTCGTTCCATTTTTTTTCATAATTTACAAGAAAAAATAGCTAGTTTTCAAAGTGTCAAATTATTTATTATGAAAAAGCTATAACGTTATAGCGCATAATGATATTTTTTAATGAGACAGATACATATTTCAAGTTATGAAAAAATAATCATATTGTGATGAGGTGTCAATCTATTAAACAATTAAATGAAGCTTATTCTCGAGCTCGCTTGAAAATTTTACAAACTTGAAATTCTTTCGAATTTGAGTAATGTTTGACAATCAAACTACCATCATGATCAGGGATGACACAGTGTAGTTTCCGAGTACCTGGTATCGTTTTTGCATTTTTGTATCTATTATTAAGTTTTTCTAGTCCATTGTTGTAATCATCCAGTGATGAGAATTTCACTGCTATTTGTGGTAAATTATTTGGTTAATTAGCCCAGTCGTATAAGTCCCGCGGGTTAGTGATTTGTTGATCTGCTGGCAATTGGAGACTTGCTCGTGCAGCCATTCTCTTAACTGTGCCTCCTACACCATCACATGGACCTTTACCGTGAGCAGTGGCGAAGAAATGCCATTCCGCTTGTAAGTCAAAATCTTGTTTATGATGATATAAATTGATGAAATTTTTGTAATTCTTAAATTGTTGTGGCGCACCGTCAGAAAAATAATAGATCTTTCGCCCTTTATCACATATGCTCTTGATGAAATCGGTAATGATTTTAGAAAAAACATGTGCTGAATAGAGTCGTGATTATTACAATCTGATATTATGACTAGGCTTTTGTGTGTAAGTTCACCTTCAGTTTTATAGTAAATAACCACTGGAAAAACTGTAGGCTGGTCATTATTCTAGTGAAAACCTGCAGCAGCATTTTGAACCACAAAAGCGTAATTTTCCGCAAAATCACACACCACCAGGAATTCCCCTTCTTCTAATGATTCTTTTTTGGTCTTCATATAACTTGATTGTTCCGTAGCTATGAATGAGTGTGGTAGAAGAGTCTTCAAGTTATCAGAAAAATCAGCTACAAAGTCCAATGTAGAATTTATCTTTGTTTCAAGGCTCGAACGAGGCTTCGTGGCCCAATGCTTATAAACAATATCATCGATCTCATTCACATCGAAAATTTCGGTGAAAATATCAGCTAATATGGCTGTACCAGGACGTTCAGTACATTTTCCAAAGTAGCATTGAACAGAAGGATCTTTGCACATTATTAAACGAAAGCAATCCGTGTAATGAATCAAAGGCTGTTCTGAAGTAGCAGTCAAGGTTTTTAAATTAGCACCTTAAAATTCAAAAAATAGCTTGTCATTGTAAAGATACTACGATGCGTATGATCAGTTAAATAATACATACCTAGCATCACGAGCTTAATGTTTTGGTGCATTGGACAAACACAAATTGTATGCGTACCACTTGCTCCCGCTAATACACAATTTTCAGGTCGTAACGAAGCAAATTTTGAGAAACCAATCTTGTTCTCAGGATATTTTTCTCGGAATGACTCATATAATTCTTTCAAATTTGAGAGAATTAACCGTTTCTGGACATGTTCACGTTGACCTTCATTGTTCCGAACCGAAACGAAATTTTTTTTACCTGGCGTATTTATACTCACTTCATCGTCCTTATAGAAGCTCACAATTTTCGATTTTAATTCGTGAGAAAGTGGCCGCCCTGGAAAAATTTTTGTGAAAACTACGAAAAAAGAATGTAATTGTGATTGAGTTTCTGTATACCTAGCTTTGACTGTGGTACAGCTAATACACCCAACGTATCATTTAGTTTCTTCGCTGTGCGAACCATGTATTCCGTTGTTTCTATAATTTCAACAATTTTTTTCACACTCCATTCTACTGGTAGTACCGTCAATATCTGTATTTTTTCGGTCTTAGTTGTATCAACATTGTGCAACTTCATTTTCAAACGCTCGATCAAATGAGTAAAATCCTTTTCATTAAAATTTGAATCTGTTCCGACGGTTGTAGAAGTACGAAATGTATTTTTTAAGTTCAAAGAGATCTTGTTTATTTTGTTACGTAAATGAAATTCTCTGTCCAATTTCCTTGATGGTATTGGAGATTCACCTAATAGTTCCAATGCATGATTAATAGTAGGTAATTGAGTATCAAGACTAACTTGGGAGAGAGAACTGCTCAACATTTCTTCACTTATATGAGATGACAATCCTGGAAAAATAGAAGAAACGATGATATCCTTAAAATAGACTCGAGGGTATATCATAAATATGATGTTCTTCCTTAGTTGGAATCAGTATGAAGTATGTAATTAATTCCCTCTTTTCATACCTGATACAGTTTTAATGGAATCATTGTCAACGTTTGCATCATTTCCGGAGTCATTCTGTGTTTCACGGGTACTTGAACTCTCATCGCTATCGTTTTGATTATTCACACTTGATTGAAGTCGTTTTTGACACGATGTACACACAGAAGCCTCACTATTCAACTGTAACTTATTTTGCGCTGCTTGTGAAACTCTCCTTAAGCCCCCTTTGTACGGTGATGATTTTCCAAATTGAATGGATTGCAACATCGATTAAACGGCAAATTCTTCTCCATAATTAACTAATAAGATTTATAATGTACGTACGCTTACGTTGAATTATTATTAATCAATGAGCTATTATATGATGTAATTATCATAATAAATACAAGATATTAAAAGTGATTACTATTTAACGCACAGCTGACTTATGAAAATGCACCTAGCTTTAGTACACTAAAGCCTCGTGGATGGGAGGTGGAGAAAAGATGTGAGAATCAAATATTTGATGGTAAATATAGTAACTCGCAATAGCTCAGCGGTAGAGCACCTGACATGTAATCAGAGGGTCGTGGGTTCAAATCCTGCTTGCGCATTACATATTTTTTCCGAAATTTGATTTTCTAAATAAAATTTATTAATAAAAATTAATTTATTAATAAATTTAATTGTTTAATGTAAGATGGAATTTCCGCTCAGCACTACCTCACGGAAATCTCAAATAATCTCCAAAATGCGTGGATATTTGAAATTTCAGTGTCCTCTGATGAAACATGTGTCGGCTGAACGGAAAGAAAACTCTCTTCCATTTCAGCTCTGAAACATTGTTGAAATCCGTCGCTGACAAATAAGCCACTGCAGACCACAAATTGACACATTGAAAACAAACTACTTTTTCTTGTAAATTAAGAAAAAAATAGAACGGATCGGAATCGCATGATTGGATTGGGCTCAAAACTTTCATTATAATGTATTCTATTTTTGTGATTTTTTTCGAGGAAATTAAATACGTCATTCATTGTCAAAATCTCCATTTAATTATTGGAAATTTAAAGAAAAATAGAAATAAATGATAATTGATTTTTCAAATATTTTCTATCAAAAGTTCGTTCAGATCTGAGGGAGATCATATGTAACATTATATATCCTTCCATATTTTTGATCAATTTATGTGTATTCAAAAATTTTGTATCAAAAATTTTCAAAAATTCATAACTTCTTGAAAAATTAAGATAAAAATTCGAAAAAAATCGTAGATGCATATTTCAACAAGGACTATAACATATAAAAAAATCGGCCGAATAAAAAGTGATTGAGTCCACGACCTCGGTGATTTGGCATGGAATGCCCCATATATTTCATTTCATTTTCGCAGTGCCTCGTTATACATCCCTCTTTCCTTCACTTTTCCTCTGAAAGGGAGAAAACCCTGACCAATTTCTTCATGAATGACCACTGCATGTTATGTACTAGCGAAAGAGAGAGAGGGGGAGAGCGAGGAAGAGAGAGAGAGACAGAGAGAGAGAGACAAACAAATGAATCGATCGTTCTTTCCCTCTTTCATCGCACAAATGTAATTGGAGGAGTTTGGAGAGTACTATGTACTACAGTTTCTTACTCACTCTAATATAGAATGAATGATTTTCAGGAACAAAAAATGGTTAGATATTTCAAAAGTGAGAGAAAGAAGGGAGAGGAATTATTATCTTTCCCGGGAAGAATGCTATGATTTCCTTTTCGCACTCAATGAATATTAGAATATTACGGAACAATCATCTCTCTATCTACACGGTCTTTGGCAGTTACGTGCTGTTGTGATTGAATTCACATGGAAATTGTATACTTACATATTCACGTAAGATATGCAAAGAGAAATGTGTCGTTCCACAGAATCACGTAAAATTTACAATATGCGTTGGTGGCATACGATGAATTGACTCTTCCCTTGTGAAGTTACTCATTTTTCTTCAATTTTCAAAGTCAGTGTAAGTAAGCCTTGGGTGAAACAGTCAAGTATCTACCGTATACCAACTGAGTTTGTAAAATGACAAGACAGGGCTACTGTAACGGCTACTGCATAGCGAAGAGTGGTGCATTTGCTGAACAGATATCCTGTTATTCCAACTTACATTAAAAATCGTGTAACATTCCCATGTTCTTTCATCATAAATAGAATTCAGTTCCGAAAAATTGTATTTTTACTGCTCTTTCACAGAGGAAAATCTCGTAACTGTAAATTTCGTAAATTTACTATACTTTATCACATTAACTCAACATATTTTTCTAACAGGGCAGCTCGTAGGAATGATCCTCACCGATATGTTGAAATCCGAGGTCTTGATGAAACGAGGCAATCTGATTTGGTAGATATGTCAGCATATGCAAGAGATAATCACAATTAAAAATATTATTCATCAACAATAATTGATATTCTTCGAAATATCCTTGGGGAGGACCACTTAAGACGAGAAGTGGATCAGAGGTCACAAAAGCCGTGAAGGGTGTGTTCAATCGAGGTCGAATACCTAAAAAATTACATGTTGATAAGGGAAAGGAATTTTACAACAAAAACTTTCAAGGTCTAATGCGAGACTTCACGATTCATATGTACTCCACGTATATAGTTATTTGAAGGCATCAATTTGCGAGCGTTTTAACCGTACACTAAAATAAAGGATGTGGAAACAGTTTTCTCTACAAGGATCATATCTATGGTTGGATATACTGCTGTTACGTATAACACTGCCGAAATTGCTATCTTCTTATAATGATACGAAACATCCAACAATTCAAGTGAAACCCAAAAACGTGGATAGAACAAATGAAGAACTAATTCTCCATAAATTTTATGGTACGTCCACAATTGTTCAAGACAACAAAATCAAATTTCAAGTTGGGGACAAAGTGAGAATTAGTGAATATAAACACATATTCGAAAAGGTTTACACACCTCATTGGACTACTGAAATTTTCCAAATTCAAGAAATTCGAAATACCGATCCACTTACCTATAAACTTGTTGATTATCTGAACAATCCTATCGAAGGTGGATTCTATCAAGAAGAGTTGGTGAAAGTGAAGTATTCAGACATTTACCTCATAGAGAAAATAATTAAAAACCGTGGGAATGAAGTTTATGTAAAGTGGTTGGGTTTTGATAGCTCTCATAATAGCTGAAGTAATGAATCAGATTCATAATTCATTTTCAGAGTAATAAGAATAAATTGAAAATATTCTTAAATGTTTTTATTTCTTTCACATTGCAATTTTCATACAAATTCAATTCTTCTTATTCAAATTCCCTCATGGAATTGTATCGGTTGTATTTGAAGAAATTATTCTTTCATTATCCATCCAACTCAATGCAATTTCATCTTAACATATAGTTCAGATTTCATTTTTCCGGTTTTGTATCAAATATTGTTTCCTAACAACGTTCTCCTCTTCAAATAAACTTTTTTTGAAATCATCAAAAGTAATTTTTCGAAGTACTGAAGCTGTCACCTCTTTAACCTTCTTCTTTGCTTTATCATTGTCATTGACATCATCATCAGTTAACAAAGTTTAAGTTTTTTTCTCGTAAGCCTCCGAATTCCGTCATTACCTTTCCTTTGTTTCCATTTTTCATTAAACGTCATACTTTTCTATTTGCCAACGGTATAGCATGAATGTTATTTGGTAGATAATCCGAGGTATCAAACATGGATATCTTCTTTAATACACTCATAAATATTTGCTACATTGAAACATATAATAAGCCATCTGTATCTTTGTTGTAAAGCCATATTTGCGCTGCAATATATAATTCGCTTGAGACCAGTATCGCGTTCAAATTTTGTATTTTTGCTTCCGAATGGAAGCATTGTAAACGCGATTTTTTTCGATTTCGAGATTTCATCGGAATATGACTCAGAATGATCCAAAACGTCGAGAAATGACATTTTAAAAAAATGTCTGTATGTGTGTGTGTGTGTGTGTGTGTGTGTGTATGTGTGACAGATATCAGCTCATAGCTCAGCAACGGTAATACTTAGTGAGCTGAAAATTTACGTTGTGACTATTTGCACGAGCCACGGGTCGACGGATGTCCATAGGAGGCATGAGAACAAGCGAGAAAGAAGAGAGCTGAAACAGAGTCTTTCTCATTCGCTCTCATATCTCCCACAGATACCCGTGAACCCGTGGTGTTACGTATAAGAATTGGACTCGAGATGATTTATTCCGAGAAAAACCCCCAAAATATAATTCAATCCCGATTAATTGTTCTTTACGTTAAAGTTTCTCTACTTTTTGGAATATCAACCGATTTCCGGGGCTAGAGATATAGAAAGATTTCGTTACTCACCTTGTTGATTCTTTTCCTAATCCAAATCCTTGTCGGTGAATGTAAATTGTCTTTTAAAAACTGGAGCGTCGTCTACTGTATTAATTCGATGAAAAATAGAATTGGTACAACCGAGGGGTTCATCTTTCAATACGAACAGGTCCTGGTTATTTTCAATAAGATTGTTTAGTATTTGTCTTTCTTCAATTGAAATTTCATCAGTGTGAATTGATTCTTTTATGATATTAGCTCTTTCTGGGGTTAATTGGTCTGCTGTGATTGTATTAATGTTAGTTAGATTCGTTAATGAATTGGAATGTAATTGTTCCGATGATAAATGATTAATTGTTGCCGCGTTTGGGCCTTGATTGAGTATATAATTAATTCTAGTGACCTTAGAGTTTTTCTCGTAAGGTAAAATAAAGTTGGAGTCTACGTTCGACTGCCTATAAAGTAGTGACTCGTTAGAGAGTTCGTAATGTATCATGTTTTCATTGGTGCCATCGGAAATATTTTGTGCATTCTCATCATCATTTTCAGTTTTTGCGTTGAGCCAGCAGCATTGCCCCATTCTGACAATTGGCGTTGGAATATAGATATCTTGATCTGACTTGTTGTGAGCTCGAATATAAGTATAATCTCCCAAATTTTCTTCTAAACCTCCAGTTAAAGTAATTTCTTCTGAAATGCGGAAATCTGGTATAATACCGGCATTTAGTGAATCTTGAGTTAATTTAATTAGAAAGGTGCGAGTAGAATGTTTAGATACTAATTGTTTTTCATCATAATTAATTTCAATAACTACGTCTTTAAATGCAAAAGTTCGATATTCGTAGGAAAGTGTTGCTTTATATTCATCAGAAAATTGGCACCGATTATGCCTCCATAAATAATAGGAAAATCATCTTTTACTACGTAAAATTTTACAGGATAATTATGAATCTGAAGGACTGTACTGCCTATCGTAGCCATGCGGCTGTCGTAATACCTGTTAAATAAATTATATCTCTATGATCGATAATTTGACTCGAATTCAGAATGCTCTCTTTTATTAAATTTACTTCAGCTCCACTGTCAATCATAATCATAGTAGAAGTACATAATTCTTTAGAACTGAGAGTAGAAGATGGGATTTTAGATTCTAGTAAATTTATTGACGCGACGTTGACGGAGTTGGTTGTAGTGGTTGCTGATTCATTTGAACACTCGGTTGTGTCTGTCTCTGTTGATTGTTCAACGGGATTTCGTTCATTGCATTCCCCGGGGACCCATTGGAATTCACCTCGGGACGAGATTCGTTTTTTGATGCAATAATAGACTCTCTTTTCGACCAAATATTACGTAATGTTCGGCATTCACTTAAGTCATGTCCCCGACGGCGACAGTATTCACAAAATTTATTTGGATCATAATCAGTTGGAGGAGCTCGTCCTGTTGACTGATTAGAATTATTATTTGAATTAATCTGATTATTGTTATTATTACTGCGAGCGTATTGACGATTGTTATTATAATTTGAGTTTCTGAAATTCTGATTTGGAGTGGAATTCTGATTAAAATTGCCACGGGAGAAATTGCGATTATTTTGATTAAAGCTCCTTTTAGCACTTCCTCCATTAAAAAAAATTCTTGGATAATTGTTCTTATAGGGATTAGGAGGATAATTGTCGTTATTGTTGTTTCTATTTTGATAATTGAAATTATTTGAATTAGATTGCAAATTTGTATTCTCTGGGACTTGAGAATTTTCGTTATAATTATTCGGATGACTTTGCAATTGAGAGTTTGGGACAGTAGAATTTTTAGTGTCTTGCGATGACTGACGTTTTTTCGATCGATTAGAATTAATTGATTCTGAATTTTCAAAGTTTTGGGGAGACTCTAGTGTTTGAGCTATTCTTATAAATTTAGCGGAATCACCGAATCTTTGCAAATCTTGTTGGGCAGTTTTATAAACTTCAGTGGCGGCTTTGTAAGCTTGAGATAAAGTATGATGAGGTTTAGCTAGACATTGAATTCGCAGAGCAGGTGGCAGCCCGTTCATAAATGAATTAATAGCATCGTTTTCGATTCTTAGTGCATCCAATTGGGTAAAACCCGTTCTTTCGCGTATTTCAGCGTTAATAATATCAAGATAAAGCGTTTGAACCCGGTTTACATAGCTAGCAACATGCTCGTTAGTCTCTATCATGATGCTTTGAAGAGCAGCTTTGTATTGATTAGCAGTGCATAATGGATCAAAGAGGTCACGCAATTTAGACTCTAGATCAGAAATCGATAGATATTCCATATTTTCTACAGCAATTCTAGCTATTCCCTCAAATTTTGAACGTAATAATTCTAAAAATATTGGCATTGCTTGATGACTCATCATAGCACAAGCCCTTTCACAAGTTCTAATAAATTGAGAAACTGACATATTAGTCCCATTAAATTTTGGCACATAATATAAAGCATCTTTAACTGATATGTGAGGTATGTGATATTCTGTACGGGGGATTCTAAAATTTTCTGGCCCACTATATTCGTCATGGCTTGTATTAGCATCTGGCATTTGTTTAACCTTATTTAACTCATCTCTTATTTTTATGATTTCGGATGTTAAATCTCTCATCATTTCCTCAACAGAATTTGACGTTTGTTTAGGGTCTTCTGACTGTTGGTTACTAGTGTTTGGTGAATTTTGGCTTTCCTGATTTTCATCGCGTGGTGTGCTACCTGAATTTGTATTGTTATTGCCTTGTAATTCGCGTACATTATTTTGAAGGTCTTGATTGTGACTGTGTAATTCTTGAATAAGTTTAGCTTGCTCATCAATGAGTTTCAATTTTTCTGCTAATTGTTCATTAAGGAGTCGCGCTTCTTCTAGAGTTGGGGATTCCATAATGAAAATTTAGTAATAATGAGTTGAGAAAAAAAAAGGAATGAAATTAATGATGATAAATTGTATATATATAAAAAAACTTTTTATATGTACTTGAAGTAGTTCAAAAAAAAAAAAAAAAAATTTAAGTCAAAGGTGAATTGAAATCAACTTGATTCTATGTTGTTGGAGACAATGGAAAGAATTTAATGATAATAATGAAAAAAAATTTTATTTCAATTTATTCAAGAGAGAAAAAATAAATTTTATTTATGGATAAACGATTTGAATACTCATCGGCTAATTGATGGTCTATAAACATGAACCTAATTGATTGTAAGTATATATAAAAAAAATTTCCTCAAGAGTGGGATGATTGAATGTCCAAAAAAAAAATTTTTAAGGAAAATTTAAAATTGAACCGATCAAAAAAAAAAATTTTCAATTTGAATAATTGGGTGTTCCAAAAAAAAAAAAATTTAAATTGGAATAGTTGAATATCAAAAAAAATTCAAACTGGAATAATAAAATCTTCACACAAAAAAAAATTTTTAAATTGGAATAATAGAATGTACGAAAAAAAAAATTTTGAAAATTTGAGTAGTTGAGTGTTCAAAAAAAAAATTTTGAATTGGAATCGTTGGATGTCCAAAAAAAATTTAAAAAAAAATAATTGAATGTCGGAAAAAAAAATTTAAATTAGAATCGTTGGATGTCCCAAAAAAAAATTTAAAATAAAATTTTAAAAATGAAATAATTGGATGTCAAAAGAAAAATTTTTAATTGGAATAATTTAAAACCCAAAAAAAAAGAATTCAAAAATGAAAAATTCCAAATTGGAATAATCGAAGGTTCAAACAAAAAAAAAATTAAAATTGGAATAATCGATTGTTCATGAAAAAAACCCGAAAATGGAGTAATTAAATATAAAAGAAAAATTTCGTTTAGTTGCAATTTAATTAATTCGATTCAATTAATTTGATTTAATTCAACTATGACACTTTCAGATAGAACGTACTGATTGAATTTCATGTAAAAGAATTTTCTTGGATGATTTGAAACAAAAAAAAATGCATAATTTCGAGAATAAGTCACAATGGAGTTTTAAGTGGATAGAGATTCCGTAATTAAAAGAATTTACTTTGAATTGATGTTGAACGATAGAACAAAAATTATTATGGAAAAAGGAAGCACAACTCTAACACAGGTCACATGAAATTTTTCTATTACCACCCCACACTTAGCACCATTTTGTTAGACAAAATTGCTAATGTGTGGTAAATTAAATTGTGAGAAAAGAAGAAAAAATAAAATAAGAAAACGATGTAGGATTGAAGCGCAGTGGAAACGAAATTTTCTATCAGTACCCCACACTTAGCACCATTTTGTTACGTATAAGAATTGACTCGAGATGATTTATTCCGAGAAAAACCCCCAAAATATAATTCAATCCCGATTAATTCTTCTTTACGTTAAAGTTTCTCTACTTTTTGGAATATCAACCGATTTCCGGGGCTAGAGATATAGAAAGATTTCGTTACTCACCTTGTTGATTCTTTTCCTAATCCAAATCCTTGTCGGTGGATGTAAATTGTCTTTATATGTATATATTCAGTGTCAATGTTCACTATTAATGTTCACTTTTGCTAGTCACTTTCCTATGTGCACTTTCTATGTGCACTGAAAATATTATAATTTAGTAAAATAAAATGAGCTCACTTGGTTTTATATTTTCTCCTGCGACTCTATCGTGAGATGCTGACGATTTTGTGTATTAATTTTTGATTTGTTTTTATTTGGAAAAACGAGTTTTAATATATTTGATTTTATTTGAATGAAAAGGAGAGAGTGATCAGCCGCACCGGTATCTGCGGTGTTGACCAGGTAATATTTATGGACGAATAGGTAGAGTAAGGATAGAGTAGTCAACCGCACCGTTTTCTGCGGTGTTGACCAGGTTTTTTTATTGAATAGTCAACCGCACCGTTTTCTGCGGTGTTGACCAGGTAATATTTATGGACGAATAGGTTAAATGAAATAAGGATTGAGTAGTCAACCGCACCGGTATCTGCGGTGTTCACTGGGTTTAAATTTTAGGCTCTGAAAAGGAATAAATGATTAATTAAATTAATTAAACTCGGTTTCCACTTTAATGATTTTAAATTTATTTGAACAAAAAAAAAGTTTTGTTCCTATCAACGCGAGGCTTCGTCAGATCTCAGGATAAAGAGGGAAAATTATTTCGTTCGATTTAATTCGGTTCGAAAAAATATTTCATTTGAGAAATAAAATTAAAAATTATTTGAATAAAAACTTCGGTAATTGGATACTATAGCTCTGCCAACTGAAAATTGGTGTTTTCAACGTTTTATTTCAAATTTTTTTCTTCCGCCTTGCTTTTTGCGCCTATTCTAGGTTCGCATTGAGTTTGGTTTCAGAAAATTTTCATTTTTTAATTTTTTTGCAAAATTATTGGGGTTGTCAATTTCGAGCTGAAAAACTTGAATTAATTCGTTGGGTTTAACAACTCAACGAATACAACATTTAAACGTTAATAAATTTTATTTCACAGTAATTCGGAAACAAAATAATAAATTCAATAGAGTAGAGTTTGATGTTTTGATTGAGCATGAGGTGAGGGGTGGGGTGAGAGGTGAGGCAGGTACGAAACAGTCAATTTCTTCCTGACAAAGACAGTTGGTGTGAAAACACAATGATAAACAGAGACCAATGGTCTTATGAAAATGGCAAATTTGGTAATTCAACCAAATGAGCCTTTTCTAGACCAGTATCATTTGAGTCTTCTGCAGTGAAACATCAAAACTGTGTGTTTTGTTTTAAGAGCTAGTTGCCACCACTGCATCTTGGTTTTTTTTTTAGAAAATCCAGTTTTTCAGATGAGTATTTTGAAGTTTCATTCAATCCGTATTAAATTTATTGAGGATTTTTTTCGTCTTTTTCCTTTTTTTTCGTTACTATTTTTAATTGATATTCCAAATTGAAATTGTTCCACGCGAAGTGTACAAATTATTGACAAATGAAGGAAACGGTACATTTAAAAAGCACATTGTGCAGGAAGTACTTGTTTCTGTGTAATATAAAAATTAAATTTTTATGCCCAATGAAGGTGGGCGGAGGTTTTTGTCACTATATTCTTCATCTAAAATCCCGAGTGTCGTTCATAGGATGGGTCGTGATAGGTTCCTTTTCGAGGCCTATGCACCACTACGTCCTCGTCGTGGCCTTGGGTTACGCCAAACGTGGTGATGATCTCAATTTTCATTTATTGTTTTTTTTGGTTTAATTGGTTAGTGACTTCCAAAAAAAGTTAGTTGTTTTAGGTAAAAATTTAATTAGGATTGTGTCTGCTCGCCTTGAAATCTCGCTACTGGTCTCTGCTACATCGAAACACATCAATTTAATTCAAAAGAATTGGTAAAATGATTCAAAATTTTCAACAGTGTGGCAGAGTAAAAGTAGTCAATTACCCCCGAGGGTAATTGGATACTATAGCTCTGCCAACTGAAAATTGGTGTTTTCAACGTTTTATTTCAAATTTTTTTCTTCCGCTTTGCTTTTTGCGCCTATTCTAGGTTTGCATTGAGTTTGGTTTCGGAAAATTTTCATTTTTTAATTTTTTTGCAAAATTATTGGGGTTGTCAATTTCGAGCTGAAAAACTTGAATTAATTCGTTGGGTTCAACAACTCAACGAATACAACATTCAAACGTTAATAAATTTTATTTCACAGTAATTCGGAAACAAAATAATAAATTCAATAGAGTAGAGTTTGATGTTTTGATTGAGCATGAGGTGAGGGGCGGGGTGAGAGGTGAGGCAGGTACGAAACAGTCAATTTCTTCCTGACAAAGACAGTTGGTGTGAAAACACAATGATAAACAGAGACCAATGGTCTTATGAAAATGGCAAATTTGGTAATTCAACCAAATGAGCCTTTTCTAGACCAGTATCATTTGAGTCTTCTGCAGTGAAACATCAAAACTGTGTGTTTTGTTTTAAGAGCTAGTTGCCACCACTGCATCTTGGTTTTTTTTTTAGAAAATCCAGTTTTTCAGATGAGTATTTTGAAGTTTCATTCAATCCGTATTAAATTTATTGAGGATTTTTTTCGTCTTTTTCCTTTTTTTTCGTTACTATTTTTAATTGATATTCCAAATTGAAATTGTTCCACGCGAAGTGTACAAATTATTGACAAATGAAGGAAACGGTACATTTAAAAAGCACATTGTGCAGGAAGTACTTGTTTCTGTGTAATATAAAAATTAAATTTTTATGCCCAATGAAGGTGGGCGGAGGTTTTTGTCAATATATTCTTCATCAAAATCCCGAGTGTCGTTCATAGGATGGGTCGTGATAGGTTCCTTTTCGAGGCCTATGCACCACTACGTCCTCGTCGTGGCCTTGGGTTACGCCAAACGTGGTGATAATCTCAATTTTCATTTATTGTTTTTTTTTGGTTTAATTGGTTAGTGACTTCCAAAAAAAGTTAGTTGTTTTAGGTAAAAATTTAATTAGGATTGTGTCTGCTCGCCTTGAAATCTCGCTACTGGTCTCTGCTACATCGAAACACATCAATTTAATTCAAAAGAATTGGTAAAATAATTCAAAATTTTCAACAGTGTGGCAGAGTAAAAGTAGTCAATTACCGAAATATTCATGTTTAAAGGCCAACGGAAAAGTATTGACCGTGCCGGCCTTCAGCGACCTTCACTGAGTAGGTGCGCGCAGTCACACACTGCGGACAATACTTCCCCCACCAGTGACTCCCATAACTCTATGTCAAACTTTTCAAAAATCATAACTCTTTCCAATATTGAGATTCAGAAACAATTCCGATGCTAAAATTCGTTAAATAATCTAAACTGTCGATTCCAGATGAAAAACGATCAAAAATTCAATTTGCAACATAATTTGTTACAAGCAATTTATGTAAAAACTAATCGTGAAAATACGGAAATAGACGTAAAATGTAGTTGACACTGAGATATTGGAGTATACTGAAAATCAACTCTTAATATTAATAATTAACCGAGATATAAATTTTATAACATATATACACACATACATTCAAACTTATTATTTCTGAACTTTCAAAAATTCATATCTTTGAAAATTATGACGATTAAGAAACCAAATTAGCACTAAAATTAATGAAAAAATACAAGCTACACGATACGCTAAAAAAATTTGACGAAAGTTAATATTTACAATAATTTGTTACAAACAATTAATATGAAAAATCATTAGAGAATTATCAAAAACTATAGAACGCAAAGGTAATCACATCAGAAGCATATGACCTCCAGAAATGGAAATGAAAAAACGAATAGCAACAAAGTTATTCAATATTCAAATCTATTCACATATATATAGATATACTAAACACATGGCAAAATTCAAAAATCAATAACTTTTAGGATAATCAATATTAAGGAACGAATTTCATTTGTAAAATCATTAAATAATTCATACTGAAAGTTCATGAAAGAAAATCAAAGAAAAACCAAAATTTATGTAAAACAATTTTCAGGCTTTAATTAACAATTGCATAACAACAAAAGTTATTAACTTAGGAAGATGGAACCAAGTTTGAAAAATACGTAAAAATAGTCTCTTCCAGACGCAATTGAGTTCATATTTTTAAAGCAATTATTTCATAAGTTATTAACAATTAGAACTTTCAAGGTCATCCAACTTTAAATAGGAATAACTCCGAAACTACAAAAGATAGAAAAATGAATCCAACGCATAAAATCACTAAGTTTGACGGCCTTTCGAATGCATTATAGAACGATTCCCGATATTGTTAATTAACAAAGTTATTAACAATCAAATGTTTACAAAAAAATGATAAAAAACTTTTGATACTAAAATTTGTTCATTTAGCCGAAAATAAGCTCAAATATAGAAAATCGTTAATTTATCCCACTTCTAAGTGGATTTGACAATATTTGTTTATAAGGTACATATCAGGATGGAAGAAGGAAGCCATTTCTGATGAGTGAAAAATCAACTTGAAAAATGCTGGAAATCATAGAAAACAACATATAAATATGTCAAAAATAAGGTTATATATAAGGAAACAACAATATTGTATTTTTAATGTAATAATCTTTATTGTAAAACTACTATATCATAAGATACATATATATAAGCCTCAGCGCATGGACAAGCTACAGCACAAGGGTAGAAGAAAGGCGCTCCCCACCAGCTCAGTCACCACCAGCCACCTAGTTGCGCCAGAAACTCACAGCGCATCCCCACTTATTGTACTCCCACCCTACCGGCTCAAGCCGCTGAACTGTCCATATACCTAGCAGTGCGGCCAGATCGCGTGAAAAATTTTCCCCCTCCAGTACGACACGCACATAACATAAGCGATGTGTCGGTCGGTCGGGAAGCCGAAAAGAGCCGAGGGAAACCAAGCTCGGGAGGGGAATGGTGCCCCCACCATGCGTTGCGGAGAGGTTACTCACACATGCATTCTCTTTCGTACGGGCTTGTTTTTGGCTTTGCGCGCTCAAAGTCCGGGGTTCAAATCCATCGCTGAGTAATTTTTTTCTTTTCGTAATGGACAATTAAAAATTCATAATTCATTTCATTATTTCTAATAGATAATTAGATTAATAATTGTACATTTCTCTAGTCAAAAATTGTGTTAATTAAATTAATAATTGTTGGTTTTTCGACAAAAGCGAATGTGGAGTAGGGGAGGGTGGGGTGAAATGGACAATCCAATTAAAGCGCTTGAGATAGGGATTCGCCAAACATTACAATGAAAAGCTGGGAAAATTTTAGGTGAAAAACATGTATGAAAATGATTTTTTTTTCATTATCGGAAAATATTGCTCTTTTAGCCAAATTTGGGAGGGATCTTATATTTAAAAATTGAAGAAATTCACTTCTTCGCCGATATCTCCAGTTTTGTTGGTCGTAGTGACCTGCGCTTGATTTCAAATGGAAGGTGATCTCATTTTTCATCGATTTATGTGGTTCAAAATTGTTCGAAATCAATTTTTCATATACTCTTAGATCTTTTTCTGAAAATCAGTTTTTTCTCTAAAAGTACTTGAAGAATTGATACTTTTCTTTTCAAACCACGCGAATCGATGAGAAATGAGCTAGCCTTTCATTTATGATCATCTTCGGCTCGCTACGAGCGATAAAACCGGAGATATTCCCGAAAACCTGAAATTTTTAAAAAACAGTGAAGGTTTACCTTCAAATCTCAGTAAAAAATTCAACTGTTCGAAGTTTCAAATAAATAACTTCACACATATGGTTTCCGTGGGAAATTTCCTCAGCGTCCCAATAGAATCATCAGGAAAAACCCATCTCCAATATTTCCACCGATTCCAAGTGATTTTCTTAGAATGAATAGAGAATACCCCTATATAAATAAATGCTGCATCGGAATCCTCCGACGGTACTTTTATTTTTTTGATTTTTTTTTAATCGTCATTGTTAATATTAATTTTTCATTACTGGTGATACTTCTTAGTGTTGATTCCAAAAATTATACTATAAAAATTACAATTAGAAATGAAAATTGTTATTATTGAACGCAAAATAAAAGAGGGTGGATCGCGTGCAGGATGTAGATTCTGTAAAAAATATCCCCAGTCCTCCACCGCACGTTGAAAAATATTTGAAAAATAAAATAACAGTCGATATGAATAACAATGGGAAAAATCACAATAAAAAAATTATTGAATTACTAAACGCAGAATGTGGGGGAAGGGAGGAGGACGTAGAATTTTGAGGAGAGTAAGGGGCAGGCTTTACATTTCGGAGAAAATAACCCCAGTTCCGAGCCGCCTTTTGAGAAAATTGGAGAAAAAAATAAAAATGAAAAAATTTTTCAATGGGAAACCTCAAAATATATCAATAAATTCGGATCATTAAGCGCAGAATGGGAGGAGGACAGTGGAGGTTGGAAAGTTACGGAACAGGGTGTGAATTCCGCGGAAAATCCCACCAACCCTCTGAGGTACTTCAGAAAAATGCAGAAAAACAATTGACATTCGGAAAAATTATCGAATGATAACAAATAACATTTCTTTAGGAAAGGGCTGATTAGGAAGCACGAAATCATGAGACGTCGGAGATTTGGGGAAAGTTGCGGATGTTACGTATTGATCTGTGTGATCATACGTATTTTTCAATAATAATCAAGAATAACTAATAATTCAGTCGAAAAGGCCCACAATTCCAATGTCTGGACCAACTTACCCTGAAAGAGGTCAATAATACATGAAAGTACACTAAAAGTTGAAAGTCAATAAAATCAGAAAGGAAAACATTAAAATTCATTGAAAAATCTGAAAAGTCCATCAATAAAGTATGTTAACAAATCAAGCAAAACGAACAAAATTGTCAAAAACAAGTAAAATATCATTAAAAATGTTTAAATACCAATTTACAACAAATTTCTGTTAATAGAAACAAAGATATACATGTTTAAAGACCAACGGAAAAGTATTGACCGTGCCGGCCTTCAGCGACCTTCACTGAGTAGGTGCGCGCAGCCACACGCTGCGGACAAAACTTCCCCCACCAGTGACTCCCATAATTCTATGTTGAACTTTTGAAAAATCATAACTCTTTAAAATATGAAGATTAAGGAATAATTCCAATTGCAAAATTCGTTAAATAATTTGAACTAACGATTCCAGAAGGAAAACAATTGAAAAATCAATTTGCAACATAATTTGTTATAAACAATTTATGTAAAAACTCATTGTAAAAATACGAAAATAGACGTAAAATGTAGTTGACATCGAGATATTGGAGTATACTGAAAATCAACTCTTAATATTCATAATTAACCGAGATATGAATTTTATAACATATACACACACATACATTCAAACTTTTTATTTCTGAACTTTCAAAAATTCATAGCTTCCAAAATTATGATGATTAAGAAACCAAACTAGTACTAAAATTAATGAAAAAATACAAGCTACACAATGCGCTAAGAAAATTTGACAAAAGTTAATATTTACAATAATTTGTTATAAACAATTTACATGAAAAATCATTAGAGAATTATTAAAACCTATAGAATGCAAAGATGATCACATCAGGAGAATATAACCTCCAGAAATGAAAACGATAAAACCAATAGCAACAAAGTTATTCAACATTTAAATTTATTCACATATATATAGATATACAAAATACATGGCAAATATTCAAAAATCAATAACTTTTATAATAATCAATATTAAGGAATAATTTTCATTTGTAAAATCATCAAATAACTCAAACTAAAAGTTCATAAAAGGAAATTTAAGAAAAACCAAAATTTATGCAAAACCATTTTTGGACTTAAATTAACAATTGAATAACAACAAAAGTTATTAACTTAGGAAGATGAAACCAAGTTTGAAGAATAGATAAAAATAGTCTCTTCCAGACGCAATTGAGTTTATATTTTTAAAGCAATTATTTTACAAGTTATTAACAATTAGAACTTTCAAGGTCATCCAACTTTAAATAGAAATAACTCCGAAACTATAAAAGTTAGAGAAATGAATCCGACGCTAAAAATCATTAAATTTGACGGCCTTTCAAATGCATTATAGAACGATTCCAGATATTGTTAACTAACAAAGTTATTAACAATCAATTGTTTATAAAAAAATAATTTACAACTTTTGATACTAAAATTTGTTCATTTAGCCAAAAATAAGTTCAAATATAGAAAATTGTCAATTTGTCCCACTTCCCAGGGGATTTGACAAAATCGGTTTATAAGGTACACACCAGGACGTAAAAAGGAAGCCATTTCCGATGAGTGAAAAATCAACTTGAAATTGTTTAGAATCATTAAAAACAATATATTATCATGTCAAAAATCAGGTTAAAAATAAGAAAACAACAAAATTGTATTTTTAATGTAATAATCTTTATTGTAAAAGTACTATAGCCTGAGATACATATATACGCCTCAGCGCATGGACAGGCTACAGCACAAGGGTGGAAGAAAGGCGCTCCCCACCAGCTCAGTCACCACCAGCCACCTAGTTGCGCCAGAAACTCACAGCGCATCCCCACTTATTGTACTCCCACCCTACCGGTTCAAGCCGCCAAATTGTCCATGTACCTAGATGCGCGAGGCTCGTTCAGTCAGTTCATCGCTCCTCTTCAACTGGTAAAGACCTCCTCCTCCGGACGCGGTCGCGGTGACTCACTCGGGACTTAGAATAATTTTACTCAGTTTGGACTTAGAATATTTTCAGTGAATCGGGACTTAGAATATTTTCGTTCGATCGACACTTAGAAAATTTTTAGTGAATCGGGACTTAGAATATTTTTACACAATCAACACTTAGAATATTTTTACTCAATCGGAACTTAGAATTTTTCTGTCAATCGGAACTTAGAATATTTTTATTAAATTACAACTTAGAATTTTTTTTTATTATCGAAGTTTTTTTAAATCCAAATAATTTTCAATTAATCAATTCTGATTTTTATTATCAAGTGAAATATTTTCTCTCGACCGAATTAAGCCGAACGAAACAATTTTCCCTCTTTATTCTGAGATCTGACAAAGCCTCGCGTTGATAGAAACAAATCAATTTATTTGAATAAATTTAAAATCATTTGAGTGAAACCGAGTTTTTTTTTATTAATCAATTATTTCTTCCTTTTCAGAGCCTTAAAAATTTAACCTGGTCAACACCGCAGATAACGGTGCGGTTGACTACTCTTTCCTCCCTCAACCTATTCGGCCTTAAACATTACCTGGTCAACACCGCAGATAACGGTGCGGTTGACTATTCTATAAAAACCTGGTCAACACCGCAGATAACGGTGCGGTTGACTACTCTTTCCTCCCTCAACCTATTCGGCCTTAAATATTACCTGGTCAACACCGCAGATAACGGTGCGGTTGACCATTCTATAAAAACCCGATCAACACCGCAGATAACGGTGCGGTTGATCACTCTATCCTTTCAATAAAAATAGAAAAATACATAAAACTCGCTTTCTATCATTAAATCATAATCAAATCGTCTATGTACACCTTTATCCGTAAGAATCTCATAATAGAGTCGAAGGCAGAATTTTAAATCAAACAGTGATAATTTTGTGAATCCATATTATTCTTTATTATAGTGAAGGTGAAATCAAGGCAAATAAATACAGTGACAGAAAAGTGAACAAAAGAATTCGAACTAATTAAGAAAACAGTAAAGAACAATTATCGTGCAGTGACTATCTACGTAAAGCTTGCGAGAGGAAGCCCAACGTGCTCTGGACATCAGTAACACGGTAAGTAACGAAATTTTCTGACTCTCTAGCCCCGGAAGTCGATTGATATTCCAAAAAGTAGAGAAACTTTAACGTAAATGGGAATTAATCGGAATTGAATTATATTTTGGGGATTTTTCTCGGAATAAATCATCTCGAGTCAATTCTTATACGTAACACGGAATAAGATGAAGATTCTAGTAAAGATACTACCAGTCCTCTGGCGCATTTTGAATAAATGGAACAAAATTTCAACCTTTATGGAAGTTCAAGACAAAAAATGATAACTTTCCAAAAATAATACAGTTTTCCGCGTCACCCTTGAGGTACTGTATAGTAAGATGCGTTCCCATTATTTTACATGGCGGGCTCCCCAGTAGGCCTAAACCATGACGACCTAGAAATTAAAGTATAGTAAATAGAGCCCACAACAGTTTTGATTAGTCGAAGCTGGTCTCCAAATTCTTCTTCATGAATTAAATAACGTAACTATAGCTTATGATAACAATAAAATTAATTGAGAAGGAAAATTGAAAGCTCGAGCTCCTTTCAAGGTGCTTGCTTATATTTACAGCTCTTGAAAAAAATGAAATTGAATAGTAAGCAGCGAAGCTCGAAGCAGTTTTTGTAAAAAATAGGATAATTTCAGCTATGAAAATAGTGAGAAGAGGACCGTGGAGTTATAGCCTCTTTATGAATGGAAATAAAATAATTTGTAGTCCAAACAATAAATAAAATTTAATAGTGAAGAGCGAAGCTTCAAGCTCTCGCTCATTTCTAAATGAAAATAAAATAATTTGAGCTTCCAACAATTAATAATAGTAAATAATAAACAGCAGAGCTTCTAACAATGAATGAAATTCAATTGCACGAAGTGGAGCTTGAAACTCTAGTTTCAACTTAGAACAAATAGTAAAATATATAATTAAAATTATTTAACCTTACAACTAGGAATAAAATTTCATAGTAGCGGAGCTTCATGCTTTCGCTCCTCTATAAATTAAAATAAAATAATTTGAACTTCAAACAATGGATAAAATCAAATAGGGCGAAGCAGAGCTTAAAGCTCTATTTCATCTTAAAATAAATAGAATTATTTAACCTTTGAACAATGAATAAAATTTTATAGTTAGAAGCGGAGTTTTGAGCTCTCGCTTCTTCATTAAATAATCTAATTTCAGAGGGAGGGAGCTACTTTTTTTTTTAGGAGGAGTCATCCATTTCCCAATCATCACCACTATCATACGCAAGCACATTCATTCTCTGGCACGGAAGCTTCGTTTTCTGCGGATACAAATTACACGAAGACATCATCGCTACATAGCTCTTATCAATCGGCTTTTGTGAAGCACAAAGTTGCTTTGATTTAGAGGCAAATCGTAACACGCAAATAGCATTTAACGTTTCGTCATTGAGGGAGTTTCTTTTCTTTGTTTTGGTGTCAGGTATGAGAGAAAACGCCCTCTCCGCCGCAGCGTTTGAATGAGGAAGTGCTCTTATCATACCTAACAACAAACGCAAAGCTGGAAACTTCACAGTTTCATCGGAAGTAGTAATGCTGCAAATTTCAATCCACATATCGTCGAATGATAATTTGCACCATCGCTCCTTCTGTTCTGCATCGACCTCATATAACGAACGCCACTCTTCTTGAATTTTTCCACCTTCCGGAGCCTTTAATCTGCGCCACACTTTTTCTACTCGAGAAACCGTTTCTTCCCTGTTAGAATCGAGGAGAGCGATTTCTTTTGTGAAAACGGTCAGATCAGATAAAAACTCATCGTCAAACGGCAGTCTTTTGCGGATTTCTTTGGCAGCTATGAGAAAGAAATTTAAGCAATGGTGGCGAGCTTGGCGAATGACTGATTCCGAAACCTCTAGCTGTGATTGGGCCAACAATAAATAATTTTTACAATCATCTCCAACATCTACTTCAGACAAATCTTGGTGATTATCGATAAATCCAAAGTCTATGCCACGAGCCTCATTATCAAAAATTGTAGGCTCCAACAAAGCTGATTTCATGAACCTTTGAAGAACTTCAACGAGCAACTTCTTTGAAGAAGGTTGTAACTCATGAATTAATGTACCATCCCCTTGAAAATGAGCATTGATCTTTTGTATAGAGTCAAGTGCAAATTTCAAGAAGAGCAGATATGCTTTTGTCATAGGTTTAACCATGATTTCAAGCAATTCACCTGCAGCTACAACGTTTTCCAAAGATTCGACGGTCAAAAAACCCTGTATCGCTTCCCAATTCTCTAAAATTCTCGTGATAGCGATTTGCCGAGATAGCCATCGTGTCGGAGAAAATCGTAAGACCTTGGAGGAGGGGCCTTCCTCAGCTTCCTGAAATTCTTTGAAGATATCGGATCGCTTAGGACTATTGTTGATGAAGGTAGGGATTCCTAATATCAAGTTGTGTATTTCATTTGGAATCGCAGAACATGCAGTTTTAGCAATTAGTACCAAAGAATGACAAATGCATCGGAACGTGAAGAGATCAGGGAGAAGTTTGGTTAAATGGGTTTGAAAGGAATTATGTTTACCAATCATGACCGATGCATTGTCACATGCAAGCCCAATGAGATTTTTTAGCGGGATTCCCATTTTGACCACGGCATCTTCAAATTGCTTCACAAGTAGCTTACCCGAACAATCTTTTGCATCGATTCTAATTAACTGCAGTAACTGAATATTTGCCACCAAAGTATGTGGATCAACAAAGCAAACCATCAACGTCATCCACTTGTCATTAGTGTTGTCAGTAGTTTCATCCACAAAGGCCGAAAACTTTGCTTTTTGGAGAACTTCTACAATCTGTTGTGACTGATGAACTCTAACGACCTTATTCACAACTCCAGTAGCTTTAGTCTTTCCCATAGTCATTTTCTGCGAAACAGCAGGTTCTTGACCGATGGATTGGAAAAAATGTAATATTTTCGGTGCAAGTGCCATTGGGATATTATTTTCAGCGAGGAAACTCCCATAACGAATTTCAGCTGCTTTCACGCGTTCATTGAAGTTTAGCTCAGACGGGGACGACGCTGATCTAGAGTTTTCAGAGCAGCCTGCTACGGTTGAAGTTTCCTCGCTGAGCTTTAATAAGCGCATATTAGCTGAGTGTGGCTTGGATTGGGAATGCCTATCAATTTCCTGAATTCCACAAGATAAATATTTATTGCATGCAAGACATTCAAATTTTGTAGGATCTGATGGACATTCCTGCACCCATGTCTTCCACTCCGGATGGTCATCATACCATTGGTGTTGAAAAGACCTTTTCTTATTGTTAATTTTAGATTTTTTAGCAGGAGGCTCTGACGAATTCATGATGAAAAAAAAATTTATTCAATGGAAAACAATATTAAACAACACCAATGTTATGATACTTAAAAAACATGTGATGGTTAGAAAAAAAAAATAACGTTGATAAAAAAAAAGTAATAAAAAAAATTGATAAATAAAAAAAACCAAGAAGAATAACGAGAGCAAGACAAGTTTACGTAAAATATGCAATTTCCCCGAAACAGTAGAGATGAATATATGAAAAATGAATTTAATCAATAATATACAATTCAATCAATGAATGGATCGTTTAAAAATTAGATAATTATTAAAATACCTGAGATAATTGCTGTATTTTATGAAAAACATCCGACGTGATCCAATGTTTTGTCCGGCGACACTCATTGAATGAATATTCACACAGATCTGGATAAAACAATAACACGAGTCTGTTGACACGATCAACGGCCAAACAAACGCCTCGTCTTTTGTCTTTCTGCATCTTGCTCATTTGCGCGCGCCTTTAAAAATCTTCGAGCATTTCAACTTTATTTGAATGACACTACAGAAGATTTTTATTTTCATAGACGACAGCATCAATTATTAGCTGGTTAATCAGTGAGGGAAAGCATTACATAATGCAGAAAATAATTTAAACCAAAACAAAAAAAACATATGCTCAGTCGCCGTTTTGAACCCGCGGCTTTAGCCTCATAGATACGATGGTGACTGGAACTCATTTGAAAATTCCCTCACTTTTACTTCACTATAATTGAAATTCCAGGGCCTACTAAAAAAAGCTACATTTCGGATATGTAAATCAAAATTCTTAATTGTTCTTGAAAGATATTTTCATTAAACTTTAATAATAATTCCTGAAACATGCGTCAAGTTTTCAAAATGATGTTTTTCTGTTAGCTTTTTTGCAGATTTTTGGATAATTGCAAAGCTCAATGTATTTCGATAAATTTTTAAATCTGTAACTCTCAAAAATACAGAGATAGGGGATGGTAGGGCAAAATGTACATCCGGGGTAAAATGGACACATATAAATTTTTCGGCGAAAATTATGGGAAACTCTTGAATTTGACAGAAATATTGACAGTAGATGGTTTTTGATGATTGAATTGGAAAGCTGAGGGCATTTCAGGGGAGAAACCGATGCCGGATTTGATTTTTTTGAATTTTCGGCGATTTTGACTTTTTTGAGCATGTTATAGGGTTAAAACTCCTCCTTTTTTAAAATTTTCAGTTTTTCGAGAATATCTTCGGTTCTATTTGTCGTAGCGTAAAAATTTCGACGGGAGGTGAGAGGTGAGATCATTTGTCATCGATTCATAGGGTTTTCAATTGAAAATATCGATTTTGGAGGTATTTATGGACATTTTTGGAAAACAGTTTTGTAAAACAGTTATTGGCCAATAACTTTCCCAAAAATTGATATTTTCGAATTAAAAACACGATAAATCGATGGGAAATGAGCTCACCTTCCATTTGAGACCAGCCCCGAAGTGCTCGGACGAATAGAACCAGAGATATCTGCAAGAAAACTGAATATTTTCAAAAGAGGGAACGCTGTTACTCCTCAATAATGCCGAAAAATATTGAATTTAAAAAAATCGCAAAAAATATATCTGACTCTCGCTTTCCGGCTAAAAGTTGCTCAGCTTTTCAATAAAATCATCAAGAAAAATCCATCTCTAACCGGTTTATAACAGTGTCCATTTTTCCCTACTTTCTTCTAATAGAAAATTAACTACGAATTTCTCTGACTTTTCCAGGTCTATCGCCAGCCTCATAGGGCCGAAAAGAAATGCACGCGGCCAACAGAACACACATTCATGTGAAGTTAAAGGCACAATTAACACCAAAAATTTAAAATCAATACTGGATGATAACTAATCTCAACGGAAATGAAAAATGTGACTATGATGAAATTAATAAAAAAAATTAAAGTATAATCGGAGGATTCTGATATGAAATTAATTTATATAGGTTTTATTTTTCAATTTATCCTAAGAAAATTACTTGAAATTGATGGAAATATTGGAGATGGAATTTTCTTGATGATTCTGTTGAGAAGCTGAGGAAATTCCTCATGTCTGAAGTTATTTGTTTCAAATTTTCAAAGATTGCATTTTTTCAGGATTTGAGGGTAAAACTTTACTAATTTTTCTTTAATTTCAGGTTTTCGGGAATATCTCCGGTTTTATCGCCCATAGCAACCTGGGGTTGATATTAAATGAAAGATCAGCTCATTTATGTGGGTCGAAAAAAAACTATCAATTTTTCAAGTACTTCTAGGGCAAAAACTGATTTTCAGAAAACGATCTATAAGTATGTGAAAAATAGATTTAAAAAAATTTTGAACCACATGAATCGATGAGAAATGAGCTCACCTTCCATTGGAGATTAAGCCTAGGTCAACAAAACTGGAGATATCGTCGAAGAAGTGAATTTTTTCAATTTTCGGAGGGAATATCCCCTCCAAATTTGCCTAATAACGTAAATTTTCAAATAATAAGAAAAAATCATTTTCATACATCCTTTCCACCTAAAACTTCCCGAGCTGTTCATTGGAATCATTAGCTAATCTCTACCTCCAGCGATTTAATTGGATCGTCCATTTCACCCCACCTCCCCTTACTGTACATTCACTTTTGTCGCAGCAAACACAATTATGAATTTGATTACCACCATTTTTTACTATAGAAATGTAGAATTATTTATTAGTCATGATGAGGTAAATTATAAATGGTTGATTATTCATTAGGGAAAGAAAAAAAATAAGTCGGTGAGGGTTTTGAACCCGGGACTTTGAGCGCGTGAAGCTAAAAACAAACCCGTGCGTCCACCGAAACTTATATAATACGACGATAAGACCTTATATTTAAACTGTATTTGCAATTTCAAGTGCAAATTAATCTTGAAATTATTATTAATAATGAATTATTATTATATCTCGATGCTTATTAGCTGAAATAATAATGCATTAAAGGTCTGTCCGAGCCCGTATGCTCGGAAGCTTGGAACTCACACGTACGAAAGAGAATGCACGTGTGAGTAACCTCTCCGCGACGCATGGTGGGGGCACCATTCCCCTCCCGAGCTCGGTTTCCCTCGGCTCCTTTCGGCTTTCCGACCGACCGACACATCGCTTACGTTGTGTGCGTGTCGTACTGGAGGGGGAAAATTTTTCACGAGATCTGGCCGCACTGATACCTAGATGCGTGAGGCTCAGTCAGTCAGTTCATCGCTCAACTTCAACTGGTGAAGACCTCCTCCTCCGGACGCGGTCGTGGTAACTCACTCGGGACTTAGAATAATTTTACTCAGTTTGGACTTAGAATGTTTTCAGTGAATCGGGACAGAGAACATTTTCGTTCGATCGACACTTAAAAAATTTTTAGTGAATCGGGACTTAGAATATTTTTACACAATCAACACTTAGAATATTTTTACTCAATCCTAACTTCGAATTTTTCTGTCAATCGGAACTTAGAATATTTTTATTGAATCACAACTTAGAATTTTTTTATTATTAGAGTTTTTATTTTCGAATCAACTTTAATTTATTTCAATTTCAATTATCAAGTGAATCGTTCTCTCGCAACCGCATTAAACCGAAACGAATAACTAGCAATGTATAATGAATAATGCATATTTCTATATATTCCTATGTTCATATATGGACAAAAATTCGATGGTAAATATAGTAACTCGCAATAGCTCAGCGGTAGAGCACCTGACATGTAATCAGAGGGTCGTGGGTTCAAATCCTGCTTGCGTATTACATATTTTTTGCAGAATTTGATTCTCTTAAAAATTTATTAATAAAAATTAATTTATTAATAAATTTATTTTTTTAACTTTGCCTCTTTGTTCTGAGATCTGACGAAGCCTCGCGCTACTAGTTTTGAATCAATTATTTGAATAAATTTAAAGTTATTTAACGGAAACCGAGTTTCTTTTAATTAATCAATTATTTTCTCCATTTCAGAGCCTTAAAAATTCAACCTGGTCAACACCGCAGTTAACGGTGCGGTTGACTACTCTCAATTAACCTCAATCACCTACATATATTACCCGGTCAACACCGCAGATAACGGTACGGCTGACCATTCTATTCCCTGAGTAGTTAAGTAAGGCCGGTTCTGGGACAACGATTCCGCCATTTTGAATCGTAGTCCCGTTGAAAGGGGGGTACCTGTCCGTTTTTTACCCCGTTAATTACAGGTGAGTGGGAGGTGGGTGGTGGGTGGAAAGTGGGTGGTAGGGGTACCTGGCCGTTTTAGACCCCGCTAATTACAGGTAAGTGAGAGGTGGGTGGTGGGCTGAAAGTGGGTTGTAGGGGTACCTGATCCTTTTAGACCCCGCTAATTACAGGTGAGTGGGAGGTGGGTGGTGGGTGGAAAGTGGGTGGTAGTTCAATTGAGTGTTATCTCTAAGAAAAAAATCTCAATTAATTAATTAATTAATTAAACAATCGGTTTATTTATAAAGGTACTTTTTTCTTACATAAAGATTATGATTATTATTATTATTATTATTATTCTCATTATTATTCTTATTATTATCATTCTTATTATCATTACATGTATATATTGACTATATATATATCATTGTTATTGTATATCATTATTATTATTATTATTATTATTATTATTATTATTATTATTATTATTATTGGTGATTTTTTAAATTTTATTTTTTTTGGAAGTACTAGGGGCACAGGAATGTGGGGGAGAAACATCTTGAAGATTGTCTCCCCCAATGTAGGGAACGAAAGAGCAGCTGTTAAAGGAAGGGGGGCTCAGGTTACACTTACGTAGGGTCAGTGAAGGAAATAGACAAGGAGAGATAATCTTCAAGATGTTTCTCCTCTACATTCCTGTGTCCCTGATACTTCCAAAAGAAATAAAATTTAAAAAATCACCAATAATAATAATTATAATATAAATAACAACGATTTCTCAGCAATTAATGTAGTTAATATGTAAATGATAATGAAAAACTCTACTGTATTAAAATACATTTTTCCTTCGTCATATATATATATATATATATATATATATATATACACACACACACACACACACACACACACACACACACACACACAATTAAAAGTCTTCATCATCACTATCACGATCACTTTGATAATCACTTAACAACACCGTCGACATATCACTTCCGGTGTCGTATCCGCTATCGTCCTCACTCGTTCCCGCATCCATCTCCTCCATGAAGCGCTGCTCATCAATCCAAAGCTGGAGTCCTCGCTGCTGATCCCAAAAGCGCGGAAAATCCTCCGGTTTCACAAATGCAGCCATATGACCCCATGTCATATAGTATGCAACAGGTTGAAATCGATCAACCCGCGCAATCCAATAAGGGGATTCAGGATCACGATGTCTGCATCCCTCAATGATGGCAGCAATCGCTGTCCTCAATCCCTGCAGATTGTAGTGAAGACACCACTCATTTGGGACGATCCACTGCTCGACTACAAAAACTGTGTACCCCTCCATCTGGAAATCCAAGAAATAGATGAATAAAAATATTATCAATGAAAAGAAAAGTATTGAATGTAATTCAACTTACTGTTTTATCAGGAGAATTCTTCTGCGTCTTCTGGATACAAATAGAGAAGTCCTCAATGATGTGTCCTTCACTTTGGTTTTCCTTAAACTGATCTACATTTGACCAGTTTAAAAAACCAAACACCAAAAATCCACACCATTTTCAAATTTCTGTGGGAAAAATTTTTATTGCCTAGATATCGGACTATCTAGTGCGTGCACTTGTGCATCCCTTAGGGGGTGTCAAGTTGCTCCATATTCCTTGGATGCACCGATGTCGTCTCACAATTTTACGACTTTTTAATTGCCTCACAAGTGTGTGAGGGAAGAAAAGTCGTAACAGGGACGGACTGATGAAGCAATAAAAATTTTTTCTCAACATACAAATTCCATATTTGGTGGAATTTTTGTGAGAAAAAATTCTCATGCTTACATATCAGTACAACTAGTTCATCTTTGAAGGGTCAAACACTTGACACACTCCTCAGATGTATTAATATATTCCCCCTGGACTTTTACGACTTTTTAACTGCATTACCAAATGCAGTGTGTAAGTTTAAGGGAAAAATCTGAGTATCTTTGGAGAGTAATAAAATTTTTTCTATACGAAAATTTAGATAATTTTCCCAAACACACATGCATTTTTGACCGTTGAAAAGCCGAAAAAAAATTCTTTTACGACTTTTCAAGTGTCTCTCCTGCAATGTGAAGCATGGGAAGAAAATTTCTGAAAATTCTAATTAGGAGGGGGTGGAAGTAATAAAAATTTTTCTCATGGTTTTAAGACCAGATTTCGGTATATATAAGGGATGACTTCTAAAATCATCCACAGTTTCCCTGAAACAAATCTACTGTCATCATGGACTCAAAACTATCGAAAAGAATCGTTTCAATAGTTGAAGGCGCGTACAACCTTGTTTCAAAAAAGAAAAAAGGTCGCGATATCGAGCGTTGGGTGAAATATATTAAATTCTATAAAAAGCAAGTGAAAAAATTATTGCGAGATTCAATCTGCACAGGGGAAAAATTGAAATATGTTTCATTGTTAGAGCAATTAGCGGTTTTCAAGGATCAATTTGAATCGTTGCTGGTTACCGGAAGTGGTTTGCAGGATACGCTATTGAGCAGGGTGAAATGGGAAGATTTTGAAAGTGCTTTCGAGAATCGAATTCGAACCGGTTTAATAATTAATAAGTGTCATAAAGAGTTGATTGATTTTTTAAAAGATGCTCGACGAATGTTCAAAGTGCGAGTGAAAAATATATTGAAAAATCGGGGATCAGTAAAAGTTAACGCGACATTACTGTGTAAATTTCGTGCATGGAAAGACAATGAGTTTGTAGAAGATAGAAAACATTTCACAACAAGAAATGAAGTAATCTTACCAACCACAGACTCTATGGAATGGTTTAATTTATTCGTAAAGGAGAAATTATTACAAAAAATCGATGAATTGAAAGAGACTGGTTCGGGTTGGTCTCTTAGTGAAATAATTAGTCTAGAAATTTGTATAAATAAATATAATCCATTACGCGGAGGCTCATCGAGTTTTATAGAAGTACCTGAATGGATAAAAAATAAGAAAGCTGTTATCAATGTACAGAATACCGATGATGAATTGTGCTTTTTATGGTCGATAATGGCTGCTAAATGTAAAAATATCAACCGAAAGACGCGACCTTCATCTTATCCATCATTCGGAAGTGTGATAAAGAAATATGGAATGTTTAAATATCCCATGGCACTGAGAGATATTGCAAAGTTTGAGAAATTGAATAATTTTTCAATTAATGTTTATGGAATAGAGACAGAAAAAGAAAAGAAATGGATAGTTCCATTGTATTTGAGCAAAAATGCATCTGAAGAAGAAGGTGAGACAATTCATCTTCTTCTCATTAATGATACGCTCAATAAAAAGTATCATTATACATGGATATCATCTCTATCGCGACTGCTCAGTGCACAAATCTCGCAAAATAATCATTTCAAGTATTTCTGTGACCGATGTTTGTGCCATTTTCAACTGGAAAAGTCATATAGGAGTCATCGAGCAGATTGCATTGCAATGAATAGTTGTCAGCCGATTCTTCCGTCTGAAGACAATAAAATTCTGAAATTCAAAAATCATAAGCATCAATTACCGGTGCCGTTTGTCGTATATGCTGATACTGAAGCTCTCCTAGTGAAGAAAAATGATAATGGTGTAGCCAAAACTAGTGCCTATCAGGAACATGTACCATACAGTGTTGGCTATTACGTTAAATGCAATTATAATGACAGTAAATCCAATTATTACATGAATCGTGGTAAAGATTGTATAGAGTGGTTCGTTAATGAATTGCTAGAGCTGGCAAAAAATGTTGATTCCGAGCTAAAGCGGAACGAGCCGATGAAGTTGACCCCTGCGATGCAGTACCAGTTCTGGAAGGCGAAAAACTGTCACATTTGTGGTGGTCCTTTCACACCTGAGGCAGTGAAGCATCGGGATCACTGTCATTTTACAGGCCAATACAGAGGAGCAGCTCACCCAGGCTGTAATTTAAATTACAGAGAATCCTGTGTCATTCCAGTCGTGTTCCATAACTTGTCAGCATACGATGCACATTTCTATGTAAAAGCTCTAGCAAAACAATTCAAAGGAGCGATGACCATACTCCCGGTTAATAAGGAGCGATGGATATCCTTTACCAAGTCTGTGGCTGGTACAAAGGTCCATTTCCGATTCATCGATTCATTTCGATTCATGGCGAGTAGCATCCAGAAGTTGGCATCTTATTTGGAGCCCAGCAAGATGACAATTACATCGAAACACTACACGAATCCGGATTTATTCAAATTAGTGATTCGAAAAGGCCTCTTCCCATATGAATATATGAGTGACTGGGAAAAATTGGATGAAACCGCTTTGCCCGAAAAAGATGACTTCTTTTCAAAATTATCCAACGAGGGAATTTCAGATGAAGAATATCAACATGCTCGCAACGTGTGGCAGCAATTCGGAATTCAGTCTCTCGGTGAATACTCTGATCTCTACATGAAAACAGATGTATTGCTCTTGGCTGATATTTTTGAGAATTTCCGTTCGAGTTGCTTCACATCATATAAGCTTGATCCATTGCATTATTATACTGCACCTGGATTAGCTTTTGATGCAATGCTCAAGATGACCAGCATCGAATTGGAGCTGTTGACAGACATAGAACAGCTGCTCTTTGTTGAGAAAGGTATACGAGGAGGCTTATCCCAATGCTCCAACAGATATGGAAAAGCCAATAACAGATACATGGGTGACCAATTCAATCCTGATGAGGAAGAGTCCTATCTCATGTATTTCGATGTTAATAATCTGTATGGTGCTGCAATGAGTCATCCATTGCCGTATGGAGAATTTACCTGGGTTGATGAGCCTGAAATACTCAACATTGAGGAGGTTCCAGATGATTCGGACTCGGGATTTATTTTGGAAGTTGATTTAGAATATCCAGACCACTTACACTATGAACACAAGGATTTACCACTCTGTCCAGAGCACATCGTACCACCTAATGGATCAGCTAAACTGCCAAAGCTATTGACAACGCTTAACAATAAAAATAAGTATGTTGTTCATTATAAAACATTAAAACAATATTTAAGTCTAGGTTTAAAATTGAGAAAAATCCATAGAGCTTTAAAATTCAAACAGAGTCCATGGTTAAAAAAATATATAGATTTAAATACAGGATTGCGGCAAAATGCCAAAAATGAATTCGAAAAAAATTTTTATAAGCTAATGAATAATGCAGTATTTGGTAAAACCATGGAAAATGTTCGAAAACATTTAGATGTTAAATTAAAAACAGAGTGGGATGGTCGTTGGGGTGCACAAAGTCTCATCTCTAAACCAAATTTTCATAGTAGCATTATTATAGGAGATGATATTGTCCTCATTCAGATGAATCGAACGCACATAAAATTCAATAAGCCAATTTATATAGGATTCAGTATTCTTGACATCTCCAAAACTTATATTTATGACTTTCATTATAATTATGCTCGGAAAATGTTTCAAGATAATGCCAAAGTACTGTACACTGACACGGATAGTTTAATTTATCATTTCAAGGTTGCTGATATTTATGAATGTATGAAAAATTCGTTACATATGTTTGATACTTCAGATTATCCGCTGAATAATCAGTATCACATCCCTCTTGTAAATAAAAAAGTAATAGGATTGATGAAAGATGAAAATAATGATGAGATTATGACTGAATTTGTGGGCCTCCGATCAAAAATGTATGCTTTAAGAGTATTAGGCGAAGAAAAACATAAATCTCGAGCGAAAGGAGTAAAAAAATCAGCTCTTAACGAAATCACATTTGAAGATTATTTGATGTGTGTAAGAGATCCTCATAAACAAGTTATGATTACACAAAATTGTATTAGATCTGTGAAGCATGATGTATATACTTTTCGACAACATAAAATAGGACTGAATGGTTATGATGACAAAAGATTACTAATTCCTCATCAAACCGATACTTTACCTTATGGTTTCAAGGATGTAAGGATGGAAATGTAAATAAAGAAATAAATTTTGTTTTGGAATAAACATGAGTTTTTATTTGAATTCATCTCTGCAAGTTATTATACCATTGATTCCTTAAAAATAACAATGTGTCTTGATCTTTGTATACATAGAGTTATGAAGTAAAGTAAACCTAAGATGGCTGATCCTAAAAATGATAGAGCAATCAACACATCTTGTCGCTCTTGATCATGCCTGTTCTTAAATTTTCTATATGAGGTTACTCTCAAATCTCGCAAAAGTGCTGGATACTTTGGGTATTCTAAATCATTCACATCGGCTGCTAGACTGCTTATATTCAATTTAGGTGGACTAACATCAGGGATTACTGATTTTAAAATATTTTGGCTGCCTCTAATCAATGTATCAGACGTTTCAGCATCACATCCGGATTTAATTTGGAGATTCCCAGTTCCTGATATTTGAATCGTTGTCTTCCAGTCATCATCGCATGTGACAGTGACGGTCTCTTCTTCACCTTTTATGACATTATACAACCAGCTCCCATCATCAAGCTGTATCCATTGTAATGCTTTTTCAGACGTAACCAGAATATTACAATCATTGTAGATTTTTCTTTTCCTCCTCTTCATAATCATAGCAGCTTCACAGATTGGTTCATTGGTTAGATCATAAAGTTGATAATCAGCTTTACAAATATGATATTCACCCTTATGTTGACATTCACTGATATCCGGAGAATTCATCAATCTGTAGTATTCTCGAGAAAGTAAAATATAATCACTGCGTGGCTGAATCCATGCGAATACTTTGCGTCCATCTCGTAGCTCTTGGTCTGCTGGATGAGGATACATTTTGAACAGCTCATATTTTGTATTGTCTAGTAGAGGAGTTTCAGCAACAATCATCAGTACACCATCAAAATAACCAACATCTACTTGAAAAGCTGTTAGTGGATTTCCTTTCACATCTGGGAACCTGTATCTATGTTTTTCCATGAATGGTATGATTCTACCCCCTGCTTTACCGACATAGCCATCGAATAGTTCCTTTGGTACAGATTCCATCGTGAAGCATATAGCTGTCACTATTGTCTCCAAAGAGGCTATATAATTATCTAGCTCTGCTCCTAAATTTTTTAATGTCTGCTGAAGTACTGTTGTTGAGTCTACATCGTCGGGTTGTGATATATATGCCTTATATGAACTTTTGGTGATATTTCTAAATTGATCGAGTTCTTCATGGATCTTATGACGTTGCACTTGAATTATACTTCCTCCTTGAACATCCAATTCAATCTTTCGTTCGATCATTCGACTATAATTCTGTGCGGTTATCATATCAATTGAACCAAACAATTGTCGATATATATCTTTATCACCATTTTCAGTGATGAGACGTGAATGCAAATAGTCGAAATATTCTTGGATTTTTTCTTCTTTTTCAATCAATTTGGGAGTATGCTCAAAAATCTTCAAACAGGAGAGAGCATTCGTATGATTGAAACAGGTGGAATTCATTTCTTTCAACGTGCCTGCAAGGTTTGAAGGTTGTTGTAGCTCGATATCTCGCAGAGTCAGGAATGTAACCAATCGCCATGTTGATTTGGTCAAATATACAGAGCCTTTGGGCTCATAATATAAACCGCTACTATTATTAAATTGGGTATTGATATATTTCGGTTCCTGACATCCCACGAGACTAACACTGATGAGCAACACTAAGCACTTGAAACACATGGTGATTATTTGAATTCAAAAATCAAACTGGAAACCCTCTCAGCATGGTCTGCTTCTTATATGATATGCCCCCCCCCCCCCTACTTTTTCACTATATCCCCTGCTGTGATCCAGCTGTTATGCGTATCATCAAACCCCAACCACTTGACGTACATTCTATTCCCAGATCTCTTTAAAATTTTTTCAATCAAGAAGATATCATGAATTTTAGTTTTCAAAAGCTCTTCTTCATAGAAACCACCCTTCAAAATATTATTTCTACTATCTTTCAGTATATAAGTGAAAGGATTAAAATTATTTATTTTATGAATGGTGAAAATCTCAGTTGTCCAATTGGGTATATATCCCTTCTCGAAAATATGTTTTTCCTTGCTAATCCGGACTTTATCACCAACATTGAACTTTGGAAGTCTAGTAGTCACCGTTAAATTTCTATATCGGGCTTTCAATTCATGTGCATTTTGTGCAGACACGTCTCCTGGTTTCATATGAATAGTTCTATGTTTTGAATCGTTATATTTCTCTACAAGATCAGATAAAATGTCGAACCACTTGTAATTGCCGCGGAAACTAAACTGTACCCACATTTTGCTTTTCAGTGTTCGATTAAATCTTTCACAAATAGATGCTTTCATTGTACTGTATGTAGAATACATATTTATATTATTTGTCTCCATCAGTTTCTTGAACTGCGAATTATAAAATTCTTTACCACCATCAACTTGTAGATTCTTCGGTACACGACCTTCTTGTAAAATGGAGTTCATGGCATTCGTCACATCTTGAGCATTTTTCTTCCTCACAGGTCTAGCCCATGCAAATTTGGAAAAATTGTCGATGACAGTTAATATATAATGATACCCCTTATTTATTCTAGCATGAGCTGACATATCAACCAAGTCAGCTTGCCATGTTTCATCAATATCTCGTATGTCGAAATGACGACGAGGATAATTCTTTCTAGCAGGCTTATGTAATTCTAATGCAAGATTCAATTTTTCATTTGACATTATGCATCAGTTTCTTGTGTCTGGATATCCTGTTTTAGAAGCTCCAAATCCTTCCGAATTTTATCAATTTCCTTCATTAGTTCCATCTGGATAAATCCAATCTCTAAACGTACTTCATTGAGTTCCTCTAGATTAACAGCATCATTCTGATGCATTGGCCTAGCAACATTACTCAAACGTTTGCTTGAAATATCAAAATCACCCTCAGCAGTTAGTTTAAAACCAATTCCAGGCTGACCTCGTTTTAATTGCCCACCAGCCTTAATTGTCAAATGACGTCCAAACACATTGACGCTCATTGTTGAACTGACAAGTTTTTCATGAAGCCCTATGTATTAATAGATTATTTTAGCTTCACGGAGTTCTTCAACTATTGATATAATCTCATTCGAATGGCTGTGATTGCCTGCTTTTTGTGATGCAACAAGCAAGCGAAGGCGATCAACCAATTCATTCGGATCATCCCAATGAACATAATCAACCAGATAATTTTTTCTTGCTGTCATATAATCTATCGGTAGACCTTTCCCGGAGATATGACGTTTTCGTGCAAAATGTGCTATGTATTCCTTGTATTTATGAGATTTCATGTCTCGAATACTCCCGTTTGCCTTCCAATTTTTTCTATGTCCATTCGTTGAAATTATGATGTCCTCATATGCCTTTTTATCATTTTCTGTGATCAATGTTCCATTGGGATTTTTCTTAAATAAAAGTTCTAGTAATCCGAGGGTAGCTTTGTATTTTAAATTTTTCACTGTAATCTCGTCTCCTTCGAAGAATATTGGAGAGTTACCTATCATGAAATGACGAGTCAATCGTCGAACACCATATGCTTTATCCCAACTAGGTGTATCGATCTTTGTTAAATATTCATAAAAAATAGAATCCTCATCTACCATGGATCCGTCTACAAGCGAATCATTCATTCGTGTGGGTGTGGACGTAACCAAAGATTTTTGAACCGATTTCGAAGCTTTTTCTTCTGCTCTAAAGCTCTCTCCCCTGCTTCCATTAGTGACAGTCTGATTCATGTCATCATCCGGGAAAGACAGGATTGCAGATTCAAATGCATCTGTTTGCGCAAGAGATGGTTCAACATCTTTTACACTTTTACTTGTTTCTCCAGCATCATCTTCATTTTGATGCAGGTTAGTTAATTTCATTAGAGGTGTCACAACGGGTTTGAATACATCATTTAATGTTTGTTCCATTGAATATTCATTTTCTTTTAATAATTTATGCTTTTGTTGAATGGCTTTACGTGCCAGAGAAATCTGTTTTAACACTTCTTTTTGTTTACACAAATCTTTCGATGTGAGAGGCATGTTTGATTCTCAACAGCCGACAGATGACTGTTGAGGATACTATTTAGTTACTTGTATAAAACAGTCAAAATTTTTCCTATATCTCCCACCATTGATATCACTATCTTTATCTATGACAAGGAAACTATAATTATCCTGCCAGCACACTGAACATAGTTCCTTGAATTTTTCAAATGTCATGTCTGTATTTATATGATCATTATATATATGCTTTAAATTCAAATCGTCTTGCTTGAATAGCACCAAGAAATTCATATTATCACGTACCAAATGTTTCGGAATACGAGCATATGATTGAGTTAGATAAAAACAATCAACACTTTTATGTCGACCCATACAGAAATAAGCTTTGATGTTATTCTGCTTTTCACATGCTACATCATCAAATATAAATAGAGAATTTTCTTTTGCATCATCAACACTCACAACTTCTTCATTATCGGTGAAAGGGAAGTAATTGATATCATTGAGTGGTTTCAATAGATTATCCAATAATTGATATTTCGGTTGATTTAGAGATTTTGAATAAACGTATATGTTGGAAAATCTTAAACCATTCGGATGGGTAATGAGACTCAAAAGAGCATTAGTTTTCCCACAATTCGAGGGACCACAAATTACCGCGCGGATAGTATTTGGTAACAAAGAACCATGACGTTTAGCTTTCTTCTGAGCTGTCATTGTTAATGAATCGAAATTCATTATCGGTAGCTTTGAAGCATGTGATTTCGACTCCATCCTCCAAGAGACTGATCAGCCGAGTATAAAAGTCTCCTCTTTATAGGATCATCATTCAGTTCATCGTGGGATATGCAGTTCAACACAACTAAAGTGGCAGGCAAGGGTTTCTTGAATAAAATAATCAACACGCTACCATTTGAACTTCATCTTCCGGGTTATCAATATTGTGGACCTGGTACAAAATTAGCTGAACGTCTAGCACGAGGAGATCCTGGGATTAATCCACTAGATTCTGCCTGTAAAGAACACGATATAGCATATTCGAAAAATCGTGAAAATATAAGCGCCCGTCACAAAGCTGATAAAGTACTTGAAGGAAGGGCTTGGAGTCGTGTATTATCCCCAGACGCTTCTCTGAAAGAAAAAGCAGCAGCTCTATTTGTTACGAACGCCATGAAAGCGAAGACAAAGTTCGGGATGGGGGTGAAAATGAAGAGGAAGAAAAGACGAGTCGTGAAAAAGAAGAAAAAGGTTATTTCATTGAAAAAAGTCATCCAAGCTGCGAAAAATGGTATGAAACTGGATAATGGCTCTGATGTTGCTATCAAGACTGCTCTCAATGCTGCTCGGCGAGCGGTGAAGTCAGTTGGACGGGTATCTGGAGTTGAGGCTTCTCGTGTGATCCCTGTTCGAGCTAAGATTGGTGGATTCTTACCATTCCTAGTACCAGTTTTTGCTGGCTTAAGTGCTGCTGGGGCAATGGCTGGTGGTGCTGCGGCTATTGCGAGAGCTGTCAATGATGCAAAAAGTGCTAAAGACCAATTGGCAGAAGCCTTACGTCACAATAAAACTATGGAGAGCATTGCTATTGGTAAAGGCTTGTACATGAAACCATACAAGAAAGGTATGGGTTTATATATGAGACCGTCAAAAAACGTAAATTGATGCTACCACATAGACCCTTGACTGATGATGATATCAGAAAGTATGCTCAAGTATTGAAAATACCATTTTTCAGAGGTGTATTCATGCGGAATAATTTACCCAAATCAGGCTGTAGGCAGAAAGAATCAGCTGTTGTAAATTTAGATGATAAAGATGGTCCAGGTACTCATTGGGTTGCTTATAAGAAAGACAATTCGGGAGTCTTGTACTTTGATAGTTTTGGTAATCTACAACCACCTCCAGATTTAATGAACTATTTCGGTGATGTTGGTAGCATCAAATATAATTATAAACGTTTCCAAAAATGGAATACATATAACTGCGGTCATTTATGTTTGAGATTTCTAAATGATGAACTCTAATAAAAACATATGAAATTAAGATGTGTGTCTCATTTCACCTCCGATGATGGATTCATTCACATTAACCGTTTCGGGTGTTTCATCTGTGTTTGATGTACAGTATTTTCCACCAATAGAATTATCACCAAATAAAAATTATGTTCTTGGTTTAGTGGAATTTCTGACATTCAATTCGGTGCCGAATATTCATGCTGGTAAAGACAAATTTTATTTTGGCAATGAAGTTATCAGGATTCCAACAGGGAGTTATGAGATTGAAGATATCAACTCTTATCTCCAAAACAAGTTGAAAGAGAAAGATATATCAATTGAACTGGTTGGAAATTCTAATACTCTATGCTGTGAACTGAAGTGTAGTGTGGACGTTGACTTTCGACCTACCGATTCTATTGGACGATTATTAGGATTCACTCCGCAAGTTTTGGGCGCATATAAACACCATGAGTCTGAACTCCCAGTCACCATTCTTGAAGTGAACGCCATACGAGTTGAATGTAATATCACTACGGGTGCATTTCATAATGGTAGAAGAGTGAATACAATTCATGAGTTTTTCCCAGTGGTACCACCTGGATATAAAATTGTTGAAGTGCCATCGAATATAATTTATTTACCAATAGAAGTTGACTGTATTGATCATTTACAGCTTCGAATTATAGATCAAGACGATAATTTGGTTGATTTTCGGGGTGAGACAATAACAATACGTGTACACGTTAAATCCCTGCAATAGAACCAATGGGAATTGTCTTCAAGAACAACGGTGGGGGGAAAGTTGGAAGATCCTATAATACATATGAACCATACGTGAAACCCAGTAGTAAACGTTCAGCTCTGAACAAGTTAACACCTCAGAACGCAGCATTTTTGAAAAGTTTGGGTTTTACCGTGAGACAATATAAAAATGACTGATTTGTTGAACATCCAAAAAGCAGTAGAATTTGATGAATCTATTGCTCATTATGAGCTGCACGCCCATCATCCCTATATATCAACAATCGACAATAACGATGATATACGCATATCGATACAAAATCAAGATTTATGTGTTCTCCCAAATAAAAGCTACTTGCATATAACAGGAAAATTATCACTAACTGCAACTGATGCGGTGACAGCTAGGACGAATTTAGTTAATAATGCGATTTGTCACTTATTTGAGGAGATTCGTTATGAAATGAATGGAATTGAAATTGATAAAATTAAAAATGTTGGTATTACGACGCTGATGAAGAATTTTATATCATTGAACCCAAATGAGGAGCATATTATGCACAATGCTGGATGGATAGAAGTACAAGAACAACATCATATAACTGATGCAGCTGGGAAATTTGATATTACTATACCTCTGAGAATTTTATTGGGTTTTGCTGAAGATTATCGAAAAATTGTGGTGAACACCAAACATGAGTTGATATTGAGGAGATCCAGAAGTGTAACCAACTCTGTAATACAAACAGGGGAAGCTGAAGATGTGAAAATTACTCTGAATAAAGTTGAGTGGTTAATGCCATATGTGACATTGTCGGACAATTATAAAGTTGAATTTTTCAATTTGATTCGGAAAGATCCTGCTATACGAATGAGTTTTAGATCATGGGAACTGTATGAATTTCCAATGTTACCTCAAACAACAAAACATTTATGGCCGGTGAAGACATCGAATCAACTGGAAAAACCACGATATGTCATTATCGGTCTTCAAACGGATAGAAAAAATCAACTGACAAAGAATTTCAGTCATTTCGATCAATGTAAGATTAGTAATGTGAAACTGTTCCTGAATTCTCAATGCTATCCTTATATAGATTTGGATATTGATTTTACGAGTAATAAATATTCATTATTGTATGATATGTATGCTAATTTCCAAGCATCATACTATGGTTCTGATCCGAACCCACTACTTTCAAAAAAACTTTTCAAGACATATGCACCCTTGATTATAATTGATTGCTCGAAACAGAATGATACCTTGAAATTTGGATCAGTTGATGTTAGTATTGAAATTACCGCTCATGAGAATTTCCCTGCCAATACATCAGCATATTGCCTGATTCTCCATGATCGTATTGTGGAATATCATCCATTGAACGGTATGGTTAAGAAAATATCATAGAGAGAGAGAGAGAGAGAGAGAGAGAGAGAGAGAGAGAGAGAGAGAGAGAGAGAGAGAGAGAGAGAGAGAGAGAGAGAGAGAGAGAGAGAGAGAGAGAGAGAGAGAGAGAGAGAGAGAGAGAGAGAGAGAGAGAGAGAGAGAGAGAGAGAGAGAGAGAGAGAGAGAGAGAGAGAGAGAGAGAGAGAGAGAGAGAGAGAGAGAGAGAGAGAGAGAGAGAGAGAGAGAGAGAGAGAGAGAGAGAGAGAGAGAGAGAGAGAGAGAGAGAGAGAGAGAGAGAGAGATAGAGGGGTGTGAGGTTTGACCCATGTATCAATATAAAGCTGATGTGGTTTTTGGGATTCTGATCAGTCATCATGGATGCCGTATGGGATGTGCAAGGGTTCCGAGGGTTCTTCAATAAATTCATAGTTAAGGAAATTTCAATACATTCTTTAGATGTGAATGATGAGAAAAAAAATCCATCTACTTATTTTTTCAAACCTCCAAGTGAATTTGATTGTGGATCGGCGAAATATCGTTGTGTGAATAGCTGGCTTGAACGTAATTATCATGGGATTCCATGGACTTATGGTTCTATATCATATGATCAGCTTGGATTATTCATGAATGAAAAATTTGAAGGAGCGAGTAGAATATATGTAAAAGGTCGGGAAAAGAAGAAATGGTTAGAAGAGTTTATTCATATCGGATCACGTCCAGCTATAATTGATATCGATGAATCGTTTGAAAAATGTCCATCTCTTAGAAAATTGATTGGTCAAAGAAATAAAAATTGTACTTTCCATTCAAATATGCCTAAAATGATGTGTGCAGCGAGAAATGTTTCAATGATGAAACAATATTTGGAAAATAAATTGGAACCATCGATTGAGCGATCACTCTACATATACAATGATCTACAAGATTTAAATCTGATGAACAAAGAAGATATAGCCTGCTTGCCAGTTTCATTCATAGTGAATTTCGCTTCTCGCGATGTGGATCGAGCATGGGAAAAGTTGACCGATGAGATGAAAACCAATAAGAATATTGCCAGATGTAAGCGTTGCATCAAACATCATAGTTGTGGAAACTATACTGGAGATGTTTGCAATGGCATTACTTCTATGATTAAGGATTGTGAGATGTGTGGAATTTGAATGAAGAACAAAAATATTTATGTAAACCAAAATTTATTGAATAAAAACTAATGAACACATGAAAAGATCTTGTTTTACTTTATTTACATCCCTATGTAAAATTGTCATGATTATTATTATTATTATTACAAAATGACGAAAGATTATAATAGTTATAACGATGATAATAAAAAATTATGATTATAAAAGAAAAATTATGAAAAATTATGAAAAAGTTATTTCGATGCTGCTGCTGGCTTCACTGGATCTGCGGCTTCTGCAGATATCTTCAGAAACTCATCCAACGGATCGTCGTATTCAGCCATTGGAGCTCCACTGATGTAGCCAAATTTGATGAAGTTGAAAGGGCCTGCTCCCACACATTGGATTTGTAGATTCTTCAATTTCGCCTCCTTTTGTAGCCGAATGAATTCATTGGGACTCCTTTGGAAGAAGTCAGTTACTTTCTTCGGTAGAAACATTGTATGAGTATTGTTGATGTTAACCATTTCTCTGACACCAAAGCGCGTCTTTGCTTTGTATAGGTCAACAACAATATAAAACTCATTATGAATCAAATCAGCCAGCTTCACTAGCGGTAGCAGTCCTCTCGGTTGGCAGATTGTGTTGATTTCATTGAGATCCATGGTATTAGAGAAATATTCTTTCAACTTGAACACAAAGGCGATACAACTCACTTCTCGATTCAATTATCTTTTTCACTTCTTGTATATCTTTCAAGAGTACTTCGATACGTTTCTTCAAAATTTTGTGGTGAATCTGTTTCTTCATCCTCTGGATGGAACTGTGAGCTCCTGAGGATTTGTCCCCGAATATATAGTGACTCACCCCCACCATTCTGCCCAATCTCAGTGGGAGTCGGTTCAAAAAATGGTTCCCACCGTTAGAAAAACGCAGTAGGAGGTCATTGACTCCCACGATCAGATAAGGAAAATGGAGGTCCAAGGAGGAAAAACAAAAAAAGTTCACTTCAACCCAGATGTCAAAGTTCATCATATGGTTGTATGGTCTTATGCATATAGGGAGGCACGAAGGAGTTCATTCAGGGCGTGTGATTATCAACGATTCAAGCGACGGATAAATTTATTACAGATACTTCTGGATCCTATCTTGAATCATAAACATCGTCAGCAGGTGCAGCAGAGTCGTTTCAATAATTAATGTATGGGAAAAATTATCTGGTTCAATAAAAAAAGCTTTTAACCGAGATTAGTTTTGTTATCATTATTCGAAACAGATGTATTCACATGATCAGTTTTTCTCAGCTTGAGGTCCCTTATCCGTTAACCTCTTTGTGCAGCTGCTCATCCCTCGAATCCCCCCCCCCCCCATTATCACCCACAACTCACCACCCACCCACTTCCCACATATCTACCGTCAGCGGGGTCCAAAACGACCAGGTATCCCTGCCACCCACCTCCCCCTTACCTGTAATTAGCGGGGCCTTAAGGGACCAGGTACCCCTACCACCCACTTTCCACCCACCACACGACTCCTGGATCCAAGATGGCGGACTTGCCATAGCCTTACTACACTAAGACCACTTACACTGACCATCCACTGACCATCCACTGACCACCCACTGACCACCTACAACCCCCCTCACCTGTAATTAACGGGGTAGAAAACGGCCAGGTACCCCTACCACCCACTTTCCACCCACCACCCACCTCCCACTCACCTGTAATTAGCGGGGTCTAAAAGGACCAGGTACCCCTACCACCCACTATCATCCACCACCCACCTCTCACTTACCTGTAATTAGCGGGGTCTAAAACGGCCAGGTACCCCTACCACCCACTTTCCACCCACCACCCACCTCCCACTCACCTGTAATTAACGGGGTAAAAAACGGACAGGTACCCCCCTTTCAACGGGACTACGATTCAAAATGGCGGAATCGTTGTCCCAGAACCGGCCTTACTTAACTACTTCCCTGTTTTACACCCCGATCAACACCACAGATAACGGTGCGGTTGATCACTCTATCCTTACAATAGAAATAGAAACAATACATAAAACTCGCTTTCTACCATTAAATTAGAATCAAATCGTCTATGTACACCTTTATCCGTCAGAATCTCATCATAGAGTCGAAGGCAGAGTTTTAAATCAAAGAGTGACCATTTTGTGAATTCATATTCTTCATTTATAGTGAAGGTGAAATCAAGGCAAATAAATACAGTGACATAAAAGTGAACAAAAGAATTCGGATTCATTAAGAAAGCATTAGAGATCAAACTTTCGTTCAGTGACCATAATTGAGGATTACGAGAAGAGAATCAACGTGCCCTGCACATCATTAGCACGGTGAGTAACGAAATTTTCTGACTCTCTAGCCCCGGAAGTCGATCGATATTCCAAAAAGTAGAGAAACTTTAACGTAAATGGGAATTAATCGGAAGTGAATTATATTTTGGGGATTTTCTCGGAATTAATCATCTTGAGTCAATTCTTATACGTAACACAGACAATTTTCAATAAGAGCTTTTGTGTATAGTTTTTTTTCTCAAATAATTTTGAAAATTCAAGAAAAAAATAGATCCCATCATCAAACTAGGCTCAAAAGTTGCGGAATGAGTGACAGTTTTTTAGGAAAAATTTGCAAGGAAATCGATCAGTACGTGTTTTTCAGAAATCGACATTTTGTACTAAAAACTTCAAAATTTTATAAAAATACGGTCTCGAAAATTTTTCCGATTTTTTATTTGCAAACTGTGTTCAAAAACACAAATTTTCAAAAAAAAACGTCCCAATCGGACCATTTTTCGCAAAGTTATGGGCATTTTTTAAGGAAGTATCGTTTTTTTTTGAAAAATTGATTTCTCAGAAACGGCTTCACAAAAAAAAAAATGAAGAAATTCAGGAAGGCCTCTTTCAACTATCAGTATACTATCAGTATAATATAAAAAATTATGAAAAATATCCGAGATGCAAAAGCCAAATAGTGTCCGATTTGGCGTGGAATGCCCCATATACTTCCGATGATATGTCTGGAAAAATATTGCATGAATTCATTTAAAATTGTTTTGTTTTTTCAGAAGGAGACGATAAATCGACTTATCCATGAAGCGCTGAAGAAGGAAGGACAAGGCAAAAAGAAAGGAAAATGGCATGGAAATAGAGGAGGAAAGGGAGGTAGAGGTGGAAAAGGTGGAGGCGGTGGTCGAAGAACTCTGATTTTTTAAGAATATGAGAATGAAAAAAAGGCAAACTTTCATTGCAACCTCTTTTTCCAATTATCACATGCATCACGGAAGCATAATACATTCTACTGTCTGTCCTTATATTTTTTCAAAAAGGTGATGATTAAAAACAAATTCACTCGCTTTTCTCCTCATCACTTTACCCCATTCATTTTTCAACCTGTTTATCACCATCTATGACGCTAGTCGTTACAAGAGAGAAAGAAACAAAAAAAAATGATGGATGAAACAACGTGAAAAAAATTTAAAAATCATCTTACATTGTAGCATATTTCCTTAGATCCGTTTTACGATTCCCCTCTCTTTTATCACATTTCTTTTTTTTCTCATTCAATGTTGATGATTATGATAATTAACTATATTATGTTATATATATTATATAAATATTCAAAATCAAGTATGTATGTATGTATATCATGCATCATTACCTGTATGACAAGTGATCATAAGAGCATAATAAAGAGTCACTCATTAAATGCATTCTGTTGTAATTTTTTTTGTAAAAATGTCTGTAAATGTCTGTGTGTGTTTGAGTAGACTGAAATATATTGTTGTGTTCTCTGGAACAGGAATACTCAGCGGTCAAAAAATTTTGCAATATTTTTCTTCTATATGCAAAATGTTTCAGCGGAATGGTTGAATAATTTTCAAAAAAACTAGAACTTCTCGATTTTCCAATTTGAACTTATCGCTTTGAAAGGAATTACATAAATTTCCATCATTGTTCAGTTTCGAGTTTAATAACTCAATTTAGCAGCATGATAACTCAATAAACATTTGAGGTACAGACCCTAAATTCCGGCAGTTTTTCATATCTTATGAACGCACAGTTGGATATTGCATCTGGTTGATACGTTAAAAAGTACTCGGTCGATTTACACTAAGTTGTACTCCAGAAATTCTCTATGATCGAAAGAACGGACTCTTCAAAATCTCAATTTCTTGGTCAAGCGCTTCATTTTATTATAAAAAAGTGAACTTTTTTCCCAAAAATTGGAAAATGCGATTTGTCTCCATTTTTTCCTGAAAACACATATACTTTCCATTTCGTCATATTGAAGCATATATTTTTTTGCATAAGACGAGAACATTTTTGTTCTGACATGATGATTAGAGAAATATTTCATGTGTATGTTAACGTAAGTTAACGTCATTCAAATCAATCAAACTCGTCATTATCTGATTGAATACAATTGTCTTAGCCAAATAGTAAATCTAAGAATTCCAATAACGCGCAAAGCGTGAGTGCATGCGCGCGCACACATTGCACCCGCGGGGCCCCAGAGAGATTCGTTCCGGCTGAAGAACTGCTTTAGCAGACGAATTTGGAATTCGGTGGAAAGCGTTCATGGTGGCGGCATCCCGTGGCTCTCAACTATTCGGTAGTTGACAGCTGACCGCTTCGTTCAGGCTTGCACTAATTGTAAACAAATTACAGTGAAAATTATTTTTAAATTATCTTTATTAAATGCGGAAAAATAGTTTACAGGTCGGTAATTAGGTCTCAAAGTGATTAAGTGCCTGTGGAATTAAAAAACCAAAGTTTTTGTATGTGATAATTGTTCCGCCATTTTACCCCTTTTCATTGGGATTTCTAGTGGATTTTTCACCGAATCTTGTTTATTCAATAATAATTCATTCATTAAAAATTGAGTGGTGAGACATAATTACCGACCTGTAGAAACTCATAAGCTTTAATTTGACCCTAAACTCATAATGATTTTCATATCTTTATGGCCGTAATTAGTGCAGCCGTGGAAGTCATTTTTTCTAGAGTTTTTTCTAGCAGAAAAATTATTACTCCCGGGCCTTAATTGTAGTTTCCAGACATCCTTGACTTCCTCCAATTCCCTCCAAAATTTCCACCAATAGGGTTGAAGATTCCAACGGCATTGATTTCCGGTAACTGCATCGGTAATTTGATTGAGCAGTTTCCTATGATTCTCGTCCGTCTGCTGGCGCTTCCTTCCTTCGTGAAGAGAAACTCCGGCAAGAGCGGGAATATTCAAGGCGGAAAAGAAATCGAAAAAAATCAGTTTAAATAAATAATGAAAGAATATCGTTTCTCGGACCCTCCGTTCTGGTGGATGAATAAAAAACAAGCAGGAGTTCCACCCTTTGTGCGTTATTTGCAAACCCCACTCTTTCTGTGACATTTAATTGTAATATATTGTAATAATCCCTACAAATCTCAGCTCAGAATAATCGATTGAATTGCAATAATATCACATGGTATATAAAAATTGAATATTAGATGAAAAATCAGATCCTATGATGGAACACAAAAATTGACGTTCGGGTTCCAAATAGGATTTCTATTCTTTCTGATTGTCGTCAGGATGAAAAAGTACTCATTTTGTAGAAAAAATTGTCTACTTTCGAATGGTGAAATAAAAAATAGTAGTGTTCTTAGGCAGAAAGCTAAGAAAAACCGTGATTTTTGAAAAAACTAATTTGTCGAACATCCTTGCAAGAGACTTCTTCTGAAAAATCTGAAATTATTACCATTCATGGGGTTCATTGAGATGAGTCTTTTAAGCTGAACTTGGATGTAATCGCTTGGATAGTTTTCGAGACATAACCTCTTTTCATGAAATGGGTTTTGGCCAATATCTCAGAAACTACTGAAGCGATTTCGCTCAATTTCAATACCAAACTTTTCGCTCTTTATCTGAATTATGCCGAGGGATGGTCGGCGGTGAGAACTCGCAAGGGATTACCCCCGAGTCAAGTGAGTCACTGAGTCAGTACGTCAACGTCAGTTTATATTATTTGCGTATGCCGAGGGATGGTCGGCGGTGAGAACTCGCAAGGGATTACCCCCCGAGTCAAGTGAGTCACTGAGTCAGTACGTCAACGTCAGTTTATATTATTTGCGTATGCCGAGGGATGGTCGGCGGTGAGAACTCGCAAGGGATTACCCCCCGAGTCAAGTGAGTCACTGAGTCAGTACGTCAACGTCAGTTTATATTATTTGTGTATGCCGAGGGATGGTCGGCGGTGAGAACTCGCAAGGGATTACCCCCCGAGTCAAGTGAGTCACTGAGTCAGTACGTCAACGTCAGTCTATATTTTTTTTTTCTGCACAAACTGGCGAAATTTGAAGTCTCTAACTCAAATAGTTTTTGAGCTATCGTGTATAGTAAATTCAGGATGAAAAACACTGTAATTGAAATTATCTGCAAACGAAAAATCTGAGCAAAATTTACCCCGAGTGAAAATTGTGAGTTCAAATGAGATGTATTTCATCGCCGAGTGTGGGGACTGTGAATCAATTTTTCGCGGAGAAAAGTCGAAAAAACGATTTTTCAATAATTTGAGTTTTCTCGAAAAGTACTCAACCGATTTCGCTCAAATTTCACTGACAGCAATTTGCATGGGGAGGGAAAGTACTGTTAAATTTTCCGCAACGACTATTCGCACGAGCCACTGTTACGTATCGATCTGCGTGATCATACGTATTTTCCAATAATAACCAAAAACAACTAATAATTCAGTTGAGAATGGCCACAATTGCCATATTTAGACCAATTCACCTTGAAAAAGGTCAATAATACATGGAATTCCATTGAAAAGTTAAAAGTCAACAAAATCAGAAATAAAACCATTAAAATCCATTGAAAAGTCCGAAAAGTCCATTAATAAAGTCAATTAACAAATTAAGAAAAATAGACAAAATGATCATAAACAAGTAAAATGTCATTGGAAATGTTCAAATACCAATTTGCAACAAATTCCCTTTACAAGAAACAAAGATATGCACATTTAAAGGCCAACGGTGAAGTATTGCCCGCCCCTGCCTTCAGCGACTTTCATTGAGTAGGTGCGTGACGTCACACACGCGGGACAAGACTTCCCCCGCTAGAGACTCACGTAATTCTATGTCAAACATTTAAAAAATCATAACTCTTTGGAAAATAAAGATTAAGGGATAATTTCAATTGGTAAATTCATCAAATAATTAAGACCATCGATTCCAGAAGAAAAACAATCGAAAAGTCTATTTGCAACATAATTTGTTATAAACAATTTATCAAAATTTAATAGTAAAAATATAAAAATGGACTCAAAATGTAATCCATCATTATATATTGACGAATACAGAAAATCAACTCTTAATATTGGTAATTAACCGAGATATGAATTTTATAACATATACACACATACACATACAAAATAATTATTACTGTACTTTCAAAAATTCATATCTTTCAAAGTTACGAAGATTAAGAAACCAAAATAACGTCTAAATTCACGAAAAAATACAAGCTACACAATGCGCTAAGAAAATTAGGCAAAAGTTAATATTTACCCTAAATTGTTATAAACAATTAATATGAAAAATAATTGGAGAAGGACAAAAACCGATGGAATAGAAAGATAATGACCTCAGAAGAATATAATGTAGTAATCCGAAATCAAAATAACAAATAACCACAGAGTTATTCAACACTTAATTTATTCACACATATATAGATCTACAAAATACATGGGAAATATTCAAAAATCAATAACTTCCACAATAATTGATATTAAGGAATAATTTCCATTTGTAAAATCATCAAATAATTCAAACTAAAAGTTCATAAAAGAAAATTTAAGAAAAACCAAAATTTATGTAAAACCATTTTTGGACTTTAATTAATAATTGAATAACAACAAAAGTTATTAACTTAGGAAGATGAATCCAAATTTAAACAATAGATAAAAATAGTCTCTTCCAGACGCAATTGAGTTTATATTTTTAAAGTTATTATTTTAAAAGTTATTAACAAATAGCACTTTCAAGGTCATCCGACTTTAAATATAAATAACTCCGAAACTATAAAAGTTAGAGACTTGAATCCGACGCTAAAAATCATTGAATTCAATGGCCTTTCAGATGCACTATAGCACGATTCCAGATATTGTTAACTAACAAAGTTATTAACAATCAATTGTTTATAAAAAAATAATTTACAACTTTTGATACTAAAATTCGTTCATTCAGCCAAAAATAAGTTCAAATATAGAAAATTGTCAATTTGTCCCACTTCCAAGGGGATTTGACAAAATCGGTTTATAAGGTACACATCAGGACGTAAAAAGGAAGCCATTTCCGAAGAGTGAAAAATCAACTTTGAAATTGGTTAGAATAATTAAAAACAATATATTATCATGTCAAAAATCAGGTTAAAAATAAGAAAACAACAAAATTGTATTTTTAATGTAATAATCTTTATTGTAAAAGTACTATAGCCTAAGATACATATATACGCCTCAGCGCATGGACAGGCTACAGCACAAGGGTAGAAGAAAGGCGCTCCCCACCAGCTCAGTCACCACCAGCCACCTAGTTGCGCCAGAAACTCACAGCGCATCCCCACTTATTGTACTCCCACCCTACCGGCTCAAGCCGCCGAACTATCCATGTACCTAGATGCGCGAGGCTCATTCAGTTAGTTCATCGCTCCTCTTCAACTGGTAAAGACCTCTCCTCCGGACGCGGTCGCGGTAACTCACTCGGGACTTATAAAAATTTCAGTCAGTAGACACTTAGAAATTTTTAGTGAATCGGAACTTAGAAAATTTTTAGTGAATCGGAACTTAGAAAATTTTTAGTGAATCAGGACTTATAAAAAATTTCAGTCAGTAGACACTTAGAAATTTTTATTCGATCGGAACTTAGAATATTTTTTTATTAAATCACAACTTAGAATTTTTTTATTATCGAAGTTTTGGTAATTGACTACTTTTACTCTGCCACACTGTTGAAAATTTTGAATTATTTTACCAATTCTTTTGAATTAAATTGATGTGTTTCGATGTAGCAGAGACCAGTAGCGAGATTTCAAGGCGAGCAGACACAATCCTAATTAAATTTTTACCTAAAACAACTAACTTTTTTTGGAAGTCACTAACCAATTAAACCAAAAAAAACAATAAATGAAAATTGAGATTATCCCCACGTTTGGCGTAACCCAAGGCCACGACGAGGACGTAGTGGTGCATAGGCCTCGAAAAGGAACCTATCACGACCCATCCTATGAACGACACTCGGGATTTTAGATGAAGAATATATTGACAAAAACCTCCGCCCACCTTCATTGGGCATAAAAATTTAATTTTTATATTACACAGAAACAAGTACTTCCTGCGACAATGTGCTTTTTAAATGTACCGTTTCCTTCATTTGTCAATAATTTGTACACTTCGCGTGGAACAATTTCAATTTGGAATATCAATTAAAAATAGTAACGAAAAAAAAGGAAAAAGACGAAAAAAAAGGAAAAAGACGAAAAAAATCCTCAATAAATTTAATACGGATTGAATGAAACTTCAAAATACTCATCTGAAAAACTGGATTTTCTAAAAAAAAAACCAAGATGCAGTGGTGGCAACTAGCTCTTAAAACAAAACACACAGTTTTGATGTTTCACTGCAGAAGACTCAAATGATACTGGTCTAGAAAAGGCTCATTTGGTTGAATTACCAAATTTGCCATTTTCATAAGACCATTGGTCTCTGTTTATCATTGTGTTTTCACACCAACTGTCTTTGTCAGGAAGAAATTGACTGTTTCGTACCTGCCTCACCTCTCACCCCGCCCCTCACCTCATGCTCAATCAAAACATCAAACTCTACTCTATTGAATTTATTATTTTGTTTCTGAATTACTGTGAAATAAAATTTATTAACGTTTGAATGTTGTATTCGTTGAGTTGTTAAACCCAACGAATTAATTCAAGTTTTTCAGGTCGAAATTGACAACCCCAATAATTTTGCAAAAAAATTAAAAAATGAAAATTTTCCGAAACCAAACTCAATGCGAACCTAGATAGGCGCAAAAAGCAAGGCGGAAGAAAAAAATTTGAAATAAAACGTTGAAAACACCAATTTTCAGTTGACAGAGCTATAGTATTCAATTACCAATATTTCTATTTCTATTGAAGGAATTTCATTGCAAATTGGTATTTAAACATTTTTGATAATACTTTACTTGTTTATGACAGTTTTGTTCGTTTTTCATGATTTGTTAATATACTTTATTGATGGACTTTTCGGACTTTTTAATGGATTTCGATGAATTTGATTATTTTCTGTTTGACTTTGTTGACTTTTTACTTTTTCTTGTAATTTCGTGTATCATGGACCTCTTTCAGGGCAACTCGGTCCAGACATTGGAACTGTGGGCATTCTCAACTGAATTATCATTTATATTTGATTATTGTTGAAGAATACGTATGATCGCGCAGATCAATACGTAACATCTGATATCTATCATGATTATTTCAAGTTTATATATCAGTTTACAGATTTATCGCAAGCAAAAGATAGTAGTATTATAAAGTTTTCATTATATTTCGTTATTTTTTTCACTGGATAGCATTCAATTCAGGGATTGATATATAAAATATATATATAAATATATATATATTTGTAAAGAAAAAAATATTTTTTCTTTACTATATATAATATATATATATTTATGTGATGAAAATCATAAAATCCCACACCGACCTTCCTTCGGCAAATTATTTTATTGGAAAAAAAAAATATTTTTTCTTTACTATATATAATATATATATATATTTATATATAAACGTGTCAGGACACGTTTGAATATTTTCTGAATTTGTGTTTCTGAAGAAAACGGAAATTCTTTGAATCTCAAAGTTCCTTCTCCGTCCGGAATTACACAATGGTATTTTTGTGTGCCTGTTATTGTTTTCGCTCTCGTGTATCGTTCCTCTAATGATTCTTCAGCCTGGAAATATTCATCATTAGAGAAGAATCGAGCATGAACATTCGGCAAATAATTTGGTTTTACCGCCTAGTCGTATAATTGTTGAGGAATTGAAATTTGTTCATCATATGGAAGTTGAAGGCTTGCTCATGCTGCCGTCCTTTTGACAGTGCCCCCTACTCCATCACAAGGCCCTTTGCCATGAGCTGTTGTGACATAATGCCATTCAGCTTCTAGTCCAAAGTCTTTTTATGGTAATTCAGATTCACTCAATTTTTATAATTTTTAAATCGTTGAGGCGCTCCATCGGAGAAGTGAAAAACTTTCGCAGCATCTTTGGATAGTGTTTTGATAAAGTTAGTCGTAATCTTAGTGAATTCATGAACAGCAACTGCGTCGTGAGATAAGCAATCTGATATTATAACTATACTTTTGAGAATGAGTAGATTATTTTCTTTGTAGTAAATCACGACTGGATAAACTGTTGCCTGATTGTTATTCCAATGAAATCCAGACGCTGCATTCTGAATAACGAAGGCATAATTTCCCGCAAAATCGCAGATCACAATGTACTCATTTTCTTTTAAAGATTCTTTTAACGATCTCAAATAGTTTGCTTCTTCTTTAGCAATATGATGATGTGGTAAAAGATCGGTTATATTCTCACAAAAATTGTCAACAAAATCTGTTGAGTTTTTCACAAATGTCTCCAAGCTTGTACGAGGCTTCGAAATCCAATATTTCTAAGTTATTTCATCAACTCCATTTTGATCAAGTACATCCAACAGTAAATCTTTCAAAGTTTGTACTCCTGGGCACTCATCACATTTGGAAAAATAATAGTCAGAAGTTGGTTGCTGACACATAATTATTCTAAAGCAATCACTATAAAGCTTTACTGGTTCTGCTAATTGGCTTGGTAAAGTTGCTAAATTACACCCTGCAATAAAAGATCATGATTATTCTTCGACAAAAATTTTATTAATAAACACTCACCCTAACATCATCAGCTTGACGTTTTGATGCATACAACAAACGCAAATAGTGTGAGTTCCGCTAGAACCTGCAAGTACGCAGTGTTGAGGACGTAATGACGCAAATTTAGAGAAACCAACGCGATAACCAGAATGTCGTTCTTTAAAAAGTTCATATAATTCGCGCAAGTTGGAGAGAATAAGTCGTTTCTGGGTATGTTCATGTTTTCCCTCATCATTTCGAATGGAAAGATAATCTTTCATCCCAGGCATATCGTACTGATTTCGTCATCAACATAGAATTCCAAAATTTGAGATTTGATATCACTCGATAATGGGCGACCTAGAAATTAAAAAATTCAACTTATCTTCACTGAATGAGAAATCAATGAGTGGTTTTCATCTGGGAAAGTTCGTTAACAGCCTAACTTCACAATTGGTATTGAAAGAATCCCTTTCTCCTCACGGAGATTTCTAACTAAAGATGCCATGTATCTTGAAGAGCCCATTAGGTCACATATTCGGGATATACCCCGCGTTTCAGGAAGAAGTGTGAGGATCTGAATTTTTTCAGATCGTGTTGTATTATTATCGATAAATTTCATTTTCAATTTTTCAATCATCTCCAAGAAGTCCTTCGAATTACTTGCATCTTCAGTGTCTTTTGATATTCCTAAAGTCGTACTCAAATCATGATATACTTTTTGCACTCTGTTTAGCAAATAAGATTGATTATCAACTTGTTTTTTAACAATTGGAGATTGATTCAATAATGCCATTGCATCATTAACTACAGGCAACACAGTTTCTAAGCTCAATTGAGACAGACTACTAGTTTGTGAGGTTAGCTATTCATCTGCATCTCTTAATTGTGAATAGTAATGGGATCAATCATTCATTTCAATTTAAAAAATTGCTTTGATGATAAAAAAAAATTGAAAATTGTCAACAATGTTTAATTGATCTTACCAGACGTCGTTGTTGAAATTGATGAAAGAGTCCTCTGAGTGACAGCATCTTCGACTTCACTTTCAACTTCATCATCATTAGCAACAGGAGCAGTCTTTATTGAGTCCAATTCTTTTCTACACGACGTGCACAGAAAGTCATCATTACTTAAATTATGTAAATTTTGTTGAGTAACAGAAGCACGTCGGAGACTTTTTTTCACTCGATGATTTTCCAATTGTAACGGATTACAGCACAAATTACACATCCCGAAATTCGACATCGTACAAATTTTCACAATAAATTGTTTTCTTTCAAAAAATGAATAGTGGAAATCCACAGATATTTTTTGGAACGCAATTTTCATTACCGACCGTAATCTAAGGCTGCAATTGATTTTGGAAAGCGCCAACTTCTAAGCGCACATATGAAGTGGACACTTTCAAAATTAGTTATGTCCTTCAGAAATCGATTTTGAAGGAATGGACTGAGAATTGATACATAATCATATGTTGTAATATATGAATACATAAAAATTGAGAAATTCGAAAAGAATAGATCCCATTATTATCCCATCATCAGACTAGGCTCAAAAGTTGCGGAAGAGTAACAATTTTTCAGGAAAAATTTGCAAGAAAATCAATCAGTACGTGTTTTTCAGAAATCGACATTTTGTACTAAAAACTTTAAAATTTCATAAAAATACGGTCTCAAGAATTTTTCTGACTGTTTATTTGCAAACTGTGTTCAAAAACACAAATTAAAAAAAAAACATCCCAATCGGACCATTTTTCGCAAAGTTATGGGCATTTTTAGAAACAGTATCGTTTTTTTTGAAAAATTGATTTCTCAGAAACGGCTTTACAACAAAAAAAGAAAAAATTCAGGGAGGCCTCTTTCAACTGATACTATAATATGAAATATTATGAAAGATAATTATGTGGTATGTTATCGGCCATCATGGTCACTCCCAAAAAAATTAAACTACTTTTTGAAATTAATTTAATTTATTAAAGCACCAACGTTTCGTCCACTCTGCGTGGACCTCTTCTGGGTATGAACATGGATTTTCAAAAAAACCAATGTTAAATTGTGAGGAGACAATTATATTACCATTTACTTTTTAATTGATGCAAAATAATATAAATCAATTGACATTTCATTGATAATTTTTAGAGTGTACATAACAATGCACCCAGAAGAGGTCCACGCAGAGTGGACGAAACGTTGGTGCTTTAATAAATTAAATTAATTTCAAAAAGTAGTTTAATTTTTTTGGGAGTGACCATGATGGCCGATAACATACCACATAATTATAATTCAAACAATGGTCGGAGGAAAAACTTTCATATTATGAAAGATATCCGAGATGCAAAAGCCAAATGGTGTCCGATTTGGCGTGGAATGCCCCATATGTTTCATGGAGAATATCAAGAGTTATGGAAAAAGTCTCCTAGAATTTTTTCTAAGAGAGAGAGATTTTCTCTAGAAAACATGTGTTATTTCTTTTATTTCTGGAAAAATTTCTTTTTTCAATCAAGTTTTGAAGGGATTTCCCCGTCGAAAATTGAAAAAATTGAATTTTTCGGCGATATCTTCGGTTCTGTTGTTCGTAGCGACCTGGGGTTGATCTTGAATGAAAAATAAGCTGATTTCTCATCGATTTAGGTAGTTCAAATTGAAAAAAGAATGAAATTCTCAAATATTTATGGGTCATTTTCTAAAAATCAGTTTTTGTCTCAGCGTACTTGAAAAAATTGATATTTTCCTTTTTAAATTCTATGAATCGAGTTATGTCCTTCAGAAATCGATTCTGAAGGATTGGAATGAGAATCAATACATAATCATATGTTGTAATATATTTAACTGAAAATTAACGGTCATAATTATGGAAATTTAGATCATAAAAATTGGAAAATTCGAAAAAAATAGATCCCATTATTATCCCATCATCAGACTAGGCTCAAAAGTTGCGGAATGAGTGACAATTTTTTAGGAAAAATTTGCAAGAAAATCGATCAGAACGTGTTTTTCAGAAATCGACATTTTGTACTAAAAACTTCAAAATTTTATAAAATTACGGTCTCAAAATTTTTCCGACTGATTATTTGCAAACTGTGTTTAAAAACACAAATTTTCAAAAAAAAAAACGTCCCAATCAGACCATTTTTCGCAAAGTTATGGGCATTTTTAGAAACAGAATCGTTTTTTTTTTTTTAAATTGATCATTCGGCGCTCGATAGTCAAGCGGTGAGGTTCTCCTCAGAGCTCGCTCTGTCCTATGCCTCTCAAACGTGTTCTTCGTCTTTCGCGAACAAATAAATCCTTCTTTTTCTTCTTTCGAGTCTAAAAAAAGAAAAGAAAGAAAAAAAAACCCTTCCACTCTGTACTTATTTCCTCCCGTCTATACTGTGAGTGACATCCACCATCGAGCAGTGTTAGTGATTCCGTGCAGTGCACGTGGTGCACGCAATTAACATTTTCTCAGTAAGTCACCCAAATGACGAACAAAAGGAAGAATAGTAAATCTTCCCCCAAATCTTCTGCTGGCTCCTCTTCACGCAAGCCACCTAAGCAACAAAAAAATCAAGGTAAAGAACCGGCGACCGTCAAGCAGGCACTTAACGCATCCAAGAAACAAACGCCTGGCACTCATACTCCACTCCAAAAACATGATGAGACTGCCTCAGTCATCTCATCCATTCCGCCAACAGGGGCACAAACTCAACCTAAACCTCAAGAAAAAATGCCACACATAAGGCTCTCCACCAGTGGAATCAGCACTGAATTTTTAATAAATATTCTCGAAGAGACGTGCAAACAGCCTTTCAAGATCACAGCAAAAGGTAATGAATCCTTAATTTATCTTAAAAATCGAGAAGACCATGAAAATATTCTCAAGCGATTCAACGCCGAAGGCTTCACCTTCCACTCATTTGCCATCCAAGCGGATCGTCCAAAAAAGTATGTGATCCACGGTTTACCTGCATCGTTCACACCACTCATCATCAAGGCCGAGTTAGCCAAAAACAACATTGAAGTATTAGTAGCTCACCAATTTACGAAACTCGACAACTCCACTAACACTAAGAGAAATCTCCCTGTGTTTTCAATTCTCATTGCTCCGAGTGTAGCTTGCTTACAAATCCAAAACATCAGAACAATTTATCATCATACATTTCGAGTAGAAAATTATAAAACTGATGGCCAGCCCCCCCCCCCCCCCCCCCCCATTGCTACAAATGCCAGCAATTCGGCCACGCTAGCTACTCTTCCGACCTATCAAATGCGTCAGGTGCGCTGAATCCCACGATGTAAAAGATTGCAACAGGACCACTCCTCCTAAATGCGCAAACTGCAAAGGAGACCATGTGGCCAGTTTTCGTAATTGTCCCAAAAGGCTACAGTACATTGATACACTCAACAAAAATAAAAACAAACAGAGGAACAGTGGCAAGGCCTCACGCCAGGCTCCCCCTCCTCTACCACCACAAGCGTTGATCCCACTAAACGAAGACACAGACGCACACCTGTTCAACTCACCACTCACACCAAACACACGGAACAACTACTGGCTTAGTAACAAGCAATCTGACAAACCATTGTCATAAGCCAATGCTGTCATCACAAATTGTCCGTCTCTGTCGTTAGAGGCCCCACTACTTTTTCACCAACACCAACACCAACAAACGCACCAGCACCAACAAACGCACCAACACCAACATCAAGTACACGCATCGACGGAGAATTTAAATCGCAACCAAAATATATCAAGTAACAACTACTCTTTCTACGATGATATCAAAAACACCCGTGACGTCATCTTAGAAGCAAGAGCAGTTATCGATAAAATAAATAAACTCAATCTAATGGAAATCATTTCTGAACTCAACCAAATGTTAAAAGGAAGCAAAACAGCCTCTTTCCCCACTGAAACATTACAAATAATCAGTAAATACGCACATCTCATCGATACTGCAACTGCTTCCGAGAATGGCCACGTGGATTAACCGAATTAAAATCTTATCTCTAAACAGAGCTAGTCTTACACTACATAAAAATGAGCTCATCTCCATGATCATCGATCATAAATGTGTTATACTGCTTCTCAGTGAAACAAATCTGAATCCTAAAAAGAAATTAGTCATTCCTGGCTACCAGTTAGAAAGACTTGATTGTGGCGGCCGCACTGGCAGGGGGGTAGCCATCGCAATCCGCAACTCCTTATCCTACGTCCCTCTTCCCCATGATTTCTTATCGGACACGGAATACTCAGGAATCTCCCTGCAAACCTCCAATCAAAACATTCACATTTACTCCTTATACAATTCACCTGGAAATAACCTCGACATCCCCCTCTTGAATTCCCTCTTTTCCTCCTCAATCCCAACTCTAATCGCCGGCGACTTCAACGCCAAAGACCCCCTGTGGACGAACGCCAGTGCGAATACCTCGGGCACATTACTTGAAAACTTTCTCTCCTCCTCACCAGCTCATCTCATTGCTCCTTCTGAACCAACACACTACCCATGCTCTGGGAAAACCCCCAGCACTATCGATCTCTCAATCACCAACTCCCCCAAACTCATAAACGACTTCAAGGTCATTAACGAATCACCCTCTGACCACCTTCCCCTATCTTTCAATCTACTATCCAGACCCATCGCAAACACCCCTCCTCCCAGGTTCAACTTCCGCAAGGCCGACTGACCCAACTTCGAATCCTTCCTTAATGAAACCATACACATAGTAAATCCTCCTCTACAATCTCCCTCAGATATTGAGGAACATGTATCATCTCTCACCCGCAATATCCTCCTTGCCGCCGAAAAACACATCCCCAGATCTACCCAAACATACTCTCCCACCTGTCTACCCCCCGACATTTGCAACTTGATTAAGCACATAAATTACATCCGCAAAAAATGGCAGAAATCCCGAGACCCCCCATCAAAAAAGCTCCTAAACTCCCTCACTAAAAACATACAAATTGCCTGTACTAAATTCACCCAAGACAATTGGGAAACTAAGCTGGCTAAAATTAACAATAGAGACAACACAATATGGCAAATTGCCAAAAACTTTAATAATTCCTCCAGCCGGAAAATCCCGTGTCTGAAAACAAATAATCAGTCTGCCATTACAGACTTGGACAAGGCAAACGTACTATGTGAGCACTATGCCAAGATTCACTGCGAGGCCTACGCCCGAGGTGACCCAACCAAAGACAGGACGATCTCGGCAGAAATTAATGAAACGTTCTCCCAATCCCACTCTCCCATTACTCCCAATCACGACCACCCCAAGCACACTTCCCCAAAAGAAATATACTCAATAATCAAGAAACTCAAAACACGCTCCGCCCCTGGTCCAGACTCTATCCCCATTATCATCATCAAACACCTACCTCGTAAAGCCATATTCCTCCTCACTAAGATATTCAACACCTGCTTAAATATCAACTACTTCCCCCTCTCCTGGAAAATCGCAACAGTCATTCCCATCCTGAAACCCAACAAACCCTTTTCTCTGCCGGTAAGCTACCGCCCCATCAGTCTTCTCTCAATCATGGGCAAAATCCTAGAAAAAATAATAAGGGCGCGCCTACTCAGGGTCGTCAAAAGATTGAAACTTTTACCCAACGAACAGTTTGGCTTTCGCGAACAACACGCAACCACTCACCAATTACTCCGCATCACCGACCACATAAAAAAAGCCGCCATAAAAAAACAATTTACTGCCTTACTCCTCTTGAACAGCGAGAAGGCTTTCGACTCCGTGTGGCACAACGGTCTCATACACCAACTCATACAGCATGGGATCCCCCTGTATCTATGTAAAATTCTGCACTCATATCTATCCGATCGCCGCATTCGAGTACGAATCGCCTCCTCACTGTCCAATCCAGAAAACATCGTGGCTGGCGTTCCCCAGGGCTCGGTGCTTGCTCCCACACTTTTCAACCTGTACATCATTTCCCTCCTTAAAAATATTCCAAAAAGAGTCCATATTGCTGGATTTGCGGACGACATCGCCCTGTACACCTTCAGCACCTCGCAAAACTATGCTGCCAAATTCTTAACGATAGCTGCAGAACTCACAATCGAAAAGCTCGAGGCCTTAAAAATAAAAGTCAACGAAGCCAAAACTGAATGTATTTTCTTTTCTACCACCCGAATTTTCATAAAATCTCTCTGCATACGCAACAATTACATTGACGTCACCTCCACGGTCAAGTATCTAGGGGTTACCCTCGACAACAGATTGACCTGGTGCAACCACATCAACCAGGCAATCCAAAAAGGTAGGACGATCCTGCGTAGGCTTCACCACCTATTTAAAACTGAAGCCCTATCAAAAAACATCAAAATAAAGATGTATAAAGCTCTCGTGCGCCCAGTCCTCACGTATGCTGCTCCCATATGGCACAATGCTGCAGCCACTCACTTACAGAAGCTGCAAGTAGCCCAAAATAAATACCTGAGAGTAATAAACAGCATCCGGCGCAGGACAAACATCAGTGTATTACACAAAATGTCTAATGTGGAGTACATCTCCGAATTCACAAATAAAATAACTACAAATTTTGCAATAAATTTATCAAAACACCCAAACATCCTCATAAACGAATCGCATCCATACATAATATCCAGATGGTCGAATCGACCGCGATAGTTAGGCCGCTAATTGTCACTTGTTGTACAATCGAGTGGATATCAAATCTTTTTGACCCTCTGGAGTTGTAAGTTCCAGAGGTTTGTCCTACACAAATTGATATGTTCGATTGTGACTACACGCTGAATTAATCTTTGTGTAGTCTTTTTTATGATGTGTGAGAGGGATGTGAGAGGGAAGTTGGTATCTTGGAGACTTGGAGACGTTGGAGAAAGTGTACAATAGTTCCTTTAACTATTTCTTCATTTTTCTGTACATGTATCTTCAGTCAGATTACAAGTTGAACTGTCTTACTTGCTAAATTATCGGGTTTATATTTACAAAAATGATGTTGGTGCCGAACCAATCACAAACTTCTTCAGTTTTGAGGTAGTGAAGAGGAGAGGGAAAATTGCTCCGATTGGTTGGAATTTGGGACTTTCCAGAGGGTTGGACTTGAGGGAAATGGAAGGAGTGGGAGAGGCGTCAGGCTGGTCAAGGTATGACTAATCCCAGCAGCTGCAAAGGATTAGCATAGGAGGGACAGTCATTAAGAGGGATTAGGAACAATAATCGTAAACACGGCAGAGGGTCCCATTCTTAACAGAGTCATAAACGACCCAAAGCGTGTTTCGACCGGCTAGGTGATGATGGTAATTGCTGGATTTTACTGAGGGTGGGAAAAACCCAGCAATATTAAAGCGATTGACGAAAAACAATTGGGAAAAACCTATGTTTGCAAATGTCATAAAGACAGCTGCATTTGTGGGGAATTTCCCGTGAATGGCACGGAACATACTCCCCCGTTGAGAGCATGGCGATCAATTGATAGTTAGAGGTACCAGACGTCGAATATTCCGATGAACAAGTCCAGTAGATGTCTTCACTTGAGCCGTCCGGATGATGCCGTCCTTTCCTGGAAGGACTTCTGTGACGCGTCCCATGCGCCACTGTAGTGGTGGTATGTTGTCGTCCCTTAGAAGAATTAATGAGTCCGTTTTAATGTCATGGCTTCCGTGGGTCCATTTGTGTCGCTGAGTCAATTCTCCCAAATATTCATCATGCCAGCGATTCCAGAAATCTTGTTTCAATTTCTCGAGATGGTGCCAGTGACTCAAGCGGTTACTCGCTGATTGTCTGAAATCTGGAGCTGGAATGTCCGTTGATGTTTCGCCGTGTAGGAAGTGTGCCGGCGTTAATGCAGAGAGATCGTTGGGGTTTGATGATAGTGGAGTTAATGGCCTTGAGTTGAGAATTGCTTCAATTTTTATGCACAAAGTGTTTAACTCTTGATATGTTGAGAGCAATTCCTTGCCAATCACTCTTTTGAGGTGGTGTTTGAATGATTTGACGGCAGCTTCCCAAATACCGCCGCAGTGAGGAGATTGAGCAGGGATGAATTTCTATTCGATGCCTTTCTTTGTTAGGTCATGTTGAATCTTTCGTCCAGTTTCCTCTGAGTTCAGCATTTCATAAAGTTCTTTGAGTTCACGATTGGCGCCAGTGAAGTTGGTTCCATTATCTGAATGTAAACACTTTCATGATGGATGACGTGCGATGAATCGGCTGAAGGCTGCGAGGAATTCGGAGGTGGATAAATCATCGACTAATTCGATGTGCACTGCTTTTGTAGTGAAGCACACGAATATAACGACCCATACTTTCACTTTATTTCGATTTCGTAAACGTTTTTCCTTGATGAAGAAAGGTCCACAGAAGTCCACTCCAGTGTGCTCGAAAGGTTTCGATTGTGTTATCCTTTCCTTTGGGAGATCGCTCATGATGTACTTGGTTGGTGTTGGATTGACACGAGCACATGGTAGACACTTCCTGATGATATATTTGACTTGATTTTTTCCATCTATGGGCCAGTATTGTTTACGAATCAGGTGCAACGTTGTTTGGTTTCCTGCATGTAGATTGTCTTTGTGGATTTGTTTGATGATGTGATGCGTAACTGGATGTGATTTGGGTAGTACAAGCGGATGTTTCTGTACATAACTCAATTCAGTTGACTTGCTGAGGCGACCACCAACTCTGATCATTCCTGTTTGATCAACAAAAGGTGTCAAGCTACGTAGTGCACTTTTCTTTGGTACTGGATGATTCTGTTGAAGTTGTTGGAGTTCCTCCTTAAAATTTCCTTGTTGAACGAGTTTTATGATGTGGTCCCTTGCTTCTTGTATTTCTTTCATTGGTGTCTTTGATCCAGGTTCTTTTTCTTCATTCTTCTTTGCCCTTTTGATTCTATTCCTCCATCGGAAGCAATAGCGCACGAACGTGATTAAACGATCGAATGAAGAGAAGCGAGAGGAGAGACTGTTGTCTTCTGGAACTAGGTGAAGACAGAGTTTCTGTTTTGATTCTGGGATCTCTTTCGGTAGTTGGAGTTTAAAGTGTGGCCAGTTGTCTTCATCTTCATTGAGCCACCTTGGTCCATGTTTCCAGAGAGTGTTTTCTAAGAATTCTGTCGGGAGCTGGCCTCTGGAGATAGCATCTGCAGGGTTGTCATGTGTTCTCACGTGTCGCCATTGTTGAGGATTCGTCTTTTCTTGAATTTTGGCTACCCTATTTGAAACAAACCTTTACAACAGATGTGGTGACGTGTTGATCTAATAGAGTGTTACAGTTGAGTCTGTCCTGAAAACTTCTCTGTAAAATTTGAGATTGGTGGCGTTCCTTACAGTGTGATACATTTCTGCTAGTAATTCGGTTGCACAGAGTTTTAGACGTGGTATAGAATGATTGCCCTTGAGTGGGGTGATCCTTGATTTTGCACAATAGAGACTTGTTTGATTGATTCCTTGGATGTCCGCAGTTCTGATATATATACATGCTCCATAAGCCTTCTCGCTGGCATCTGCAAATCCATGTAATTCCATCGTGTGAAAATCTTCATGTGCAATTCTCCTATTGAATTGCATTTCATTGAGTAATGGTAGCTCTGCTGCGAATTGTTTCCATGCGGTGTATATTTCTGTTGGTACCGATTCATCCCAGTCTAACTTCGAGTGCCATAGCTGCTGCTGGATGATCTTAGTGTGGGATATGACTGGATTCAATAATCCCAGTGGATCGAATATACGGGCATTTGATATTTTCTATCTTCTTCGCGAACTAGTATTTGTAGGTAAATCTTCTCAATGTCACCCCTGATGACATAGTTGTATAAACGAAATCGTAAAACAAGAGTGAAGATGGTATCTTGAATGGTGGGGCTGACCATTAATGCGTTGTTTAATGAGACCTTGGTATTAGATTGAGCTGACCCATCAAAGACTACTCTTAGTTTTGTTGTGAGGCTTGATTTTTTCAGTACTGCATGATGGGGTAAGTAGAAGCCTTTTTCTACTTCATCTTCTATTTTTGTCATGTAACCCAATCTCTTGTAGTCTTCTATAACCTTGGTGTATTCTTCCTTCAGTGTGGGATTCCATTTGAATCGGCGCTCCAGTGCCAGTAATCTTCGTTTAGCCATTGCCTTTGATGAGCCTAGTTGCTCCTTCTTTTCGTTGAAAGGTAACGCGACGATGTATCTTCCATCCGGTGTGCGTGTGACGTGTTTGAGGAAATGCTCTTCACATGTGTGTTCTGTTTCTGACCAATTTTGAGTTTGAGTTATGCCATCTTCTATCTCCCATAAGCGCTTGAATTCCTCTAAGAATTGGAAGTGGCAAACAGCACCTGCTGTATCTGTCATATCGTCCATGTTGCCAGCGATGACCCAGCCTAGAAGTGTTTTCTGTGCGCATACATCAGCCACGTCTGGGAGCTTGATCTTTCATATACTTTGTATAGCGAATGTAGGTCCTGTACCTATGATCATGTCTATTGGCGATGATTTGTGGAATTCTGGGTCTGCTAGATGGAGTGTTTGAGGAATTTTCAACAGACTCCTGTCAATCTGTTGACTTGGGACCGCAGATGAGATGATGGGTATTGTGAGGAAGTGCAACTTCTTCTTGAATGAATTGATTCTTGACTGGATTGTAGCATTCATCTTGTGATAGGTGACTGTTGATAATGAGTTGAGAGCTCCGATGGGGGTGTAACAATCCTGTTGAGGTAAGCCTAACTTCTTGGCCAATCCAGTGGTGATGAAGTTCCTACTTGAGCAGCTGTCGATTAAAATCCTACATTTTAATGCTTCATTCTGCTTGTTGATGACACTAATGACAGCTGTAGGAAGGATTTCTCCTTCACTACTGTTGGAGATGAGTGATAAACCTTCTGGCGTTGGAATCGATTCCGCAGCTAGTCATGCCGAAGTGGATTTCTCTTCAATCGAAGTCGACGTTTCTTCCTGTCTGTGGAGCAGGGTGTGATGCTTGCGTTTGCATACCTTGCATCTCTTTCCTTCGCAGTCCTTTACGCCATGGCCCTTTACCAAGCAATTGAGACAGCGAGATTGATTGAAGATGAGCTTAGTGCGTTCTTCCACGCTCATTTCGGCAAACTTCGGACAAGCATAAATTTTGTGCTCTTCTTCGCACACAGGACATTTTCTTGGCGTGTTTGTGTGAAATGCTTGAACCCTTGATGAGCCATGTGGATTGCTATGACTTGAATTCCCTTGAGGCCCCTTGGTTGTTCCTTTATTCTTTGCTGCGTCTTCCTTCTGCTTGTGAGCCCTTGAATTCTCCGTAATCTTGGTGCAAATACCTCTTTTCTCCAGAAATGTGAGCAGTTTCTCGTATGATGGCATTACGTTTCCTTCGATGGTAGTTTCCCACTGGAACACCAATTCTTCTTCCAATTGGTTTAGAATGATAGTGGAAATCAAACCATTCAAACGTTCTTTCTCGTCGCCAAAGGAGCTGATGGATCTAATCTGTTGTCGTACAGTATTTACCAATTCCAATAGTGATTTTTCCTTTTTTCTTGATACATTCAACAAAATGGAGCAGTGTCGACGTAGTGCTTGTCTTGGATTGTCGAATTTCTGATCAAGAATTTCCCAAGCCTGTTGGTAATTGTTGTCGGTGATCTCAAACGCTGCAATGGCTTGAGCTGCTTCTCCTGTCAGGCATGACTGTAAGTATTGAAATTTGTCTACCTTGTCGATGTGAGGGTTGTTTCCTACACGAGCATTGAATTTGTCCTTGAACGCTCTCCAGTTCTCGAAATTGCCATCGAATTTTGGTAGAGTAATTTCTGGCAATTTGATGTTGACACGTTGCATTACGGGTTGTCCTGGGTCGACTGCCATTTGGAGGTTCTGTTGATGCTGTGGCTGCGTTTTCCGTCGTATGATGTTCTTAAGTTGAGCTTTGAGAGTATGGTACGTATTCTCAACGGTCTCAGCTTCATTTTCATTTGTTGCTGCATTGTCTATGTCCAGTTCTAATAACTGAGTATTAGAACGTTCCCATTCTTGGAATTTCTCCTGAAGACATTCCAATTTAGTTTCATATATTTCTAAGAGGCCTTCTGTTCCTTCTGAATCCAGCCAATTTTTTGTCCTTGTGAGACGAGATTTAAACGCTGTGCGTTTTCCTTTAAGATTCTCTAGCTGAGCCATAGCGAGTGCCTGGATTCGTGGAGAATTGATAGGTCTAGGGCTCCGCATGAACATTAACTTCACACGTATGTTGGCTATCGAATCTTTGTTGGAAGAGAGCAAGTGAATGTACTGATGCCGAGCGATCCGGCTCGAAGGACCAAAATGTACAATCGAGTGGATATCAAATCTTTCTGATCCTCTGGAGTTGTAAGTTCCAGAGGTTTGCCCTACACAAATTGATATGTTCGATTGTGACTACACGCTGAATTAATCTTTGTGTAGTCTTTTTTATGATGTGTGAGAGGGATGTGAGAGGGAAGTTGGTATCTTGGAGACTTGGAGACTTTGGAGAAAGTGTACAATAGTTCCTTTAACTATTTCTTTATTTTTCTGTACATGTATCTTCAGTCAGATTATAAGTTGAACTGTCTTACTTGCTAAATTATCGGGTTTATATTTACAAAAATGATGTTGGTGCCGAACCAATCACAAACTTCTTCAGTTTTGAGGTAGTGAAGAGGAGAGGGAAAATTGCTCCGATTGGTTGGAATTTGGGACTTTCCAGAGGGTTGGAGTTGAGGGAAATGAAAGTAGTGGGAGAGGCGTCAGGCTGGTCAAGGTATGACTAATCCCAGCAGCTGCAAAGGATTAGCATAGGAGGGACAGTCATTAAGAGGGACTAGGAACAATAATCGTAAACGCGGCAGAGGGTCCCATTCTTAACAGAGTCATAAACGACCCAAAGCGTGTTTCGACAGGCTAGGTGATGATGGTGATTGCTGGATTTTATTGAGGGTGGGAAAAACCCAGCAATATTAAAGCGATTGACGAAAAACAATTGGGAAAAACTTATGTTTGCAAATGTCATAAAGACAGCTGCATTTGTGGGGAATTTCCCGTGAATGGCACGGAACACTTGTTGTTAATTTTTGTTAATGTTTGTTTAAAAAAAAAAATTATAAAACACAAAAATGTACCACCCGCCTGCTATAGGGTTTTTTCCACCAACTTTTCCCTATCTCATAGCTCCCTTATGTATTCCCACATTCCGTTACCCCTCCCACAAATATCTGTTAGATATAGCCTCTAGGCTGACGCTATGTATCCCACCTGTATTGGACCTCTGTGACAGTCATGGGTCCGGCTTATTTATGTTAATAAGCTGCACTTTGAACTTTGAAAAATTGATTTGTCAGAAACGGCTTTACAGAAAAAATGAAAAAATTCAGGGAGGCCTCTTTCAACTGATATTATAATATGAAAAATTATGAAAGATATTCGAGATGCAAAAGCCAAATGGTGTCCGATTTGGCGTGGAATGGCCCATATGTTTCATGGAGAATATCAAGAGCTATGAAAAAAGTCTCCTAGAATTTTTTCTAGGAGAGAGAGATTTTCTCTAGAAAACATGTGTTATTTTTTTTTATTTCTGAAAAAATTTCTTTTTTAAATCAAGTTTTGAAGGGATTTCCCCGTCGAAAATTGAAAAAATTGAATTTTTCGGCGATATCGGTTCTGTTAGTCGTAGCGACCTGGGGTTGATCTTGAATGAAAAATGAGCTCATTTCTCTTCGATTTATGTAGTTCAAATTGAAAAAAAAATGAAATTCTCAAATATTTAAAGGTCATTTTCTAAAAATCAGTTTTTGTCTCATGCGTACTTGAAAAAATTGATATTTTCCTTTGTAAATCCCATGAATCGATGAGAAATGAGCTCACCTTCCATTTGAGATTAACCCCTGCTTACTGCATTCAACAGAACGTGAGATATTCTCGAAAACTTGAAAGTTTTAAAAAGCGATTCACCTTCAGATCTTGCGAAAAAATTACATTTCTGACAAATTACAATAAATAACTTTTGATATGATTTTCATGAGGAATTGTCTCATCTTTCCAATGGAATTATCACTTGTAATACCCCGAGTGCTTGAAAATTAGCGGGTATTTCACGAAAGTTTTGTTGCTCAGCAACACGTGCGTGAAGTTTGGCAGTAAAAGAAGCCCGAGCACTCGCGTGCGAGGGATTTTGTGACAAACTGAACGCACACGTTGCTGAGCGGATTAACTTGAGGGAAATACTCAATTCATTTTCAAGGACGAGGGATATTCGGGGATTATTTTTTTGATTACAATTTTGGCGAAAGGGTGCACGGATTTGACATTTCCGTGGGATAAAGTGGGTTGGAATTTGTTTAAAAACGTTTGTTTGCTGCTTAGCAAAAGCCGTGGTATTACCAAAAATTATCGGAATAATAGACACCACGTGATGTCAAATCCCGTGCTCCTATTGGTCGAAATTGGGATTGAAAAAATAATCAGAAAAAATCGGTCTCCAATATTTCCATTCCTTTCGAGTATTTTTCATCATAGTATAAACTACAAAAATCAACCTGTGTCCATTTTACCCCACCTTTCTCTGAAGATATTTTCTAATTTTATCAGAAATATGTGAATTCAGTCGAAATTTTTGACAATTGACTGTATTAGCTCCGCTGGGCTCACTAGCTTGGAGTTTTTGAGAATAAAAATTTAACGGTAAAGAGGGAGTAGAGCTCTGCCAACAAAAAGTATCCAATTTTGACATTAAAAATCCGAATTTTTTGACCAATTTTCAACCATGTCTAGTTTCAACTATCGCATTGACAATAATAACATAGAAATTCAATTTTGTAAATTTTAAAATATTATTTTTAAATATTTCCCTTTGAGCTAAATAACTTGAAGTGATTTCATTGTTTTCAACAAATCAATGAATTAATTTCGATAATTTTTCAAATTTTAACTCTTGAAATTGTAGAATAATAATAACTTGTTCCATATACGGTATATTTTCATGTTTTGATCGAATTGAAAGAGATGGGGAACCTGATGAGAGGGGAAGAGGTAATGAAATAATCGATTTCTTCCTGACAAAGTCAGTTGATGTGAAAACACAATATAAACAGAGACCAATGGTCTTAAGAAAACGGTAAATTTGGTAATTCAACCAAATGAGCCTCTTCTAGACCAGTACAAATTTGGTCTCTGCGGTGAAACATCAAAACTGTGTGTTTTGTTTTAAAAGCTAGTTGCCACCACTGCGTTTGGATTTTTTTTGTTTGAAAATCCAGATTTCAGATGAGTATTTTGGAGTTTTCATTTAATCCGTATTAAATTTATTGAGGTTTTTTTTCGTCTTTTTTCTTTTTTCGTTCCTATTTTTCATTGATATTTCAAATTGAAATTGTTCCACGCAAAGTGTACAAATTATTGACAAACAAAGGAAAAGGTACAATTTTAAAAAACACAATGTGCATGAAATACTTGTTTCCGGGTAATATAAAAATTAATTCTTTTATGCCCAATGAAGGTGGGCGGAGGATGTTGTCAATATATTCTTCATCTAAAGTCCCGAGTGTCGTTGATAGGATGGGTCGTGATAGGTTCCTTTTCGAGGCCTATGCACCACTACGTCCTCGTCGTGGCCTTGGGTTACGCCAAACGTGATGACAATCTCAATTTTTCATTTAATTGTGTTTTTTTTGGTTCTATTGGTCAGTGACTTCCAACAAAAGTTCGTTGTTTTTGTGAAAAATTTAATTAGGATTTTGTCTCTTTGCCCTTGAATCTTGTGACTGATCTCTAATCAATTAAAATACATCATATCATAGCATAAAAACTCAAATAATTTTCAAGAAATTCAATTTTGGTTGGCTGAGTGAAGCTACCCCTTTACCAATTTACCATTCTTGAGAATATCTAGATAACTATTAGGCTTATCGAAAAATATCAAGGAGCTTTTTTTGTAGCTCTTGAAAGTCCCTCCAGAAAAAATCACGTGATTTACGCTCCTAAGCCCACCAATTTGAAGATCTTCAACAGAATGTAAATGAAACAATTGAATAACTAGCTTCTCAGAAACATGAAGTTTGGTTTTCATTGAAGCAAACTTACCTGGAAAAGTATGCAATGAAGGGAAAAATTTAAAGAAATTTTTTTTCCTAGAGAGTTCATTTCGCTATGAAGAAAGTCACTTGACATTTTCCTTTGAATCCTATAGTGTTCGAGACAATTACGCTCCAATTGAAACCAGCCCCAGTTTCCGGAAGAACAGATTATTCAAGTATTTAATTTACAGTCTTTTGAATATCTTCAAAATTAGTGGGCTTAGAAAAAAATGTGCAATAACTTTTTTGTAGAGAATCTCAAGAGTTACAAAAAAAGTTTCCGGATACTTTGCCCTAAACTCAGCATCCGAGATCCTCACAGTTTGAGGAGTGATCAGCAGATGAAACTCACCAAAGTTTCCACTGCTGTGGCTGGCGGGTCAGGACTCAATGCCTGGTTTGCCGGAGGCGGTGCCGGCTGATTTAACAGCTGCTGTTGCATCCCATTCTGCTGTGGTACTTAGGGCGACAACCCATTCTGCTGAAGTATTGGGCCCCTCTGCTGTGGCCCTAGTGGGTTTGGCTGTTTAGCATTATTCTCAGGTAGCAACGCTGGACTGAGTGATCGCTGTCACTGAAAAAAAAATTAAAAATAATTAAACACAAGTTCCCGAGAACTTATCAAAAAAATAAAGTTTATTTCTCAACTATTTGCCCGCAATATTGGGGAAACTAGTTCGAGCGATTTTCCTCGATTTTTTTTGTAGCTCGTGAAATACTCAACGAATAAAATGAAATGCGTGGAATCGTTCTATCTCATGTAGTTTCCAACATATTCTTTGTTTGTCCGGTCCACTATTCTTTCATTCTTTAATAAATAGGTAAATTTGATTTTTTTCTGCAGTTAATTTTCATAATATTCTGGGAACTGAGAGAGATAGCAGTTTTTTTGCAAGAACCAAGACTATCAAAACTGTTCTCATAAAAATTCCGCTATCTAACTTAGTTTCGGAGATATTACTCAAAAATTAACTGCAAAAATAATCAGCTTGCTCGTTTCTACGCTTCCATTATTGAATTTTATATTTCTCACTTACAAATTCCTTCCTGCAGGAGAAATTGCTGCGACAGTGTCATAACGTCGTTTGAGATTAGTATGTGATGGAAATCGCGTGCATTCCCTTGTGCAAGTGGGTGTCCATCGGCACGTAAGCCTCCATCACCCCCTCCTTGATCTACGTTAGCGGCTCCCGCATCAGCCTCTCGATTCATCTGATTATTCACTTATTCTGAAATAGAAGAAAAAAAAATATTATGACTTGATAGATTTTTACCTGGTTTTTAAGGAAGAATGAGGTGAAGTGGAATGTAGCCAGTTATTAATAACTGTAGATCAGTACAGTGAAATTCAAAGATTTTTTGATCATTTTGAAGCTTCGAACAGACTTTTCAAATGATAAAAAGAGTTGAATTCCACTCTGCGAATCTCAAGTTATTGATAGCTGAATAGATTCCATTCCACCATGCTGTGCCAAAAAATTATGGAAAATTTACGAGAGGAATTAGCACAAAGAGGGAATTTTTCAGTCGTCAACAACTTGGAATTGGTCAAGTGAAATTCACCTTTCTTTTCCTTCTTTTCGAGGTAGCTGATATTCCTTGAAGGTTTTTTTCAAAAGCTTCAAGTCGAAAAAGAACGGATTGAATTTCACTTCACAAATTCTTAACTGTAGATGACAGGAATAATTACACTTCAGCCGTTCTCCTCCATAAGAAAAGTCCAACTAAACAGGTGAATTCACGAATCGAAAAGATGCGGGAAAGCAATGAGATACATTGACATCATGACGGGATTTGTCCGATGAATTATGAATAATTTATCGGACAAGTTTGATCGTAACCTCAATTTTATCTCATTGTTTCAGTGCATCTTTTTGATGAGCACATTCCTCTATTTTTTCACTTATGATTATGATCATGTACCTCCGTTCTATTTTAATAAAACATCTAAAAAAAAGGCACCTCAATTTGTTTTTTTTTCACTACATAAACTCATGATAACAATTCTACTTACCAGACATTTTCATAGATGTTCGTCACTTGTTACAATGGCGATTGGAGGTGGGGCAAGTGAGGCGCACATGAATCTCTGGCCCCCCTCCGCAAAAATTCTCTATTGTCGTTTTCGCATATCAAGTTGGCTGTATAACCTAGCGTTTGAAGGCCAGCTGCGACCAATCGCAGCACAAATAAGGAGAAGAAGAAGTCGTTTTCGCATGCGTGTGAGAAACCGTTAGTTTCTCTGAAGCTTTTACTGACGACGATTACATTTATCGCGGAAATCATCGTGTTTTTTTTTCATAGAGAATTAGCATGGAAGCTTGTCGATATAAAAAGGGGAGAAGTGGTGAAAAAAGACGATTACATCTGTCAAAGAAGAGGAGAAAAACAGGACCACAGCGGTAAGTGTCAATTTAAAAAACCCAATAATTCCAGAGAATCCATGTTTACGAATAGGTTTTTTTTTGTATTCATTTCTGACTAATATCTCGTAAGCTAAGTGAGATAGAGCGATTTTTGAAAAATCCTATTCATAGTGAAGTTCAAGAGCTGTAGAAAAGGATTGAATTTCAATTGCTCCCTCTCATTTACTTTCCCAGATTTTTCATGAAAAAGGTGAAGCCTGAGTCAATTTTACCCTGATATTTTGCTGCAATTGCGGTCTTTACCGCAGTATTTTCTGAGAGGGGCGAGGCTGCAAAACCAGCCGGAGGCAAGTTGCAGCTGTCAATTCATTTTCTATAGAGAAAAAAAACCGTTTTTTGTGAAATTCCATTTTTCACCTATTCAACTGATCTTAGTCATGAGTAATCTTGCATAAGAAGCAAAATTTCTTTGAAATTCACAGATCGATAGATATAACCGTGTCGGGGTAATGCAGTGATATCGTCGCTTCAGTAACAAATCATCGTAAGTGACAAAAACTCGAGAATAAAAATCAGAAAGTCACATCTATGAAACCACTGCCAAAATATATTTAATGACATTTTGGACTTTTTTTCCTATAAATTTAATAACAACGTGACGTAGCTACCAGTGTAAGAGGGAAGCAACCTTTTTTGACATTCATGTCTCTCTGTTTTTACTATTTTTAAGTGAAACTTCTTTAGGGAGGGTACCAACTTTTTTCTCGCGTCACAAAACGAGTGTGAGGCTTTGAGGGGAACGTGGGAGTAGAGTAGTGGGGAGAAGGGGAAATTTTTGCTGCTGCCGTCGGGTCGCTCTCCAGGTGGTGGGGGAAGCCTGTGATTTTTTTTTATTTTTTATTTTCAATACACGGAGAGAAAAATATGGGAATGTATCTAAATGATTTTTTAAAAAACGAGACCGATGGCGCTACAGCACGCCGTGCACGAACATATTACGCGTACTATACTATTCACAATTTAACTGACCAATGAGGAAGAGGACTTCACTTTAATCGTGACAACTTTTGATATATCGATTGATTGTGTTCTTGTTCCTTTTTGTAAAGGATAACCGCGAAAAACTGAGAAAACTTTTTCCTGACTCCATATCAATGTCTATTCCGCTCTATCTCGCTTATTTACCGAGATAATCGCGAAAAACTGAAAAAATTCCGCGAATACGGGATATCCCGAATCGTTGCGGCTTTTGGTCCTTCAGGATCCCCCACCATCTTGTTTTCCATCAACTCTTTGCGAAATTTCAAGGGAAACCCCGTAGTCCCTCGGGAAATGGGTGAAAAATGAGGATAAAGGAATATTCGAAGAAAATCAGCCACCATGAAAATCCCGATTTTCAAATCTTCATAACTTTTTTTCTGTGGCGTATTTTCTCATAAAATTTGTCAGTGATACTGCGTATGTCGTCAGAAAGTAGCCTGCGAAATTCCATAACAGTATCACGAATGGTTCTGAGAATTCGATAGAGCAGACATTTGTCGCTCATTTATCGAGATAATCGCGAAAAACTGTACAAACTCCTCCCTGATTCCATATTACCGTCCATTTCGCTTTATCTCGCTTATTTACCGAGATATTCGCGAAAAACGGTGAAAACTCCTCCCTGATTCCATATTAACGTCCATTTCGCTCTATCTCGCTCATTTACCGAGATCATCGCGGAAAACTGGAAATTTTTTTTCTGATTCCATATTCCAGCGCGCCCGTTAGATATTTTCAGTATAGTATGTTACGCGTACTATACTACTCACAATTTAACTGACCAATGAGGAATGAGGACTTCACTTTAATCGTGACAACTTTCGATGTATCGATTGTTTGCGTTCTTGTTCTTTTTTATAAAGGATTACGGAAAATTGTCATTCAAAGGAGGAGTTGTCATGGAACACGACCGAAAAATATCCATGCTCCATCTCATAATTTTTGCTCTTTCTTTCTCGAAAAATTGCGATTTTACACTCGGCTCTGGATTGAAATATCTCGAAAACTATTCAAAAGTTATCGAGACATGCTGTGAAATTTAGAGGAAAGATTGACGAATAAATAAGCAAACCTCCTTTTTTTCACGACTCGTAGTCATTAAGATATCGATTTTTGAATGAAAAATTCAGAAAGGACGTCCAAGCGCTCATTTATTTGCTACGGGCCTCATCCATAGTTTCTGAACCACAACACTTGCCTTTTTTACGCTACGCTCAATAAAACCGTAAATATTTTGGAATTAGTGAATTTTTTGGAAAATGGAAGGGGAACCTTGACCAAAAAAGTTGAATTTCTAAAAAATACAGAAAAATTCTTTCTGGCACATGATTTCTCTCGAAAATTTCCTCAGCTTTTCAATGGAATGACAAGAAAAAACCTATCTCTAATATTTTTATCAACTTTGAGAATTTCTCACAAAATAGGTTTCAGAAACCCAATTGTATCCATGTTACTCCTCGTGTCTATTTCCTCCACCTTTCCCTGAGCAAGTAAGTCCCCCATTGGGTGCCAAAGAGACGTAAGTGCTAGAGGTATGCGATTTTGTTGTTGTGAATTTTCGGAGAAAGAAACTGAAGTTAGTAAAATACTAATAACGAACAAATGTATGTGCCGGAGATACGCCTATCTGTCATTAGCATTTTTTCGCAGATGAAGAAAATTTTAACACAGCATTAATCGTTTTGAAACGAAGGGACGAAAATGGTGGACATACATCCATTTATTCGGAATAGGTGCCATTCATGTGTTATATATATAATATGCTTATGGGTTATAATTTTTTTTCTGTCACTATTATTGCATGAAATACACATCAACGAACCAATTGCAACAAAACAAAACATACACTACTCTTTTCTCAAAAAATTGAAAAAATGGAATTTCCGCCACTTTCTTTCTAAGGCGATGATATTATGATTTTTATATTCTGCTATATAAATCGATAGTGAATTGAGCAGATAACTCAATCAATTCTGCTTTCTCTCTTCTCTGTCACTCACAAATCCCAGTTTTCCGTCAGTTTTGCAATTATTCAACCTAAGCATTCAGCATTGCTCAAATCAAATCATCGTTGGTTCATTATCAAATTCATCACTTGAGCCGAATCCGTTAAGAGCCATAAGTCTAAATAAATTGAATATTTGTATGAAATCGTCATTATATTTTTAGAATTTATCGTTGAAATTTCCTCATTCATTTTTTGAGTTCCCAGTGAATTTGATAATTTTCAGTGAATTTCTCAGAAACTAGGCGAGATAGAGAAATTTTCTTAGAAATCTTGCCATGATTGATGCAATTTCCTATTAGCAGGAAATATTTGTTAATTTGACTCAATTCCACTCTATCGAATAATCATTCAAAACTTACTTCATTAGACGTAAGCTGATCTATACTTATAAAAAATGATCGAACGACCCACCATTCAACTAGCTGATCTCAGGAAGGAAGAAGGACGAAACTCTTTGCGTCTTTTTCGAACCTTTATGGGTGAGGTAGCAGTCACGATTCAAATATTCAGATTTGTAAATTCAACAGATTTTTTTATTCAAAAAGACAAGTGATGATCTCCACTGGACGATACAATTTTCTAACGTGGCGTTACCAATTTCTACGAGCTAAAGGGGCTGAGGGAGAGAGAGCAGATCTGACCTGGACATAACGATACTCGCTGAGTGCATTTTTTCTCTGGATCTGGTGATAGCTGGACAATGCCTCGACCTTGAAATTGTGTCTCATACGACGATACTAGGACTCTACTCCAACAGGACCTCCAGTCATGGCTGCTTTTGTCCTCTTCTCTCCATACCTCCCACACTGCTCTTTTTGAGCTCTTCACTGCACCTCAAGACGAATTACTCATATTGACTGGCTATTACACTTGTGATTGATCTAGTTCACCGAGCTTTCTCCTCCTATGATTTGAGAAATGTGCTGCCCTACTCTCCTGCGCTTCCCCTCACACGGACACGGAAATATAGTTGGCGAGTGATTTACCAATCGTCACAATCTTTTTTGTACTTTTTGCAATTCTCTACGAAAAAAGGATGAGTGCAAAGTGGCTGTATCGCCTTCAGTTTCCGAGATATTCTCGCTAAGGGAATAAGTTGATTTGAAATAAGGGAGAGCCCCATTCCCTGAGCACCGCTTGAAGTTCTGAGTATTATTCTCAAATTTCATAATCTGCTAATACAATTGATCGAAACCGCAATGGAAATCTGCTGACTCACAAAGCATTCCGACATTTCAACTTAATTCAAAAACTCGAATCTCAGTCTAAATATTATCATTTTGATTTCAGTAATGTAATTTGATATAGACAAATACGATACGAGGCAAAAACTGAGTTCCCTGTAGGGAATTAAAAAATTAAAATTGAGGTTTCAAATAATATTTTAATTTCTTCTCGTTGTTATATCAGAATGAGAATGGGCTCATTTTTTAGGAAATATTGTCTACTGTCTAAAAAGGAATAAGAATTTATAGTTTTCAGAAAAAAACATAGAAAAGCTAAACGCCACTCAAGTACTCCCAGTCCTCCAGAGGTCAAATTCAAGAATAGTACTACCAGCTTCAAGAAACGCTGAAGGAATGGTGCCTACTTTGTTTCTTGCTTCCGCATGGAAGCATTGTTTTCGAAATTTTTTTCGAAATGCCAATTTTAAGTGGCAACGACTCAAAATGATGCAAAACGTCGAGAAATCATAATGAGAAAAAAAGGAGACATGTAGTATGTGTGTCGGTATGAACGACTTTATGACTCTCTATTAGTCGAGAACGGTGGAAGATAAAAATCTAAAATCTCGGCAAGATATCAGTTTAGATAAAGCGTATCTCCCATCAAAATTTCAGCAGGATCAGTTCAATGGTTTTTGAGATATAGCAATTTTTTGAAAGTCGTTTGTTTCAAAATTTCTCAACTTGCGTGAGACGAATACCGATCAAAATTTTACTCAAGATTTGCAACCATAATATCTAGCTCCGAGCGAATTTCCATGAATTTCATCCGATTATTCAATTGGTTTCTAATTTTCTTTGTCCTTTTTTTTTTCAAAAACTCGGTTTTTCCGACGATAGCTCAATGAATGATTGACTTAAAGACTTCAAATTTTTTCTGTATATGTAGTTTCTGACGGAGATGATTGGGATTGAATCTGAGGCATATCGACTGAACGGTTCTCGAGATATATTGAATTGAAGTTTTTCCGAAAATCGGCTGTATCTTCCAAAATTCTGATCCGATTTCGTCGGGACGAAGCTCAAAAGATTCGTGTTGATGAGCTGAACAGACCCCTCAATTTTTCAAATTTTTAGATAAAGTTGTCTGTTCATAACATTCAAAAATGTATTTTTTTCTCAATATATCAGAAAAAATAATCTGGGAAACTGAGCGAGATGATGCAATTTTTGTAGAAACTCTTCTTGTAGTTCTCAAAATTCTCTACAGGAAAACTGATGAGAAGAATTTCGTCGTCTCGCTCACTTTCCTAGATATTTTCGACAAAACGGACATCAAAAACAAGAGAATATGAAGTTTGTAGACAAATTGATTTATCCGTAATTTTCTTGGAATATCCTTGAATTTAAGCGAGATAGAGCAATTTCGCACGAATTCTTCTTTATAGAGAGGTTTGAAAGTTACAAGAAAGGATTAAAGCAAAACTGCTCCATCTCGATCAATTTGTGGTGTATTCGCAAAAAACTGATTAAAAAAAATCTAGTTGTCTGAACCCTCCATAATCGTGGAAAAAAATGATAATTTGTTAGTGAAAAGATAACAAAAATACTATAGGCAGATTCTCAAGTTCTCAAAGTGTTGTGTTCATTACACAGCTAAATGTGCTGAGCTGTGCTTTTTTCCTTTGAGATTAACCCTGTATCCTCACGTTCCTCAATTATTATCACTTGTTCGTTTAAGAAAATCCGAATAATTTACCGTTATCTATACATAATGAGCAAGAAGTTTCACTCCTGTCGCGTGGGTTCCACGCACCCTCTTTTTTAATAGTATTTGAGAGAAATTATCGGGAAGTTCTTAGCATGGCTTGAAGTTACTCTCATCACAATATATTCTCACTAATTCCTTCTAATCAGCAGTAACGCACTCCTCCATTCGCGAGCGAGCGAGCAACTACGCACTTCTCTATTCGCGAGCAAACGGTGCGAGCGAGCAACTACGCACTCCTCTATTCGCGAGCGAGCGATCAATTGCTCACGCCCAGTGTTTCTTTGGAGTTCAACGCGAAGGGTAGTATTTTTTCCGAAGTAGACTCTGTACATTTCAGGAAAAATGCTGCCACTTTTGGGCTCTCAACTCTTCCTAAATTTACTTTCTTCCCAAATTTAGAGGAAGCGACTCGAAGCTTCTTCGTCGGCGGAAAGTTGATTTCATGCATTACTCTTTTGCATTTGTTAGCAATTCTTATTGTTTCGAGAGCATTTTCTAAACTAAGGACGATGGTACTATATCACTCTAAACTTCTTTTATAGCACTTCGAATTTTCAATACAAAGAGTTTTAAGTGGAAATAGCATATTTTGATTGATTTCCGAGATATCGGAAAATTCGACGATACCACCTATCAATTTTTAGATCGCAAGTGCGCCCGTTGCGTTTATGAAAAGCGTGTTCTAAGCGTTTCTGGTCGAAGATCTCCATATTTTCATTTGAGTCCACTCCTTTCAAAGACATTCCAGAAAGAATCCGCAGAAAATAAAACCCCTCTCCCTCTTCAATTTATTAAGTAATTATAGATAGGTATCGCATGCTTTCTTGCAATCTTTATGTTTATTCATTTTTAAAGGCGTAGAATCTTGCAAATTCCGACGGAATCTGAAACTGTGGACAAAGGAAACTGCGAACAGGAAGCGACCTTTCCTGAAAGAGAAGCAAGTTCCTGCCGTTATGAAAATGGGTCCGATCGGTTGTTTGAAGAGGATGAAGATGACGTGCATGAAGATTGTGAGCATCGAAAGGAGAGAAGAACATTCAATCGTCCGGGAAGAGATTCAGGAAGGAATTCGAGAACGAATCTCCCTCTTATGTTTCGATGGTCTCTACGGATAGCTCGTGCAGATCTTTTCTTCATCAAAACTACATCACAGTGGAGGATTTCTTGAGGGACTCAGAAAGCGAGTATCACCTGAAACTCAATCTCAATCCAACTCTTCAATAATATTTCGAGGTAGTGATTCATGCAAATCGTTCCTGGCATCGACCAAGCTAACAGAAGAGGACTCATACAGAAATTCATCACAGGAAAATTCTGCAGTAACCTCGGGTGAACACACCCGGTGGGAACCAGAAAGTGAGAATTATATGGATGCAGTATGTGACAGCTCTGACGATTCTCCGAAAAGAAACGATCCAGATCAGGAGAGGAGTATGGAAGAGCATCATCGAATTCTTTCTGTTATAAATGCAGAGCATGATTATGTGAGAATTATTGGCAGTCCTAATTTGCCATAAAGCCAAGAACCAATAGATTGTGCAGATAATGCCAATAGTTCCAATACAGTGGAAGAAGATTCAGGTGACAGGTATTCGATAGCTTGTGACTGTCCCAAGAATCATTCAAGGAGGAGTGATTCAGTCCAGGAAGAGAGTGAAGACAATGCTGATGAAATCACTCCTCCTAAAACGAGAAAGCATGCTCATCAAAAAATAATCAACAGTCCTCCTAATTCACGGCCTATTCAAGATCCAATGGATACAGCAGACAATGTCAATAGTCCCAATCCGATTGCGATGAACTTGAAAGATGATGATTTGCCAGACGTGAATGTTCTTATTGCTGAGGCAGCAGCCGAGTGTGAAGCAAATAACAATGCAGAGAATACCGCAGACTCGGCTACACAAGAAGAGCAAGGCCCGCGTAAGACAATGAAGAAACCGAAGGAAAAATCATGTGATTTTGATCTTGAAGAACGATCTATCAGTAAAGTCAGTCATGTTCTGAGGCAACTACAAGATTCCTTTCCGGATGGCACACATGAACCCTTTGATTGTGGAATACAGCATCAGCGGCAAATTGGAAGGGTTCATCATGGGTTTAGGGTTAAACATACATTGAAGCGTGACATGTGTAATGTCACGACCGTAATATGGTGTGAAATGGAAAACAAAGATTTACTCGAGGTGGATCGATCAGGCGTCCTTGCAATAAGTACTATAGGTAGAGGATGGGCTGCCCTGCAAGAGTTCTCTGCTAATATGCATATTCATAGCCTTAACAACAAAGAGTATCAGAAGCTCTTTCGTGAAGTTAAAGAAACTTACTTTGATCTATCAAACGAAATGATCAAAGAAAATGCAGCAGAGGAGCATCGTATAGCTAAAGATGTAGGAACTATGGTGAATGATATTCCAACATGTCCTGTCATATTTGATGGTTCATGGCCTGTTCGATCATACAACAAAATCGCTCGTTCTGAAGCTGGGATGGCTGTCATCATTGGCTTACGAACGGGAAAAGTTCTCTGGGTAGGGACTAGATATAAATACTGTAGGCACTGTGCACGTGCCAATGAACATGACGGCAATGTGCACGTGTCGGTGAACATGAGTGTATGGCGGACCTGGACAAAGATCAGAGCGTTCTCAGCATCGAAAGTACCGTGATTTGCGAAGGATTTGAGAGATACGTATGTGAAAATGGATTAATATATTCACATGTCATAGGAGATGGGGATAGTAATCCATACATGGCAATTCTCGATTCTAACCCATACAAGGGTGTTATTCAAGTGAAGAAAGTGGAGTGCAATGCACATTTAAATCGTTGGCGTATCAACGTACGAAATTAATCTAATTCCTAGAATGGAAGAAACGACAATGTATAACGACATACAAAAAGTTCTAACATCATGGAGCGATTTTAACAAAGACTTATTGGAGGGAAAAACGGCGAATCTAGCAGAAACATTCAACTCTGTTCTGGCAAAGTACCTTGGGGGAAAACGTTGCAATGTTCAGTGACCAAATATGTATAAAGCTGGTGTTGCGTTGGCTCACGTCCAATTTGATCTTCAAAATGTATCCAGCTCATTACACAAGAAAATGAAGAAGCGTCCACCTCCCGATTTACTTGCAATGGAAAAGGCCAAACAGGAGAAAAACTTGGGCAACAGAAAATACAAGGTAAAGAAAAAAATAGTCTCTTTAACATCGGGGGAGTCGCAAAATATGCGATCATCCTTGACCATACCTTGGAGAAGCTAAAGATGAAGACGAATTTCCAGAGACACTCGTTATACTACGAAGTGCACGATGGCCTTGCTATTACCAAAAGAAAGAAGTGTCTCTGTGTGGTCGTCACCAATGTCAATGCTACGCAATTCATAATTACAGCTGATGACACTTTCTGGGGAAAAATGGTTCCTAAATTGACAAATTTCTATGAACAGTGGATGACTCCGGAAATAGTGGAGAGTTGACTCAAAAGGAGCATGCCTCTTCGTGATTCTCAATGGGTTCCTGAGCCTCTGCAGCGTAAGGAATCAAAGGAGGAGAATAATCACCCTCAGAACAGTATGTCTCCTGATGACTCTGAACGCGTTACTGTGCCTCCACAGTACGAGGAGTCAAGAAAATCGAATAATGGTGGAGGAGAAAATGTGGAGGAGTTCATGCCCACCATACTTTCCGGCCCAGACAAAGAAATTGTAACAAATGGTCAATGGTTAGAATGCAATCACATAGATGTCCTTGGTAGCATTTCGATGGAAGTTTCTGGAAGGTTGTGGGAGTATCGATAGCCTGCTTTGAAAGATGCTCTGCACAGGATCAAACCTATCCCTCCATTTCAGAAACATGTTCAAATTTCGAATCAAAGAGGATGACACTGGGTCTGGGCCTATTACGATACAGATCTCACCTATTGAGATCTACGGAGATCTAAACTGATCTAACTTGTTATATCTCTTTAGATCTCCATCCATGAAGACGCAACTCAGTGTGACAAAAATGGATAAGTGAATTCCAATAGATTCACGGATATCAACGGAGATCTACATGGATCTACTCAAATCTACTCATATCGCTGTTGATCTACTTAGATCCAGTAGAATTCAAGGAAATGGAGATCTATCTAGATCTACGTAGATTCACGTAGGTCTCCGTAGATCTAAACAGGTAAAAAGGTATTTCTCCTAGCAAATCTACTGAGATCTAAAGAGATCTAACAAATTAGATCTATTCAGATCTCAGTGGATCTACGTGAATCTACGTAGATCTAAACAGGTCAGATGGTATCTCTTTCGTTGGATCTACTGAGATTCTGCTAGATCTAAACAGCCCTCCAAAGATCTACATGAAACATGTTCAATTTTTGCAATAATATTTTTCATAGATTGACATGTACATTCTATGAGAGGTTAAATAATATAGTACGTTCCTTCTCAGATACTCAACGACTCCGAAAACTTACGATCAAACTACTTCAACTTCACTCTGATTAGTTCAAGCAAAATAGGCGTAGATGAAATCACGAGGACTGAGAATTGGTAACGAATATAAAATAGGCCGATGGCTCAGATAGAAGAGCTCAATTAATAGCATCTGAAGGGTTCCGGGTTCAATCCCACCCGAATGCCACTTGTTTTCGACTCTTTCCTGAACTTAAATGAGGCTATTTTCAAAGAAATATTATACATAATTTTTCCCTCGGGTATCAATAGAGATCTGAAGTGATCTATCTATATCTCCCTAGATCTCCTTAGATCTATCCCAAAATGTAGATCTAAATCTGTTCTTCCCGGGTAGCTCTCCCTCAGTATGCAATTTCGTTGCGCCCGTTCCCCAAATTTGTGCGCTAAGATGTTGCCCAAAATCTTATAGTCGGCATCTCGTAATGCTATTTCCCTGCAATCGCTGGAGATTCTGAACTCAGTTCCTTCGTCACAATGCTTCCCCCACTCACTCCAAAGCATGAACGCAACCATAGTGAGAACGAAAAGGAAAATCCTCATGCTAACCCGCACAAAAAAATATATATGCGAACATATATGTTACATATATAAAAATCATACGAAATATATGTGCGGAAAAAAATGTCAAAATTGACATACATTCCTGTATATTGTGACGTAATTCTTGGGCCTAACGGTAAACCCGACAATTAGACACGCCTGAAATAAAAACCCTACGCAACAAAATAATGGGCGCCAGGATAACCTAAAGTTATCCAACAAAATAAAGTCTCAATTCAATTAATCCAAAATTATTAACAAACCAAAATACTTCCTTATTCTGCTCGACTAACTCACCGTCCACCCCTGGGTCGCTGTTGTGGGTTGAAAATAAGGAAATAATAATAAATGAAATCGGGGGAACGGCAGATGGTGCTGTAAAACACGTTTCTGAATTTGCATAGCTCCAATTGTTTTTGTTGAAATAAATTTAAAAAGTACATTCTGCACTGAACAGATGAAGAAATCTGAACAATTGACTCCTTAAACGTATTTCAAAATATTAACTTCGGTGGTTGGTGTCTGTTGTGAGACTGGGTGCCCCATTTCTAAAACGTCAAATATTTTAGAGGTTATACACAGTGCCGGGTTAGTGTCGATGCCGAGAACAGAGATCACAGACTGGTAATGGGGAATAACCCTCCTCTGAAAACAACCACAGACCCAGTAATTGCATCTAGTCCAATACAGAAGATTCATTCTCAATCACCTATTACTCCGCATTCTGCAGGAATACCTAATATACAGAGGCTCCTGCTGAATGAAAAATCAACGAACAATACCATAACTCAGTATTATACACTGAATCTTAAAAAAAGATCTGCGCCACAAACCTACGATTTGTACGTTACGAAAAGCCCTCTGAAGAGGCAGTCGACGGGCAACACCCCTCAACACAAGGGATTGGTTTACAATAACGAGTTCCAACACCTCAACTCAGATTCAAGCCCTGAAAGTGAACTTGACAGTACAGTTATTTTCTGCCCTGAGGTTACTGACCCTCCCAAAGACTCTTTTGCACCGGAACACCAAACAATGGAACCTCAAATGAAAGCCATGTTGGATCAAATCATAAAAGAGAACCGTGAATCCACGGAGAAAATGATTAAAACACAAGAAGCCACTTCACAACGTCTAACCTGCTTAGAGATAACTATGAAGAAAGACCTTGCAACCAATACTGGTGCTATAAAGAGCATAAACGAACAACTAGTGTGTATGGAGAGCCACGCCTCACAAAAAAAAGCAATCTAGAGAATAGAATAACGCAACTGGAAAATAATGATAACTTCATTTGTAAAGCAACAGTTGCGAGTCTGTTTGAGGAGATTGAGAGTCAAGAGAAGAAACCGAGAAGAAATAACATAATAATCAAACCTTTGACCGCACACAGAACAACCTGAAGGATACTGTTTCTAATTTCCTCTTTGAGGTATTTAAATGCCAAAACGTTGTCTTAGAAACCCACTTGATAAGTAAGAAAAACATTAATAATTTCGATTCTAACACAGTATTCATGCTCAATTCATGGGATACCAAGCAATCAATTTTAAAAAATAAGAAATTACTCTCTAGTCATAAAACAATATTCATTCAGCCTGACTTGACTGAAAAAGAACAAGAATGCATGTTCCAACTGCGAAATTTTGCTAAAGCCTCCCAGATTGACCGCAAAAACATTAAATTCGGGCATCAAAAGGTTAAAGTTAATGAAACCTAGTCCAAGTGGAATTCAGAAACGAAAGAGGTTGTACCTTGCACAACTGCTAGAGGTAATGAAAAAAGCGATCAAACGAGAAGCCAAAATAGCATCTTCAGTAATCAGCAAGCATCACCAACAGAATCTGGCTCTGCCTCAGCCCTTCAAGGAATACATCTGTTTACCTCTCTGCACAATACAAAAAACTAGAGAATCTCCGGGTCTCTTTCTGGAACTGCAAAGGCTTTTACAGATGGGAGACCCGGAGTTTTTGTGATGATGCTGATATTCTATGTCTATGTGAGACTTGGCGTAACTACCAAGCAACATCAGTTCCTGCTACTAAACAGGCTGCCGGTTCCAGAGGAAGGGGTAGCGGCGGGCTTCTCACACTGGTAAAAGCTGACTTGCACTATGAGGTATTGGAAAAATGTGAGAAATGGATTTTTATTAAACTACTCCTCCCAAATGAAATGGTTTTTATATGCTCATGTTATTTTAATCAAAAAACTAATATACCTATAATTCTGGATCAACTGCAAGCAACAATAACTAATATTGATGATAATTTTGAAAGCCCGATTGTTATAGTAGGAGGCGATTTTAACTGCAGAATTCAGAACTACGGCGAATGCCAGCAGGTGATGGTTGATGACTCAATTCTATTCAATGACAGACGATCTTCCGATGATGAACCTGCGTCAGCAATGGGTACCGCATTGGTGGACTTTATGTTTGAAAATGGCTTCATAGTACTTAATGGGAGAGCTCCTCACGATTATCCTGCTCAATTTACGTTTTTGGACCATCAGGGTAAAAGTGTGATTGATCTAGTATTCCTCAAAATATCCGCTATAGCCTTGATTGCTGGCTTTCAGGTTGAAACTTCCACAACCACCTCCGATCATTTTCCGGTGGTCATATGTCTGGAAAATATGTCACCCTACCAGGATAGAGAAGCAGCAATTGAAGTAATAAAACAAGACAGACTGAAATGGCGAGAAGCAGATAGCCATGTATTTGCGAGATTTATGGAAGAGTCCAACAGAACATTAATCTTAACTGAATCCTTAACAATTGACCAAATCTTCGACAACCTGCGCCTCGCCATCTGAGAGGCAGCCGACCTATCAGGCATGGTCTTAAAAGCGAGAGGTAACTTGAGTACAAGCACTATAAATAAGGATAATAGAATCGACAAAAAGTTATGGTTCGATAATGAATGTTACGCTCTCAAGAAAGAAGAAAAGGCTGCTTTGAAGTCTGCGAGAAGGGTGAATTTTGAAGAACCTCAACTGAAATGTTTCCTTGAACGGAGGAAACAATATAAAGAATCTGTCGATGAAAAAAAAAAATTTGAAGTAGATATTAGAAACAAACTCGCTAAAACGAAAAATGCTGCTGAATTTTGGTCAGCGGTGGAACAATGCAAGTTCTCCAAATTCACCAGGGGCCTTCCTGTCGAGAGATGGAATGAGTTCTACCGTCACATCTATCCACCAAGAGTTCCAAGTAACATAAGGTTCCTCGTGGATCGTAACCCATGGATTGATGGTACAATAACTTCGGTTGAACTTGAGGAGGCACTGAAATGCTGCAAGACAGGAAAGTCCCCCGGAATAGATCAAATTTCGGGTGAATTTATCAAGTCGATACCAGATAACTGGAAATTATACGTGCTGAGCATGTTCAACTGTATCATGAACCATGAAGCCGTCCCTCAAGACTGGTCAAAAGTAATGCTGTCAGTGATGTACAAGAAGGGAAATAGAGACGAGCCAAGCAACTATCGTGGTATAGCTTTAGTAGAAAGCCCTCTTGGGCTGAAAGCACGAGAATACTACCCGAATGTCAAGCAGGTTTCCGTGAAGAGGTACGGGCCCTTCATATCTCGACTAAAACATCTCGACGAAAACATCTCAATCAAAAATATCTCGTGCCCAAGACGTCTCAGTCAAAAATATCTCGTGACCAAAACATCTCAGTCAAAAATATCTCGTGACCAAAACATCTGAATCAAAAATATCTCGGGATTAAAACATCTCATGCGTAAATATCTCCGATCCCTCACATCTCATGACATAATTTCGACTGTATAAATAACATCTTCAGGACAAATAAAAAAAATATAATCTTGAAAATAAATAATTTATTAATGTGTTAATTGCACAGTTGATGAATAATGGAGTTCATGATATTTTGTACATAAAATCAGTAAATGCTATTAATTAATCAGTCTCAAAATTGCAGCATGATATCAATTGAAAATAATTACAATGAACAGTGGATAAATAATGGAGTTCATGATATTTTTTGCATAAAATCAGTGAATGCTAATAATTAATAAGTCCCAAAATTGCAGCATGATTTAAAATAATTACAAAGAGAGATTCGAGGAAATACCACGCAAGTAAAGCAAAATATCACCATTTTCATCAAAATTTGAGACAAGTCGATGAATATTGGCATCACCATCACGATAACGTTTCTTCTGAGAATCATTTGTATTACCAGCAATTAAACGCTCTGCCTCAACTTCAGATAAACCTTGTTGGTCTTGCAATAAGCGAATAAATTTCCACACTGAAACATGAGCAGCATCGGCACGATTATTAAATCCGTGGTGCCATCCCTCAACAGAATTATTCGTACGATGACCATTATTTAAAGCAGTGTGATAATGATTCCAATAATTAATGGAATACAAAGGACCATAATATATTAAAAGAGCATCCAATTCTTCAGAATGCTCAGTGAAAAAGGTAGACCCAATAATAGCATCATATGCATTGCAAACGTGATCAGGTGGAACAAACGCGAGAGCACATAACATACGTAAATTGAGAGAATCGTCTGAATTACTTGAATACGATGCTTGCAGACCATATTGTTGAATATGTTTCCATATACACTGGCAAAAATGAAAAAAACACCCTTTCACGTCCACACCAAACTCATCAAAAGCAGCTTTCATAAAAGCCTGCTCAAAATCAGACATAATTGCTCCAGGACTTGAGCGAGGCTCCAGCAATTTCAACTCAGATAATAAACGACGATAAATTTTTGTACTCTTCCCAGTGGATAACGCAAAAACAAATGGAACAATTTTACCATTAAGTAAACCGTGAATACTGTACATTTGGTAAAATATCGAGGGGACTGTTTTAAATGTACCATCAGCATAAATGACATCACAGGACCGCAAATAATTCAAATTAGAATCTGTGGTGAAGATTAACAAACGATCAGTGTGTTTACCATCACGAATCTCTACATCGTTTTTCAGAAATTGATCACCATTATGAGTAACTTGATACTGCTGAGGGACAATTGAATCGGCAATGTTAGTAGAAGATGCAGGTATTGTATCATCAGATCCACGTAAACGATTAACAACTCGATTAAAATTCCGCCGACTAGGAAGCTGAGATGCAGCTGCAGCAGAAACACCAGAAACGGAGGCAGCAACAATAGTACTCGTAGGTTCTGCAGTTTTTTTAGCCTTACTACGAAGTTTAGCCGTTGTCCGAAGAACCTCTACACGTGCTGGCTCGGGAGCATGTTTATGCTCAATAACGTTTATGACAGTACCTTCAAAAAAAAAAAAATAACAAAAAAATTAAAAAATTATAAAAAGAAAATAAAATTATTAAAAAATGAAGAAACCATTTTTGTCCTTGGAAGATGTCCAACAAATACTACGGCATTTCCCACTCCCATAATAAATACAACGCCACTCATGATTGTCATTACAATCACGATAATGACGGAAGATGAAGCCTTCATGAATCAAACTAACACCTCCCTTCTGATTTTTAATTAATTTAAGAGGCATCACTAATGAAAGAATAAAACTCAAATATAAAACACTCAAGCTCACCCTCAAACACAAATTTATGACACAAACAGATGACCGTTGAATGATGTACAATCATATTAACGCCACCTGAGAAATAATCAATGAATTAATGACCAATCAATTATCGACAGAATAATTACCATGATGTATCCTGTTTTACCACGAGACACGTTGAGATATGTTCGTGTAACAGATTGATATTGTATATTTTTACCCTGAGATATTTTTGCCCTAAGATATTATTGTCGAGATATTTTGGTGTGAGATATTTTTACCCTGAGATATTTTTGCCCGGAGATATTATTGTCGAGATATTTTGGTGTGTGATATTTTCACCGTGATATATTATTGTCGAGATTCTTTTGCCGAGATGTAATTGCCCGAGAAATGAAGAAGCGTCACCTGTATCAGGTGATTCTTATGAAAATGTTCAATGGCAATGATAAATTCGATTTTCACTAGTGCACACTCGGAGATTACTTACACTTCGTGGAGAGATGCAATAGAAAAATCAGTTGTCATGACAGGATTTTCATTATTTGTGTCTCCACGTACGGGATTCTAAAATGTTCCACGAGAAAATACTGCGTTTAAACCATATCACAAAATATATTGAAAGAATAACAGATCGAATATTGATTTCTGCACACTCGGAGATTATTTTTCATTCACCATTTGTAAGAGCTGCTAAAAATTCAGGTAATTTTTACTGTCAGTAATAACCGAATCAACAAAATTGAAAAAGAATGATGTTGCTACATTCAATGCAATTTGAAAGATGATCACAATCTCGATCCCGTGATCCAGAGGCCTTGATGCATCAACATTCGAAGGAGAAAGAGTAATATTGACGAAATCATTGAAAAATATTTAGCTTCTCAATATAGTTTGAAATTCTTGTTTTCATAACTTTCTCTGTGTGGTAGATGGGTAAATACACAAACAAGAGTGTTGTCCTTGCCCACATTATGGCAGTGTATCGATCAGGCATTCGACGTATATCACACGGGCGTCTTCTGCATACTCAGTGCACTGTTCTACGCGCATCTCATGCATATTACGCAGACATCTTACGCATATCATGCGTTTATTTTACGCGAATGACGTCCATATCCAATGTATTTCACTGTCATATCCTATGCATATCGCGCGTACATCTCACGCGTATTACGCGCATATTTTATACATATCTGGTGGGCATCTGATGCATACTGGACGTACATCGAACGCGCATTCACCGCATAAGACATGCATTCGACACTCGTATTACGCGTGCATGTTATGTACATTATGGCAGCATCTCATGCGCACGTGTCACGTGCCTGTCCAACGCATATTATGTGTTCCTCTGATTCATGTCACGTAGACCTTTTACGCGTATCGCGTACGCGCCCAAAGCGAAGGATGCGCGGTCAGTGTGCGTATCATGCAAGATTCCTGCGCATATCACGTACGCACCCCTGGCATATCAGGCGTGTATCCTACACATGTCAGGCACCCATCGTAGCCGTGTCAAGCTCGCATTCCACTCACTTTATGCATGTAAGATACCCAGATTATGCTGTCGCCCTGTACGTCTTATGCGTGAATAGTCTCGCGTCTTGTTCGCATGGGATGCGCCTCCAGCACACGTCAGATGCCCTCCAGATATGCATAAAGTGTGCGCGTAATACGCGTGAGATGTGGACGCAAAATACATCGGATAGGTGAGCGGAATACACTAGACACGGACAACAGGATAATTTCCTATTCATCTTCATTAAACGAACTCATAATGACGAAAAAATTATTTATTCTTTTTTGTGCATTCTGTTTCAAATTGAATGGACTAATTGTCAGGAACATTTGAGGCATTTTTTCGCCGAGAAACTGTTAATTGAAAAAATTAAAAAGAGTTAAGACATTTGAATTATCAAAAACTGCATCTTTGATGAACGCGCCATCTTCCATACATAAGAAGAAACAGCAATGGTCTGCGTGTCTACTTTCCGGCTGCATTCCAACCATCATTGATGACGGACGGGCGTCTAGCCAGCCCACGTCCTGTCAAACGTCTTTTATCTCATTCCTTCAAATGCGACGTTGTCACATTTCCACCTCCCACTCCTTTCCCTCTCCCACTCCTACTCTTATATTGATGGAACGTTTTCCAATTGGCTCACGTTGATCATCAATAATTTAAAAGTTATGACATTTATAATTTTTTCAATATTTTTCCCGAATTCCTTGGACCCTGTTCCATCACCCATCAAAAACCTTATGGGGAATTTTGTTACACCCTGTATATTAGTATTGTATATTTGTCTAATTGTCTTTTTTAATTGATTTGGAAGGTTGCAAAATGCAATACAAATACAAATATTGATATTATGTTGATATCTGAATTCAAATATTATTTTTTACCGAAAAAAATGCCTGCAGCATACGAACTTGGATCCATAGGGTTATCAATCCTGGTATTCATCGATAATAATAATAATCCTATCAATCCGAAACTCTACCAATTCAGCCACCGTGAGTTCACATAATTTCAGATGAAAATTTGATCCTGATAAATTCGTTGCCGCCTAATTTTCTCAGGCAGATTGAAGTTGTTTAAACGTGTTAAGAGATAATCTAGTTACTTAAAATAACCAAATTATTTTCAGATTTCATCTACTAACTGAACGTCAACAACGGATATACTCACCAATATTCAGCTAAGCAAAGGCTGACAAGTCATTTGCCAATCATTATTAGCAAGTGACTTGTCGACCTTTGCTTGGGTCATCTATATTGGGCTGAATATTGTATTCAATCTTAGAACCAATTTCGGTACCTAAAGTTTAAGCCAAGGTTCAGTCCACTCTCGACATATCATATATCAGTTTATCAGCTTAAGCCGAAGGCTCGGCCCAACATTGGGCAAAATATTGGGACCAACATCACGTCCGAGTGACATCCCAACATCGGCCCCAATATCGGCCATTTCTTTTTTTCCCCAACAGCAGAAAAATAATATAAGCCCGATGATCAGCCGTGTTGGCGAACATTAGCAAACCCTACATGGGCGAGATCAATACACATGGGCTCTGAGACGTTCTTACTTTGCTGGTCAAGGTCTGTATACTATTTTCCTGACCGACGAAGCCGGAAAGTGGCAACTTCGTTTAGCGCAGCGGCCCGAAAGTTGCCACGTTCCGGCCAGAGGGCAGAAAAATGAAGAAAATAAAACAGAATGCCAGGACTACCTGTCATTTTTTAATTTTTTCTCTCTTTTTTTTTCTCTAAATTCGCTCATTCCTCTCGCTTCAGCAATGATTTTCATTCTATATGATAAAAGAGACGTGAATGGCGGCTGTACAGTGTGCATGTACATGCGCACGCCATATTGAATGGAGGACACTATTGATAGTTCAAAGGAAACCAATAGATGGCATCTCTTCAAATTCAATTCTGGCCGATTCTCATGAAGTGATGGAAATTTTGTGATTCACTTTCATGAAATTAATAATTAACGTAATGTGTTTCTGGCAATTGTCGTATCCTGCCTTTTCGTTCGGGAACCGTGAACAAGTGCGGTCGTGTTTTGAGAGCCATTCAGTGCTTTCAGTGTAAAAACGAGTTGAAGAGAATCCAAAATGGGTGACGCGATCGCGGAATATCCATTTACCCCGAGTGACTATATTAGATGTCTACAAGCTGGAGATACTGCCTGGCAAGTATTTTTACAATTAATGAAAATCTATTACGGAAAATTTAATTTTTTCAATTCATCATCATACTTCGAGCTCTATGGCTACACATGGCATAATGTGAAAAAAATGAAAAGTGAAATGATCATAAAATTTGAGATTTACTCTGTAATTTTTTCCGCAAAAAATTTACAAAAAAATCATTAAGAACAGAAAAAAGAAAAAAAAATTGAAATTAATGGCACGTGTTTCGGTACAGCGCGTGGGTAGCCATTTTTTATTTTTTTGAAATTAATGGTACGTGTTTCGGTGGAGCGTGTGGGTAGCCATTTTTCATTTTTTTCAATAGAACTGCAATAGAACTGCATGGGTGCTGCACACCCATTATGCACTAGCGGAAAAAATTGAAGGATCAAAAAAGAGTTCCAAATTTTTAGTGGTTTTTCAAATATCCGTATCTTTCTCAAAAATGATCATATCGGAATAAAAAACAAACCATTTTGAAGCTTGAAGTCTCTAGTTTTGAGATCTTGAGACGAAAATTTTTTTCAAGTCATGTGCATTGCGCAATTCTAACGAGTACAGTGAAAAAATTTTTTTCGAAATTTTTTGATTTGTTTTTTTTTGTCTACGGACTTGGGAAAAATTTTCCCAGCTCAACCACCATATGAGCCGGATAGTTTGTTCATTCAGCTTCAATTTGTTCTCTTTTTCACCTTGATTCGACCATTTTTCGCTGAGATATCGGACTTTGAATGAAAAAAGATCATTTTGTCTTTGATCGTCAATATCTCAGCAACCAATGATCGCACAGAAAATTCACGGTGGGTTTTGAAAAGCTGAATAAATTCTCTACTGGGACAAGCCATTTTTCTTCCGCGAAAATTTTTTTTTACATTTTTTACATGAAGTTGAGAAAACGAGACAAAAAAGGCTTTTGATGAATTTTTGAAACATTCAACTTTTAATCAGAAATATTGAGAGAACCACCCATGTTACGTGTGCCTTTTACAGTTCAATATACCCACAAAAACCCTACAAAGTTTCAATTCAATCCACCCAGCCGTTTTTTCGTTTTATTCGATTGAATTTTTGAAAAAAATTAAAAGATCACCTTTTTTGCTTTTAAAAGCCCAAAATCATTAACAAAATGACAAAAAACCAGAATTTCTCAGGTTTTTTGCCATTTTTATTGCGAACAGCGTTTGAATTTAAAAAAAAAAGAAAAGAATTTCTCATGTTTTTCACATTTTCATTGTGAACAGCGTTTGCATTTTGAAAAGAACAAATTTTTTGAAAAAAAAATTAATTTTTTTCGAATCACTCCAGGAAATTGAAGAGAACAACGTCTAATCATTTTTAATGCCATTCTGTTGCTGAATTCCGTCATTTTGGTGATCACTTTTTAATTAAATTGGAAAAAAAGTTGATACCCCCAATTGAATTCCGACTTGGATTCACACGATTTTTTGAGATTAATTTTCTATACTTTCTGTGAGCTCTTAACAAAACACTTAACAAAACAGTTTTTTCAAAACTCCTCCCTTTGCCGTAAAAAGAATTCGAGAATCTTGTTTTTCGCAAAAATTGAAAATCATTTTTGATTTCTCATGGTACTAATCGTGTACCCATGTTGACAGCGAGACATCGCCAAGCTCGCTTAGCGTATGCTAACGCGCATCGAAACTGGACTTTGAGGCAACGGGGAAATGTTTTATTCACCGACGAATCCCGTTTCAATCTCCATGGTAGCGACCGACGTCCCCTTGTTTGGCGCCGTCGTGGAGAACGTTATCGTCAGAACTGCGTCCGCCCGGTTGTGGCCTACGGCGGTGGATCAGTCATGGTGTGGGGTGGCGTTTCGCGAAATTGGAGAACACGTTTGGTGATTGTGCGCCGAAATTTAACGGCTAGGCGCTATATTGACCAAATTTTACGACCAATTATTCTGCCCAGACGACAACATCTGAGGTCGTTCGTGTTAATGCAAGATAACGCACGTTCACACACGGCCAATGTCACCAGGCGCTTCTTTGAACGACACAACATCACATTGTTGCGACACCCAGCAAGAAGTCCAGACCTCAACCCCATAGAGCATGTTTGGGACATAATGGGCCGTCGATTACGCAGAGAGTATCCAAATTTGCAGAACTTGACCGCGTTAGAGCGCGCACTGCAGCGAATTTGGAACACCATTCCGCAGCCTGAGATTACCCGCTGCATCAACATGACTGAACGTTTGAGAGCCGTTATTGAGAACAGGGGTGGCAATACTCGTTATTGAACGGATTTATCGTCCTCAGAACAGGCAGGCCAGTGGACAACCGAACTTTCAGAGGACGGACATGAACACACACACACTATTCGAAGAATGAGTTTGGAGTCATTAAATACGGTGGAACGGACGAGCCACTGGGTCTCATTTCTCCTGAAGAACCCCCCACGCACACACACACACACACACAAAATTTCGTGAAGTTATTCTAAAAAATAATGTTTTTTTTTCAAGATTCGATGTTTTTTTTCAAAAATTCAAACGCTGTTCGCAATGAAAATGTGGAAAAACATGAGAAATTCTTTTTTTTTTAAATTCAAACGCTGTTTGCATTAAAAATGTGAAAAAACCTGAGAAATTCTGTTTTTTTTCCATTTTGTTAATGATTTTGAGCTTTTAAGAGCAAAAAAGGTGATCCTTTAATTTTTTTCAAAAATTCAATCGAATAAAACAAAAAAACGGCTGGGTGGATTGAATTGAAACTTTGTAGGGTTTTTGTGGGTATATTGAACTGAAAAAGGCATACTTAACATGGGTGGTTCTCTCAATATTTCAGATTAAAAGTTGGATGTTTCAAAAATTCACCAAAAGCCTTTTTTGTCTCGTTTTTTCAACTTCATGTAAAAGATGTAAAAACAAAATTTCCAGGGAAAGAAATGGCTTGTCCTTGTAGAGAATTTATTCAGCTTTTCAAAACCCACCGTGAATTTTTTGTGCGATTATTGGTTGCTGAGATATCGACGATCAAAGACAAAATGATCTTTTTTCATTCAAAGTCCGATATCTCAGCGAAAAATGGTCGAATCAAGGTAAAAAAAAAAAATTGAAGCTGAATGAGCAACCTATCCGGCCCATATGGTGGTTGAGCTGGGAAAATTTTTCCCAAGTCCGCAGATGGAAAAACACAAATCAAAAAATTCCGAAACAAAATTTTTCACTGTACTCGTTAGAATAGCGCAATGCACATGACTTGAAAAAAATTTTCGTCTCAAGATTTCAAAACTAGAGACTTCAAGCTTCAAAATGTTTTTCTTTATCCGATAGGATCATTTTTGAGAAAGATACGGCTATTTGAAAAACCACTAAAAATTTGGAATTTTTTTTTGATCCTTTAATTTTTTCCGCTAGTGTATTTTTACCATTTTTTATTTTTTTCAATTTCTCCCTTGGGCAAGAGAAAGAAACCCGTCATATAATTAAATAAAGATGATAATTTTTTTTCTTCTCAGTGAGCTGGTTCTTGGTGTCATCGAACTCGATCCACCTCGACAACGACGCAACGCTGCTAATTTTTTTTCTTCTCAGTGAGCTGGTTCTTGGTGTCATCGAACTCGATCCACCTCGACAACGACGCAACGCTGCTCCAGGAAGAGTAAATGTTTTCCGCGTTATTGCGACCAATTTTGATGGTGTACGGATGAGAATACTCATTTGGGGTGACAGAATCCCAGAATTTGAAGATGTCATATTCAGACAGGTGAGACATACTCTTCATTTTGATATCTTCCTACAAATAAATTATTTTAAAAAAATGAAGAATCTATAAGCAATAATTATAATTATATATAATAATCTATTATATATAAGCAGTAAACAAATCACATGGTGACAAATTTTCATGGTACCAAAAATATAAAAAAATGAAAATTTCGTTCCATAATATCAAATTATATATTTTTCGAATAACAATTAGGTTGTTTGAAAAAATCCAAAAAGTGGTCATGCTAATGACACAAATAATGACAAAAAATATAATTTCAGGTTATCAAGATCATTCGTCCACGTGTCATACTGGCCACTGCAGCTTTTGCAGATCCAAGTATAAACTTGATAGAGCTTGAATTGTCAATTCAAGGAAACACAAGTATTGAAATACTGGAACCAATTCCAACTGAGAATGCTCCAACTGCACAATACAGACAGTTACTTCTGAGAGAATGTGGTCGATTTATGGGCCTGGTTACAGTGGACGCTTATCTCTGCTATCGTATTGAAGTACGAGTTTTTGGCAATGGAACTTATGAAAGTGGAGCCATCACTGATGGTGAATTCCATCTCATCATCAACGTCACAGTATTCGAGAACACATCTCCGGAAATCGGTCAACACTTGAATCAGTGGAGAAATGAGGCTGAATCGCTACAACACATTGGTCTTACAAGTGCCTAGCATGGCCAGTATCCAAGTGATCGATAATGAACGAATGTCGATTGAATGAGTAAACAATGGCTATCGTCCGATTCCCAGAGATGCCATTGCTCCGCTAAATGTCCAGCATGTTCAACCAAGTGTTGTACTCAGGAATGATCCACCGAGGGCTCCACAACAAAATGTCATCCAAATTGCACAGCCCATTGCACAGCCCATTATGCAAGCTGTTAATAGACTAGCTATTCAGCAGCCTGTGCAGAGAATTGTTCGAGAAAATGATCAACAAGTTGTTCAGCTGAATGGTCAAAGCGCTGGTGGACAATTCGTTCAACAGCAGGAACAACAAGCTGGCCAAAATTTTGGATTTCCTGTTGTACAACAAGTGCTGCAACAGGCTGATGATCAAGTGCAGGAACCAGCTGTACAACAGGATGTATTTCCAGTTGAGCAGAATTTGTATCAACAGATCCAACAGGTGGATGACAATGAACAACTGGTTTACCTCGAAGAACCAGTTCAATTGACTGACGTTCGGGCTGATGATTATCAAATCTGTATCCCAGATGTAACTGGGAACAGACCTCAATTGATTGAAGATAGTGATGGTGATGGAATTGCTGAATTATCTGGACCATCTGAACTTCCCGGAAGTGGAAAATCTGATTACAAGGGACAGAAGGCTAACGGCACCATCAGACGCGCTAACGCCATTGCAAAGAAGGGAAAGAAGAGATCCAAGGCAAAACGTGCCAAAAAATTTGTTGGCGCATCGGAGGAGCTAGAGTTTCCGGTTTTCACATACAACAACAATCAAGTCATTCAACTCAATCAAGTGATAGTGATGATTGACTTGATTATTATCCTTTTTTCACTTTTTGTATTTCTTTCCATTTTATGTTTTCATGGTCATTTTTAATTTAAAAATTAATGCTCAAGAATCCATTCACTTCATCCACATTCACTTCATTGAGGTTCTTACTCCAGCTTTTTTAAAATACTTTCAAAGCACATAAGCTTTGAGATTATTTTTTCTATAAATAATATCGTATTTTTTTTAATTGAATGAAGTTATTTCATGTTTGCATTAACGCATGATTATTGCAAATCATTGGTATATGAGAAAGTATTATTATTGAATGAATGGATTCTACAAGGTATTTTAGATATAGTATTTTTCGAACCAAAAACATTCTCATTGTGATTGTCATGATTAGAGAGAGATTACCAAATGATTTCCAATGGAAATTCGGTAATGAATGTTCATTCATGATCTTTCGTATGTTCTTACATGTACTATTCAGATAACAATTGGACTTGATGTCATATTTCCATGCACCTAATGTTTTTAAGATCGTTGAAATCTCTTTTTTAACAGTTATTTTTTCTCGGGATTTTTTTCCAACATTTTCCGTATCTTCATCGTGAATTTCAATGAAAAATTGTGAGAATTCGTTCTATAATAATATGAGATGATCCAATAGCGAAGAGATAGAAGCGTATAAATCGATTCATCTTCGTAAATCTTCTGAATTAAATATCTCTGAAACTAATGAGGATACTTTCTTTTTACCTTGATACGCATTTTTGTAATTTCTAAATTACATAAATGGCGTGGGATAAAAAGGGCGTATCTTCATTAGCTTCTCAAATATTCGAGAAAGGAATTCAAGAAAGGAAATCGATTTATTCTGTTTTGCTTGTTCACTACTCAATTAATTTTTCATTCACATTTTATCATGCACTCTCATTATTTTCTGTTATTTGTATGACGTACAAAAATGATTTCCAATAGGAATTGGTAATGAATGTTCACTCATGGTTTTTCTTATGTTTTTCCAAATAATATGTGAATGACAAGTAGATTTGAGGTAATTTTTTTCATGCATCTAATGCCGATGAGATTTTCTTGAGATCGTTTTTTGATAGTTCCTTTGTTTCTGGATTTTTTAAAATTATTTTTTGTATTTTTTTTTTAATCAGAAATCACAATGGAAAATTGGGAGAATTCTTTTTATTAATAATATAAGAAAATTGAGTAGTGAAGAGGTGGAGGAGGACAAATCGATTCGTATTCTCGAATCTTCTCAATCAATTATCTCTTTAACTTAAGAGGACATATTCCTTTTACCTTGACACGTATTTTTGTAATTTCAAAAACTACATAAATGGCGTAAGATAAAAAAGGCGTATATTCATTAGCTTCTAAAATATTCGAGAAAGAAATTCAAGAATGGAAATCGGTTTATTCTGTTTTGCTTCTTCACTACGCAATTAATTTTTCATTCACATTTTATGATGCATTCTCATCACTTTCTGTTATTTGTATAACGTACGAAAATGATTTTCAATAGGAATTGATAATGTATGTTCACTCACGATTTTTCGTATGTTTTTCAAGTACTATATGGATGTTAATTAGACACAAGGTCATTCTTTTCAGGCATCTGATGCCAATGAGATCGTTGAGATATTCTTCTGATTGTTCTTTTGTTTCTGGATTTTTTAAAATCATTTTTTGTATTTTTTTTCATCATAAATCACAATGAAAAATTGTGAGAATTTATTCGATTCAATATAAGAAATTGAGTAGTGAAGAGGTAGAGGAGGAAAAATCGATTCGTTTTCTCGAATCTTTTCAATCAATTATCTCTTTAACTTATGGGGATACACTCTTTTCATCTTGATTCGCTTTTTTGTAATTTGAAAAACTACATAAATGGCGTAGGATTGAGAGGGCGTATCTTCATTAGCTTCTGAAATATTTGGGAAAAAAGTTCGAGAATGGAAATCGATTTATTCCTTTTTGCCTTTTCACTACTCAATTAATTCTTCATTTCTCTTCTAAGATGCATTCTAATTATTTTAATTACTTTATGTTATTTGTATAATGTACCAAAAAAAATGGCTCATAATTCCTGACTTTCGTACTGAAGAGTTATTTCTAAAATTTAATGATAATTTTGTGGAGTAACTTATGACTGAAAAAATGACTCAGTAATTATTCGTTACCTGATGAGTATTACAATAAGAATTATTGCGCTATTACTCATGATTAAGCTAGGTGATATTAATTGAAAGAGTTCAAATGAAATAGGAACCTCTGTGATAATATTTTGTAGTGGTTTTGTAAAAAAAAGAGCTTAAATGAGAGCTGTTGTCAACAAATTAAGGATAGTATTATGGTTTTTTTATGTCAAGAGAGTGAAGAATAACTTTATGATTAGATTTAATAATGTTTCGATAACATGGCTTGTAAGTCATTGGAAAAATGCCATTTCGTACTGAAAAATTGAATTTATTTATCCATTTACATGCTCCCAAAATTTCCTTTCTACTATATATCAGTTTAATTACCAAGATTGTCACAATATCATATCAAATATATCGATACTACGTTTCAGCAGAATTTTGAGAATATTTCAGAATTAAAGCAAAGTTGGGGGCTTTTTCTAATGATTTTATGAAGAGAGAATAATCAGAGCTCCAAAAAAGGTAATTATGGAAATCCTTTATTTCGCTTAAATCCCTAAATATTTTTAATTAACTGATGATGAACTGGAACTTATTTGTGTGGAAACTTCATATTAACTATGACAATATTTCTTGAGCTAATTTGACAATAGTTTTTATCATTGAAAAGTGTCGATGACTGAGAGAAGTAATCGAAGAGTTTCTTTGACATTTTAAGTTTAGCCCGCGACTTCAATTGAGGAAATAGCTGATTGCTATTGGTCAGACTTTTTTTTTCCTAAATGCGATTTCTGTCGTTAAAGGACCATTCATAACGCTGTTTGGAAGTAATCTATGTGAGTTAATTAGTCGCTTCATCAATGATTGTACAGAAAGAGAATTTATAACGATTATCAATCGAGCGAACAGTAAGTGTGGACTACAATCACTACAATATAATTGATATAATGCAATTTCATGTTTTTTCAAAACATTTTCACATTTCAGTTGACATCTACATATGTCGAAAGATTCACCTAACGAATCTAACCTGCAATTGCTTGGACATCTAGAGGGCAATAATTGACCGAATAAAAAGGTAATTAAACAAATAATAATAAATAATTAATACTTTGGTTTCCAATTATTTTAATGGCTATCAATTCATGATTGAATATTGAAAATTTCATTACTTCCTCGCATCATAGTGTAATCGTCGCCTTAGAGTTAAAGGGGCGTAAGTGCTATTTTTCCTGAATTTTTTTCTTCAAAATAACAAAACGGCGTTTGTCCACTATTATTGCTCCAATAGGCTTTCCAAGGGCTTTTCGCAATATTAGTGAGAGAAAATAAAAAAGAATAACAATAGGCGTAAGTACCACTGACTAACAACAAAGAGGCGTGAGTGCCGGAGATACGCCCTTTGTTTTTAGTGTTTTCATTGCATTTTCCCTAATCATCGGAAAAAACTAATAACAAAGGGGCGTAAGTCCCAAAATTTAGATAAAATATCCTAGAAACAAACGGGCATAACGCCAAAAAATTTCATATGCTTTATAAAAAAAATAATAAAAACAAAAAGGCGTAAGTGCCAAAATTGAGATAAAAGTCCTAGAAACAAAAGGGTGTAACTCTAAATATTCTCATGAGATAAAAGAATTATAAAAATAAAGAGGCGTAAGTGCGGAGATGCGTCCTTTTCATTTTAACTTCAGAAATTATATAGCGTTCAAAAAGAAGATAACTAAGGGGCGTAACTGTGGAGATACGTCCCTTCCATTTTAAAATTAGTGGTTACGCCACTTTATTATTTTAATTTTCAATTATCCAAATAATGTTCCAGAGGCCACAAAAAACATTTTGGAGTGATAAGTGGACATACGCCCCTTTCACACTTGAATTTTGTGTTTTTGGCACTTACGCACCTTTAACTCTAAGGCGACTATATGAATATAAATAATAGAAATAATTGATTACAATTTAATTTTAAGAAATATAAATGAAACATTCAAAGTGACTGGTTCTATCACAGAAACAAGTTTTGAGGCAAATTGAGTTTTTTCGAGCAAACTTTTGAGAATGACTCGGGAATTAAGTGGGATGAAGAAATTTCGTCCATATCTTTTTTTTAGCTTTCGAAATTCTCTACTTCAACATCTCTTATGATGAAAGAGGCGTATCTCTATTAGTTTCCAAAATATTGAAGAGTGAATAGAACAATTAGATAACCATTTCATTTTTGTGTAAGAATCGAATCGAAAAATTGGTAATTCATTCTTCTATTAGGAATTGATCGAACGCTGTTCTAACAACCGAAACAAGAGATATTAAATCAAAAATATTTTTTTTTCAGAACAGGATTCAAAAAAAAAAATAAGTTTGACCAGCAATTTGTGTCCGAAAAGTCCCATTTTCTAAAATTCTCAAAACATCTATTCTCACATTTTTTATTTGAAGTTTCCACAGTTATTTGATAGGAACATATATACCATTCCATCTCTCGCTCTCTTATTAACATGATGAACATTTCACCTCATTTTTTTATAACATTTTGAGCACTATTGATGACTTATTGATACCAAATGTAAATATGGAAATACTTTTTTTTCAAAAATATGAAAATTGTAACGGTTGGCTTGACTGACACTGAGACAACTCGTTAAATGCACTGAAATTCCATAAAATTGACCCAAATTCATGCTCCAAAATTTTACTGTATTTTCTCCCAATTAAGTTACTTTATTAGAAATGGGTGCCAATCGTTTTTCTGAAATTTCACGAGCTTGGGGGAAAACGACAAATCCCCAAGTCTTACCCTAATTCAATGAAATTACAAAACCCCAAAAAGACTAATTTTACTCGCTTTTTGTATGAAACTCTCAATGTATCCCGAGGGGGAGAGGGGACGATACCCTTTATTTGGGTATTTGTGACGACAACAAACTATACACAAAACTCTTGACGAATTTTAACTCAAATAATATAAAATCGATATATTCAGAAGAATTAATTATATACACGTAAATTGAAAAAAAAATGAAATATTTAAAGGAATTTTTCGTGACTAATTTTATAATTATTTCACACTAATTGTTAACTTAAAATTTAACTCAGAATGAACGACAAGAATTTTAATGTTAGCCGGGTGGACTCACCCGGAACAGGCGCTAACTCGACGTTTTCTTAACTTTAAATCTTTTACTCAAAATTCGTTACTTCTAATCTTTTCTCAAAATTCTTCCCTTTAAACTCAAGATATTAATTGTACGGGGACTCGCGTACCTTACATTATTTGTGCTGTCTTTCCTCCGTGTTGACCTCTCTTCATTTTTCTTTACTTGAATTTTCTTTACGTAATTCTTTACAATTTTCTTTACATTTCTCCACACGATGTGATCGCCACGGTGTCCCGGGAGAAGAAGAACGAGACTTCTCTCCCACGAGTTGGCATTGGGTTTCCTCGGCTGTTTCCGCTCAATTTCGGTAAAGCCGAGGCCCAACCCAACCAATTGTCCCACGAGTCCCCCACTACTTTACCGTAACGTCACGGATTCTCCTCAATTCCGAGAATCTCGCGCCAATTCTCGATCTCAAATAATTCCAATATATATACTAAAAATAATCAAAATAATTCGGACAATATTTTCCCGACAATTATAAACGGAAAACTTTAGTCTTTTCTTTCCACACACATAACTTTAGTCATTATCTTCACATTTCTAATTGGAGTTTTTTCTTTCACTGTCTCCCACGATAATCCTGGTGATCTCCAGTTTCCCTTACTGTTGGTCAACTTCCCCTCATGTTTGCTGATGTTGAACCAATTGAATGGATGTTGTTTCTTTCCAAGTTCCTCTTCGGTGTCCTTGGTGCCGCTACTTTTATCTTTGGGACTGGGGAAATTTCTCACCAGTCCTGTCTCCTGACTTTCTCTCCATTTTTCCGGAGTAATTTCAAACGAAAATAAACAAAAATAATTAGTGAGGTCACAAAATATGTTGACCTAACTCTGGACATTTGCTGTCTTGACTCAAAATGAGCCCTATCCTCACCGGGTACCCAGAATCGCGACTAAAACCGTGATTTTCGTAAAATTTCTTCAATATATTAATTTTATTGATTCTGTGACGATGAAAACCGTCACAAAATATTGTGATATTAATTGAAAATATTTTTTCTGTTTTAGGAAAATTCCTTGGATGATTCGATTCTACACATTATGAGCTTCTTCATTTACATTTTCTGGAATTCAATTAATGACTTTGTAAAATATTATAAATATATAAGCAAAATAAATAATCAATAAATTTTTATTCATTTGCACGATAACGCGACCATTATCAAGAGAATCCAATTTATTTAATTTTAAGGCCCGGTGCTACGTTCTAGTTACCGAATTTCTAGTAATCTAGATCACCAAAAACCACTAGATTAGAGCGATTATACGAGATCCGTGATTTCTAGCGCAATATAAGGGGAAAAATTTCATTTTTGGGCTTAAAAAATAGGTTATGACCTTCCCTCGGCCGCTAATTATGTCTCGAAGGAATGAACCCTTCGATTATATTTTAATTACGCGTAGATAATTGATGTATAATTATCACCACTTCTCACTAGAAAGATAACCAGATGAATCCAACATGGCGAAACGTTCACGCATACACAAAACTTGTAATTATTATTTTCACAACAATAACTTCACTTCAAAACCTAATTAGCGGCTTTCACACTATTTTTTTATATTTTTACACACATTTTTTTTCACGATTAGACGAAGATTACAGCCAAATTTACGGATCCCGTAAATGAGATGATCAGCTGTCACCATGCACATCCCTTCAATCTGAGAGATGGCGCCACTACGATCTCTTTCTCGTAGATCTCCCTTCTCGTAGGGATGTATTGAACTGAGGGCACTTCAGGGGCCCCGTTTTTTCAATTTTTTGGCATATTTGGAAAATAATGACGTAAAATTGACCAATTTTCGAAGAAAAAATGATACTGAAGAGTCACAACACTACATTTTCATGAAAAAAAAAAACAAGCAGGCATTCCTCGCTGCGTTAGTCGCTATTCCTTCGACGTTATCCTTGAAATCGCTATTTCTTCCTTTCAATTTCTGCTAATGAATTAGCAGAATGCTTTCGAATGGTCCTCTCTGAATTTTCTCTATTATCTTTCTTTCTTTTCGTGTTATAATGCATTAGACTATCAGATAAATTGATTGGGATTTATTAAATTCATTTATTTCCAAATTATACTAAACCTCACATAAAAAATCACTTTTTCACTTTGAATGTTCCCTTTTGAATAGAGTTTTCGCTTCTCCTACGACGGTGAGGGAGGGCTTATTTGAAAGAGAAAAATGTGTTCTTTCAGAAAACCAAATGAAAAATAAGGGTGTGCATTCAAAAAAAGGGAGAAAAATTGCATTTTTTGATTTTTTTTTGCAAATATTGAGAAAAAAATACATTTTTCAATGTAATAAGCGGAGAACTTCATCTAAAAATTCCAAAAATTGAGGATTTGTTCAGCTCATGAAGACGAATTTTGCTCCGTCCCGATGAAATCGGGTGACTAGTTTAGAAGATACAGCCTATTTTCGAAAAAACTTCAATTCAAAATATCTCGAGAACCGTTCAGCCGATATGCCTCAGATTCAATCCCAACCATCTTCATCAGAAACTACACGTACAGGAAAAATGTGAAGTCTTTAAGTCAATTATTCATTGAGCTATGGTCGTAAAACCGAGTTTTTGAGAAAAAGCACAAAAAAATTAATAACTAATAGAATAATGGGATTGAATTCATGAAAATTCGTTAAAAGTTAGATATTATGGTTGCAAATCTTGAGTAAAATTTTGAATCGAATTCGTCTCACGCAAATTGCGAAATTATGAAACATACGATTTTTAAAAAAGTGCTATATCTCAAAAACCATTGAACCGATCTTGCTGAAATTTTTATGGGACATACACTTCATCAAAACTGATATCTTACCGAAATTTCAGATTTTTATCTCTCACCGTTCTCGAATAATAAAGAGTTGTAAAGTCGTACATACCGACACACATACATACATGTCTACTTTTTTTCTCATTATGATTTCTCGACGTTTTGCATCATTTTGAGTCGTTTCCAATGAAAATTGGCATTTAAAAATAAATTGCGAACACAAAGCTTCCATTCGGAAGCAAAAATGATTTGGTTTGAAATTTTTGCTGTGGGACAATTTGGGAAATCTGGTTTCGAGAAAAACACGACCAAAATTGCGATATTTGTTATGAATATGAAAAAATGCTTGTGGAAAAGTTCAAAATTTCACGAGAGAGTAAGTTTCAGGTGATAAATTTTCCATTCTTAATTTCGAACGGTTAAAACTAGATTTTCACAAAAGAAAATATGTTTTTGCTTTGAAATTTACTCCGAACCGGTTGAAATTGAGACGAGAAAATTTATCACCTGGAATTTCACACATCTGTTGATTCCAAATGAGAGGTGAGTTCATTTCTCATCGACTTATACGGTTCAAATTCTTTTAAGATCAATTTTTCGAATATTTATAGGTAATTTTCTGAGAATCAATTCTTGCCCTATAAATACTCAGAAAATATGATATTTTCCTTTTTAAATCACATAAATCGATGGGAAATGAGCTCTCCTTCCATTTAAAATTAACCTCAGGTCGCTGTGATCAATAAAACCAGAGATATTCTTGAAAACCTAAAATTTTTCAATTACAGGAGAGTTTTCACCTTCAAGTCTTGCGCAAAAAACGAATGTTTGGGTTTTGATGATTTACCTTAGATGTTGTAGCCGAAAATTGATGTTTTAAGTGGACTGTATTTTTTAATAGATAAAATGCCCCCAAAATAGCACCGACGCTGGTCTGAAATTGGGACAGGTATCGATAGAATAAAGAAGCCGGATTTGTATAAAAATAGATGTAATTTGCACTGTTGTTCGTTGGATAAAATACATATGATAATTGATATTGATATGAACCGTGCCGTTAATTTATGGATAAAGTAACCGATTGATAATAGACCGAACCGAGACAATAGATAAAAGGCCCGTGAGCCGTTGATTCACACGCGTTTACATCTTGATTTCCGTTAGATAGACTGCCAAGTGCTTCTCCGTAGCACTACCGGCTTGAGCCAGTGGCCCATACGAGATTGGCCGAGTTGACCCGATGTCCATCGACTCGTCTCATGATCAAATCTCCAGACTTTCAAGAAAAGTCTGAACAACGAAATTTTTGAAAAATTCCAAAAACTAACTTCTGACGATAATTTTCATGGGGGATTCCCTGAATTTTCCAATGGAATCATCAGAATGATGCTATCTCCAATATTCCCGTTCATTTCGAGTAATTTTCATAGTATAAAATACCGAAATCAAGCTATGTCCGTTTTACCCCTTGTGTTTTATCACTGAAAACTGATGAAAGTGCTTCAAGGAAAGTATGATTGAAGGAATTTCGGGTGAATGATGAAATATATCAGATTTATGGTTCTTTATTCTTCTTAAAAATATAAGACTGGACGTCTGCCTCCAGTCCTCCTCCATATCCGCCACGTCCTCCACGTCCTCCACGTCCACCTCCACGTTTGGTGTTCTTCCACCTCATTTTATTTTCCTTCTTCTTTTTTTTCCTTTCCTCCTCAAGTCTCTGCAGGATCTGCTGGACGAATGAATTTACATCAATCTGAAACAATTCAAAGAGTTTTGATGTTTTATCTTTGCCTCATTTGTTGTGTTATCTTTGATTGGGAATATCTTGGGACTGAGTGAGATTGAACGATTTTGGTCGAGTTTTTTTTAGTAGCTCTCGAAATTCTCTGAAAAACGTTCTGGGGACAAAAAGAGCATATCCCGCCTAGTTTTTGAGGTATTTATAAAAATCATTCACAACATGTAGTTGTGGTAAAATTGGAGAAGAAGGGAATTTTGAATCTTCCCAATCGTTTTTTCGTTCAGTATATCTCGGAAAGCAAGCGAGATAGGGCAATTTTTAGCTTCCCGATAAGGGAAGTTGATGTAATGACCCCGAAAATGGAAAATCAATTTTTCGATCGATGTCCATGTTTTAACACCTCCCCAACATTTTTTCATAGTTTTTACGATCTTGTCTCTGTGTGTGTGTGTATATGTATGTGACCATTTTTTTCGTTCACGTTTTCCCGTTAATCAATGATGCGATCGAGATGATCGATGTTGCAATCGAAGCATCTCGATATAGATTCGATCTGATTAGTTTTTGATTGAAATCGATACAGTAGTTTCTGAGTTTTTCAAGAAAAACATTATTAAATTTTTCTTAACTTCCCTGATAGTGAAGTCTATGCATTGACCCCGAAAAGGAAAAATCGATTTTTTTATTGATCTCCCTATTTTGAGATCTCCCCAACATTTTTTGATAGTTTCCACGATTATGTCTGTTGTTATTCATCTTTTTTATCATTCATCATTTTTTCAAATAGTAAGTGAGAGAAATTATCGGCAAGCTCTTAGTGCGCTTTGAAGTCACACTCATCACAATACATTCTCACTAATTCCTTCTAATCGGCAGTAACGCACTCCTCCATTCGCGAGCGAGCAACTGCGCACTCCTCTATTCGCGAGCGAGCGAGCAACTACGCACTCCTCTATTCGCGAGCGAGCGTGGCGAGTGAGCAATCACGCACCCCACTTCGCGAGAGAGCGAGCAACTGCACACCCCTAGTTGTTGATTTTTTTTGTAGCTCTGGAAATTCTCCACAAAAAAGGATTTATTCGAAATCATTCTATCTCGCTTAGTTTCCGAGAATCATCGAAAACGATCACGTCGTCCCATTGAATCATTTCACTACTGATTTCTCTCTATTTTCCCTTTCTACAGTAGATAATCTTTTAAAAATCGTTTTTCCCCAAATATCTTGGCAACTAAAAGAGAGAAAGAGCGATTTTGCCTTCATCCTTTTTTTTAGCTCTTCGAAAAACTCCAAACCCATGCTAGGACGAAAATGGCGTATCTCCATTAACTTCCGAGATATTCTTTGGAAACTGATGAAAGAAATACGAATTCAGAATGATTTTTTTTTAATTTTTCTGAGAATAACTGGAAAACTAAGCGAGATAGGACGATTTTGTACGAATTCTTCTTTGGTGTTCTGAAAATTCTCAATGAAACTGGTCTGAAGCGGAAAGGGCGTTTCTCCTTTAGCTTCCTCGTTATTGTAAAAAAAACAAATGGATGTAGTGAAGAGGTAAAATCGAAAAATTCCATTCTTCTTTCGAGTTTTTTGAGAATGACTCGGAAATTTAACGAGATAGGGAAATTTTGCACGAATGTTTGTCTATAGTTTATAAAATTTTCTACAAAACTGTCGTCTGGCAAAAAGGGTGTATCTCTAGTAGTTTCCAAGATATTATCAAAGAACAAATGAGAAAGAAGTAAATTGCGAAATTGTAAAACTGTTTTGCTAACCTGGAGTAAACCTGTAGGAAGGTTAGCTCCCTGCTGAGCCTGCCGCTGTGGACTCTGTCCCGGCTGTGGAGGTGCAGGTGGATTGCCCCCCTGCTGACCCAGCTGTTGCTGGTGGTACTGTCCAGGTGGTTGTGGTGCTAATGGTAGTGGGTAAGCCCACTGCTGATACTGCTGCTGGTGGTGGTACTGTCTCGGCGGGGGTGGTGGCAGGTCAGCCCCTGGCTGATCTGGCTGCTGCGGGTATTGTCCTGGTGATCGTGGTTGATGCGGTGGTGGAGGTAATGGTGGTTGATGTGGTAGTGATGGTGGCTGATGTGGTGGTGGTGGAGGGGGGTTAGCCCACTGCTGCGGATATTGTGTCGGCGGGAGCGGTGGTAGGTCGGCCTCTGGCTGATCCTCCTGCTGCGGGTATTGTCCTGATAGTGGTGGTCGATGTAGTGGTTGATGTGGTGGTTGACGTGGTGGTTGATGTGGTGGTTGATTTGGTGGTTGGTGTGGTGGTTGATGTGGTGGTTGATTTGGTGGTTGGTGTGGTGGTTGGTGTGGTGGTTCGTGTGGTGGTTCGTGTGGTGGTTCGTGTGGTGGTTGGTGTGGTGGTCGGTGTGGTGGTTGGTGTGGTGGTTGGTGTGGTGGTTGGTGTGGTGGTTGATGTGGTGGTTGATGTGGTGGTTGATGTGGTGGTTGATGTGGTGGTTGATGTGGTGGTGGATTTGGCGGTTGGTGCGGTGGTTGGTGTGGTGGTTGATGCGGTGGTTGATGTGGTGGTGGCGGTGGTGGTGGTGGTGGTTGCAGTGGCGGCGGTGTTGGTGGTGTTGGTGGTGGTTGTGGCGGGTTAGCGCCTTGCTGCTGCTGTGGATTCTGGCGTTGAGCCAAGGCACGCCATGTAGCCATCTGCAAATGAAATTTTAATATATTTGAGTTTTTCTTTTCGTTCCATGGAATAAATATTGCATAAATGAATATTTGGAGAAATATTCATTTATGCAATATTCGTTCCATGAAATGAATATTGCATAAATGAATATTTAGAGAAATATTCATTCATGCGATATTCGTTCCATGAAATGAATATTGCAGAAATGAATATTTGGAGAAATATTCATTTATGCAATATTCGTTCCATGAAATGAATATTGCATAGATTAATATTTGGAGAAATATTCATTTATGCAATATTCGTTCCATAAAATGAATATTGCATGAATGAATATCTGGAGAAATATTCATTAACGCAATATTCGTTTCATGGAATGAATATTGCATAGATTAATATTTGGAGAAATATTCATTTATGCAATATTCGTTCCATAAAATGAATATTGCATGAATGAATATCTGGAGAAATATTCATTAACGCAATATTCGTTTCATGGAATGAATACTGCGTAAATGAATATTTGGAGCAATATTCATTTATGCAACATTCATTCCATGGAACGAAAAGAAAAACTCATAATCAGTACAGATTGTACGTACGTCGAAATAGGGAACGTAGCCATATTTCGTCAGGTACTCCCACATGAGGTGCTGGTCCTCCACAGGGATCCCCTCCGTGAAGTGCCCTGGATTTCTGTTACCTGAAAAAAATAATCCCAGAGAAATAGCGGGATGCATAATTAGAGGAAGGTGGGGCAAAACGGACGTCAGGGATAAAATGGACACATCTAGATTTTTAGGCAAATATTATGGAAAACCCTCGAAATTGATAGAAATATTGGCGGTAGATTGTTTCCGATGACTTTATTGGAAAGCTGAGGAAATTTCAGGCGGCAAACAAGTGCCGGAATAATTTTTCTTGGATTTTTGACGACTTTGACTTTTTTGAGCATTTTTAAGGGGTAAAAAGTCTTCCTTTTCTTGAAAGTTTTCATTTTTTGAGAATATCTTCGGTTCTATTTCCCGTAGCGTGAAAATTTTCACGGGAGGTGAAAGGTGAGATCATTTGCCATTGATGCATAGGGTTTTCAATTTAAAAATATCGATTTTAAGGTATTTATGGGCATTTGTGTGAAACAGTTTTGTGAAACAGTTTTTGACCTGTAACTATTCCAAAAATCGATATTTTTGAATTCAAATCCCCATAACTCGATGGAAAATGAGCTCACCTTTAATTTAAGACCAGCCCCGAATTGCTACGACCTATAGAATCACAGATATTTGCAAAAAAAAACAGAGAATTTTCAAAAAAAAAGGCGTGAAACCCTGAAAATGCCGAAAAATATTGAATTTTCAAAAAAATCGAAAAAAATACATCTCACACTCGTTTTCCAACTAAAATTTCCTCAGCTCTTCAATAGAATCGTCAAAGAAAGTCCATCTCCAACCGTTTCATTATAGTGTCCATTTTGCCCCACTCTCCCCTACGAATTACGAAAAATTCGATGACAATGAATTTTGAGGAATTCGATGAATAATGATGCTTTTGGCTCTTCCTCATGTCTAGTGAGTGATGGACAGATTGACAGGAGACATATCTCTATTTATTATTGATGAAAACACTCAACTAAAATGTAATAACCAATAATTACTGGCTATTGCAATCCAGTTCAGTGTTGTCATCAACAATAAATCGAGATATGATTCTTGTCAGTTTGTCGTTTATTCATTGTGATGAAGAAGATGCCTCTAAATTAAAAAAAAACACCATTATTCACTGATAGACTTATAATTATATAATTATCTCTTCACTGCACTAGTTCACCACCGATTTATCAATTAATTAATTTCAATTAATATATTTATATTGATTTTACATTCGGAAACAAAAGGATACATACCGTCCATCTTTGATTCCGATGTTTTATGAGTATAAAACAAGAGGCTGCACGCGCATAATCATCGTGAAGAATCGGAAAACTATTCGCAATGAAACGTAACCAATCGGAGTGCGAGATTTTCTCTCCGAGCATTCTCATTGGTTGCTGCCAACGGCATTGGGTTTCATATGCATCATCGATCATTCCGTTGTCGCGCGATATTTTTGGTGATCTCGAAGTCGATATGTGGGAATTTGGCGATAAATTGATTAGTTCACACTAATCATTCGCCATTGTACCCTGACGTATCAAGAGTGAGGAACACGTGCTTAGTGCGTTATTATTGTGATTTTTTACTGAATTGACAGTGTTTGAATTATTTATTATTGAAAATCTATTTTTTTTTCATTTCATAATTTTATTAATTAAATATGTCAATTATTTACAATGGTGAAACGCGCGAAGAATAATAAAGAAAAGAAATCGAGATTGTGTTTGTCATCAAGGAGGAAGAAACCCGGACCGAAAAAGTAAGTAGAAAATTTCTTCTTCGTATTTTTTATATTATTGATAATATGGGACATTCCACACTATTTCGATCACTTTTGGGGTGATGATTTTTGTTTTTTTTTTTTTCATTCTTCAATATCTTGAGAAAATGCTGAAGACAAGTCATTTTCCACAAGAAAAAAAGGAAAGATTTTGGACAAATTTACGACCATTTTCATTTTTCTAAAAACGCGGTTCGTGCTCATTTCTCCTCAGTTTTGGAGGCTCGTATCTCAGTAAATATCGGTTACATGCAGAAAAAGGAAGAATACTCTTTTGAGGCTACAGAATACGAAAACACATAAAAGCAATGTCCGATTGTCAAAATGTGATATTTCTATTTGTTATTAACAATTAAAGTAAAAAAATTTATGGCAAGTAGAGTATGCACACTCCTAAAAATCCAGAAACAAATGTAACGAGATTTCTCGTTACGGCTATCGTATCGGCTTATGCCACCTTCGGGTGAAGCTATTCAAGTGTAGAGCTCGAGGAGACTCACACATGAACAGCTAGAAAATACTACCGCGGTGCCATCTGCGTAAGATGACACCTTAAAGTTATCGGAAGCTAACTGATACGTCAGTGGGTTTTATATGCGGCTGAGGATAAGGCAGAAGCCCAGCTGAAATGCTGGCGCTCCACTAGAGATGTCGGAGTTATCTCCGGGCCTGGCAGTGGTGTGAGAGGAAGAATCACGCAGGCGCACGGAGAGACCTCTAGACGAGGAGAAGCAGCCTCAGCCGATATAAATAGACCCAACGACACGGAGTTCAGTCAGTCTGCCTTGGGCGGCAGACTCGAGAGGATCGGGAGACGTCCCTGGATCCTCTACCGCTCACTTCGGTGAGAGTTATCGTTGGTTGCCCGTAGCGTGGCTACATGGCGTTTCTCGTGTGGATGGAGACGTCCGGTATTCTCTGGGTGACGATAGATCAGAGGAATACTGCGGACGGGCTCATCCAGAGGCTATCGCGGAATACCCCTATTCCGACTTGTTCTCGCTAGAGGGACTGTGACTAGACCCACGCCCCTCTACCATAACCAGCACACTGGGTTACCGGGAATGGATTGCCCATGCCATCCATTGGGGTTAGTAATTCCCCGAGTAATTACTGCCGACGGTTCAGCAGGTTAGCCCGAAACCGCCCTAAGAGGTTAAGCGTGGTGAGCCCAGGGAAAACCAGCACACAGTGAGTTTTGTTTATTCCTCCTGTAAAGAATAAACTGGCGCCCATGCTATCGAACCGTGTGTGTGGAAAGGGATGGCCGGAAGTGTGACGGGATTGGACGAAAACCCGTTACAAAATGGCGCCCAACGTGTGTAGTACGACTACAGTAAGGCTAGCGAGAAAACCCAGTTTTCAAAAGTGAAATAATTACTGTGTGACGTAATTTATTCAAAGATCTCGTGATTGAGTGCATTTTGCCATGGCTCAATCAATAATACCGTGATTGAGTCCATATTACCATGACTTAATCAATAATACCGTGATTGAGTCCATATTACCATGACTCAATCAATAATACCGTGATTGAGTCCATATTACCATGACTCAATCCATAATACCGTGGGTAAGTCCATGATATCATGGTTCAGTCCATGATACCATGGTTCAGTCCATGATACCGTGGTTCAGTCCATGATACCGTGGATCAGTCCATAATACCATGGGTCAGTCCATAATACCATGGTTCGGTCCATAATACCGTAGTTCAGTCCATAATACCGTGAGTGAATCAATGATGCCAAGATTGTGTCAATGATACCTCAATTGAGTCAGAATTAACGAAAATGAGAATTTTCGAAATTCAAACTGACTCAAAAGTTCGCGCGTGACTAAACTAATCCACCAAGGGGCAGCACGTCACGGGCCTACTACAGCTATCGCAATTATCGACAACTGGAAGGTAATTGGGTTATGGAAAAACAAGAGAGATGTCTCCTGATGTACTAAAATCAATCAAAATCATCAGGAGAGATTTTCCTTGAATAAATTAAAGGACAAGGGAATACCGATAGGCGTCGCATTTTTTCTGCAAGTGGTGTATTGTATTTGAGGTGTTAAATTCTAAAATTTTTTCAGATTTAGCACGTTCAGAATAGCAATTATACCAAAGCAATTCAGAATGAACGTAACTATCGCTAACGATGACTGCAACAATAATGTTCAGTCAATATCGAAGGAGAGGGAAACCTCTCCACAATTACCGAATGGTAGTGTCCCTGATATTGGGGAATGTCCGAATATGGACATGCCTTCAATCTCGGACCTATTACCAGATCTGAACCTTGCCGAGGCAACAGAAGATCTGGAGAAATTACTGGAGGAAACCCATGTGGGGGAACCAGTAATTTCAGGCTCTCGCAACGAAGCGACAGTCACAAAGGAGAGCTTAGATGCACTCCTAGAGACTGTCCTTCGTGACCCTCGTTTACTGAGGCGTTTTTACGCCAAAGTAAAGGAGAGGGAAGCTCTGGGGATGGATTTGCAGACTTCAACTGCACCACCAGGTGGCGCAGTTGAAATGCAAAAACCCCCCTTTGCTCCGACTAAACAAGTCGGATTGAACTCGCAGGAGTCATTGGGACAGCCAGTGACATCTGCCGGGGCAATCACGGCTATGGAGGTGGAAACAACACCTCAGTCGGTAGCAAAGGAGAAGGAGACTCCCCTTCCCCCGAAGAGACCTAAAAAGTCTCGGAAGGCGAGGAAGGGTGCTACCGTAGCCACTCCAGCCTTGTGCTGGAACTGCCGTAAGGCAGGGCATCGGTTTACCGACTGCCCGAAGCCTCGAGGCACTTTCTGCAGAGGGTGCGGACGAGAGGGGAAGACCCTCAAGACCTGCCCGGCTTGTAGAGAGGGCTGGAAGGCTAGAGGACCGTACATGGCGGCCATTGGTACGAATGTGCCACGACATGTACGGGTGCCTAGAGGGTGCCCCGGACCTCCGAAGGGAGAACCGAGGGAGACGATGCCGAAACATCGTCGTCCCAAGGGGAAACCGACGGGAGAAGGGGCAAGGTCTATCGCAGCAGCGAAAGCGGCGGTGAAAGCCAAAGCAGACGCAGCTAATGCAGCGGCGGAGAGACTACTCAAAGCCAAAACTGCGAAGATAGACGCGGCACCACCGTCGACGTCGAAGGGGTAATGGCAACCCCTGAGGGCTATCGGAGGCTCTCGTGGCTTTAGAGCCAGAAACACCCCTTCCCCTTCCCTTTTTCCTTTTTCCCCTCCCCAAGACGCCCCAAAAGGATGCGTGGCGTGGTAACGCAGTCCGAATACAGATTCACATCTGTAAGGGCTAGGGATGGCGTATAGAACGCCATCTATTAGTACAGAAATGTACTAAGAGGCTATCGAACAGAGGTTTAGCGCCATCTGTGAGTACGAAAAGGTACTAAAACGGTTATCGACGCTATCGACAGCAAAAACTCCCGTACAGTCGTCAGAAAGAGGGCGCTGTACAAGAAAAGTGGGAGAAAGACCTCCCCACCCGAAAAATTTCCCCCTCCATGGGAAAAATGGGTATATAAGGAGGAACAGTCGGCTCTCGGATTCAGACTGGTCTGATCAACCATTCTGCTATCGAATCCTTTTCCTTGAGAAATCGAGAGAAATGACTAACGACAGCGATACGCTGACCCCAGGTACCCAGCCTAATGGTGCAGTACCCCCGGGGACACTACCGACCGGTGAGATACAACCGGATCCCGTGCAAGCCACCTCACTAGAGGAGCTAGCGGCTATCGTGAAAGCAATGCAAGAGCAAATTGCAGCGCTAATACCGCAAAGACGGACGCAAGTCCGCAGGGCCGGAGGAACTAACCTTAGGGTAGAAGTTACTCCGCCAACCCCAGAGCAGCTAACGCAACAATTAGATGCGGCAGCTTCGCAGAGAGGGATATCGCCACCGCCATCTTTGGCAGAGGGGTACGCCACTCCAAGACTACTCGGTCGAGGGGGCCTCCCAGTCGCAGCTCATGTTGCGCACGACCACTTGAAAAGGTGGGGGATATCGTTTAACGGGAAACGAGAGGAAGACGTCGAAGAATTCATTTCTTCACTAGACGACGCACTCGTTTCGCTATCGATACGTGAGGTAGATCTCTTACATATCCTTAGGGGTCTGTTGAAGGGTTCGGCACTCACATGGTACCGTGGCATGACGTTCTTTAATTGGACTGAAGCCAAAGAAGCGTTCCGAAGACAATTCGGAGGCCTAGACTATCAGGTCCGTCTCAGAGATGAGATGTATAGGCGAACGCAAGGCCAGCAGGAATCTGTGGCCGAGTATATGCGTAGTGTGCGCGGTTATTTCATGAAAATAACGCCACCTTTGGACGAAGAGGCCAAGGTATACACTGCATATACAAACATGCTACCGAAATATCGAGCGGGAATCGATATTGACGTCAGGCTAACGATTGAGGATCTCGAGCGTAAGGCGTTACGTAATGAATGGAATTACGAATGCGCCCGAAACTACCGACCCCCTCCACCAGCAGAAACTGCTGTATGTCCAAGTTTGGCGTACAAGGAGCCTAAGAGTTTCGTCAAGAAATTCCCAAGGCACCAAGTCAGAGCAGTGGAAGTGGAAAGGGAAGAGGAGGAGGAAGAGCTATCGGAAGAGGAGGAAGAGATTGACGACCTATTGGAAGTCATGAGACCTCCCAAATATCGAAAAAATGGACGTCAGTCCAATACCGCTAGAGGGAAGGCTTCAGCGCCCTCTGGACGTTCCTGCTACAATTGTGGCGAGGAAGGGCATACTTGGAGGAGTTGCAAGAAACCACCAAGAGAGCCAAGATATCGTCGGGACGAAAAGGAGAAGTCGAGACCGCAAGGTGAACAGACGAATCCAAAAAACGGCCAAACGGGCTCGTGGGAGTCACTCAGTTGACCACGAAGCCCGATGCGTCGGATATCGTACGAGAAGCGAACCACGAAGATCCAATAGGAGAAGTGGACCTCGCTAGAGGGAGCAGCATGTCAGACAGCTCCCTATTTCCTGAGAAGCTCAACGAAAAAGTTGTGGTGGAGGAAACTACCGAGTCTGGTAACAGGCAGACATATGAGGACATCGTTCAAAATCCAGCAATGGAAATTGATACCGGGAGTGACATACTCGTCTGTGCAGCTAACGCTTCACGACCAGTAGCATTCTACGCCACCCTTACTATAAAGGGAAAGCAAATTAGAGCGTTGGTTGACTCAGGAGCAACACGCACGTTTGCTGGCGAGGCAGGAATTGAAACTCTTTCCTCTTTAGGGATAAGTTTCAAAAGAATTCCGCCTAGAAGGGTTCTCGTAGCCAATGGCCAATTGACAATAGTCAAAGAGGCTTCTGACTTACCGATCGGCTTGGGAGGCCGGGTAACCAAAGTGGAAACACTATGGATGCCAACGCTAACGGAAGACTTCGTCCTCGGGCTCGATTTCCTGAGAGCAGCACGGATGGTGATAGATTTCTACGGTGAAACGTGGTACTATCGCGATAATCCGGAGGAAAAGTTCGTCTTCACACCGGTAGAGACCGCAAATAACATTAGTGTTTGCAATGGTCTCAGAGTACCGCAAAACGAGGAAGCGGTTCGACTCGACGCTTTCCTCAAAGAGGTTTTACCGCCGGTTTCAAAGAAACCTGGGATATCGAAACTGCCGCCGATGAAAATCGATGTGCAAAATAACGACCCAATCAGGCAAAGGCCACACAGGCAAGCGGAGATTATGCGCAAAGCCATGTGGAAAGAGGTTGATGAAATGCTGGTTAACGGCATCATCGAACCATCCAATAGTGATTGGGCAAGCCCTGTCGTTATGATCAGAAAACCGAATGGGAAAATTCGGTTCTGTGTCGACATGAGGCGGGTTAACGAGGCAACCAAAAAGGATGCCTATCCATTACCGAATATGGCAGCGACACTCGATGAGTTACGACAAGCCTGTTACTTGTCCACTATCGATTTGAGTCAAGCCTATTGGCAAATACCGCTAACCGAAGAGTCTAAGGAAGTGACTGCGTTCATTGTCCCAGGACGAGGGTTATTCCAATTTAAGGTAATACCCTACGGGCTAACGAATGCGCCAGCAGTTTTCCAAAGAGCCATGGACAAACTGCTTGGACCAGAATTCTATCCACATGTGTTTGTGTACTTGGACGATATAATAATCGTCTCCAAGACATTCGAAGAACACTTAATGTGGGTAAGAAAGGTTATCGACAAACTCTCAGGAGCTGGATTAATGATTAATCCAGAGAAGAGTAAATTCTGCCGACAGGAGGTAAAATACCTCGGGTTTATCGTGGACAGTCAGGGACTCAGAGTAGATCCAGACAAAGTCCAACCGGTTCTCGAATTCCCAGTACCAACGAATTTGAAACAAATTCGACGCTTTTTGGGTATGGCATCGTGGTACAGACGATTCATACCGCAATTTGCGAGTATTGCGGAACCGTTAACGAAGTTAACGAAGAAAAATCAACCATGGACATGGGGTGAAAACGAACAAAAAGCGTTTGAAACCCTAAAGAAACACTTAACAAGTGCGCCAACACTTGCTTGTCCTGATTTTTCATTACCGTTTACGCTGCAGACTGATGCAAGTAACGTTGGGATAGGAGCAGTCCTCACCCAAGTTATCGATGATCAGGAGAGGGTAATAGCATATGCTAGCCGCTCACTGACGGATCCCGAAAAGAAGTACACAGTGACAGAGCAGGAATGTCTAGCCATGGTTTGGGCAGTAAAGAAATTCCGGTGTTACTTAGAGGTGTACTCCTTTACAGTGATCACAGATCACAGCAGCCTCCGTTGGCTTCATAACTTGAAGGACCCAACAGGAAGGTTAGCGAGATGGGCTCTCGGATTGATGGAATACGATTTTAAAATCGTACATCGAAAAGGTGCATTGCATCATGTGCCGGACGCTCTTTCGAGAATACCGGAAGATGCGGACATTAAGCTATCGCCATGCACAGACACCAATGATAAATGGTATCTGGATCGCATGAAAGATATAGAGAGGGTACCGGAAAAATTCCCAACGTGGCAAATCGTCGATGGACTACTGTACCATCATCGACGAACAGATTTGGCTGACGTAGAATTTCATGATCTCGACGCGTGGAAACTAGTTCTCCCGCGTGAATCTCGTAGGCAAGCCATTGAGGAATGCCATAGGTTACCGCAGGCGGGTCATCAAGGCATTGACCGCACCTACCGACGCCTGACAGTGAAATACCACTGGCCAGGGATGCTCAAAGACGTAATTTCATACGTCAGCACATGTGACGAATGTCAAAAGTGCAAAGTCGAGCAAAAGGCTCCCGTAGGCTTAATGGGCAGAAGAGTGGTGGAACAACCATGGACCGTGATATCCGCAGATATCATGGGGTCACTCACTCCCAGTAAGCAGAGGTTCTCGTACATACTTGTCATACAAGATATGTATACGAAATGGATAGAGGTCTGTCCACTTCGTAAAGCTAACGGTGCCAACATTAGGAAGGCTATCGAAGATCTCGTGATCAATCGGTGGGGAACACCGAAAGTGTTACTCACGGATAACGGCACAGAGTTTGTCAATAAAGACATTAAATCTCTCGTGCAACTAACGGGCATGTCACAGACGACAACGCCACCGTATCACCCTCAGGCAAACCCAACTGAGCGGGTAAATCGCACACTAAAGGCAATGATACGGGCATATATCGAGGCTGACCATCGAGAGTGGGATATACACCTGGGCGCATTTCGTTTTGCGTACAACACGGCGTACCACAACTCGTTGCAAGCAACACCAGCTTTCGCTAATTTCGGCCGAGAGCCGGAATCGGCAATCTCAGTCCGTAGAAAGCTGGAAGGGGATATCGAAATCATTCAACAGCCTACAGCTCAGTGGCTAGGAAGAATGAAAAGGCTGGATACTTTGCGAAAAGTATTCAGACACGCTCTCGCAGAGGCTCACGACACTCAGTCTCAACCGTATAATCTACGGAGACGAGACAGAGAGTATGTGGAAGGCGATCTAGTATTATCTAGAAATCGCGAGCTATCGAACGCAGGCAAAAACAGATCAGCCGCGTTAAACAAGCCATTCGTAGGGCCCTATACAGTCACGAAGAAGCTATCGAAGACTGTCTACGAATTGGCGGATCTCGCAGGGAACAGTAAGGGAAAGATGTCCATACAGGACCTCAAACCATACAAACCCGACCTATCGCTTGGCCCAATCGAAGAGTCTGATGACTAATCGGATTCGGGTCGAATCCTTTCTCCACGGAGGGAGGTATGTAACGAGATTTCTCGTTACGGCTATCGTATCGGCTTATGCCACCTTCGGGTGAAGCTATTCAAGTGTAGAGCTCGAGGAGACTCACACATGAACAGCTAGAAAATACTACCGCGGTGCCATCTGCGTAAGATGACACCTTAAAGTTATCGGAAGCTAACTGATACGTCAGTGGGTTTTATATGCGGCTGAGGATAAGGCAGAAGCCCAGCTGAAATGCTGGCGCTCCACTAGAGATGTCGGAGTTATCTCCGGGCCTGGCAGTGGTGTGAGAGGAAGAATCACGCAGGCGCACGGAGAGACCTCTAGACGAGGAGAAGCAGCCTCAGCCGATATAAATAGACCCAACGACACGGAGTTCAGTCAGTCTGCCTTGGGCGGCAGACTCGAGAGGATCGGGAGACGTCCCTGGATCCTCTACCGCTCACTTCGGTGAGAGTTATCGTTGGTTGCCCGTAGCGTGGCTACGTGGCGTTTCTCGTGTGGATGGAGACGTCCGGTATTCTCTGGGTGACGATAGATCAGAGGAATACTGCGGACGGGCTCATCCAGAGGCTATCGCGGAATACCCCTATTCCGACTTGATCTCGCCAGAGGGACTGTGACTAGACCCACCCCCCTCTACCATAACCAGCACACTGGGTTACCGGGAATGGATTGCCCATGCCATCCATTGGGGTTAGTAATTCCCCGAGTAATTACTGCCGACGGTTCAGCAGGTTAGCCCGAAACCGCCCTAAGAGGTTAAGCGTGGTGAGCCCAGGGAAAACCAGCACACAGTGAGTTTTGTTTATTCCTCCTGTAAAGAATAAACTGGCGCCCATGCTATCGAACCGTGTGTGTGGAAAGGGATGGCCGGAATTGTGACGGGATTGGACGAAAACCCGTTACACAAAATATGTTGGAGACTGATTTATTTCTGATTTCCTTGTAAATTTTGGGGAAACTTCCCTGGACCGTTCTCAAAATATTGCTTTTTTTATGTTATTGTGCGATCGGCGGGATCTTTCGAAAGACCTTGCGCATGCGCACAACGGCTCTAGCTGCACACAATATTCAACTCACGCGCCAGTGACCACGTGAGTCGCAGCTAGAGGCGTTGTGCGCATACGCATGGCCTTTCGACAGCGCCCGCCAAGTACGCAATAACATAAAAAAAGGAATATCTGGAGAACGGTCCAGGGAAGTTTCCCCATAATTTACAAGGAAATCAAAAATAAATCAGGCTTCCACATGTTTATTTTCTAGATTTTCAGGAGTGCCCATTCTTTAGTTGCCATACATTTTTCTATTTCAATTGTTAATAACAAATAGAAATATCACGTTTTGATAATTGGTCATTTTTTTATGTGTTTTTGTACTCTGTCGCTGCAAAAAAATATTATTCTTTACATAACCGATATATTTCCAGATACGAGCCTCCAAAGCTGAAGAGAAATGAGCACAACCCGCGTTTTTCCAAAAATAAAAATGGTCGTAAAATTTTTCAAAGTTCTTTTTCCCTCGTTTTCTTGTGGCTAATGACTTGTGTTGAGCATCTCCACAATATATCGAAACATTAGAGAGAAATCAAAAATCAGCACCCGAAACGTGATCGAAATAGGGTGGGATGCTCCATACAATTTTCTACCAAAAAGGATTGGGGTAAGCACACGTATCTCGCTGAGCTTCCAAGATATTTTGATAAAATAATCAATGGTCATGGGATTGAGCCGGAATAAGGCAGCTCTTCCAATCATTTTTCTAGAATATCCCAAAATTTGGATGAAATGGAGGAATTTTCACTAAGTTCTCCATTATAGTGCTTAAAATTCTCTATAAAAAAGTCTCCGAGTGAAAAGAGCGTATCTGGCTCAATTTCACTTTCTTTTCGAAAAAGGGAATCGGTAAAAAAATTTCCTTTTGAATTTTTTGAGCAGAATCCCGGGGATTTCTAACAAGTCACATTTCCACTCAAATATCAGATAATCACGTGATTGAAAGATGAACACATTATCGATTTTGAAGTAATTTCGGACCTGAATATCGATGAAAATATTCGTAAACATCAGTTCAATTTTTTCTTGAAAATTCTGTAAGAATAGGGAAAATTGCAGAAAAAATTGAAAATTCATGTGATTCTGATTCTGAATATTCATGTTCAGTTGAGAATTCAAGTAAGTTGTAGAATTCTCGTTTTGATTCGACTCAAAACTGATAAATTCTTCCGAATTTTCTCTGAAACTCACAAATTTCATAACAATATTTCCATTAGAAAAAATTTAATATCACGTTTATGAAAATTTACATCACATCTCAATGAAATTTCATCTTTTCTTAACAGTGTAAAACAGTAAAAATCGATTTTTTTCACGACTATTCTTGTGACTCTCCAAATTCTGTATAAAACAAAAGCGGATTGGGATAAAAAAGGCGTATCTCACTTAGTTTTCGATATATTCTCCAATAATTGCTAGACAAAAAACGAAATAATCTAATCCACAATAATCTAGGATGAAAAATTTCAAATGAATTAATTTCTAGAAAAAAAACAGGAATTTCAATGATAATTGTCCCTTGAGAATTCATGAATTGCCGGATTTTCTGATGAGGGAAAAGAATTGCAGAATTATGTTATTTATCCACATGGAATGAGAATTGAAAATATGAAAATGCACTGATTCTCCATTTATTCAAATGTTTAAGTAATTCGATATTGCAGATAACACTACTCCCTTTCTGATCTGAAGAGAAATTTATAAATTGAGAAGTTCCATCTATTACAAAATGATATCAATATTGAATTTGTATTTTTAATTTCACGAGCTGAATCGAAGCTCTCATTTCAAGTAGAGAAACACATTACGATTAGGGGGAGACAAATTCTCTCATTCAAGTATTATCATTCTTTGTATTTCTCTATTCTTTCTCTTCCAAGTATTAAGGTCTTCCATTTTAAAGAAAAAAGTCAATGGAAGAAGAATTTTTTTGCAATTCTGAAATGTTTCAAATTAGACAATTTGGATTTCTCCGTCTCTTCGTTTCGATTTTTACGTTCGGAAAAGTGGGGTGGGCCTCTGCAATCGAACAAATTGAGTTGAAGATACATTGATGACATTGAAGAGCTGAGTAAGTTTTAAGCAAAAACATGTGTCTAAATTGATTTTCTTAGATTTTTTTCCCATTACAAAGAGTATTAGAAAACACTTTAGCGGTGATATTTCTGGTTCTATCAATCATGGTGACTCGGGATTGATCGTCAATGGAAGATGAGCTCATTTACTATCAATTTTTATTGTTCAGAATTTATTTCGATCAATTTCTCAATAACTTCAATTAGCCAATAAGTTCACAAACAACCTCTCTAATATACAGTCCAGCCTCCCAATAAACCCGCCCACAATAGCGTGCTTCTCCAGTTTCTCGTTCGAGGACTTCCCCCACTTCGTTTCAAACTTCCAGCTCGAGTTTTTTGGTTGGGAATTCAGAATGAGACCGCCCAGCCCATGGGAGTTTAGGAAAGAAAGTGAGATGAGAATTGTACATAGTCACATAGTACATAGTTACATAGTCACCTAGAAACAAATGGTCGCAAGTGTTAAAAAACTCGAGAATTAAAACTGAGAAGTCGTATCTCTCAAACCACCAAAATTTATTATGTGGCATTCTGTACATTTTTTTCATGAATTCTGTGACGTGTGGAGAAATCACACGTCGCATATTTCTCTCATCTTTTATTTTATAAAAGATGAGAAAAATAAAGTGAACCATTTTTGTTTGAAAAAATTATAAAAAAGACGCAGGATAAGCATTTTCGGCCGCGAATATGAGTCCAGCTCATCTTTCGAACTGTTTGACTATGGGAATTCGCTTTGCCCGTCTTTTTGCTGTGAAAGACTGGCCTAAGCGTGGGAATGCTTATCCAGCAATTTTGGGGAATGATGTGACGGACACAACGGAGTTTCGTCACTCCGGGGATTACTCTCGACCGGTGGACACCTCCGGGTCTCCACTGGAAGAACACCGCGAAAATAAATAGCTTCGCGTACGGACCCGGTTAATCCTTGTAACATTTGATTGAGTCCAAAATTATATAATCAATTTCTAATCATATTGATTGTTGTTATTGAAAAGTTACTCCCTGATATCCCCGAAAATCCCGTGAAACCGAGTGGATCCACCCGTGAGCTCTCCTCAAACGAGCTAGTCGAGGAATCATCGTTTCGACAGTTGGTGAATGCGAGTGGGTGAATTTCGAGAACATTCAAGGACAAAACTAAAAACCCACACGTAACAATTCTAATAACAAAACGACGTAACTATCAATGTGAAAAGGAAAAGCCTTATCTCCATACTTACGTCGATTCTATTGTATTTAATACATGGAGAAATGTATGACATTCTTACGTCTTTTTCCTTTTAAGACTTTTCGATATAAGGGAAAGTGGGAGAAAACTAACATTGAAATGAAACGATTGAAGACGTATATTTTCTAGAGTGGCTAGCTAGATAAACTGAGTCTTTAATTGCTCCTGCACTCCGCGTGGGAGATTCCGGGTACTTTCAGGATGTTTTTGATGAAGGGAAAAATGTTTGCTAGTAAAGAATTTACCCATCTATATCAATAGCATTCCTCTCGGGCTATCAGATGAGCTGATCGAAGATTGGGATCGATGGATATGTACTTGTTGAGATATGGGCATATGGTCCGATTTCAATTGATGCAAAAGAGTATGGTTGGATTCGTTAATAGAGGAAAATCGCTGTGTACACTCAGTACACTCTTATCAACTATACCACTAGACAATTCTCTGCTTTCTGGGAACGCTTATCGTTCACGCTATATTTTCAAGCAGCTACCCGATCCCCACTCCAATGCCCTATTTTTAGATGTCTCCGGTTATGCCTCGCCCATGGAGCCGACCAAATTTTTCGTTGTGTTGTGTCCGTGCTTGTTTTTCCTTTCCGATTTAGAGATTTCTCTGTAAAATTGTTCAAATTGGCGTATTGAGTGAGAGCTCGACCTGAGTGTCTGTTTTTCAAAACGGACAACTGCTGCTTATCGAAAAACCTCAAAATTAGCTAATGTTGATATTGACAGAGATCTCACCTCGTACTCTACTTTGTACGGGCCTAAGTTGAATTCATTCCCTATTATTAAAAATAGAAGTGAATTCGCCATGAAAATAACTATAAAGATTCAATCTTAGGCAATTTGAAATTGGATCTCATATTAGTACTTCAGCAAACATTCGTCTAGCCCAAATTCGGATCAGTGCATCAGATTTCCCAGAAAATTAGTTATCGATATAAGGAGGAGAAGCTTCAGTTTTGAGGCTTTTCCATTTTCACTGGAAAAATTCTAGGAGGCTAACCCGTTCTATGTTTTAAACCAAAATAACAAATTTGGTAACTTGAAGTTTCTCCCATCTCTTTCGAAAGTAAATTTTGCGGGCTCTCATCTTCGTCAGTTGTAATTTGGCCGAATACTCTTCGAGATAAGAGCATTGAGTATTCTTTGATATTATTTTGCATAAATTCAATAAGTTTTTTTTCGAAAAGATTACACCTTTTTCTTTCCAAATTTGCATAGAAAATTATCCCTGAACTAGTCCAAAATGATATACAGACGGTGGCCTCTATAAATATCTTCGGAGCTAATTGAAATTGGCATATTCAGGAAGGACGCATGATATTTTGGCACTTTCAAAATGAACATATATTTCTGCATATCTGCCAATATCAATTTGGGCTGAATTCTTTCAGCATATTTGGGAATAGTGAAAAAATTCACTATGAAAATGAGTACGGACATACAATTGTGCATCAATTGCAATCGGGCCACACGCCTGCCCTTCTAAAAGTATTCATAGTTCAATTTTTGAGCAGCACAAATGATAGCCCGAGAAAATTCTATTAATTCAAATATGAAGCTTCTCAACTTTCGAGCTTTTTCATTTCGACCCGAAAATTCTTGGAGGCTAAACTATATTAGAAATATATTAGAAAATTGTAATTTTGCCAAAGTCTCCCAATTGCCTTCATTCGCCAATGACATAATCAAATATGGATAGCGACCCTTTGTAGAACTTGCTGAGCGCGCTCGAGCAGTGTTGAGGGAGTTCGGTAACGTTGCAGCCAAAATAACAAGGTGGCGAATCTTTCATGATGAGACCAAAGTCGCCGGGGCGCTTCAGGTGACCAGTCTAGTTTTGAAACCCCTTAGGGGAGTTGAAAAGAAAACTTATAAGGATTATTTCTGCTGAATGGATTCTTAAAGCAATCGGTTTTGTTTGCATTTATTAGAGGCGACTGGACTGCATTTGACTTATTTTGAAATCTAAACCGGTTATGAGTTTGAAATATTCATTGATGATATAGATGCATCTGTCAATATTCAATATCACAATACAGATGATCGCTTTGTATACATCATTCTTATTCGTTTTGGTTGTTTGTGTATTGATTGTTCTTTTGATTTCGTGTCTTAGAAAAATAGAATCGAGCAAAAGGCCTGGGGGAGATTCTCAAAGGGAGGAATCTGAATGCTCCACGAGCCAAGATGAAACAGGTTCAACATCACAGATTCCAGAGGAATACATAGATGATTCAGAGTGTGATGAAAAATCCATTTCAGGTATTGTAAGTAGTAATAATTCGCTTGATGCTGCATGTAAATCGTTTGTTGAGAAAACAGCGATCGCGAATGCACGTAATATTTCATCAAGTGATACCACCGACGACAGTCTAGAAGTTACGCAAAATGAAGAAGAAATGGATACCAGAGAACATTCTCAGGGCGGAAGCGTTATGGGAATATCACCAACATCATCCAACGTATCGCTGAGTAGTGGCCTCTGTAAGTTTGTCGAGACTATGCATATCGAAGAGGGAGTTTTGTACATGAGTGACTATGATGATGTTCTCGTAAAAACTGTAGAACCCTCAGTGAGCACGAAAATTAAACATAATCAGACAGAAACTAGGAATTCTCCTGAAAAGACCATGAATGCCAAAAACCGACAGCCCGTAATAAACAAAATATACGAGTCAAAGAAAAGACTGCGGACTATGGATTATGAGACTTCCACGCGGCATGATAAAGGAACAAATTCCAAAAAGCTGCCACGTATCGTAGAGGACGTATATTTGGAAAATAACAGTCGCATAAAAGTCGCATTAAATTTATTAATAAATTTAATTGTTTAATGGTGATATTGCCTCGTGGATGGGAGGTGGAGAAAAGATGTGAGAATCAAAAATTCGATGGTAAATATAGTAACTCGCAATAGCTCAGCGGTAGAGCACCTGACATGTAATCAGAGGGTCGTGGGTTCAAATCCTGCTTGCGCATTACATATTTTTTCCGAAATTTGATTTTCTAAATAAAATTTATTAATAAAAATTAATTTATTAATAAATTTAATTGTTTAATGGTGATATTGCCTCGTGGATGGGAGGTGGAGAAAAGATGTGAGAATCAAAAATTCGATGGTAAATATAGTAACTCGCAATAGCTCAGCGGTAGAGCACCTGACATGTAATCAGAGGGTCGTGGGTTCAAATCCTGCTTGCGCATTACATATTTTTTCCGAAATTTGATTTTCTAAATAAAATTTATTAATAAAAATTAATTTATTAATAAATTAATTTTTTTTATTAATAAATTTTATTTAGAAAATCAAATTTCGGAAAAAATATGTAATACGCAAGCAGGATTTGAACCCACGACCCTCTGATTACATGTCAGGTGCTCTACCGCTGAGCTATTGCGAGTTACTATATTTACCATCGAATTTTTGATTCTCACATCTTTTCTCCACCTCCCATCCACGAGGCAATAAAAACATGTGCATATACATTTAATGTATTGAGTATAAGAAAATATTATTTTAAGACATATGCCAAAATGAAGGTTTGGTGGCGAAATTTACATGATATTTCATGTGCATATACATTTAATGTATTGAGTATAAGAAAATATTATTTTTTTTTTTTTTTTTTATTTTTTTTTTAAATCCTGCTTTTAGTAAGCTAATTACATTTAATTAGCTACTTTAATTAAATGTAATTACATTTTGTAAAATGTAATGTATATTGTAATGTACATAGTATATTACATATAGTATAGCATTTGTCATATAGTAATAGCGGTAGAGCACCTGACATGTAATCAGAGGGTCGTGGGTTCAAATCCTGCTTGCGCATTACATATTTTTTCCGAAATTTGATTTTCTAAATAGAATTTATTAATAAAAATTAATTTATTAATAAATTTAATTGTTTAATGGCATTAAACAATTAAATTTATTAATAAATTTTAATTAAATAAGTTCAAATCCCCATTGAACAATTAAATTTATTAATAAATTAATTTTTATTAATAAATTTTATTTAGAAAATCAAATTTCGGAAAAAATATGTAATGCGCAAGCAGGATTTGAACCCACGACCCTCTGATTACATGTCAGGTGCTCTACCGCTGAGCTATTGCGAGTTACTATATTTACCATCGAATTTTTGATTCTCACATCTTTTCTCCACCTCCCATCCACGAGGCAATCAAGTTTCAACCAACGGGCCTTCAAAATCATTCAACAATTCTTCCAGTGTTTTTTCTAGGTCTCCGTTTCTAGCTAATACAAATCTTAGGAATGGGGATTCACCTCCACCATCTACAGATGATGAATCTCTACAGAATTCACACGATTCTATGCAGAATGAGACCGAGCAGGACACTATTGCAGAAACGGAACATGTTACGAAGAGTCGAAATGAGGATGATAGCCCAACGAAGGCAAATAGACGTAATGATTCGTCAAGTGATTCTTCTTGTATTTCATTCCTAGCTAAGATGAACTTAACTAATGGAGATTTACTTCCACCATCTGAGAGTGACAGTTCGCAAAAATCCTCACACGATTTAGAGACACAAAACTCTGCACAGAATGTGAAAGAACCTGCTATTAGTGAAAAATCACAAAAGTCTCATCAGAAAAATTCTGACGAAAAAAAGGAAAATGATGGAAGATCTAACGATGAAAATGGAGGTCACGATAATGATAACGGTGCAAGGTCCCAATATACTGACGAAGAGTACCTTGATGATGACATTTTACCCGAAGATGACGGACCAGAATTCGTCGACTGGGAACGAGTTCTAGAGGAAGAATCAGAAAAGTCTGGTCAGCGGAATAAGGTGAAGGAAAGTGAAGGAGATAGACCCGAATTCATCAACCAAGAAAAATTCCCAGATGATGAAGTCAATGGAGTAGAAGATGGCATTGATGAACAGACGGCAAACGATAATGACCTTGATGGAGAAACGTTAAGAACCAACCCGACTTCGAAACCAGCACGTAAGCCAAAAGAGAAGAAAAAAAACTGTCTCGAAGATGCTGGACTGCGCAATATTGTCAAAATACCTTTTCTTTTCAAACAGTTCCAAGCATTTGACACAGTTCCACATCGGGCTGATTGTCGACCGCGACACTGGATATTGTCACAACCAATCAACAAAGGTTTTAGAGTATCACTGACACTAGCATGTAGCAACTGCGGTGTGGAAACCATTGTTGACTCTGAACCTGAAAATGATGATTATCTTGATGTGAATGATTGTGCGGTTCTTGCTATCAATTCTATTGGGCATGCTGGTGCTGCACTAACAGAGATTAGCGCTAATTTTGGATTAAATGGAATGAGTGATGAAATGTATCAAAAATTGACTGTGAAAATCGATCGTCATTATCGGGAATTAGCAGAAGAGCAGATGAAACAAAATAATGAAGAAGAACGTCGCATAGCTGTAGAAAAAAATTCTGTTGTTGGAGGGTATCCAGCTTGTGCTGTTTATGGGGATGGTTCCTGGGGTGTATGAAGTTTTGGTAGTGGAGCACGTTCAGATTGGGGGATGGCGGTTCTCATCGGAGTAGAGACCAAAAAAGTACTCTATACAGGCTACGGACTTAATTATTGCCTTGTTTGTATGCGGGCAAAAAAAACTAACAGGACACCTCCCGTGCATGATTGTCGGATGAATAGATCGCCAGATAGGAGCATTTTGAGTGTAGAGAAAGAGGTCATAATCGATGGATTCATCAATAGTTTAACGTATGATCTGGCATATAATCAATACGTAGGGGATGGTGATAGCAGTGCTTATGATGCTGTATTAACTGCTGATCCATATAATGGACGTGTGCAGATAGAAAGACTCTTCTGTCGCCTTCATATCCAGCGCTGTCGGATCAATGAGATTAGATCAATCATCAAGAAAATCAAAACTGGGAGAGATGAAAATATAAAAGCTCTGAAAAAATACCTTTGGGATAATCTTGGACGTATCTGTAGGAATGTAACTAGTGCTGCGATTCATTGGAGAAAACAATTAATAGAAACTGAAGACAAAATAACAAATCTGAGAAATGATATCTTGAATATTATGAATCATATCCTGGGTGATCATCGTGAATGCAACAGATACTTCTGTAGCAGACAAGCTAAGCTCGGGGAGGAAAATCGAGTCCCTCTGGCAAAGAGTACCAAGAGTGGTGACGAAACAATCTCGAATGCACTCCATTTGCCGATGGAAACATGGGCTGCCCATACTTACGATGTTTTGATTGGGAAAACTACAAATGCAGCAGAGAATTATAATTCGATTCTAGCTAAGTTGATTGGGCATAAAGCAAAAAATGTTCAACTAAGAGGGATGTACTCAGCACGAATCGCTATGGCTACTGTTCAATTCAATACTCAAGCTCTTGCAAGTAGTTTGCATCAAAAATTGCATAAAATTGTTCCATCAACGATCACGTACATGGAGAGACAACGCCAAGGGAAAAATTCATATAATAGAAAATATAAAAAAATCAAGAGAATACGAGAACTACCTTCAGACGAGACGGAATCCATGAGAAAGTCAGGGGATTATGGACGCAATCCTCGAAAACCAGATCTGTCACCTGAAGAGTATGAGATAAATAAGGGAATTCTGAATACAATGCTCAATGATTGGTACGCGAAACCTGAAGAGGTTGAAATCATCACTCGAGGATGTAATAGGGGAATGATACAGCGTAAAAGATTACTTTTCAGTGAATTCTTTGGGCCAGTCTGTCGTATGAGACCATTAACACCTACTGCAATAATGGTACAGAGAATTTTGTATCCAGGTCAGCAGAAAAAGAATCATGAACAGCACGTACAGCGTACCAAAACGCGCTTAAGGCAAGAGATGGGTGGATTGCAAGAATGTGGTGTAATTATCAATTCAGAGACACTTTTTTTGGCCACTCAACCAGATGCCTCAATTGGAGAGGACACTATTTTGATAATTCACTGTCCATATGACATTCGCAAAAGTACTATTGAGGAAGCATTCAAAAAGCCGAAGAATGACATCAATAAAATCTTCACGAAAGTACAAAATTGCACTAATTATGATTTGAACCGAAAGAACGGATGGTACTACAACATTATAGGCAGTTTGAGGATAACCAAAAAAAAATTTTGTATATTCGTAGTTTCAACAGAAAAGGATTCAATACATGTGAAAGTAGAATTCGATGATGAGTTTTGGAAAAGGGAAATGGAAGAAAAACTGACATCTTTTTATGAAAATCACCTACTCCCAGAAATTGTTGACAGTAGAAAGAAACGTCATATGGAATTGAGGGATAATAAGCGCGCAAAACCATTGGAGGAGTAGATCCTACCCAAGAGATACCCTTCAAATGAGAGAGGGAGATCGCGGCTCTTGATTCCCCTTGATACACCTAACGGTCCTGCTGTATATTGTCTCCCAGAGAACCTGACTGATATAAATGATCGGCCACCACCTGTTTCCTTACATCCTGATCGTGTATTGCACGAGCTAGTAATGGAAGATGAGGTCAAAGTATCCGACCCACATGGCTGGTTAGAAGATACTCACATGGATGTTTTTGGGATGATCATGATGAATCTCACGAACAATCTCTACTGCTATCAATCAGTTTCATTACGGGGATCCTTGGAAATGATATGGCCTATTGATCCGTTAAGAAAACATGTGCAAATCTTGAATCGGGGTTTTAATCATTGGGTTTGTGCTTATTATGATACCAAGGACATATTCATCTATGATTCATTGCTTCCTAGCATGGATGACCCATTCGGACCATTCAGAGACGAATACTATGAGTTCCTCAGTCGATTGCTACCAAACTTTAATTTCAAAGAGAGAGGAGTCAAGTTTCCACGCGATGTGCAGCAGCAAGGAAATGGGAGTGATTGTGGATTATTTGCAATTGCTTTTGCTATAAGTTTGATACACAATCAAAAACCCGGAAAAGAGTTGAGGTATGATGAAAGCAAGCTTCGTATGCATCTAGCACAATTATATGAAAACCGTAGTCTCGAACACTTTCCTCTGTCTAAGGAGTGCACCATTACGATTCCCAATCTTGAAGCAGCCTTGCAAAAGGAAAGACAGGAATTGCAAAATCGTACATCACATAATCCGTGAGCTAATAGTGAGCAAAGATAGAGCAACAAAAATAATGAAACCAGATGAAGCGCAGCTGATTATAATCAGTTGCCTGTTGAATTTAAATAATCATAAAGATCTGAATATTATGAAATAATTTTCTGACTGCGTGTTAAGCAAGAAAGATTTTGTTGGTTCTAAAATAACCTGCATGGAAGCTTTAATTATTATCACAATTAATTCATAGCATCTAAAATCGTATGTTACCTAACAAGTGCAGTAAATTACTTTTCCTACGAATGTGAAGTTGCAAAACGAGCTGAAGGCGAGTTTTGTAATCACACGAGTTCGAAAATCTTTACTACATGCATCAGACACCGTTTTTTTATGCACAGACTGCGTAAAGGGCCACTGACCGCATGGCGTGCAGAAAAAGGCAATGCACTCATTTATTGAAATTTTTTTCACCCGCAAAAACGAAAAGCAGTACTTTCAAGTATGTGCGAAGGATAATTGATTCATTGAGTCCATTTTCATTATTTAAAGTCAATCATTTGAAAATATTTCAACAACCATGTATTTTCAGAATTATGTATCCAACATCTATAGCCTTCACAGCTTAGAAATCCTCACTGCTCATGGATGAGCTATTTTCTTCTATTTTTCGCCACAGAATGGTTAGCTAGGATCGACTATGAAACATTATCAGTCGTAGTGCTTTCGTAGGGCAGAATGGTGCATGCATAATAATTGAATCAATAGTCGTTCGCATATAGAGAAAATAGGTAATTTCTGGTATGGTGGTCGCACAATAATCTAATGATGAGGGTAATTTTTCAATCTGCTGATTTATGAGATTGATATAACATCACATAAGCAGCAATTCGTGAAAAAAATATGCTCAATCCGATTTTTAGTTACTTCCAAAATTGAAGATATTGAAGAACACAATATATGTTGATAAAACGGGATGAAATCTCTCCTATACGTTGAAGGAAATAGTAGTTTTTTAACATCGATTACATTGTTAATTGATGAAAATGAACCTTAGTAAAGGAAAAATCACGAAAAATGTAGTATAAATTAAAAATAGAAAGAATTGGAGTTTGCTGTAATCAGAAGCATATTTTCGCGCGACCACCATAAGTAACAAAGAGACAACAACATAAACTTACAAATTCGTCCATGGTTACGATTCTAACTGAGAAAAGTAAGGAGGAACAGGGCTGATAAACACATTGTAGATTAAAAGATCACAGAATAGTGAATATAGACTCATGGAGACGAATATGTAAGTTTATGTTTATATTACCGAAGAGTATGCTGTAACTGATTAACAGTGGCTGGAATAAGTATACCAAAATTTACAAAATAATCCCAATAAAATGAGTATGTTCATGTTAAACACTTGGCAATGATAGAAATTGCAGTGAGTGCGATAAATCGAATAAATAACAATGTTGAAGCTGTTATGAAGCTGTTCATAAAAACTGCAATGTTAACTAATGAACAGCGTTATGCCTCATGTAATAACATTGGGAGGCCAGCCACTTGTGATATCTACAATGTGCCTATCAGTCAAGTCCTCCTTACTTTTTGAAGTTAGGATCGTAATCAGCATAGAACTATTATTTTGTCTTCATCATATCTATATCACTCAGTTCCTCTAGTCTTCATTTTTAACTCATTTCATTTTTTACAGTTATTTGTTATTTTCAAGTAACGTATTACATTCCCCATTTGGATAAGAAATTACTCATAACTAAATTTCTTCATAACACAGGTGGGACGATGATGAGGGGAATAGACATGCAAAGAGAAATTCTGTGAATACCGTATACACTACAAAAGAGCAACAACGAAGTGGAAATGAGTGGAGCTGAGCTACACATGAACCTGGTTACGAGAATCTGACATCTAACAATACATAAAGAATCAAATCCTCATAGTGCAGGATAAACGGTAAGGGATCCATGTATTATGAGTTAATCGTGATTTCGGTGAATATGACATAATTGTTGGAATTATGTTCATAAATATTGTATGTGATTAACAAATGAATAGTGTAACTTTCTTCTTCTGGTAGTGATCGTTCTATAAATATTGATAAATGTATCATTTTCCAGTTGAGGATTGGTCAGTGCCATATCGATTTCGGCTGGATTGCAGTTAGTTGTACAGCACTCAAAGTGGGCCAATGGAAATTCAGTGAAGAAATATTGATAAAGTGCAAGTCTTCATGAAATGAGACAATGATTCGACCGACAAATAAAACTAATAATTTATGTCTAATGTGAAGATACGTTATGAATATTCCTAATGGTAAAATCATCATTCATTTGTTACAGATTCCTCATCTCCTCTCTTCATCAGAGACTTCGTCAAGATGGCAGATATTAGTTTATAGCTCAATTTTTGTTTCTGACGAATTCTTCTAATTATGTACATAAATAAATTTGGGAATATTCGTCTATTCACTTGCACTTTCTTTCATTTACTCGGACATTGACCTTCAAGTATTGAGAGTGATTACTCACTCATTCATTCCTTATCGTTTTTCGTCATTCATATATCGAGAGTCTAAACGCAGGAGATCATATGCGTGACAAAGGGCATTTTCACGACGAAAGGTCGTGAAAATTTATTTGCACATTGTTCAATGCATGTAGATCTAAAAGTGCAGTAGACTTTTGTTCAAATTTTTTCAATTATTAGCTTTTGCTTACGAATGTAAGCATTGTAAACGTCAGATTTTTCGATGTCAAGTTTTTATCTGAGCACGACTCTAAATGATCCAGAACTTCAGAAAATCATAGTTTTGGAACATGTGTGTATGTATGCTGAATGTATTGATATGTATCGTCATTTTCTCTGGAACGGCTAAACTTAGCGCTCGAAAAATTTAACAGTATTTTGCTTCCGAATGGAAGCTTTGTGTTCGCAATTTTTTTCGAAATGCCAATTTTCATTGGAAACGACTCAAAATGATGCAAAACGTCGAGAAATCATAATGAGAAAAAAAGTAGATATGTATGTATGTGTGTCGGTATGTACGACTTTACAACTCTCTATTACTCGAGAACGGTGAGAGATAAAAATCTGAAATTTCGGCAAAATATCAGTTTTGATGAAGTGTAAGTCCCATAAAAATTTCAGCAAGATCGGTTCAATGGTTTTTGAGATATATCAATTTTTGAAAAATCGTATGTTTCAAAATTTCTCAATTTGCGTGAGATGAATTCGATTCAAAATCTTGCTCAAGATTAGCAACCATAATATCTAACTTTCAGCGAATTTTCATGAATTCAATCCCATTATTCTATTAGTTATTAATTTTTTTGCGCTTTTTTTCAAAAACTCGGTTTTACGACCATAGGTCAATGAATAATTGACTTAATGACTTCAAATTTTACCTGTATATGTAGTTTCTGATGAAGATGGTTGGGATTGCATCTGAGGCATATCGGCTGAACGGTTTTCGAGATATTTTGAATTGAAGTTTTTTCGAAAATAGGCTGTATCTTCTAAACTAGTCACCCGATTCCATCGGGACGGAGCTCAAAAGATTCGTCTTGATGAGCTGAACAAATCCTCAATTTATTGAATTTTTAGATGAAGTTCTCCGCTTATTACATTGAAAAATGTAGTTTTTCCTCAATATTTCCAAAAAAAAATCACAAAATGCCATTTTTTTCGATTTTTTTGAATGGACACCGCTATTTTTCATTTGGTTTTCTGAAAAAACACATTTTTCGCTTTCAAATAAGCCCCTACTCACCGTCGTAGGACAACCAAAAACTCTATCCAAAAGGGAACATTCGAAGTGAAAAAGTGATTTTTCATGTAAGGTTTAGTATAATTTGGAAATAAATGAATTTAATAAATCCCAATCAATTTATCTGATAGTCTAATGCATTATAACACGAAAAGGAAGAAAGATAATAGAGAAAATTCGGAGAGGACCATTCGGAAGCATTCTGCTGATTCATTAGCAGAAATTGAAAGGAAGAAATAGCGATTTGGAGGATAACGTCGAAGGAATATTTTTTCTCTGTGTGCAAAGTCTTGTCAGCGGAATTTCAGCGGGATCGGTTGAATAGTTTCCAAGGAAATTAGAATTTGCAAAGAAGGATTTTTTTTATTTTCTCGTAAAAAATTACTTCATAGCCTCCAGTTTAGTCTATGAGTTCCATCTAATTAGAACTCATATTTTTTTTAAGGCGTATTTTTAAAAAATTACTTGGTTTATTTACACCAGCTTGTACTCAAAAAATTTGCTATAATAAAAGGGATGAATTCTCTGGATTCCCAATTCATTGGTCAAGTATTTTTTCTTGTTATGAGGAAAAATAACTTCTCTAGGAAAAATCAGAATGTTCAATTTTTCTCCATTTTTTCCTAAGAACACATATAGTTTTCAGTTTATTGACGCGTTTCATCGATCGTCTACACGTTTCGACATGCATTGGGTTTGACTCCATATCTTCGTTCATTTATCCACGCATTTGTTGAGAAATATAGAAGTTTCACAATATTCCTCGCTGTCTTTCCCATAAATACTGTGGTTTCGATAAAAAAAGATTTTTTAAAAATTGGGGCCCTCGGAAAGCACTGACCGGCCCTGATTTTCTACTATTCTATACAGTCTGCAATGTTACCGACGGTTCAAATTTTGACCTAGAGCTTCTCAGATAACCGCATTATCTGGTGGCGCATGAGTCGATATTTTGTAACTAGAACATAGCACCGGGCCTTAAGTAAGAACCAGCAAAAAATTGACTATTAGATAAAGAGTTAACACAGATAAAACACATAATAGCAATGACTAAACAAATCTTGGAGTTATTAGATAATTAGAATGAAAAAAAAGAACATTAATGAAAACCCAACATAATGAAATGGATATGTTACACGATAAAGAAAGAGAAGAAAATCATGAACGAAGAATTGAACAGAAACATTGTGGAATCGAGTAAGAATCATCTTAGCAATGAACCAATCTTTAATAAATTCAGCACTAGGCCTGTAATTCGAAATAATACATTATTAACAAAGAAGATTCGCATTATTCGTAGTAATAAAAGCAATATGGAAGTAAATTATGAAGCTTACAATTCCGGAATTTTTAAAGAACACAATGATTTTCATCAAGTGGAGAAGATCAATAACTCCATCAATTTTCATACAAAAATTCGCGAACCTTCTCTTATCCCATTTGTAATTAATCCTGAAATCCCGCACAATTCAAATTTGTCAACAATCTCTGAATTTAGCATTCCGGAGGTACCTGTTCAAGGTCTTTATCAATCAAGAATTCCCTCAAAGAAAATTAATTTCAATATTAATCATCTCGAATCACGCGATCCATCACCTCGGCAATATCTTAATAAGAGAATCAAGCACATTCTTCCAGACAATAACATATTTTCCGAACAAAGTAAGAAAAACTATAAAGATCTTGATGAAGAGAATAGAACAGCTGAAGGCCTTGAAAAAAATTATGTTCATGAATCGAAAGCTGATGGATTGAGGACCGTACTAGTGATTACCAGCATTGTCACCATCGATAAGAAAATTCGCATCATTCGGAACAGTGAAAATGGAAATTGCACAGCCAAATATGCTACTGTCATTCCCAAAAGACGTTTGCTCAAGCAAGACCGTACTCACAATCTTGAATACGCTCATACCTCTAAAATAACTATTGCAAATTCGAATCATGATTACGTAGAAATTTCTACGAATTTAAACAGGAATGCTGCTCTTGCATCATCTACACAATGTCTTTCCCATAAGTTTCACGTGAAAAATTATGAGCAAAAAGGAATCTCAGGAACAGTGATCAAAACGATTAATGAGAAAAAGCCAAATTCTAATCAATCATCAATGCAATATCACAAAGTTTCACATCAGCAAGACAACATTCTGAATAGAACCAGTCCTTATGTGAGTTCATCTTTACACTCTCCATTAGTTGATCATAATTACTGCCGTAGAAAATCTTCAGTCATTAAACATTGTGATCATACGTATAGTCATAGACCAATTCTCATCTCTGAAAATCACGTCACTGGTTCACTGCAACAGAATGTTCAAAGAAATCAGGTAAAAGAGCATTATCTCGGGTCCTTAAATATATCATGTAAGCATTGTGGGGCAAAACATTTTCGCTCAGAAAAAGTATCAGGTAAAGGAAACTCCTTCAATGATTGTTGTAATCATGGCAAAATCACATTAAGTTCTTTACCAGATCCACCATCAATTTTAAAACAACTTTTCACCGGGACACATGAAATGTCTAATCATTTTTTTGAACGTATACGTTGGTATATGATGTATGGTTTAGAGTTCGGTGGCCGAAAGGGCATATTGAGTATAAACTATGAATGATGAAGATCGAATTCGAGCTGCGATGGATAAACAAACAGAGTTAACAGATTATTTTGCTCTGAATGTACGTGATCCAGAGGCAAGACAATTTACATACGCAGAGATTCCGTCACACTATGTATTTGAGAAAACAAAAGCTCAACAAAATCAAAATTTTTCAAAAATTTTTTTTGACAAGGTCAAAAATCTACATATGCCTTCAGAACCCGTCGTGCTTCTTTTAAAACACTAGGTCGTATGCATGCAGTCAGTCCAACACAAATAGAATTATTCCATCTCAGATTACTATTATTATTTGTAAAAGGAGCTACAAGCTTTGAAGATTTACGAACCGTGAATGGAATCCTATGTGATAATTTCGTTAGTGCTTGTCTAGCATTAGGCTTGATTGAAGATGATAATGAATGGAAAAATGCTATGCGTGAGGCTGAAATCTGGATGATGCCTCGACAATGTTTCGACAGAGTTTCTAGAAACATTGAATCCTCCAAACTTTCCTCCTCATGAACTACGGTTGAGAATTAATGCGATTGTTATGTTAATCAGAAACCTGTCTGTTAATGAAGGTTTATGCAATGGAACAAGACTTCGAATATTGGAATTATCAAATCATTTATTGAAATGCGAGATTCTCACAGGCGATAAAAGTGGACAAATAGTTTTGATAGATCGAATAACTCTATATTGTGATGATAAATATCCCTTCACATTCGCACGTTGGCATTTCCCAGTCAGATTAGCTTTTGCCATGAGAATCAACAAAGCGCAAGGACAAACTTTCAACAGAATTGGAATAGACCTCGGGCGAGATGTTTTTAATCATGGTCAATTATATGTGGCGTTATCTCGAGTTCGTTCATGGAATTCACTTCAAGTATATTTAGGATAACGTGAACGGAATATGATGAAAAATTACGTGTTTACAGAATTATTCACTTGAAGCAATAACTGAGAGAATTAATTTTTGAATAATGTTTTTTAAAGCACGATGATTTGATTCAAAGTTAAAATATGATCGGACAATAAACAAAAATTGAAAGTAAGTTTCCAGTCAGTAATAAGAACTAGAATAATCGTTGGCAATTAATTGGAAAGAATTAAAAATCATAGTCATTGTTGTAACCAATGCATCGATTAGATAATCACTATTAGTTATAATTCAATTTAACTATGATTTTAAGTTATCCGAACGGAGATTGAGAGTTGATAACCTCAACTCCTAGAATCCATTCATTCAGATCAATGACTCGCGTCATTGATCAATTTCAATCTCATTTATAGTTCACTATATAATCTGTTCCATCTGTTAAAATAATTAAAAATTGTATTTTTTTCGTGTTCTGTCGAAAATTTAAATACAACATAATAATAAGTACAAAATGCATTTATGTTGTAACGCCATATTTGCGTTACAATTGTGTTATTTTTTTTTAGACCGGTATCGCGATGAAAATTAGTTTTTTTAATTATTATCCACCAAAACGGAGAGTCCGAGAAACGAGAAACGATAATTATTTTTTTTGTTAATGATTTATTTGATTTCTTTCCGCCTTGAAATTCCCGCGCTTACCGGAGTTTTTCTTCATGCCGGAAGGAGGCGCCTGCGGACGGATGAGAATCACAGAGAGCTGCTCCAGGAAGTTATCGACGCAGAAATTGGAAATCGATGGGAGGAGTTTTCCGTTGGACTCTCTATTCTGATTGGCGGAAAAATTGAGGAAATCAAGGACGTCTGGAAAATCATCATTAATTCGATAATAATTAATTATGATAAAAATTAATTGAGAGATCATCATGGAAATTTTTAACGGAATTTTTGACGTAAAATTATAAGATTTATTCTTTTATCATTTATTTAATTACCGGAATGAAAGCAAAACAATACCGGCGATAAAAGAAATCTTGAACGTCATTGGATGATTAATTATGAGAAGAGCCACCTGTGGTCTAATTTTCGACGCACGCCGGCGTCTTCCCTCACTTTCCGTTTTGGTGGCAATTTATACAGACGTGTTTTTCTTTCGCTGTGCAAAAATTTTATCGTTGCAATTCAGCAATTAATAACGTTGCAATATATCAATTATTAACGTTGCAACTAATATAATTGAGAGAATTCTTTTAACGAGGATTTTGGAGGTTTACCGGGGCAAGAAGGAGAGCTGGAATTTTGAGGCTAAACACAACACTTCGGTAAGCGTGTGTTTTATTCTCGGCAAAGTGTTAGACATTTTTTTTTCTTTCACGTTGCGTTAGCGTCTCACGCCGCCGGTAACCGCCATTATGGATTTTCCATGACGTGTTAGATTTTTTTAAATTTAAAATTGAAATTGTCGTTTCTCGTCATTTTTTTTAATTTTAATTTCGGAAAATTATTGTCAGGAAAAATTAATTAAAATTTGTGATTTAATTATTTTTTTTATTTTATTAAAGTGTCGGCATTAAATTTTCAGCGATAAGAATATTTTTTTTTATGTGACGATAATTTTGGTTATTATTATTATTATTAGTTTTTTTATTCATTCCATAACGGCGATTGTTTCGTCTAATTTTATTTTATTTTTTATTAAATCAAGTTATCGCTGGAAAATTATAAAGGCGCATTTTCAAAGGACGCCGATCGTCCATGCGGCTATAGAGCCTTAAGGTACTTGTCGCAATTTGAATTAATCAGAATTAATTCAAATTGAGTTTCTTAAAATTCTTTGACTATTTTCTTATAACGACAATTTAATTGTGTAGTTAATTAGTGTTTTGTCGTGTTCGGGAAATTTGTCGAGACTTTTGAATTAGTTCTGATTATCATTATTTTTTTGTTTTCGATAAATAAAATTATATAGAGTCTTGAATGACTGATTTATGTTATTTTCCGATATTAAAAACAATTATAATTTTGTTTCAAAAAATTTAAATTCAGTATCTAAATATTTATTTTTTTTATTATTCCGGTAATATTTTCTTTTCATTTTTCAAAGCGCATAGTAAAAGAAAGATATCGCTCTAAATTAAAATTATAGAAAGCAAAGTTGAATTTTATTTTATTTAGAAATCTGTATTCCTTTTCCGATAAATTTGCAGGTGAGTTTTGAACCCAGTCGCCTCCGCGGTGAAAAGGATTTTGAAATCCTTTTGTTGCTGACTAGTCGGATATTCACCTGGGGATATTTTTGGTTTGTTTTGATTTTTGGACGAATGGTCGTCCTGGCGCCCAACAATTAACGTTGTTTGATTTCATTGATTTTTTTTTGATATTTTAATTTATTTGAGTTTCACGAAATTATTTAATTTTCCGTGGATTAAAAATACGTGACAATGTATATATTTTCCATCCTACCCAAAGAATTTAATCAGTACGAGATGAGATATTTTCATCAATACAATTTAAACATTTTCAAATTACAAATCGGTTTGTCATGTTGGCATTTGTGATCAACGGAGCCGCCGAAGGCGGCGACGGCACTATCGTAGCTGAAAAGGAGAGAATGCGTGAAAGAAAGGATAAAGTTGGGAAAGGATATTCAAAAAGCGTTAGAAAGGCCATGGGGAAAAGTGGACATTGTATTGGAACTGTGGGAAATAGAGCTTTGTTAATGATTTCATTGAAGAGCTCAAGAAGTTTTAGGTGGACAACAAGTGTTAGAAGTGATTTTTCTGAATTTGTAGAGAATTTCATTTTTCGGGCCTTATCTAGAGATAAAAGCCATTAAATTTTCAAGGAAATCATTTCTTGGGAGGTTTTATTAGTCGTAGCGATTTGAATTTGATCTGAAATGAAAGCTGAGATCATTTCCTATCGATTTTTCTGGTTTTTAATTCAAAAATATTGATTTCTCGAATAGTTATGGAAATTTTTGTAAAAATTGAATCTCTGTTTTTTGCCCTATAACCATCTGAAAAGTAGATACTTTTGGATTCAAAACCGCATAAATTAATGGGAAGGGATCTCACCTTTCATTTAAAATCAAACTCAGGTCACTACGATCAATGGAGCCGGATTCTCAAAAAACTGAATTATCTCCAAAATCGAAAAGCTTTTATCCCAAAAATTTAGGAGATACTGAAGCGTCATCCGCCAATCTTGAAATGAGTTTGTGTATGTGCTATGAATAATCTTGGGAGTCCAGATTGAGAAGAAATTCAATAAAGTGCGATGCATCAGGTCATTTTCATTTGTATGAATTGACAAAATCGAAATTATTTCAGTCAACAAAACATCTGTTCTTCGTAAATATCACGTAGTTCATTGTTGCATCAGGCAACTAGCGCGCTACCTGCGTGTAGCATCATTCTGTTGCGGCCGGCTTGGTTCACAGAAGAAATTCACGAGGTGAAAGAGAATCAAGATTTAATTGCAGCGAGAAGGTTAGTCATTATAGAAAATCCTCTAATTAAATAAATAAAGTGATCTAATATTATTCAATATCATTTTTGGAATGAGTGTTGGTCCGTGTACTAGAATGCTTATTTTGGAAGGATGTAACCTCGCTTAACCATCGATTGAATATCCGGGGATCGATTTTATAGATGATGTAAATTTTATTTATATTCAATAACAAAAAAAAATCTAATTGATCATCTAAAGCACTTAATGCTATGTTATGATAAATTTGAATTGGTTTCGATCGGTGCATTGAAATGTTGTTTGCAAACAACGTAACCTCGTTATATCATCAATCGAATATTGGCGGATGGATGTAATGAATAGCTTAGCAAAAAAATGTGGAATATTCGAGTCAATCATTCTAATTATAAATTCTATCTTTCCTTTCACTAGCTGAAGAGTCATAATAGGAGGATACATTTTCGAATCGGTTCTATTCGTGGACGACCCGAGTGATAAGCTTGTCATCGAAATTGTTCCGGACTCTTGGATTTTCTGGGATCCTGGAAGAAAACCGCTCATGTGCTGGTACATGTCAGGAGAATTGAAATGATGCCATGAAATGATGCTCAAAAATGAAAGAGCAGCCAACGTCGTATTTGTAATTCATATTTTCATATTCCTATTAACCGTTGAGTGATATCTTCCAAAGTGAACGAATACGATAAATCATTATCATTAATAAAAATTCATGTGAATGAATGTATAACGAGGCTGCCCTCCCCAATCCCCATGGATACCCGATCAGGTAGTTGTAGGGTGCGGTTGTCATGTCCCGATAAGGTGCCACTGACGGGTTCATCACAGGGCAACTGCGTGACGATCATGGTGATGTCCTCATGAGGTATGCCCTATGATATCCCTATAGGTACGTGGGACAAACCTCATGAGGACCTTATAATGTCTTTACTAAATTTTCTACTCGGGATTTTGCCCCAGTATCCCCCATTTACTCAAAAATACCTATTTTATTCGTTTCTTCCAATTTTTTAAATTACATTTTAACCAATTTTTCGTTCTTGAGTTAAATATTATTGGAAAGATAATGAGGAAATTTCAGGCGAGGAATGATGGCCAAAATTAATTTTTTTCGAATTTATTTGAGAATTCTATTTTTTTCGGATTTCTTGTCGACTGATAACTAAGTTTTGTTGAAAATGGAAAAGGGAAAAAACTGAAATTTTTATATTTTTGGAAAACGATAATTTTTGAAAAAGTGGCGGTTTTTAGAAGAAATCGGTAAAAATTTGAAAAGAAGCAAAAATATGTCTGTATTGGTGATGAATTTTCTGGGATTCATTCTACGAGCCGCCGCTTTTTAAAAAATATCAAGATTTCTTCACCGCTGAAAGATGCTTAAAAACGTTCAAATTCTCAAAAAAATTACGTCTGGTACTCGTGTTTTGCCTAAAATTTCCTCAGTTTTCCAATGAAATCATCAGAAAAACTCTGTCTTTCATTGCAATGTCCATTATGCCCCACTTTCAGCTATTGACTCAAAATATCGATTTTTTACGAAATTTATAAAATTAATTTTCAACTATTTCTTTTTAGAGGTAAATATCATTGGAAAGATGAGAAAATGCGGGGCGGGGAATGAATGCTAAAATCCATTTCTCAAATTTTTTTTAGACTTAAATTTTTGGGGGGATTTCTTGGGATAAAAACTACTTTTTCTCGAAAATAGCAATGCAAAAAAAATCGAATATTTATGTTTTTGGAGAATGATATTTTTTAAGAGAGTGGCGGTTCGTAAGAAAAAACTGACAAAAAATTGAGAAGATGCTAAAATATGTCTGCATTGTTGGTGAATTTCTCCAGATTTCTGAAAGAATATAAAAATATTCATTTACCCCTAAAAAATGCTCAGAAAAATTCAAATTCTCAAAAAATGGGAAGAGATTATGTCCGGCACTTGTTTTCCGCCTAAAATTCCTTCAGCTTTCCAATGGAATTCTTGGAAAAACTCTATCTTCTTACGTATAAGAATTGACTCGAGATGATTTATTCCGAGAAAAATCCCCAAAATATAATTCACTCCCGATTAATTCCTATTTACGTTAAAGTTTCTCTACTTTTTGGAATATCAATCGACTTCCGGGGCTAGAGAGTCAGAAAATTTCGTTACTCACCGTGTTACTCTTTTCCAGGTCACGTTGATTCTCTTCTCGTAATCCTCAAGTAGTATAGTCACTGCACGATGTTTATTCTTTAATGTTTTCTTAATTAATCCGAATTCTTTTGTTCACTTTTATGTCACTGTAACTATTTGCCTTGATTTTACCTTCACTATAAATAACGAATATGAATTCACAAAAATGATCACACTTTAATTTAAAATTTCACCTTCGACTCTATCATGAGATGCTGACGAATTGACATATTTATATAGACGATTTGATTTTATTCTAATCAGGGAAAACGAGTTTCATATATTTTATTCTATTTGGGTTAAAAGGAGAGAGTGATCAACCGCACCGTTATCTGCGGTGTTGATCGGGTTTTTATCGAATGGTCAACCGCACCGTTATCTGCGGTGTTGACCAGGTAATATTTGAGGCCGAATAGGTTGAGGGAGGAAAGAGTAGTCAACCGCACCGTTATCTGCGGTGTTGACCAGGTTTTTATTGAATAGTCAACCGCACCGTTATCTGCGGTGTTGACCAGGTAATATTTAGGGCCGAATAGGTTGAGTGAGGATAGAGTAGTCAACCGCACCGTTATCTGCGGTGTTGACCAGGTTTTTATAGAATAGTCAACCGCACCGTTATCTGCGGTGTTGACCAGGTAATAATCTTAGGTTGGAATAGTTTAATTTAGGAATGAGTAGTCAACCGCACCGTTAACTGCGGTGTCGACCAGGTTAAATTTTTAAGGCTCTGAAAAGGAGAAAATAATTGATTAATTAAAAGAAACTCGGTTTCCGTAAAATAACTTTAAATTTATTCAATTAATTAATTCAAAACTAGTAGCGCGAGGCTTCGTCAGATCTCAGAATGAAGAGGCAAAATTATTCGTTTCGGTTTAATGCGGTTGCGAGAGAACGATTCACTTGATAATTGAAATCGAAATAAATTAAAGTTGATTCGAAAGTAAAAACTCTAATAATAAAAAAATTCTAAGTTGTGATTCAATAAAAATATTCTAAGTCCCGATTGACAGAAAAATTCTAAGTTCCGATTGAGTAAAAAGATTCTAAGTGTTGATTGTGTAAAAATATTCTAAGTCCCGATTCACTAAAAATTTTCTAAGTGTCGATCGAACGAAAATATTCTAAGTCCCGATTCACTGAAAATATTCTAAGTCCAAACTGAGTAAAATTATTCTAAGTCCCGAGTGAGTCACCGCGACCGCGTCCGGAGGAGGAGGTCTTTACCAGTTGAAGTTGAGCGATGAACTGACTGAACGAGCCTCGCGCATCTAGGTACATGGACAATTTGGCGGCTTGAGCCGGTAGGGTGGGAGTACAATAAGTGGGGATGCGCTGTGAGTTTCTGGCGCAACTAGGTGGCTGGTGGTGACTGAGCTGGTGGGGAGCGCCTTTCTTCTACCCTTGTGCTGTAGCCTGTCCATGCGCTGAGGCTTATATATATGTATCTTATGATATAGTAGTTTTACAATAAAGATTATTACATTAAAAATACAATATTGTTGTTTTCTTATATATAACCTTATTTTAGACATATTAATATATTGTTTTTTATGATTTTAAACATTTCTCAAGTTGATTTTTCACTCATCGGAAATGGCTTCCTTTTTGTATCCTGATGTGTACCTTATAAACAAATTTTGTCAAATCCACTTAGAAGTGGGATAAATTGACGATTTTCTATATTTGAGATTATTTTTGGCTAAATGAACGAATTTTAGTATAAAAAGTTTTTTATCATTTTTTTATAAACATATGATTGTTAATAACTTTGGTAATTAACAATATCGGGAATCGTTCTATAATGCATTTGAAAGGCCGTCGAATTTAGTGATTTTTAGCGTTGGATTCATTTTTCTAACTTTTATAGTTTCGGAGTTATTTCTATTTAAAGTTGGATGACCTTGAAGGTGCTAATTGTTAATAATTTATGAAATAATTGCTTTAAAAATATGAACTCAATTGCGTCTGGAAGAGACTATTTTTATGTATTTCTCAAACTTGGTTCCATCTTCCCAAGTTAATAACTTTTGTTGTTATTCAATTGTTAATTAGAGCCTGAAAATTGTTTTACATAAATTTTGGTTTTGCTTTGATTTTCTTCCATGAACTTTTAGTATGAATTATTTAAGGATTTTACAAATGAAATTCGTTTCTTAATATTGATTATCCTAAAAGTTATTGATTTTTGAATTTTGCCATGTGTTTAGTATATCTATATATATGTGAATAAATTGAATATTGAATAACTTTGTTGCTATTGGTGTTTTCATTTCCATTTCTGGAGGTTATATTCTTCTGATGTGATTATCTTTGTATTCTATAGGTTTTGATAATTCTCTAATGATTTTTCATATAAATTGTTTATAACAAATTATTATAAATATTAACTTTTGTCAAACTTTCTTAGCGTATCGTGTAGCTTGTATTTTTTCATTAATCTTAGTGCTAATTTGGTTCCTTAATCATCATAATTTTGGAAGATATGAATTGTTGAAAGTTCAGAAATAATAAGTTTGAATGTATGTGTGTATATATGTTATAAAATTTATATCTCGGTTAATTATTAATATTAAGAGTTGATTTTCAGTATTCGTCAATATATAATGGTGAATTACATTTCGAGTCCAGTTTTATATTTTTACAATTAAATTTTGATAAATTGTTTATAACAAATTATGTTGCAAATTGATTTTTCAATTGTTTTTCTTCTGGAATCGATAGTCATAATTATTTAACGAATTTTAGCATCAGAATTGTTTCTTAATTACAATATTCAAAAGAGTTATGATTTTTCAAAAGTTTGACATGGAGTTATGGGGGTCACTAGTGGGGGAAGTTTTGTCCGCAGCATGTGACTGCGCGCACCTACTCAGTGAAAGTCGCTGAAGGCCGGCGCGGTCAATACTTTTTCGTTGGCCTTTAAATATGAATATCTTTGTTTCTATTGACAGGAATTTGTTGCAAATTGGTATTTAAACATTTCTGATGATATTTTACCTGTTTATGACAATTTTGTCCGTTTTCTTTAATTTGTTAATGGACTTTCTGAATGGACTTTTCAGATTTTTCAATGAATTTTGATGGTTTTCTTTCTGATTTTGTTGACTTTTAACTTTTAGTATACTTTCGTGTATTATTGACCTCTTTTAAGGTGAATTGGTCCAAATATGGGAATTGTGACCATTTTCAACTGAATTATTAGTTATTTTTGATTATTATTGGAAACTACGTATGATCACGCAGATCAATACGTAACAATCTTGCATTACAATGTCCATTCTGCCCCACTTCCGCCTATTGACTTGAAAAGATGCTTCTTTTTACAATTTTTTTCGATTAGACTGAAATGCTATCGGAGTGATGAGGAAATCGGAGGCGGGAAATGAGTGCCAAAATTGTTTTTTTTAAATTTTTTTCCAGAATTCTATTATTTTTGAGCATTTTTTGAGATAAAAACTACTTTTTCTTGAAAATCGAAAGGCGAAGAAAATGGAAATTCTTATGTTTTTGGAAAATTATATTTTTTAAAAACGCGATGGTTTACCGGAAAAATGTGAAAAAATTTGAAAATATTTCAAAATATGTCTGCATTGTTGGTGAATTTTTACAGATTTTTTCTACAAGCCACCGCTTTAAAAAAAAATATCAAGATATTTTTTTACCTTCGAAAAATGCCTGAAAAAATTTTAATTTCCGAAAAAATGAAAGAAATTACGTTTGGCACTAGTCTTCTGCTTAAAATTCCCTCAGTTTTTCAATGGAATTGTCAGAAAAACTCTATCTCCCAGTACAATGTCCATTTTGCCCTAGTTTTCCCTATTTATTCATGAATAAAAAATTTTTACCAATTTTTTTTTGTAGAGTAAAATATGTAACGAGGTTTCTCGTTACGGCTATCGTATCGGCTTATGCCACCTTCGGGTGAAGCTATTCAAGTGTAGAGCTCGAAGAGACTCACACATGAACAGCTAGAAAATACTACCGCGGTGCCATCTGCGTAAGATGACACCTTAAAGTTATCGGAAGCTAACTGACACGTCAGTGGGTTTTATATGCGGCTGAGGATAAGGCAGAAGCCCAGCTGAAATGCTGGCGCTCCACTAGAGATGTCGGAGTTATCTCTGGGCCTGGCAGTGGTGTGAGAGGAAGAATCACGCAGGCGCACGGAGAGACCTCTAGACGAGGAGAAGCAGCCTCAGCCGATATAAAAAGACCCAACGACACGGTGTTCAGTTAGTCTGCCTTGGGCGGCAGACTCGAGAGGATCGGGAGACGTCCCTGGATCCTCTACCGCTCACTTCGGTGAGAGTTATCGTTGGTTGCCCGTAGCGTGGCTACGTGGCGTTTCTCGTGTGGATGGAGGCGTCCGGTATTCTCTGGGTGACGATAGACCAGAGGAATACTGCGGATGGGCTCATCCAGAGGCTATCGCGGAATACCCCAATTCCGACTTGTTCTCGCTAGAGGGACTGTGACTAGACCCACGCCCCTCTACCATAACCAGCACACTGGGTTACCGGGAATGGATTGCCCATGCCATCCATTGGGGTTAGTAATTCCCCGAGTAATTACTGCCGAAGGTTCAGCAGGTTATCCCGAAACCGCCCTAAGAGGTTAAGCGTGGTGAGCCCAGGGAAAACCAGCACACAGTGAGTTTTGTTTATTCCTCCGGTAAAGAATAAACTGGCGCCCAAGCTATCGAACCGTGTGTGTGGAAAGGGATGGCCGGAAGTGTGACGGGATTGGACGAAAACCCGTTACAAAATGGCGCCCAACGTGTGTAGTACGACTACAGTAAGGCTAGCGAGAAAACCCAGTTTTCAAGAGTGAAATAATTACTGTGTGACGTAATTTATTCAAAGATCTCGTGATTGAGTCCATTTTGCCATGGCTCAATCAATAATATCGTGATTGAGTCCATCTTGCCATGGCTCAATCAATAATACCGTGATTGAGTCCATATTACCATGACTCAATCAATAATACCGTGATTGAGTCCATATTACCATGACTCAATCAATAATACCGGGATTGAGTCCATAATACCGTGGGTAAGTCCATGATACCATGGTTCAGTCCATGATACCATGGTTCAGTCCATGATACCGTGGTTCAGTCCATGATACCGTGGATCAGTCCATAATACCATGGGTCAGTCCATAATACCATGGTTCGGTCCATAATACCGTAGTTCAGTCCATAATACCGTGAGTGAATCAATGATACCAAGGTTGTGTCAATGATACCTCAATTGAGTCAGAATTAACGAAAATGAGAATTTTCGAAATTCAAACTGACTCAAAAGTTCGCGCGTGACTAAACTAATCCACCAAGGGGCAGCACGTCACGGGCCTACTACAGCTATCGCAATTATCGACAACTGGAAGGTAATTGGGTTATGGAAAAACCCGAGAGATGTCTCCTGATGTACTAAAATCAATCAAAATCATCAGGAGAGATTTTCCTTGAATAAATTAAAGGACAAGGGAATACCGATAGGCGTCGCATTTTTTCTGCAAGTGGTGTATTGTATTTGAGGTGTTAAATTCTAAAATTTTTTCAGATTTAGCACGTTCAGAATAGCAATTATACCAAAGCAATTCAGAATGAACGTAACTATCGCTAACGATGACTGCAACAATAATGTTCAGTCAATATCGAAGGAGAGGGAAACCTCTCCACAATTACCGAATGGTAGTGTCCCTGATATTGGGGAATGTCCAAATATGGACATGCCTTCAATCTCGGACCTATTACCAGATCTGAACCTTGCCGAGGCAACAGAAGATCTGGAGAAATTACTGGAGGAAACCCATGTGGGGGAACCAGTAATTTCAGGCTCTCGCAACGAAGCGACAGTCACAAAGGAGAGCTTAGATGCACTCCTAGAGACTGTCCTTCGTGACCCTCGTTTACTGAGGCGTTTTTACGCCAAAGTAAAGGAGAGGGAAGCTCTGGGGATGGATTTGCAGACTTCAACTGCACCACCAGGTGGCGCAGTTGAAATGCAAAAACCCCCCTTTGCTCCGACTAAACAAGTCGGATTGAACTCGCAGGAGTCATTGGGACAGCCAGTGACATCTGCCGGGGCAATCACGGCTATGGAGGTGGAAACAACACCTCAGTCGGTAGCAAAGGAGAAGGAGACTCCCCTTCCCCCGAAGAGACCTAAAAAGTCTCGGAAGGCGAGGAAGGGTGCTACCGTAGCCACTCCAGCCTTGTGCTGGAACTGCCGTAAGGCAGGGCATCGGTTTACCGACTGCCCGAAGCCTCGAGGCACTTTCTGCAGAGGGTGCGGACGAGAGGGGAAGACCCTCAAGACCTGCCCGGCTTGTAGAGAGGGCTGGAAGGCTAGAGGACCGTACATGGCGGCCATTGGTACGAATGTGCCACGACATGTACGGGTGCCTAGAGGGCGCCCCGGACCTCCGAAGGGAGAACCGAGGGAGACGATGCCGAAACATCGTCGTCCCAAGGGGAAACCGACGGGAGAAGGGGCAAGGTCTATCGCAGCAGCGAAAGCGGCGGTGAAAGCCAAAGCAGACGCAGCTAATGCAGCGGCGGAGAGACTACTCAAAGCCAAAACTGCGAAGATAGACGCGGCACCACCGTCGACGTCGAAGGGGTAATGGCAACCCCTGAGGGCTATCGGAGGCTCTCGTGGCTTTAGAGCCAAAAACACCCCTTCCCCTTCCCTTTTTCCTTTTTCCCCTCCCCAAGACGCCCCAAAAGGATGCGTGGCGTGGTAACGCAGTCCGAATACAGATTCACATCTGTAAGGGCTAGGGATGGCGTATAGAACGCCATCTATTAGTACAGAAATGTACTAAGAGGCTATCGAACAGAGGTTTAGCGCCATCTGTGAGTATGAAAAGGTACTAAAACGGTTATCGACGCTATCGACAGCAAAAACTCCCGTACAGTCGTCAGAAAGAGGGCGCTGTACAAGAAAAGTGGGAGAAAGACCTCCCCACCCGAAAAATTTCCCCCTCCATGGGAAAAATGGGTATATAAGGAGGAACAGTCGGCTCTCGGATTCAGACTGGTCTGATCAACCATTCTGCTATCGAATCCTTTTCCTTGAGAAATCGAGAGAAATGACTAACGACAGCGATACGCTGACCCCAGGTACCCAGCCTAATGGTGCAGTACCCCCGGGGACACTACCGACCGGTGAGATACAACCGGATCCCGTGCAAGCCACCTCACTAGAGGAGCTAGCGGCTATCGTAAAAGCAATGCAAGAGCAAATTGCAGCGCTAATACCGCAAAGACGGACGCAAGTCCGCAGGGCCGGAGGAACTAACCTTAGGGTAGAAGTTACTCCGCCAACCCCAGAGCAGCTAACGCAACAATTAGATGCGGCAGCTTCTCAGAGAGGGATATCGCCACCGCCATCTTTGGCAGAGGGGTACGCCACTCCAAGACTACTCGGTCGAGGGGGCCTCCCAGTCACAGCTCATGTTGCGCACGACCACTTGAAAAGGTGGGGGATATCGTTTAACGGGAAACGAGAGGAAGACGTCGAAGAATTCATTTCTTCACTAGACGACGCACTCGTTTCGCTATCGATACGTGAGGTAGATCTCTTACATATCCTTAGGGGTCTGTTGAAGGGTTCGGCACTCACATGGTACCGTGGCATGACGTTCTTTAATTGGACTGAAGCCAAAGAAGCGTTCCGAAGACAATTCGGAGGCCTAGACTATCAGGTCCGTCTCAGAGATGAGATGTACAGGCGAACGCAGGGCCAGCAGGAATCTGTGGCCGAGTATATGCGTAGTGTGCGCGGTTATTTCATGAAAATAACGCCACCTTTGGACGAAGAGGCCAAAGTATACACTGCATATACAAACATGCTACCGAAATATCGAGCGGGAATCGATATTGACCGCAGGCTAACGATTGAGGATCTCGAGCGGAAGGCGTTACGTAATGAATGGAATTACGAATGCGCCCGAAACTACCGACCCCCTCCACCAGCAGAAACTGCTGTATGTCCAAGTTTGGCGTACAAGGAGCCTAAGAGTTTCGTCAAGAAATTCCCAAGGCACCAAATCAGAGCAGTGGAAGTGGAAAGTGAAGAGGAGGAGGAAGAGCTATCGGAAGAGGAGGAAGAGATTGACGACCTATTGGAAGTCATGAGACCTCCCAAATATCGAAAAAATGGACGTCAGTCCAATACCGCTAGAGGGAAGGCTTCAGCGCCCTCTGGACGTTCCTGCTACAATTGTGGCGAGGAAGGGCATACTTGGAGGAGTTGCAAGAAACCACCAAGAGAGCCAAGATATCGTCGTGACGAAAAGGAGAAGTCGAGACCGCAAGGTGAACAGACGAATCCAAAAAACGGCCAAACGGGCTCGTAGGAGTCACTCAGTTGACCACGAAGCCCGATGCGTCGGATATCGTACGAAAAGCGAACCACGAAGATCCAATAGGAGAAGTGGACCTCGCTAGAGGGAGCAGCATGTCAGACAGCTCCCTATTTCCTGAGAAGCTCAACGAAAAAGTTGTGGTGGAGGAAACTACCGAGTCTGGTAACAGGCAGACATATGAGGATATCGTTCAAAATCCAGCAATGGAAATTGATACCGGGAGTGACATACTCGTCTGTGCAGCTAACGCTTCACGACCAGTAGCATTCTACGCCACCCTTACTATAAAGGGAAAGCAAATTAGAGCGTTGGTTGACTCAGGAGCAACACGCACGTTTGCTGGCGAGGCAGGAATTGAAACTCTTTCCTCTTTAGGGATAAGTTTCAAAAGAATTCCGCCTAGAAGGGTTCTCGTAGCCAATGGCCAATTGACAATAGTCAAAGAGGCTTCTGACTTACCGATCGGCTTGGGAGGCCGGGTAACCAAAGTGGAAACACTATGGATGCCAACGCTAACGGAAGACTTCGTCCTCGGGCTCGATTTCCTGAGAGCAGCACGGATGGTGATAGATTTCTACGGTGAAACGTGGTACTATTGCGATAATCCGGAGGAAAAGTTCGTCTTCACACCGGTAGAGACCGCAAATAACATTAGTGTTTGCAATGGTCTCAGAGTACCGCAAAACGAGGAAGCGGTTCGACTCGACGCTTTCCTCAAAGAGGTTTTACCGCCGGTTTCAAAGAAACCTGGGATATCGAAACTGCCGCCGATGAAAATCGATGTGCAAAATAACGACCCAATCAGGCAAAGGCCACACAGGCAAGCGGAGATTATGCGCAAAGCCATGTGGAAAGAGGTTGATGAAATGCTGGTTAACGGCATCATCGAACCATCCAATAGTGATTGGGCAAGCCCTGTCGTTATGATCAGAAAACCGAATGGGAAAATTCGGTTCTGTGTCGACATGAGGCGGGTTAACGAGGCAACCAAAAAGGATGCCTATCCATTACCGAATATGGCAGCGACACTCGATGAGTTACGACAAGCCTGTTACTTGTCCACTATCGATTTGAGTCAAGCCTATTGGCAAATACCGCTAACCGAAGAGTCTAAGGAAGTGACTGCGTTCATTGTCCCAGGACGAGGGTTATTCCAATTTAAGGTAATACCCTACGGGCTAACGAATGCGCCAGCAGTTTTCCAAAGAGCCATGGACAAACTGCTTGGACCAGAATTCTATCCACATGTGTTTGTGTACTTGGACGATATAATAATCGTCTCCAAGACATTCGAAGAACACTTAATGTGGGTAAGAAAGGTTATCGACAAACTCTCAGGAGCTGGATTAATGATTAATCCAGAGAAGAGTAAATTCTGCCGACAGGAGGTAAAATACCTCGGGCTTATCGTGGACAGTCAGGGACTCAGAGTAGATCCAGACAAAGTCCAACCTGTTCTCGAATTCCCAGTACCAACGAATTTGAAACAAATTCGACGCTTTTTGGGTATGGCATCGTGGTACAGACGATTCATACCGCAATTTGCGAGTATTGCGGAACCGTTAACGAAGTTAACGAAGAAAAATCAACCATGGACATGGGGTGAAAACGAACAAAAAGCGTTTGAAACCCTAAAGAAACACTTAACAAGTGCGCCAACACTTGCTTGTCCTGATTTTTCAGTACCGTTTACGCTGCAGACTGATGCAAGTAACGTTGGGATAGGAGCAGTCCTCACCCAAGTTATCGATGATCAGGAGAGGGTAATAGCATATGCTAGCCGCTCACTGACGGATCCCGAAAAGAAGTACACAGTGACAGAGCAGGAATGTCTAGCCATGGTTTGGGCAGTAAAGAAATTCCGGTGTTACTTAGAGGGGTACTCCTTTACAGTGATCACAGATCACAGCAGCCTCCGTTGGCTTCATAACTTGAAGGACCCAACAGGAAGGTTAGCGAGATGGGCTCTCGGATTGATGGAATACGATTTTAAAATCGTACATCGGAAAGGTGCATTGCATCATGTGCCGGACGCTCTTTCGAGAATACCGGAAGATGCGGACATTAAGCTATCGCCATGCACAGACACCAATGATAAATGGTATCTGGATCGCATGAAGGATATAGAGAGGGTACCGGAGAAATTCCCAACGTGGCAAATCGTCGATGGACTACTGTACCATCATCGACGAACAGATTTGGCTGACGTAGAATTTCATGATCTCGACGCGTGGAAACTAGTTCTCCCGCGTGAATCTCGTAGGCAAGCCATTGAGGAATGCCATAGGTTACCGCAGGCGGGTCATCAAGGCATTGACCGCACCTACCGACGCCTGACAGTGAAATACCACTGGCCAGGGATGCTCAAAGACGTAATTTCATACGTCAGCACATGTGACGAATGTCAAAAGTGCAAAGTCGAGCAAAAGGCTCCCGTAGGCTTAATGGGCAGAAGAGTGGTGGAACAACCATGGACCGTGATATCCGCAGATATCATGGGATCACTCACTCCCAGTAAGCAAAGGTTCTCGTACATACTTGTCATACAAGATATGTATACGAAATGGATAGAGGTCTGTCCACTTCGTAAAGCTAACGGTGCCAACATTAGGAAGGCTATCGAAGATCTCGTGATCAATCGGTGGGGAACACCGAAAGTGTTACTCACGGATAACGGCACAGAGTTTGTCAATAAAGACATTAAATCTCTCGTGCAACTAACGGGCATGTCACAGACGACAACGCCACCGTATCACCCTCAGGCAAACCCAACTGAGCGGGTAAATCGCACACTAAAGGCGATGATACGGGCATATATCGAGGCTGACCATCGAGAGTGGGATATACACCTGGGCGCATTTCGTTTTGCGTACAACACGGCGTACCACAACTCGTTGCAAGCAACACCAGCTTTCGCTAATTTCGGCCGAGAGCCGGAATCGGCAATCTCAGTCCGTAGAAAGCTGGAAGGGGATATCGAAATCATTCAACAGCCTACAGCTCAGTGGCTAGAAAGAATGAAAAGGCTGGATACTTTGCGAAAAGTATTCAAACACGCTCTCGCAGAGGCTCACGACACTCAGTCTCAACCGTATAATCTACGGAGACGAGACAGAGAGTATGTGGAAGGCGATCTAGTGTTATCTAGAAATCGCGAGCTATCGAACGCAGGCAAAAACAGATCAGCCGCGTTAAACAAGCCATTCGTAGGGCCCTACACAGTCACGAAGAAGCTATCGAAGACTGTCTACGAATTGGCGGATCTCGCAGGGAACAGTAAGGGAAAGATGTCCATACAGGACCTCAAACCGTACAAACCCGACCTATCGCTTGGCCCAATCGAAGAGTCTGATGACTAATCGGATTCGGGTCGAATCCTTTCTCCACGGAGGGAGGTATGTAACGAGGTTTCTCGTTACGGCTATCGTATCGGCTTATGCCACCTTCGGGTGAAGCTATTCAAGTGTAGAGCTCGAAGAGACTCACACATGAACAGCTAGAAAATACTACCGCGGTGCCATCTGCGTAAGATGACACCTTAAAGTTATCGGAAGCTAACTGACACGTCAGTGGGTTTTATATGCGGCTGAGGATAAGGCAGAAGCCCAGCTGAAATGCTGGCGCTCCACTAGAGATGTCGGAGTTATCTCTGGGCCTGGCAGTGGTGTGAGAGGAAGAATCACGCAGGCGCACGGAGAGACCTCTAGACGAGGAGAAGCAGCCTCAGCCGATATAAAAAGACCCAACGACACGGTGTTCAGTTAGTCTGCCTTGGGCGGCAGACTCGAGAGGATCGGGAGACGTCCCTGGATCCTCTACCGCTCACTTCGGTGAGAGTTATCGTTGGTTGCCCGTAGCGTGGCTACGTGGCGTTTCTCGTGTGGATGGAGGCGTCCGGTATTCTCTGGGTGACGATAGACCAGAGGAATACTGCGGATGGGCTCATCCAGAGGCTATCGCGGAATACCCCAATTCCGACTTGTTCTCGCTAGAGGGACTGTGACTAGACCCACGCCCCTCTACCATAACCAGCACACTGGGTTACCGGGAATGGATTGCCCATGCCATCCATTGGGGTTAGTAATTCCCCGAGTAATTACTGCCGAAGGTTCAGCAGGTTATCCCGAAACCGCCCTAAGAGGTTAAGCGTGGTGAGCCCAGGGAAAACCAGCACACAGTGAGTTTTGTTTATTCCTCCGGTAAAGAATAAACTGGCGCCCAAGCTATCGAACCGTGTGTGTGGAAAGGGATGGCCGGAAGTGTGACGGGATTGGACGAAAACCCGTTACAAATATCATTGGAAAGATGAGGAAATTTCAAGCGAAGAACAAGTGCCAGAGGTAATTTCTTTGAATTTTTTGAGAATTTGAATGTTTTGGAGCATTTTTGAAGGGTAAAAAAATATTTTGATGTTTTTGTAAAAAGCGGTGGCTTGTAGAAAAAAAAATCGAAAAATTCACCAATAATGCAGACATATTTGAGCATCTTTTCAAACTTTTCCAATATGTCTGACAAACTGCCGCTCTTTAAAAACATATCATGTTCCCCAAATCTAGAAATTTCATTTTTTTTCCTGTTCTATTTTTAACGAAGAGTATTTTTTACCCCACGAAAAATCCTGAAAAAATAGAATTCTCAGAAAGTTCCGAAAAAATTGATTTTGGCGTTAATTCCCCGTTTGAAATTTCCTCATCTCTCCAATGATATTTTATTGCACAAAAAAAAATTGGTAGAAAAAAATTCATTTATGAATCAATAGGGGAAGGTGGGGTAAAATGGACATTGTAATTGGAGATAGAGTTTCTTTTGATGATTCCATTGCAAATTTGAGGGAATTGTAGGCGCAAAACAAGTATCAGACGTAATTTTTTAGAATTTTTTGGAATTTGAATTTCTTAGGCATTTCTGAGGGGTAAAATTTCTTTTTGAAATTGTTTCAATAAGCGACAGCTTGTATAAAAAATCTGGGAGAATTCACTAACAATGCAGACATATTTTAGCATGTTTTCCAATTTTTTCACATTTTCCCGGCAAATCACTGCGTTTTGAAAAAAAAATCAATTTCCAAAAATATCAAAATTTCAATTTTTCGCCCTCTGATTTTCAAGAAAAAATAGTTTTTTCCTAAAAAAAAATGCCCACGAAATAATAATCTCGAAAAAAAATCGGAAAAATGAATTTTGGCGATCATGCCCCGCCTAAAATTCCCTCAACTTTCCAATGAGATTCTACTCGAAAAATAAAAATTGGTAAAAAAAATGGGTATTCCTGAGTCAATAGGGGAAAGTGGGGCAGAATGAATATTGTCATGTGAGATAGAGTTTTTCTGATTATGCCATTGGAAAGCTGAGGAAATTTTAGGCTTAAAACTAGTGCCAGACTTAATTTCTTTCATATTTTTGGAAATCAAAAATTTTTGGACATTTTGCAAGGTTGAAAAAATATTTGGATATTTTTTGAAAAAATGGTAGCTTGTCGGTAAAATCAGAAAAAAAATCACCAACAACGCAGACATATTTTAGCATCTTTTCCAGATTTTTTCAGATTTCTTCCACAACTTGCCGCTTTTTCAAAAACTATCATTTTCCAAAAACATAAATATTTTATTTTTCACAAATAAATTTTCTTTTCTTTTACCAATTTTTTTGTAGTGTGACATCAGTCTGTTCTTTATTCTGGAAGAATATTCCAGAATCTTACACAAGAAGATGTCGTAAATTTGGGAGACTCCGGGAGAGTATCTTTTGACATTTTCCCATGGTTTCCTTAAAATATCGGGTTTGTTTAAATTTCGATAAATACTGGAGATACTGTGCAGCATGCACAAGTGTCCCAGTACTTAAAATTATTTTCGGGGGAAAAGATAAATTTTCATGGCTACCATTTGTAGCCTAGAGACGAAGTGTTCTTTGTTTTTTTTCACATAGGAAAACGCGGAAGGGCCGCGTCGTAAAATTGAGGAGACAAGTCCCAGAGCGTCCGTTGATGTATTTCAACGGCGCCACTCGTGCTGTTTCTCTCGTTTTCACGACTGGGTCAGCTGGCCCTTGAGTGCACCTGGGAGAGACGCGTTGCGCTTCAAGAAACAGAAACGCAACTTTTACGACCTCCCAGGGTCCTCGGTAAAAGAGCGGGAGAGAGAGAAAATAAAAATAAATTCTTTTCTTAAAAAATATTTTTTTTTTAAACAAATAGAAGTTTGTCTCATATACGAGACTAAATAAATTCAAATTAAAAAGGAAAAAGAAAAATTTAAAAAAAAGAAGATAAAATATAAAATATAGAAAAAATGAATTTAAAAAAAAACTGAAAAGGAATAAGAAAATTTTTAAATGAAAGAAGAGAAATAAAATTAAAATTAAGAATAAGACGCAAATAGAAAATAGATATATTTTCAAAAATAATAAAAATAAAAAACAACAAAAAAAAGGTAGAAACAAAATGAGAAATGAAAATCCTAAAATTGAGGGAGGGGCAATGTGGAGGGAAAGCTTGGACATTCCCAAAAATACCATTGGTGTGCGAGAGGGAAAATCTCTCCCACACACCAACGTAAAATTAGGAACCCTATGTGGAGGGGTTGTGCGGCCCTGAAGCATTGGGTCTAGTGAGGAAAGGGAGGGGAAGCAAGGTCAAGACCTCTCTGCCATTGGCCATGACTTTCCCTACCCTTGGAAAATTTTGGCGAAACACTGAAACCGAGGTTTCTTTCGAAAAGAAGGAAACTTCGGGAGTTAGTTGTGGAGTCTCCGCAAAAAGACTAAAGTTTAAAAAAGACCTTGAGCCAACTCGTTAAATGCACTGAAATTCCTTAAAATTGACCCAAATTTTTGCTCCAAATTTTTCCCCAAATTACTCCCGATTAATTTCCCTTTATTTAAACTGGGCGCCAGTCATTTTTCGAAACTTTAAGAGCTTGGGGGAAAACGACAAGTCCCCAAGTTTTATTATAAATCAACGAAAACACAAAACCCCAAAAAGACTCTAATTTTACCCGCTTTTTTGTATGAACCTCTCAATTCATCCCGAGGGGGAGAGGGGACGATACCCTCTATTTGGGTATGCGTGACGACAAAAAACTATACACAAAACTCTTGACAAATTTTAACTCCAATAAGATGAATTCGATATATTCAGAGAAAACAATTCATGTACTTTTGAATTGAAAAAAAACATGAAATATTTAAAGAAACTTTTCGTGACTAATTTTATAATCATTTCACACTAATTGTTAATTCAAAATTTAACTCAGAATGACCAACGATAAATCCAACATTAGCCGGGTGACCTCACCCGGAACAGACGCTAACTCGACATTTTCTTTACTCTAAATCTTTTAGTCCAAATTCTTTACTCTCAACTCAAAATATTAATTGTACGGGGACTCGCGCACCTTACATTATTTGTGCTGTCTTTCCTCCGTGTTGACCCCTCTTTATTTTTCTTTACTCCAATTTTCTTTACGTAATTCTCTACAATTTTCTGTGATGTCCTTATGTTGGGGGTTTGAATTTGTTCAAATAACTTTAATTATTAAATTTTATTTCCCAGTAATTCATAAAAATAACCCCGAACACATTTGGATAACGTAAACTAAATGCGACTCAGTCCCCGTTGTTACCCTAATCTTGCGATTAATAGGATGGAATGGGGAAGATATTGAGAGGATTTCTGTGGATAATTGTTAAAAGCTGAATTTTAGTTGAAATGGTCTTAGTAGACCTATATTTTATAGAAAAAGTTGAAATGCATAGAAAATAATATTAAATTTGCCGACTTACGTTGTTCTACCGGTAACTATGGAAACTTATCCCTGTTTTACCCGGTGGGTCGGTATTACAGTTCCCTCTGGGCCTCATTTCTGTTTTACCCAACGGGTCGGTAATACAGTTCCTTCTGGGCCTTACTTCTGTTTTACCCAATGGGTCGATAATACAGTACCCTCCGGGCCTTACTTCTGTTTTACCCAATGGATCGGTAATACAGCTACCTCTGGGCCTTACTGCTTTACCAGATGAGTCGGTATTATCGATCCCCCCCCCCCCTCTAATGGGTCTTATCCTATTTTGTTGGTTGAACGATCGTTTTGGAAACGGAGTATTTGTGCTTTTTAACAGAATTCACTTTGAAAATTGTTCACTCGTAAGTTTTTAGAACTCGCTTAGAAAATTAATTATTTATAATTATCAACGGAAATCACTTTAAAAATTAGTTATTTGATATTCACTTCGAAAAATTTATTAATTGTACCTCTTAACTGAATTTATTCTGCAGAGTAGTTACTTGCAATGTTTGACAATGTTCACTCTGAAAATTAATTATTCGTAGTTCTTAACTGAATTTATTTTGAGAATTAGTCAATTGTAATTTTTGACAATATTCACTTTATTTTTTTGAGTTATTTAATTTCCGGATATTTAACGAAATTCACTTTTTAAATTTTAGAATTATTTGATTTTCAGAATTTTAACGAAATTCAAAATTTTCCATTTTTAGAATTATTTGATTTACAGAACTCTAACGAAATTCAAATTTCTATGTTTTTAGAATTACTTAATTTCCAGAACTTGGGTTCTGTTCCGGGCTAAATAACTGTCAACACGCTTTTATCTGTCCCTCAAATTTTTTTGATCTTAATTATTATTTCCGGTCTAAATTTCTGCTCAAAACGTACATCAAACTTGACACAAGTGACTTGCGCATCTTTTTACCAATTAAAAACAACTTTCCTGCCGCTAATTGTGAAAATATTGCCAATTTCCCGAGTGAGTCAAGCTCAGATTACTTTTGGAGGTTATTCAAGATTCATGGAAAAAGAGCCAAGAAACGAAATTGAAGGCACAGACATTACCCCTCGGTCGACAACACAGTGCTCTACTTCTGAATCAGCTGTTCTTAGCTCAGAGGAGCCTATAGGCAGCAGTACTCCAATTGTAAAAGATTCCTGTTCAATTTTATCAGATGCTTCAGCGGCCTCAACAGATACGAGCTCTCTTTTCGCCTCCTTGTCGTCCTCGCAAATTCTCAAGACAAGTTTAAAAAGATCCGGCAGACCCACTACTGCTCTTGCTCTAGGTCGTAACAGAAGCCTCTCCGATGGCAACATAAAAGAAATCTTCAAACGGAAAAGAGAAATTGAAGAGTTTGAAGATTCATACGGTGAATCATACCCTGGAGAACAAACTGAAGTAAAAAAAATCAACCGCTGCTTAACATACTTGGACCAGAGTCATTCAGCTGTCAACCAATCTACAATTATGTTTCCCTCAGGCACCCAATCAGCACCCCCTCCTGCACTAGTGCAGTCGGGATCTAGTGGGTTTGAAACGGTCATGAAGGAACTCAGGCTAATCCAGGAACAGATGAAACAACACCAAGTCTCTTTAGAACAAAAGATCGAAAATTTTCAAACAACCAACAACAAAGAGTTTGAGAAGCTGAGATTAGAAATCCACGAGAACACTGCCAATACCTCCACTCGTCTTAACTCTTTGAGAGACGATATGACCCTGAAATACGAAACCCTGTCTAAGCAAATCAACTCTGAAAGTAAAAAAAGTGCCGAGCTCAAGACTTATGTGACAAACAAAATCCAGGAACTGACAAGCAATGAATCGTCTCTGAAGAACCCTCACCAGGAGCAACTAAATAAACTAGAGTTCAAATTGGAGATGCGGGAGCGCGAACTGAGGAAATGCAATGTTATCATCAAGGGCTATGCACTAATGACTCAAAACATCAAAACTGAAATTCAGTCATTCTTGGAATCCAGATTCAATCTACCAAATGTGGTCGTAGAAGCCAGGGAGATCGGTCGTGGTCCAAGAAAAGCACTAGTTGTCAAACTTATCAACTACGAGGCAAGACAAGAAATCATGAAATTAAAAAATTGTCTTCAAGGCACCGAGATATTTATTGAACCCGATCTAACTAAATCTGAGCAAGAAATTTATTCTAGAATTAGAGCGTCTGCCAAGACATACAGGGAAAAGGGCAAAAATGTCAAGGTTGGTTTCAGCAAAATTCAAGTCGATGGTAAATGGCTCTTCTGGAATAAATCAAAGAATTGTCTAGAGGAGCGGTTGCCACGCAACCGGAGCAAATCACCAACAACAAGCTCCCAGCAATCATCTCAAAAAAACTAGCTACGTGTAAGGTCTTGTTCTGGAACTGTCAAGGTATCGGCAACGCTTCAAATCATCCAGACCTACAAAATATTGAAGTGTGTTGTTTTACAGAGACATGGTGCTGCACAGAAGAGAGTTGTTCTCCGCCCTATCTTCTCAATTCTTACCACAACAGCTGGAGTTTGGCAACCAAGACTTTCACAAGGGGCCGAGGGAGTGGCGGACTCCTGACCTCAATAAATCCGAAATACACCACAAGTGACCTTCATATATCGAAATGGTGGACCTTTACGAGAATTTCCCTGGGTGGTTGGCACGCGGTTATTGGCTCCTTCTACACCAATCAGACGGATAACTTCGAACTTATATTATCCAATCTGCAACCTGTGCTAGACGACATTATGGACAGGTTTCCCGACGACATCCTAATCCTTGGAGGTGATTTTAATGCCCACGTCGGCGATTTGGACTCAGCCGTGAGAGAAACAATTGATTTCTCAACCCTTCAATTGAAGAGAGAAGTCAGAGACACTGAAATCAGACCTCGTGGCTCTCTTCTTATGGAATTTATGGACGACAATGGATTTGTTCTTATTAATGGCCGTTCACCTAGTGATACTCCAGTAAATTACACTAGAAGAGGAAACGAAGGATGGTCGACAATCGATTTAGTCTGGATAATTTCTTCGAAGCTCGAGCTAATTAAAGACCTTTTGGTAGAAGAGGATAATGCTGGCTCTGATCATTTTCCGGTGAGGCTAGAGCTATACACCTACGAAGTTTTGAACACACGTGCTAGTGGCTTCGAGGAACCTCTCAAATTTCTCAAATGGAAGAGCCAGCTCGCTAATCCTTTTTCAGCGCATCTCTGCTCGTCAAGTAGGATTTTCATCAATTTCGAGTCCTCTTCTGTCGATCGTCTAGCATCTAACTTAACCGATGCTATTTCCGAAGCCGCGACTGACTCAGGAATGACTATAACCAAGTATAAACACCAACGTCTGCATAAACCTTGGTTTGATACTTGCTGCAGAGTCCTAAGAACAAAGGTCATCGCCGCACTGCGCTCTTTTAGAAACAATAAACAAGACAATACCAAGAAACAAGTCTACCTTGACCTCGATCATCAGTATACCACTCTAAAAAATAGTAAGAAGAACGAATACTACAAGTTAATAACTAAGAAATTTACCAATTTAAATAACCCTAGACAATTCTGAGCTACCGTGAGATCCTGCAAGCCTCGTTTGACACAGAAAGAAGATCTACCACCATCAGTCTGGTCGTCATTTCTCAAGCAAGTCTATCCACCACGAGAAGCGTCCGACTTCACTTTCTACGGCCCCGGCGGTTCTCTGACTGACAGCTTGATAACTCTGGAGGAGCTTCATACCTGTATTCTGAAAGCTAAAACGGGTAAAGCATCAGTTTTCGATCAAATAACAAACGAGTTCTATAAAGCACTACCAGTGGAATGGATGCAATACCTTCTGGGATTATTAAATAAAATCCTTGTAAATGAAGAGCTCCCAAAGGAATGGTCCTGATCAATGCTCTTCATGCTACACAAGAAGGGCTCCCCGAGTGACCCCTTCAATTATCACGGCATTGCTCTAATAGACTCATGTACTAAAATCCTCACTCAAATCCTGAAAGATCGCTTGTCTAAATGGGTGAATACAAATAGGATAATTCCGGAGGAACAAGCAGGCTTCATGGAGGGCAAAGGTACAGCAGATAACATCTTTACTCTGCAATCAGCTATCCATCTTCGACTCAGGCAAAAAGGTGGCAAAGTATATGCCATCTTCGTGGACTTTAAAAGGGCCTTTGATTCGGTACCCCATAGAAAACTTTGGCTCTTCCTTCATGAATTAGGTGTCTCCCCAAAACTCCTTCGCATTTTGTTATCATTTTACAATCATTCTACATTGCAGGTCAGAACAAACTCTGGATTTTCTGACCCAGTTGACGTGAGCGGAGGAGTCCTCCAAGGAGAAATTCTCAGTCCCCTGCTATTTATCCTCTACTTAGCAGACATTGTCACCTTCTTCAGAGACAGAGACGTCCGAGGTCTGGATCTGGATAGTCTCAATGACTTACTCCTTCTACTCTACGCCGATGACTTGGTAATTCTGGCTCATTCCCCGAGCGATTTAATGAAGAAGGTGAGAATCCTGGAGGATTACTGCTTCCTGAAAGGTCTCACGGTCAACAGTCAAAAAACCAAAATAATGGTTTTTCGAAACGGGGGCCGTGTTGCTGAAAAAATTCGCAATATAAAATTCAAAGGAGAAAAAATTGAGGTTGTTGAGCGTTACGAATATCTTGGAATCATTTTCTCCAGCTCCGGACTTGGTCGACTCGCTTGCAGAGAAGCCACCAGAAAAGCAAACATCGCCAGTGGTATTGTTCTCTCAATACTTGCTCAGACAAAAGAAGACTCCTGGAACAGCACCATCAAGCTGCACAACAGTCTTGCTTCATCTGTTCTTCTGTACAGCTCGTTCCTTTTTGGCCTGCGATACACCAAAGACATGGAGAAGGTTCAACTGATGTTCGTCAAGAAACTGTTTCAACTGCCCAAATCAACCCCCAGTTACATGATCCGCATGGAACTGGGTCTATCTAGTGTGACCTCTTCAATCGTCAAACTCGCCCTCAACTGGATAATTAAAATTCTACGTATGGACGAGAATCGTCTACCTCGAATCTGTTTTCAACGTCTTCTGCAACTCAAAGACTCTCCAACAAGCTCCCCCAGCTTTAACTGGGTACAGCAACTCCACTCTTTATGTCATGGCCTCATTAACCAGGATCTATGGCACACGAACGACTGGAGGATCTGGAGCATCGAAAAATATCGAATTCTTGCCAGCTTAGAGAGGATCTCCGCCGAAAATGACCGCTCAAAATACGCCAGGTCATTGTCTCCCCAATTCGCCATAATCAGGAACTCGACTGACAACTTCCACTCGTTCTACCTTCCAAGGTGTCCAATCCACTTGGCTAGGGTAAGAATGCAAGTAGGATTATCCACGTTACACTCGAAGCGTTTAATTATTGGAAAGGAACTCTTCACACTTGACGCAACTAAAATCTGTCCCAGGTGCTCCTTGGGAGCATTGGAAACTTTTGAACACCTGCTACTTGATTGTCCCACTTACAACTGCCTACGAGCACACTACGTCCTACCCTGGTTTCAACCAGGCCTTACACAATCTCAGAATCTGCTAGCAATGATGAACTCTAACGAATTGGGCTGTCTGAAGGATTTTTATATGTTTTTTATATGCTTGTCCAAATCACGTTCATTTATAACCCATTAATGTTAAATATTTAAATCTCTTCTGTAAACAATTCCAATCAAAAAATCTAATTAATGAATTGATCCTGTTTTGTATGCAGAACTCTCGCATTTTTGAATATTATATTCGTATATGCTAAATAAATAAATAAATAAATAAATAAATCATTTCCAGAACTTCGACAAAATTTAATTTTTAGTTTAACTTTTCTTTTCTTCTTCTTTTTTTTCTTGCACTTTTCACGGGAACTTCACAACTGACAACCGAAGCTTCCTTCATTTCGAAAGAAAGCTGGGTTTCAGTTTTTCCCCAAAATTCCCCAAGGGTAGGGAAAGTCATGGCCAATGGCAGCCAGTCCTTGACCTTGCTTCTCCTCCCTGTCCTGTCGGACCCAATGCTTCGGGGCCGCACCACTCCTCCACATGGGTTTCCTAATTTTACGTTGGTGTGTGGGAGGGATTTTTCCTCTCGCGCACCAATGGCATTGCTTCGAAAATGCCCAAATTTTTCCTCCACATTGCCCCTCCTTATTTTTATCGTATTATTTTTTTTAAATAAAATTGTATTATTATTTAAAATATATTTTTCCTATTTTTTATTTCCATTTTCTTTTATTTATTATTTCTAATATTTTGTATTGCATATATTTTTATTATTTTTTATTTTCATTTCCTTTTATTTATTATTTCAAATATTTTGTATTTTATATATTTTTGATTATTTTTTCTATTTTTATTTTTTTTCTTATTTTATTATTTTCTTTATTTTTGTAATTTATATTTCCCTATTATTTTCTATTTTAATTTTCTCTCTCTCTCTTTTCCCGAGGGCCCTGGGAGACCATAAAAGATGCGTTTCTGTTTTTTGGAAACGCAACGCGTCTCTGCCACGCACTCGAGGGCCAGCTGACCCAGTCATAAAACCGAGAGAGACAACATGAGTGGCGCCGTTGAAATGCATCACGGACGCTCTGGGACTTGTCTCCCCAGTTTTATGACCCGGCCTTTCCGCGTTTTCTATGTTAAAAAAAAAATTCGTCCCTAGACTACAAATGGTAGCCATGAAATTTTATCGTTTTTCCCCGAAAAAACAATTTTAAGTACTGGGACACTTGTGCATGCTGCACAGTATCTCCAGTATTTATCAGAAACTAAATAAAACTGAAAAAAATTTTAAGGAAACCATGGGAAAATGTCAAAAGACACTCTCCCAGAGTTTCCCAAATTTATGACATCCTCTTGTTCAAAATTCTGGAATATTCTTCCAGAATAAAAAACAGACGGATGTCACATTTCTTTACGTTTCCCTACACGATGTGATCGCCACGGTGTCCCGGGAGAAGAAGAACGAGTCTTCTCTCCCACGAGTTGGCGTTGGGTTATCTCGGCTGTTTCCGCTCAATTTCGGTGGAGCTGAGGCCCAACCCAACCAATTATTCCGCAAGTCCCCCACTACTTTACCCTAACGTTACTGAGTTTACCCGAATTCGGTACGAATTCTTACTTTCCAATAATTTTGTATAACACACGAAAATAATCATAATAATTACAACATGACAATATTTTTCCCGACAATTAAACGGAAAAGTTCTGTCTTTGAATTCACTTGAGTCTTTTCTTTTCACACACATAACTTTAGTCTTTTCTTTCATTGACTCCAATGTTGATCCTAGTGATCTCCAGTTTCCCTCGCTGTTGGCCAACATTCCCTCTAGTTGGCTGATACTGGACCAAACGAGTGGATGCTGTTTTCGTCCCAGTTCTCCCTAATTGGCCTTGATATCCGATGAATAATCTCTGGGACTGGGGAAACTAGTCTCCAGTCCTACCTCTTGACTTCTTCTCCATTTTTCCGGAGTAATTTCAAACAAAAATAATTAGTGAGGTCACAAAGTATGTTGACCTCACTCTGGACATTTGCTGTCCTGACCCAAAATGAGCCCTATCCTCACCGGCTACCGCGAATCGTGACCAAAACCGTGATTTTTATCCAAATAATTAATTATTCTTTTTTTTAATGATTCTGTGACGGTAAAAACCGTCACAGAGATGTTAAGAAGTTAGTTCAAGTTTTGTAAAAAAAAAAAGGTTAAAAAGTTTAAATTCTACCTAAAAATTTTCAAATAAATAACTCCTCGAGTTTTCTAAAATTAAAAACGAAATTCACTTTAAAAGAGAGAAAAATTCAAATAAATAGCTTTTCAAGTTTGAAAAAAAGTAAAAATCAAAATTGTAACGAGATTTCTCGTTACGACTATCGTATCGGCTTATGTCACCTTCGGGTGAAGCTATTCAAGTGTAGAGCTCGAGGAGACTCACACATGAACAGCTAGAAAATACTACCGCGGTGTCATCTGCGTAAGATGACACCTTAAAGTTATCGGAAACTAACTGACACGTCAGTGGGTTTTATATGCAGCTGAGGATAAGACAGAAGCCCAGCTGAAATGCTGGCGCTCAACTAGAGATGTCGGAGTTATCTCCAGGCCTGGCAGTGGTGTGAGAGGAAGGATCACGCAGGCGCACGGAGAGACCTCTAGACGAGGAGAAGCAGCCTCAGCCGATATAAATAGACCCAACGACACGGTGCTCAGTTAGTCTGCCTTGGGCGGCAGACTCGAGAGGATCGGGAGACGTCCCTGGATCCTCTACCGCTCACTTCGGTGAGAGTTATCGTTGGCTGCCCACAGCTTGGCTACGTGGCGTTTCTCGTGTGGATGGAGACGTCCAGTATTCTCTGGGTGACGATAGAGCAGAGGAATACTGCGGACGGGCTCATCCAGAGGCTATCGCGGAATACCCCAATTCCGACTTGTTCTCGCTAGAGGAACTGTGACTAGATCCACGCCCCTCCACCATAACCAGCACACTGGGTTACCGGAAATGGACTGCCCATGCCATCCATTGGGGTTAGTAATTCCCCGAGTAATTACTGTCGAAGGCTCAGCAGGTTAGCCCGAAACCGCCCTAAGTGGTTAAGCGTGGTAAGCCCAGGGAAAACCAGCACACAGTGAGTTTTGTTTATTCCTCCGGTAAAGAATAAACTGGCGCCCATGCTATCGAACCGTGTATGTGGAAAGGGATGGCCGGAAGTGTACCGGGATTGGACGAATACCCGTTACAAAATTCAATGAAAGATTCCAAATACTCAATTTTCCAAGTTTTTTAAAAATTTAAAATCAAATTTTATTGACGAAAATGTCAAATAAAGAGTTTAAAATTGAATTTCAGTGGAAAAACTTCAAATAATTAATTTTCCAAGTTTCTAAAAAGTTTAAAATTAAATTTCAGTGGAAAATTTCAAATAAATAAATCTTCGAGTTTCTAAAAAGGTTTACAATTAAATTTCGTTGAAAATTTCAAATGAATAATTTTTGTCGAGTTTACTGAAAAGTTTAAAGTTGAAGTTCATTGAAAAAAATTTCAAATAAATAAATTTTCGAGTCTCTAAAAAGATTTAAAATTAAATTTCATTGAAAAATTTCAAATAATTAATTTTTCAAGTTTCTAAAAAGTTCAAAATCAGATTTCGTTGGAAAAACGGCTGAATCGCACACCGACACATTTTCACATCTTCACGTGCGAGTTCTGCACATAAGAATATGCACATAATTCTATTACACACGCGTGTGCACATTTTTCAATTACGTATTTTCGAATCACACAAATAAATTTTCGTTCTACACATTATATTCCACAACGTATTTCATTTACACGTGAATGAATTATACATTTACTATACACTAATTCTGAGCCCACCGTTAGGTTTTTACACATTCACCAATAACACATTAATGAATGACACATGAAGTTCATCGCTTCCTCGAATTACACAGCTCTTTCTATACACGCGTTAAGAACACTGTGTTGAATTGTTCTACACATGTGTTAAATTGTTCTACATACGTGTAAATTAGAGGGTGGGAATTTTGAATTCCTGTTTTAGAAATGTATTTTGTATTAAATACAAATTAAATCAAATGACAATTTTGTCATTCGGTGTTACTGAAAATCAGTCAGAGGGCTCCAATTGATGGAATCGTGAGAAGACAGAGTCAAGAGGAGTTGGAAAAGAGGCATGACGCTGCTAGGTTGATTCAGACTGGTGGAGATTGTTGGAGGACAGGCGATGAATTACCAGGCTTGACTAGATTTTTCAACCTTCAAACAAATCTTGATCAGGCCTAATCTTGATCAGGGATAATTTTCGTCCCAATCCATTTCGGTGAAGAAATTCAGGAGCTACAAAAAAAGATGAAGATCAAGAGTACGAATCTCACTTATTTTCCAAGATATCCTCTAAAAACTGTTGATATAAAATCGATTTATCTGAAAACTTTGTATTTTTTATGAGTTTTTTCAAAATATCTAGGAAATTAAGCGAGATGCAGGATATTTTCCATAACATTTTTCGTAGCTCTTGTCATTCTCTATGAAAATGGATTTTAACAAAAAGAACGCTTCTCTACTATTTTTGGGGATATTAAAAAAAAACGATTAGTTTCGAGAAATTAAATAGGAGAACTCAATTTCTCGCACTGGTTTCTACTCAAATATCTCTGAAAATAATAAAGATAGGCTCAGTTTATTGATGATGAGTTTGTAGAGAGTTTGAAGGGGTGTAATGAATGTATTGGGGCTGAAATGGCGTGAGTCCATTACTTTTAGAGATATTTCCAAAAAGCAAATGAGAAAATTCAATCGTGAAAAGGTGAAAAGAATCATTCAATTTTTCTCATCAGCCCTTTGAGAATATCTCGATGAATTTTCCAAGATAATTTAAAAAATAAGAGGCAGAAAACGGAATTATTCGATTTTATTTTTATACTAATATATTCATATTCTTGAAAATATTTGGGAATCGATGGAAATACACTTTTGTTTTCCAAATCATTTTCGTGATGAATATCGAGAGGTACAAAAATAGATTGTGGTAAAGGTGGCGTATCTCCATTATTTACTGGGAAATTCTTGAAAAAAATCGAGAAAATCCGGTAGTGAAAAGGTAAAAAGAAAAAAACTATTTTTCTCTGCAGTTTTTCAGAAATATCTCGGTGATTGATGAAGATGCACCTTTCTTACCCGAATGTCTTTTTGAAAAACGAACGATTTTTCTTCATTTCATCACTTTGAATTTTTTCGTTAGTTTTCCTAAAAAATCTCGGTAAATAATGGAGATTGGCCTTTTTTTGTCCTGAGTTGTGGTTTAAGAGAATTAAAGGTGTCCCAAAAATAGGATAAAATCCCTTTATCTTACTCAATTTCTGAGATATTCTTGAAAAAACGATGAGAAAAAATTGTTATTTTCGACAATCTCTTCACTGTTCAATTTTTTCGTTAGTTTTTCTTGAATATCTCGTTAAATAATATAGATAGTACCCTTTTGTCCGGAGCCTTTCTTGTAGAAAATTGCAAGAGCTACAAGAAAGAGGGGAAGTAAAGTGACTTTATTTCACTTAGTTTCCACTATATTCTTGGAAAAGGGACGAAACAAAATTGTCATTTTTTCAAATTACTCCAACGTTGAATTTTTTCGCTAGTTTGAAAATACCTTGGATGATAATGGAGAAACGCTCTTTTCACCTTCAGCCATTGTTGTAGAGAATTTCAAGATTTATTCTATATTTATCCTCTTCGAACAATTAACGAGCGTTGCTTGACAACTATGAATAAATATTCAAGATCTCTCATTCAATTTTCCGCGGGACATAAACGACGTGAGACTTTTGATTTAACCTTTGTGAGATTAAAAAAAATACAATATTGTGGAGACTGAATAGAAAGGGAGAAAATCGCTCATAGGGCTAAGTCTAAGTGACGATGGTAAGTTCAAAAAGTTTTTTGACAGAAAATAGAAATTGTGACTTATTGTCTTTGTAATTATATAGTTAAATCCCGAAGAAGATGCTGATATTGAAGAAGGTGAGATTATAGATGAAGATCGAGCGATCGATGGAGATCATATTGATGGTGGACGGCGCCAAGAGTATCCATGGAACGATCTGTTGGCCGGAAATGATCTTGATGATGATGATGAGGGTGAACTCATCCCACGGGAGGATTTGATGGTCACTGAAGGCCGACAGGGGAATACATCCCGTTATATATGTCGAGGATTCAGTTACCACCGGGACCGTCGCCAACGTGGTACATTACGATGTGCCTTTCGTGGATCAGGCTGTCGGGCATTGCTATGTATTAATCACGTTGACGAGATACGCTTATGGAATCATCATAACCATCGCCCAGTTCCACACCTCATTGAAGAAATACACCTGCGGAATCGAATAATTCAGTTGGCTCGCGACACGGTTCATCCACCTAATATCATCTATCGCATGGCTGCAGATGAGTAGGTGTAAAATATATTCTCTATGTACCCGAGTCAAAATGATTAGTCCTTTCAGCTTTCATCAACCTGAAGAGCTCACACTGAAGATATGTGGACTCGGTGAACTTTAATGGATATGAGAACGTTTTAATGATTTTGATTTGGCTCCGATGGAATTGAAGCTCAATTTGAAGCGGTCTGAGCAATTTGGGCAATCTGCATCGCCTTAGGTGTCCCAAAAGAATTCCTCCTTTCAGAGTATTTTCTTCGCAGATGCCCATGGTATCCCTCAGGTTTTCGTCTATATAGATGTCTCTCAGGAGTTCCGATTGCGGATGAAATTCATTCCGGATGTTCTCAGGAATTTGTCTCTACGGAAAATTAAAGTCAAATGCATAATTCCCCAAAAGTTGCGACATTCCTGAGCGATTTGAGACTATTTTCCCCGAAGATGAGCAATTTCACTTACTCCAGGTTGTCCCTCATCAGTTTTCTATGGAGAATTACATTTGAATACGGAATTCCTCGAAAACTGTGACGTTTCTCAGGGGTTTCAGTTTATTTTCTCCACAAATGACACATCTCACTGGCCCCGGGTGTCTTTCAGGAATTTTTTACGGGGAATAAAATGAAAATGCGGAATTCTTCGATAGCTATAACATTCCTACGTGGGTTGCGACATTTTTCTCCGCCGATGACCAGCCTAACTCATTCCAGGTGTCTCTCAAGAGTTGACTACGGAGAGTAAAATGTAATTGCCCAGTTCCTTGGAAGCTGCATCATTTTCGAGGAGTTTCGGCCCATTTTCTCCGTAGGTGAACAAGCTCTCACCCCAGGTGTCTCTTAGGAGTTTTTTTACGGGGAATAAAATGCCAATGCGGTATTCCCCGGAAGCTGTAACATTCCTCGATGGTTTAAGACTTTGTCCCTCGAATATGAGCAGCCTCACTTACTGCAGGCCGCCTCTCAAGAGTTTTTCATGGAGAATTAAATCCTAATACGGAATTCCTCGGAAACTGTGACGTTTCTTAGGGGTTCCAACGGATTTCCTCCACAGATGACTCATCTAACTCGCTTTGGGTGTCTTCCAGGGATTTTCTACGGGAAATAAAATGCGGAATTTCTTGATAGCTGTGCCATTCCTCAGTGAGTTTAGACTATTTTCTCCACCGATGAACAGTCTAACTCACTCCAGGTGTCTCTCGGAGTTTGCTACTGGGAATGAAGTTCAAATATAGAATTCCTTGCGAGCAGCTATATTTCCAAGTAGTTTGGAAGTATTTCTCTCGAAAATGACCGGCCCAGCTCACTCCAGGTGCCTCTCAAAAGTTTTCTACTGGGAGTGAAGTGCAAATGCCCAATGCCTTGGAAGTTGCATCATTTCCGAGGAGTTTCGGCCCATTTTCCCCACAGACAAAGAAACTCACCGACCCCAGGTGTCTCTTAGAAGTTTTTTACGGAGAATAAAAAGCAAATGTGGTATTCCCCGGAAGCTGTGACATTTCTGGATGGTTTAAGACTATTTTCCCTGAAGATGAGCAGCCTCACTTACTCCAGGCTGTCTCTCACGAGTTTTCTATGGAAAATTAAATCCAAATACGGAATTCAGTGTATTTTCTCCACAGATGACTCATCTAACTCGCTCCGGGTGTCTTTCAGGAATTTTCTACGAAAAATAAAATGCAAATGTGGAATTTCTCGATAGCTGTGACATTCCTACGTGAGTTGCGACCTTTTTCTCCACCGATGACCAGCCTAACTCACTCCGGGTGTCACTCAAGAGTTTACTACGGAGAGTAAAATGCAAATGCCCAATTCCTTGGAAGCTGCATCATTTTCGAGTAGTTTCGGCCCATTTTCTCCATAGACGTACAAGCTCTCTCACCCCAGGCGTCTCTTAGGAGTTTTTTACGGGAATAAAATGCAAATGCGGTATTCCCCGGAAGCTGTGACATTCCTAGATGGTTTGAGACTATCTTCCCCGTAGATGAGCAGCCTCACTTACTCCAGGCTGTCTCTCAAGAGTTTTCTATGGAGAACTAAATCCAAATACGGAATTCCTCGGAAACTGTAACGTTTCTCAGGGGCTTCAGTGCATTTTCTCCACAGATGACTCATCTAACTCGCTCCGGGTGTCTTTCAGGAATTTTCTACGAAAAATAAAATGCAAATGTGGAATTTCTCGATAGCTATGACATTCCTACGTGAGTTGCAACCTTTTTCTCCGCCGATGACCAGCCTAACTCACTCCAGGTGTCGCTCAAGAGTTTACTACGGAGAGTAAAATGCAAATGCCCAATTCCCTGGAAGCTGCATCATTTTCGAGTAGTTTCGGCCCATTTTCTCCATAGGCGTACAAGCTTTCTCACCCCAGGTGTCTCTTAGGAGTTTTTTACGGGAATAAATTGCAAATGCGGTATTCCCCGGAAGCTGTGACATTCCTAGATGGTTTGAGACTATCTTCCCGGTAGATGAGCAGCCTCTCTTACTCCAGGCTGTCTCTCAAGAGTTTTCTATGGAGAATTAAATCCAAATACGGAATTCCTCGGAAACTGTAACGTTTCTCAGAGGCTTCAGTGCATTTTCTCCACAGATGACTCACCTAACTTGCTCTGGGTGTCTCTTAGGAATTTTCTACGGGGAGTAAAGTACAAATGCTCAATTCCTTAAAAGCTCTCTCATTTTCGAGGAGTTTCTATGCATTTTTCTCGCACATGAACAAGCTCACCCACCCAGGTATCTCTTAGCAGTCTACTTTACGCGGAATAAAATGCAAATGCGGAATTCCACAAAAGCTGTGACACTCGCAAGTCGTTTGAGAGTATTCGCTCTACAGATGATTAACCTCACTGACTCCAGATGTCTCTTAAGTATCATTAAGTCATTGTAATATCCATTCAAGTTCATTGAGTCTATTTAAGTTCAGTGTAAGTTCTCTAAGTAAGCGTAAGCTAACAATTCGAAATAGGGTAGCCACACTATATTTCAGTTTATGTTTGCTTGAATTTATGTAAATTCAAACATTTGTTTGAATTTATGACTGAGAATTCTCTACGCTGATGTAGGTATCCCAATGCAGCTCGTTCCTTGGTATCGGAAGGAGCATCAGATGCTCTTGTTGCCCGGGAACGTGCTAGAACACGTCCTCAAATCCCGCGTACAATGGTCGACATGGAAGAGCCGTTGAGAGAATATCGCTTTACACTGTTATGTGCCTTGGTAAAAATCCACATGAAACTATGAAAATAGTACAAGGTGGTCAAGAAGGCAGCAATGTGAGAAGAAAAGCGAGAGAGAAAACCAGCCATGAAAGGAATACACCCAAGAAAAGGCGGTGAAAGGACATAATCTGTCACAAAAGTAATGGGAAAGCAGCCTGCAGGTTGCCCGGCAAGTGATGCAGAAGAAATACTAAGACGCTCGTGATTGGTCAATTTGACATAAAATCAAATTGAAAGGAGAAAAACGCGAGAATTCGTCACCAACAATCACATCTAGGCAGAGAGATGTACCAACAATCCTCTCTTACAAATGAAATGTTGAATTTCTCATTGACTGGGGAGTCATAAAATCAGGACATTCGGAAAAAGGACGAGGACAGAGCGAAAAACTAGAGAGAGAGAAGAAATTTACGACGAGAACTGTCAAGCATTTCTTTCAACTCAATCCACCTACTCTCATAGATACAGCCAGAAAAATGTACACAAATGGCGATATTTATGAGTGGATCAACTGTACAATTACTCGGAAAAGGCACTCTATCGAAAATTAAGGGAGCCACCTGGAACACATTCGAAAAACAGAAAAGGACAGAAAATGACTTACCCTACCAAAGAACCCTCTATATAAGGGAAAATTCACCAACCTCAGGGCAGTCATATCTTCAACCTTTCGACCTACACATCGAATCTCTGCCTCTCGGTATCGCGATAGAACATTCGAGATATTCCAAGTGATTCTTCTTTCAAATCGTTGTGATCCCCCTTGGACAACCCATCTCATCATCATCTGCAACGAAGACCATCCAGACCTGTAGAGAGGAACTGACCCACATTGGGTAACAAGGGAGCATCTGCAAAGACCAGCCCACCTGCCGAGTGACAATACAGCCACCTGAGCTCACTACAGACTCCTTTCTCTGAATCCCTGTATTTTGCCCCAACAAACCGTAAGTTAACCAAATTATTAAAATCTATCCCTTTTACATTCTTTACTTGAAACTCCTTTTTTCTCTTTAATGAATGGGTTCTCCAAGAGTTTATTTTCTCATTATTGCACCGAAAAATTATTCTAATAAATACTAACCTGGTACCACACACCAAGGAATACAGAATCCAAGGGTTTATTCAGGTGGTCAATCAGTCTCCTGTATTGTATGCATGGGTGTACCAGATACGGCGTTCGACCCATGCGGTCATGTGATGCTGTGCAATGATTGTGCTGATGAACACAGGGCTCGTTTCGCAAGTTGTCCCGTGTGCAATGTTCGAAGGAACAGTTTCATTCGAATTTTTCATAGAGAGAACGGATCGTTATGTTCTGTCTGCAGCTTGCATGAGGCTGCCATGGCATTCTTACCTTGCGCTCATGTCTTAGTATGCCACGAATGTACAACGCAATATGGAGTACGATTTTCGAGGTGCCCAACATGTCGAGTCCCAGGAGATCGTTTCCTTAGGATTTTCCCTGCAGGCCTTTTGCTGCCAAATATTTAAATGCAGGTGCATACTGTACGTGACTCATGGAAGTGATCCACCGTACTTCAAGAGAGTGTCGCACGAAGTAATATTAAGTTAGGAAGTTGTTTTTATTTTTTTATTTATAAGTTAGGAAGTGTGACTGATATTTTCTTTCTTTGTTTCGAAGTCTTTTTTCAATTAGAATAACCAGCAGTGTATTTCATTTCCTTTCAAGCTCATAAAGGAAATGAGGAATAATTATAATGATTGAAAAAAATTTGATTCATCATGTTGAAACTTATGTTCAAATTGTAATTTTATAATGTTTTCACGGAGTTATTTTTTATGTTCAGAACTAAATAAAGAGGAAAGCTATGGGAGAAAATAGAGAAAAATATGTAAAATGTTGAAAACTTATTGTTTTGAAGTCAAAAATGTTGATGAAAAAAGCCATGTGGCGTACAAAACTATTCGTTCTATTTCACTAATGAACTGGTATAGCTCAATTGAAGGACGTAACCACTGATTGGGGATTGCAACTTCATCTAGTTATTAACGTGGCATATCTTGAGCTCTTGGACAGATAGAGACATTCGGTCAACGTGTTTTTCTGTGCTGCCCTTCACTTTTACTTGGTTAGGCATCTTACTGAGTTCCACAAATTTCGCAAAAAGAAAATCACTACATAAAAACTATATCGTCGCCTTAGAGTTAAAGGGGCGTAGGTGCCATTCTTCGCGATTTTTTTTTTCAAAATAACAAAAAGGCGTATCTCCACCATTATTGCTCCAATAGGCTTTCCAAGGCCTTTTACGCAATATTAGTGAAATAAAGAATAATAATAACATAAAGGCGTAAGTACCACTGACTAATAACAAAGGGGCGTGAGTGCCGGAGATACGCCCCTTTGTTTTTAGTGTTTTCATTAAATTTTTCCGAATCATCGGAAAAAAACTAATAACAAAAGGGCGTAAGTGTCAAAATTGAAATAAAAATTTCTAAAAACAAAAAGGCGTAACTCCAAAAAATTTCATATAGGGGAGAGTGGGGCAAAATGGACACTATAATGAAACGGTTAGAGTTGGATTTTTTTTGATAATTCTATTGAAAAGCTGAGAAAATTCTAGCCGGAAAATGAGCGTCGAATGTTTTTTTTTCGATGTTTTTGAAAATTCAATATTTTTCGGCATTTTTGAGGGGTAAAAGCCTTTGTTAAAAATCATGGCAAATTTCTTGCCCTGACCTTTACGGGAGGAAACCCGATGCAACTCGCCGTGGCTTCCTCGATGATTTTCTCCTTGTAGTGGACTGTATATTTTGGGATGACTTACTCTTTTGTAGGATTAGGATATTTCTCAGTGGAGGGATTTTAGTGGATTTTCACAATGATACGGAACACGTGAATTATATAAAAATATATAAACTCTTTAATGATTTGACTAGAATACACTCTTCGATACTTTGACCGCACTGATTCTAGATATTGTCTCTTCGTGATAATTGTCTCTATGATTTAATTGTCTGTTCGATAATTGTCTCTATTTTCTCATGATTAATTTCACTTTGCACACTGCATTTAATACCGGGCGTAAATCGCTATTAAACCGTTATGCCGATCACTCACTCGATCCTCAACTCAGCGGATTTGACCGGTTCTATCGAACCTTTCCTATTATCTATCGACTAGGCGTCAATTCCGCGATAGCTGCTTGATAGTTATGAAGATCATGATGATCTTCATTCGATGAGTTTCACACGCCAAGGCTCACCCGTTGGCGGCTACTGTTGGTAGAACTTGACTCGTTGAATTCCACGCGACGAGTAGAACTTGAGTCGATGATTTCCACGCGACGAGTAGAAGGATTTGTGGGACCACGCCGGTGTGATCCCCCAAATTACCCCTGGTGTCGATATTGATAAGTATCTCATTTTGATTGACCTCCTGATCCCGCGGTAATTCAGATCAGTCGGTAATTTTAGCTGCTTTTTTAACAGCCTTTCTTTTTTTGGAAACTTTCAGTTTTTTGCAAATATCTCTGGTTCTATTGGTCGTAGCAATTCGGGATTAGTCTCAAATGGAAGGTGAGCTCATTTCCCATCGATTTATGGGACTTTGAATTGAAAAATATCAATTTTTGAGATAGTTATAGCCCAAAAACTGTTTCCCAAAACTGTTTCACAAAAATGCCCATAAATACCTTAAAAATCGATGTTCTTTGATTGAAAACCCCATGAATCGATGACAAATGATCTCACCTTTCACCTCCATTCGGAATTTTTACGCTACGACGAATAGAACCGAAGATATCCTCAAAAAACAGAAAATTTTCGAAAAAAGGAAGGGTTTTACGCCTCTAAAATGCTCAAAAAAGTCAAAATCACCAAAAATTCAAAAAAATTAATTCCGGCACTCGTATTTTTACCTGCAATTTTCTCAGCTTTCCAATGGAATCAGCAAGAAAAATCTCGCGCCAATATTTCTATTAATTTCGAGAGTTTTCCATAGAGGAGAGTGGGGCGAAATGGACACTGTAATAGAACGGTTAGAGATGGATTCTTTCTGATGATTCTATTGAAAAGCTGAGGAAATTTTAGCCAGAAAACCAGTGCCAGATGTATTTTTTTCGATTTTTTTGAAAATTCTATATTTTTTGGCATTTTTGATGGGTAAGCCTTTGTTCAAAATCTGCCTAATTTTGAAGTAGATTCTGAGTAGAGAATTTCGATACAACTCGCCGAAACCCTCGATGATTTTCTCCTTGTAGTGGACTGTATAATTGAATAGCTGTTAATTGAGTATAAGGAGTTAAAGTGGATTTGATCGGTTTCTCAATGATAATTGACACATGGTTTATCAAAAATATAACTCTTTAATAAATAACGTGACTAGATTTACATACTCAAAGATAATTTGCCCGCACTGAATTTATTGTTTCTTTTGATTAATTGTCTCTTTTTGATAATTGTCTCGTTTTTCAATAATAATGTCAATTAATTCACTGTTAATTTAATCCCGGTTGTAAGTCGCGATTAATGTAAATTAATGATTCACTAGTTTGATTTGTACTACTCAAAACCGTTAAAACAATTGTTGTAATTATTAACGCCACGCGTCTATCGACTCGGCGTCGGTTTTCTTGATGATTTTCACGGCTTTACGTCGATGATGCTTCTCTGATGAGACCCACGCGAAGAAGAACGATTATTCGCGAGACCGCGCCGGTGGTCCCCCAAATCACCTCTGGTGTCGATACACGTAATTGTCTCGACGTGATTGACCTTCTGATCCCGCGGTAATTTAGGATCAGTCGGTAATCTAGCCATTTTCTTAACAGCCTTTCTTTTTTTGGAAAATTTCAGTTTTTTGCAAATATCTCTGGTTCTATCAGCCGTAGCAATTCGGGGTTGGTCTCAAATGAAAGATGAGCTCATTTCCCGTCGATTTATGGGGTTTTTAATTGAAAAATCTCATTTTTTGGGATAGTTATAGGTCAAAAACTGTTTTACAGAACTGTTTCACAAAAATGCCCATAAATACCTTAAAAATCGATATTTTATAATTGAAAGCCCTATAAATCGATGGCAAATGATCTCACCTTTCACCTCCATTCTGAATTTTTATGCTACGACAAATAGAACCGAAGATATTCTCCAAAAATTAAAAATTAAGAAAAAAAAGACGGCTTTCCCCCTCTAAACTGCTAAAAATAGTCAAAATCGCCAAAAATTCAAAAAAATTAATTCCGGCACTTGTTTCCCGCCTAAAATTTCCTCAGCTTTCCAATGGAATCATCAAAATCAATCCACCGCCAATATTTCTATTAATTTTAAGAGTTTTCCATAATATTTGATTGAAAACTTAGATGTGTCCATTTTACTCCTGATGTCCGTCTTGCCCCACCTTCCCCTACTGTAAAAAAAATTATAAAACAAAAAGGCGTAAGTGCCAAAATTGAAATAAGAAATGCTAAAAATAAAAGGGCGTAACTCCAAAAATTCTCAAGAGATAAAAAAAATTATATAAACAAAGAGGCGTAACTGCGGAGATACGTCCTTTTCACTTTAACATTAACAATTATATAGCGTTCTAAAAGGAAATAACAAAGGGGCGTAAGTGTAGAGATACGTCCCTTTCATTTTGAAATTGGGAGTTACGCCACTTTGTTATTTTTATTTTTAGTTATCCAAATAATATTCGAGAGGCCATAAAGAACATTTTGGAGTCATAAGTGGACATACGCCCCTTTCACACCAGAATTTCGTGTTTTTAGCACTTACGCCCTTTTAACTCTAAGGCGACGATACACACAGTCAAGGTATAAACTACTCTTCATTATTTATTATTGAGCTCGAGTGTGAGGAAACTACATTTGCAGTTTTTGCCTTCGTAGTCTTTCTAGACTACTCGTTTTGGTTGTTAAAATGCAAATAATTCGGAACAGGTTGAAAAAAATACTAATGTGTTCAGAAAATTTTTCTGAACAACATATCAAAATGTATCCTCGTAAAAATGTGCCAAAATATTTTTAATTAATTAAAAACTATACAAAAAATCGACTTTTACGCCAAGAAATCTTGGCATTTGCATTAAACTCAACGCATCAAGAGAATAAAAATACCCTATTGTAGAGGAAAATATACTCTACAAATGTGATGTGGAGAGTACTAAGCAAAAACCTTTTGCTTCTGCATAAAAAAATTGTAAAGTTTAAAAAATAAATATTTCGGGGAACGATCAGCTGATGGCTGACGCTCCGCCTACTTCTGCGCGCGCCACTCGTTTGAACACGCGCTATGCGCAGAGAATTCAAATGTACATTCATAGCCCCGTGTGTGCACATAGTGCATTATTTTGCAAATAACTTGCAAATAAATGAACTTAAAAGAATTTAGCAAGAGACTTTTTTTGTAGACTATGAAATTTGTCACAAAACTAGTCTCAGCTAAATTCACGAATTCATTTCATTTAGTATAAAATTAAAAAACAAAAAATTATATAGCTCGTTCCCCATCGATTTATGGGGTTTAAAAAGGAAAATATAAATTTTTTCAAGTACTTATGGGGCAAAACTCGATTTTCCGAAGATAAGACATAAATAGTTGAAAAATTGATTTCAAGAGAATTTGAACCACATCAATCGATAAGGAATGAGCTTACCTTTCATTTGAGATCAACTCCAGGTTGCTGCGACCAATAAAAATAGAGATATCGTCGAAAAAGTGAATTTTTTGAATTTCCGAAAAGAAAATCCCTTTAAAACTTGGCCAAAATGTAAATTTTGTCTATCCATCGCCATTATATATTCCTCTCTTCTTTTGCCATTGTAAAATAAATTGAAAATTTAAATAATTATTAGTTTATTATTATATTATATATTGCGTTATGATATATATTCTCATTATATATTATAGCATATATTATATAAGAATATGCCTTATAATTAATTAAATATCATGGGAGATTGGAAGATTATGAATACAATACTAAGATACGTCATAATGTATTACTATTATTACACGGTAAATAGGCGAGATAGAGTGAAATGCACGCTAATTTGGGATCAGGAGGGAGTTTTTCGCTACTATCTCGGTGAATAAGCGAGGTAGAGCGAAACGGACTTTAATAGGGGAACAGGAAAGAGTTTTATCAGTTTTTCTCTATTATCCTGGTGAATAAACGAGATAGAGCGAAAGAGCTATTAATTCGGGATCAGGAGGGATTTTTGTTATTTTTTTGCTATTATTTCGGTGAATAAACGAGATAGAGCGATATGGACATTAATATGGGGTGAGGAGGGACTTTTTTCAATTTTTCGCTTTTATTTCGGTGAATAAACGAGATAGAGCGAAAGAGCTATTAATTCGGGATCAGGAGGGATTTTTGTTATTTTTTTGCTATTATTTCGGTGAATAAACGAGATAGAGCGATATGGACATTAATATGGGATGAGAAGGGACTTTTTCCAGTTTTTCGCTATTATTTCAGTGAATAAACGAGATAGAGCCAAATAGCCATTAATTCGGGATCAGGAGGGGAGTTGTTTTAGTTTTCCGTTATTATCTCGGCGAATGAGCGAGATAGAGCGAAATAGCCATCAGTTCAGGAGCAGGAGGGACTTTTTTCAGTTTTTCGTTATTATTTCGGTGAATGAGCGAGATAGAGCGATATAGACATTAATATGGGATGAGAAGGGACTTTTTTCAGTTTTTCGCTATTATCTCGGTGAATGAGCGAGATAGAGCGAAAGAGCCATTAATTCTGGATCAGGAAGGATTTTTGTTATTTGTTTGCTATTATCTCGGCGAATGAGCGAGATACAGCGATATGGACATTAATATGGGGCAAGGAGGGACTTTTTTCAGTTTTTCTCTATTATCTCGGCGAATGAGCGAGATAAAGCGAAAGAGCCATCAGTTCGGGATCAGGAGGGAGTTTTTTTAGTTTTTCGTTATTATTTCGGCGGATGAGTGAGATAGATCGATATGGACATCAATATGGGATGAGGAGGGACTTTTTCCAGTTTTTCGCTATTATTCCGGTGAATATACGAGATAGAGTGAAGTAGCCATTAATTTGGGATCAGAAGAGAGTTTCATTATTTTTTTGCTGTTATCTCGGCGAATGAGCGAGATAGAGCGATATGGACATTAATATGGGATGAGGAGGAACTTTTTTCAGTTTTTCGCTATTATTCCAGTGAATAAACGAGATCGAGTGAAATGAACTCTAATATGGGAACAGGAGGTAGTTTTTCCAGTTTTTCGCTATTATTACGGTGAATAAACGAGATAGAGTGAAATAGCCATTATTTCGGGATCAGGAGGGATTTTTGTTATGTTTTTGCTATTATCTCGGCGAATGAGTGAGATAGAGCGAAATGGACATTAGTTCGGGATCAGGAGGGAGTTTTTTCAGATTCTAGCCATTATTTCGGTGAATGATTGAGATGAGGCGAAATAAACATTAGTTCGGGATCAGGAGGGACTTTTTTCAGCTTTTCGCTATTATCTTGGTAAATAAGCGAGATAGAGCCATTAATTTCGGGATCAGGAGGGATCTTCATTTTTTTCCCATTATCTCGGTGAATGAGCGAGATAGAGTGGAATGGAAATTGGATATGGAATAAGAAGGGAGTTTTTTTCAGTTTTTCGCTCTCGGTAGATAAGCAAGATAGAGCGAAATAGACTGTTAAAAATCATGGCAAATTTCTTGCCCTGACCTTTACGGGAGGAAACCCGATGCAACTCGCCGTGGCTTCCTCGATGATTTTCTCCTTGTAGTGGACTGTATATTTTGGGATGACTTACTCTTTTGTAGGATTAGGATATTTCTCAGTGGAGGGATTTTAAGTGGATTTTCACAATGATACGGAACACGTGAATTGTATAAAAATATATAAACTCTTTAATGATTTGACTAGAATACACTCTTTGATACTTTGACCGCACTGATTCTAGATATTGTCTCTTGGTGATAATTGTCTCTATGATTTATTGTCTGTTCGATAATTGTCTCTAGTTTCTCATGATTAATTCACACTTTGCACACTGCATTTAATACCGGGCGTAAATCGTTATTAAACCGTTATGCCGATCACTCACTCGATCCTCAACTCAGCGGTTTGACCGGTTCTATCGAACCTTTCCTATTATCTATCGACTAGGCGTCAATTCCGCGATAGTGGCTTGATAAGTATGAAGATCATGATGATCTTCACTTGATGAGTTTCACACGCCAAGGCTCACCCGTTGGCGGCTACCGTAGTAGAACTTGACTCGTTGAGTTCCACGCGACGAGTAGAACTTGAGTCGATGATGTCCACGTAACGAGTAGAAGGATTTGTGGGACCACGCCGGTGTGATCCCCCAAATTACCCCTGGTGTCGATATTGATAAGTATCTCATTTTGATTGACCTCCTGATCCCGCGGTAATTCAGATCAGTCGGTAATTTTAGCTGCTTTTTTAACATACCGCCCGCCGTCGACGAACCCCTGGAGGCGACCTAGTAATTGTTGTTGCTCTTCAAGGAGTTGCCAACTTCTCGTGACAGGTTTGCGGTATCAGTGACTCTTGCTGATGTTCTCGTGCTGGTTTTCTCTGATAGCTGTCTCGTTCACAATCTGCTGGGCTGATGCTGTTGATGCAGTATCTCCAGATTGCCTGATACTGTTGGTCTCAATGATTCTTGGAATTTCTGTAATGAGATAAGATAATTAGTTTCTATGATAATGACTCTTATTTCTCTGCTAACGGGTTGTAAGGCCGTCTAGCTTGGAAGTACTCGATGTAGAAATCGTCTTGATTCACTACAGAATTCCGGGAACTTGATGATTTTTCTTGATGATTTCGTACTCTGTGATGACTTAATGACGTTGCCCGTCATTGATGATGATGAAATCTCTTCTGGATGATGTTAAATTCATGTACAATTTTTGGTACTTCGTGTGTATAATTTTCTCATGTCCTTGAATCCGATACTTTTCTCAATGATGACTCCATAGGCGTTGTGTTCTCGTCAGCGCCGGATTACTCCGATCCGTTTCCAAGGACCATGTTAGAATCTTGCAATTTTTGTTGTTCTTCGAACAGATAATTTTCTCTCTGATACGCCCACTCTTTGATTACTCCATAGGATGTTGGTTCGGGGTGCCGCCCGCCATGAGCGACGTCTGGACCTCAGTTTCAGTTGCTTCTTTGATAAAAGTCTTTTAATTATTCCAAGTAAACTGCATGCTGGATACTTGAATCTCCATGTAATTGACCTGGAACATTCAATTGATAATGATTAAATGAATTTGATATCTCCTTGAGCTTGATAACGTTTGCAACCATTATCAATCTCGTAGATGTTATCTTGTTTCATGATGACCGTTCCAAGATCATTAATGATGCTGCTCTTCTCGAAGTTTGATGACGTCTCATCCCGATGAATGATTCTCGATGATTGTCGTTGTAACTGACGATTTTTCTCCGTTGATGATACTTGATTATAATTCTCTCAACTCTTCATACATCATTTAATAACGGGCGTAAATCGTTATTAAATTAGTATGCGATAACACACTCGTTTCTCGACTCAGTGAATCTGACTCGTTCTCTCGAACTTTCCTATTGTCTATCGACTAGGCGTCAGTTCCACATTGCTGCTTGATAATTCCATTGACATTGGATATGTCAAAGTCGTTGATATTTCCTCTCAGGTGATTCGTCTCATAATGATTGCACTCATTGCGTCATTGGATATATCTCCAATTCCACGTCATTGCAGATTTATAGATGTCCACCTGAGTAATTGATATAGTTGGATGCTGAAGATTCTCTCGCTGATTTAATTTCACTAGTGATGATTGTTGATTGAATTTTTTCATCTCGTTGTGTCTTGATTACTCATAGCTCATGGTGACTCCTCAGCTGTTAATGATGCTGGATTGATTGAATGTCTTTGCTTGGAACTCATGAACTTCAGCTTGTTCGTTCCATTAATTGGTGCTAGCTTTAGGCGATGATCTCTTCTCAAGTTTTGTCATGACAATGAATGACTCGATGATGATGTTCTTCTCAATGCTGTTGGTGAATGATTGCTTCATGTTTGCAGTAGAATCCCGCCCACCATGCAGAGACTGGCCAGTTCTCTGATGAGGGATTCTTCATTGTATCCGCCTTCAAGAATGTCGTTCACGTCATTTGCAGGGTTCATGACTCCCTGGAAAGTCTGTGTTCTTCCTTCTCTTCAGGTTGTACAATGATGTTCACTCTGCTCTTAATAATTGATTTGATAACTGGATCCTCTGATGATTCCTGTTATCGATGATGATGTTGAACTCGTTGAATGATTACTGGTACTCGTAATCTCTGATGATGAAGAAAACTCGTTGATTGATGATTTGTTCAATATCCTCTCTTGTATTGAACTCTCTGATGGATATTGAGTTTTTGCTCGTTCAATTCCTCTGGAAGTAGACGTTACTCTCAATCGCCGGGTTGTAAGGCCGGTCTTACAAGAGAATAACCATCACTCTTCCGTTGGTGATGACGATGATGACTCTGATGACCAGTTTCGATGATAATGATTTTTGATTACTCTGCTACTGGTCCAATTCCTCTTGATGTTGATTTCTGATGGATCTGATGAACTCAAGTTGTTTCATCTCCACTGTAGCCTGTAACATATCACTAAATGTTTTCAATATAGTATTTACATTTAAATGATTTTATGTCACTAGGTGTTGATGTTAATGATGGATTAACTCGACTCTCTTTTGCTATTATTCTTGATAATTAATTTAGATGATTTGAATTAAATCTCAAATTAAATGCTTGCATTTGTATAAAACATCTTCTGTCAAAATCGCAGATGTTTTGATAATTATACTGTTGCATCTCCGATAGATTTCTCGTGATAATTATTAAATTGAATTAATTGTTCATCAACAAATTCTCTAATTTAATTAATGATTAATCTCTCACGTGATATTGTTGATGCAACCGATGCATCTTGTAAATTTCTCTCAATGATAAACATTTTAACTCTTTGTTGTTTTGGATGCGTCCTCCACTCTCACGCATAGATTATTTTTTCTCGAATGTCAAACGCGATAAATGCATTGTTCTCTAATGTTAATTTTTCTTCAATTAATTTAATTAATTAAATTCTCCAGTCTTCTCCAGATTCTGCCTCTGCTGCTTCCGAAGTTCTCTGCCAAGTCAATTAATTAAATTGAATTACTTATCTCAGAATTGAAGAAATCCATTAAGTTGTTGTTGTACTCTGTGCAATTTGAATTGCCCGCGCTATCATTTTCAGTGAGATGTAGCCTCAGTGCCGCTCTCGCTGCTCGTCTGGTGTAAATGGGCGCGGCCTCAGTCCCCTCTGCTTCTCCGCTTCGGTGACTCTCGATGATGTTCGCTGCTGCTCGGGTGCGTGACGTCAAACGCGTCACTGATGGACTCTGATAGTGGGGATGATGATTGTCTTACTCACTCGCATTGCCGAAGTTACGCGATTATTTCCGACCGAACTTCGTCTCTACTCAGAAATCCCGCGATCGCGATGTAAACAACTCAACACTCAATGTTTTGGTCGCGATACACTGTCTCTATTGCTTGAAGGAGAAAAAACCCGAATGTTTCACTTCTCGAATTTTCGATTAAATTTTATTTCACTCACTGTCTTTCTCTAACACACTTGAGAGAAAGAGATAGATGAAACACTTACTGTTTTTGTCCTTTCTTCACTGATTCTATTGTTCTCGAATAACACTGATTTTATTTTCGAATAACACGTTGAATTTTATTCTCGAATATTCGAATAAAATTCTCTCTTTAAATTCACTCGATTTTACACGAAATAAATTATTGATTTTATACTCGAATTTTATGTAAAGTGTCTCGTGTATTTCGAATATAATTTTCACTCGCGATTAATTCACTCAGTTTCCATTGTTATGGGATTAGGGATTAAGATGGATGTTTTGATGAATTTTAGATGGATAAACTTCTCGATTTTATCTCCAAAATAATTCCCGTTTCTTGCACGTTTCTCGAAGAATAATTTAATAATTGTAATTTTCACAATTATTCTCTGATGCACTGCTCCACTGAGATAACTCTACTCACTGCCAAAATTAGATAAATTTGTCTCTTGAATTTCCCATAGGCACTTCCCATAGGTGCTGGATCTGTGTCTCTCTCTCAGAGCCGGATCACTCTGATCCGGCTCGAAGGACCATGTTAAAAATCATGTATTTTTGCATGTCCTTCAGATGGATGAATTTCTCTTGGTTCCATAGGCACTGGTTCTGTGATTCTCTTTCTCAGAGCCGGATCACTCTGATCCGGCTCGAAGGACCATGTTAAAAATCATGGCAATTTTTACATGTCCTCAAACGGATAACTTACTCGATGATGTCTCGCTCCTCTGCCGGATCACTCTGATCCGGCTCGAAGGACCATGTTAAAAATCATGGCAAATTTCTTGCCCTGACCTTTACGGGAGGAAACCCGATGCAACTCGCCGTGGCTTCCTCGATGATTTTCTCCTTGTAGTGGACTGTATATTTTGGGATGACTTACTCTTTTGTAGGATTAGGATATTTCTCAGTGGAGGGATTTTAAGTGGATTTTCACAATGATACGGAACACGTGAATTATATAAAAATATATAAACTCTTTAATGATTTGACTAGAATACACTCTTTGATACTTTGACCGCACTGATTCTAGATATTGTCTCTTGGTGATAATTGTCTCTATGATTTATTGTCTGTTCGATAATTGTCTCTAGTTTCTCATGATTAATTCACACTTTGCACACTGCATTCAATACCGGGCGTAAATCGTTATTAAACCGTTATGCCGATCACTCACTCGATCCTCAACTCAGCGGTTTGACCGGTTCTATCGAACCTTTCCTATTATCTATCGACTAGGCGTCAATTCCGCGATAGTGGCTTGATAAGTATGAAGATCATGATGATCTTCACTTGATGAGTTTCACACGCCAAGGCTCACCCGTTGGCGGCTACCGTAGTAGAACTTGACTCGTTGAGTTCCACGCGACGAGTAGAACTTGAGTCGATGATGTCCACGTAACGAGTAGAAGGATTTGTGGGACCACGCCGGTGTGATCCCCCAAATTACCCCTGGTGTCGATATTGATAAGTATCTCATTTTGATTGACCTCCTGATCCCGCGGTAATTCAGATCAGTCGGTAATTTTAGCTGCTTTTTTAACATAGACATTAATTCGAGATTAGGAAGGAGTTTTTCCAAGTTGTTCGCTGTTTCCTCGGCGCATAAGCGAGATAGAGCGGAATAGACTCCAATTTGGGATCAGGAGGGAGTTTTTTTCAGTTTTCCGCTATTATCTCGACGAATAAGCGAGGCAGAACGAAATAGACATTAATTGGAGATCAGGAGGGAGTTTTCTCAGCTGTTCGCTATTTTCTCGGCGAATGAACGAGATAGAGTCGAGTGGACATGAATATACGATCAGGAGGAAGTTTTTTCAGTTTTTCGCTATCATCTCGGTGAATGAGCGAGATAGAGCAAAATAGACATTAGTTTGGGATCAGGAGGAAATTTTTCCAGGTTTTGGTTATTATCTTGGTGAATAAGCGAGATAGAGTGAAATAGACATTGATTCGGGATCAGGAGGGAGTTTGAGCAGTTCTCCGCTATTGTCTCGGTCAATAAGGGAGATAGAGCGAAATGCACATTAATATGGGATCAAGAGGGAGTTTTTTTCGTTTTTTTTCTGCGATTATCTCGGTACATAAGTGAGACATCAAATAGACCTCAGAATGGGATGACCCCTCCAATTTCCAATCAAATTACCATTCACAATGACAATTAATGAAAGTCAAGGACAAACTTCAGATGAATTTGACTTAGATCTCCGTAGAGATATTCTCAGTCATGGACAATTGTATGTTACATTTCCGAGAGTTCATTGATTTGAATCTTTCCAAATTTCAATGGGAAACCAACAAGAATCCCATTATATAAGGATTTTGTTCATACAGAATTATACGATTGATAGAAACTCGAAAATTCCTTTCTCGGATCATGGTTTTCTGAAAAATTTTCGATTCTAAAATTCTTTTTGGCATCGATATTTCTTCGGAGATTCAGAATTTTTCTCATCAATACATCTAAGCGAATATTGAGGAAAAGCGCGTGCGCAGCACGCGCGGACACTTCTCGTATTTTATTATTCAACAAAGAATTTGTACATTAATTTATGAGAATTTACCAAGAGACCGTTTTTGAGACAATGAAATGGTATTTCAGTCATTTTTAAAGAATTAATTCATTGAATAAATCATATTTTCAGATCTTACGTGAATACATTACATTCGTTTTATTTGTGATATATTTACAGAACGATGTACTTCAATTGGCACTAAAATGTTTCTATTGAATCATCAAATTTTCTTTGCACATGATTCATTACGATTGGACAAAAACAATATACGTTTCCTGCCCGCAGGGTATTCTTAAGAAAATGTAGGGTGGCAATGCGACAACTTGAAGTTAGTCCTAACTATACAGTGTTTATATACGAAATTACCACGTGATGAATATTTTTTGTTTTTCAGTGCCATTCTCGGCTTCTCAGTGTTTTTTTTAGTATCTCAGTTTTTATCTTATTCATTAATATATATTTTACAATGGCTTATCGAGATATGTGTTTTATATGCGACGAGTTTCTGGATGATGAAAGGGAAGTCAGAACAGTGAAACAGAAAGGGATAAATGGTCTCATTGCTAAGAGTAAGATAAAAAATGATGATAAGTGGAAAGGTTTAGTAAATTTTACTGAAATTAGGATACACGAGTTATGCAGAACAAAGTATCTTTTATCAAAAACAAAAACGAGTGCTACAGCTGCTACAGAAGTTCCTGCACAAAAACTATTTGATTCCAAAATTCATTGTTTTTTGTGTGGTAAACCGTGGGTGATGAAGAATACGCCTGGAAGATGTGTTGTCACAGCACAATTACAGGAGAAAATCAGCGGCTACATTAATTCACGCAATGATGATTGGTCGCGTGAAGTTGAACAGCGAATTGTGGGATCACTCTTGATGGAAGTTCATGCTCGATATCATCTTGCATGCTACAAACAATTTTTCCATATTCCATCGACAAGAACTTCTGGAAGACCGAAGGTAGCAGATCTAGATGCTGCTTTTGAAAATGTTTGCCGTTATATGGAGGAGAGTGATGATTCTCAATTTTCTCTCAGTGAATTGATGGATAAATTAAAAGGCTGGGAAAGAACTAAACAAACTTTGAAGCAAAAACTTCGCAATAAATATGGCAATGATATTCTGATCATAGAACATCCAGGAAAACATACCATTATGTGTTTCCGCAATACTGGCTTCAAGATTCGGGTAGATTCATGGTACAAAAAAAAAGCTAAAACCGAAGAAGAAGAGCGATTGCGTGTAGTCACGGCTGCAGCTGATATAATACGCGAAGACATCAGGAGTAAAGTGTATGATACGACGTTTTATCCAGCACCAGTCGAACTGCTTCAGAATGCTGAGGATGATATTCCTGAAACTTTGAGAGTGTTTTTGGATGAAGTCATGCTGAAAGGGAAGAAAAATACAGGAGAGAAATTGACTACAAAACGTGATAGCATTGCCCATGCAATTATATCCGTTGTACGTCCGAGGTCTTTCATTTCGAGTATTCAGCTGGCCACAGGTGTTTATCTAAGCAGGAAGTTTGGTTCGCGTATGATGATTGATGTTCTCAATCATCTGGGTATTCGCTCATCATATACCAACATCAGTCTGTACGAAGCGTCAGCTATCATGAACTGTGAAACTGAATTTAACGAGAGTGCGTATGTGCAATATGTTTTTGACAATGCTGATCACAATGTTTGCAGTCTTGATGGTTTCAGCACTTTCCATAGCATGGGAGGGATTTGCTGTGTCACTCCAAAGTCTGCTATTAATCAACAAGGACCAATCAGGAAACTGTCTAGTCTGCCCAAAGCCAAAGATTTGGCAGCAAATATCAATGTTCCAGTTGTATATTGTGATCGGCTTGATGGTGATCAATCGGGATTGAAATCGATTCAATTTCTGGACGTATCACAACTTGATTTTGGAGACCGACAGATGCTACCAACTGCATATGCTCTTCATCTATGGGCCAAGTTCTTGAAAATTGACAATGTTCCAAGCTGGAGAGGTTTTATGGAGACAATCAGCCATGATTCACAGTATAATGTATCGCAGGTTTTGTGCTTGCCGTTTGTGAACTTACCTCCTTCAGATAGGAATACTATAAACACCGTTTCACATTGTGCAGCTACAGAGTGTTTGCGATTGAACCAGGAAACCTGCTTCGTGACTTTCGATCAGCCTTTGTACATCAAAGCTAGAGAAATTGTTGCTAATGATACACATTTCTTGCGTGATGTGATTGTGAGACTGGGAGGCTTTCACCTTTTGATGTCTTTTCTTGGTGCTGTAGGATCCATTATGGATGGCAGTGGACTAGACGAATTATTTTGTACAGTGTATGCAGGGGCCAGCGTGGATAACATGCTCACGGGACATGCCTTCAGTAGAGCAGTCAGAGGTCATCTTCTTGCTTATGCTGCATTGGGATCTAGTATTATGAAGCATGCAACTGATGTCACCAATGAAGAGCACCAGCATATAACTGAAATGCTCAACGACTTTGCCATCCATCCACCAACGCTGCAGGAGATCAAGGAAAGTGAACCTCTAATTGAGATCACTACAAAAACTCTGAAAGTCATGGAAAATCTCAAGAAAGCTGGCCGTACATCACAGCTTTGGCTTCGATATTTTCATTGCATCACTTTGGTGATGCAATTTATTGAAGCAGAACGTTTGGGGAATTGGCAACTTCATCTTCAGTGTATCAGAGATATGCTCCCCATTTTTCATGCAGCTGGGCACTTGGCTTATGCAAAATCAGCTCAAATCTACTTACAGGATATGTCGTAACTCTCAAATCGCATGACTGTTGCAGAATACAACAAATTCACAGTGGAAGGTGGGTTTACCATACGACCCCATCTGCGGGTGTCTCATGTAAGATTTTTCCCACGTACTGACAAGAAGTGGGCAGGGATCTGGACTGATATGACAGTAGAGCAGACACTGATGCGTGTTATGAAAATTGCGGGTGGTCTTACACATGGTCGTGGTGTTAACAAAGGTGTTATAGCGAGATGGATACTGGGGATGCCAGCTGCTTATGAAGTGATTGAGCAATTTGAGTCCTTCTGTGGAGTGAGATCAGCCAGTGGTGAGCAGCACAGAGATTGGAGACCAGCCAACCTGAAGAGAGATACGGAAGATTATCTGAAATTTGTAGAGTGGTTCAGTGTCCATGATCCTTTTGTCGCAACTGATCCTTCAAAACTGATGTCCATTGCAGATGGAATGTGTGGGGGAGATGCTGTCAACTGTGATGAAGCTATTGAAGTGGGAATAGCCTCAATGAGAAAAATGATTGGAGCTAATGCAGCAGATGTGAAACTGAAGCGTACAACACGTGTAAAATCTATTGCCACTACGAAACGTGGAATTTTGATTGATAATGAAGTTGTAGCTGTCAATACCACTCTTCTATTCCAGCGAATTGCAGCAGTGACGAGAAATGACAGTGAACTAGCTACTGTAGCTCTACATTATGAGCTAGCACCATTCCCTCTTGCCTTGTTTGATGATCAAGGAGCAATGAGAAAATCTAAGAAATCAGATCTCTACACTGTATTCACATCTTGTCCAATGAACAGCATTGACTTATCTCTCTCAAAAATTGTCATCGACGGTGGATTTCTGTTGCACAAGGTAGTCTGGCCGCTTGGAAGCACCTATGAGCAAATTCTCCAATTATACGAGAACTACATTCTGAGGAATTACGGGCGGAATGTCACAGTTGTGTTCGATGGGTATAGCGAAGCTGATGTTGGAATCAAATCCTACGAAAGGTTGAGACGATCGAAAACTATCAAGTGCACACAGATTGTATTCGAGAAAGATATGACAGTCAACGTAAACCAATCTAAATGGTTATCGAATGATCAGAATAAGGAGAGACTCATTCAGTTCCTACAGATTCAATTGGAAGATGCTGGAATATCAGTGAAACAAGCAGCTGAGGATGGTGATCGTTTGATTGTAACAACTGCCATCGAGGAACTTGATTTCCATGAGAAAGTAGTAGTCGTTGGTCAAGATGTAGATTTGCTTGTCCTTCTGTTTGCTTTAACTCCAGAATACAGATAAATTCATTTCCTGAAAGAGGGCAGTGGTAAGGTCAGCACCACTCTGTTTTCAACGCTGCAAAATGAAAATCTGAAAGAAAGCATACTTTTCAGCCATGCTTTTACAGGATGTGACACAACCAGTGCTGTTTTTCAGAGGGGGAAGAAGGTTTTTCTGAAGACTCTGAAGAATAGACCTGCATTACTAATCGATGTTGCAGTTTTTGGTAATCCCAACTCTTCCGAAGATGATATTCGAGTGGCAGGAGAACGTCTAATGCTTGCACTCTATGGCGCTGGAGAAAATGAGAGTTCCATAAATGATTTCCGCTATGAACGCTTTGTAGCATCCGCAGCGTGATTCAGAACAGAAGTCAAGCTGGCTCAATTGCCGCCCACTGCTGGTGCAACAGAACAGCACGTATGGCGCGTTTACTACCAAGTTCAAAAGTGGCTTGGTGATGATGAACTCGATCCAAAGGACTGGGGTTGGGAGCTGAAAAATAATGTGTTCTTCCCCATTATGACCAAAGTAGCGCCAGCTCCACAGTCAGTACTGGAGATGATATTCTGCAATTGTAAAGGCAATTGTTCAAATCGTTGTGGGTGCCGAAAAGCAGGTCTCAAGTGTTCATCAATATGCTCTGGATGTCATGGGAATTCCTGCTCGAATGCGCCTGAGATTGATATTTCCTTTGATACCTCAGAAAGTTCGGATCATTCTGCAGATGTTCTCCTGAACTCGTGAATTTAGCTGAGACTAGTTTTGTGACAAATTTCATAGTCTACAAAAAAGGTCTCTTGCTAAATTCTTCTAAATTCGTTAATTTGCAAGTTATTTGCAAAATAATGAACTATGTGCACAGACGGGGCTATGAATGTACACTTAAATTCTCTGCGCATAGCACGTGTTCGAACGAGTGGCGCACGCAGAAGTAGGCGGAGCGTCAGCCATTAGCGGATCGTTCCCCGAAATATTTATTTTTTAAACTATACAATTTTTTTATGCAAAAACAAAAGGTTTTTGCTTAGTACTCTCCGCATCAAATTTGTAGAGTATATTTTCCTCTACAATAGGGTATTATTTTTTTGATGCGTTGAGTTTAATGCCTAGCTAAAATTTCTTGGCGTAAAAATCGTTTTTTTGCATAGTTTTCAATTAATTAAAAATATTTTGGCACATTTTCACGAGGATACATTTTGATATGTTGTTCAGAAAAATTTTCTGAACACATTAGTATTTTTTTCAACCTGTTCCGAATTATTCGCATTTCCGATGATTTTTCAGTCTAGAATGAGTAGTCTATTCCAGTATTTTCCGTGAAGGAACGATTACAGATGGCCATTTTCACTTGACATGTAAGAACTCAAAGTCCAACGAAGTCAAGTTCATCGATTTTCCTAGGAGAATCGAGAAAATCATGTGAGAATATTCGATTGACTTAAATGTTCGACCCGAGTGTCGAGGGACCAGATCTGCAGTTTGTTCTCAATTTATTGAAAAATCGATTTTGTGAATGGTTTCCTGAATTTATTACTTTCAAAAATCTGGAACTTATAGTACAAATTACGCATAGTAACGAACTTCCTCCGAGCTAAACTCCAAGATAGTTTGCTTTTTTGGGCTCTTTCTATGCCAATATCCAAGAAATTACTGAACGGATTCGCACAGTTTCAATATAAAACTTTGTGCTCGTAAGATGTATGAACTCGCAAAATTCGAGGTCTCTAGCTCAATTATTTATCAAGTTGTAAAGGTATCAAGATTTGTACAAAACAATTCTCGAAAGTTGTATACTGGGTAAACTAAAAATCCGATCTCCTGCCACCCTGGAGGTGGAAGATGCAGCTGGTTAGCACGAATCTCCTCACAGAGAGTGAATCCTGAGATTTTAGTTATCATCGAGAGAAGTCTAAAAACCGATTTTTCGACATTTTCCTATTTCTCAGGAACTATTGGGCTGATTCACCTAAAACTTTAGTGAGCACTTGAGGCACATACACCAAACATACGGTCAAATTTTCAGATCGCTAACTGGCCCTGTTTCAGAGTAAAGCCGAAAATGCGTCATCAAACACATGCACAAACCCACACCCACACACACACACGTACAAACATTTTTTTTAAACGGTGGGCCTCTACGTTTTGAGTCATTTGCAGTCATATTATCATAGAATTTCAAAATTGAATTACATAGCTTCCATACGGAAGCAAAAAAAACAATTTTGAGAAGAACGTATTTTTTCAATTCAAACCCATTAATCTACACGTGTGTAGAACAATTTAACACATGTGTAGAACAATTCAACACATGTGTAGAACAATCCAACACATGTGCTCTCAACGCGTGTATAGAAAGAACTGTGTAATTCGAGGAAGCGATGAACTTCATGTGTCATTCATTAATGTGTTATTGGTGAATGTGTAAGAACCTAACGGTGGGCTTCGAATTAGTATATAGTAAATGTATAATTTATTCATGTGTAAATGAAATGCGTCGTGGAATATAATGTGTAGAACGAAAATTCATTTGTGTGATTCCAAAATATGTATTTGAAAAATGTGCACAAGCGTGTGTAATAGAATTATGTGCACATTCTTATGTGCAGAACTCGTACGTGAAGATGTGAAAATGTGTCGGTGTACGAATCAGCCGAAAAATCTCAAATCAAATAATTTTTAGAGCTTTTTAGAAGATTAAAAATCAAATTTCACTGAAAAATTTTAAATGAATAATTCATGGAGTTTTCTAAAAGTTTGAAAAAAATCAAATTTCACTTAAAACTTTGAAATAAATAATTCTTCCGAGTTTTCTAAAAGTTAGAAAACCGAATTTCATTTTAAAATCCCAATTCAGTTGAAAACATCAAATTTTCAAAGTGTTCAAGAAAAATTAACGAATTGTCTCCGCATAAAAATTGAAAATCATTTATCTTCAAGTATTGAATGATGAATTTCTAACAAGAAAGATTATAAAATAACTGAGTTCTGAATTAGTGAAAAGTGAATTTTGTTAGAAAGAAATTGTTATAATTAATTTCACAATTTCTGCACGAGGAATTTAAAAAAAAATCTTGAAATGACCAGAAAAGTTAGTGCAACGTGACAGGAAAACTGTGTTATCGAATTGGTGGATAACGTAGAGCAAGGCCCAAGAGGGGACTACAATACCGACCCATTGGGTAAGATCGAGCAAGGCCCAAAAGGAGACTGCAATATTGACCCATCGGGTAAGGCAGAGTAAGGCCCAAAAAGGGGACTGCCTTACCGACTCATTGGGTAAAACAGGAATAAGGTTCCGTATTTACCGATAGTACCACGGAAGTCGGCAAATCTACTATTATTTGGTACGTTTTTCATTTTTGTTCGAAAAATAGGTCTATAGAGACCATTTTAACTAAAATTCAACCTTTCTAAATTTATTTACGGAAATCCTCTTAATATTTCCCCATTCCAGCCTATTAATCGATGGATTAGGGTAGAAACGGGGACTGAGTCCCGTTAGTAACATCGTCCAAAAGTGTTTGGGGTTATTTTTTTCCTCATTTCTTAATGAAAATAAAGTGGAACAATTAAAATAAATTTAATTAAATAATTAAATAAAACCCCCAACATACGGACATAACAGTAGAGTAAAATATCATTGGAATGATAAGGAAATTTTAGGCCAAAAATGAACGCCAAATTTAATTTTTTTTTATTTTTCTGAGAATTCTATTTTTTTTTTTTTTTGTGGAGTCAAGAATAGTTTTCGTCAAAAATGGAGAAGGGAAAAAACTCAAATTTTCACTTTTTTGGAAATACATAGTTCTGTAAGGAGCGGCAATTCTTAGGAAGAATCTGAAAAATTTGAAAAGATGCCACAATATATCTGCACTGTTGGTGAATTTTTCTAGATTCTGTTTACAAGCCGCCGCTTCTTAAAAACATTTCAAAATATATTTTACCCTTAGAAAATACTTCAAAACATTCAAATTCTCAAACAAGCAGGAGCCCCATTACTTGTGCGTAATTTGAGAATCTTACATCTAATATTCTGCCAATGCAATTGGCAGAAAGCTTCCGAATGAATTTTTTAATTTAAAATCTACCATCACTGATCTTATTCATATTAATCACGTCAATTCATGTTCTTTTTGTTAAATATGATATCTCTTTGAATGTTCTGAAGATGATGAGAATCCCCTCGTTTGCTATGAGTAACAAAATTCTTTTTTATTGTCATATTTCTACTTTTTGGAACATCTTGAGTCATATTCCATTGAAATCTTGAGCTTCAACTTCATAGTCAAGTTAGCTAACTCGAGTTTAGCCTTGCCCAAACTCAGCCTAATTCAAGGTTGCAGATAATTCAAGGTTGAAGATATAGCTTGCTTTTTCTGATGTTTGTATGCTAATATCTAAAAAACTACTGGACCGATTCCGCCCAGTTTCAATACCAACCTTTGTACTCATCAGATGTATAACCTCACGAAATTTGAGGTCTCTAGCTCAATTATTGATTAAGTTATCGTGGAATCAAGATTTTCACGAAAAATTTATAAAAAGTTTTCTACTGGCTAAAATAAAAATCTGAGCTCCCACCACCCCGAGGGTCAAAGATGCGGCTCTTGGACGCGCATCTCCTCGCGGAGAATGGACGCTGTGATTCCATTTTTCATCGAGAAAAGTCGAAAAAACGATATTTCAACATTTTCATTTTTCTCAAAAACTATCCGGCCGATTTAGCTGAAATTTTTGTGAGAGCTTGGGGCCCGCATGGCGAACTTATGGTAAAATTTTCAGATCGCTAGCTAACCCCACTTCAGAGTAAAGCGGAAAATGCGTCATCACACACACACACACACACATACACATTGTGACGTAATTCTGAGGTCTAACGGTAAACCTCACAATTAAGCACGCCTGAAAAATAAAACCAACTTCAAAATTCAAAATAATCAAATACCATATGGGCGCCAGGATAATCTAAAATTATCCAAATCAATAAACAAAATAACATAAAATTCAAACCCAAAATACTCCCTTACTCTGCTCGACTGTCTCAGCGATCTCTCCAAGGTCGTTTGTTGTGGGTGAGAATAAGGAGTAGCAAAATAAAAAAAAAATAAATAATTCAAACACAAAATATTTAGGGAAATCAAAAATGTAAATTTAATGTAATAAAATTGTTTAAAAAAAATATGAATAATAATGAAAATAATTAAATAAACAATTTACTCGTGCACAGCACGATATTAATTATTTATACGTCACAAGACGTTTTAATAGACTTTAGTTATTTTATAAAATTTCAAAATTAATTAATAATTGAAAAGTTATTAATTAATTTATCGTAACAAAATTAAAATTTCAATCAGTAATACAAAATTTAAATTTGAATAAATTCTAGGGATTTCCCGCCAAATAAAGTCACTATAAAAGTCACTAGAAAAGTCACTAGAAAATTCCCTAGGGGACGCTACTACAATGTCCCTGATTTCCCCAACGACCTTGACCAAAAATAAATTTTCACAACGAAAATTTTTAAATATGAAAAGAAAAAAATAAAATGAATTACAAAAGAATAAAATAAAAAAAAAATCCTTTTCCTTTTCTTTCCCAGGAATAATAAGAAATTATAATAATTAATTAAAAAAAAATAATATTGGTTATGTTTGATAACGACGTTTTATACTTTTAATTAAAATAAATAAAAATAAAAAAAATAAAAAAAAATTTATTCTAATTTGTCAACGAGAGATTTCCAAAAAGAAATAACGACAAATAATTAATGAAAAAGAATTTTTCACACAAGAGTATGATCTCGGAAAAACAAACGATAATTAAAGTCGTTACAATACGACATAAAAAAAAAATTGGAAGAAAAAAAAAATGGCTCGATAAAATTCTCTATTACACAAAAATTAATTAATTGATTATGTCGCTCACCAGACGAATATTTCACTAACTCCAATATTAATTAATTTTCCAACAATGTGGCAAACTTTTCAACTGAAATTCTTTTATAATTTCTTTATTAATTTCTCTAATATTTTAGAAGAAATAATTTCGGAAAACGTTTTACACCACAATACGAGCACGCGTCCAGAAGGAGAGTGACGCCATGTTGCTCTCGTTAGGGACAAGACGCCGGCCGGTACGAAAATTCCAACGTGGAGGGCTCCCATTGGTTGGTTAAATCCAACTGTCATGAGTTCAACAAGTGACCACTAGTTGTCACAAATTTGAATTTCCAGCTTCCAACGATGAGAAACAAGAAACTCCCAAAATAATAATTTGCGGAGTATTGTCAATTGCTCAAGATATTGACTGATGCTGGAACCTTCTCCAGACTTCCCTCTTGTCCTCATCCGATGAAGGGAAAATTCTATGGTCTTTCTTTTCTCCAAAACTCCAAATTCTAGCCTTTTCCTTGTGTGGTATTTTCGTCCATAAGGTGCTGCCCTCTTCCGCTCAATACGAAATATCGCCGATGAGCGGTACAAATTAAAAAAAATAAAGAAAATACAAATTCATTAGATTATGTTTAAAAATTAATTATAATCTCCCATTGACAAAAGGTGTTGACTCTCATCCTGGACACTTTTAAATCATAATTAACGCGCCCAGACGACAACAATGTAACGAGATGAAATATCACGTTACAACATACACACAGACATTTTTTAAAAACGACGGATCTCGACGTTTTGGGTCATTTGCAGTCATATTATGATGAAATCTCAAAATCGAAAAAAATTACGATTACAAAGCTTCCATTCGGAAGCAAAAAATCAAAGAAATTACTTCTGGCACTTGTTCTTCGCCTAAAATTCCCTCAGCTTCCCAATGAAACCTTTAGGAGAGCTTTTTTTCCCATTGCAATGTCCATTGTACCCCACACTCTCCTATTGGCCGAACAATATTCATCCATTTTTCTTTGCAATGTTTTTCTTGAAATTTAAATGGAAAAAAAAATGAAATCTTTATGTTGTTGAAAAATGATATTTTTTAAAAGAGCGGCAATTCGTGGAAAAAATCTGGAAAAATATGAAAAAATACTAAAATAGGTCTACATTGTTGTTGAATTTTTCCAGATTTCTTCTAGAAGCCGCCGCTTTTTGAAAAAATATAAAAATATTTTTTACCCCTCACACATGCCGAAAGAAACTTTAACTCTCAAAAAATTAAAAAAAAATACGTCTGGCACTTGTTTTTTGCTTAAAATTTCCTCAACTTCCTAATGGAATTATCAAAGAAAATCGACTTCCGTTACAATGTCCGCTTTGCCCCACTCTCCTCTCTAAATTCTCGTACGGGCAGCATATATCACTATATTGTGTAAAAATTATATTCATGAGCGGGGCCTCTACTATGTGGGTCCGATCCAGCACTGCGCTGAAAGCTACCCTCGTTGTCGACCGCGCAGATTTCGAGGAGAAGCTTCAGCGTTGGCCACCAAACGTGAGGGCGTGAAATCACCATCGATGGAAAAAATGATTTCTCCCGGGCCTTAATTGATAATAATTAATGGCCACAAATATTAATTAAATTACGATTATGAAAAATTATGTCAGAATTTTTGACGTTAGATTTCAAGATTTATTCTTTTATCATAAACTAGCGGTTCTACCCTCGCTTCGCTCAGGTTAGATTTTTTAGCAGCTCCTATACTGACTTATAATTATATATAATTCATCGAGGGAAGATTAGTAGAATGGACATTCTAATTGAGAAAATTCCAGGAAATTGCAGGCAGAAACGATGTGTCAGTATTGATTTATTCCAATGTTGAGAAAATTTCTCTTTTTACCAAGTTTTGGAAGATTGCCCCTTTGAAAATCTACAAAATTAATTTTTTTGGTGATATCTCCGGTTCTATTAGTCATAGCAGCCTGGGGCTGATGTCAAATTAAAGGTGATCTCATTTCGCTTTAATCCAGTGGGGTCGAATTTTTTCAAGTCAATTTCTCGAAAACTTTCAGGCCATTTTCTGAAGATTAGTTTCCACATTATGAGTACTTGATAGATGAATAATTTCTTGTTTCAAACTGCGAAATCGATGGAACATGAGCTCACCTTCCATCCGAGATCAATCCCAGATTGCTACAACCAGTAGAACCAGAGATATTCTCGAAAAACTAAAATTTTCTAAAAACAGTTCTGATTTATGATTCTATAGGAAGTTTTTTCAGCTTTCTAATAGCATCATCAGAGAAAATCTATCTCTAATTATATTCATCAATATCAATTGTTTTATTGGGGGAAGCTGGTGTAAAATAAATATCCCAATTGAACGGTTCGAGATCGAGATTTTTCAAGAATACCATTGTAAAGCTGAGGAAAATTTAGGGAGAGAACATATGTTAGTATCGATCTGTTCCTAAAGTTTTCCTAAAGTTTCATTTCTTGGGCCAAATTTGAAAGGAGTCCCCATTTCGAAAATCAGACAAAATTACTATTTCGGCAGTATCTCCGATTCTATTCATCGCAGCGACCTGGGATTGATCTCGAATGGAAGGTGAGCTCATTTTTCATCGATTCATGTTATCCATATTGTTCTTAATCAATTCTTCAAATACTTATAGGCCATTCTCGGAGAATCAGCATTTTCCCTGTAAGTCTGCGAAAAATGGGTAATTGCTTCCTTTATACTACATGAATTGATAGGGAATGAGCTCATCTTTCATTGAGGAATAACCGGAAATCCCAACATCCGATAGTACAAAAAAAATTCCAAAAAAACGGAAATTATTCAAAAATAGAAGTCTTTTATCTTCGAACTTTTAAAAACTGAAATTTTTGAGAAATTCGAAAAATTCCAACAATTTAGAAAGAACCTTCCTTCAATATTCTCATCGATATTCATTGATTTATCAGAAGAAGTTGGGGCAACGTATACATTCCAATTAAACGGTTCGAGATAGAGATTTCACCAGAATTCTATTAAAACGCTGTGGAAATCTTAGGTCAACAATATGTATTACTATTATCTTTTTCACTTCCCGATAAGGGAAGTTTATGTAATGGCCCCGAAAATGAAAAATCGATTTTTCGATCGATCTTCATGTTTTAAGACCTCCCCAATATTTTTTGATAGTTTTCACGATCATGTCTGTGTGTGTTTGTGTGTGTGTGTGTATGTCCGATGATCCATTTTTTCGTTCACGTTTTCTCATAAATCAATAATGTGATCGAGGTGATCGATGTGGTAATCGGAGCATCTTGACATAAATTCGCGGTCATTAGATTTTGATCGGAATCGATCCAGTACTTTCTTAGTTTTTTAAGAAAAGCATTATCCAGTTCTCCTTCCCAAAAAGTGGAGTCTATGCATTACCCCCGGAAAGGAAAAATTGATTTGTTTATTGATCTTCAGATTTTTAGATCTCCCCAACATTTTTTGATAATTTCCACGATTATGTCTGTTGTTATTTATCGCTTTTATCATTCATCATTTTCTCTAATAGTAAGTGAGAGAAATTATCGAGGAGTTCTTACGGCTTGAAGTCACACTCATCACAATACATTCTCACTAATTCCTTCTATTCAGCAGTAACGCACTCCTCCATTTACGAGTGAGCGAGCAACTACGCACTCCTCTATTCGCGAGCGAGCGTAGCGAGCGAGCAATTGCTCACCCCTAGTTTCAATTTATCATTGATATGATTCCCATGAGAAGTTTTCTCAGCTTTCCAATGGTATTTTCAGAAAGGATCTATCTCCAATATTTTCATCGATATTGATTAATTGATCGAACCGAGAGTGGGATGAATCGGGCAATCCATTTGAACGGTTCACAATGGAGCTTTTGTAACCAATCCATTGAAAAATTGACATTTTCTTAGGTAGAAAACATATGTCAGTATCGATTTTTTCCAACTCCCAATGTTGTTGAGCTTTCTAGAAGCCGCCGCAGATTTTTTCTAGAAGCCGCCGCTTTTTGAAAAAATATAAAAATATTTTCTACCCCTCAAACATGCCGAAAGAAACTTTAACTCTCAAAAAATTAAAAAAAAAATACGTCTGGCACTTGTTTTTTGCTTAAAATTTCCTCAACTTCCCAATGGAATTATCAAAGAAAATCGATCTCCGTTACAGTGTCCGCTTTGCCCCACTCTCCTCTCTAAATTCTCGTACGGGCAGCATATATCACTACATTGTGTAAAAATTATATTCATGAGCGGGGCCCCTACTATGTGGGTCCAATCCGGCACTGTGCTGGAAGCTTTTCCTCGTTGCCGACCGTGCAGATTTCGAGGAGAAGCTTCAGCGTTGGCCACCAAACGTGAGGGCGTAAAATCACCATCGATGGAAAAAATTATCACTCCCGGGCTTTAATTAATAATAATTAATGGCCACAAATATTAATTGAATTACGATTATGAAAAATTATGTCAGAATTTTTGACGTTAGATTTCAAGACTTATTCTTTTATCATAAACTAGCGGTCCTACCCTCGCTTCGCTCGGGCTAGATTTTTTAGCAGCTCTTAAATATTCTTGAACCTTCAAAGAAATCCTAGAATGTTTTCGAACTTTCTGAAGCATTAGAAAATATCTCCCAGCCTTTTGCAACATTCTCGAATCTTGTAGAATACTCCAGAAAGTTTCCGAACCTTCTGGAACATTCGAAAATATTTCCAAATCTTTTTGTACTAAAAAAAATTTGTAAATATCTTGGAACATTTTTAAATATTCTCGCATCTCGGGGGACATTGTAGAATGTTTCTGAACTTCCCGGAACATTCTATAACAATCTAGAACAGTCTAGAACAATCTAGAATATTCTAGAACATTCTAAAACATTCTAGAGCAATCTAGAACATTCTAGAACAACTTAAAACATTCTGGGACAATGTAAAATATTCAAGAACATTCTAGCACATTCTAGAACGATTTGAAACATTCTGGAACAATCTAGAACAGTCTAGAACCATTTAAAACTTCCTACATCAATTTAGAACATTCTAGAAAAATCTAGAACATTCTAGAACAATTTGGAATATTCTAGAACGGTATAGAAAAATTTGAAACGTCCTAAATCAATTTAGAACATTCTAGAACAATTTGGAACATTCTAGAACAATCTAGAACATTCTAGAACAATCTAGAGCATTCTAGAACAATCTAGAACATTTCAGAACAATCGAGAATATTCTAGAACATTCTAGAGCATTCTTGAACTATTTGGCACTTTCTCAAACATTCCAGAACATTTTCAACTATTCTCAATCATTCTAGTAAATTTTAGAACGGTCTAGAGCATTATTTTATATCCCCCATGAGGAGGTAATAGGTACAATACCCGCTTTCACCCCCATATCTCTGAAACCACCTCCTGTAGCCGAAAACGGAAGACTTCTTCATGGATGGGGTGAAGTGCTACTACACCATATAACCCCCATGGGACTATGGGGGATAGTTTCTGAGTTTTATGTACGCGCTCTCAGTAACACGAATATTTTTATTATATGGGGTATTCAATACCAAATCGACCACTTCTGACCCTGACCCCTTTCGATTTGGCTGACGATTTTTGATTAGTTTGTACTCTATGAAAAACGGTTCTCAGAATTTTTTCAAATTTTTTCACCCAACCCAAAAAAAGTTATGAATTTTTCAAAAAAATGGTTTTTTTATTTTTAAATAGCTATAACTTTCTTAAAAATCAACTTATCGGGACGTTTTATTTTTCAAAAGTCTTGTTTTGAAATCGACTTTCCAAAAAAAAATTTAAAAAAAATGAAAAATTATAAATTCAATGACATTTTTGCCCTTTTTGAGGAAAACCGTTATTTTCTCCAAGTTCGACATTTTTGATTTTTTTATTTATTCTTTCAAAAAAAACTTCAATCAATCCTGTCATTATTCCCACAATCCTGGAGTGGGCCGACGTTTCTTTCTATTTTATTTATTTGATTGAAAAAAAAAAAAATTCATAAAAATTTTTTTCTTCAGAATTTTTGGTCATACAATAAAATCAATACAATGGAACGATTTCACAGGATTATATACTCGATTCATAGTTTCACTGTACAACTATAATGACTAGGATGCATGTTTGAGATAGTTAACATTTAATAATTTTAAAAATAATGGACCAAATCATTTATTAGGTTCTTCTCTGGCGTTTGAAAATTTTACATATTTTGTGTTCGTTTGAGTTTGAAAAGGTTTTCATATGTAAACAACCATCTTTCTCAGGAATTATACAGTGTAATTGTTGAGTTCCCGCGACTGGTTTCGTTGTCGGGAATCGACCACTCAATTGATTCACTGCTGTATCATAATCTTCTTCTGGGGAAAACTTGACCGTGATATTTGGAAGCCTGTCCGGCGCAGAAGCCCAATCAAAAAGTTCTCCAGGTGTCGTGATTTGGTTATCAACTGCTAGTTGGAGACTTGCTCTTGCTGCATGTCGCTTGAGGATGCCACCAATACCGTCACACGGACCTTTGCCATGGGCAGTCGCGAAAAAATGCCATTCAGCAGGAATGTTGAAATCATTTTCATGGTAATATAAGTTTACGAAGTTTTTACAGTTTTTAAATTGCTGAGGAGCCCCATCAGAGAAATAATAAATCTTGTGAACACGTTCAGTAATACCTTTTACGAAATCAGTTATTATTTCGATGAAAACATGAACAGCAACGGCATCATGATTCTTACAATCTGAAATAATTACTAGACTTTTGTGTTCAAGTCTGTTATTCACTTTATAATAAATAACGACCGGGAAAATCGTCGCCTGATCATTGTTCCAGTGGAACCCAGATGCCGCATTCTGTACTACGAAAGCATAGTTCTCTGCAAAATCACAAATGATGATGAATTCATTTGGTTTTAATGATTCTTTCAATGATTTCAGATATTTGGCTTGTTCTTTAGCAAGGAATGAGTGAGGTAGAAGATTTTTTAAGTCACTACAAAAGTCTTCCACAAATTCTTCTGTTGGCTTGATAAAAGTTTCTAAACTATTTCTTGGTCTCGATATCCAGTGCTTATACGTAATATCTTCGACTTCGTTGTTCTCGAAACTGGTCAGTGAAATGTTACTCAGCTCATCTACCCCTGGACAGTTTCCACACCCACCCAAATAACATTGAAATGATGGAGTCTCACATATAATCATGCTGAAGCAATCGCTGTAGTGTTTCAGCGATTTTTCCGCAGTTTTCGTTAGAGAATGAACATTTGCACCTAAAATAGACGTAATTTAGTTAACTGAAGATTGACGTATTCATAAATATAAATTAATTTGATAATTACCAAGCATCATTAGCTTTACGTTTTGATGGATCGTACATACACAGATGGTGTGTGTTCCACTTGCTCCTGCTAACACAGAATGTTTCGGTCTCAAAGATACAAATTTCGAAAATTCAATCTTCTCTGCAGGGTTTATTTCACGGAAACATTGGTATAATTCTTTTGAGTTAGACAGGATAAGTCTTTTCTGGACGGGTCTTCGACTACCATCGTCACTCCGAATTGAAACAAAGTCCTTCATGCCCGGCATCGGAGCACTATACTCATCGTCATTATAAAAATTTTCAACTTTCAGTTTCACTTGATCGGTAATTGTCCTACCTATAAGAAAGATGTGGAGTAATTGAGTCTTTAGTTGTACTTAAAACATTGATTTTAAGCTATATACCTAATTCTGATTCGGGTGTTGAGAGTAAACCTTTTTCTCCAAACAAACTCTTCGCAACCCTTGACAAATGCCTTGCTGAATCCATAGTTTCACAACTACGCCTCTCACTCCATTGTTCAGGTAATAATGTTAAAATTTGTATTTTCAAGGACTTTTCTGTATCTTTGTCATTGAATTTATCATGGAGCATTTTAATTAAAGAGTGAAAATTTTCACCATCGTCATCAATTGATTCTTCGTCGGTAGAAGAGAGCAGTACTATTCTTAAATTATCAGATATCCGATTTATCTTGTTATTCAAAAAGTGATTATCATCTAATTTTTTTGATGGAATTGGTGATTGACTTAACAGTTTTAAGGCATGATTTATTACTGGTAATTGAGTTGTAGCGCTAATTTGTGATGCCGAGCTTGCTTGTGAATACTTAGGTTCGGTATTGAAGGACAGAGAACCTTGAAAAAAGTAATGAGATATGTAACTACTGGAAATGTATTCAAATGATCGTATAAATAATTTCGAAAACTTACTGAATGATGACTGAAAATCCGCGACAGTTGTGTTACTATTGCTATCAGTTTGATCATTATTTTTATCATCACTAGAGCTAGTTTCATGGTCACTCACATTATCATCGTTATCGTCAACGTTTGGATCATCACTCGAATTTGCTCGTTGTTTAACTAACTCTGGAGCTTTTTTTCGACACGAACTGCATAATAAATAATTATCATCCAATCCAAACATTATTTTCATGATGTCAGTCGCTGGACGCAAACCAAATTTTTTTTAAATGAGATTTCACTCCAAAAGGATTACAGCATCGATCAAATAGCTTTTTCGATGCCATAATGCTTCGATGAAATTATTTCAATAAATGCAGATTAGAATGATCGATAGAATTAACACTTTGACCAATAATGCAATAGAGATGTGTTCGTAGCATCGAGAAATAGTCTTTTTTCAACAAACTCACTAACGAAAAACTTCCATTGAACACTAAAACACATACGAAATGTATAGGTTATGTTTCGGATCAGTGCTAAAGAGCCGTAGACTTATAAAATGAAACAGATTTGTCTGGGTCTATTAAACTGGTTGTAGGTAAGTCTGTAATTGTCATGCCCCAGTTTATCGATCTAATTAATATATTGAATTTGAATCCTTTCATTATATGAACCTTTTATTATATTGATTCTATTATATGAACCAAAAATTCTGAAAAAGAAAATTTTATGAAATTTTTTTTTTCAATCATATAAAAAAAAATAGAAAGAAACGTCGGCCCACTCTGGGATTGTGGGAATGATCGCAGGATTGATTGAAGTTTTTTTTGGAAAAATAAAAAAAAAATCAAAAATGTCGAACTTGGAGAAAATAGCGGTTTTCCTCAAAAAGGGCGAAAATGTCATTGAATTTATCATTTTTCATTTTTTTTGAATTTTCTTCTGGAAAGTCGATTTCAAAACAAGAATTTTGAAAAAAAAATGTCCCGATAAGTTGATTTTCAAGGAAGTTATAGCTATTTCAAAATAAAAAAGCCATATTTTTGAAAAATTCATAACTTTTTTTGGGTTGGGTGAAAAAATTTGAAAAAATTCTGAGAACCGTTTCTCATAGGGTAGAAACTAATGAAGAATCGCCAGCCATCTAAAGGGGTCAGATACTACTTCAGGGTCAGAAGTGGTCGATTTGGTATGGAATACCCCACCTTTTCCTTCTTTTTGCTTCCAAATGGAAGCATTGTAAACGCGATTTTTTTCGATTTCGAGATTTCATCGGAATATGACTCAGAATGATTCAAAACGTCGAGAAATGACATTTTTAAAAAATGTCTGTATGTGTGTGTGTGTGTGTGGGTGTGTGTGTATGTGTAACAGATATCAGCTCATTGCTCAGCAACGGTAATACTTGGTGAGCTGAGGATTTAACAGTACTTTCCCTCCCCATGCAAATTGCTGTCAGTGAAATTTGAGCGAAATCGGTTGAGTACTTTTCGAGAAAACTCAAATTTTTGAAAAATCGTTTTTTCGACTTTTCTCCGCGGAAAATTGATTCACAGCCCCCACACTCAGCGATGAAATACATCTCACTTGAACTCACAATTTTCACTCGGGGTAAATTTTGCTCAGATTTTCCGTTTGCAGATAATTTCAATTATAGTGTTTTTCATCCTGAATTTACTATACACGATAGCTCAAAAACTATTTGAGTTAGAGACTTCAGATTTCGCCAGTTTGTGCATCTAAGGAGCGAAAAGTTTGGTATTGAAATTGGGCGAAATCGCTCCAGTAGTTTCTGAGATATTGGCTAAAACCCATTTTATGAAAAGAGGTTATATCTCGAAAACTATCCAAGCGATTACATCCAAGTTCAGCTTAAAAGATTCATCTCAATGAGCCCCACAAATGGTGATAATTTCCGATTTTTCAGAAGAAGTCTCTTGTAAGGGTGTTCGATAAATTAGTTTTTTCAAAAATCACGGTTTTTCTTAGCTTTCTTCCTAAGAACACTACTATTTTTATTTCACCATTCGAAAGTAGACAATTTTTTCTACAAAATGAGTACCTTTTCATCCTGACGATAATCAGAAAGAATAGAAATCCTATTTGGAAACCGAACATCAATTTTCGTGTTCCATCATAGGATCTGAATTTTCATCTAATATTGAATTTTTATGTACCATGTGATATTATTGCAATTTAATCGATTATTCTGAGCTGAGATTTGTAGGGATCTATAAGTGCGTATTTCTTGCCAGAATAATGTTATTTTTTGAGCGATTGAAAAGATATTCATTTTTATAGAGATTCGATTGATTATGGGTGAAATCCCATTCGGAAGCATTTTGCCAATCGAATTGGCAAAATATTAAATGTCACACAAAGAGTGGGGTTTGCAAATAACGCACAAAGGGTGAAACTCCTGCTTGTTTGAAGTATCAATCAAAAATAGAAACGTAAACAGAAAAAATACGAAAAAAAACCTCAATAAATTTAATATGGATTAAATGACACTTCAAAATACTCATCTGAAAATTGGATTTCCCAAAAAAACCCAAGATGCAGTGGTGGCAACTAACTCTCAAAACAAAACACACAGTTTTGGTGTTTCACCGCATAAGACCCGAATGATACTGGTCTAGAAAAGGCTCATTTGGTTGAATTACCAAATTTGCCATTTTCGTAAGACCATTGGTCTCTGTTTATCATTGTGTTTTCACACCAACTGTCTTTGTCAGGAAGAAATCGACTGTTCCAGACATGCCTCACCTCTCAGCCCGCCCCTCTCCCCTTGCTCAATCAAAACATCAAACTCTACTCTATTGAATTTATTATTTTGCTTCAAAATTACTGTGAAATAAAATTTATTAAAGTTTGAATGATGTATTCATTGAGGGGTTGAACACAATGAATAAATTCAAGTTTTTCGGCTCGAAAATAACGAACCAACTTATTTAGCAAAAAATTTTTTATAAAACGAAATTCTCCACAACCGAACCCAGTGCGAGCCTAGAATAGGTGCACCGAGCACGGCGGAAGAAAAAAATTTGAGATAAAACATTAAAAACACTAATTTTCAGTTGGCAGAGCTATACTGCTAAATTACCGAAATTTTGATAAATATTGCAGAAGAGCGCCTATAAAATTCAAATAATTAGCAAAGTCAAATTTTCGGAAAAAAATATGAAAGGCGCAAGCGAGGTTTGAACTTACAATTAATCGTCTAATTATATATCAGGTGCTCTACCAATTGAGCTATTGCAAGTTCTTATATTTCCCTTCAAATTTTTGACCAAGATAGGGGAGAGTAGGGCAAAATGTACACTATAGCGAAACTGTCAAAGATGGATTTTTAAAAAATGATTCTATCGACAAGCTGCGGAAATTTCAGCCGCAAAACGAGTGTCAGATCTATTTTTTCGATTTTTTTCGGCATTCAAGATATGAATTATTTGCTTTTTCTTTTTATTTGCAATACTTTTCAATTAATCTATAAAAAAAATTTCATAAATGAATCAGTAAAGAGATGAAATATTTTTGTTGATCAGTGAAGCGGAAACTAAACGAGATAGGGTAATTTTTGTCATGATGATTCCAGTAGCTTTCTGAATTCTCTATAAAAAAGACTCCATAAGAATTATTTAAGATATCCAAGATATTTAAAACAACTGATGTTAAAATCGAATTTCGCCTGGAATTTGCACTTTTTTTTAAATTCAAATAATTTTTTCATTTAGAAAACTACTCAAATCATTTCCAGATAAATTACTCTATCTCGCTTAGTCTCCAAGATCCAAAATATGAACTATTTTTTTTTTAATGACACTACTGCTTAATTAATTTATAAAAAATTTTCATAAATGAATCAACAAAGAAATAAAATATATTTGCAATCAGTTAAGCGGAAATTAAGCGAGAGAGAATAAGTCTTATGGAGATTTATTCTTATGGACTAAGTTATAGAGAATTCAGAAAGCTACTGGAATCATCGTGACAAAAAATACCCTATCTCGCTTAGTTTCCAAGATACCCAAGATATTTAAAAAATAACTGATGTTACTGTCGAATTTCACCTGGAAATTTCATTTTTTTTTTATTCAAATAATTTTTTCATTTACAAAACTACTAAAATCATTTCCAGAGAAATTACTCTATCTCGCTTAGTCTCCAAGATCCAAGATATGAACAATTTTTTTAAAATGACACTACTCCTTAATTGATCTATGAAAATTTTTCATAAATGAATCAGCAAAAAAATAAAATATATGTTTAATCTGTAAAGCGTAAATTAAGCGAGATAGAATCATTTTCATGGGGATTTTCTTTATATAGTTAGAATTATTTAAGTTCTTTTTTTTTTCATTTTGAATACTCTTCAAGCAATCTATAGGAATTTTTCATAAATGAATCAGCAAAGAGATAAAACATGAATTGTTCAATCGTCAATTCTCAACCAATTAGGGGTATGTGGGAGGAAGAACAACTCCTTTTACGGTTCTTTAACCTTGTGTTACTCACGCTATCAGTGACACAATGCCCTTTCTACAAAAATCGCATAGTATCCTCAGGAAAAAAATGAAGAAAAACTGTGATTAAAAAAAAAATAATGTATGGATCACTTTTATGAGAGACTTCTTCTGTAAAATGTGAAATTCTCAGCTTTCGTGGGGCTCAAGATGAATCTTTTAAATTGACCTTGAATGTAATTTCTCAGACAGTTTTAAAATTATAACTTGTCAATTATAACCTTTCATTTTCATAAAATGGTTTTTCACCAATATCTCTGAAACTTGGAGCGATTTCACCTAATTTCAATATCGAACTTTTCGTTTATCAGATGCACAAACTGACGAAATTTGAAGTCTCTAACTCAAATATTTTTTGAGCTATCGTGTGTACAAAATTAAAAAATGTAAAACTTAATTTACTATTCAAGAAAAAACAATATATATCACTGCATTCGATTTTTTAAATTTTCTTTACAGAACTGTTATCATTATACTGAATTCCGTGACTGCTTATTAGAATAAACTTCAAATATCTGTTTTGATTGAAAATCGTATGAATTCTTATTATTTGTATGATGGGTCTTCGAAGAATTCAACGAACAAGACGAGAATAAATAAAATTTATAAATGCTCAAAAAAATCGAAAAACTAGAAATCAAATGAAGAGACGAAATCAACGCAATTTGGAACCTGAGAAAATCATCAAGCCCACTCTATTTTCACAAACTATGAAAGCTATATATGGAAAAAATCAATGGAAGCAATTGAAAGATAGAAATATTGAAGAACATTGTATTGGTTCAATGGATATTCAGTGTATTTATTGCCATGCTAAGCATTTCAAAAGTGAGAAAGTATCAAACAAAGTTAATTCTTTCAATGATTGTTGTAGTCATGGAACGGTTCCACCAGCTTCTTTTACAACATTCCCAAGGAAATTATGTGCATTATTCAGGAGAAAGCATGAGTTTTCAAAAGACTTTCTAGAAAATATAAGAATGTATAACACTTCATTATCATTCGCATCATTCAATGCTAATTTGATGAATTTCTAAAATAATAGGCCTGGTAGGCCTATCATATTAGAATTTCAAAAATAATGGGTTTTTATTGTTTTAAGATTAAAGAACGTATTTATTATCAAATTAATACTTCTTTATATCCTGAAAATGATCGAAATGCAAGTTTTGGGCAATTATTTATCCTTGATCCTTCAGAAGCCAACGAACAACGGATGGATACCTTTTCAGGATTAAATGAACCACTTTTAATATTATTAGAAAATATTATTCGAAAAAAATATATTCGCTCGTTCGTATCAAATGATGAAAGATGAAACCATTCAAATAAATATGTTTATTATTTTTATTAAGTTTTACTATTAAAATAACTTACAAAAAAGTGAAAAATATTTTAGAAGTGCACGCTTTTACTTTTTCTTTTATGTTCATAATCACTTTCTCTCAATAAACTCCAAATATAGTCTCCCATCATGGTTTCATTGTATTGGCCTTGATAACGTTGTTCGAAACTCATAATGTCCTGATGAAAACGTTCTCCTTGCTCTTCTGAATATGCTCCCATGTTGTTTTTAAATTTATCCAAATGTGCATGCAGCATATGTACTTTTAATGACATCCTGCAGCCCATGGCCTTAAAATTTTTTAGCATATCTTCAACTAACTTTTCGTAGTTTTCAGCTTTGTTCTTTGCTCAAAATCCAAAAACTACAGCTTTAAAACTGTCCCAACTCGCTTTTTGAGTACGATTCAGCAACGTTGGAAATTTTTCGTTCTTGAAAATCTGTCTAATTTGCGGACCAACAAAAACCCCAGCTTTAACTTTTGCTTCTGATAACTTCGGAAAAAACTTTTTCAAGTATCCAAAAGCTTCTGAAGTTTCATCCAGTTTTTTAACAAAATGTTTCATCAACCCTAACTTAATGTGCAGAGGTGGCATTAACACTTTTTCCGCTTCAACAATCGGTTCAAATTTCACGTTTTGTTTTCCGATACAAAGTTCTGTTCTTATAGGCCATGACTGTTGAATATAGTGCTTAGCATCCGCCCTGCTATCCCACAAGCACAGATAACACGGATACTTTGTATATCCGCTCTGTAGTCCCAGTAAAAATCCCACCATTTTAAAAGCTCCAATAAGCTGCCAGTTATACTCGCGATACTTTACAGATTCAAGCAAGATTTTAACACTGTCATAATTTTCTTTAAGATGTACTGAGTGAGCGATTGGAAGAGATGGGAATTTATTTCCGTTGTGTAATAAAACAGCTTTTAAGCTTTTTGTAGAGCTGTCAATGAATAAATGCCATTCGCTAGGAACACAGGGTATGCCAATTTCTTCGAACATACCTTTTATGTTATTACGACAACAAAGTCCATCTTCTTTTGTGAAAAATGTTGAGAATGTTTTATGTCTAGTCTGCTGATCCGTGATATTAACATCATCAAGCAAATCCCACTGTTTTAAGCGAGATCCTAAAAGCTCTGCTCTATGTTTTGGAAAATTTAAATCTCTTATCAAGTCGTTACAATTTTCTGCAGTAATAAAATGGTGTTTTGGTTGTTCTGGTGTAGGTAAAAACTCCTTATCTGAATTACTTTTATGAGAACTAAAAGATGAGCTACTTCTCTGCGATAATTGTTTCGGTGGCTCAGGTACTGGTCGTGTCAAGTCGTGTGCAATTGGAGCAGAAGAAGACTCAAGGTCAGGATATTCGATAGGTGTTGCATTTTTACCTCTACGTCTTTTACTCGGATTCACAATGCAAGAGTAGCAGTCATTGACGTGGTCTTTTGGTTCTCGCCAGATCCTTGGTATTGCAAATTTCATGGAGCTTTTCTTACCTCGATACCAACCTAAAATATAGAAATAAAAATTAATATGTCTATTATATTTGATTCACCGCTTAATTAAAAATTGCTTATCTTCCAAAGTTCTTTTACAATAACTACAAGCAACATGTGGAGCCCATGGCTTGTCTTGATGTCGAATAGGACAGTCAAAATATGCTTCGTAAGCTTCACAAAGAACGTGGGATGTCTTTAGTTCGTATTTTATGTCTCGAACTTTAATAAATTGACCACATATATAACAAAATGCATCAGCATCATATTTACAGTTTCGCGACGACATTTTAACTTATTCTAGACTTGTACAAAACATCTGATCGTTGTTGTATATCCGTTCACTATGTGAACATAAAAATCCCACTCTGATCGCGCAGTATTTTTGAATCTATTAAAATTAATTAAAATTCATGAAAAAATTCAAAAATGATTATTGTTACTATAACTATCATAAAAGCAAACTTTATACCAAAAAAGGGTATTTTCTTTTCGTTTTTGTGCATAATTAACCGAAAAATCATGAAATAAACTTTAGGACGAAGAAAGAGAATTTGTTTGTGGAGTCGTGTTATCTACAAAATCGTGAGAAAGAAGGTTATAAAATTGGAAAACCTATAATACTTCCATCAACATTTATTGGATCTCCTCGTAATATGGCTCAAAATTATCAAGATGCAATGGCTATTGTTAGGAAATATGGGAAACCAGATTTATTTATTACAATGACGTGTAATCCAAATCGGCGAGAAATCAGAGAAAATTTGTTACCTGGACAGCATGCTTCTGACCGCCCCGATATTGTTGCTAGAGTTTTCAATCTCAAAGTTAAAGCTTTGTTGAAAAGCCGATCATCCGATTTATCGACGAAGGAATACTGAAAAATATTATGTTAGAAATAAAACATACGTTTTTGACAATCGTTTTGTCGTTCCCTATTCTCCATATCTTTTACGGAAATTCGATTGTCGTTGCAACGTTGAAGTAGTTTCCAGTATAAAATCGGTGAAATATCTATTCAAATATATATATAAAGGACATGAAGCTGCATCATTTTCTCTTGATGGGGTAGCGGCTAATACAAATGAATTTATATATGATGAAATCAGAGAACATATTGAAGCTCGATTCGTTGGACCTGTTGAGGCAGCATGGAGAATTTTAAGTAAAAAAACTACATGACAAGAGTCATAGCATCATTCGAATACCTGTACATCTTCCAAATCATCATAATTTGACAATAGATCCAGATGTTGAGGAGTTATCTATGCAACATATTTTGGACCAGAAAAAAATGCTGATTGATTATTTTTTATCAAATCAACGTGATCCTGAAGCGAAAATACATCTTTATGTAGATATCCCTAATTTCTATACGTTTCATAAAGAGAAAATCAATAATCAGTATACTTCATTATGGAGGAAACGAAGAACTTGTTTCAAATGTATTGGAAGAATGTATTCTGTTAGTCCTTCTCAAGTCGAATTGTTCCATTTAAGACTCTTATTATTGACCATTGGAGGAGCTACAAGTTTCACTGATTTGAGAACTGTAGATGGTCACACACATTCAACATTTACAGAAGCATGTATTGCTCTTGGATTAGTTGCCGATGATTATGAATGAAGTCGAGCTATGCATGAAGCTGAAGTATGGATGATGCCTTATTGGTGAATCACGGCAATTTTATATTATTAAAAAAAAAAAAGAAATACTAAACGTCTGAGGGCAGTAGTGTCACTAAGATGGCAGAGACATGTTAATTTTGCTTTTAATAAAAATTTTCATTCGAATTAATTGTGGCATTCATTCATTAAAAAAGTCGAACCCAAAACATTGGCGCCCAACGTGGGGCAGAACACAAAAAAAAAATTCAGGTTAGTGAACCGTCATCGTTCACAATTCATTCATTCTCTACCCGTGAGTTTCAGAATGACAGACTTGACAGAATCAAAAAGGAAAAGAGGCACAGTCAAGGCAGCGCTGACTAGAGTAGAGACTGCACTCATGGCAATCGATACTATCATAATTCATCTTGCAAAAAAGAAATTAGATTACACAGAGTTGAAAGAGTGGCAAGAAAAACTGAAAAATAAAACACCACAAGACATGCCAAAGTTAACAGAATTCATCAAATTCCTCACAGACCGGTGTCACACGCTACGCATGCTAGGACAAGTTAATGACAAGACAACTGGGAATACAGCACTGAACACAGAAAGAATAAAGCCCTTCAGAAGAGAGAGGAAAACAGAGGGGAACGTCTTGCTTGGCTTAGAGACAAATGGCTGTAAAATTTGCAGCGCAGAGCATCAAGTATTCCAGTGTGAAGAATTGCTAAAATTAAACACAAAAGATAGAAAGAAATTGATTATAGAGAACAAGTTGTGCTTGAATTGTCATAAAAGTGGACATTTGGGAAGAGATTGCTACAGTTCAGGCTGTAGAAAATGTGGGGAAAAGCATAACACATTATTACATCTAGAGAGATCAGAAAACGCAGATATCAAAGGAGAAAAATCTCAAGTTCATTGTTGTACAGGAGCAGAGCAAAATGCAGCACCACCAACCATTATGTATTGTACAAAAGGATCATCTCAGGTTATTTTATCAACTGCTCAGATTTATATTCATCGCACCAATGAAGAGAAAGTGATGTGTCGAGCATTACTGGATCCAGGATCACAGATCAATTTTATAACACAAGAATTGATTAAGAAACTCAAAATTCCATCTGTTCGTTCTTCAAGGACAGTTAGTGTGGTGAATCAAGGTCAGATAAATTCATCAAAGGTTGTGAATGTCAAAATTAGCTCCAAGACTGGAACATTCAACACTGAGTTGGAATGTGTTGTTTTTCCAAGCATCACCGAAGAATTACCGCAGACAAGAATTGATAGCAACGAAATCATGGTGCCTTCAGGAGTTATGGTGGCAGACACAGGGTTTAATGAACCAGGCAAAATTGACGTATTAATTGGAGCTGGTTTGTACTGGAAGTTAATCAAAGGTGCGCCTTAAAATCACATTCAAGGTCAGCCAGCTTGGCAAAATACACAGCTTGGTTGGATTGTTGGAGGAGAAATCTCCAAAATCAATGCATCTAAAACGGCAAGCTGCTTCAAAGTCACCAACGCAGATTTAAATCAACAATTGGAGAAGTTTTGACTGCAGGAGACAATACCTCAAGATCAAAAATATTATACAAAGGAAGAACAATGTTGTGAGAAATATTTCCAGGATACAACCACGAGAGATCAAACGGGGAGATTCACAGTGAGACGACCCTTTCGATCAGGAGTAACGTTGGGGGAATCAAAACAGCAAGCACTCAAGCGACTCTATTCCATCGAGAGAAAATTCAGCAGAAATCCAGAGTTGGCAGAAGCATATGGAGGACTATCTGCAACAGCAGCACGTGACCTTGAAAAACACAACAGCGAGAGAAACAGAAGAATGCTATTTCATCCCACATCAGGCTGTCATACGTCCAGACAGTATTACTACAAAAGTACGTGTGGTTCTTGATGCTTCTTGATGCTTCGGCGAACAACACAAGGGACATCACTCAACGACAAATTGCTACCTGGTCCAAACCTCCAGGGAGATCTGTTCAAGATTTTGGTCAAGTTCAGAACACACGAGGTGGTGTTAACCGGAGACATCAAGCAGATGTATAGGCAGATCATGATTCATCCTGAAGATAGAGTATATCAAATCATTCTGTGGAGGAAAGATCCTCAGGAAGAGCCTCAAGGTTATGAGCTTAATACCGTGACGTATGGAACAGCCTGTGCTCCATTTCACGCGTTAAGATGTTGACAAAGAAGAGTATCCGCTGGCTGCAAATGCAATTGAAAATGGTTTTTATATAGATGATTGCCTGAGTGGTGGTAGAACAGAAGCAGCAGCTGAGATGCTATACATGCAATTAAATCAGTTATTGCAGAGAGGTCAATTTGATATGAGAAAACGGAGATCGAACAACGAGAGCTTGATAAGAAGAATCGGGCAGGGGACGCAATACAGTGATTTATTGATTCTGGACGGAGACGAAGCCATGAAAACGTTGGGGTTACTGTGGAACTCACGTCAAGACACACTGCAATATCAAGTATCATCAACAGAGACATCAATCAACACAAAACGAATGATATTATCGAAAATTCCACAGATTTTCGATCCACTGGGTTTAATTTCTTCTGTGTTGATTAATGGAAAACTTTTAATGCAGAAATTGTAGGCTTCAGAGTTGGATTGGGATGACCAGTTGCCAGATGAATATTCTGCACAGTGGAGGGACTATCATTTGTCCCTGCCAAAGCTCAATGATCTCATGATTGGTCGGAATGTGAACCCAGGAAATATTTCTACTCAAGTAGACTTGTACGGGTTTGGAGACGCATCTGACCGAGCCTTTGGAACTTGTGTCTATACAGCAAGTGAAAATGAATCAGGTGAGACAGAAGTGTATTTACTCTGCTCAAAGTCGAAGGTAGCACCCTTAAAAACTATTTCGCTACCTAGATTAGAATTGGAGGCAGCATTGTTATTATCCCAACTGGTACAGGTGGTGAGATCTGCCTTGCCCAATAACATCAGAAACATATTCCTCTGGAGCGACAGCACCATAGTACTAGGCTGACTATGCACAGAACCAAGTCTATTGAAAACATTCGTAGCAAACAGAGTGTTTAAGATACAAGAATTAACTGAGGGTCTATCCTGGAGTCATGTAATATCCGAGGAAAATCCTGCTGATTTGGCATCTAGAGGTACGACCATGGAGCAGCTGATAGAAAATTCACTTTGGTGGCACGGTCCATCCTGGATTAAAAATCCTGCAGGGCGCCCGGTGACAGTAGCTGAACCGGAGTGCAATTTACCAGCGATGAAGGTAACGGAAGTGACACTCACAATTACCAAGTGATTCGATGCCTTCACGAAATTCTCGTCGTTCAGAAGACTGTGCCGAGTCATCGCCTATTGCAAATAATTTATCGATAATTGTCGAGAGCCGAAATTGGAAATTGAACGGAAAAACGAGCAATTGCAACTAACAGAATTAAAAAAGGCAGAAGAAATGATTCTTTATGCAGTTCAATTAGAGATGTTTCCTCAGGAACGACGTTGCCTTGAAGCGAACTCAATTCTACCGAAGAAGAGTCCACTACGGCCACTCAAGGTATTCATTAGCACGGACGGATTACTTCGTGTTGGTGACAAGTGCACAGCTTCCAGAAGAAGAAAAACATCCAGTGATACTTCCTGCAAAGCATCACGTCACAAGAATCATCATGGAGGAAGAACACCAACGGCTTAAGCACTGCCCAACGAATCAGCTGCTGCACAGTCTTTGGCAACGATTCTGGTCTCTTAATGCTAGACGTGAGATTCGAGCCGTTGTTAAGCGTTGTCTTCCATGCTTCCGATTCAAGCCTGACAGTCCAGAGACCTTGATGGGGGATTTGCCTGCAGCGCAAGTAGAAGCATACACAAGACCTTTTTCAACGTCAGGAGTTGATTATGCAGGACCCTTTCGAGTTCGTGAAAGCAGACGTCGAGGAAGAGTACACATTTCCAAGGCCTACGTAGCCTTGTTCGTGTGTTTCAGCACCAAAGCAGTGCACCTGGAGTTGGTGTCTGATCTGACTTCCGAGGCATTTTTAGCAGCGCTCAGTCGTTTCACTGCAAGAAGAGGCATTTGCTCACGATTGGACTCCGATAACGGTACAAATTTTACGGGCGCTTCTCGAGAACTCCAAGAAATTTATGAATTTCTTCCAGCTGAACAAAAAACGATCGAAGCTGAACTGGAGAAACAACGCATCGAGTGGCATTTCATCCCACCTCGAGCTCCACATTTTGGTGGATTGTGGGAGTCAGCGGTGAAGAGCATGAAGAGACACCTTTTGACAGTGACTCAAGGGAAAATTCTGACATTCGAAGAATATGCTACTCTACTATCAGAGGTGGAGGCCATCTTAAACTCTCGTCCACCTACGCCACTTTCCAACGATCCCACAGATCTTGCTGTTCTCACGCCATTGCATTTCCTCACTGGAGATATAATGATTCAACCTGTTCAAAACAATTGGATTGAAGTCTCAGATAATCGTTTGTCCCGCTGGCAAAAACTCCAAAAGTTCCGACAAATTCTGTGGAAACGATGGACTCGAGAGTATTTACAAGAACTTCAAGCAAGGACCAAGTGGTGTGATCCTGGAACAGAAATTGTTCCTGACACTCTTGTGTTAATCATTGACGAGTGTGTTTCTCCTTTGCATTGGCCAATGGGCCGTGGAACTGAAGTTCATCCGGGTTGGGATGGCATCACTCGGGTAGTTACGGTACGAACTGCCACTGGAACCTTGACGCGCCCAATCAGAAAGGTGTGCCCAATACCAAGCAGTGAGGACCAGGACTAATACCAGCTCAATGTTCGGGAGATTGTAGAAGGAAAATTATAATAATATGTCCTGTAATTTGGAAGCTATACTTCCAAGGCGCCCGGAATAGTGAATCGCGGCAATTTTATATGATTAAAAAAAAAAAAAAGAAATACTAAACGTCTGAGGGCAGTAGTGTCGCCAAGATGGCAGAGACATGTAGCAGGGAATAATTTTGCTTTTAATAAAAAATTCTATTCAAATTAATTGTGGCATTCATTCATTAAAAGAGTCGAACCCAAAACACTTATAATCTGCGTAGATTATTTGTACGGATATTATTGAATTGTTTTCCTTTGCATCCTGAAGATTTATAGGAGGAATTCAAGTTCGCGATGTCTGAAGATTTTTCTAAAAATATGCCACTTATAGAAGCTCAAATGAAGTCTCTTCAACAAATTAATGTTTTTCTAGAAGAGGAAGGCAAAAATTTACGTGATTTTCCTACTTTACCTATCATGTCTGATAATGAAATTGTGACACAAGACGAGATTTATTTTAGAAACTTATTAGAAAAGGGTTTCGAATATTATCGTAAATTGGATGAAGATCAACAAAAAATTATTAATACCATATTACATAGTGTTCAAAATTATACGAATGATGTACAAAAAAGTTTTTATTTGGATGGACCTGGTGGATCTGGAAAGACATTTCTATATACTTGTTTATGGTATCCGTTAATGGGTAATAAAATAAGAGTACAAACAATGGCATTTACTGGGATTGCAGCAACATTGTTACCCCAAGGGAAAACAGTACATAAAACTTTTGGATTGACAGTTCCGCTTTATTCTGATTCTAATTCTACTATTAAATCTGGATCTAAAGAAGCCAAATTATTATGTGAAACTATGGTTTTCATTTGGGATGAAGCTCCAATAGCACGCGTTATGCATTAGAAGCAATCGATCGAAATTTACGTGATATTATGAATAATGATATTTTATTTAGTGGAAAAATCATCATATTAGGTGGAGACTTCCGTCAATTACTCCCAGTTAATATCCACGGAACTCGCAACGAAACCATTAATCTGTCCATTAAATATAGTAATTTGTGGCAATCATTTCAAAAATTCAGTTTAACAAAGAATATGAGAACTTTATCTGACGAAATTGAATTCTCAAAATTACTAATTGAAATAAGGAACTGCTATTTGAATGATGAAGAGGATAATTTACAATTGCCTGAATCATGGATTGAACCTAGCGATGTTAATATCGCCGAAGATATTTATGGAGATTTACTGACAGCAAAAAAATATAAAGAAGCCTCTCGATGTGCTATTCTTGCTGCAAGAAATATTGATGTTGATGCCATAAATGATGAAGTTGTAAAATTATTGGAGGTAACATCTGAACGTATATATACAAGTGTAGATAGCACAGAAAATTGCAATGGAGATGATGAAATAAATTTGGATTTAGTCCCAGAATATTTAAATTCTTTAAATCCTAGCGGCTTACCTCCACATGAATTAAAATTAAGGAGATTTTCAATCGTAATATTGATCAGAAATCTCAATATCAGTGAAGGGTTATGTAATGGAACTCGATTACTTGTTTTAGACTTAGATAATAACTTATTACGTTATGAAATTTTAACTGGAGATAAGAGTGGAGAAATTGTATTTCTTCATCGTATAACTCTCATTTCTGTCTAGAAGACAATTTCCCATGAAATTAGCGTTTGCCATAACAATCAATGAATCACAAGGACAAACATTTGAAATAATTGGTATTGATTTACGAAGAGATGTTTTCAACTTTTCTTTCCACACACATAACTCTAGTCTTTATTTTCACATTTCTAATTTGAGTCTTTTCTTTCACTGTCTCCCACGATGATCCTGGTGATCTCCAACTCTTGCTGCTGTTGGCCAACCTTCCCTCATGTTTGCTGATGATAGACCAATTGAATGGATGTTGTTTCTTCCCAAGTTCCTCTTCGGTGTCCTTGATGCCGCTACTTTTATCTTTGGGACTGGGGAAATTTCTTACCAGTCCTGACTCCTGACTTTTTCTCCATTTTTCCGAAGTCATTTCAAACAAAAATAAACAAAAATAATTAGTGAGGTCATAAAATATGTTGACCTCACTCTGGACATTTGCTGTCTTGACACAAAATGAGCCCTATCCGCACCGGGTACCGCGAATCGCGACCAAAACCGTGATTTTCACGGAATTTCTCCAATATTTTAATTTTATTGATTCTGTGACGGTAAAAACCGTCACAAGTAACTATGATTATTGTTTATACATGAATAATACAGGCAGTGACTCAATATATATATTAGTATTCGTTGATGATCTTCTAATTTGTTGCAAAGACAAAATTAAAATAAATGAAATTGAAAAGAGTTTAATGGAACGATTTTCAATGAAAATTTTAGGAAAAGTTGGAAATTACATTGGTATTGATATTGAGTTTAATGAAGAGAGAAACAAAATGACCTTGGGTCAAACAAAATACATTGAATCATTGGCTGAAAAATACAAACCGGAAAACGTAAAATTATGTGATACTCCGATGGAGACAAATTTAAAATTAGAGCAAGCGAGTGAGACTAATGAAAGGATAAAATACATAAACTTAATTGGTGAGTTACTATACATAAGCACAGGCACAAGACTAGACGTAGCGTATAGCGTAAATTATCTAAGTCGCTACCGAAGTTGTTACAGTGAAACGCATTACAAATATGCAATGAGAGTCCTGAAATATTTATCTAAGATAAAAGATCTCAAATTAACGTATTACGACAATTTAAAAGGAGAAACGGTAGACTGTATGGTAGATTCAGATTATGCAGGAGATAGTGTAGATAGAAAGTCTCCTACAGGCTTTATAATTAGACTCTATGGAAATTTAATATTTTGGAGAACAAATAAACAGAATACAGTTACAAAATGTTCAACATTTGCAGAATATACTGCTATGTCCGAAGCAGCAACAGAAGTATTATTTATAAGAAATATTATTGTTGTATTCACCCACAAATAATGCACGTTTATTAAATTAAAGGGGTGGTTATCTTTATTATTCACAGAGATACGTCTCCTCCAACCTCCAGATTTAGAGTACACTCTCAATTTTATCCAAAACACACCTTAGCAACCACACAACATTCATCTTTTTTCTCATTCTATACCGCATGTTCATACAGAAGGGAGAGGGTATTCCATATCCGTAACACTACTCTCCTCTTTCAAAAGTTGCCGCCCCGGCAACTCCTACTAGAGCAACTGAGCATTCTGGAATTTGGTCATTCCAGAATCCTTCGTTATCAGGGGCCCCTAGTCCATCTTCCAATCCCAAAACCCTGACGGAAAAATCAAATTGGAAGAGGTTGAAATTGTACTCTAATTTCACAGTTTCTTCCCTGCATCATTATTCCCGTACACTCAACCAGACACACTCATGCTCATACTTAATGCACTAGTTCATTAATTATTATTCTTCACTCCTCGTTTTTCTTTTTTTTTTTTTTCTTCTCCTGGTTTTCTGATTTGTTCCGTTCTGACTTGCTTCCTCTTCCTCCAAAAAGAACATTCATTGTAATGTGACCTGAATAAATTGAGAAAAATTACACGCAAATTTTTTATTCTACGAATTATTTTTTTTTTTTTTTTTTTTTTAATGAAAGCGGTTCTACAAGCATGAACTTTAACTCTAATGCAATTCAACAGTTCTAGCTCACTACAATTATTACCATTTAATCACAATAATTACATAAGAAAACATTCATTCACAACTGGGATCTCAGCGTCCTGAGAAAACCTTTTCGTAGGCGTCCCTAGGAACTACCTCGAGTTCGTCTCCCTGACTATGTTAACAGGGAGATTCTCTGATAAATCCTCAGAGAAATTCTGATCAACCTCAGAATTACATCATTCCTGACGACGTTAACAGGATTTCAACTTTTTTTTTTCTTTTTGCACTCTCTGATCAACCTCAGAGATACTCTGATATATCCTCAGAAAAATTTTGATAGCCTCAGAATTAAGAAAACGAAATCCACCATTCTCACATTCACATTCCATACTTGAAGTATTCTACATCATGACAAAGGCGGTTTACATGAACAACCTTGAATTTTCCCCGTGGTAATTTCTGAATTCTGTACGTTACATCGTTAATTTTTGTTCTCACAATAAATTCTTGTTCCCAATCTTTCTGTAATTTAGGACATTTCCCTTTAACTCTACAGGGGTTATAGAGTCTCACTTTTCTCCCACTTTAAACGAAAGCATTCGTGCTTTTTTGTCATAATTTGCTTTCATTTTATCACTTTTCAATACTAACGTGTTCTTGACGATGTCATGTAGCTTTAATAATTTTTCTCTCAACTCAATTGCAAATTCAGGAATATTTGTAGCTGTTGAATCAGTGGGTGTATTTCCCTGTATGAGATTCAAGGGTAATCTCATTTCTCTTCCTAACATCAGCATTGCTGGTGTGAATTCAGTGGTTTGATGCTTAGCAGACCGATAAGCTAATAAGAAGAGTGGGATCCATTTATCCCAATCTTTCTGATTTTCGGTTATGAATTTCGCGAGAAAATTCAAGATTGTTCTATTTAGTCTTTCTACCATACCGTTAGATTGTGGATGCAATGGAGTTGTCCGTGTTTTTTTAATTCCCAATAATTTCATGACCTCTTTGAAAATATCTGATTCAAATTCCCTACCTTGATCAGAATGTATTTCTAATGGAAAACCGAATCTGGAAAATACATGCGATATCAATGCCTTAGCTATCGTGAGACTCTGATGGTTTGGCGGGCTATTGCTTTTGGCCAACGTGTAAAATAATCTGTAACAACAAGGACGAAACGATTTCCTGAAGTTGACTTAGGTAATGGTCCAAGAATATCCACTGCGATTCGCTCAAATGGACTTCCAACGTTATAAATTTGTAGTTTTCCTTTAGTTCTTTTCTTGGGACCATTTCTTGAAAGACACGTAGAACATTTTTTGCACCAATTCTCTACATCACATGTACATGTAGCCCAATAGAATCCTTGTCTGACCTTGGCTAATGTTTTATTAATTCCAAAGTGTCCTCCTGCTGGTTCATCATGTACTTTGCTGAGGATGTAGGGAATATGAGTTCTTGGAACAACTAATTGATATCGAATTACACTCCCAGCTCTTGCTTCCCAACGTTTATAAAGTTTACCCTCCACCATCTCCAGAGAATCCCAGTAAAGCAGATATAACTTCATTTCCACTTGCAAATGAGAAATCTCTTGCCATAGTGGTTTTCGCTGTTCTTTTTTGCATTTGACAGTTATTGATATTACTGGATCTTCTTGTTGCAATTTCTCCCAATTTGGTTCTTCTCCAAGTGAACAAATCGTTCGGTGGACTTGTACTTGAGTTTCTTCATTACGATTGATCTTATTGCATTTTTTACACTCGCATGGTCGTCTTGACAATGCATCTGCATTACCATGCTGTTCACCTGGTCGATGTGTGATGTCAAAATCAAGTGTAAAAAGGAATGATAACCATCGTGCTATTTGTCCTTCTGGATTCTTGAATGTGAGAAGCCACTTCAGAGCAGCATGATCTGTCCTAACCAAGAATTTGCTCCCCAATAAATAATGTCGAAAGTATTCAACTGCTTTCACAACTGCCACGAGTTCTTTTCTAGTTACACAGCAATTTTTTTCAGCATTATTGAGACATCTGCTGTAATATGCCACTACTTTTTCCTCTCCATCCTGTATTTGAGATAGCGTCGCTCCCGTGGCGAATTGTGACGCATCAGTGTCTAAAATGGAAGGTAAATCAGGACTGGGAATGGTCAAAATTGGTGTGGAGGTTAACAATTTCTTCAATTTTATAAAGGCATTTTGACACTGTTCATTCCAATCATGAGGTCTTTTATCTTCCGTTAGTTGATGTAATGGCTTGGCTACAGCTGCAAATTGTTTGATGTATTCTCTGTAATATGAACACAATCCCAAAAAACTTTGAAGTTGTACTTTGGATTTAGGAATTGGCCAATTTATTATTGCTTGAATTTTCTCTGGATTGCATCGTATTCCTTTACTAGAGACGATATGTCCCAAATAAGGTACCTCATGCTGAAAGAAAATGCATTTCTTTGGATTCACTTTCAACTTTGCTGTTGCAAGTCTTGAAAGTACTATTCTCATATTGTGTAAATGTTCTTCATAATTTTTCCCAAAAATTATTATATCATCGAGAAGCACAACACAAATTTTCCAAAGAAGACCTTCCAAAACTCTATTCATTACTCTTGAAAATGTAGCAGGTGCGTTGCATAGACCAAAAGACATGACTGTAAACTGATACAATTCATTTCCAATAGCGAATCCAGTTAATTCTCTATCTTCAGGATCCATTTCTATCTGCCAATATCCACTTTTTAAATCAATGGTTGAGAACCATTGAGATCCAACCGTAGCATAAAAGAGATCTTCCGTTCTGGGTAATGGTGTTGCATCCTTCTTGGTAACGCTGTTGAGTCCCCGATAATCAATACAAACAAGAATGGATTTGTCTTTTTTAGGTATGAGAGCCACTTGTGCAGCCCAAGAACCATTGCCTGGTTCTATAACTCCTTGTTCTCGCATTGTTTTGATTAAATCTTGTATTTTATCGCGATATTGCAACGGAACTCTTCTGGGCGCTAGTTTGATTGGTTCAGAATTTTCAATAATGATTTTGTGTTTAATTTTCCTGTATCGGCCTAGATCATTATCATTTTTTGAGAAAACATGTTGAAATTCAATTAAAAATTCCTTAACTTCTTGTTTCTGTGTTTCCGTTAAAAGTTTACACGATTTCTCAAATACTGGATAAAAATTCTGATAATTTACTTGATAATTTATTGATTACACTTGTGACTTGTGCGGTCATTTCATGTACTGAAACCACTTTATTATTCGATTCTACTTCGAATTTTTCCTTTAAAAAGTTCTCAAATTTCTCCAATAATTCACATTTGTACAGAAAGTCTAATCCAAGAATACACTCTTCTTGAATATCTGCAATGACTAAATCCAAATTAACGGAAATCCATCCAATTTTGATTGTTGTATTTTGTATTGAGTGATAAGAAAAATTGGTTCTTGCAACAGTTTTAATGTTTAGAGGTATCAATACCTTTCTGAAAGCTTTAGAATGACTGTTGAAATTTTTTGGATTTAATAGAGATATATCAGAAGCAGTATCAATATGCATAGAACATTCTTGTTCATCAACTTCTCCCCTTAAAATTAAATTTAGGTCCATTGTTTTTCCTTCGATAATTGATTGGTAACAGTTCTGGATGATCGGTGGTATCTGAGTCAATCCGTCCACCTTCGAATTGACTCTGATTAGTTTTCCTGAGAATCATCTTGCAATTCTGCTACTTCACTGTTCTGTCCTTGATCTCCTGGTATGATATTTGACATTTCAGTGTTCCTGATCCGGTTCAAACTCTGACTGCTTTTATGATGTTTTTTTGTAGTTGGAGTAGCACTCGATTTCCTACAAAACTTTGTATTTAAATTAGACTTTTTTGTACATTCATTGGCATAATGACCAAATAATTGACAATTAAAGCACTGAATTTTTGATTTCTTACTTTGCTGAGAGTTCTGAGAATCGTTAATAGATTGCGTTGATTTAATATTCCGCTCATTATTTTTCTGTTCGAATCTTCGTTTATTTCTTCCCGAAAAATTGGACTCATTGTAAAGGGTTGCATTAAGGTCCGGGAGTAATAATTTATTCCATCGATGGCGATTTCACGCCCTCACGTTTGGTGGCCAACGCTGAAGCTTCTCCTCGAATTCTGCACGGTCGGTAACGAGGAAAAGCTTCCAGCGCAGTGCCGGATCGGAACCACTCATGGAGGCCCCGCTCATGAATATAAATTTTTCACAATGTGGCGATATATGCCCGTACGATAATTTAGGGAGGAGAGTGGGGGAAAAAGGACACTGTAACGGAGATCGAGTTTCTTTGATAATTCCATTACTAAGTTGAGGAAATTTCAAGCAAAAAACAAAAGTGCCAGGCGTTTTTTTCTTAATTTTTTGAGAATCAAATTTTTTTTTTTTGCATTTTCAACGGGAGAAAAAATATTTTTAAAAAGCGGCGGCTTGTAGAAAAAATCTGAAAAAAATTCAACAATAATGTAGGCATATTTCAGTATCTTTTCAAATTTTTCCAGATTTTTTTCCACAAATTGCCGCTTTTTAAAGGATCATTTTCCAAAACTATAAACATTTCATTTTTTTAACTTCCCGAAAAGGGAAGTTTATGTAATGACCCCGAAAATGGAAAATCGATTTTTCGATCGATCTCCATGTTTTGAGACCTCCCCAACATTTTTTGATGGTTTTTACGATCATGTCTGTGTGTGTGTGTGTGTATGTATGTGACCAATTTTTTCGTTCACGTTTTCTCGTAAATCAATAACGCGATCGAGATGATCGATGTTGCAATCGAAGCATCTCCATATAAATTCGATCTAATTAGTTTTTGATTGAAATCGATACAGTACTTTCTTAGTTTTTTGAGAGAAACATTATTAAATTTTTCTTAACTTCCCTGAAAGTGAAGTCTATGCACTGACCCCGAAAAGGAAAAATCGATTTTTTTATTGATCTCCATATTTTGAGATCTCCTCAACATTTTTTGATAGTTTCCACGATTATGTCTGTTGTTATTTATCGTTTTTATCATTCATCATTTTTTCTAATAGTAAGTGAGAGATATTATCGGGAAGTTCTTAGTGCGGCTTGAAGTCACACTCATCACAATATATTCTCACTAATTCCTTCTAATCGGCAGTAACGCACTCTTCCATTCGTGAGCGAGCGTAGTGAGCGAGCAACTACGCACCCCTCTATTCGCGAGCGAGGGTAACGAGCCAGCAATTACGCACCCCACTCCGCGAGCGAGCGAAGCGAGCGAGCAACTGCTCACCCCTAGTTTTCATTTAAATTTTAAGAAAAACATTGAAAAAAAAAATAAATGAATATTTTTCAGCCAATAGGGGAAAGTGGGGTAAAATGGACATTGTAATGGGAAATAGAGTTTTCCTAAAGGTTGCATTGAGAAGCTGAGGAAATTTTAGGCGAAGAATAAGTGTCAGACGTAATTTCCTTGAATTTTTTAAGAATTTGAATGTTTTGGAGCATTTTTTAAGGGTAAAAAAATATTTTTATATTTTTTCAAGAAGCGGCGGCTTGTGAAAAAAATCTCAAAAAATTCACCAACAGTGCAAACATATTTTAGCATCTTTTCAAATATTTTCAGATTTTTTCTAAGAATTGCAGCTCCTTACAGAAATATGTATTTCCAAAAAATTAAAAATTTTAGTTGTTTCTCTTTCCCATTTTTGATGAAAACTATTTTCTACTCCACAAAAAAACCCAAAAAATAGAATTCTCAGAAAATATTCAAAAAATTAATTTTGGCGTTCATTTTCCGCCTAAAATTTTCTTATCTTCCCAATGATATTTTATTCTACAAAAAAAATTGGTAAAAGAAAAGAAAATTTATTCATGAAAAATAAAATATTTATGTTTTTGGAAAATTATAGTTCTTAAAAAAGCGGCAAGTTGTGGAAGAAATCTGAAAAATATTTAAAAAGATGCCTAAATATGTCTGCATTGTTCGTGAATTTTTTCAGATTTTTCCTACAAGCTGCCATTTTTTTTTAAATATCCAAATATTTTTTCACCCTTGCAAAATGCCCAAAAAATTTTAAAATTACAAAAATATGAAAGAAATTAAGTCTGGCACTAGTTTTCCGCCTAAAATTGATTTTTTTTCCAAACGCGGTGGTTTGCCGGAAAAATGTGAGAAAATTGGAAAGAATGCTAAAATATGTCTGCATTGTTGGTGAATTTTTCGAGATTTTTTTCTACAAGCCACCGCTTTTTACAAAAACACCAAAATATTTTTTTACCTTTAAAATACGGCGTGGCACTTGTTCTTCGCCTAAAATTTTATCATCTTTCCAATGATATTTTACTCTACAAAAAAAAATTGGTAAAAAAAAAATTAGTTATGAATCAATATCGGAAAGTAGGGCAAAATGGACATTGCACTGGGAGATAGAGTTTTTCTGATGATTCTATTGGAACACTGAGGCAATCTTAGGCAGAAGACAAGTGCCAGACGTAACTCCTTCCAATTTTTTGAAACTCGGATTTTTTTCGGATAGAAGCCTTTTGAGTTTTTAGAAAATTCATTTTTTTTGAGAATGTCTCCGGCTCTATTGATCGTAGTGACCTGATTTTGATTTTAAATGAAAGGTGAGATCATTTCCCATCAATTTATGTGGTTTTGAATTTGAAAATATCTACTTTTCAGATTGTTATGGGGCAAAAAACAGAGATACAATTTTTTTACAAAAAATCTCATAACTATCCGAAAAATCAATAGTTTCGAATTCAAAACCAGAAAAATCGATAGGAAATGATCTCAGCTTTCATTACGAATCAAATTCAGATCGCCACGACTAATAGAACCGGAGATATTCCCAAAAAAATAATTTTCTCGAAAATTAAACGATTTTTATTTCTAGTGAATGCCCGAAAAATGCAATTCTCTACAAATTTAGAAAAATCACTTCTAACACTTGTTATCCGCCTAAACCTTCCTAAGCTCTTCAATGAAATCATCAACGAAGCTCTATCTCCCCCAGTTCCAAGACAATGGCCACTTTGCCCCACGGCCTGTCTTAGCGCTTTTTAAATCTTTTTTCCCAACTTTATTCTTTCTTTCACGCATTCTTTCCTTTTCAGCTACGACAAAAATCATTGCTGAGGCGAGAGGAATGAGCAAATTTGAATAAAAAAATGAGAAAAAAGATTCAAAAAATGACAGAGAGCTCTGGCATTCTGTTTTATTTTCTTTATCTTTCTGCCCTCCGGCCGGAAAGTGGCAACTTCCGGGCCGCTGCGCAAAACGAAGTTCCCAGTTTCCGGCTTCGTCGTTATATATACTAAGTCTGTATCTAATTTTGTATACAAGTAATTGTTTTCGTGTTAATAAAGAACTTTTTTAAATTAAAAAAAAAATCGTCAGGCAGAAAAATAGTATACACACCTTGACCAGCAAAGTAAGAACGTCTCAGAGCACATGTTTGTTGACCTCGCCCAAGTAGGGTTTGCTCATATTCGCCAACACGGCCGATCATCGGGCTTATATTATTTTTCTGATGTTGGAGAAAGAAGGAATGACCGATATTCGGGCCGATGTTGGGATGTCACTCGGGCGCGATGTTGGTCCCGATGTTTTCCCCAATGTTGGGCCGAGCCTTCGGCTGAAGCTCATAAACCGATATATGATATGTTGAGAGTGGACTGAACCTTGGCTCCGACTTAAGTCACTGACATTGATTCTAAGATTGAATACAATGTTCGGCCCAATATAGATGACCCAAGCAAAGGTCAACAAGTCATTTGCCAATAGTGATTGGCAAATGACTTGTTGGCCTTTGCTTGGCTGAATATTGGCGAGTATATTCGTTGTTGACGTTCAGTTAATAGATGAGATCTGAAGATAATTTGATTATTTTCAGTAATTAAATTATCTCTTAACACGTTTAAATAACTCCAATTAGCCTGAGGAAATTAAGCGGCAACGAATTTATCAGGATCAAATTTTCATCGGAAATTATGTGAACTCACGGTTGCTGAATTGGTAGGGTTTCGGATTGATAACCATAGGGTTCGGAGTTCGTATACTGCTGCAGGAATTTTTTTTTTCGGTGAAAAATAATATTTGAATTCAGATATCAACATAATATTGATGTTTGTATTTGTATTGCATTTTACAACCTCTGAAATTCATTAAAAAAGACAATTAGACAAATATTTAATGCCAATATATTGGTGCTACATAGGCACCCAATATTAGGACCAACATCGCGCCCGTGTGACATCCCAACATCAGCCCGAATATCGGCCATTCCTTTTTCCCAACATCTGAGATAGGTTGCCCAAGGTTGTGCCGAGTATTGGCCGAGCTGGACAACCCTACATGGGTGGCTTCGCCTCGGCCAACAATTACATGTGCTCCGAGACATTTCTTACTTTACTGGCCTAGGTATGCAATATACTATTTTTTTCACGGTTTTTTTGGTTTTGACGCGTATCTTCTCTTTTCAGTAAGGAGAGGAGAGAGAGGAGAGCAAGGAGAGAGAATAACCGTCAAATTACAGGTGAAGATCGAAAAAATGGCAAACGGTCGGGATTTTTTCTACGGTTTGTTATATTTATTTTTTATACTTTTGCCTTGCCTCAACGCATTCGCCCCTCTTCAGCAACGACGAAAATCATTGCAGAAGAGAGAAGAGCAGTCAAATTGCGAATAAACAGGTGAAAAAAGGAAATTTTTAAATAGTACGAAAAGCCCGGGCTCTCTGCCATTTTTCAAGTTCTTTTTTCAATTGTAGCAGCCCTCCCTCTTCACCAATGATTTTTATCGGAGGAGTGATTTTCAAAGGCCCACACCCTTGCCAATTTCTGTTTTTTCTTTTCGATTTTTCCTTCCAATTGGACGTTCCCTTCTCTTCAGCAACTATGAGAATCATTACCGAAGGGGGAGAAATGGTCAATGGAAAACACGAGAAGAAAAAAAGGAATCACCCCCTGTATATATAAATTCTGAAGATAAATATGCTCAATAAGAGTTACTTAGGGATGGGTGGGGTAGAACGGTCATAATGGTTAGAAATGGATACATTTGAGTTTTTATGAATGAATTCTGAAAAAAAAATCGAAATGAACTGAAATGTTGGAGATGAAGTTTTGTGATGTTTTCGTGCAAAGCTGAAGAAGTTTTCTACGGAAAGCCAGTGCCAGAAGTTAATTCTTGAAATATGTTCTTTTTTGGTTGTTTTTGAGCCTCTCGTTTTGAAGAAAGTAAATTTTTTGGAAGATATTTCGCGTTCTAGTGATTGTAGCGACCAGAGACCAATTCTCAATGAAAAATGACCCGGGAAAGAATTGCCAGATATAATTGTATCTAATTTTATCTCATTCTTTCTAGCTGAATAACATTGTACGGAATTAGATCTCGAGTCATGTCTCGATAGATATGGTGACATATCTGTGGCGATATAAGTACATATGCTGTACACCTGATCATATCTGATGAGATCCGGGAGCCCTACAATCGAACGGTCCAGATCTGATTGAGATATAACGAGAGGTGATCGGATATAGTCATATATGATTAGATCTCAAAGACTAATTTTCTACCAATTTTTGAGATTTACACCTATCTGGTTATATCTGTGCAGATGAAATTCAATAGCGAAAAAATGCGGATCCAGCTATATCTCGTGTATGAGATATAATTATATCTATTAATTTCTTGCCGGGGAAGAGATCATTTCCCCCCGTTGTTATATTTTACTTCAGTTGGTCGCTTCATGTAAACTATCAATCATCATCTGTGAATTTCATCACCATTGCTCCGCCCAATAAATACGAGGCTCCGCCCATAATTCGTTGGGTGTGAAAGTTGAAGATAGAAATCCTTCTTCTCTGAGGTTTCAATGTGCTTAGTGAGAGGAAGAAGTCATTTTTCATGGGGAAAAATCTGTACTTGAATATAGTTTGATACAGAAGATAATGCGCTCCTCGACGAAGAATTTTAGAAAAAAAAAATATGGAAATTTTTCAGCAAAAAATAATTTCATGATAAAGTGAACGATCAAGATAATCTAAATAAGAAGATCTTGAGCAATAAATCAGACACTTAAGGAGTAATATATGTTTTGCATCTATTACTTGAATAGAATGCGAATAATATAAAAATAATGACTTTCGATAATTTTTTATTTACAAAAAGTATGCATGTAAATGGTACATTTTATATAGTGATGAAAATGAACCCGCTTATCACAAGCTGTATGTATAATAGCGCTGCAGACACTCCAAATGCATTGCGAAGTTTCCTTTCTATCATGACAGTTGTTGAGGGCTGAAATATAAATTGACAGTGGATCTTAATTTCTTATTTTCAAGCGATTCTTAAAAAAAAAAATTTCGAAAACAAGATAAATCGTTTACATTGAGAAATTTTATTCTATGTCTCACGACTGCGATGAAGATGATTGAGGAAAATAGTTTTAATGAGCGGACACTATGAGGAAGAGAAATTTTTTACCTCCTACGTTCTTCAGATATAATTCAAAGAGTCACAGGAAGCAAATGAATGAAACTCCTTTATTTTGCTTGGTTCCTGAAATACTGTGAAAAAAAATTTGTAGCGCTCAATGGGAGGAATTTTCTTTCTCTTTACGGATTGGTGAAGAGGAACTAAACGAGGTAGTGTATAGCTACTCCTGATCTATCACGTACAGAATTTCAAAGCCTAAAAGAAGCATAGGGTAGACACTCTCTATTTTGGTTAGTTACCGAGGTATTTCAAAAAATGGGTGGTGCTGTGTCACAGAACTGGTTTATTCGGTTTTTTCGATACAAGACAAATACCGTTCTTTCCGTACTTCTACCATGATTATGAAGTTCGGAAAGGATATAAGTCATGGTGTATTATGGAAATTACTATATTTTTCTTGATCATTGAGAGGTGTTTTTTACTCGCTACTAGATTGGAGATAACGGGAGTATTCCCGTCTATATAGTAAATTGAAAAATATTCCTTATAAGAGGAGGAAGCACTATAGCAATCCCATACGACTTATCTTTCTTCACCTCTTCACTGTTGAATGTATTGTTGAGTTGTATCAGTGACTGCCTTTTTCAAGACGGTTCATTCTGTTCCCAGTGGAAGTGCTTGAGCAAGTGAACACTAATAAGCAATAACGTCTTGATCAACATTTGAAAAAATAGTTCCTTGATAGTGTATTTTCAGTAAACAAGCATTTCTGAGCCTAAATATGCCATCTACAAAATTTCGAATAAAATGTTGGTGACGACATTATTGCTCATCACCATCCAAATGAGAGAGAGAGCACCCAATCCTGAGAAAATGAGACACATTATTCACTGTCAATAAATAATGTAGAGAATTAAAGTCTCACTTGAAAAGTTAATCGACTCCAACAGTTTTCATCTCAGGATTGCACTTCCACTTCGTTGGAATCATTATTGTGAGCATTGGAATCTGTACATGCAAATAATTAGGATTATCCTAATATATGACATACTAGGATGACTACAATGAGTATACACTCAACATTCACGATGGAAATTTCTTCCACGTACAGACATAGCTTGTCTTTCAGTTTCAAGACATTCATTAATTTCAGGTATTGTAATATTGCATTCACTTTCAGATAGCGGAAAATGCGTCAACTGACGCCTCTCCAAAATTTCAAGCAAATGGTTACGCATTGCCTCTCGCTTGTATTTAATGTTTGAAGGATTGAGACCGTGCATCAAACTAATCGCGAACGCTATGGAATAAACTCCACAATCATTGGAATTACGCTGTTGCTGTACAAGTGGAAAACGAACTGGAGATTGTTTGAAATCATATTCTGGAAATAGTCGCTCCAGATATGGAAGGTAGTGATCAACGCGAGGCTCAGTGAAACCACCAAGAGAATCGTAAATGAATACAGATTCTGTATCGTAATAGGCGCAGACCCAGTGTTGTCCTCCTTGATTCAAAATTTGAACATGTTTCTGAAATGGAGGGATAGGTTTGATCCTGTGCAGAGCATCTTTCAAAGCAGGTGATCGATACTCCCACAACCTTCCAGAAACTTCCATCGAAATGCTACCAAATACATCCATGTGAGTGCATTCTAACCATTGACCATTTGTTAGAACTTCTTTGTCTGGGCCGGAAAGTATGGTGGGCATGAACTCCTCCACATTTTCTCCTCCACCATTATTCAATTCTCTTGACTTCTCACACTGTGGAGGCACAGTAACGCGTTCAGAGTCATCAGGAGACATACTGTTCTGAGAGTGATTATTCTTCTCCTTTGCTTTCTTACGCTGCAGAGGCTCAGTAACCCGTTGTGAATCACGAAGAGGCATGCTCCTTTTACGTCGACTGTCCACTATTTCCGGCGTCATCCACTGTTTATAAAAATTTGTCAATTTAGGAACCATTTTTTCCCAGAAAGTGTCATCAGCTGTAATTATAAAGTGAGTAGCATTGACATTGGTAGCGACAACACAGAGGCACTTCTTTCTTTTGGTAATAGCAAGGGCACCCTGCACTTCGTAGTATAACGAGTGTCTCTGGAAATTTGTCTTCATCTTGAGCTTCTCCAAGGTAGCTTCATCAAGCATAGAATGACCACGAGCTTGCCATGGAGTATGAATTTTGAGAATGGTATCGTCACCGATGAATCCATCCATTGCAGCAGCAAGGAATTCCACGTTTTCATCGATTATTATACCACAGGGCTGTACATTTTCTTTTAATAATGCTTTAGATTGTTTCTTGGCTGACTTCTCATATTGTTGAATGTGTTTCTTTGGGTTCCCAGGATAGAGGATTGCTTTTACGATTTTTGCCGTTGGAGTATTCACTCTCATGGTACATATTTTGCTAAAATCATGACTGAACAGGAGGTTCTTTTTGAAACGGTAATGTTCGTCAACGTTGCATCTCGTTTTCATTTCAATTTGTTCCCTATCTTGCTGCCACTCTTTCAACATTTTTGTATGTACTTCCAGAGCTCCAGCATATGTGCTCTCAGACATATCCTGCTTTTCGACTCTGAGTCCATAATGTTTAGATGATCGCATATTTTGCGACTCCCCCGATGCTAAAGAGACTATTTTTTTCTTTTTCTTGTATTTTCTGTTGGCCAGGTTCTTCTCTTGTTTGGCCTGTTCCATTGCAAGTAATTCGGGAGGTGGACACTTCTTCATTTTCTTGTGTAATGAGCTGGCTACACTTTGACGATCAAATTGGACGTGAGCCATCGCCACACGAGCTTTATACAAATTTGATCGCTGAACATTGCAACGTTTTCCTCCAAGGTACTTTGCCAGAACCGAGTTGAATGTTTTTGCTCGATTCGCCGTTTTTCCCTCCAATAAGTCTTTGTTAAAATCGCTCCATGATGTTAGAATTTGTTGTATGTCGTTATACATTGTCGTATCTTTCATTCTGGGAATCAGATTAACTTCATCAGGCTTATTTTCTCCATTACAGAAATATGGTGCGCAGTTAGCATGATCCCCAAATACATGATGTATGATGTTCATAACATCTTTTGTCAACTGTGTCTCTTTATTTTCCTGTGTCGTGTCTTGCTTCCTCCAATAAGTTGCAGCACTATCTACTGCGTGACATATACGACCAATATTGCGGGCTAATTTATCCTTGAGAGCTTTGAGTTCTTCTGATCTTCCAGTTTTGAAAGTCCTGATGACCTGTTTGATGTCCTTGATACGACAACGTTTTAAATGTACATTGCACTCCACTTTCTTCACTTGAATAACACCCTTGTATGTATTACTATCACCATCTCCTATGACATGTGAATATATTAATCCATTTTCACATACGCTGTTCTCGAATCCTTCGCGAATCACGGTACTTTCGATGCTGAGAACGCTCTGATCTTTGTCCAGGTCCGCCGTACAGTCATGATCATCGACTGGTTTATCATTGGCACGTGCACAGCGCTCACAGTATTTATTTCTAGTCCCTACCCAGAGAACTTTTCCCGTTCGTAAGCCAATGATGACAGCCATTCCAGCTTCAGAACGAGCGATTTTGTTATATGATCGAACAGGCCATGAACCATCAACGATGACAGGACATGTTGGAATATCATTCACCATAGTTCCTAGATCTTTAGCTATACGACGCTCCTCTGCTGCATTTTCTTTGATCATTTCGTCTGATAGATCAAGGTAAGTTTCTTTAACTTCACGAAAGAGCTTCTGATACTGCTTGTTGTTAAGGCTATGGATATGCATATTAGCAGAGAACTCTTGCAGGGCAGCTCATCCTCCACCTATAGTACTTATTGCAAGTACGCCTGATCGATCCACATCGAGTAAATCGTCGTTTTCCATTTCAGACCATATTATGGTCGTGACATTACACATGTCACACTTCAATGTATGTTTAACCCTAAACCCATGATGAACCCTTCCAATTTCTCGCTGATGCTGTATTCCACAATCAAAGGGTCCATGTGTGCCATCCGCAAAGGAATCTTGTAGCTGCCTCAGAACATGACTGAATTTACTGATAGATCGTTCTTCAGGATCAAAATCACATGATTTTTTCTTCGGTTTCCTCATTGTCTTACGCGGGCCTTGCTCTTCTTGTGTAGCCGAGTCTGTGGTATTCTCTGCATTGTTATTTGCTTCACACTCGGCTGCTGCCTCGCCAATAACACTATTCACGTCTGGCAAATCATCATCTTCCAAGTCCATTGCAATCGGATTGGGACTATTGACATTGTCTGCTGTATCCATTGGATCTTGAATAGGCCGTGAATTAGGAGGACTGTTGATTACTTTTTGATGATCATGCTTTCTCTCTTTAGGAGGAGCGATTCTATCAGCATTGCCTTCACTCTCTTCCTGGTCTGAATCACCCCCCCTTGAATTATTCTTGGGACTGTCACAAGCTATCGAGTTCCTGTCACCTGAATCTTCTTCCATTGTATTGGAACTATTGGCATTATCTGCACAATCCATTGGTTCTTGGATGGATGGCGAATTAGGACTGCCAATGATTCTCACATAATCATGCTCTGCATTTATAACGGAAAGAATTCGATGATGCTCTTCCATACTCCTCTCCTGACCTGGATCTTTTCTTTTTGGAGAATCCTCAGGGCTGTCACATACTGCATCCATATAGTTCTCACTTTTTGGTTCCCACAATGGGTGCTCACCCGAGGTTACTCCAGAATTTCCCTGTGATGAATCTCTGTATAAGTCCTCTTCTGTTAGTTTGGTCGATGCCAAGAACGATTTGCATGAATCACTATCTCGAGATATTATTGAAGAGTTGGATTGAGGTTTAGTTTCAGGCTGATACTCGCTTTCTGAATCTTTCAATAAATCTTCTTCCGTGACATTGTTTTGGAGAAGAAAAGATCTGCACGAGCTGTCCGTAGAGACCATCGAGACATAAGAGGGAGAATTCGTTATTCGATTTGTGCCTGAATCTCCTACCGTGAAAGTAAGTCTACTTCTCCCCTTGGGATGCTCACAATCCTCGTGCACGTCATTTTGAATATTCTTGCATGTTTGCTCTCTATCATTATCTTCGTCCTCTTCCAACAGTCGATCGGATCCTTCTTCATGATGGCAGGGGCTTGCTTCTCTTTCACGAAATGTTGCTTCCTCCTTTCTGCTTCCTTCCTCCTTTCTGCTTCCTTCCTCCTCTCTGCTTCCTTCCTCCTTTCTGCTTCCATCCTCCTTTCTGCTTCCTTCCTCCTTTCTGCTTCCTTCCTCCTTTCTGCTTCCTTCGTTCGTAGCTTTAGGTTCCGTCAGAATTTGCCGGATTTTACGCCTTTAGAAACGAATAATGTAAAAGATAGCGACAAAGTATGTGATACCTATTTACAATATTATCTAATATTTTTGAAATAAAGCGAAAAGGAGGGTCGGTTGTCTGAGGATTCTTCATGGAATGTCTTTGGAACAAGTGGACTTAGCAGAAAAGATGGAGATATTTGACCAGAAAAGCTTACGACCCGCCTATGCCTTTCGCTTTTGAGGAAAAATCTGTTTTTCAGGAATATCCTTGGCTCGGTTGGTCGTAGTGACCTGGGGCTGGTCTTAAATGAAAGGTGAGATAATTCTCCATTGATTTATGTGCTTTCGAATTAGATAATATCGATTTTTCACATAGTCATAGGGTGGAACTCAATGATGACATTTTTTTCGAAAAGCGCTCGTGAATATCATATAAATCGATATTTTCGACTTCAACACCCCATAAATACTCACTAACTTCAACACCCCTTTCTTTTGAAAATAGGCACAGGTCACTACGATCAATAGAACCAAAGATATTCAAGAAAAACCTGAATTTTCTTATAAATCAGAAGCATTTCAATTGCCTCATAATTGCCAAAAAATAATCGAATTCTCAAAAAATGTAATGAAATTACTTTTGGAACTAGTTAGGCAATGTCTCATTACAATGTTCATTTTAGAGCTACGTGAGAAACCGATCATTTCAAAGTTACAACTATAAATTGATGGGAGAGGATCTTGTCCTGCATTTGAGACCAACTGCTAATTGCTATGACCAACTGAACCTGAGATAGTTCTAAGAAACTGAATTTTCACAAACATCAGGCATTTTCTACGGCTAAAAAAAATTTAATTATTGTAAAAATTCATTTCTTCCGCAAAAATCTACAGTTCTATTAGTCATATCGATCTGCGGTTGACTTCAAATGGTAGGTGAGATCATTTCACATCGATTCCTGTGGACTTGCAATCGAAATGATAGATATTTATGTCATTTATGGGCAATTTTGTGAAAAAATATTATCATCTGATTTTTCTCTGCCATTGTGTAAACAATCAGAATTTTTCAATTCAAGCCGTATGAACCGATAATAAATCATCTCACTTTCTATGCATAAGAGCGACCACGTGCATTTTTTTGAGCATCTCCCGGCAAAAAATCGTCATATATGAACATATATGTACATATATGTCACATTTATGTTCATATATGTACATATATGTTCATATATGACGATTTTTTCCTGGGCAGCCTGTGCATCGTTTGTTGGAGCTTATTTCAAAAGATTTGAAGTGAGTCGTCAGTGAGTGCACCAATCGCGACAGCTTCTATTGGCTGATAAGAATATGAACTGGCCAACCCATGTAGGGTTGTCCAGCTCGGCCAACACTCGGCACGACCTTGGGCAAACTATCTCCGATGTTGGGACAAAGGAATGGCCGATATTCGGGCCGATGTTGGGATGTCGATCGGGCGCGATGCTGGTCCCAATGTTTGCCCAATGTTAGGTGCCTATGTAGCGCCAATGTAGTGGCATTGTATATTTGTCTAATTGTCTTTTTTAATTAATTTTAAAGGTTGTAGAATGCAATCCAAATACAAATATCGATATTATGTCGATACCTGAATTTAAATATTATTTTTTACCGGAAAAAAAATCCTGCAGCGGTATACGAACCGAGGACCATAGGGTTATGAATCCGAAAGTCTACCAATTCGGCCACCGTGAAATCCTGATAAATTCGTTGCCACCTAATTTCCTCAGGCAAATTGAAGTTATTTGAAAGTGTTGAGAGATAATTTAATTACTGAAAATAATCAAATTATCTTCAGATTTTATCTATCAACGGAACGTCAACAACGGATATATTCGCCAATATTGAGCCAAGCAGAGGCCGACAAGTCATTGGCCAATGATGGGTCATCTATATTGGGCTGAACATTGTATTCAATCTTAGAATCAATGTCGGTAACTGAAGTTTGAGCCAAGGTTCAGTCCAATATCGATATATCATATATCGGTTTATGAACTTAAGCCCGAGGCTCGGCCCAACATTCCGCAAAACATTGGGACTAACATCGTGCCCGAGTGACATCCCAACATCGGCCCAAATATCGGCCTTTTTCCCCCAACATCAGAATAATAATATAAGCCCGATGATCGGCCGTGTCGGCGAACATGATCAAACCTTACATGATAATAAGAATGATCATAAAAGTGTCACAACTCCGAAGTGAACCGATGTCATCTTTATTTTATATTAAGGATCGTTTAAAATCGATTGCTGTATCTAATAGAACTGAAAATATTTTCAAACAAGCAGGAGTTCCACTCTTTGTGCGCTATTTGCAAATCCCACTCCTTGTGTGACATTTAATCTTTTGCTAATTCGTTCGGCAAAATGCTTCCGAATGGAATTTCATCCGCAATGAATCGAATCACTACTCATATATCCCATTCCTCAAAAAGTAACATTATTCTCACAACAAATAAGCACTCATACATTCCTACGAATATTTCTCCAGACTGTATCGATCTGTTCAGGATTCAATCTTAGGACTTGCAGTCTCAGTTCGAATATACTTATTTTAATAGCAATAATGTCATTTCATGCATGAAAATTCAGTATCAGATGAAAACATAGATTGTACGATAAACCTCGAAAATCGAAAAATTGAAGTTCAGTTTCAAGTTTCATCTTCGATTTCTATTCTTTCTCATTGTCATCAGAAGGAAAATGTCCTGATTTTGTAGAAAAAATTGTCTACTTCCGAATGTTGAAATGAGAAATAGTAGTGTTCCCAGCGAGGAAGCTAAGAAAAATCGTGATCTTTGAAAAAACTAATTCATCGAACACTCTTACAAGAGACTTCTTCTGAAAAATCTGAAATTCTCACCATTTGAGGGGGCTCATTGCGATGAATCTTTTAAGCTGAACTTGGATGGAATTGCTTGGATTGTTCTCGAGATATAACCTCTTCCCATAAAATGGTTTTTGGCCAATATCTCAAAAACTACTGGAGCGATTTCGCCCAATTTCAATACCAAACTTTTCGTTCATTAGGTGCAGAAACTGACGAAATTTTGAGTCTCTAACTCAAATAGTTTTTAAGCCATCGTGTATACAAAATTCGGGATAAAAAACACTGTAATTGTAATTATCTTCAAAAGAAAAATCGCAGTCAAATTTACCCTGAGTGAAAATTGTGAGTTCAGATAAGATGAATTTCATCGCTGAGAGTGGGGGCTGTGAATCAATTTTTCGCGGAGAAAAATCGGAAAAACGATTTTTCGGAAATTTGATTCTTCTCGAAAAGAACTCGACCGATTTCGCTCAAACTTCACTGACAGCAATTCGCATAGGAAGGGAAAGTACTGGTAAATTTGCAGGTACTGAGTATTACCGTTCCGGAGCAATGCACTAATATCTGTCACACACACACACACACACACACACACACACACACACACACACACACACACACACACACACACACACGCACATACATACATAAATTTTGTTTTGATAAAAAAAAACCAAGAAATTGATTAAAAAAACCAAAGAAAAAGGTGCAATATTAAAGTGCATGTGGAAAAATGAGCGATTAAGCATTTAAGGCCTCGATCGAGAAAGAACGAATAGCGGTGATTTTATTTCGCAGGTTCAAAAGAAAGAAAATTTAAGCTTTGTTCAGGAATTTTTTATGTAGTGAAGGATTTTTTGGAAAAATCGAAAAAAAATTTGAGAAGATGTTACAATATAGATACATTGTTGCTGAATTTTGTCAGATTTTGTCGAGGACGCGCCGCTTTTTGAAAAATCGCGAATAATTTTCTTTCGAAAGTTAAAAAAGAAACTTTTGAAAGCTACAAAATGAATTCTTTCCAGGATTGTTCAGTAGGAGTGGGAGGAGGGAAGAGAAATTAGGACAGATGGGGCGAAATGGGTGCTCCAACAGAATTGGATGAAAAAAAAAGAAAAATACTTGTTTCGACCAATTGTTGACCGAACACATTTCTAGAAAAATAATTTTTTTTAACAATTACAAAAGTAAAAAAAATTAAATTCGCAAAAAATTCGAAGCAATAATTCCTGGCACTTGTTCTCCACCTCAAATCTACTCAGCTTTCCAAAGGGATCATCAAAATGAATCTATCCTTTACTGTTCCAATACAATTTCCATTCTGCCCTACTTTTTCCTATCATTTCATTTCATAACAATAATCTAGGATAAAGTTGGGCAAAATGAACATTGCAATGGAACTGTAGGAAATAGAATTTTTGTTACAAAGATTTCATTAGTGCCAGAAGGATTTTTTTAGAGGAATTTCATTTTTTAACGAATTTATATCGTCGATCTAGAAACAAAAGGGAGTAAGTGCCATTTTTTCCCTTTTTATTTTTAATAACAGAAGGGCATAATTTTTTTTTCTCTGTCGATTAATGCTCGACTTCACCGATTATTCGGAACATTTTTTTTCTTAAATAACAAACAGGCGTATCTCCAATTATTAATATGAGAAGGGCGTATTTTTCCTCACATACGCCCTTTTGTTATTAATTTCATCCTCAATTTCGCGATCCTGCTATATAATTTATAATAACAAAAGGGCGTATGTTTTGCACATACGCCCTTTTGTTTTTAATTTCATTCTCAATTGCGCAATCTTGTTTTATAATTTATAATAACAAAAGGGCGTATTTTCAATAAATACGCGCTTTTGCTTGTATTTTTTTTCTATTCGAACCATTATGCAAAAAATTCTTAATGGCAAAAGGGCGTATCTTTTGCACATACGCACACAGAAAACACTGAGCGTAGAACACGCACAGAAGTGCGTAATCTCTGCACATGTGGGCGTCCTTCACGTTCTCACAATCGAACGTGATTTACGCACACTCGGTGCGTGATGTACGCACGCGTGTGCGTGATGTACGCACCCTGTGCGCGCACTGTATGCACTTTATGTGGGTGACGTACTCACACGAGTGCGTGATGTACGCACACGTGTGCGTGATGTCCACACACGGTAAATAACGAAATAGACATGAATATGAGAAGAAGAAGGAGTTTTTCCAGTTTTTCGTGATTATCTCGGTGGATAAACGAGAGAGAGCGGAATGGACGTGAATATGGGAACAGGAGGTAGTCTCCTCAACTTTCACAATCATCTGTGTCATTAAGCAAGAAAACGTAAAATGGACGTTAATTTAGTATCAGGAGGGAGTTTTCTCAGTTTTTTGGCGACTATATCGGTGAATAAACGAGATAGAACGAAGTACACATATGGAATTATGAGAAAGTTTTCAGATGAAATAATATCCTTTTGATCCTAAATTAACGTCTATTCCGCTCTATTTCACTTATTTGCCGCTATAGTCGCAAAAAATCTAATCAACTCCCTCCTGATCCCAAATTAACGTCCACTCCATTTTATCTCGCTTATTCGCCAAGATAATCACGCAAAACTGGAGAAACTCCCTAGTGATCACATATTAACGTCCATTTCGCCGCATCTCGCTTATTCACTGAGATAATCACAAAAAAACTGAATAAACTTCCCGGTGATCCCATATTAACCTCCATTTCCTTCTATCTCGCTCATTTGCCGAGATGATAGTGAAAAACTGATGAAACTCTCCGATCATCCCATATTAATGTCCATTTCGCTCTATCTCACTTATTCATCGAGCTTTTAGCGAAAAATTGGAAAAACTCTTCCCTGATTCAATATTCATAGCTATTCCGCTCTATCTCACTTATTTACCAAGATAATCACGAAAAGCTGGAAAAACTCCTTTTTGATCCCATATTAACATCTATTTCGCTAATTTACCGTATGTGGACATCAGGCACACGTTTGCGTACATCACAGATATTTATTTTTTAAATGAATCACGAGAATTTTTAGATACGCCCTTTTGTTATTAAATATTGTCGAAATTAATTGAAAATCGTTAAGAATAATTAAAATCAAAAGGGCGTAAGTACCGATGATACGCCCTTTTGCTGTTATTAATTTTCATAACTTTCCAAATATAAACTGTCATAATTCATAACAAAAGGGCGTATGTTTTGCACATACGCCCTTTTGTTATGAAATAAATCAAGGAGATGAAGCAAAAAAAAAAGTTGATAACAAAAAAGCGTATATGCTGCACATACGCCGTTTTCCCTCTGAAAAGTGGTTTTTTTTGGCACTTACGCCCTTGTGTTTCTAGGTCGACGATATTATACTAATGGCAAAACATGCATTTCATTGTCAATTTTACTTACCTCTTCGGTCCTGGTTTTTTCCTCTGTATCGTCAATCGAAGGCGGGCTTTTTTATGATTATTGCCTTTTTTATACCTATTAGCCCCCATGCTAATAGATTGAGAATAAAAATATTTTCGCAAAAAAACAACACACGGTCACACGCGGTTGTGAAAACAGTGCCGATTATTCTTTTTGCAAGTTACACGGCGGTGGGGGGAACTAAAGCTTCTACGCGCATCTTGCTCGTCCCGCCCCCAAAATCATCAAGTTGCGAGAAGAGTTGTTGACTCGCAAAAGAAGACGGCACATATTCCCTAGAGGGAGTCTAGCCACGAAGGAATAAAAAAAAAATCGCAAAACAATGACAGGTAAGTGCAATTGTTTTTTAGATAATTTCGTAGGTAAAAATCAATTGTTTTTTGCCTTTTCCAGTTTAAAAATTACGTGAAGTATGTAATTATATGCTTCACATAATTTTTAAATATTGGAAAATTAAGAAATGTTAGAAAAAAAGGTCAAAAAGTTGAAATAAAACTAACATTGAGGTTATAATGAGACGTGTTCAATGAATTATCCATAATATGATGCATCGGACAAGTCTCATTGTAATACTAATAAATGTAATTGTTTTGCTGCATTTTTTTGATTCATATATTTATTCTTTTCATTATTTTTCTTTATTTTCAGAGGAGAAGTGACTGGAGGGGAACGTACGGGAAAATGAGGAAAAGGATTCTCAACAGGAAAATTATTCACCTGTCTACAGATAGATGATAAAATTTACTCTTTCTTTTTCATTTTTAAGCTTTTTCGTAAGCTGAAAAAAGGGAATGAAATGATAAAATTTTACATCACTAATTTGAAACTGTAGACGATGAAGAATACATCGTCTACAGTTTCAAATTAGTGATGTAAAATTTTATCATTTCATTTCCTTTTTTGAGCTTACAAAAAAGCTTAAAAATAAAAAAGAAAGAGTAAATTTTATCAACAATAATTTTCTTGTTGAGAATACTTTTCCTCATTTTCCCGTACACTGTTAGAAAAACATGAAAATTTCATAGACAATCTGATGAGAATTTTCATAAACGTGATATTTATTTTTTTTCTAATGAGAAGATTTTTTTTTTTTTTTAATAAGAAGATTGTTATGAAATCTTTGAGTTTCAGAGGAAATTCAAAGGAATTTATGAGTCTTAAGTAGAATTGAGATGAAAATTCTACAATGTACTTGAATTTCAAATTGTACATGAATATTCAGAATCAAAATGACTCAAATTTTCATTTTTTTTTAAATTTTCCTATTTTTACTGAATTTTCAAGAAACAATTAAACTGGAATTTACAAATTTCATTGGTATCCAGGCGTTAAATTATTTGAAAATCAATGATGTATTAATTTTTCAATAACGTGATTATCTGAAATATCAGTAGAAATGTGACTTGTTAGAAATTTCCGTGATTTGGCAGGGAAAATTCAGACGGGAATTTTTAACAGTGTAGGATTCAAGAAAATTTGAAACCAATAATTTCGTGTTCTTTCAGATCAACAAAATAACGAGAATGGACGAGCCGCGGGTGCTCAGATCAATGTGCAGCCCCTCACACAAGTGTTCCTTACTCAGGATAAGCTGACAAGGTGGCATCGATTTTTGCAGGAGGAACAAATCAGAGTAAGTCCAGACGAACTGATTTTCTCTGCACTTCATTTTTAATAAGATCCTGGAAACTAAGGGAAATAGCAGAATTTTTGTAAGCACTTGTTTTTGTAGCTTTTCTTGTTCTCCACAAAAAAAGTTCTTGCGGAAACGCGCGATTTCCCTTAGTTTCCAGGATGTTATTGAAAATGAAGTGCCGAGAAAATCAGCTCGTTCGGTCAAAAAATCAGTTCGCATGAAAGCTCCGAAAAAGTCATTCCAATATTTTGAAATTCCGTTTCAGGCACAACAGATACACGTTCTGGCGCCGGAGGGGGATGATGCTAGGCACGAGCCTGTCAACCTCCCCGGAGATCTGCCGCAGCCGGTGGCACAAGGGCCGCAGCAGGTGGCACAAGGGCCACAACAGGTGGCACAAGGGCCACAGCAGGTGGCACAAGGGCCACAGCAGGTGGCACAAGGGCTGCAGGGGTTGCTGCCGCCGGGGTTGCTGCCACTGGGGTTCCTGCCACAGGGGCTGCAGCAAGGGCCGCAGGGGTTGCAGCAAGGGCAACCGCAGGGCTTGCAACAAGGGCTGCAGGTAAATCTTATGGATTTACCGCCCCCTGCAGTACCAGTCGCAGAGACTTGCGTAAGTTCCATTTTAACAAGTATTTTTTGCAGCAATTCAAAACAATAGTTGACTTTGTTGAATTTTGTTTATTCTAACAGATAAATTCATGGAATGAACGGAATTCGGTAAATTCTACTATTTCCTACCATTTTTCCAATAAAAAATTTGCTAAGAACCAATTGCCTTATTATTCGATTGTGTTTACCGCTGAAGAAAAAAAATAAAAAGTAAAAGCAATCAAATATTGAAGCATCAGGTTCTTTGCCAATTTTTTTTTAATGATTCCAAAAATAGTTGAATTTAGTGAATTCCGTTCATTCAAACAATTGATCTATTCAAATGATCAAAATTCAGTAAATTCAACTATTTTTTGAATCATTAAAAAAAAAATTGGCAAAGAACCTGATGCCTCAATATTTGATGGCTTCTTCTTTTTGTTTTTTTTTTCAGTGGTAAACATTATTGAAAAAATTGTTAAAAATAGTAGAATTTACTGAATTGCAGCACAATTATCTTTTATATTCCACTAATTGCTTTTTCTTGTTGGTTTTTTAGGAGCAAATGATTGAACGATTAGTGCAACAGGCACTGGCAAAGGAGAGAAATAAAGATAAAAAAAAAGGAAGGGGACAGAAGAAATTTTACAGTAATAGAGGTAGGAGAGGAGGTAGAGGTGGCAAAGGAGGAGGCAGTGGACAAAGGACACTTATTTTTTAAAAGAAAGATTATAAAAATGAATAATAAAGAAAATGATTTAAATAATGTAATGCAATTTATTTTTTCCCGCCTAGAATTTCCTCGATTTTGTGATGGAATCTTCAAAAAATGTCAAAATGTTTCCTTACCTTTGGAAAATACTCCAAAAAATCCAAAATCCCCAAAAAATGAAAGAAATGCAAGAATCGCACTTGTTTTCCGCCTGAAATTTCCTCAGTTTTCCAATAGAATGATCAAAAAAAATGTATCTCCCATTACAATGTCTATTTCGCCCCACTTTCCCCTATTGACTCAAAAAGAGCGTATTTTTTTCGTAAAATGAAATATCTTTGGAAAGATGAGGAAATTTTAGGCGGGAAATGAGCGTCAGAATCCATTTTTTCGAAATTTCTTGACAATTCTTTCTGTTTGGACATTGGTTTGAGTTAAAAACTACTTTTTCCTCTTAGAAAATCAAATTCACTGCAAATTCAAAAAAATTACTGTTTCCCACTTAGAATTTCCTCAGTTTTTCCATGGAATCATGAAAAACCAAACAAAATAGAATTTTCTTAAAAATCCAAGGCTTTTTCTTCCAAAAAAATACTCAACAAAATCAAATTCTCTAAAAATTGAAAGCAAAGACTGTTTCCCGCCTGAAATTCCCCCAGTTCTCCAATGGAAGTATCAGAAAAAATTAGAGACATAAATTTTCTCGAAAATCAAAAGCTTTTTTTCTGAGAAATGTGTAAAAAAATTGAATTCTTCATAAATTTCCGCAGTTTTCCAAGGAAATCATCAAAAACACTTCATCTCCAACATTTACATCATTTTTTTCATAAAATATCCATAGAAACTCAAATGTGTGTCTATTTGGCCCCTTACGTCCGTTCAAATAACGCGCAAAGCGTGAGTGCATGCGCGCGCACTCATTGCACCCGCGGGGCCCCAGAGAAATTCGTCCCTGCGGAAGAACTGCTTTACCAAACGAATTTTGAATTCGGTGGAAAGCGTTCATCGTGGCGGCATCTCGTGGTTCTCAACTATTCGGTAGTTGACAGCTGACCGCTTCGTTCACGCCTACACTAATTGTGGACGAATTCGAGTGATAATTAACGTGAAAATATTTTTAGTGAACGTGGAAAAATAGTTTACAGGTCGATAATTAGGTCTCAAAGTGATTTAGTGCCCGTGAAATTAAAAAATCAAAGTTTTAGTGCGTGAAAATTATTCCGCCATTTTACCCCTTTTCGTGGGTATTTCTAGTGGATTTTTCACCGAATCTTGTTTATTCGAAAATAATTCATTGATTAAAAATTGAGTGGTGAGACATAATTATCGACCTGTAAAAACTCATAAACTTCAATTTGATCCGAAAATCATAACGATTCTCGCGTTTTCACGGCCGTAATTAGTGTAGGCGTAAGAGTCGTTATTTCTAGTGTTTTTTCTAGGGGAAAAATTATTACTACCGGGCCTTAATTGCATCAATTTCAGTAGCTCGTTCAATCGCCATACGCAATGATGTGATTCTTTCGGAACGTAAAATAAAAGCAATTTTCCTATTTTTCAATCCACGAATAAATTGTGCGCAAGCAATTTGATCACGTGCATTATGAGGAGTATCCGGTAAAGCGAGACGTGATAATCTTTTAATTTCATCGCCAAATGTAGCAAAATCTTCATTTTCTTTCCTTTTTCTGTATTCCAAGTGATTATAATTCATCCGGGCGAAATGCTGTTCACTGAACTCCTCGTTGAGTAATTGAACTACTTTTTCAAAATTTTTAACATCAGAATCATTTAAATATTCGAGAATTTCCTGAGCTTTCCCACGTAAATTTGCTGCGAGTTGTGAAGCTTTGGTTTCGTTTGACCATTTATTATGATCTGCGACAATTTCAAAATGTCTCTTGTATTGTACCCAAGGAGTTAACCCATCGTATGTGTTGAGTTTGATGTTTGAATGATTGATAGAATTGTTCAAAGCAACTACAGTATCACTACCATGAGCAGGGTTACTACTACTACCACCAACAGTATTACTACTACTACCAGCATTATTAATAGGTAAAACATTATCTGTATTTCGTAATTCCGTCCTCCTCTCCGGCAGCATTTCTCTCATGGTGCGTTGAAGATCTTCATTGAACGCTCGTCGTTGTTCTTCCAAATTATGCTGAATTCTGTCATTTGTGCGTTCTTCCATTTATTGAATTTCTGCATGAAATCTTCCTTCAATTTCATTCAACCTTTTGTTCAATTCCGCTCTTATTTGTTCTCCTTCTGGCGCAGAAAAAGGACGAAATGTCCGGCGAAGAGGTCCTCTAGCCCCAAGCTGCATTGATGCATCCGAATCACTGCTATTCGTCACCGTCGTCTTCTTCCCCCTTCTCTTCATGACAGCCGTCACTTTTGTATTATGACGTTTTTTTTTTTTCATTTCACGTTTTATTTATTTATTTATTTATTTTTCTCAACTAAATCGTGTTTTTCTTAATGCATTCCATTCCGTGAGACGATGAGTTCAACCACTTCTGACACCAAATGTTGTATTCACCCACAAATAATGCACGTTTATTAAATTAAAGGGGCGGTTATCTTTATTATTCACAGAGATACGTCTCCTCCAGCCTCCAGATTTAGAGTACACTCTCAATTTTATTCAAAACACACCTTAGCAACTACACAACATTCATCTTTTTTCTCATTCTATACCGCATGTTCATACAGAAGGGAGAGGGTATTCCATATCCGTAAAATTATATATAAGAAATAATTTTACAAAAAATTCGAAGCATATTGAAGTGCAATACCACTACATTAATGAACATTATGAGAAAGGCATAATTGATATTATAAAGATTGATTCAAAACTAAATTTGGCAGATATATTAACTAAGAATTTGGACAAAACGCGTTTCTTAGAGAATAGAGAAGCATTGGAACTCTTTTGATCGATCGAAAAATGAAGTGCCATGAATAAACGTAATCGAGATTATAAATTTAAGGAGGCGTGTTGGATATTTCAAATAAATATTATAATCTCGTTACGGCATCTATCGAACTGATAAGGAAACGTATCGACCGGCGAGAGAGTGCGTGCCCCAAAAATCCTTCTTCTCTCATCGAACGTAAAAGAGGCAACCTGTGGTTGCAAGAGTGTATTAATTAATAAATGTTATCTTTTCTCTTGCTTAAATTGTTTAACCCGTTCATTTACAACCCGCTTCAATTTTATTCAACAACTGATATGGCATTTTTTCACTGCAATTTTCCTTTAGAAAACTTCAGATTCCGCTCATGATTTAATTGCTGGTTGCTCCACGGTTTTATGCAACGGAATCATTTCTGATCACAGTTCGTGACTGCTTAGGCGTCTGCAAACAATCTGCTTGGACAATGGTACATCGAGTATCGTCCCTAATTGCGGCTCTAAGGGCTGATTCTATCAGATTACCATCGACTCAAGAAGAGATCAGACGGCCTCAGGCAGAACTTTCTGCTAGGTCTGGATTCCCTCAAATTATTGGCTGCGTTGATGGCAGGCAAGTCAGACGACAATCATTCGGTAAGGCACACTCTGAATACTCTTCACAGCTTCTTTCTCCAATTCCATATTTATCACTGTTTCTAGGATGTGATCTTGCTGAGCTGTTCCGAAACAGACACAGCTATTTCTCAATCAATGTCCAGGGTACATGTAATTCCAGACTGGAGTTTATAGATTTTGTAGCACGTTGGCCAGGTTCAACTCACGATTGAACTGTGTTCGATAACTCACGTATGCGTCAGGCTTTTGAACAAGGTCAATTTGGCGACAGCCTACTAGTTGGAGATTCAGGATATCCATCAGAATTGTGTTAGCCCTGAAGGGTTCGATTTAAATAATAGAATTTATACGAGAGATAAAATAATTTAATTCTTTATTAACTAAGTATAATTGAAAAATAATAAACGTTACTGTTTCGCGAATTAATGGCCAAGAGACTTCTCCGGCCATCGTTTATATATTATGGTTTTGTTGACGCCTTCGGTGTTGCATTACCTCACTCCCAGTGAGATAAGCGACAACGTAAGGAGGTGGAGTAAGACTTGAAGTGCTGAGCTTGCACTTCGTAGCCTTACCAATGCCACTTGTTTTGCTTATCATTTCTTAATGAAATGGAATCTTATTTTATATATTATTTGGGTCATAACATCTCTCCCCGCCAGGGAAGAAGATTTTTATCTTAATAAAATCTTCTCCTCTCAACTATTTAAATTACATACAAATAATAAAAATTTTTTTTATATATTATCATTCTTATCGTTAGTTTAAGGTGAATGACTCTACAGGGGTTAATTTATTTAAAATTTTGTGAGTGGAAAGAAAGATGTTACTATGGAGAATATATAACCTCCACATTGAAAATTGATTGGAACCCTTTTTCATAGAGAAAAGGTACTATACTCCAGCGATGACCGTTGTAGGTGTTGTCCGTCGACACCAGCAGTATAGTATTACTCCCGTAACTATGGCGAATAGGGTCATCACACCAGAGCATATCGTTGTTGGATGTGTGATGAATTCCCGATACTTATATGAGGAGTCATTCTCTTCTAGTTTCTGTTTTTCTCGTCCTAGTTGTAGTTGAAGATCATTGATTTCTCCAACATTACTTATGACGCTTTTGAGTCGGACTTCCTTCATCTGGACCCAGCTTTGGTTCAGATTCTCCTTCTCAACGTCACTCAGTGATAGATTTAGCTTTGGCTGCATATGACGATCAAATTTTATTCCCGATGACCTGCGACCTCTTATTGTGAAATCTGATGTTACTATTTCACAAAAGTCTGTCACTTGTATTATTCCTGTCTCTTGCAGGACTTCCCTTGATTCTTCGTTCTCACATTTGACTATGATCTCTTCTGGTTGTGGAGCAGCATAAATCCAAGAATTACTCTCGTGCATGGTGATCAGCATCAGATGTTTAAGAGGCAAGTGTTTTGATACACAGACCTCTGGCACCTCTCCTGGACTAGAGTCCATTTGTACTTCACAAGGGTTATATGACTTTATAGCCTGTACGGGGAATATCTCCGTACAGAGATATTGTCCACGTGATCTTTTGCATTTTCTTAATTGCTGTAGTGTTAATAGAATGTATTGCTGCGTTGCCCCATGTATCGTCAGAAGTTCATTGTCCGGCTCCAAGTATGAATAAAAATCGGGTGAGGTTCTCACAGGAATTCCATGCGTTATGAAAATATCGAACACTTGGAAGTTAACCAGTGGTATTTTCACGAGTGTAATGACCCGTAAGCCAACTCTGTGTACACTCACTGTTGATACCTCCTCCATTTCATATATTCCGCCGATTTTTGCTTCAAATGGAAAGCTTAAAGCTGTTGGCAATTGGGCCCTTTTCAATATGGTTACCAATTGATTTTCCGAGAGGATGCCTGTACTCAGTATCTCTCCTCTAGTATTGGTCAAGAGTTTGATTATCTTCGCAGCATCTCGCAGGACTCCATTCATGACCGCCTCCACTAACATGAAGTGTTCATCCAATGCCACTCGTGTTGTGAGTCGATCAGCTCCAGCATTTCATTGCTTTAGAGCTCCCTTTATTGTTTCCAGCATGATCTGTTCATTTTGCTGAATAGTTTCCTCTGCACTTCGTAATTGAGGTAATGTGGAATTGAGGATTTCGATTTGCTTTCCTGCTGTTTGGAAGTAAGTTGTTTTTTCATTTTCCAGTCGCTCCAATCTCTCATGAATTTCTTGAGCGTCCTCAGCATCCATGGTACCGATCAGCGACTTCACAACAGTCCCTAGGCCATCTATCAGGCCTCACTTTCTCTTTGCAGGTTCTTCTAACCCTAGCAACCCTAAGACAAGTTCTTGAGTCTTTTCGAATTCGGAAATCCATTTCTCTGCAATCATTTTGAAATTTTTCCCATGTTCTTTCGCAGAACCATTGTAACTCAAAACTTTTGTTTTCCAAAGATAATCTTTCACTTGATCAGCTCTTCGAATCCAAGGTTCTATGTCGGTTGAAGCTACTATGATAGTCCATTGATAGTTGCTGAGATAAAGTTTCCGAATTGGCTCAAAATAAATCCCAGGAGTGTGGACAAATTTCTGTATTATATGTCCCCCCCCCTTACTTGCAAAAATATGCTTCCTAGCATGAGGATTACCAGAAGTTTCCACAATTTTTTTTCAATACCAGGAAGTTTTTGCGTGCATTAAACTCCAAAATTTCGAGATCGCTGACGCAGCAACAACTTCCAATATAAAAATTCTGCGCTCCAGCCAAAAGGCACAGTTATCCAGAAAACCTCTGCGAAAATGTTCAATCGTGTGAAGAAAAACAACATACAGAAGAAGCAGAATCCCAGGATTCCGCTAACTGATGCCTTGCGGTTACGGTATCCGCCCTCATCTCGAGTTTGCTCAAGATGCCACCAAGGAGGCCACTCCATAGCAGACTGCCCTCGGCTCTCCTCCGGACCAACCCAACGTGCAGCAGTTTCTCCAGCAGCTCGTTCAGCTCGTAGACCAGCGCGTTCGTATTCTCGACATGCCAAAGACGATTTTTCTCTGGAATGTTTGGTGAGTACCTTTTTGACTGTCATATTTTCCTGATCTATTGAAATTTCAATTTCCTCTAATTTTTTCGCATTTTCACACAATTCAACTGTTTTTTGTGTTTTCAAAAGAGAAGATACCCTTATCGTCGTGGATTCATGAACTTCCAATATCGGAAGCAGATCAGACGTTGGAGAAAAGCGAAAAGAGAAAGGAATTCTCTCCTCTGGAATGCACAGGTACTTGATGACCAAGTATCTGACATTTTCAACTTGCGTGGACTCTTTGGTGAGGAACCAGTCCCTCAGCCATGTCACGTGCCTCTCTCTTCTTCTCGGGATCATATCCGGTGTTCGATGTGCCGACGTCAGTGCTGTATGTCTCCAGGGTTCTACCTCCTTGAGGAACAGTGGAATTATGAGAAAAAAGTTTTATCTAAAATGTAATACAATTTTAAAAGTTTTTTCAATAAACACACTGTTCATCCAATATTTCCAACCATTTTTTCTATCCTCTTTCACAGATGTTTCATTTTGTTCCGAAGCGAAGGGATCATATAGTCATAATTCTGAAAATGGTCGAAGCTGATTCACATGGACTCGGTGTGTGTTCATTTTTTTCCCTGATCGAATTGTGTAATTGACATCAGAATTCTTCTCCACAATAGTATAAGGTCCAATCCGAAGGTAAGTTAATTTCTTTGTTCTTCCACGTCGAACTACGTTGTTTTTCATCAGTACTTGATCTCCTATCTTGAACTCAACTTGTCTGGAATCTTTGTCGTATTGTGTCTTTGATTTTTCTTTCGACTCCGTGACGTTTCTCTTGCGACTCCTTCGCAATTTGCCATGCTGTTCGTAATCGTTCTCGCCACTCTTGTGCATAATCATCATACGAGTACGTTAACCTTGGTGGTTGCTTCACTGACGTTGGAATTTCAGCTTGTTTTCCATAAAGAAGTGCGAACGGTGTCATTTTGGTCGATGTGTGTGGTGTCGTATTATATGTAAACATAGCGTACGGCAACCAATTATTCCAATCGGAATGTTCTCCGTCTATGAAACTTCTCAAATATTCGGCTAACGTACGATGAGATCTCTCCAGAGCTCCATTCGTCTATGGATGATATGCTGTTGTCTGAATTTTCTTAATTCCCAGTAATTTACAAACGTGTTTAAACAATTTGCTTGTAAAATTTGTCCCTTGGTCTGTGAGTAGTCGCTCAGGCGCTCCATGCTCACAAATTATTTTTTCAACGAAAATACGTGCTATTGTAGATGCTTCTTGGTTCGGGATGGCAATAGCCTTGCTGAATTTCGTAAGAGCGTCTTGAAAAGCCAATATATATTTATTCCCCAGCTCAGACTCCGTCAGTGGTCCCACAATATCCATGGAACACTGTTCGAATCATGTTTCTGGTGTATTTGAAACGACCATTGGCACTTTTGTAGTTTTCCCCAGTTTATTCAGCTGACATTTCTTGCAATTTGTGACGTAACCTTCTATATCTCTCTTCATGCCAGTCCAATGATATTTTAATTTCTCTTTATCATACATCCTCTTAATTCCAAGATGTCCCCCCAAAGGTGTATCATAATATTCCCGAAGAATTATTGGGATATCAGCAGCAGGTGGAGTCGTCACCTCATCATTGCTCAATATTGCTGACTTGTTTTCCTCATTTTCTTCGGTCTCTTTCTTTTGCTGAGCCCGCGTCATAACAAACATTCGACGCAATGCATCAGCATTTGTATTCAGTTTACCTGCTTTATGCACCACCTCGTATTCATACTCTCCTAGTTTTAATCGCCAGTGCATCAATCTTGATCCTGGATCCTTGACGTTGAAAATCCATTTCAAAGGTCGATGATCAGTGATGACATAGTACTTCTTCCCATAGAGATAAGGTCTGAAAAGTTTCACGCCCCAAACGATAGCCAATAGTTCTTTTTCTATTGTGCTATAATTCGTCTCTGCTTTATTCAATGTTCTACTAGCGTAAGCGATCGGCAAGTCCTTGCCAATTTCTCCTTGAGAAAAAACTGCTCCGATGGCTCTATTAGACGCATCTGTTGTTAATAGAAACGGCTCAGTAAAATCTGGGCACTAGAGAATCGGTGCTGTTACTAGCTTCTCCTTCAAAGTATCAAAAGCAAGTTGCTCTTTGTCACTCCAGGTCCATTTCGTTTCCTTCCTCAAAAGTTCGGTAAGTGGTTTAGCTATTTTAGAAAAATCTCTTATGAATTTTCTATAATATCCTGCTAATCCTAGAAATGACATGTTGTAGTGATGTGGTTAATTATAAATAAATGCATCACTAACACTGCAATTAAAATATATAAAATTGCGTTTATTAAATTACGTGATATAATACAAGTCAATAGTGTGGTGATTGAGATGCGTTCTCGTGAACTGCCGATACGCGAGTGTCATTTAATAATCACCATATAAGGATACCCGAAACTCGGAATATCCACACAAAAGGGAATTGAAAAGAATACGCGTTACAATGGTCAAGAGCGAGACAGGTATAAATAATAAGAGATAGAAAATATTATTTCTGCTCTTTGAGTACACGCGTACTGTAGCGGTTGCTACATGGCTCCCTTTGTTGGAAAAAAACGTAGTTTTTTAAGATACTGTAACAGAGAAAAAAAAATTATTGTTGTCTTGTAAATGGGCACGAAAATTTCAGTGCCAAGTAACGTTAAAAAAAATTTTGGTTGTTCCCAGCGAAACTGTTTTCTGGGCTTGAGAGCGTGGTTTTCCCTCTCGTAACAGAAAATTTTTTATGTTTTGTAGTTTTGTTGTAAAAGCAACAATATCAATCATTCTTAGCCGAATCAATTGACAAAGTTGTTGTTGTTCTTGATGAGATTGATGACTGTTTTAGCGTAGAGTATTTCAATGAGCATAGGCCGTTTTTGTTTTGATGATGCTGATTGTCGTTTTCTGATCTGGCGGAGTGGTTCTCGACGCTGGGATCCGTGACAATGCTGATATTTTAATGCTGAACTTGTCGTTTTCTGATCTGGCGGAGTGGTTCTCGACGCTGGGATCCGTGACAATGTTGATGCATTAATGATGATGATTTTCTCGACGAGTTCGGAGAGATGTGTCATGTGTGCCGTTTAGTGACCCGTGGCGTGGATGACCTGTTTTCTCTCGACGATTTCGGAGATGAGTGTCATGGGGTTACTTTCCTCTCTCCCCCAGGACGGTGATGATTGCTGCGTGTGGTCGAGACTAGTGCTTGTCGGAACCTAGAGACGACGTGTGCACTGTGATTGTCTGTTTACCTGCAGCCTGGCGTAACCGAGTGTGTTCCTCGAGGTTGGTGCCGTGTGATGTGCGATGGACAGAGGCGCGTTTTGGCTGTATCCATCGTTTTTGTAGCGTTGTGTCCCATCCATCGGTATGTTTAGCGATACTCGAAAAATGGGGTTGATATATAATGATTTTGCCTGTAGATGATGCTCGTGACGTAAACTTGTTGACTCTGTTGTAGCTGTAGTCGCTCCTCGTTGTTTTGCTATTTTGATTTGTGCGGCTTCATTGTATCAGTTTTTTGTTGTCTTCAGGAGTTGCTGAAGAATCGTTGCTGTAACGGAATAGCAAATGTAGTGATGTGGTTAATTATAAATAAATGCATCACTAACACTGCAATTAAAATATATAAAATTGCGTTTATTAAATTACGTGATATAATACAAGTCAATAGTGTGGTGATTGAGATGCGTTCTCGTGAACTGCCGATACGCGAGTGTCATTTAATAATCACCATATAAGGATACCCGAAACTCGGAATATCCACACAAAAGGGAATTGAAAAGAATACGCGTTACAATGGTCAAGAGCGAGACAGGTATAAATAATAAGAGATAGAAAATATTATTTCTGCTCTTTGAGTACACGCGTACTGTAGCGGTTGCTACAATGTCTCCTTTAGCATTTTTCGGTACAGGAAATTCCTTTACTGTCTCAGTTTTAGTTGGATCCGTTTTTACACCTTCTTGACTTATCACATGTCCTAGATAAACGACCTCTTTCTTCAGGAAGTTACATTTATTTGGCTGTAATCTGAGATTTGCTTCTTTCAATTTTTGCAAAACTTCTCGTAGTCTTTCATTGTGTTCTTTGAGGGTAGCTCCAAATATTACCATATCATCCAAGTATACAAAGCAACGTAAGCCTTGTATTCCAGCTAAGACAGAATTCATCAATCTCTGGAACGTAGCAGGCCCACCTTTGACCCCAAAACGCAATCTATTGAATTCATAGTGTCCCAGTGGTGTTGAGAAGGCAGTTTTACATTTATCCTCCTCTCTAACTGGAATCTGATGGAATCCAGAGGCCAAATCTAGTGTTGAGAAATACTCTGCTTTTCCCAGTTGATCTAAAATTTCTGTAATATTTGGTATTGGAAATGAATCTCCAATAGTGATCTCATTTAATCTTCTGAAATCCACAACGACCCTCAGTCTAACCTTTCCAGAGGCATCAGGCTTCTTTGGAACAACCAGCAATGGTGCGTTCCATTGGCTGTGACTTGGTCGCACAACCCCGTTCTCTAGCATCTCTTTCACCTGACGCTCGACCTCTTTTTTCTGTGCACGCGGCAAACGATGTGGACGTACATTCACAATTGGCTTATCTGGCATTGTAGGGATAGAAGGTTCCAAATGATTGGTAATTCCAGGTGAATCTCCTGGAAGCTGTACGATGGAATTGTAATCTTCCAGAATCTCGAGTATGCTCTCTTTTTCTTCTTTGTTCAAATCATCTAATCGTAGATTGTCATGCAAGAGCTTAATTCGATCTTTCTTCACTGATGTCCCTCTCAATTGCATGATTTCCAATGCGTCACAGTTAGGTAATTCTCTCAAGTCGACAGTTGGAGTATCCAAATAAACATTTTCGTTCGTAATATTAATTACGCAAACGACTGCTCGATTATTTTTTGCTTCTGTCAGACATTCTCCAAGAAAAATTCCTTTCTGTAATTCTCTGTTTTTTACAACACCTCGTTCTCCATTTTTTACCGTAGCCCAAATTAATTTTTCAGTTCTAGCCTCGATTTTTAGAGGTTTCCTCCCCCTGAGCAAGTTCAAACTTACTCCATCAATAGAGACACTTTGTCCTGGACTTATTGTGATTTTCAAGTCCTCAGCCTCAATAAAGCCTTCTCCCAAGATTCCTCCTATGCATGGAAAATTGTTCGGAACAACGTGAAACACATGTCCCAACTCCTCCCCATTTATTTGCAGATAAAGTATTACAGTACCAATTGTTGTAACGTCAGTATCTCCTATTCCCCTCAGTAGTTTGTTCCCTGAATTTATTTTGACATCATCTTGTAACAATCCGGATTTGATGACGGATGCAGACGCTCCTGAATCCCATAGAAATATCGTTGGCTCTTTCAATTCTTTAGCTGGAAAAATCAGATGACTTTTTTGTGCTGATGGATCTCTTGCATTCATCATTCTCTTTTGTACAGCATTCTGACTGGATTCTTCCTCTTCTTCTACTTTTAGCATTTGAATTTGAAAGGCTCCTACTGGTAAAGTATTTTCCTTCGCTGTAGCGTCGTTCCTCTTTTTGGAATTATTCAGATTTTGAGTCGTTGCATTTATGATCTTGTTTGGTGCTCCATTCTTTGCTTCACGAATTGCAAATTGTTGTAGCCCCAATTTCTTTTTTAATCGGTAACAATTCATTTTATCATGCCCTGAATGTCCACAATACTTGCATGCTTGCGTAAAAGCGTTGACGTTGCGACGGTCAGCAACTGGTAATATTGTTTTACGTTGATCTCCTTTGCCATTTTTGCAATCTCCTGCAACATGACTCAACTGACCACAATTGAAACAACCTTCTCCAGATGATTGTCTCCCCATTGATTGTCTGCTACTCCCCTGAGAATTTCTATTACTATTATTGCTAGTATTCCCAGTAGGCTTATATCTTCCCCCCAAATGGGTGGAAATAGTTTTCCCTAGTTCGATGGCCCGAATGGAAGATTCATGCAAGGTTTTATAATTGTTAGCCCTTACAAGAATTGCACTTGGCCTCGCAAACCTTGTTCAAAATTAGCCTTTGCTAGGGTCAAAATTCCTCTTCTCAAGCCTTCTCTTCCATTTTCACCCAGATCTGTGTTAACGGTTTGGATTGCTTGAACCAACTCCATTGTTACGCACTCTGCGCGTGCTGCGAACTTGCTCACATCCTCTTCAGGCCTCTGCTGCAGCTTATTAAAATCTACTTGCAGACCGATGAGAGATGTAGTTCTTCCAAATAATGCCTCCAGTTCCCGTTTCAGCTCCTCAAAACTTGACACTTCTTTATGTTTTAATTGGATGAGTGCTTTACCTTGTAATTTACTGCCCAGAATCAAAGTGAGTGATTTATCTCTTTTTGATGGATGGACCATCTCCTTTGCAGTATCACAAGAGCGCTGAAAAGCTGCTAATTTCTCCCAGCTTCCCCCATTGTAGTCTCTTACTAACTGCAAAGCGGATTTGAGGCTGAGAAATTCTTCATTATCATCTTGATGAGGATTTCTGTCTGTTCTAGGCGTCAATTCCCAGTTATCAGTGTTACGTGTGTTGACTCTTCTACACGCATCATGTAACTGTCGCTTTAAATCTTCTTTTTCTCTTTGTTCTGCTAGAAGTATACCTTCTGCAAGATCTAATTGTCGCAAAACGTCATCTGCCAGGGCTCCTCTCTCGGTGTCATTTTCCAAGCTAGACGCATTTCATTGCGCAATCGATTGTTTTCTTTTCTGAGCTGTTGTTTGATAGTGAGTTCTGGCGTAAAATTTCCAACTAGTAAAGATCCTCCCGGAACTGAAAACGGTGTCCTCGAATTAGGAGTACTGAATTGTTCTTCGTAGACTGGCGAACCCTCTACATCCTGACGTGCAGTTGAATTCTCTACTTGACCATTTATGGTCCTCACTCCTGTGACGTCTGCAGTTTCTCTGTCAACTCCATCCATGTTGTTGAGCAGGCTTCCGTCAAACGATTGATCATAAGTACGTTGAGTTCCCACTCCCCGTGAAAATCTTTCGTTATTTTGTTCTTCTGCAGACTCTTGGGTTTCTGACACAGCGCTCAAATTCCCAAAATGTAATGTTCTCCTCGCGGTAGGGCGCATCTGATTTAGTGCACCACGCAAATTACCGACAATCCCTGAGAACGATGTCTGACTCATTCAAAATCGATACAATTTCTTTGAGAAAGAAATATAATTATTATCGATCTCAACAGAAAATAAATCAGCTGTCTATTTCCAAAGACTCTTCTGCTGATTCCTCACGTTATATGATAACGTCTAGTTCTTCTCTCGAGAGTAAAAAAAACAATAGTAACGCAAAAATTGAATAAAAAACGCAAAAAATTCCTCTCTTCGCTAAATTCTTGACAGTGGTTAATCAGGCCGCTGTCTAAATTTCGCTGCCACCAAAATTTTAGCCCTGAAGGGTTCGATTTAAATAATAGAATTCATACGAGAGATGAAATAATTTAATTCTTTATTAACTAAGTATAATTTAAAATTAATACACGTTACTGTTTCGCGAATTAATGGCCAAGAGACTTCTTCGGCCATCGTTCATATATTATCGTTTTGTTGACGCCTTCGGTGTTGCATTACCTCACTCCCAGTGAGGTAAGCGACAACGTAAGAAGGTGGAGTAAGACTTGAAGTGCTGAGCTTGCACTTCGTAGCCTTACCAATGCCACTTGTTTTGCTTATCATTTCTTAATAAAATGGAATCTTATCTTATATATTATTTGGGTCATAACAATTGCCATTCCTCATGACTCCATTTCGAGATCCTTATACTCCAGAAGAACATCTGCATAATGAAGTCCAAATTCGCACGAGAAACTGCATTGAACGTGCATTTGGCGTCTAGGCTCGACGTTGGGCCTTCGTACCAATTGGATCACGTTTTCGTATAGTGGAGCGAACTTTGGCAGTGATCGTAGCCACTGCTGTATTGCATAATATTGCATCGATGACAGATCCATTCGTCTATTCTTACGTGGATCTTGAGGTATATGATGAGATTTGTGCGAATGTTGCAATGGGGGCAGGCAATAGTGTCCGAGAGAGATTGCTAAACGGCTATTTTCAACAGTAAATTTCCTATTGTTCAAATTGTTGTACGGATGAGCAGGAAATTAATCAATTTTCGATTTCAGATTGATATAGCGGTATAACTTCATTTCTGCAGATCATATGATAGAACAGATAGAAAAATTGGAAATCAATAGTTTCTGATAAAAAAGAAGGAAAAACTGGTAAATTCGTTTTGTATTGGATTTTTATTTCTGAAAATATAACAACGTTCGTTTTTTTAAACAGTATTTTTCATTTTGGAACGTCTATCCCATGATAAAACTAACCCAAGCTCCTTCCTCCACAACTTTAGCGAAAAACTGTTGATAAATCAATGCCTCATCAAGTTTCTGAGCCAGCGTTGCTGCTGATTTCTCCAATTCCGGTCATGCCTAGTTCAGGAACTTCAAACGCTGTTGCGTTTCTGGTACTCTGAGATTGATGACGTCTATCAGTTCCTCATCAGCTTCCTGCACCACCTGTATTGATGGGTCATGAAGCCTCAAGCCCATCTCTAGTCTCTTTTACGTCTTCTTCAGCTTCTGAATACTAGTAAGATCACGTCAATAATCATTAGAACCAAGGAGTAGGTTTGAGTAGTCTAGCTGACGGGTACTTTCAATCCTTAATCCATGATTTCTTGAAGCTTCTTCATGAGATTCGGCACGGAGGTACGATCTTGGTAAGCGTCCTTGAATTTCTGAAGACTCTCTACTTATCCGAGTAAATAATCTAGATTCTTGACAGCTGAAATGTAGGTGCAGTGCTTGTTGGTTCGCTTCAGTATTAAGGACTTTTCTGTTGTCTTCTGCGTCAGATACTCTCAATAATCAGCAATCAAAGCCAAGCGTTTCCGTGATACGTCCTTGGGTCCAGCGAATTGGTGCTTTCCAGTGGAATTACCAGTCATGGCAAGTACCAATTCAATCCTATCAGCATTAACAGCAATATCTGCCTCAAGTGCTTGATACTTCTGATGCTTCGACTTCATATTCACTCACTCCTTATAGTTCTCCTCATTGGCCAGCTGCAGCTTTTCCGCAATCCAGGTCTCCACCTCATATATATCGAGGTTCTAGAAGCAGAAGGTCGTATGAGCCAAATATCGGTCCCCGTCCTAACAAAAGTTATAAGGTCGTATGTAGGACATACGACCTTCTGCTTCTAGACCCTCGATATTGAACTGGTTATTCAGCAAGAAAATCAAATGAATCCATTGATGAGGTATATGCTCGTCTGTAGATAATTCTTGAATGTGTGGGTTTTAGGGAATTTCTCAGAAGACCTTTGTTATAGAAAATTTCATAGGCTATAAATAATGTAGGAGAGGGTGGGACAATATGAACATCAGGGGTAAAATGGACACATCAAAATTGTTAGACAAATATTATGGAAAACTCTCGCAATGAATAGAAATATTGGCAGTAGATTGTTTTTTATGATTCCATTGGAAAGCTGAGGAAATTTGAGACAGGAGATGAGTACTGAAACTAATTTTTTTCGATTTTGTTTTTTTTGAGCATTTAAAAGGGATACAACCTTTTTTTTTTAATTTTCAGTTTTTTGAGAATATCTTCGGTTCTATTTGTCGTAGCGTGAAAATTGCAACGGGAGGTGAAAGCTGAGATCATTTGCCATCGACTGATAGGTTTTTCAATTAGAAAATATTCATTCGCGAGATATTTATAGGCATTCTTGTGAAACAGTTTTGTAAAGCATTGTTTGGCCTAGAACTCTTCCGAATATTGATATTCTCGAATTAAAAACCCCATATTGTTCAAAACTGGACATGACATACTGGCTCAGTCGATCAAGGTCGATAACAACGAGTCCAAGATGACCAGGACATCCCCCACTCCTCGAGTCAGATTTGATTTTTGGTCACTTCTTCGTGTATTGTCACCAAGGCTACATCGCGTTACGTTAATTTTGTCAACGGTTTTCGGTTACATTTACGGCTACCTCAACGGTTTAAATAACTCTTCTTTTTTCGGACAGTTCAACTTAATTAAATTCAACAGTTATTAAATCAACAATGCGACGGAATCCAACATTCCGTCGGGGAAAAACCCAATCCGATTTGGATGGGGAAAGAAATTCAACTCGTTCCCCCATTCAAATATCGGCGGGCAGGATTCGTAATCCTTCGGGGCCACGCGACAGCCCCCGAAGTGAGCGCGCCGAAGGACAAGTGCGCGCGCAACGCAAAGAGTGCGCACGCAACTGGGAGAAGGCGCACGCAACTGCGGGAATGCGCGCGCACCTTCAAGCATGCGCACGCATCCCCAGACATGCCGCCATGTTCGCACACACGGCAGCGTTAAACCAGTTGCGTCTTACGCCTCAGACAGGCAATAACCTGTACCCCACGCTCTGAGAAAGCACGTGCCGCGCAGTATTCGTGTGTGGAAAAGAAAATTGAGAGTGCAGTGAAAGGTTTCCGTGGGGATTTTCCTTTTTATTGCAACCCGAAGGACCACCAGGACAACCCTCGGAGTCGAGACAGGGAGGTGACAACCCCACAAGTGAGTGTTTCTCCTTTCTTTGTCCTCGAGTCCTTGTTTCCCCCCTTTCGCTCTTTTTTTTCCCTCGCTCTTTCCAATTTTCTCGTGGCTTTCCCCACGTGCATTTTCCGCCCTGGAATTCCTATCCCATCTGGACTACCCTGTTCAGGGGATATGGCTGCACCCTCTACACTGCCATCCCTTCCATCGGAGGGTGAGTTAGTTTGGGGGTACGGGAGAGGTGTCCTGACGCTACTCCGCCTGGGGGCGTCCCTTGGAGCCCACCCTGTCCACTCCGTGACTCCAGGGTGGAGTGAACCCTCGAGCGCCCTTGCTACAAGGTGGTGGACAACCACCCCTATCGAGTGCCTTCACTTGCCACTTCCAGGGTCACGCTGCCAACTCGAGGGCCATCATGCGCCCTCGCTAAGGGATGATAGGGCGAATTCTGCCCTCGAGCGCCGCCGCTTGCATCATCCGCCTCATCGCCTAGAGTGGAGGGCTTCTTCGGCATCTTTGAGGCCATAATGGTGTGCCTCCATCTCCTCGAGTGCTCCCGCTTGTCTTCGTCCTCTACACCACTTCGAGGGCCGTTTTGCGCTCTTGCAAAGTGGAGGAAGGCTCGTTGTTCCTCGAGCCACCAGGCTTGCCTTCTCGTGGTAGAGACGCCACGCAGGAGGGTGAATCCACCCTCATGTTCACGTGTTCAGAGCTCCGCCTCGAGCAGTTGTGCTTGTAACGGGATCCGGTGGACGCGCCTCCAGAGTTTTCATCCCCTATGGACTTCGTCGACGCTGCTCAGACCGAGCGGGCTTCTAGCCGTCGGGTGTTAGTTTTCGGGTAGTTCGAGTTTTAGTTTTAGGTTCGAAGGGGGTAAGGAAGGGACGAAGGTGTCGGCATTTTCCTGCCGAAGGGAAAATGTCACGTCACAACAATTAATTTCTTTATCGGTTAATTCACGGTTAAAGAAACAGTACACTCAACCAGTCAAAGTGCAGTGTTTTCACACAAACAATTGACATTTTTCTTGTGTTAGCCCTGAAGGGTTCGATTCAAATAATAGAATTTAAACGAGAGATAAAATAATTTAATTCTTTATTAACTAAGTATAATTTAAAAATAATACACGTTACTGTTTCGCGAATTAATGGCCAAGAGACTTCTCCGGCCATCGTTTATATATTATCGTTTTGTTGACGCCTTCGGTGTTGCATTACCTCACTCCCAGTGAGGTAAGCGACAACGTAAGGAGGTGGAGTAAGACTTGAAGTGCTGAGCTTGCACTTCGTAGCCTTACCAATGCCACTTGTGTTGCTTATCATTTCTTAATAAAATGGAATCTTATTTAATATATTATTTGGGTCATAACATCCCTCCCCGCCAGGAAAGAAGATTTTTATCTTAATAAAATCTTCTCCTCTCAACTATTTAAATTACATACAAATAATGAATTTTTTTTTTTTTTTACATATTATCATTCTTATCGTTAGTTTGAGGTGAATGACTCTACAGGGGTTAATTTATTTGAAATTTTGTGATTGGGAAGGAAGATATTACTATGGAGAATATACAACCTCCACATTGAAAATTGATTGGAACCCTTTTTCACAGAGAAAAGTACTATACACCAGCGATGACCGTTGTAGGTGTTGTCCGTCGACACCAGCAGTATAGTGTTACTCCCGTAACTATGGCGAATAGGATCATCACACCAGAGCATATCGTTGTTGGATGTGTGATGAATTCCCGATACTTATATGAGGAATCATTCTCTTCTAGTTTCTGTTTTTCTCGTTCTAGTTGTAGTTGAAGACCATTGATTTCTCCAACATTACTTATGACGCTTTTGAGTCGGACTTCCTTCATCTGGACCCAGCTTTGGTTCAGATTCTCCTTCTCAACGTCACTCAGTGATAGATTTAGCTTTGGCTGCATATGGAGATCCAATTTTATTCCCGATGACCTGCGACCTCTTATTGTGAAATCTGATGTTACTATTTCCTAAAAGTCTGTCACTTGTATTATTCCTGTCTCTTGCAAGACTTCCCTTGATTCTTCGTTCTCACATTTGACTATGATCTCTTCTGGTTGTGGAGCAACATAAATCCAAGAATTACTCTCGTGCATGGTGATCAGCAACAGATGTTTAAGAGGCAAGTGTTTTGATACACAGACCTCTGGCACCTCTCCTGGACCAGAGTACATTTGTCCTTCACAAGGGCTAGATGACTTTATAGCCTGTCCTGGGAATATCTCCGTACAGAGATATTGTCCACGTAACCTTTTGCATTCTTTTAATTGCGGTAGTGTTAATAGAATGTATTGCTGCGTTGCCCCATGTATCGTCAGAAGTTCATTGTCCGGCTCCAAGTATGAATAAAAATCGGGTGAGGTTCTCACAGGAATTCCATGCGTCATGAAAATATCGAACACTTGGAAGTTGACCAGTGGTATTTTCACGAGTGTAATGACCCGTAAGTCAGCTCTGTGTACACTCACTGTTGATGACTCCTCCATTTCATATATTCCGCCGATTTTTACTTCAAATGGAAAGCTTAAACCTGTTGGCAATTGGGCCCCTTTTAATATGGTTACCAATTGATTTTCCGAGAGGATGCCTGTACTCAGTATCTTTCCTCCAGTATTGGTCAAGAGTTTGATTATCTTCGCAGCATCTCGCAGGACTCCGTTCATGACCGCCTCCACTAACATGAAGTGTTCATCCAATGCCACTCGTGTTGTGAGTCGATCAGCTCCAGCATTTAATTGTTTTAGGGCTCCTTTTGTTGTTTCCAGCATGATCTGTTCATTTTGCTGAATAGTTTCCTCTGCACTTCGTAATTGAGATAATGTGGAATTGAGGATTTCGATTTGCTTTCCTGCTGTTTGGAAGTAAGTTGTTTTTTCATTTTCCAGTCGCTCCAATCTCTCATGAATTTCTTGAGCGTCCTCAGCATCCATGGTACCGATCAGCGACTTCACAACAGTCCCTAGGCCATCTATCAGGCCTCGCTTTCTCTTTGCAGGTTCTTCCAACCCTAGCAATCCTAAGACAAGTTCTTGAGTCTCTTCGAATTCGGAAATCCATTGCTCTGCAATCGTTTTGAAATTTTTTCCATGTTCTTTCGCAGAACCATTGTAACTCAAAACTTTTGTCTTCCAAAGATAATCTTTCACCTGATCAGCTCTTCGAATCCAAGGTTCTATGTCGGTTGAATCTGCTATGGTCCATTGATAGTTGCTGAGATAAAGTTTCCCAATTGGCTCAAAATAAATCCCAGGAGTGTGGACAAATTTCTGTATTATATGTCCCTCCCCCCTTACTTTCAAAACCATGCTTCCTAGCATGAGGATCACCAGAAGTTTCCACAATTTTTTTGCAATACCAGGAAGTTTTTGCGCGCATTGAACTCCAAAATTTCGAGATCGCTGACGCAGCAACAACTTCCGATATAAAAATTCTGCGCTCCAGCCAAAAGGCACAGTTATCCGGAAGACCTCTGCGGAAGTAAACAATCGTGCGATAAAACATAAAATGGAGAAGAAGCCCATTATTCCACTAACTGACACATTGCGATCTTGGAATCGTGCGCTATCCTGTCCAGGATGCCACCAATACGGCCATGCCATATCAGAATGTCGGCGTGCAATACTCCGTCCAGCTCGTAAGCCAGTGCATCCGTATTCTCGGCATGCAAAAGACGACTTTTCCTTGGAATTTCTGGTAAATACTTCTTTCATCGTTAGGTTTTCCTGCACAATTGATGCCTGATTGATCTCTATTTTCTTTATGGTTTAATACGAAACAATTTCTGTTTGTCTATGTAGAAGAGGAACTATCCATATCGTCATGGATTCATGAACTTCCAATACCGGATGCAGATCAGACGATGGAGAAAAGCCGAAAGAGAAACAAATTCTCTTCTCTGGAATGCTGGAATATTTGATAACCAAATATTTGACATTTTCAACTTGCGACGCCTCTTCGATGAGGAGCCATTTCCTCAGCCATGCCATGTGCCCATTTATCACACACGGGACTACCTTCGATGTTCTATGTGTCTGCGTCGTGGCTTCATGTCTCCAGGATTCTTCGTCCTCAATGATCAATGGAATTATAACTATGGAGATATTATTATATCTAAACTGTAACACAGTTTTAATTGATACAATAAAAACATCAATTATCCCATGATTTCGATCGTATTTTCCAAGTTCTTTTGATAATATTTCTTCTTGTTCCGAGGCGAAGGGACCATATAGTCATAACTCTGTAAATGGTCGAAGCTGATTCACATGGACTCGGTGGGTGTTCATTTTCTTGCCTGATCGAATCGTGTAATTGACATCGGAATTCTTCTCCACAATAGTATAAGGTCCAATCCAGGGTTGAGTTAATTTCTTTGTTCTTCCACGTCGAACTACGTTGTTTTTCATCAGTACTTGATCTCCTATCTTGAACTCAACTTGTCTGGAATCTCTGTCGTATTGTGTCTTCGATTTTTCTTTCGACTCCGTGACGTTTTCCTTCGCAATTTGCCATGCTGTTCGTAATCGTTCACGCAACTCTTGTGCATAATCATCATACGAGTACGTTAACCTTGGTGGTTGCTTCACTGACGTTGGAATTTCAGCTTGTTTTCCGTAAAGAAGTTCCAACGGTGTCATTTTGGTCGATGTGTGTGGTGTCGTATTATATGTAAACATAGCGTACGGCAACCAATTATCCCAATCGGAATGTTCCTCGTCTATGAAACTTCTCAAATATTCGGCTAACGTACGATGAGATCTCTCCAGAGCTCCATTCGTCTGTGGATGATATGCTGTTGTCTGAATTTTCTTAATTCTCAGTAATTTACAAACGTGTTTAAGCAATTCGCTTGTAAAATTTGTCCCTTGGTCTGTGAGTAGTCGCTCAGGCGCTCCATGCTCACAAATTATTTTTTCAACGAAAACACGTGCTATTGTAGATGCTTCTTGGTTCGGGATGGCAATAGCCTTGCTGAATTTCGTAAGAGCGTCTTGAAAGGTGTAACGAGGTTTCTCGTTACGGCTATCGTATCGGCTTATGCCACCTTCGGGTGAAGCTATTCAAGTGTAGAGCTCGAAGAGACTCACACATGAACAGCTAGAAAATACTACCGCGGTGCCATCTGCGTAAGATGACACCTTAAAGTTATCGGAAGCTAACTGACACGTCAGTGGGTTTTATATGCGGCTGAGGATAAGGCAGAAGCCCAGCTGAAATGCTGGCGCTCCACTAGAGATGTCGGAGTTATCTCCGGGCCTGGCAGTGGTGTGAGAGGAAGAATCACGCAGGCGCACGGAGAGACCTCTAGACGAGGAGAAGCAGCCTCAGCCGATATAAAAAGACCCAACGACACGGTGTTCAGTTAGTCTGCCTTGGGCGGCAGACTCGAGAGGATCGGGAGACGTCCCTGGATCCTCTACCGCTCACTTCGGTGAGAGTTATCGTTGGTTGCCCGTAGCGTGGCTACGTGGCGTTTCTCGTGTGGATGGAGGTGTCCGGTATTCTCTGGGTGACGATAGACCAGAGGAATACTGCGGATGGGCTCATCCAGAGGCTATCGCGGAATACCCCAATTCCGACTTGTTCTCGCTAGAGGGACTGTGACTAGACCCACGCCCCTCTACCATAACCAGCACACTGGGTTACCGGGAATGGATTGCCCATGCCATCCATTGGGGTTAGTAATTCCCCGAGTAATTACTGCCGAAGGTTCAGCAGGTTATCCCGAAACCGCCCTAAGAGGTTAAGCGTGGTGAGCCCAGGGAAAACCAGCACACAGTGAGTTTTGTTTATTCCTCCGGTAAAGAATAAACTGGCGCCCAAGCTATCGAACCGTGTGTGTGGAAAGGGATGGCCGGAAGTGTGACGGGATTGGACGAAAACCCGTTACAAAATGGCGCCCAACGTGTGTAGTACGACTACAGTAAGGCTAGCGAGAAAACCCAGTTTTCAAAAGTGAAATAATTACTGTGTGACGTAATTTATTCAAAGATCTCGTGATTGAGTCCATTTTGCCATGGCTCAATCAATAATACCGTGATTGAGTCCATATTACCATGACTCAATCAATAATACCGGGATTGAGTCCATAATACCGTGGGTAAGTCCATGATACCATGGTTCAGTCCATGATACCATGGTTCAGTCCATGATACCGTGGTTCAGTCCATGATACCGTGGATCAGTCCATAATACCATGGGTCAGTCCATAATACCATGGTTCGGTCCATAATACCGTAGTTCAGTCCATAATACCGTGAGTGAATCAATGATACCAAGATTGTGTCAATGATACCTCAATTGAGTCAGAATTAACGAAAATGAGAATTTTCGAAATTCAAACTGACTCAAAAGTTCGCGCGTGACTGAACTAATCCACCAAGGGGCAGCACGTCACGGGCCTACTACAGCTATCGCAATTATCGACAACTGGAAGGTAATTGGGTTATGGAAAAACCCGAGAGATGTCTCCTGATGTACTAAAATCAATCAAAATCATCAGGAGAGATTTTCCTTGAATAAATTAAAGGACAAGGGAATACCGATAGGCGTCGCATTTTTTCTGCAAGTGGTGTATTGTATTTGAGGTGTTAAATTCTAAAATTTTTTCAGATTTAGCACGTTCAGAATAGCAATTATACCAAAGCAATTCAGAATGAACGTAACTATCGCTAACGATGACTGCAACAATAATGTTCAGTCAATATCGAAGGAGAGGGAAACCTCTCCACAATTACCGAATGGTAGTGTCCCTGATATTGGGGAATGTCCGAATATGGACATGCCTTCAATCTCGGACCTATTACCAGATCTGAACCTTGCCGAGGCAACAGAAGATCTGGAGAAATTACTGGAGGAAACCCATGTGGGGGAACCAGTAATTTCAGGCTCTCGCAACGAAGCGACAGTCACAAAGGAGAGCTTAGATGCACTCCTAGAGACTGTCCTTCGTGACCCTCGTTTACTGAGGCGTTTTTACGCCAAAGTAAAGGAGAGGGAAGCTCTGGGGATGGATTTGCAGACTTCAACTGCACCACCAGGTGGCGCAGTTGAAATGCAAAAAGCCCCCTTTGCTCCGACTAAACAAGTCGGATTGAACTCGCAGGAGTCATTGGGACAGCCAGTGACATCTGCCGGGGCAATCACGGCTATGGAGGTGGAAACAACACCTCAGTCGGTAGCAAAGGAGAAGGAGACTCCCCTTCCCCCGAAGAGACCTAAAAAGTCTCGGAAGGCGAGGAAGGGTGCTACCGTAGCCGGGTGCCTAGACGTACGCGTGCCTAGAGGGCGCCCCGGACCTCCGAAGGGAGAACCGAGGGAGACGATGCCGAAACATCGTCGTCCCAAGGGGAAACCGACGGGAGAAGGGGCAAGGTCTATCGCAGCAGCGAAAGCGGCGGTGAAAGCCAAAGCAGACGCAGCTAATGCAGCGGCTGAGAGACTACTCAAAGCCAAAACTGCGAAGATAGACGCGGCACCACCGTCGACGTCGAAGGGGTAATGGCAACCCCTGAGGGCTATCGGAGGCTCTCGTGGCTTTAGAGCCAAAAACACCCCTTCCCCTTCCCTTTTTCCTTTTTCCCCTCCCCAAGACGCCCCAAAAGGATGCGTGGCGTGGTAACGCAGTCCGAATACAGATTCACATCTGTAAGGGCTAGGGATGGCGTATAGAACGCCATCTATTAGTACAGAAATGTACTAAGAGGCTATCGAACAGAGGTTTAGCGCCATCTGTGAGTACGAAAAGGTACTAAAACGGTTATCGACGCTATCGACAGCAAAAACTCCCGTACAGTCGTCAGAAAGAGGGCGCTGTACAAGAAAAGTGGGAGAAAGACCTCCCCACCCGAAAAATTTCCCCCTCCATGGGAAAAATGGGTATATAAGGAGGAACAGTCGGCTCTCGGATTCAGACTGGTCTGATCAACCATTCTGCTATCGAATCCTTTTCCTTGAGAAATCGAGAGAAATGACTAACGACAGCGATACGCTGACCCCAGGTACCCAGCCTAATGGTGCAGTACCCCCGGGGACACTACCGACCGGTGAGATACAACCGGATCCCGTGCAAGCCACCTCACTAGAGGAGCTAGCGGCTATCGTGAAAGCAATGCAAGAGCAAATTGCAGCGCTAATACCGCAAAGACGGACGCAAGTCCGCAGGGCCGGAGGAATTAACCTTAGGGTAGAAGTTACTCCGCCAACCCCAGAGCAGCTAACGCAACAATTATATGCGGCAGCTTCTCAGAGAGGGATATCGCCACCGCCATCTTTGGCAGAGGGGTACGCCACTCCAAGACTACTCGGTCGAGGGGGCCTCCCAGTCGCAGCTCATGTTGCGCACGACCACTTGAAAAGGTGGGGGATATCGTTTAACGGGAAACGAGAGGAAGACGTCGAAGAATTCATTTCTTCACTAGACGACGCACTCGTTTCGCTATCGATACGTGAGGTAGATCTCTTACATATCCTTAGGGGTCTGTTGAAGGGTTCGGCACTCACATGGTACCGTGGCATGACGTTCTTTAATTGGACTGAAGCCAAAGAAGCGTTCCGAAGACAATTCGGAGGCCTAGACTATCAGGTCCGTCTCAGAGATGAGATGTATAGGCGAACGCAGGGCCAGCAGGAATCTGTGGCCGAGTATATGCGTAGTGTGCGCGGCTATTTCATGAAAATAACGCCACCTTTGGACGAAGAGGCCAAAGTATACACTGCATATACAAACATGCTACCGAAATATCGAGCGGGAATCGATATTGACTGCAGGCTAACGATTGAGGATCTCGAGCGGAAGGCGTTACGTAATGAATGGAATTAAGAATGCGCCCGAAACTACCGACCCCCTCCACCAGCAGAAACTGCTGTATGTCCAAGTTTGGCGTACAAGGAGCCTAAGAGTTTCGTCAAGAAATTCCCAAGGCACCAAATCAGAGCAGTGGAAGTGGAAAGTGAAGAGGAGGAGGAAGAGCTATCGGAAGAGGAGGAAGAGATTGACGACCTATTGGAAGTCATGAGACCTCCCAAATATCGAAAAAATGGACGTCAGTCCAATACCGCTAGAGGGAAGGCTTCAGCGCCCTCTGGACGTTCCTGCTACAATTGTGGCGAGGAAGGGCATACTTGGAGGAGTTGCAAGAAACCACCAAGAGAGCCAAGATATCGTCGTGACGAAAAGGAGAAGTCGAGACCGCAAGGTGAACAGACGAATCCAAAAAACGGCCAAACGGGCTCGTAGGAGTCACTCAGTTGACCACGAAGCCCGATGCGTCGGATATCGTACGAAAAGCGAACCACGAAGATCCAATAGGAGAAGTGGACCTCGCTAGAGGGAGCAGCATGTCAGACAGCTCCCTATTTCCTGAGAAGCTCAACGAAAAAGTTGTGGTGGAGGAAACTACCGAGTCTGGTAACAGGCAGACATATGAGGATATCGTTCAAAATCCAGCAATGGAAATTGATACCGGGAATGACATACTCGTCTGTGCAGCTAACGCTTCACGACCAGTAGCATTCTACGCCACCCTTACTATAAAGGGAAAGCAAATTAGAGCGTTGGTTGACTCAGGAGCAACACGCACGTTTGCTGGCGAGGCAGGAATTGAAACTCTTTCCTCTTTAGGGATAAGTTTCAAAAGAATTCCGCCTAGAAGGGTTCTCGTAGCCAATGGCCAATTGACAATAGTCAAAGAGGCTTCTGACTTACCGATCGGCTTGGGAGGCCGGGTAACCAAAGTGGAAACACTATGGATGCCAACGCTAACGGAAGATTTCGTCCTCGGGCTCGATTTCCTGAGAGCAGCACGGATGGTGATAGATTTCTACGGTGAAACGTGGTACTATCGCGATAATCCGGAGGAAAAGTTCGTCTTCACACCGGTAGAGACCGCAAATAACATTAGTGTTTGCAATGGTCTCAGAGTACCGCAAAACGAGGAAGCGGTTCGACTCGACGCTTTCCTCAAAGAGGTTTTACCGCCGGTTTCAAAGAAACCTGGGATATCGAAACTGCCGCCGATGAAAATCGATGTGCAAAATAACGACCCAATCAGGCAAAGGCCACACAGGCAAGCGGAGATTATGCGCAAAGCCATGTGGAAAGAGGTTGATGAAATGCTGGTTAACGGCATCATCGAACCATCCAATAGTGATTGGGCAAGCCCTGTCGTTATGATCAGAAAACCGAATGGGAAAATTCGGTTCTGTGTCGACATGAGGCGGGTTAACGAGGCAACCAAAAAGGATGCCTATCCATTACCGAATATGGCAGCGACACTCGATGAGTTACGACAAGCCTGTTAGTTGTCCACTATCGATTTGAGTCAAGCCTATTGGCAAATACCGCTAACCGAAGAGTCTAAGGAAGTGACTGCGTTCATTGTCCCAGGACGAGGGTCATTCCAATTTAAGGTAATACCCTACGGGCTAACGAATGCGCCAGCAGTTTTCCAAAGAGCCATGGACAAACTGCTTGGACCAGAATTCTATCCACATGTGTTTGTGTACTTGGACGATATAATAATCGTCTCCAAGACATTCGAAGAACACTTAATGTGGGTAAGAATGGTTATCGACAAACTCTCAGGAGCTGGATTAATGATTAATCCAGAGAAGAGTAAATTCTGCCGACAGGAGGTAAAATACCTCGGGTTTATCGTGGACAGTCAGGGACTCAGAGTAGATCCAGACAAAGTCCAACCGGTTCTCGAATTCCCAGTACCAACGAATTTGAAACAAATTCGACGCTTTTTGGGTATGGCATCGTGGTACAGACGATTCATACCGCAATTTGCGAGTATTGCGGAACCGTTAACGAAGTTAACGAAGAAAAATCAACCATGGACATGGGGTGAAAACGAACAAAAAGCGTTTGAAACCCTAAAGAAACACTTAACAAGTGCGCCAACACTTGCTTGTCCTGATTTTTCAGTACCGTTTACGCTGCAGACTGATGCAAGTAACGTTGGGATAGGAGCAGTCCTCACCCAAGTTATCGATGATCAGGAGAGGGTAATAGCATATGCTAGCCGCTCACTGACGGATCCCGAAAAGAAGTACACAGTGACAGAGCAGGAATGTCTAGCCATGGTTTGGGCAGTAAAGAAATTCCGGTGTTACTTAGAGGGGTACTCCTTTACAGTGATCACAGATCACAGCAGCCTCCGTTGGCTTCATAACTTGAAGGACCCAACAGGAAGGTTAGCGAGATGGGCTCTCGGATTGATGGAATACGATTTTAAAATCGTACATCGAAAAGGTGCATTGCATCATGTGCCGGACGCTCTTTCGAGAATACCGGAAGATGCGGACATTAAGCTATCGCCATGCACAGACACTAATGATAAATGGTATCTGGATCGCATGAAGGATATAGAGAGGGTACCGGAGAAATTCCCAACGTGGCAAATCGTCGATGGACTACTGTACCATCATCGACGAACAGATTTGGCTGACGTAGAATTTCATGATCTCGACGCGTGGAAACTAGTTCTCCCGCGTGAATCTCGTAGGCAAGCCATTGAGGAATGCCATAGGTTACCGCAGGCGGGTCATCAAGGCATTGACCGCACCTACCGACGCCTGACAGTGAAATACCACTGGCCAGGGATGCTCAAAGACGTAATTTCATACGTCAGCACATGTGACGAATGTCAAAAGTGCAAAGTCGAGCAAAAGGCTCCCGTAGGCTTAATGGGCAGAAGAGTGGTGGAACAACCATGGACCGTGATATCCGCAGATATCATGGGATCACTCACTCCCAGTAAGCAAAGGTTCTCGTACATACTTGTCATACAAGATATGTATACGAAATGGATAGAGGTCTGTCCACTTCGTAAAGCTAACGGTGCCAACATTAGGAAGGCTATCGAAGATCTCGTGATCAATCGGTGGGGAACACCGAAAGTGTTACTCACGGATAACGGCACAGAGTTTGTCAATAAAGACATTAAATCTCTCGTGCAACTAACGGGCATTCACACACGACAACGCCACCGTATCACCCTCAGGCAAACCCAACTGAGCGGGTAAATCGCACACTAAAGGCGATGATACGGGCATATATCGAGGCTGACCATCGAGAGTGGGATATACACCTGGGCGCATTTCGTTTTGCGTACAACACGGCGTACCACAACTCGTTGCAAGCAACACCAGCTTTCGCTAATTTCGGCCGAGAGCCGGAATCGGCAATCTCAGTCCGTAGAAAGCTGGAAGGGGATATCGAAATCATTCAACAGCCTACAGCTCAGTGGCTAGAAAGAATGAAAAGGCTGGATACTTTGCGAAAAGTATTCAAACACGCTCTCGCAGAGGCTCACGACACTCAGTCTCAACCGTATAATCTACGGAGACGAGACAGAGAGTATGTGGAAGGCAATCTAGTATTATCTAGAAATCGCGAGCTATCGAACGCAGGCAAAAACAGATCAGCCGCGTTAAACAAGCCATTCGTATGGCTTGGACGCCATTGGACGAAAACCCGTTACAAAGGTCAATATATATTTATTCCCCAGCTCAGACTCCGTCAGTGGTCCCACAATATCCATGGAACACTGTTCGAATGATGTTTCTGGTGTATTTGAAACGACCGTTGGCACTTTGGTAGTTTTCCCCAATTTATTCAGCTGACATTTCTTGCAATTTGTGACGTAATTTTCTATATCTCTCTTCATGCCAGTCCAATGATATTTTAATTTCACTTTATCATACATCCTCTTAATTCCAAGATGTCCTCCCAAAGGTGTATCATGATATTCCCGAAGAATTATTGGGATATCAGCAGCAGGTGGAGTCGTCACTTCATCGTTGCTCAATATTGCTGACTTGTTTTCCTCATTTTCTTCGGTCTCTTTCTTTTGCTGAGCCCGCGTCATAACAAACATTCGACTCAATGCATCAGCATTTGTATTCAGTTTACCTGCTTTATGCACCACCTCGTATTCATACTCTCCTAGTTTTAATCGCCAATGCATTAATCTTGATCCTGGATCCTTGACGTTGAAAATCCATTTCAAAGGTCGATGATCAGTGATGACATAGAACTTCTTCCCATAGAGATAAGGTCTGAAGTGTTTCACGCCCCAAACGATAGCCAATAGTTCTTTTTCTATTGTGCTATAATTCGTCTCTGCTTTATTCAATGTTCTACTAGCGTAAGCGATGGGCAAGTCCTTGCCAATTTCTCCTTGAGAAAGAACTGCTCCGATGGCTCTATTAGACGCATCTGTTGTTAATAGAAATGGCTTAGTAAAATCTGGATACTGGAGAATTGGTGCTGTTACTAGCTTCTCCTTCAAAGTATCGAAAGCAAGTTGCTCTTTGTCACTCCAAGTCCATTTCGTTTCCTTCTTCAAGAGTTCGGTAAGTGGTTTAGCTATTTTAGAAAAATCTCTTATGAATTTTCTGTAATATCCTGCTAATCCTAGAAATGACATGACTCCTTTAGCATTTTTCGGTACAGGAAATTCCTTTACTGTCTCAATTTTAGTTGGATCCGTTTTTACACCTTCTTGACTTATCACATGTCCTAGATAAACGACCTCTTTCCTCAGGAAGTTACATTTATCTGGCTGTAATCTGAGATTTGCTTCTTTCAATTTTTGCAAAACTTCTCGTAGTCTTTCATTGTGTTCTTTGAGAGTAGCTCCAAATATTACGATGTCATTCAAGTATACAAAGCAACGTAAGCCTTGTATTCCGGCTAAGACAGAATTCATCAATCTCTGGAACGTAGCAGGCCCACCTTTGACCCCAAAAGGCAATCTATTGAATTCATAGTGTCCCAGTGGTGTTGAGAAGGCAGTTTTACATTTATCCTCCTCTTTAACTGGAATCTGATGGAATCCAGAGGCCAAATCTAGTGTTGAGAAATACTCTGCTTTTCCCAGTTGATCTAAAATTTCTGTAATATTTGGTATTGGAAATGAATCTCCAATAGTGATCTCATGTAATCTTCTGAAATCCACAACAACCCTCAGTTTAACCTTTCCAGAGGCATCAGGCTTCTTTGGAACAACCAGCAATGGTGCGTTCCATTGGCTGTGACTTGGTCGCACAACCCCGTTCTCTAGCATCTCTTTCACCTGACGCTCGACTTCTTCTTTCTGTGCATGCGGCAAACGATGTGGACGTACATTCACAATTGGCTTATCTGGCATTGTAGGGATAGAATGCTCCAAATGATTGGTAATTCCAGGTGAATCTCCTGGAAGCTGTACGATGGAATTGTAATCTTTCAGAATCTCGAGTATGCTCTCTTTTTCTTCTTTGTTCAAATCATCTAATCGTAAATTGTCATGCAAGAGCTTAATTCAATCTTTCTTCACTGATGTCCCTCTCAATTGCATAATTTCCAATGCGTCACAGTTAGGTAACTCTTCCAAGTCGACAGTTGGAGTATCCAAATGAACATTTTCGTTCGTAATATTAATTACGCAAACGATTGCTCGATTATTTTTTGCTTCTGTCAGACATTCTCCAAGGAAAATTCCTTTCTGTAATTCTCTCTTTTTTACAACACCTCGTTCTCCATTTTTTATCGTAGCCCAAATTAATTTTTCAGTTCTAGCCTCGATTTTTAGAGGTTTCCTCCCCCTGAGGAAGTTCAAACTTACTCCATTAATAGAGACACTTTGTCCTGGACTTATTGTGATTTTCAAGTCTTCAGCCTCAATAAAGTCTTCTCCCAAGATTCCTCCTATGCATGGAAAATTGTCCGGAACAACGTGAAACAGATGTCCCAATTCCTCTCCATTTATTTGCAGATAAAGTATTACAGTACCAATTGTTGTAACGTCAGTATCTCCTATTCCTCTCAGTAGTTTGTTCCCTGAAATTATTTTGACATCATCTTGTAACAGTCCGGATTTGATGACGGATGCAGACGCTCCTGAATCCCATAGAAACATCGTTGACTCTTTCAATCCTTTAGCTGGAAAAATCAGATGATTTTTTTGTGATGATGGATCTCTTGCCTTTATCATTCTTTTCTGTACAGCATTCTGACCGGATTCTTCCTCTTCTTCTACTTTTACCATTTGAATTTGAAAGGCTCCTACTGGTAAAGTATTTTCCTTCGCTGTAGCGTCATTCCTCTTTTTGGAATTATTCAGATTTTGAGTCGTTGCATTATTGACCTTGTTTGGTGCTCCATTCTTTGCTTCACGAATTGCAGATTCTTGTAGCCCCAATTTCTTTTTTAATCGATAACAATTCATTGCATCATGCCCTGAATGTCCACAATATTTGCATGCTTGCGTAAAAGCGTTGACGCTGCGACGGTCAGCAACTGGTAATATTGTTTTACGTTGACCTCCTTTGCCATTTTTGCAATCTCTTGCAACATGACCCAACTGACCACAATTGAAACAACCTCCTCCAGATGATTGTCTCCCCATTGATTGTCTGCTACTCCCCTGAGAATTTCTATTACTATTATTACTAGTATTCCCAGTAGGCTTATATCTTCCCCCCAAATTGGTGGAAATAGTTTTCTCTAGTTCGATGGCCCCAATGCAAGATTCATGCAAGGTTTTATAATTGTTAGCCCTTACAAGAATTTGCACTTGGCCTCGCAAACCTTGTTCAAAATTAGCCTTTGCTAGGGTCAAAATCCCGCTTCTCAGGCCTTCTCTTCCATTTTCACCCAGATCTGTGTTAACGGTTTGAATTGCTTCAACCAACTCCATTGTTACGCGCTCTGCGCGTGCTGCGAACTTGCTCACATCCTCTTCAGGTCTCTGCTGCAGCTTATTAAAATCTACTTGCAGACCGATGAGAGATGTAGTTCTTCCAAATAATGCCTCCAATTCCCGTTTCAGCTCCTCAAAACTTGACACTTCTTTATGTTTTAATTGGATGAGTGCTTTACCTTCTAATTTACTGCCCAGAATCAAAGTGAGTAATTTGTCTCTTTTTGATGGATGGACCATCTCCTTTGCAGTATCACAAGAGCGCTGAAAAGCTGCTAATTTCTCCCAGCTTTCCCCATTGTAGTCTCTTACTAACTGCAAAGCGGATTTGAGGCTAAGAAATTCTTCATTATCATCTTGATGAGGATTTCTGTCTGTTCTAGGCCTCAATTCCCAGTTATCAGTGTCACGTGTGTTGACTCTTCTACACGCATCACGTAACTGTCGCTTTAAATCTTCTTTTTCTCTTTGTTCTGCTTGAAGTATACCTTCTGCAAGATCTAATTGTCGCAAAACGTCATCTGCTAGGGCTCCTCTCTCGGTGTCATTTTCCCAAGCTAGACGCATTTCATTGCGCAATCGATCGTTTCCTTTTCTGAGCTGTTGTTCGATAGTGAGTTCTGGCGTAAAATTTCCAACTAGTAAAGATCCTCCCGGAACTGAAAACGGTGTCCTCAAGTTAGGAGTACTGAATTGTTCTTCGTAGACTGGCGAACCCTCTACATCCTGACGTGCAGTTGAATTCCCTACTTGACCATCGATGGTTCTCACTCCTGTGACGTCTGCAGTTTCTCTGTCAACTCCATCCATGTTGTTGAGCAGGCTTCCGTCAAACGACTGATTATAAATACGTTGAGTTTCCACTCCCCGTGAATATCTTTCGTTATTTTGTTCTTCTGCAGACTCCTGGGGTTCTGACACAGCGCTCAAATTCTCAAAATGTAATGTTCTCCTTGCGGTAGGGCGCATCTGATTTAGTGCACCACGCAAATTACCGACAATCCCTGAGAACGATGTCTGACTCATTCAAAGTCGATACAATTTCTTTGAGAAAGAAATATAATTATTATCGATCTCAACAGAAAATAAATCAGCTGTCTACTTCCAAAGACTCTTCTGCTGATTCCTCACGTTATATGATAACGTCTCGTTCTTCTCTCGAGAGTAAAAAAAACAATAGTAACGCAAAAGTTGAATAAAAAACTCAAAAAATTTCTCTCTTCGTAAAATTCTTGACAGTGGTTGATCAGGCCGCTGTCTAAACTTCGCTGCCACTAAAATGTTAGCCCTGAAGGGTTCGATTTAAATAATAGAATTTAAACGAGAGATAAAATAATTTAATTCTTTATTAACTAAGTATAATTTAAAAATAATACACGTTACTGTTTCGCGAATTAATGGCCAAGAGACTTCTCCGGCCATCGTTTATATATTATCATTTTGTTGACGCCTTCGGTGTTGCATTACCTCACTCCCAGTGCGGTAAGCGACAACGTAAGGAGGTGGAGTAAGACTTGAAGTGCTGAGCTTGCACTTCGTAGCCTTACCAATGCCACTTGTGTTGCTTATCATTTCTTAATAAAATGGAATCTTATTTAATATATTATTTGGGTCATAACACTTGTAAACTTCGTCATGAACTTTTATTGAATAAACGCAAATTTGACTAAAATTAAATATTCTGTGCAGTGTTTAAGTTCTCTTCACGATTTTGTGCATCCCCAATTTCCCAGTCCATTTATCTCTCCATTTTTTACTGACTTTTGGACATTTGGTCCTTCGAGCACCGGATGGTGAAATTGGGAAAACTCGGAAAAAATTGTGAAAAGTGAACAGTGTGAATATTTAAAGGACATAAAGTCGGACATAAAAGTGTGAAACGCGTCACAAAAATCGATATTTTCGTGGATTAGTGAAAACATCCATAGTTCTCCTCAGACAAGTGACGCCAGTGTTTATATCGCCAACGTAAGGGCATCAACGTGAAAGGAACAAGGACGGTCGAGAAACAACGCCGACCTTGAGTCATCGCTTCGGTTTCCTCAACGGCACGAGCGGTCTTATTCCCCCACCACTCAACGGACTCAGATCACTTGTGGCTTGACGTGTCCTGACAAGCCCACGCCACCTACTTACCGACACTCTACTTACCCTACGGGAACCCAACAGTCGGTAAGAAACTATTCTTTCACAAGTGACTGAAGATAATTTATCTTGCAGATATGGCAGATGAGAGCAACATGAGTGGGGATAAGGCAGTGAATGGGGATAATGCACTGAATACTGAGGCTTCTCAGAAAACAGATGACATTCTCCCACTACTACCAGAGGAAACACAGTCACCGGGGATTAATCTTGAGATTTCAACACCTTTATTGGACGCAAACAATATTCCTCCAGCAGCAGAAGGTGCATCAACAGCTGGGCACAAGAGTGAACCGTGGGCAGACGCAACGGAAATGCCTATAATTACGTCATTCTCGGAGTCTCTCAGATCAGACATGGTGCTAATTGGGCAATTAATGGACAGGCTGGTCAAGAAGGTCCAGTCCATCGAGGAATTACGGGAAGATATTTCTCAGATTGATAGCAGAGAGGCAACCATGCAGGAAGCTAAGTGTTATGAGAGACTCATGGATGAGGAATGGGGTGAGTTCATGGAACTACAGACACCATTGGCAGCGGATGTCACAATGGACCATGAATATCACCATTCAGACGGACAGCAACGGGCTAGGAGAGCCAGACGATCTGCTCTTCTGGCAATCGCCAATTTAAAGGCACGCATTGATGGAAGGACCAATCCTGGTCCATCAATGGGACCATCAGCCTCACACAACCTGGCCAGGCTATCATTAAAGCCATTCAACGGAGACGTCACCGCATGGAAGGAATTTTCGGACATGTTTGAGTCCATGATTGGGAAAATTTCCATGGACAAGGTGGAGAAATTCATGAGGCTGAGGAATGCATTAACGGGACCAGCCGCAGAGCTGCTCAAGACTTTTCCCACAACGGACACAAGCTACGATAAAGCTTGGGAAAAACTCAAGAGCACGTACGAAAATCCACGGCTCATCGCTCAACAGCTCTTCAACAGGCTTCTGACCTTGCCCGAGATACAGAAGGCAACATCCAAGGCAATTGCTGACAATGTCCATCGAGCCCAGAAGACATTCGACCACCTAATTGCTACAGCAGGCATTGCGAGAGAAGCAGTGGATCCAAACACACGGAAGGATCTTGAAATCAAAATAGGAGCTTCAACGAAATTCACGAAATTGAGTGAGATTTCAACGTTCCTCAACGCCACAGCACGTGGTTTGAGTGCTGGAGAAGGGCTTCCTGAGCAGCAAACAGGCAAGAAGCCATCAACGGGTCAGCAAGGACAAAAGGGTGCTGCTTACCAGGTTGCTCCAGTAGATCCACCTCCTAACGACGGCAACAGGCCAACGGCAGCATCATGCTGTGCCTGTCGCAAAGCTCAACGCTTTGTAGGCAAGTGTTCCAAGTTCAGGAATTTCCCAATCCTGCAAAAGAGGGCCATCATCGCTAAGGAGAGGATTTCTTACAACTGCCTGGGCTCACACAATGGGAAGTTATGCGGATCACCGAAGTTGTGCCTAAGATGTAACGGGAAACATCACACTCTCATCTGTGAGAGAGATATGGTGCAACAACCTGGAGGACAATCATCAGCAGAGACGAGCCTGTCAACAGACATGCAGGAAATACGTGAGTAGAATTTCAATATTCTTACGATTTTACTTACACGTGTACTCCCTAAAGTCTCGTTCTTATCAACAGCATCCGTGGTTAACAACGCAGAAGGTTCTTCAATTAACCACAGTTTCAACGGCAATCTCAACGCGGCAGTACTCTATCAATCAGTAGAGGACAATCGACCGAATGTGCTATTGGCCACGGCCTTGGTTAGAGCATACTCATCAACGGGCACTTATACAACGGCACGGCTTCTGATTGACCAAGGCTCAGAGCTAACTTTCATCGCTGAGAGTCTAGTGAATCAACTCAAGCTGCAACGACGGTCCTCAACAATTCATTTAACGGGTATTGGCAACACAAACTCTGGTCACACCAAGGGAGTGCTCTCGATACGATTGGCTTCAAGACATGAGCCTTATCAACAAGTTAAGCTCAACGCACACATTCTCGGGAGGTTAACGACGAGATTACCATCATTTACGGCATCTTCAGTGAAACTAGGGGCGCTACGGCAGCATTAACTCGCTGATTAGCACTTTCTACGGCCTGGACCTATCGACATTTTAATCAGAGCTGACAATTATTGGCGGATAGTTTAACATCGGTTGCTTACTACGAAGAATCTTCAACTAGTTGATCAACTAACTATTTTCGGATGGACTCTATGTGGTCCGTTAACCAGTAGCGGTGATTCAACGAGAAAAGTCTTGACTGCAGTGAGACATGAATCGTATGAAGAGCTGCTACAACTTCTGCAGAAATTTTGAGTCCAGGAAGAGTTGCCGAGACATAACGGAAGCATCGCAAATGAGTTACCACTTGGGGAACAAGAGTGTGAACACCATTTTGTCTCCACACATACCAGGGACTCAACAGGACGTCATGTCATCAGGCTCCCACTTAAGGCATCGCCTTCAACGCTGGGAGAATCCAAGGCCACGGCTTTACGCCAAGCTTATTCGGTCAATCGACGATTAAAGGCTGATGCTAACTACAGGCAACTGTACAGAGACTTTATCAGCGAATATGAGTCCACTGGTCACATGCGGAAGGCTCCAACGGCTCCAGAACCATCACAATACTATTATTTGCCACATCACGGGGTTTTGAGGGCAGAGAGTCTCACAATAAAATTGAGAGTGGTATTTAACGACTCTTCGAAGACTTCAACGGCAGTGTCACTAAATGACATTCTTCACACGGGTCAGAAACTGCAGGTGGACGCTTTGGATGTTCTTACAAGGATGAAGACACATGAATTCGTCTTCGACACGGACATCTCCAAGATGTTCCGCCAAATCAACGTCCATCCAGATGACTGGGACCTGCAGCGGATACTTTGGATCAACGAGGAAGATGTGGTTATTCCATATCAACTCACAACGGTGACGTATAGGCTCAGCTGTTCACCATGGCTAGCTCTACGGGTTCTTTAACAACTAACCATTGATGAAGGACAACAATTTCCAAGGGCAATACAGTGCATCACTAAGGGCCGCTATGTAGTGTCACGTATTTTTAATCTACGGTAATTAGAGAATTGCGTGAAACTCAAATAAATCAAATAACTCAAGATATCCGAAAAAATCAATAAAATCAAACAACGTTAATTGTTGGGCGCCAGGACGACCTTTCGTCCGAAAATCAAAACAAACAAAAAATATCAAATTCAATTCTCCAGGTGAATATCCGACTAGTCAGCAACAAAAGGATTTCAAAATCCTTTTGACCGCGTAGGCGGCTGGGTTCAAAACTCACCTGTAAATTTATCGAAAAAGGAATACAGATTCTGAAAGGAATACAGAAAAGGAATACAAATTCAACTTTGTTTTTTTCTATAATTTTAATTTAGAGCAATATCTTTCTTTTGCTATGCTCTTTCGAAAAAAACGAAAATAAAATAGTACAATAATCAATATATATAATAAAAAAAGTGTGTTATTATGTGAATGCCGCTGAAGCTCAGAAACCAACCCTCATAGCCCCATGGGGGCTATATGGTGCGGTAGCCCTCCACCCCCCATCCATGAAGAAGTTTTCCGTTTTCGGAGGGGGGTTGGTTCTAGAGATATGGGGATGAAAGAGAGTATTTTACTTATTTGCTCCTCATGGGTAATATACAACAATGCTCTAGATCGTTCTAAAATTTACTAGTACAATCTAGAATAGTTGAGAGTATTCTGAAGTGTTCGAGAAGGTTCCAAATAGTTCGAAAATGCTCTAGAATGTGCCAGAAGATCTGGGAATGTTCTAGATTGTTCTAGAATGCTCTAGATTGTTCTAGAATGCTCTAGATTGTTCTAGAATGCTCTAGATTGTTCTAGAATATTCCAAATTGTTCTAAAATGTTCCAAATTGTCCTAGAATGTTCCAAATTGTTCTAGAATGTTCCAAATTGTTCTAGAATGTTCTAGATTTTTCTAGAATGTTCTAAATTGATGTAGGAAGTTTTAAATGGTTCTAGACTGTTCTAGATTGTTCCAGAATGTTTCAAATTGTTCTAGAATGTTCTAGACTGCTCTAGAATGTTCTAGAATATTCTAGATTGTTCGAGACTATTCTAGATTGTTCTAGACTATTCTAGATTGTTTGAGAATGTTCCGGGAAGTTCAGAAACATTCTACAATGCCCCCCAAGGTGCGAGAATATTTAAAAATGTTCCAAGATATTTCTAAATCTTTTTTAGTACCAAAAGATTTGGGAATATTTTGGAATGTTCCAGAAGGTTCGGAAACTTTCTGGAGTGTTCTTGAAGATTCGAGAATGTTGCAAAAGGCTGGGAGATATTTTCCAATGTTTCAGAAAGTTCGAAAAAATTCTAGAATTTTGTTGAAGGTTCAAGAATATTCTAGGAAGCTCAAGATCATTGGGAGTTAGAAAAAAACCGATACTGACCTATGTTTTCTACCTAAGAAAATGTCTATTTTTCAATGAATTGGTTATAAAAGCTCCATTGTGAACCGTTCAAATGGATTGCTCGATTCATTCCACTCTCGGTTTGATCAATTAATCAATATCGATGAAAATATTGGAGATAGATCCTTTCTGAAAATACTATTGGAAAGCTGAGAAAACTTCTCATGGGAATCATATCAATGATAAATTGAAACTAGGGGTGAGCAATTGCTCGCTCGCTACGCTCGCTCGCGAATAGAGGAGTGCGTAGTTGCTCGCTCGCTCGCGAATGGAGAAGTGCGTTACCGCTGATTAGAAGGAATTAGTGAGAATGTATTGTGATGAGTGTGACTTCGAGCCGTAAGAACTCCTCGATAATTTCTCTCACTTACTATTAGAAAAAATGATGAATGATAAAAACGATAAATAACAACAGAAACTTCCTTCTTCACATAATCGTGGAAACTATCAAAAAATGTTGGGGAGATCTAAAAATCTGGAGATCAATAAAAAAATCAATTTTTCCTTTTCGGGGGTAATGCATAGACTCCACTTTTTGGGAAGAAGAACTTGATAATGCTTTTCTTAAAAAACTAAGAGAGTACTGGATCGATTCCGATCAAAATCTAATGACCGCGAATTTATGTCAAGATGCTTCGATTACCACATTGATCACATTATTGATTTATGAGAAAACGTGAACGAAAAAATTGATCATCGGACATACACACAAACACACACACAGACATGATCGTGAAAACTATCAAAAAATATTGGGGAGGTCTTAAAACATGAAGATCGATCGAAAAATCGATTTTTCATTTTCGGGGCCATTACATAAACTTCCCTTATCGGGAAGTTAAAAAGATAATAGTAATACATATTGTTGACCTAAGATTTCCACAGCTTTCCAATAGAATTCTGGTGAAATCTCTATCTCGAACCGTTTAATTGGAATGTATACGTTGCCCAAACTTCTTCTGATAAATCAATCAATATCGATGAGAATATTGAAGGAAGGTTCTTTCTTAATTTTTGGAATTTTTCGAATTTCTCAAAAATTTAATTTTTTTAAAGTTCGAAGATAAAAGACTTCTATTTTTGAAGAATTTCCGTTTTTTGGAATTTTTTTTGTACTATCGGGTGTTGGTATTTCCGGTTATTCCTCAATGAAAGATGAGCTCATTCCCTATCAATTCATGTAGTTGAAGGAAGCAATTATCTATTTTTTGAAGACTTACAGGGAAAATGATGATTCTCAGAGAATGGCCTATAAGTATTTGAAGAATTGATTAAGAACAATATGGATAACATGAATCGATGGAAAATGAGCTCACCGTCCATTCGAGAGCAATCCCAGGTTGCTACAATGAATAGAATCGGAGATGCTGCCAAAATAGTAATTTTGTCTGATTTTCGAAATGGGGACTCCTTTCAAATTTGGCCCAAGAAATGAAACTTTAGGAAAACTGGAACAGATCGATACTAACATACGTTCTCTCCCCAAATTTTTCTCAGCTTTACAATGGTATTCTTGAAAAATCCCGATCTCGAACCGTTCAATACCGTGAGAACCGTGAGATACCTATTTTACACCAGCTTCCCCCAATAAAACAATCGATATTGATGAAAATAATTAGAGATAGATTTTTTCTGATGATACTATTAGAAAGCTGAAAAAACTTCCTATAGAATCATAAATCAGAACTGTTTTTAGAAAATTTTAGTTTTTCGAGAATATCTCTCCCTCTACTGGTTGTAGCAATCTGGGATTGATCTCGGATGGAAGGTGAGCTCATGTTCCATCGATTTCGCAGTTTGAAACAAGAAATTATTCATCTATCAAGTACTCATAATGTGGAAACTAATCTTCAGAAAATGGCCTGGAAGTTTTTGAGAAATTGACTTGAAAAAATTCGACCCCACTGGATTAAAGAGAAATGAGATCACCTTCAATTTGAAATCAGCCCCAGGCTGCTATGACTAATAGAACCGGAGATATTACCAAAAAAATTAATTTTGTAGATTTTCAAAGGGGCAATCCTTCCAAAACTTGGCAAAAAGAGAAATTTTCTCAAAATTGGAAAAAATCAATCCTGACACATCGTTTCTGCCTGCAATTTCCTGGAATTTTCTCAATTAGAATGTCCATTTTACTAATCTTCCCTCGATGAATTATATATAATTATAAGTCAGTATAGGAGCTGCTAAAAAATCTGACCCGAGCGAAGCGAGGGTAGGACCGCTAGTAATAAAAAAAAATATTTAGTTACTGAATTTATATTATGTTAAACAACATTATAATTGTATTCAATATCCGAAAAATAACATGGATCAATTGTTCAAGATTCTATATAATTTTATTTATCAAAAACAAAAAGAAAATCATGATCAGAACTAATTCAAAAGTCTCGACAAATTTTCACAAACACGACAAAACATTAATTTACTACACAATTTACTACAGCAGTTGAAATTGAAATTTAATTCACATGATTTTTACCTAGTAGGAGATTTCAACTCTAGAATAGGTATCCCGGAGAGGCTCTCGGAGGAGTGTCTTCGTACTTCAAACTTACATGCAGAGGGTAAGGCGAATGATATTGTAAAAAATTCAAGAGGGGGTCTTCTTTGTGATTTCATGTCAGATATGGGTTTTATTGTAATAAATGGGAGAACTTCCAGCGACAGGCCGGCGAGGTTCACTTTCAAAGGTAATAAAAATAAAAAAAATAACTCTGGAAAAAATAGACGTAGCACAATAGATTTGATATGGACAGAATTATCCGCGGCTGAGAGCGTAATTGACCTGGAGGTTTTGCAAAAAATCACTTTCTCGGATCATTTCCCAGTTTTATTGTCTGTGAAAAGTAATAACTGTGTAGAGAACGACGTGAGGGACCATAGTGCTAATAACCCTCGTAGTATGCGATGGGATAAGGATAAAGCTGAAGAGTTCACGTTAGGCATACAATGGTCCGAGGAAGTGGGAGCAAATTTCGAGTCTGAGACGACTGATCAGCTGCAGGAGAGACTGCACCGGGCTGTGGTGGATGTCTCTTCTCGTCTGAACTTATATAAAAAAACAAAAGTGTCAAATAACACTAACTGGACCCCTAAAGATCCGTGGTTTGATCTAGAGTGTTTGGAATCGAAAAAGCGTGCAAATAAATTATTGAAGAAATGGAAAGACTCCCAACTGAATGGCAGTTTAGAATTTGAATTCGAGGAGGCTCTGTCTCAATATAAAAGAATCTGTAGACAAAAAAAGAACGCTTATGTAAACAATTTAATTGACTCGGTAAATAAGGCTCAAAATAGTTGTGAATTTTGGGATTCTATTAATAAATATAGGAAAAAATCATATGAAACACCCGCAGTTTCTAAAAAAGAATGGGAAAAGTTCTACTCTAGCATTTACCCCCTTCGGGGTAATGAAAATGAAAGTGAAGAAATAAACTATTACGGAGTGGGATGCCCCATTATGGATAAAAACTTTACGTTGGAAGAGCTTGAAAAGGCACTAAAAATGAGTAAAACAAATAAAGCTTCGGGTGCAGATGAAATTACCAACGAATTTTATCACGCATTACCACAAAACTGGAAGCTTTTTATATTAACCTTTTTCAATCAAATATTAGTGACTGAGAAAGTCCCAGAAGATTGGTCCTGTGTGATCTTAACAATGCTCTTTAAAAAAGGAGACAGAGCCGATCCGAGCCAATATCGTGGCATTGCTTTGGTTAATCATATCACGAAACTTTTCACGAGTATGATCAATTTGAGACTGACAAAGTGGGTAGAAGACTGTGATATTCTTCCAGAGGGTCAGGCGGGTTTTAGACGCGCCAGAGGGTGCATCGATAATATTTTTGTTTTAGATGAATGTATACACTCCAGACTCCGAAACCCGAAGGGCTCTGCCTTTGTTACTTTTGTAGATTTTAGAAGAGCGTTCGACTCTATTAACCACGTCAAACTATGGAAAAAATTAATTAAATTAGGAGTGAGTGCTAAGATTGTCAGGATCATGGCGGACATGTATAGCAGGGCTTCCGTTCAAATTAAGACTCCGGAGGGCCTTACCAGTAGAATTACGATAACAGAAGGGGTCTTACAAGGCGAGATTTTGAGCCCTCTGCTCTTCATTCTTTATATTTCTGACATGGAAGACTATTTTAGGGATAGAGGGATTTATGGTATCAATATAAACAATAAAACTGATGTCCTTCTCCTCATGTACGCGGACGATCTGGCAATCTTGGGAAGGAACAAAGCAGATGTGAGAGCTAAGCTTAAGGCGTTGAAAGATTATTGTGAGCTTAATGAGTTGAAAGTTAATGAAAATAAGACAAAGATCCTATACTGTACCCGAGGTGGAAGAAAACCAAAGGGTTTGACTTTTAAGTATGGGAACGTTTACTTGGAAGTGGTGAATAATTATACGTACCTGGGGGTTGTTTTCTGTTCAAGTGGTCTTTATAGGCAAACTGCCACTGTGGCAATCGGAAAGGCCCGACTGGCCACCGGGGCAGTGCTGTCACTTATTTATAAGGCGAGAATAACTAACCTGAACCACATTCATTCTCTTTTTGACTCAATGGTTTCGTCAGTGTTGCTATATGCTTGCCCGGTTTGGGGACCAAGGTACACCAAAGAGATTGAGTGTGTTCAGAGTGGTTTTTACAAGAGCATTTTGGGACTGAGCAGGTCTACGGGCAATGCACTGGTGAAGGCGGAGGTGAACAGGATTGATTTAGCAGCTAGAGTGTGGAGTTTGACCTGGGGTTGGTTGCTGAGGGTGTTGGCGATGGACGTGCAGAGACTACCGTTTCTGTGCCTCCAGGCTCAATTATCAAGATATACAAAAGGTGAAACAATGCAGCAGTATAACTGGGTAGCACAAATATTTGCCTTCATTCAATCAGTTGACTTGTCCCTTGTCCACCTCGCCAATACTCTCAGCATTGAGACTTGGCGGAATGCTGGAGTCCTCATTATGTCTAAACTCACGGGCAAATTGGAAGAAGAGATCGGCTTGCAGGTTAGAAATTCGCATTACTTACAGCTGGAGGATACGAGCTCGTTACTTTATCGGGGCTACCTTAAACAACAGGTGCCTCTGCAAATGAAAAAACTTATAGCACAATTGAGATTGGCGAGCCGAGCTCGTGCCTCACTGTATGTGAACGGAAATGCGTATGCTTTCAATCCTGAGCACTTCTGTCCATGTTGCAGTTCCAAATCGGCCCTTGATACAATTGAACACTTCATTCTGAAGTGCCCCCTTTTTGTGGCAAAGAGACATTTGTTATTGCAAACAGTATTTGGTAAAAACCATGACCATGCCGGAGTTTCAATGAAACGAATACTTGAGACTGAGAATAAAAAATGTATAAAGGCGATCTTCTATTTTGTCATAAGCAGTTGTAAATTAAGAGCTAGCCTTACTGAAAATGTAGATCTCACGTAAATAACTAAAATTAATATCAACATTATACTGAAACTCAAAGAACGTGATTCTCCTATTGTAACAAAGATTTTTCTATGTATCTTCATAAACAATAAACTACTACTACTACTACACAATTTAAATTGTCGTTAAAAGAAAATAGTCAAAGAATAAAGAAAAAATCTCATTTGAATTAATTCTGATTCCCGTGACAAGTACCTTAAGGCTCTATAGCCGCATGGACGATCGGCGTCCTTTGACAATGCACCTTTATAATTTTCCAGCGATAAACTTGAATTAATAAAAAAAAATAATAAAATGAAAAAATAAAATAAATAAAAAAAAATAGACGAAACAATCGCCGTTATTGAATAAAATAGAAAAACTAATAATAATAATAATAATCAAAATTGTCGTCACACAAAAAAAATCTTATCGCTGAAAATTAAATTAAATGCCGACCAAATTTTTATAGAAAAATTAATTTAGATCACAAATTTTTCATTAATTTCCCGACAATAATTTTTCCAAAATTAACAAAATAAAAATAAAAAAAAATTACGAGAAACGAGAATTTTTATTTTAAATTTCATAAAAAAAATCTAACACGCCATGGAAAAATCATTAATGGCGGTTACCGGCGTCGAAAAGACGCTAACAAGAAAAATGTCTAATTAATTTGTCGAGAATAAAACACACGCTTACCGGAGTGTTGTCGTTTTAGCCTCAAAATTTTCAGCTCTCCTTTTAAACCCCGGTAAATCTCCAAAGTCCTCGGTAAATTGTTTTCTCAAATATTTTTATTGCAACGCAAATAATTGCTGTATTGCAACGATAAATTTTTGCACAGCGAAAATAAAAACACATCTGTATAATTTGCCACCAAAACGGAAAGTGAGGGAAGACGCGGGCGTGCGTCGAAAATTAGACCACAGGTGGCTCTTCCCATAATTAATCATCCAATGACGTTCAAGATTTGTTTTATCGCCGGTATTGTTTTGCTTTTATTCCGGTAGTTAAATAAATGATAAAAGAATAAATCTTATAATTTTACGTCAAAAATTCCGTTAAAATTTTACATGATGATATTTTAATTAATCTTTATCATAATCAATTATTATAGAATTAATTATGATATTCCAGACGTCCTTGATTTCCTTAATTCTCCGCCAATTAGAATAGAGAGTCCCAAGGAAAACTCCTCCCATCGATTTCCAATTTCTGCGTCGATAACTTCCTGAAGCAGCTCTCTGTGATTCTCGTCCGTCCGCAAGCGCCTCCTTCCGGCATGAAGAAAAACTTCGGCAAGCACGGGAATATTCAGGGCGGAAAAGAAATCAATTAAATTAGTAAAAAAAATAAATAACGTTTCTCGTTTCTCGGACTCTCCGTTCTGGTGGAGAATAAAAAACTAATTTGTTATTCAAAAATAATACAGATTGTAACTTAAATATGGCGTTACAGTAGATGACATCTACGGTGGAGCAAACACGGAAGAGGAGTTGGAAGCAATAATTCAAGATCTCCAACACCTTTGCAGGGCGGGCGGCTTTCCGCTTCATAAGTGGACCAGCAACAAGCCTGAGATTCTCGATCAACTCGGACTAGACCAGGCTACACCAACAACAGCCGCTTTCGAGGAGTCTTTGGTTAAAGTCTTGGGACTATGCTGGCAGCCATCAACGGACAACTTTCACTACAAAGCCCGGGAATTCAGCGGAACGGATCTGTCAAACAAGAAATTACTCTCAGAGTTGGCTCAAATCTTCGATCCACTCGGTTTTCTCGCTCCAGTCATCATCAAACTCAAGATATTGATCCAGGAACTTTGGTGTCTCAAGCTTGATTGGGATGAGTGACTTCCAACGACTTACGTCGAACGTTGGAACATTTTTCGGGAGGAATTGACTCAATTGGATTAACTAGCAATTCCACGGTAGCTCGGAACAACGACAGATCGAGAAGAATATCAACTACATGGATTTGCTGATGCCTCAACAGCTGCGATGGGTGCAGTGGTCTATCTTCGTACTCAGTCTATCAACGGAACACCAACAGTCGCTTTAGTGTGTGCTAAAACGAAGGTAGTACCACTGAAGAGATTGACAATGCCTAGACTGGAGTTAACAGCAGCATTATTACTCACGGAATTGGTTCAACACATTCAACGGATGCTGGAGATTGATAATTCACGGATCATTCTCTGGACTGACTCGTCCGTGACATTGGCATGGATAAACAGTCATCCTTCTCGTTGGAAAGAGTACGTGCACAACAGGGTGGTGAAGATCCAAGAATCTTTACCCAATGCACAATGGAGACACGTCAGTGGCACGGAGAACTCTGCAGATTGTGCATCACGCGGCATTTCCACAACACAATTGGTAAACCATCCATTGTGGTGGACAGGTCCTTCTTGGCTTCAACTATCAGAAGAAGAATGGCCACAAGGTGCATGTAAACTTACTCAACGAGAGGAGACACTTGAAGAAAAACCAACGGTATCTCATCCAGTAGCAGCACAGCCAATCAACGAGTTCATTGCTGTGATGGATAGATACACTAGACTATCCAAACTACTTCAGGTTACAGCAACGGTCAAAAGGGCAGTTGACAGATTCAGGAGACGACCGGCTCCTGATTCTCCAATTCTAACAACAGCAGAACTCAACGATGCACGGTTGTTCTGGGTGAAATTAGTTCAACGTCAGTACTTTCAACAGGAAGTTGAACTACTTCGTGAAGGCCAACAACTTCCACGAAATAATTCCCTGCAGAAATTAACACCAATCATTGATGAATTTGGCATCATGCGGCTTGGCGGGCGGCTTACCAACGCTCCCCTCGACCCTGATCAAATTCACCCAATGATTCTTCCAAAGGAATCACAATTATCTGAGCTAATCATAAAGAACGCTCATCTCAAAACTCTGCACGGGGGAAATCAACAAACTCTGGCCTATGTACGGGAAAAATACTGGATCATCGGTGCACGCCCAACAGTTAAATCTGTCATACATCGCGGTTTCAGAGGTACCAGATTTAGAGCTCAACGTGCCTATCAACTCATGGGACAGCTTCCGGCTTCAAGAGTCACCCCATCCAGGCCATTCCTCCATACTGGAGTGGATTTCGCAGGACCAATTCCAATTTAAAAGTGGACTGGATCAGGATCACAAACGCAAACAGGCTACATCGCTGTCTTCGTCTGCTTCGCCACTGGGGCGATTCACCTTGAACTGGTCTCACTACAATCAACGGAAGCTTTCATCGCGGCGTACAAAAGGTTCTCTGGGCGAAGAGGAATACCAGAAGTAATGTACAGTGATCGGGGAGCAGCATTCCTGGGAGCATCACGAATCCTTGGACTTTCTGCTCAGCAAATGGAGCATCAACAACAAGACATCATTAAGCAAGTCACCGGTAATGGAACCCAGTGGAAGTTTATCCCTCCACGAGCAGCACACTTCGGTGGCAAATGGGAGGCTGGCGTCAAGTCAATGAAGTACCATTTGAAGCGGGTTATAGGAGATTCTCACTTAACCTTTGAGGAACTTTCAACGTTATTGGCTCAAATTGAGCTGTCCTCAATTCGAGACCAATTGCACCACTATCAGACGACTCAACGGACTCTCCAGCATTAACTCCAGGTCATTTCTGAATCGGCGGTGCTCTCACAACAGTTCCTGAACCATCTAGACTCCACGAATCACAAGTGAAGCCACCTAGATGGAAGCGGATTACCCAGAAGACTCAGGACTTCTGGAACCAATGGTACAGAGAGTGCATCCAACGGCATCAATCCGTTTCTAAGTGGAGAGAGAGAAACCAGAACATCAACGTAGGTCAACTCGTCCTCGTCTCGGAAGATGGTCAAACTCCTTCAAGGTGGCCATTGGCAATGGTCGTTAAAAAATACATCGGCAAAGATGGTTTGGTCAGGGTTGTTGACCTGAGGTGCAACAAGATCATTCAACGGACAATCCACAAGTTATGTGTCTTGCCAATCATGCCAATACAACTTGAAGAAGGTCAACCTGGAGACGAGCTAAATGTTCTGCCAGATGACCGGGTAGAACTGGGACCAAGTACTTCAGACCACGGAGATCATGCCTCAAACTAGGCTGATTATCAACCACCAGAAAATTCAACAGAAGACAACGAGCTACCGTATCCAGATCACGAAGAACAACAGACCTCGAAAAGGAGACGCCTCAACTAACAAAAAACTAATTTCGTCGTCATGGGACAACGAGGCGGGCGGTATGTTCAAAACTGGACATGACATACCGGCTCAGTCGATCAAGGTCGATAACAACGGGTCCAAGATGACCAGGACATCCCCCACTCCTCGAGTCAGGTTCGATTTTTGATCTCTTCTTCGTTTATTGTCACCAAGGCTACATCGCGTTACGTTAATTTTGTCAACGGTTTTCGGTTACATTTATGGCTAATTTACCTCAACGCTTTAAATAACTCTTCTTTTTTCGGTCAGTTCAACTTAATTAAATTCAACAGTTATTAAAACAACAATTAATTTCTCTATCGGTTAATTCGCGATTAAATAAACGGTACACTCAACCAGTCAAAGTGCAGTGTTTTCAAACAAACAATTGACATTTTTCTTGTAAACTTCGTCATAAACTCTTATTGAATAAACGCAACTTTGACTAAAATTAAATATCCTTTGCAGTGTTTAAGTTCTTTTCATGATTTTGTGCATCCCCAATTTCCCAGTCCATTTATCTCTCCATTTTTCACTGACTTTTGAACACATATATTGATGGGAAATGGGTTCACCTTTCATTTGAGTCCAGCCCCGAACAGCTACGACCAATAGAACCAGGAATATTTGTAAAAAAAACCTGAAATTTTTCCAAAACAAAAGGGTTTGACCTCCAAATTTTGATCAGAAAATCGAATTTTCGAAAAACTCGAAGCAATAACTTTCAAAATATGAGTTCCATGTAGAATTCCCTCAGCTTTTCATTGGATTCATCAGAAAAAATCTATCTCCAATATTTTCACCAATTTCAAGTGAATTTCGTTGTATAAACTATCAGAACCAGCCCATGTCCGTTTTATACCTTGTGTTTTCAAAAATACAAGAAAATACTGTGACAGGAGAGATTGATTTATAAACTTTAGGGGATAATATATAGAATTCTGTGCTATTTTGATCATTCAATACAAACTTTTATTATAATCTGGTAAACTGTGAGTTCCTTCACATATCATGTACATATAACCTATGTATTCATATTATTTCAGTATGAAAAACTTTTAGTAATAAAAATATTCCTCAAAGATGAATCCAATTGAGCTTTTCTTTCTACACTCATTCTCACAGTCAGAAAGCTTGCAGTCCTGGCTCTTTTTCACTTATTGTTCACAAGTCTTATCTGATATTATTGACTTAGCATCACTTGTCATTTTTTTGACCGAGTACAACTATGTTACACGTTACTAAACGTCTCCTCAATTACTATCATTAGTACATAGTATTTAATATCAATCACAGCGTCCATTAGCTGTTCATTCAATAGAAAGGAGAAAAAAACAGACAAGTCGACTTTTTGGGGGGTTATTTTTAGTGATATCTCGGGAATTAAGCGGGATAACAGAATTTTTATGATAGTATTTTTTGTTGACATAAGTCAGAGCAACAAAAATGTTCTCAAAACAATTCCACTATTTCTCTCAGTTTTTGAGATATCTCTGAGAAAAAACATCAACAAGATTGACTTTTCGTGTTGTTTCTCCTGCTATTGAATTGATGAAACTTCATCACAATGTTATCAGGAATATAAATAATAGAATACTGAAAGGTTTGAAGAATATCATTAATACATAATGGTTCCTCAAACTTTATCAACTACGAATACTACTCAATAATTCTGTAATGTTCAACGTAACGAAATGCAGAAAGTAAAATACTGAAAAGTTATAAAAAATGAAGCAGTCTCGCAACTAATAATAAAACATTAACATTGTGCCATTTCTCCATCAGTTGATCACTCTGATGCCTTCTCAAAGTGTTCCTTCTTCAGCTTCTTCAGTTTCATTTTTTTAATCTTGAGGTCCACTTCCAACAGTGATTTTTCCATTTTCTGCTCTTGAGGTCGTGGATACTCCTTTTTAGTGCAACTTTTAATAGCTTAATCTCCAGACACTTCTTCTCCTCTTCAAAGCTTGAAGCAGTTGGAAGCTGTTCAGATTCTAATATCTGGTTTCTTTGTATCACCTCCTCTCCAGGCACGATCTGAGATCCAGCCCGCTGCATTCAATTCTTGAAAAATATCATTCATCATATGAAAATGGAAGAATAACTCTACAGTGGAAAGGTAAAACAGAATAAGTCAATTTTTTGCCCATTCTTTTTCAAATATCCCGGAGAATAAGCGAAATGAAGCGATTTCGCTTTTATCCTTTTTTTCACAGAATTTCAAGGACTAAGAAAAAGAATCAAGGAAAAATGGCCCTATCTCATTAAATTACCGAGATATCCCGCTGTGAATGATCACAAAGGTGAATTGACTTGCCTTCCGTCACCTTTTCATTACTCAACTCAACAAAAAAAATTTCCAGCAAGTTCCTAAATGGATCAAGCAGTTGTTGAAGAGAACTCCGCTGGAAATATTGGGAGGTATGAGCAATCCCCACTCTTCCCGAATGTGAGAGAGTAGGTGGATGGTGCCGCTCTCTTCTACATGTCTTCCTCTTTTACTTTTCATTCGACTATCTTTGTCACCTTGAGTATGTTCAGTCATGCGTCAGAAAAAAAAGATGCATACTGATGGAGCAAGAGAGAGACAGTGGGAACGTGGAGTGGGAGACTGTATTTCTTCTCCTTAATAAGAAATGGAAATATGGAGAACGGAAATATTGGAAAGTTTCACTTTATCCCATAATTTCCCAAATCATTTTTACAAGTTCCAAGCTTTGGGAGAAATCCGAAAAATCATTGGGCCGAGAGGAATCAGTCAAGAGTGTTGCACAATGGAAAAAAATTATTTTTTCAAAAAGTGAACGATAGGAGAATGATATTTTCCTGATTCCATGGATGAATCCAGAGCGATAAATATGAAATCCGTGGAGGAATTATGTACACTGCGAAAAAAAATTCTTGAGACAAGAAAATCTGCTTAGTTTCAGAAAATGTGAATATGGGGCACTCCATCACAAATCGACCACTTTTGACCGATTGTTTGAAAGTTTTTCTCAGAAAATACTTCAATCAATTCTGCGATTATTCCAGCAATCCCAGATTAGACCGGCGTTTTTCCTATTTTTTTATTCAAGAAAAGAACATTTCTGAATTTTTTTTCAAAATCTTCATTCATACCATAAGATAAATGCAATGGAGCGTGTAACCGTACGGAGGAATATTAATCAATTATTTAATATTCGGCTCCGTGGCTGACTCGATCCTTTGAATCAATCTTAATTCAATTGATCCAGTCCCCCCGGTTATCTTCAGGTCCGGTCGCCATGTGCTTTTTTTTAAGGATGAAAAACACCAAAACTATAAGAATCACTAAAATCGAATGGGCTTTATTCAATAAACATATTTAATTATTACACATACACTTCTTTTTACTCGTCAAAGAAATATCTAATAAATTTATTCTTATTGTTATCTCAATTATTCGCGCACACAAAATTATTCTGTTATTTCTAAAATAATAATTAGTATACGCTTATTGTAAACACTTAGATTATTTATTGTTATTATTTAATTTAATAATCTTATTAAACTTCACTTTTTAATCCTTAAAGCATATATATTCAAGTTTACACTGTTATACACTAATTCACTTAATCTTATGATCCTAAGTACTAACACTTATGGTTTCCTATTTTACCGACTAAAGGTCACTCACTATTCGCGGGGAGTTCCATCGTGTTTGAAGTTTCAAATTCGACGGCTTTTCCTGCGGCCCGCGTACTCCTTTTATACCCCACCAGTCTATTGTTCTTTCCTAAATTCTAGGTTTTAATTATTTTATGTTCTAATTATATATTTTCCTAATCCCTATTAATCTGGGATTACTTTGATATGCCTTGAAGAAAGCTAAGCCCTATTCCTCCCTATTTCCTAAGGTTTCTACTATATCGCTTAGAAAATGTAATCGATATAATCCCTGCTTCATTTCGATTAATTTAATACCCTATTCTCTCATTTCGGTCTATAATTGACGGAGAACGTGTAATTATAGGCATGAGCCTTTAAATCTTGTTTTACTTAAATCTCCACGTTACCCTGATTACAGATATGTAATTGTCCGTCAATTTTTTATCTATTGTTAATTAATGCAATTATTTAATTAATCCGTGATGAACCCGTTGAGAGAACCTCTCTTTCCCGCGTTTAGAGGGCAGCACCATACCCATCCCCCATCACGCTGGCTCTATCCGGTTCGTTCCCCCTCTAGCACATAGGTGGCAGCACGGGAGTCTTTAGCCTTCCCGTACCGGACTTTCCCGCGCTGCTACAAGCGATTTCACAGGATTGAAGACTCAATTCATACTTCCATTTCACAATCATAATGACTAGCATTCAAATGTAATACACTCAGCATACAAAATTGAGGGAACAGAAAATGTTCTCATTTTTTCGAGTGATTTTGCAAATGGCTGTAACTTTCCGCGAAACGATCGGATCGAAATGAAGAGAAATATTCCAAAAGTTTGAAGTCTCTAGTTTTGGCATCTTGAGTCGAAAATTTTCGACTCAATTTTTGGTGTCATTCTAACAAAGAACTCTGCTGCGACTAGTCGTACTAGTACTGGAAGTTTCTTTCTTCACGGTCGTTGTTTCTGGAGTGATACCAAAAATCTCTGGACCGTTAAATTCAAGTGACAAAGACCAATGGGGACCTCTCAGAGAACCATTGAGGGGACCTCCAAGGAAACTGCTGAGGTGATACTCAGCCTCGAGGATACTGCTGAGAGACCGCTGTGGGGACCAATGAGGGGACCTCACCAAGGGGACCTCATTAAGGGGGCCTCACTAAGGGGTCCTCACTAAGGGGACTTCACCAAGAGGACCTCACCAAGGGAACCTCACTAAGGGGACCTCACTAAGAGGACCTCACTGAGATGACCGCTCAAGGGACGACGGAGAGGACTGCGGTGGGGAGCACTGTGAGGACCGCTGTGGGAACCACTGAGTGGACTGCTTAAGGGACCTCTTAGGAAAACGCTGAGGGGCCTGCCAGGGGGACTGCTGGAGGGACCACTGTAGGGACAGCTGAAGGGCCACTGTGGCGACCGCTGAAGAGACCACTGAAAAGACTGCTGTGGGGACCACTGAAAGGACTGATGTAGGAACCATTGTGGGGACCACTGAGGGGTCCACTGTGAGTACCTCTGAGGAAACTGCTGAGAGGACTACCAAGGGGACCGCTAAGGGGATGACTGAAGGAACCACTGCGGGGACCACTGAAGGGACCACTGCGAGGACTGCTGAAGAGACCACTGAGAGGACTGCTGTGGGAACCACTGAAAGGATTGCTGTAGGGACCACTGTGGGGACCGCAGTGGGGACCACTGTGGGGACCGCAGTGGGGACTACTGAGGGGACTGCCAAGGAGACCGCTGAGGGAACCACTGCGGGAACCACTGAAGGGACCGCTGAAGGGACCACTGAGAGGACTGCTGCGGAGACCACTGAAAGGATTACTGTAGGGACCACTGTGAGGACCGCAGTGGGGACCACTGAGGGGACTGCTGTGAGGACCTCTAAGGAACCGCTGTAGGCACTGGCAAGGGGACCGCTGAGGGACTGCTGAAGGGACCACTGCGGGAACGGCAGTGGGGACCACTGAGGGGACCGCTATGAGGACCTCTAAGGAAACCGCTGAGGGGACTGCCAAGGGGACCGCCGTGGAGACCACTGTGAGGACTGCTGTGGAGATTCCACTAAGGAGACTACTGTGAGGACCACTGTGGAGACCTCTAAGGAAACCACTGAGGGAACCGCTGAAAGGCCCGCAGTGAGGACCGCTGTAGCGACTGCTGTGGGGACCACTGAACAGACCGCTGTGGGGATCGCTTTGAGGATCACTGTGGAGACCTCTAAGGAAAACACTGAGGGGACCGCTGAAGAAACCACTGAGAGCACTGCTGTAGGGAACTCTGATGTGACCTGTAACTGAAACTCCGAAGGGACCTGGGAGTGGACTCTCCATTGAACAGAATCCATTCATTTTACATTTGTACCAACAATAATGACTACAACTTTTTTTTTCTAAATAATCACAACAAGAAAGTATATAATTATTTAATGGAAAATCTGTAAGCACTCATAATTTTCATTCACTTCTTCGCTTTCCCTGTAGTTTGGAACACATTTCCTTCAAAACTTCATGGAATCCTGATTGGCATAACCAATACTCCGGTTGAATGTGGTCTGCCATGAATTCTGAAATTATCTTGAAAGCAATTTATGAAATATATCAATGTATAATGAAGTTTTGCCAACATTCTAGCATATGTATAATTGCTAGAATGTTGGCGGAACCATTCTAATAGTATATTAGACAACGAGTGCGGGAAGTTTCGTATTACCCACGAGCACGGTGTAATGATTTATTTCATTCTTTTTCTGTTCAAATAATTCCTTCAAACATAAATTTTGAAAATAATATTGAAGCTAAACTCAATTTTTTCAAGGATGAATGGTAATAAAAAAAATGAGATTGTGAGAAATAAACTTTTAATTAATGTATCTGGCAAATTCTCAATCATATTCTTTCGTCTTTAATCATACATAGGAAAAATATATAACGTGGAATTTTACTTCTAATAGGCGCGATAGAAACTTCACAATACCTTAAACTTTTGATCACACACAATAGTTTCTTAATAAATACAGTACTTATCTTTCAATTTTAGGAAAAATTAAATTTGCTCCTCTTCAATACGATAGACAATGAGTCAATAATAAAATAATACAAAAAAAAATGACTGATTCCATGGAATTGAAAAAAAATGATAAAAATTATAATTGACAATAGCGATGTTTCCTCTGCAGAGGATGAGAAGCGAGAGAGCAAGCAGTGTAAAATTTCAGGGCTCGTAGCCCATTGTCCTGTGTTTACCTAAATTTATAGAATATGACTTTTATTTTATTTTATCGATAAAATAATTTTCTCCCTTTCTTTCTATTTTTTTTTGCGGTAGATTTTAAATTTCCATTCTTATATAATCCCACTTTTGTGCGTTGAGTTTTCTTTATAAAATTATACGTACAAAAGATATTAATTTTTTTTTCTTTTTTTTTTACGCAGTCACAGATTACATTATTACTCATCAGAATTAATAAGTCCATTATCACCCTCATCCTATCGACACTATATAAATGAAATAATATGAATATTTAACCTGAGGCTGAAAGGAAATATTTTATTACATTTATCACAGGTAAATAAGGATGAAAGTATCGATACCTTCTCAACCTGGCTAGATTATATTGCCCTTTGACTTTTGTAGGTTCATTTATATCGGCAAGAATGTACGCATTACGACCAACTCGTTTATGAATACGATAGGGGCCCTCATAGAGGTGAAAAAATTTATGAGTGACTCTGTCACTGTTACTAGACTGATGTGGAACCCGTAGTAATACTTCATCACCTTCTTCAAATCCTACAGATGATATCGATCTTTGTTGTTTCTTTTAGCTTGAAAACTTTTTACCAAACATTCAGAGGCAAGGCGTAGTTGGGTTTTTCTTGAAACTCGATGTCCCTCTGGATACTTGATCAACTCTAGTATTTTATCTTTCACTGGTTGCCCGTGATGTAGCTCGAATGGAACACACCCCGTGCTACAATGTGTTTTGTAATTCAGTAGAGTCTCAATCTGTTTATATATTTTGCCCATTTTGTATGTTGATTTGCACAATATGTCCTGAAGAAACTTCCCAACTCACGCATCACACGTTCTGTAAGGTTCGACTGAGGATGTCTGATCGATGAATAGGTGACCTGTATTGCTAATGCTTTAAATGTATTCCTCCATATAGATGATGTGAATTGTGTACCGTTATCTGATAAAATTCGTTTTGGTTTACCAATTCGGGGAATATATTCGTGGATAATCTTCTTTAGCACAATCTGAGTGGTGGCCCGCTTCACTGGGTACAATGTTACAAGTTTAGAAAATGCGTCTATCACCACAAAGATGTACTGCACTCCACCAATTGACCTGGGTAACGGTCCTTAGAAATCAACGGTGATCAAATCACCTGGGCCCGTCGAGTTTCCCATGTTATACTCTGCTTCAGCGGCTCTCGACAAATGTTTGATCCGTTGACATAGATCGCAGCTTTGTGTGATTTTCTTTACGTCTTTTGTCATTTCTTTCCAATAAAAATATCGTCGTACATGATATAGTGTTTTGTAAACACCAACATGTCCAATGCGATCATGCTCAGAAATTATCAGCAGTCGTCTCAAATTCTCAGGTACATATACGCACCATTGTCCCTTCTCGTTGTTACGGTAAAACCAGGTTCCCTCATATTCTTGAAAATTGTTCTCAAACTTTTCTGATTTCAGAATATTCTGGAGTCTTGTATCCTTTGCTTGAGATTCTTCAATATTCTTTAATTCTTGCCGTAGTACTGGGTCTATCTCCATCATGCATATCATCACCAACGCGTCGAAGACCTCTTCCTCTTCATGATCTCTCAATTCTGATTCCAATGCATTCACCAATATTGCGTCAACTTTCTCATCAACAAATCTTCCAGCAGGGCGCCTACTAAAGAAATCTGCAGCAATATTGTCTTTCCCTTTACAGTGTGTTATCTGGGAGGTGTATTCTTGAATTAACATGCTCCATCTACATAAACGTGCAGTCAAAAATGGTGTTTGATGTAAAAATGTCAAGGATTTGTGATCGGTCACTATTTCAAATTCTTTCCCAATTAAATACATTCGGAATTTAACGAGACCATACACAATCGCGAGAAGCTCCTTCTCGGTTGTTGTATAGTTGAGTTCTGCTTGGATCAAGAATCTACTCTCAATTGATACGATTTTGTGTTCTCCTCTATCATCAATCTGGTATAGTATTCCACTTATGCCAACATCGGATGCATCAGTCTGTAGTATGAATTTTTTATTCACATCATAATGTACCAATTCTGTTACTCTGCAAAAATTCTCCTTCAATAACACAAATGCCTCTGCAAGATCTCTCGTCCACATCCATTGTTCATTTTTCTTCAATAAATTTCTAAATAGTGCCGCAAAATCTGAATATGTCATGCTGAAATGCCTGTAATAATTACATATACCGAAGAATTTTTGTAAATGCAACTTATTACGAGGTTCCTCAAAATTTCGTATGACTTCCAATTTTGCTGGATCCGGTGAAATTCCATGTGTGGAGACGATGAATCCTAAAAATGGTACTGATTGCTGGCAAAATAGTGCTTTATCTAGACGCAGGGTAAATTTGTTTTTCAATAATGTATGAAACAGCTTATCAAGGTGCTCAATATGTTCATCAAAGGTGGCTGAAGTGACCAACATATCATCAATGTATAATGTAACAAAAGTAGACATTTCGTTACCTAGAGCCATCCCCAATGCTCTAATAAACCCGCTTCCTGCTGTCTTCAATCCAAATGGTACTCGACAGAATTGATAAAGTATTCCCTCATGCAGGAACGCTGTCAATGGTCGTGAGTCTGGATCCAATGGTATTTGCCAATATCCATGTGTTAGGTCAAGTGTCGTTAAATATTTCTTACCCTGATATTTCTGCATAATTTCATTTATACATGATGGTGCCTCCTTGTCTCCTTCAATCATATCATTCAGATACCTCGCATCCAAACATAATCTGACTCCGCCGTTTTTCTTCTTCACTATCCTCAAAGGGTTGCAGAAAAGACTCACTGAACGTTCGATAATGCCCTCTGTTAACATAAATTCCATTTCTTTTTTAACTGATTCTCGGAGTGATAACCGTACTGGATATGACCTCTTGACATATGGTTTCGGATTATTTACTCTAATTTTGTGATGATAAATGTCCGTACAACCAGGTTTATCAGAGAATAATGCTTCATATTCGATGATTTTGTCTGCTAGAAATTTCTTCTGTCCATGATCTAGCGCCGTGAGCGATTGCACGATCGTCCGAACTCCTTCAGAAAAATCAACACGCCCAATATCATGTTATGTAACTTCAAGTTCTTCATTATTTAAATTATTTAACAATAGATGTGTATCATCATCGTTACATAATAAATCTTCATATGAGGATTTAACCTGTGCATTCTGGATACTCATTGAATTTACAGTGAATGAATTAATACTTGTTTGATTATTATCAAGGCCTTCATCAACAGATTTTTCTCGATAATTATTAAGCAAAATCGTTGATTCTCGATGAAGTTTATGTTGTTCACTTTTATCAGCATTATTTGGGTAATTATCCCCCAAATTATACACAATTGTTGATTTAGTATTGATGATGTCATCTGAAATTGCTATGCGAAGAGTATTGTAACGAAACCAAGAACTCTTTATCGATTCTTCTGACTAACGATCAATACATAATTAATGAAGTTGGCAACAAGACAATCGGTTGTCAAGAGAGAAGTAAAAAGAAGATTATTATTGTTTTTGGGCTTCGTGTCAAGAGGTCGATTACATAAATTAAATAAAACGTTTTATAAAAATTTGAAGTCACTCAATCATTTCAGTATTATGCTTCATTGTCTTATTTTCTAATAATTGTGAAATTCTCTGGGCACATTCCATCATTTCCTTGAAATTTGTGATATGCTGTGAAGCAATATGAGTGGTTGATGTCTCTCAGGGGCTCGATCCGAACGACACCCAATCTTGACCAAAAGTAATTCCGTTAATTTCCAGTGTTTCATTTTTATAGTTAATTATTGCTGGATTCAATATACGAAAATCATTTTCAAATATTATGCTTGACGTGAGTGAAGGAATAACCGCATGTGTGAAACGATGTTGGTCAATAATAAATTTCATAATAATCTGTTCTTTAACATTAGTAGTTTTTCTACAAATTGCTGGTCTTATATGCACATTCTGTAATGGTAATTCCTGGAATTTAATTCTCTCTGACATATGTTCATACCAATCCTCGGAGGCACACGTCACCGGACTCCCACAATCCATCATTGCATTACATTCAATACCTTCAATGATGACTTTCATCTGGATCAGTGGCCATATGCCAACACGTAGTTTGATCAATTGATTTTTATCTCCATTAATATCACGACTCAGGTCCTCTACAAAGTCAAAAGACTTCTGGCACGACAATGGACCTCTGTTTATCGTGCCTACAGTTAGTTTAAAGGCTGCATTGAATTAGATGTACTTTGATGGCATTGATTTATCGCTGGAATTTGACCTGTATTTGATATAGGTGGTGGAGGATATCTTACATCAGGTAATTGTGACGTTGTAGTTGATGGTTGACTACCTGCTTGATTAGACATGCAATGATTGTGTCCAGTATGATAACCAGAGAATGAAGTTGATACTGGAAATTGTAGCCCGCAAACTTGTGAATGATGACCTCTCTGATTATTCTCATCAGGCCTGCTATTGTAACAAGGAACTGTTTTAATGTGAAAATGTAATGGATTCTGTGCCATTCCAAGAGAGTTAATTGGAACTGATCTCGTTGGATTCATAGGTGGTGGAGGTCGATAACCTTGACTTTTCTCGTTATCCTGTTGAGAACTATCTATTTGGAGCAACGATTGTGCAACTAGGTTGGAATCTGATAGATTCACTGCAGATAATGCTGTTCTAGTATTTGGTGGAAATTGTTGCATTATTGTATAATTTATTTCATAATCTGTAAGCGGAGGATCAAAGTAACGAGCTTCTCTCAATTGTTTATAAAAGAACGTTTGCATTGTGCCATCAGAGCTCTTATTATATCTTCTGGCTGTCCATTGACTCTTGAATTTGACACGAACTGGGATAGAATAAAATTCATTCTTGAACGCGACCCTAAAACTCTCGAAATCTGTTAACGTGTCCTTTACAAATTCGTACCACAATTTAACTCTACCCTCTATTGAGCTTCCAATAACAACGAGCTGATGTTCAGGACGTACATTCTTGAACCGGAAATATTTTTCAACATCATTCAAAAAATCCAAAGGATTTGCTGTTTCAGAAAATTTTGGAATTTTGATATTAATATTCAAGTATTGAAGGTGATTTACCAAACCATTTAAAAGATGATCTCCTGCTGCTGCATGTTGTTGATTGACATTGGGTGGTTGTGGGGGTGGAGGTTGTCGCAGTCTTTCCTCAGCTTGTCTGGTCAAATCGTCTAAACGCGCTTGTTGTTGCACCAATTGTTCCTGCTGCCTTCTGACCTCATCCATCGATTGTTGCAATCCTTGTTGCATATTCCTCAAACGCTGCCGCTCATCATTAATCTCTCGATCGTTTTCGACCATTTTATTTTGTTTTTTCTTCAACCTGTTTTGCAAATTTATATTAGAACTTTGATTTTCAAATTGTTTTGTCGTTGGCGATGTATAATTTTCTGTGATTTTAACTCGACTTTTCTTTTGTCTACTACTACTATTTATCGTTTTTGCTTCCGAATGGAAGCTTTGTAATCGTAATTTTTTTCGATTTTGAGATTTCATCATAATATGACTGCAAATGACCCAAAACGTCGAGATCCGTCGTTTTTAAAAAATGTGTGTGTGTGTGTGTGTGTGTGTGTGTGTGTGTGTGATGACGCATTTTCCGCTTTACTCTGAAGTGGGGTTAGCTAGCGACCTGAAAATTTTACCATGAGTTTGCCATGCGTGCCCCAAGCTCTCACAAAAATTTCAGCTAAATCGGCCGGATAGTTTTTGAGAAAAATGAAAATGTTGAAATATCGTTTTTTCGACTTTTCTCGATGAAAAATGGAATCACAGCGTCCAGTCTCCGCGAGGAGATGCGCGTCCAAGAGCCACCTCTTTGACCCCCGGGGTGGGGGGAGCTCAGATTTTTATTTTAGCCAGTAGGAAACTTTTGATAAATTTTTCGTGAAAATCTTGATTCCACGATAACTTAATAAATAATTGAGCTAGAGACCTCAAATTTTGTGAGGTCATACATCTGATGAGCACGAAGGTTGGTATTGAAACTGGGCGGAATCGGTCGAGTAGTTTTTTAGATATTAGCATAGAAACATCAGAAAAAGCAAGCTATATGTTCAACCTTGAATTATCTGCAACCTTGAATTAGGCTGAGTTTGGGCAAGGCTAAGCTCGAGTTAGCTAACTTGACTATGAAGTTAAAGCTCAAGATTTCAATGGAATATGACTCAAGATGTTCCAAAAAATAGAAATATGACAATAAAAAAGAATTTTGTTACTCATAGCAAACGAGGGGATTCTCATCATCTTCAGAACATTCAAAGAGATATCATATTTAACAAAAAGAACATGAATTGACGTGATTAATATGAATAAGATCAGTGATGGTAGATTTGAAATAAAAAAATTCATTCGGAAGCTTTCTGCCAATTGCATTGGCAGAATATTAGATGTAAGATTCTCAAATCACGCACAAGTAATGGGGCTCCTGCTTGTTTTTTGTACACTCGCTGTGTTTACTTTTGATTGAACAGCTTCGGCCTTGGTAACAGAACGCTTCTCTCTCGGGGAAAATTCCAATTGATTTTTACTCATATAAAACCGAAATTTTTAACGTGACCTGCCTTTATGTTCGGCGCCAATTTATGTGATAATTTATTTTATTCTTTTTCTTTTCAAATAATTTCTTCAAACGTAAATTTTGAAAACTATATTGAAGCTAAACTCAATTTTTCCAAGGATGAATGTTAATGAAAAAAATGAGATTGTGAGAAATAAACTTTTAATTAATGTATCTGGCAAATTCTCAATCATATTCTTCCGTCTTTAATCATACATAAGAAAAAAATATGACGTGAAATTTTACTTTTTTATAGGCGCAATAGAAACTTTACAATACCTTAAACTTTTGATCACAAACAATAGTTTCTTAATAAATACAGTACTTATCTTTTAATTTTAGGAAAAATTAAATTTGCTCCTCTTTAATACGATAGACAATGAGTCAATAATAAAATAATACAAAAAAAGGACCGATTCCATGGAATTAAAAAAAAATGATAAAAATTATAATTGACAATAGCGATGTTTCCTCTGCAGAGGATTAGAAGCGAGAGAGCAAGCAGTGTAAAATTTCAGGGCTCGTAGCCCATTGTCCTGTGTTTACCTAAATTTATAGAATGCCAATATGACTTTTATTTTATTTTATCGATAAAATCATTTTCTCCCTTTCTTTCTATTTTTTTTTTGGCCGTACATTTCAAATTTTAATTCTTATAACGGTTCGAGCGAAGTGAGTGCGTTTAAACGGGCGAGTGGGTACGGTGCCCCACACGAGTAGCCTATACAATTTTATATTACTCACATGCGGTGTGAAATGGCGCTCGACCTTACTCTATAGAAGTTGGCAAGTGCTGTTTTATCCATTGGAACGTCTTACTATCGTGTTCGATGAATGAGATTTTTGGCGTGTATAAAGACTATTACCCATGCTGGAGTGTGGAGTGATGGCATTACAACATGCCTGCGGCGTGGGTAATGACATTACCGCAGGCTTCAGCGTGGTTAATGGCCTTTATCCACGTCAAAAGTCTCATTCGTCGAACGCGATGGGTAAGATATCTCAGTGTATGAAAAAGCGCTTGTCAACCTCTTAAGAGCGAGGTAAAGCGCCTTTTCACCCACGTGAGTGATATAAATTACTTTTAATGGCATCAACGATTTTCGCCGGATTTTTCTCCCGATCGGGGCCACATCCTGTGACGGTCATCCTACTAAGGGATTCTTTCGTTACGATCTGCTTCATCCATCGACGAACGAGCTCTCGTGGTTTGCATCTGAACTTATTGTAAATGCTGTCAAGTTCTTTCTTGATTACAAAAACTTCATGTCCCGCAACGAGGCACTTGCGGCCAGGTTCACGGCATCTCCGTGGGACTACCGTAGGCATGGAATCATCATCATCTTTCTCATTATCATCGGCATCATCATAATAATTCCTAGCAGAGGTTTCGTGGACCCCAGGGATTTCGACAATCGTATCATCAATCTAAGAAATTTAGGTCGTAACACTTTTCTAGAGTCAGTGAAAAAGGGCAAATGCCATTATTTTTTTCGAGGATATTGGTAAAAGGATTGAGTTCATTAACCTCTCCAAGACCGAGAGCCACTTCAGTGGCCTTCAACTATTTTTGTGATTTTCTTCATCAATTCGTGTTTCTTAGTGAACAATTATGTGAGGAATGTCATTTTTGGTACACAACTCATATATAACGATATGAACATCCTCAACTGTGACCTGAAAAAGTCGTAAAAAAATAGCTGGGTCCTGAAAAGATTGAACACATATTGAATGATGTGAAAAAAAAATTCCATTTCATTGTTCATACAAAATGGTGGTGACAGAAGCAGTCTTCGGGAGGAGATTTTTTTTCTTATATCTTGACGAACGGACATGTAACTCAGAAAGTATGAGAGTTAGTACAAAAAGATAAGTTTTCCCCTTAACCCTATGAGGAACTGGGCTTTTCTTCCACCAATCCACTCAGTTGAGCGTAGATATAGTGGGGACACCCACGGACTAATACCAACAGATTCTGGAAACCGCGCTAAAGTGAGCAACAGTGTCGTACATTTCACAAATATTCTTTTTCTTCCATTTTTTTTCCACGTAACGATCGTAGAGGAGTATCGCAATCAAATATTTCTCACTGCTATGTAACGCATCGAAAAATTAGAAATTTACTGACTGGATTAATTTGTAACGGTTGGCTCGGCTGACTTTGAGCCAACTCGTTAAAGACACCAAAAAATTCCTTAAAATTGACCTGAAATTATTCTCCAGAATTTTACTCGATTTACCCGCAATTAATTTGCCTCATCAAGAATGGGCGCCAGTCGTTTTAACGAAATTTTAAGACTTTGGGGGCAAACGACAAATCCCCAAGTTTTACTTTAATTTAACTAAATAACAAAACCCCCGAAAATGACTCGATCTTACCCGCTTCCTTACGTGAAACTCTTATCTTATCCCAAGGAGGAGAGGGGACGATACCCTCGCCCTGGATGTTCAGGTCAAAACAAAAGATATACTCAAAACTCCTGAAAATTTTCGATTTAAACAATAAAAATTAGATATATTGGAAGAAAATAATGCACGTACATATGAACTGAAGAAAATAGGAATTTTTCCTTCAAACAATATGATCATTACTTCATATCAACCAATAATTCAGAACGCAACTCAGAATGAACAAAAATAACTCCAACGTTAAATTAAATGGTGGCCTTGTGGGTCTCTGCTGTGTTGAAAGAAATTTAAACGATGATTTTCATTCTATGTATCGACGTTTCGGCCTCTTTGTGAGGCCCTCTTCAGGATACTCATTTTATTTGTCTAGAAATTTATTTTTTGAAAACATACCCAATTCGAAAATTAGAAATCAATTTATAAAGTAATAAGAATGTATGATGTATGATTTGATCGTGGTGGCAGAAGAGGCATAATGAGTGTAACTATTTTATGCCCGCTCAGTGGCGACCACCTTGGTTCCAAAGTTCAAGAAGGTTGGTAAGCCTAGCAAAAAGCAGCCACCCCACCTCACCCCCCGTAACCGTTAGATTCGAGATGCCAGTGATTCGAGTCTACTGTATCTTTTCAATAAGAGTTGGACGTTGCCCACCTCCATCCCACATTTATTCGTAGTACTTCTCAGTGCCGTCAGTGTACAAAACTGGGTCCTTCGGCTGAAGGAAGGGTCTATTTCCAGAACCCATTCCTCGCTCCTCGGTCTCATGACTTCAAAACTCCTGGTGAAAACCCTCGACCCCCTACACACATTGCCGCTCAGCCAGAGTAACTTTTTCATTCCTCCGTCCGAGTCTGTGACGCGTGCATGAAGGTCGAGTTCCTCCAGAATTTTATTGGAGAGCCCTTGGCTGCCTTCATTGCCACTAGATGTGACGACTTTAGATCCAAGAAGGCCATCAAAGCAAGTATAGGTGTGGTTCTCAGAGCCCCATCATAGGAGTGTGGTTGTAAGGACCCCATCACAGGAGTGCGGTTCTCAAAGTCCCACTCACCCTACATCTGCTCATCCTGCTATCTTGCTTCGTGTGCCCGGGGAAAGAGGTCCACTCCCACAAGCTCGGTTTGTGAGAGTAAGGTCTGGAATACAGACTGGAAGGGTGTGACCTGGTGCCCCAAGGACATCATTCGGACACATTGACCCAGAGTTCCATCCACCCTGTGTCATTCAGCCTTCGGCACGATGGTTCATACCTTGAGCTTGAGGGAGCTGGTTCGCGGTGACGGCCTTCGTTCGACTGCCCGAGCTTTTACCTCCGTCGTCTCCCTTATTGTACCGTCAGCTCGCCAGCATTTCCAGAGGTTCCTTGGCGGCGTCCTGCTGGTGACTGGGTTCCCAGCTGGGTCCCTCCCGGCTCCTCCTACTATAGTGTTGGCTACTTCCCCCAACCGCCACCTGGGGACGCACCTCGATCGATAGCTCAACCGCCAGAACTGGACCCCCATTTCGAGGGTCCAGACCGGTTTCGAGGAAAATAATAAGAATATTGTTTAAATTATTATATAATATGTGTTTTACCTCAATTTTTTAAGTTTGATCGAAAATAACTCTTTTGTTATGTTGTATGATAGATCATATAACCTTTGGCAATTGACACTGTTTTCATTTCAATTGTTATGTTACAAAGAGGCCGGAACGTCGATACATAAAATGAAAATCATCGTCTAAATGTTTTTCAACGCAGCAGAGACCTACAAGGCCACCATTTAATTTAATGTTTGAATATTTAAGGTCGTATATCATATTATTGAAAAATAACTCCACTTTTGCTTGAGTTATTATTACTACAGTAATTATAACTTCACAAATTAAAAAAAAAAAATTTTCAAAAAAAATGATTTTTTTTTTAATTTGCGGAAAATAGTTGAATTTTTCACTTTTTTTTTTAATTTTCTTGGTTTAACTAGAAGCTATACTATTGAAAATTAAAAATTTTTTTGGTTTTTTAGTTTCAGATGAAAATTGCGACCTGCATCTTTCCCGCCGCACGACACATGCATACTCGAGGTGCCTCGGCGAAATGCTTGTACCACGCATAATATGACATATATTTCGATGAAAAAATTTGAGAAGACTCTGGAAATACAGAACAATAAAACCTGAAAGTTTCGTTTCAATCAAATATTTGTTTCCTTCCCAAAAAAATCCTCGAAAAAATTGATTTTTTTAAGCTTCTAAAGCAGGCTCCCCCCTCAACGCTGATCGCTGAATATTGCGGAGTGCGTGAAGGTCGTGCTTATCACATCGATCTGCCCATGCGGCAGCCGCGTAAGATGCTACGGCTTTAAACACCCCACGGTACACCGTCCGAAGGGCCCGATATTTAATTCCCCAGTTCTTTCTCGCTACCCGCCGCAATCGACCGAACAGTTTCGCCGTTTTTTTCCGGATGTGGGCTACGTGTGATCTGACTCTCATGCATTTGTCGAAGTGTACACCCAAGTAGCGTACACTCTCGTGGAACTTGATTTTTTCCCCTGCGATCCTAATCGTTGGTGGGTGGGAGTCAAGTGTCACTTTCTGTTGCGCTTTATGTTTTCGGTTGGGTCTCGCCCCCCCCCCCCCCTTCAGCCTATTGGGGCCTTCCTTATCCAATTGCTCTTCAGGACAATAGCCTCTGTCCTGCTCTTGGATAATTGGAGTTTGGCCGAATCGCACCAGGACACTATGAAGTTGACGACTTCTTGTCCTACACGCTCCAACTCTTCTCGCGACTTCCCCGGTATGATCGTTATGAGGTCGTCCGCATACGCAACCGCAATGTCCCCGAATCTATCTTGGAGCCCTCTAAGAAGATCATCAAACATGAGCTTCCAGAATTCGGGTCCCAGCACAGATCCTTGAGGACATCCCCTCGATGCCTGCTTCATGGCCTCTTCCTGGTCCCAGGCTATCTTTACCCTCCTGTTCTCAAAGTAGTGTTTAAGTACTTTGTAAACGTTCTTCGGGCAGTCTCGATCGGCTAGTGCCTGGAGTGCAAGTGGCCACCAAACATTGTCAAAGGCTCCTGAGATATCCAAGAGTATGCCGATTACATACTTCTCGGGTCGCTCTTCTACCATTCTACGCATTTCGGCGATCGCATCGTCCGTTGATTTTCCGGGAATGAATCCGTATTGGCGCTCGGATATCTTCTCTGGAGTGAGCACCGTGGTTGCTAGTCGACGCTTAAGAAGTTTTTCAAATAATTTACCGACAACTAAAAGGAGACAAATTGGTCTATACGATTTGGGATCGCTTGGGTCTTTGTCCGCGCCTTTCAGGAGGTTCAGAAGTGAACCCTTCTTCCAGGCCGCAGGGAAGACACCATGTTCTAAACACGCATTGAAGAGGGTCACGAAGCATCCGAGGATGGTTCGAATCGCCTGCTTTAGCACACGGACTTCTACGCGATCTCTCCCTGGGGCTTTCCCGTTCAACATGCTAGCAACCGCGATATTAATTTCGATGGCCGTAAAAGGCGCCGCATCCTTGGTTTCTAATTCTCGATCGCGAACTCGCTCTCTGATTTCGCGCTGTTCTGGGGTGTCTAGCGCTGGGTCGTCGTCGGGGACGTGAGTATCTGAAAGCCGTTTGGCTGTTTCCCGCATGCTCGTTGTTGAGGTGCCATCTCCCTTTCGCAAGGAGCTCAACATCGTGCTCGCTTTAACTTTATCCGCCGCAATTTGATACACAGGGCTCCAGGAGTTCTGGTTGCCCTCCACCGATACGAAGCGCTTCCAACTACCAGATCTCGATTTGCGGATAAAGTATTTATATCTACTTTGTGCGTTTCGAAGGCTCACCTTCGCGCGTAGTTTTCTCTCTGGACCGTCTCCCGCTGGTGACGTTTACGCAAAGTGGCCGCCACTTGGCGCAACCTAGAGAGTTCAGGGGACCACCACGGGTTCGGTTTACGGTGGTGGTGTTTGGTAGGCATCGAGTCGCTACAGGCCTTTATAAGCACCCGTGTGGGACTCTCTGCCCAGTTTTCAACATCATGTGCAGACTCCAGTGGGAGGTTATCGAGCTCAGCCGAGTACTTCCCGACAGACGCAGCAAATTGCCCCCAGTCAGCTCGACGTTCGTCGAATTTGAGAGGGTGCACCGCGTCCCTCGGGCTAGCATTCCCGCCTGAGGCACTTCGCTCTCCCAGCAGGATCACTGCCGGATAATGGTCGCTAGTGCTCCAGTCATGTTGGAGCTTCCACTCCTGCACGAAGGAGTATAGCGACGGAGACGGAAGTGTGACATCTGTGTAAGACGACCCCCTTGTCGTCTCGAACGTTGGGCCCTGCTGTTGGTCGTTCAAGACTTCCAATTCTAGCCCCCTTATGAGTTCCTCCAGAAGCTCTCCTCCTTCGTCTGCTTCCTTCGGACCCCATAAGGTTGACTGAGAATTGACGTCCGCACCAATCAGCACACGCTTACCTTTCAAACAGTAAAGAATCTTCTCCAACTGTTTCAGGTGCTCCTCACGCTCGTCCTTGTACTGGAAATAGGAAGAGACGATGTAAAACGAGAAGCCGCGCGTTGTGATCTCCGCACATACACAATTTGGTGTACTAAGTTGCGAGATGTGTACAATCTGGATGGATGTACTGCGCACTCCGACAGTGGCCCAAGGTTGGGATGTTCGTGTCGCAGCAACCCTCATGCCAGATCCTAAGCCAGAGAGAGTCCAACTTGGTCCTTGCTGCGTGACATATGGCTCTTGAAGGAGCAATATGTCAAGCTGCTTGTCGTAAGCGAGTTGTCTCACCTCTCCGGCTACTACTGCTGAGCGAGCCATGTTCAGCTGTAGGATCTTGAGAGGAGGAAAGGATTTAGTGGAAGTTGGGTTCGCTGAGGTGTTGGGGGCCGGTGAGTGGGGCGTTGGTCGCACGCAATCGCATCTAACTAATTTGACTCGAAGTTGGCGGAGGGTTGGACCGGTCGCTGGTTTGGATGGTGTACGGCAATGGCCTGCTTGCCGGGCACCACGAACACAATGGAGTGACACCCGCACCGAGCGAGCAGAAGAGGAAAAGCAAGTCGACGCGAGTGTCACCAACGCACAGGCTGAAGCTGAGGACTGTGCGGGATGATGCTCCCCCGTTGAACTACCCACCATTCTTCCTGAAGATTGCTGCTTGGTGCTCTGAAAATCCTCGAAAGCGGGTACCACGGATTGCGATCATTATCGTGACTTAAATGAAATTAATTCAATATTTTGATTTTTCGTGATTCTGTGACGGTAAAAACCGTCACAAATTCCGCCAGTCACCACATGAGCAGATTTGGCATTATGATGATGCAATTCCATTGGGGGAAGAGAAGGATCAGCTTACTGGAACTGATCAGTCTGCACTTCAACATCTTCGGTTTGCTGTCGTGAAGTGAGAGAATCTTCTGTAACTTGAGTGCCAATAGACGTTAGGGATATCCCATTGTCAGTCTGACTGGCTGTGGTAGATTTTAACCAAGTGTCTGTTGGGATTTCCGTATTATTCAACTCAGGATCGGTTTGCGATTGCGTAGATATCTTGATTGCTCGTGGTGGAACTGCAGTTGTGGATGAAGTTGAAGCATCAAGTTCACTCTCTTGAAGGGGATAGAAAGAAATCACTCCTCTCTCATCCACTGACAGAGACCGCAAAGGGTCAGGATCATCTTAGTAAGAGTAGAAGTCGATTCAAAATAGGTAAGTTCAACTAAAAAAGACTCAAGTCTTTAATTGTGGAATCTTCATTGGAGCTCACTATTGAATGCCAGAACTCACTCATGATAAGAGACACCATTAGTCCATCTTGCTTTGATTCGCTTTGCAGTATGATGCAATGACGAAGATGGAACTATATCTGTTGCTCTGCCTCTTCTCCATAATATAAGTGCAAATTCCATATTAAATTGAATAATACCAGCAAGCAGGAATTTATTCAACTTCAAGAGAGAGTCGGAATGAATGAGGAGAGGATGATCTGAAAGGAACAAGGAAATGAGAAGCTTTTAGAGAGGGGATACTAAATAGATCATGTAACTTGGATACTGTAATATATGCCTTCCAATAGAAGTTATTCCGAAATAAATGGTGCTGAATTGATCATTCATCTTTACGAAAGATACATCAAACGAATAAAATTTCCCTTCTGTTTGAAAATATTAAACAGGCATTGATCGTGTGATTATCATTAGAATTCACATGTCGTAAAATTCATTCAGAAAGATGATTCTTTTCTGAACAAATGTACGTTACAGATTAATATACTGGGGGTCTATTCTCGACTGAAGAGGAATCTTGTTCCACGATAAAAAAAAAAAAAAAATCTTGTTCCACGGGGAATTCCAATCGTGAACGGATAGTTTTCCTGTGTAATCTTTCCGCTTACGATTGAAATTCCCTGTGGAATAAAAAACCCTCCTCACTCGAGAATAGGCCTTCTGTGATTCACCCGTGCGGTAAAGCTTTCTTGACTCGTGTGATTGTAGATCTCGCTTTTGGCTTATTCTGATTTAGGATGACTATTTGTATATTTATTCAGCGAACAGATATTTGATCAGAAATTAAAGAATTTTCAGAGCTGCAAAAAGAATTCTGGGTATAATTTTCCTATCCCGTGCAGTTCCAGTCCTATCGTCCAAAAGCCATGGGAAATGGGACGTACAAAAGGAGAAAATCCATTTCCACCCCGACATATTACTGATAAAATATCTTGAAAACCTAACAATGTGATGCAGCTGGCATGATGACTTTTTTTTTAGTTTCAAGTGAAATTGTTTCATCTCGCTTGGTTTCTCGCTTGGAGATATACTCTGAAGACCATCGGAAAATTAAAAAATCTAGAGAAAAGAATTCACTCCTGCTCTGTGTGTAATAACTCAGAAACTAAAGCAGAGGGCGCAGCGGTTTCTGAACATTTTTTCCATAGAGAATTCTAAAAGCTACAGGAAAAAATTTGGTTGAAATTATTTATTCTCGTTCATTTTCTAATATATACTCTTCAACAAAATCATGGAAACTAAAGCAGATAGCGCAGTTTTCATTGATACGTTTTGTAACGAGGTTTCTCGTTACGGCTATCGTATCGGCTTATGCCACCTTCGGGTGAAGCTATTCAAGTGTAGAGCTCGAAGAGACTCACACATGAACAGCTAAAAAATACTACCGCGGTGCCATCTGCGTAAGATGACACCTTAAAGTTATAAGGAAGCTAACTGACACGTCAGTGGGTTTTATATGCGGCTGAGGATAAGGCAGAAGCCCAGCTGAAATGCTGACGCTCCACTAGAGATGTCGGAGTTATCTCCGGGCCTGGCAGTGGTGTGAGAGGAAGAATCACGCAGGCGCACGGAGAGACCTCTAGACGAGGAGAAGCAGCCTCAGCCGATATAAATAGACCCAATGACACGGTGCTCAGTTAGTCTGCCTTGGGCGGCAGACTCGAGAGGATCGGGAGACGTCCCTGGATCCTCTACCGCTCACTTCGGTGAGAGTTATCGTTGGTTGCCCGTAGCGTGGCTACGTGGCGTTTCTCGTGTGGATGGAGACGTCCGGTATTCTGTGGGTGACGATAGATCATAGGAATACTGCGAACGGGCTCATCCAGAGGCTATCGCGGAATACCCTAATTCCGACGTGTTTTCGCTAGAGGGACTGTGACTAGACCCACGCCCCTCTACCATAACCAGCACACTGGGTTACCGGGAATGGATTGCCCATGCCATCCATTGGGGTTAGTAATTCCTCGAGTAATGACTGCCGAAGGTTCAGCAGGCTAGCCTGAAACCACCTTAAGAGGTTAAGCGTGGTGAACCCAAGGAAAACCAGCACACAGTGAGTTTTGTTTATTCCTCCGGTAAAGAATAAACTGGCGCCCATACTATCGAACCGTGTGTGTGGAAAGGGATGGCTGGAAGTGTAACGGGATTGGACGAATACCCGTTACAGTTTTTCGCAGGAAATTTGAAAACCTACAAAGCAGATTCTGGACGAAATTACTCGATTTTGCTCACTTTCTGAGATATATCCAAATAGCTTTGATGGAACAGTGAATCAACCCTGGACTTGTCTCTGATAAGGAATTCTTCAAGCTCCACCGTTTTCATTTCTTGCTGATCATTTAGCTAAGTAAAATTCTAAAAAAAAGAAAATGTGTTCACTGGACTGTTTACTGAACTATTATATTTTTTGAATAACCAACGGAAGTGGCTGTGTGGTCAGAGCGGGGGGGTGGGGGGTTTGGCATGCTGAGGCCCTGGATTCGAATTCCAACGGGGGGAAGCTAAAACTGGAAAGCTTGCAACGTATGTGAAACGTTGCACACGGCTCGATTGCTAGCACTGCCCTACCTCTACTAAGCGGTTGCTATGACAACGTCACGTGACGGGTAGTGGTGGGGGTAGGCTTTCACGGGTATAAAAAGGCGGCGCTAACCCAAATTATTCAGACGACTCACGGCTAACGGGGGTGACGGATCTCCCGAAGCCAACTCAACGGAGGAGACTTCCAAGAGTGTCTCACCCCTTGGCCAACGGGGGTTTCGGCAACCTGAGACCCACTCGACGGAGGAGACACCCAAGGGTGTCTTACTCCTGAGTTCTTACCACAACGAGTGTCCGACACTCCGGTTGAGTAACCTTGGCAGCCAGTATTCGGACAACACTCTGCCGACACTCTGCCGACATTCTGCCGACGGAAGGCCGACTTCCTGAGGTTAACGACGATGGAGTCTCGGAGACTCCCGAGAGAAGCACGACGAACTCGCGTTTCCGAGTGTTACTCTTGTTATTGTGATTCTGAGAATTAATAAATTGAAATAAAGATTAAAGAATAAAATCATATTCGTAATCAAAATTTCATGTACGCGGATACAAATAATTCTGTTCGTCACATAAACGTCATTTACTTTGTATAATTTTCCATGGATCATCCACGTATAATACACACATTTCATTCATTCCACCCACACACACCCACACTTTTTAAAATACATATGTATAAATTTCTCATTTTACATATGTACTGATTTTCTTTTATGTACCGTTAACTAAATTGAATAAATTGTTTAATTTTCTGTTTAAATTTGTGTTCTGTCTTCTCATTTCTCATTCCCTCTCTCTCAAGTCTGAGAACTAATTTATAAGTAACAATATAACAAATTTAATACGTTACAAATGGCGCCCAACAACATGGGACTTGAGAAAGATAGTGAGAGATGGGAGAAAGAGACAAATTTATTGTTAAATAAATGAAATTGTAAATTGTGTGACAATGGGTCGTAAATCCGAGGCTACTCGCATCGGCTAGACTCAGGATGAGATCCTAAGGACACTGCAACGAATCCTTATAGCAGTTAAGGAATGCAGAACTGAAGAGCGAGAACAAATGACAACAAAACCAGTTGACAAGAATGTTTTAACTTCAGTCCAGTGTTGGGAGGGAAATCCAACAAAGGACAACAATATCGAGAAAATACAGATTGAAGATCCCGCCCAAGCATCAGGAGTACTGGTGCTAAAAAGAGCAAAAGGCATTGAGAAATGGGGGGAACATCAAATTAACTGTGAGTTCAACAAAAATGACGATGAGTCAAGTCAGACCAACAATCAACGTGAAGAATTTCTTAACGAAGGAGTATTCGGACGAAGGAAGGAACGAGTATCAACAAAAACTGTTGGCACAAATGTTTTAACGAGAATCCAATGTTGGGGGGAAACTCCAACAAAGGACAACAATATCGAACAAATACAGCTTGACAATCCCGTCCAAGCATCAGGAGTACTTGAGCAGAAGAGAGCAAAAGGCATTGAAACATGGAGGGAATGTTAAATCAACTGCGAGTTCAACGGAGAAGACGGTAAGTCGAATGATGAAGAAAAGTTCGATGATCAGGACCAAAGTCCCAAAATTGAGGGGGAAAACTGAACAAATCCAGAGTAACGATCCCGACCAAATATCAGGAGTACTTGAGCAACTGACAGCAAGAGGATAGAAAAGTGGGTGGAATGGCAAATTAACGACAATTTCAACAAAGATGACGAAAAGGCACTCGACCAAAGAAGAAATTGCCAGATAAACAAGGTAATGACAATGTCAAGATCAGCAAGAACCTCCACTGCAGCCAAACAGAATGGCTGCAAAAATTCCCAATAAAACACCGGAAGATTGTTGGCAACGCAGAAGCTCAAGAAGAGGGTGTCTGCACGGATAATGAAGAAATAAATTGTTTTGTAAATACATGTAAATTGTAAATTTTTATATTTTCATAAAATGATGAAAATTGGGGGAAATTCGCAACGTATGTAAAACGTTGCCCACGGCCCGAGCGCTATACACAGCCCTACCCCTTCTAAGCGATTGCTATGACAACGTTACGTGACGGGTAGTGGTGGGGGTAGGCTCTCGCGGGTATAAAAGGGCGGCGCTCACCCAAATTATTCAGATGACTCACGGCTAACGGAGGTGACGGATCTCCCGAAGCCAACTCAACGGAGGAGACTCCCAAGTGTGTCTTACGAGTGTCCGACACTCCGGTTGGGCAACCTTGGCAGCCAGTGTTCTGACCACACTTTGCCGACATTCTGCTGACGGAAGGCCGACTTCCTGAGGTTAAAGATGACGGAGTCTCGGGGACTCCCGAGAGACGCACAACAAACTCACGTTTCTGAGTGTTACTATTATTATTGTGATTCTGAGAATTAATAAATTGAAATAAAGATTAAAGAATAAAATGATATTCGTAATCAAAATTTCATGTACGCAAATGGAAACAATTTTGTTCGTCACATGAACGTCATTTACTACGTATAATTCTTCATTGATAATCCACGTATAGTACACACATTTCATTCATTCCACCCACACACACCCACACTTTCTGAAATATATGGGGCATTCCATGCCAACTCATCCTACCAATTGCTTTTGCATTTCCAATTTGGCTGAAACTTGGGCATATTTTTGTATCCTTCGAAAGGGGTTTCTGTGATTTTTTTCGATTTTTTCTATCCAGCCACTTCGGAGATATGAATTTTTTAAAATTTCTGTTTTTTTTCTTTAAATAGCCGTAACTTTATGACAAATTGTCCAAAATATGTCTTTTTTTTTTTTGAAAATTCGTGTTTTTTTCATGAATTTTCTCCAAATTTCATGCAAAAAATTATTCATGATCATTCTGATCGGTTTTTATTTATTTCAAAGTTAAAACATGAAATTCAAAACTGTTTGTATCCTTCGATTTTTGAAAAAAAATTCTCACAAATACTACTCCTAAAATCACAAATTTTAAGTCCAGTCCGGTAATAAGATAATGATGGGATATAATTTTTTCTGAATTCTGAAGTAATGAATTCCTTTTTTCTGTGTTTTTTTTACTGTTAATGCATTATCGACGTATTTTCAGATGAAATGTGGAAAAAGCTCATACATGGAAATAATTGACACTTAAAGTCAAAATTCAAATTTTCGGGGTAAATTGCATCAATAACCTAAGAATTTTTTTTCACCTTTGAATATCTTACAAGAATATGTTGTAATTGAACATGACATCAATTTCATTGTGAGAGATCCATCTGTTTTTGGTACAACGCAATGATACTTTTGTGTACCTGTGATCGTTTTAACTCGAGAATAACATACATTCAAACTTTCTGCTGTTCTTTTATATTTGGCAGTACTTGAATATCATATTTCAATTCTTGACAAGTCATTTCGCTGCATGGCCCATTCATACAACTCTCGGGCGTTTAAGATTTGTTTATGAAATGGCAACTGAAGACTAGCTCTGGCTGTAGCTCTTTTTAATATACTTCCTACACCATCACACGGTCCTTTTCCATGGTAGCTTGCGGAAAAATGCCATTCAGTGGATATTCCAAAATCTCCATGGTGATAATATAAATTAACAAAATTTTTGAAGTTCTTGAAAGGTTGCGGAGCTCCATCGGAAAAGTAGAAGATCTTTACAGCAGTATCAGACAAAGATTTTATCAAATCAGTAACAGTTTTCAAAAAAAAGTGAACTGCAATAGAATGCGTGTAATACTCAGATATAATCGCTAAACTTTTGTGCAATAATTCACCATTTTTTTTATAATAAATAACCACAGTAAATATGGTCGCCTGATCCTTGTTCCAGTGGAATCCTGATACTGCATTTTGGATAACGAACTTGTAGTTCTCAGCAACATCATAACCAACGAGAAATTCATCGGGTCCAAGAGACTATTTAAGAGATTTCATGAATCTTGCTTGTGATTTTGCAATAAAAGCATGAGGCGAAAATTCTTCAATTTTATTGCAAAACTCGCTGATAAACTCTGATGAGATTGCCGTTAAAGTTTCAAGGGTTGTCCACGGTTTCGAAATCCAATATTGATATGTCAGTTCATCAATATCATTTGTCTCAAAAATCTCATTCAAAAAATTTTCAGGTTATTGATACAATTTACCCCGAAAATGTGAATACTGACTTTAAGTATCAATTATTTCCATGTATGAGGTTTTTCCACATTTCATCTGAAAATACGTCGATAATACATTAACAGTAAAAAAAACACAAAAAAAGGAATTCATTACTTTAAAATTCAAAAAAAATTATATCCCATCATTATTCCATTACCGGACTAGGCTTAAAATTTGTGTTTTTAGGAGTAGTATTCATGAGAATTTTTTTTTAAAATTGAAGGATACAAACAGTTTTAAATTTCATGTTTTAAGTTTGAAATAAATAAAAACCGATCAGAATGATCGAGAATAATTTTTTGCATGAAATTTTCAGAAAATTCATCAGAAAATACAAATTTAAAAAAAAAAAGACCTGCTTTGGACAATTTGTCATAAAGTTACGGCTATTTGAAAAAAAAACCCGAAATTTTAAAAAATGCATATCTCCGAAGTGGCTGGATAAAAAAAATCGAAAAAAATCACAGAAACCTCTTTCGAAGGATACAAAAAGATACCCAAGTTTCAGCCAAATCGGAGATGCAAAGGCAATTGGTAGGATGAGTTGACATGGAATGCCCCATATATATATTTGTTAAATAACATATTCTGCAAGTTTGATGGAAAAATAAAATGAATTCTAGGAGTTGACGAAATTTTTCCAATGCTGAATCGAATTGCTCAGTGAGTGGCGTTGCCGAAAATTCGGTAAGCGAGCTCGGGCGGTGTAGAGGGAATTTGGCAACGTCACAGCCGGAATAACACGATGGTGAATCCCTCATGGTGGGATCAAAGTCGTAGAAGCGCGTTAGGTGATCAATCTAGGGTTAAAAGAAGAAACCTAGTGCCGCTTCGTTTTCGAATCAATATCTCAGAAAGTGAACAAGATATTGCGTTCGACGTTGAGATATTTAATAAGAAATTTCGAGAGCTGTAAAACGGATTAGGCTGAAAATGCCATATCTTGAGTATTTTCACTTGTAATACCCCGAGTGCTTGAAAATTAGCGGGTATTTCACGAAAGTTTTGTTGCTCAGCAACACGTGCGTGAAGTTTGACAGTAACAAAATCCCGAGCACTCGCGTGCGAGGGATTTGGTGACAAACTGAACGCACACGTTGCTGAGCGGGTAAATTTGAGGGAAATACCCAATTCATTTTCAAGCACGAGGGGTATTTGGGGGATTATTTTTTTGATTCCAATTTTGGCGAAAGGGTGCACGGGTTTGACATTTTCGTGGGATAAAGTGGGTTGGAATTTGTTTAAAAACGTTTGTTTGCTGCTTAGCAACAGCCGTGGTATTACCAAAAATTATCGAAATAATACACACCACGTGATGTCAAATCCCGTCCTCCTATTGGTCGAAATTGGGATTGAAAAAATAATCTAAGATATATTGAGAAATCCTTGAGGAAACCGAATATCACAGAAAGAAAATGCAATTTCTCTTCGTGCTTTGATCAATATTCCGGAAACTAAACAAAAAAGCATAATTGTCATCGAGACTCTTTTCCTAGAGAACTCTAACAGCTACAAGAAACAATTCAGATGAAATTGCTCCATCTCGCTTACTTTCTGGAATATATTTGGAGAGCATTGAGAAAATCCACAATTCAATAAAGTCCGCAATTCGAAAGAAATCCCATTTCTTGTTCTTTCACACTAAAAACGAGTGGGAATAGAGATGTGACGTCCGTTAGTCGTTCATTTAACGTAAATAAATTGACGAAAAATTATTTAAAATATTTTACAAATGAATACATTTTGAGAAAATATTTTTCGTTGCTTTCCTACGTTTTCTGTGGGCTAGCAATAAATTTTAGAGATACTGTGCCGTCTGCTCAAGTGTCACACTTTAGAAATTCTCGTTTTTGGAAAGAGATTCGAATTTCAAAACGCGTAACTAAAAATTAATGAAAAGAAAATTCGAGTAAAAGGGAAACCATGTACGGTCTCAAGGGACAGACGACGTAGTGGCGTCGGGCCCACTCTCGCTGTCTCTCTTCTCTTTACGACCCTCCCGTCTGGTCCAGAGTGTCCTGTGAATACTTTTCTTTCAAAGATTCTATCGCGATAATATCCAGACGTTCCTACAAGTGTTCAGAATTTTGGAGACTACAAAAATGTAACGGAAATTATTTGAAACAGATGTTTTTTTTTGACTCGAGAAAGTTAGAAAATGGTATATTGTGGAGGGGAGAATGAGTCTCCCCAAAGCAAAACATAAGTTCACTTACATATAGGAAATTAAGACGAGACCATGTGGAGGGGATGGAGTGACCCTGAAGCATTGGTCCAGAAAATCTTGAAGAGGAAAATCTAAGACCCAAATGTTACGTCATTGGTCTTAGACTCCTCTCCCTTAAGAAATAAGAAAACGCCTTCAAAATGATCCAAAGGACTACAGAACTGTTTAATTTTGAGTTAGTCAACTCTAAGCTCCGAAACCGTCAAATTTAATTATTTTTTACAAGTGTTAACCATCTGCAAAATGAGAAAAAGGGAGAAAAAAAACAGTTAAAAGTGAAATAAATGAATGTGAATACCATTTTGAAAGTTAGTTATCGAATAAATGATAATAAATATTTTCTCGAATTAAATTCAATTGAATTCGAATTAAATGAAGATGTATAAAGTAAATGACAAGTGAAATTTCTCATCAAATTCACATCAAGATAACAAAAAGTAACAAGTCGAGAAAGGAGTTTTCATATTTTTGTAATATCACGGAAATAGTTAAAATATAAATCAATTTATTGTTTATTCAACATAACCGTGTTTTTCTTTTTGCTCCCTAATCCCAGTCTATTGGTCGGGAGGCTAGGACTAAAACAGGGAAAAATATAGTTGATCGGATTCTTGTTTAATTTGGGATTCATTGAAATATTTCACTGAATCTCAATGAAATAAGGAATCTTATCAACAGTTATCGTCATTTTGACATAAGAGAAAATTGAAAAAAGAAAAATATATTTTTCACTGGTAACGGGATATCTGCTAACTACGAGAAATAAAAAAACTCTCAAATAACGAAAAAATAACATTCTAATGGGAATGAAGATATTATGATAACAATAAAATAAAATATATATTTTCAATTCAACAACACAAATAATCATTCAATTGTTCATAAAATCGACGTATTGCACGTCGAAGACGCGAAACTCAATGTACAGCTCACATAATCTCCTCAGCTTCTCCTGTAGTTCCGCAGCTCAGGAAACTGCCTCGATGTGGGGGGGGGGGGGGAACTCCTTCCGATCTGGTCAACGGAGCGCCTGAAATCCGCCCAAAGTGCCATCATTCCTGCGGGGAAGAATGAACCACATCAATTCCAAAATCCATTTTGACAATTTTTTAACTATCTTGGCAACAAAATTTGAAGACAAAATCTATAAAATTAATTCTTTTTCAAAAGAGATGAATATTATAGCGAAAAGTGAGGCCCGTAATCAATTCATCACAGAGAAACTTCGAAGAATGAGTTTTCGATAATTTGATTTTTTCAGGAAATATTCAACCGATTTTGCCCAGATTTCACGGCCAGGATTTCACAAATGATATTCTCATGATCTGATCTCCAGAAAAACAATTCAAGGTTATTGACCAAGAGAGAAAAGGATCGGAGACACATCGTGCTGCAAGCTCAGCAGAAAGATGAAAATGACGTGTGGAGTGAACAAACTGAGTATGACACTCGAGCGGAGGTCATTCCACTAACTTATGTAATTTCCCTTACCACAACTAAAATATCTATTTGTACTGCGGGTGTGGAGATAACTGAATCAGGGAAAATGGTGAACCTAATATTTCACCAAGATACTCTACAACCTACGTCATTGGAAATGTTCATCTTAACCCGGATAGAAACAAGTGAAAGATTGAAATGGATCCTTCTACTGTCAGCTGGAGCAGAAAGTCATACACGGTTAAGTGAGTTGTCGTGCAATCAGGATACCATATACCCGGACGAGGTGACATGCTTAATATACGAAGATACAAGCGATTCTGCCGTGTCTATGGTCAGTTACAGAAGAAATAAGAAGAGAAAAGTTTTCAGAAGTGCAACACAGAAAGGTCTCATCATGAGCTGCTAGAAAATATTGAACAACGAAGGAACTACGTCAAGATCGAAGTGGAGAAAATTCCATTCTCCTTTCAACACTGGATGTAGGGATGAAAAAACTTATTTGGGAAAATCTCGTAGTTTACCTGAATCCAATAAGATGCTCCCAGGGATTCTACATGATGTAGACAGTTGCCTAAAAGGTAATCGTTGGAGGAGAGTTCTGCTGAAAACATTTGAACAAAGAGCGGTTTTGAGAAGAAGTGAAATCTTCGATTTTCAGAGGACAGATTGGATCTCATGGGAGCCTTTAATGATTTCAACATTTACAGATATTGTGATTATTGTTAGGGAAGGGCACAATCAAATATTGCAGGAGTGGTTCTATGAGTTGTCTTCAACAAGTCGTGGAAACCGGAGTATCAGAAGAATGCAGTATGCGAGCATGATAGATACGTCATTTGAGGACACGAGGACCTGTACAAAAAGGGATGATTCCAGCAATCATGGAAGAGCATCTCGGAAGTCATCTTAACGACTCCAAGTGGAAGAAGTTTCAATTTGCAACATTGATAAAAGATGGTTTATTGATGCATTGGACGTATACGTATCTCAGGAAAAATCATCTGCAGAACAACAACATGTGCTTCAATTGAAGAGAAACAACCCTCACTTACCCTTATAAATAGGAAAAACATTGAGTGGAATATTCTACTGGTATCAGGGGACAATGTCACTAAAAGAGCTATCAAGTATTATGAGTATTGAATCATATTTAAGTTCTCTAAAAATTTGGAAGAATGAATCAGGTGGAGCGGGCATCGATTTACAATATTGGTGGAATGAGTTGCAGCAGGCAAACAGTCGACGCACCGAGTCAAAGTTGCTGACGCATGCATTCTTCGACGGTCAAGTTGACAGCAGCGTCGAATTCAGTAACGAACGGATAGGCCAAAGAGAATCAACAATGACAACAACACGAATTAAAATTCTGCGAGTTCAAGAAATCGACCTACACGATTATAAAAACCCTGATATATGATGGAAGATTTGGAAAGATCTCAGCCCTACGTTATCTCCACAGTAAGAATAAGGGTGTGACCAAGGACGGAAGTAGACTCAGGATCGGACTCATCACAATTGAACATCACAAGAAATTAAAAATACTCCATTTATGTTTGGAAACAAAAATAAAATGTGACGTAACAAGAATACAATACACTAAAAATTGGATTAATGGAATAATCAAACTAGAAAGAGTGTTGTACAGTGAATCCTGGAACATCCCAAACAAATCGATCACAAACGTTATATCTCCGGTCCAGAGGAGCCAATGGGTTGTGGCAATGACGACGGGGAGAACCTGCCATCAGCGAATGAAGGAGCTGCAACCACAAGTCGAAAGAACTTCCCAAGTTTCTTTGGAACGTCATCGCCCGTATAAAGAATTCAGAAGTTATTATGAGCAAGAATCACTTATTGAGGAGAAAAAATATAAACTAGAATGGATGACAAAGGATAAACTCACCGGAGGTGCACGAGTGCAACATTAGATAACTACTTTAGGTTTCCAGGATCTTGGAACATCAGGGCAACGTCTAGAATCAGGTCCTGATGATTTCCTTTTACCCGTTGAACGACTAGTCACTCGACTTCCACGAAAAATTTCGGAAATGCGGGGAACAAATGGTTTTCTTGAATATTTCTTCTTGAGGCCACGGGGAATGACGGGTGTAGCAGAAATCTTTCTTGAGGACTTCAGCACGTTAATGTTTTTTTGTCTAGTACAGTGGGATAAATCCCCACATAGAGAACACTTTTTTGAGATACTGGACATTTTCAAAACTAGTTGGTTACACAACACTTGTCTCCACAAAAGTAAAAAACTTGAGTGAAGAAAAACCAAGAAATAAAGAATTTCTTAAGCATTTTTGATGCAGACTCAGCATTCTCAATGCTAGTTGACACCTCAAGGAGAATTCAACGTTCAAGTAAATGAATTAAATTGAAGAGGTGAGAGAATTTTTTTTCAGGGGGAGGACACAGGAGGAAACCGGAAACGACTTGGAAATTTTTACAGTTAGACACCAAAAATTTTTTTTAGTGAACAGAAAATTTGTCGAGCAAACAAAAGCTAAATTCTTGTTATTAATGTCTAAAAGAGGATATTTTTGAGGACAATAATTTTCTTCCCTGGCGGGGAGGAATGTTGTGTCCCAGAATATTATTTATTGAAAGGAGGAATATTTAACGTCGTTAAATATTTCTCAATTGTAATCATCTGCATAATCTGTGAAGAAGTTGCACTCACTTCACATGTTACGGAAACTCAGCATTTTTACACACTCAATCTTGTTATAATGTGACACCATTAATGTAATATAAATATCAGACTCACCGATATTCGAGAGGGTCAGTTGTCAAAAACCATTTCACGTTAATGAATAATTTAGAATTAATTAAATCTGTAAATTCTTCACTCAAAATGGAAACATTCTGATAATAAAGATAAAAATTCATTCTTATTAATTCTCCGAGGTAAAATATTTTATCCACTGTAGAGGGAGATGTCTATAGATCGAACCTACTCAATTTTCCTATCACTAAATGGGTCTAACAGAGTTAAAGAGGCGTAAGTGCCGAAAACACGAAATTCTGGTGTGAAAGGGACGTATGTCGGCTTATCACTCCAAAATGATTCTTATGACCTCTGGAACATTATTTGGATGATTGGAAATTAAAATAACAAAGTGGCGTAACTACAAATTCTAAAATGAAAGGAACGTATCTCCACACTTACGCCCCTTTGTTATTTTCTTTTTCAATGCTCTATAATTTTTAAATTAAAAAAGAGAAGGGCGTGTCTCCGCACTCACGCCTCTTTGTTTCGAAATTTTTTTATCTCATTAGAATATTTGGAGTTACGCCCTTTTGTTTATGGGATCTTATATCTAGATTTTGGCACTTACGCCTCTCCGTTTACCATAATTCTGTTATCTCATGAAAATTTCTGAAATTACGCCCTTTTGTTTTTAAGATCTTATATCTAGATTTTGGCACTTACGCTTCTTCGTTTTTTATAATTTTGTTATCTCATGAGAATTTTTGGACCTACGTCCTTTTGTTTTTTACGAGTTTTATCTAAACTATGGCACTTATGCCTCTTTGTTTTTAAATTTTTTACATTGAATTATTTTCCCGGACTAATACCTCTTTGTTATTAGCTTCTTCCGATGATTAGGGAACTTTCGAGGAAAAAACTAAACACAAAGAGGCGTATCTCCAGCACTTACGCCTCTTTGTTATTAGTCAGTGGTACTTACGCCTATATGTTTTTATTTCTTTACTCATATTGCGTACGAGGCCTTGGGAAGCCTATTGGAGCAATAATAGTGGAGATACGCCTTCCTGTTACTTTGAAGAAAAAAAATCGGGCAAAAATGGTACTTACGCTCTTTTAACTCTAATGCGACGAAATGATGGAGATACGTCCGTTTGCTTCGGCTCCGATTCATAGCTGCCCAAAATAGAATGTTCAGATCTGATTAGATCTAATTAGATCTAATTGGATGCAATCAGATCTGGCAAAATGGAAATTTTTAACATGAATAGATTAAAATAGATCTGATCAGATGTAATTAGATCTGATTAGATACAATCAGATCTAAGTCTGATCAGATCTGTTCATATCCAACTAGATCTGATTAGATCCGACTAGATCTGGTCAGATCTAGGTGGATCTGATCAAATCTAGTTAGATACGGCCGGATGACCAAATGGTCGGAGCCATAATAAAGAAGAAGAAGATCTAGTCAGATCTGATTAGATATGGAAATCTAAATTAGGTGAATAGACAAACATGACCAGGCAGAATTGGATTGTCATATTATTAGGACAGTCATAGAATTATAAGTACGGTTTCTTTTAAGATCTTTTTCAAATAAAAATTTATCTGTTAAAAAACATTCGGAAAATGTCAGATCTGTGCTCATTTCATTATCATAGAATGTTATATTTATTGTCATGCACGATCCTGCATTCCATTTGAACATTCTTAACTTTTCTCCGAAGTTATTTCTTTTAATTTTTCTAATCTTCTTCAGTTATCACGATTTGAATTTCAATCGCTATCAAGAAATCGTGTGGTAGCTGAGTGGCTAGAGTAGCAGACTGGTAATCCTATGGTCCCGGGTTCCATTACGCTGGAGCCCATTTTTTTTTCTTAAAAAAATTTCTATTTTCATTCATTTGTTTAGTAAAGAATTCACATTTTCATTCATTTTTCATTTTCCCTCAAAAATTCGAAATTTATCATTTCGGATTTTCTGCAGATCCAATTGGATCTGATCGGATCTGAGAAACTCAGATCTAATTTGATCTGATCAGATCAAATTGCATCTGATGAGAGCGTGCCAATTTTCAGATTTGATCAGATCTGAGGAACTCAGGTCTAATGAGATCTGAACAGATCTAATTTGATCTGATCAGATCTGAACATTTTTTCCTGGGTGTAGAAGTTCTCTATGAAACATAAGAGATTTGAGAACCACTTTTTTCATGTTAAAATCCTTTTTTATTATTTAATGCGTTTTTTTAAACGCCAGGTGGCGCTTAATATCGTAACCTTTGCGGGACGTTAGGGGAAGATGTCGTTCGGAGGACCATGGCATGCAGTCAAAAATGCACTCGCGAAATTTTTATTTATTTTCTCAGTGGCCCTATTAATTATCGAGAGATTCGGCCACGAGGAAATATCGGAAAACGAAGGAATAAACGGACGCTACTCCATCCGAGGGCCCGATCATTTCCACATACGTGGAGTGCGACTTCTCTTAAGCCGTCCTCTGCACTCACCTCTGAGGAAAATATTATTTTTAACGCTAAAACCGAAGGGAGGTCGGTGAAGGAGAAAAAAGTTAGCTTTTCGATGAAAAAGTTGGATTTACTCGGAAAATCCGATACCAAGAGGGTGCTCCGGAAACCCTAGGAAACACGGTATATTAGTCACTTAGCCATAGGTGTTTCCGGGCCCTCTCTTCCACCACAAGATATCTGAAATGTACTGCCCTACGGAAAACCAGGCGATAAAAAATGATATGGTGGTACTATGGCGGTAATTCTTTGTTTTTCACGGGATTTATCACATTTCCCCGATAAGATTTGCGGTATTTTATTTTCTGAATTATTAATATTATTATTAATTCATTATTATTATTAGTACATTATTTAAATTATTAAGGTAACCGTATAATCCGGTGGTCTGGCGCTGTGGATATAGTCAATGATTCACACGCGGTAGACTCGGGTTCGATCCCCGCCGGTGACACTGGTGAGATCTAACCAGTACAAAAAGTCTTGATCAGTCGTTGAATACGCCAATTTAAGGTGTCGAGAACGCGACGTTAAATAATATAAAAAAAAAAAAAAAAAAAAGGTAACCGTATAAGACAGCCTCAAGTCAGTTTTTCCTCGTAATCTGTAGGATTCTTAAAGATAGCCTTATTCAGTTTATCCTTATAACCTGGAGTTTTCTATTGAAGATAGCCCTGAGTCAGTTTATCCTCTTGACCGGTAGGTTTTTAGATAATAACTTAATTAACTCAACATGATCGCGCGGAAATCTCTCTGTCTACTCACGAATCTTCTTCCATATAGTCTACAGGTGGCGTGGGAAAAAAACCACGCCACAATATATCGCAGGTATTCATGATCTCATCTAGTTTCGGAAGGGCAACAAACAATGAGAATTGGAGAAATTTTGAGACATGCAGGACATTATAACATTGGTTCAGAAGTATTTCCATGGCGTTTCTCAAAATTCACCTCACCACTGAGAGATTCGTTTTTCGAATGATGCAATCTCTAGCGGTGAATACTTTAACAAGGGGGTGGAATTGTTTTTGTGCAATGGGCTTCGTAGACTTAATTTTTCTCTTCCTTTGAATGTGCCATCCGCATTGAGATGTTTGCATTCAGACAATGGCTCACGCATAGCTTCATTCATCAAAACTACACCCACTGAGCCATCTGCACGCTCTATTGAGCCTTGATATAGATATTTCAAAGGTTGCCTTGCTTCGCTCGGGTGGCCATTTTTGTCGCAATCAACTTCCTTACTCCTTAGGTACATAATATACTATTATGACATTCTGGACTTTCTTTACTATAAATTCCAAAGACAAAATGACGTAACCACTAACGTAAAAGTGGAAGAAACTATATCTCCATCTTAACGCCCGAGAAAAAAAAATTATATATAATTATATATAATTATATATAATTATATATAATTATACATATTTCTATAAAATTATATATAATGATGTTATATATATTTACCATTTTTTATGTATAACTATATATAATTATATACAATTTTATATATTTGTATAGAATTATATACTATATAATTCTGGTTTCTTCTTGTCCTGAAAATAATACAATTTTAGACCCATTTTTTCAAAACGTATGTGTTTTTTTTTTTTTTTTTTTAATGTTTATTTATTTGTGAGGCCATGAGTACAGTGTAGAGAATTTCATCTCGTCAATAAACAAAGGATAGAATATTAAAATTGCAGATTTACAAAAAAGTCGGTATACGACATGCTTTGTTAAGACAGTTTCGGTATTAATGCATTTATTATTATTATCTATTGCTGGCTTTTGGCGTTTAATAGTAAAATTACGTGCTACATATATTTTTTTTTCAATGCTTTTCGAAATGGAAAGGCTTCTTAAAACCATTTCTAAAGTTCAAAACGTATGTGTGTTTAATGGTATTTGGTCAATATGGAAGATACATTGATGCAAGAAACTTCTTAATGAATAAAGGCATTACAGTATCGAACTTATCCATAATAGTAGGTAATATGATAGATGGTATTATTCATCTCAATTTTGAACACGAATTATATAAGATTGCGTTCGATAGAGAATTTGAACTTTCATAATTAACTGTAATCATGAATTGAGAAATAGTAACTTTCCTATTCGTAATAGTAACTCAGTATTTATCAGTGCTTTCACTTTTATCATTACAGACCTAGAATACTTTTTTTGGCACACTGACCATTCAGTTGAATTAAATTATAGATATATCATCAACTAGGAACACATGTTTCTTATCATTCATATTTAACCTTTGTTAAATTATGAAACAGTACAAAAATAAAATATTTGTATTATCACTTATAATCACAAAGCTAATACGCGCATCACATTACATGTGATGCAGTGCTTGCCATCACATCAAGAATCTAAGCTCTCATAACGAAATATAATTATAAACTAAGTAAGATCATCTCTACTGGAGTGATATTCAAAAACAGAAAAACAATGGTTTTCCGAGTAGCATCCTCATTAAAGGCCATATAAATTAGAAACTAAAATGTCATGACGACTATGAATACTTTTTAGGCGAATCCATATTGTTCTGCCATCAGATCTTTGAAGATATCTCGAAAACTAAGTGAGATAGAGCCATTTTCCCCTGATCTTTTTCCGCAGCTCTTGGAATTCCCCACAAAGAAGGATTGAAGTGCAATTATCCTATCTCGCTTAGTTTCCGAGATATCTAAAAGGAAAAATAAGATAGATTTCCATGAAAATTTGGATTATCGTGTAATGAGAAAGAAATTTTCATGATCACTCCAAAGGAAGAAGTAAAAGAGGAAAGCTATGCTCGCAGAGAGGATTGTGCTTTTCTCTTAAGATTTTTGTCATGTGCTCTTTTCACTTCCCCGAGCCATTGAGATATAGCACTACGTAAGTCTTTTTTACTCGAACGTGTCCATCCATTTTTCTGAGCATAGTCATCACAGAATTCTACAATACAAAATAGTAATGTGTTGTAAATTATAAGAAATAGAATTAAAGCTGGGCTCCACTAGAAATAAAAATAAAATTTTTTCAATTCTTAAAATTCATCAGATAATAATTATTCCATCAACTTTTGAGACATTCAAGGGAGCGTAGAGGATGAAGCTCTCCAAATTTTGTTTTACTTACTATATCCTAAATTTATTGAAAATGTAATTATGGAATTACAAAATAGCTGGCGTGACAATAATAATTGCGGAATTAAATTTTTCTCATTTTATCTCAAATACGTGTGATTTGGATAAGGCAAAGAAGAGGCAAAAGGGGCAAAGTAGAGTTTCGTTACAAAATAGTCCAGAATTTCCGAAAAAGATTCCCCAACATATTTACACTGTTGGGTGATTTCCCTAAATTGGTCCATAGAGATCTTTACTCCGTAAGAAAAATCTAAATTCATTTTGCCCCAGCCTATCCTATAATACCTAACAGGAAGCTAATTTCCTGCATCTTCTAGGAACCTATGAATGTTGATGCAATAATCATCAATTAATGAATGAAACATGGAAAAGAAATGGTAAAGATATTACAATCCGGCTCAGCCTTGAATAAAAAAGAAAAATACAAATGTTATTGACACCTGCAACTGCCTTTTTGGCGGCTCTGTCCAAAGCCTCAACTCTTTTCAATTGCCTATCCCTTCCGTGGGCATTTGGAGGCCGTCCGCTGTAAGTGCAATTTAGAATGGCACTACGCTTGAAAACACCGTCCATGAGCCGGCGTAGAAATGAAGTTGCTGATTTTCGACTGGAATCGACGGCATCTTCGAAAGCCGATATTTTACAATAAATATTGTCCTTCAGCAACATCATCTACATATAAAATCGAAGAGAAAAGAATCAAGATTCTATAGTAGTGAGTCCCTTAACATGGCACCAAGCCGATGTTGACCCGTTCAACCCTTAGATCAGTCCCAAATGATTGAAAAAAAGTGTGCAAAACCTCAGCTCTTAATTTCAATTACACACCGTGCCTTTAAACATGAAATTTTTAACATTGAAAAATCATGTAAAATTTCCAATATTCCCGATTTTTTAAAATTTCCTCAGTGACTAAAAATATGAAATCTGTTTGAAACCATTGAGTATCAGCCTCACACTGAAATCTCTTGAATTTCAAGCCTAAATTCGATCTCAGGAGTAAAAACAATGGTCAAAAGTTTATTGATTAGTTTTATTAGCCCTTTTTCATAAACGATCATGTACATGAATTTTGAATCCTTCTACAAAAAATCTCGCATCGCAGTCTCTTTTTTTGCATCTGGAATTTGTTTCCTGTGTTCAGACACAAGTTGAAGGATGTATTGCTTCTGGGTCTCGTTGTTAGTCAGAATGTTATTATATTCGTCGATCAGTCGTACCGCCCGCTCTGCAGGATCATTCACTACTTTCAATTTCGCGACTATCGCCAAACCATGCTGAAATGATTCATCTTGGCTCCACTCTGAAGGATCGATTTTAAGGAATTGAGTGTCGATTCCAAATCTATCAAAAAACATGAGACAGTGAGGAGTGATGAAATGGTCCAAGTCTTTGTTCAAGAGATTAGCCACTTCCTTGTGGTTTATTTCGAGCCGTTTAGGGCAACTCTCCTTTATTTCATCATCCACTGAGTCATCCACATTCACTTCCGTAGTCATTCTCCTTTTCAAATCAATCGGCAAACCCTCGTCGAAAAATGCCATGGCAATAGCTTCGGGACTGAGATACCACAAATGGTTGATGAATTTGTTCACAGTAACTTTTGATATTTGTGGATCAACTGATTCAAAATCGTGAAGTTTTTTGATGAACTGCAAATCATGGTTTGGAGCTTGTGGTGCAAGAGGACATGTGAACCATGCTTGAACATATATCATCACGATGAAAATACAAATTTCTCTAATCCCCTTTTCTTCTTTTGCAGTCAACTTGAAGCAGTCTCTGAATAAATAGATCTTGAGACAATATAGAGCCTTTGCCATCCATCGAGCATGATGGATACCTCCTGGGCTTCTAAATTTTACGTCAGAGGGTGAGACAACACCGAGGAATATGAGCGTCAAGTCCAACAATTCTTTATAATCGTCTCGTGGCTGCGCAACTGTCTGAGTTTTTTTTACAAAATACTGAATACTTTGAACGTGCTCTTGTAGTATATTCTTTACAGCATCAGTCTGCATCCCACATTTATATTTCGATTGGTCAATTTTGCTCCAATGCCCTTTGAATCTCTTGAAAATTTGTACATCTGGACCACTTGACGCTGGCATTTTAACATCAAAAGCTGTTTTTAGTACCAATTCGAAAATATGATGTCGACAAGGTAAATATAAAAGATCTTTTCTCAATATCCGTTCAAGAAGAGTTGCAGCACCTTTAACAGTTCCTAGATTGGCAGCAGTTGTATCACAACACAATGCCTTAATAGATTCAGAAATACCCCAATCTTCCAGAACTTCGTATATTGCTGTTGCTTGAGCTTCTCCTGTGCCACTATCCAATTCTGGGATCCCCAAGAGTTTTTCTGTATGTCCATTCGTTATAACAACAGGTAGTCTATCAAGAACTTGGTGCTTCAATAAATTAGGCAGTAACTTTCCGTCCCACTGAAGTACCACTGCCTTCAATTCGATTTCCTGAAATACTTTCTTTATATTTTCTGCTTTTGCTTCACGCAATCGTTCTCTGTATCGGCTGATCGATGTTTTGTTGATAATTAAAGTAGATACATCATGATTGAGGCGATGAGCGATCGTGGCAATCAAGTGTACGGCTTGTCTGTCTGATATTTTGCATCGATCCAACACTGCGACGAGCTTTTCATCGAAAATATTAATCGTTCCTCTTGATTTTTTGGGAGCTGATGGTCCAGGCTGAGATAAATTCTCGGGCAACCATTCATTTTCATCGTTATCAAGTGAAACATTAGAATACGTACCAAGACTCTTTTGACTACAACTCACCGTGCCATCACTACTTGAAGCCAATTCAGCAGTTTCATCTGCAATGAAATGATCATGATGATTTCGTCTCATTAGCTGGAAAGGGGTTACAGCGAATTCATAAGGACAATGTGTAATGAAATGATCACCTACTCCATAATGCTTTTTCTTCTTCCAGTTTCTCCAAGCGTCTCTTTCGCAACTCTTCCTGCTCTGAACGAATTCTTTCCTCTTCTTCATATATCGGTTCAATATTTGATATATAACCGATTCGCTCAGGTTTTCTCTGATTCACCAAAAACTCTCTTCGTACTTCATCAATTTTTTCAAAAACATTAGCGTGAGCAATATCAAAAAGAGTCTTCAGCTCCGATGTGAAAGCTTCTTCTTTTGGTTTATTGAAGGCTTTGCCACGATTCTTTTGCAGTTGTCTCCAGGTTTGATACAGAGATTCCAATTTTTCAATGCAGTGAATTGGTTGTTTCGTAGGTAATCGTGCTTTATGCCAAAAAATCGTGACTTCATTAATGACCAATGTCGCACTTTTTCGCAACGTCATCTGATTCAATTCTCGAAGATAGAAGAAGAGAACTTTCAGTACTTGTAGTTTTGATGGTAATTTATTCCCAACTATCTGTGGGTCGATATCTCCAATCAGAAAAATATTTTGACGTAGTCTTGGAGCCGAGGACATCATGAAATAAGTTAGAATCCAATGAACTCATGAAAATGGATATCAAGTGTCGAAGAATAATGGTCTCAATTACTCTGTCCATTCACAGTTGTTAGTTATAAGAAAATCTATTCGAGGTTAGAGTACCAACTCATATGTTTGCAGATGTCAATAATATAGAGAGGCTACCTTGCCGAGCGGAGGAATCTAATCCGACAAATTTGAATTTCAATTTCACGATGTTGAGTTCAGACACAGGAAAGTATATCGCTACTCATTTAGCACAAATAATTGAGAATTTATCTCAGAATTGAGTGAATTTGAGAAAAAATCTCATGAAACTTTTTTATGCTTGAGAAAATTTCCTATGAAACTAATCCATAGCATTTCGCTATAGAATGAGTCGTCAACAACATAATGATTAACAAGATTGATTTCTCATGTTTCAAATTTCGTACTCTTGAAATGAAATTTGGACCTGAAGTCTGGGAGACTCACTTGTCGGGTCAAGGCTCAATGGAATCACGCAGATTTAAGTTTTTCAGAGCCATTTAAAAGATTGATCAAGAAAAAACGAAAATGTGCAGAGTTTTCAATGGGTTTTCATAGCCAAAAACATCATGCTTGAAGGCACGGTACGTAATTAAAATGAAGGGCTGAAGTTTTGCGCACTTTTTTTTTTTATTATTTCGAACTCATCTAGGGGTTGAACACGCCCGAATTCGCTTGGTGCTGTGCTAAGGGACACACTATTCTATAGTATTCAACTCTTTACCCACATTATACGTGACGGTAAATATAATTGAAAAGTTAGCGATGAATAATGCATTTACTCGAATCGGACTTGATTTGTTATTATTATTAATACTTGTTATTTGTTATTAATTTTGATATTTGTCATTGTTACTTACGGGTTCACCACAATCTTTCCCAAATAACTGTGGACTTGTGCCATCTTTAGTTTCCACGGAACCAGCTGTTCCATCGATAGTAGGAAACCCACTTTTTGGAGGATTAATTTCATTTTTTTTCTGTTTTTCGCCATCTTCTTCGTCAGACTTGCCATCTTCTTCTTCAGACTTGCCATCTTCTTCATGATCATGATCATCATGATATTCCTCTACATTTTCATCATTATCGTTATCAGAGAATGACCTGCGTTCTTCACTTTTCTTTGGAGACAATGACGATTTTTTCTCCAATGTTGAATCTTGATCTGAGCAGAAAGATAGTAATTATTGTTGAATTATTGTTCATCTACATTACATTGCGTGCCAGAGTTAATAGAATGGATCCTATTAATTTTATGTGTCAAGGTTGATTGAAAATATAAATGAATGAATATATTTTACAATGTGCAAGAAGATCATTTTTTTCTTGAAGCATGCGCTTCAGTTCGTCTTTGGTGGGACTTTGTTTAGGATCTGGTTCTGATGTTGCAGGTCACTTGTTGCTTCCCTTGACTACACTTTTCTTCTTCTGAATCACATTTTTAACTTGCGATTGTAAACCTTCGGATATTTTTTTATCATTTATCTTCTTACGACTTCGGACCTAATTAGTGCAATAAGCGAATTGAAGAAAAATCATAGTTGTATTATTATAGTCGATTTTCATCCAATCTATGAATCATTGATCTACCATTTTGTCTCTTTTGAATTCAGAATCTTCTGTAACCTTTTCAGGAGACCAGTGTCCTTTCGGTTTACGTTGTCTTTTGGCAGGAAGTGGTGTACGTGCATGAGCACGTGAAAAATACTCTAAATTCATTTTATTGCGCTTTAGAATTCTACATTTGGGGAAAAACCCAAAATACATAAAGTTTATTGCCTAAAATCCCTTCTCAGAAATTAATGTGAATATTATTCTACGTTTTCGCTAATCCCTTACAAACTTTCTATTTTTCCCCAAGAACATCTGCCACTCTTATTGTAACTACCTAAACATTCAAATACTTATTGCTTTTCACACTAAAAACAAATGGTCATCATCGTCTTTCACTCACCAGTCGAAGCGCACTTTGGGTCGTTTATTACTTCGCAAAGAATGGGGCCCCCTGCTGCCATTACGATTATTGCTCCTAATCCCTCCGAAGTACTGTCCCTCTCACTCTAATCCTCTGCAGCTGCTCGGACTAGGCATACCTAAACAGCCTAATTACCTGACGCCTCTCCTACCACCTCCATTTTCCCTCACCTCTAACCTTCGGGAAAATCCCAAAATCCCGACCAATCAGAGCAACCTTGCCCCTTCTCAAACTAAACCCGATTGTAATTGGTTCGGCACCACTTCACCTTTTGTGTATATAAACCCGAAAATTTAGAGAATAAGACAGTTAAACTTGTAACCTCAAGTAAGATACATGTACAAATAAATAAATAGAATAGTTAAAGGAAGACTATCATTTTGTACACTTGTTCCGAAGTATCCAAGTCTCCAAGATACCTCATTTCCCTCTCACATCCTTCTCACACATATGAAAACAACTACACAAAGACTACCTCAGCGTGTAGTAACAATCGAAAATATTAATCTGTATAGGACAGACCGTTGGAATTTACAACTCCAAAGGATCAAAAACGATTTAATATACCCTCGATTGTACATTTGGTCCTTCGAGCCGGATCGTCCGGCATAATACGATCACTCGCTCTTTCTCTCAAAGAGTTAGTTACCATCGGTGCATGACATAGATGCTCATGCGAACTCCAGGGAAAGGTAAACAGCCCAAGGTACAATCTCCACGCAAGCAGACATTCAACATGGCTCATCTAGCAAAGTTGAAGGGTCAACGTACATCCTTCAAGACTCGTCTCACCAAGACAACGAACTGGTTGAACACAGAAGGTGCCACTAGCCTTCCCGAAGTCTGCGAAGCAAAATTGGAAACCCTTCGTGAAAAATACCAAGAATGGGATCGATCCAATTCACAACTAATGGAGTTGGACGTTGATAACATCGAAGAAAACGAAAATGAGGAGCAAATCATTGAGAACTCCTATGATGTGCTTCGAGGACAGCTCAGAAACGTCATTAAAATGAAGACGCAGACACAGCCCCAACAGGCACCCGCAGCAACAGTCACCGGAGGCCAGCCGACAGTTTCACACTTCAACGTCAAGCTTCCAGAAATCACACTCCCGAAGTTTGATGGCCGATTCGAACTCTATCGACCATTCAAGGATCAATTCAACGCTCGCATAGGAAGCAGTCTCAACATTGACAAGGTCACTGCTCTTCAATATCTCCAAACATGCCTCACAGGAGAAGCCGCACAGGCTACAGCAGCACTGGAGATGACAGAAGCAAACTACGACATCGCCTGGGCCCTCCTCGACAAGAAATTCGACAACCCACGTCAAGCTCTTCGCCGCCATTGCTCTCTACTTCTCAACATTGGAAAGAGGAACAGAGAGAACAATAGAACGCTCATCGACCTCGTGAATGCCGTACGACAACAACTACGTTCCATCAGTACTTTTGGAAATGCTAAAGAACAGTTGAATGGATTAGTCAACACCATCATCCTCAATCAACTGGACGAAGATCTCGTCTTCCAATGGGAAACAATGATTGAAGGTAATCAGATGCCCGAATGTGAGAAACTCCTCGATTTCCTAGAAAAACGTGGCATTTGTGCCAAATCGGTTGATATTACGAAACCCAACAACAAAGGCCAATCACAGAAACCACCTCAAGGACAACACAACAACTCTCGTCAATCGGGTGCAGCTAAAGGTCACACTTTTCTCACCGATACACCTCGAAAATGTCCAGTTTGCACAGAAGATCACAGGATCTACGCATGTCCAAAATTCAAGGAAATGGACACAGAAGAGCGCATCAAGTTGATATTTGGGCAAAAACGATGTCTCAACTGTCTTGTGAAAGGACATGGAGTTAGGGAATGTGAAGTTAAAGGCGTTTGCAAATCGTGCAAAGCAAAACACCACACACTCCTCCATCGTACGCAGGAATCTCCTACAACTTCAGAGACAAAGAACACATGACTAGCGCCTCCTCTCGTGTCAACTACTACAACAATCTCATTGCCATTGGATTCATCAGGACAGGACATTCTTCCCACAGCCATCATCAACGTACTAGACAAGAATAATCAGCCAATTCAATGCCGTGCACTCATCGACACAGCTTCTACCAGGAACTTCATTACGCAAGAATTAACCCAAAAATTAGGCATCAAACGGTCATCGTGTTCTATTCCCATTGGAGCCTTGAATGATCTGTCAACCATAGTTCGTGAAAGGGTCGAAACTACAATCATCTCTCGAATGAATAATTTCAAGAAGAAATTGAACTTCTTAATTATTCCCCAAATCTGTTCACGTATTCCCAATCAACAAATCGATAGAGAAGCACTGAAAATACCCCAGAATCTACCACTTGCAGACACAAAATTCCATAGGCCAGCACCCATTGATATTCTCCTAGGATCAAGCACATCCATCTCTATTCTCAGCATAGGGCAAGTTAAAACTCCTGAGTCAGACGTCTACTTGCAGAAAACCTCATTGGGATGGATTATTTGTGGCAGTATGGATGAGGATTCTGAAACCACTCCAACAAAATGCTACTTCAACAAGATCATCAACGAATTCAAGAAATTTTGGGAAATCGAAGACATCGCACCCATAGAGAAACAACAATCGCAAATTGAAGCCGCTTGTGAACAGCACTTCACTCAAAACGTGTCACGCGACAATGAAGGACGGTACATTGTCGCACTCCCATTCAATGAAAAGAAGTCGCAACTAGGCACCTCATACACTCAAGCAGAGCGACGACTCCTCTCACTAGAAAGACGGTTCAAATGGAACATCAAACTCGCAGACGACTACACCAAAATCATTGAAGAATACAAGAAACTCGGATACCTCAAGAAGGTTGAAACTAAAGAAGGAGATGGCTTCTATCTACCACATCACGCCGTGTTCAAGGAAACCAGCCTCACTACGAAAACCCGAGTTGTCTTCGATGGCTCAGCACACTCCAGCACTGGTATTTCTCTCAACGACACTCTGATGGTCGGTCCAACCATTCAAGACGACATCCTCTCACTCGTGCTACGTTTTAGAACACACTCATACATTCTTACTGGTGACATTGAAAAAATGTACCTGCAAGTATTGGTTAAACCAGAGGATAGAAAATATCAACGTATTCTCTGGCGCGACAATGGACAAATCAATGCTTATGAACTACAGAGAGTTACATTTGGACTAGCTTCAGCTCCATATCTCGCAGTTAGATCCCTGCACCAATTGGCTGACGACGAACGACAGAACTATCCTCTAGCATCCACAATCTTGAAGAGAGACTTATACGTCGATGATCTCCTTACTGGCACAGACACTCTGGAAGAAGCTCTTACCCTCAGAGATGAAATAATAAAACTCCTCAGAGCAGGTGGATTCAATCTTCGACAATGCGCGTCCAATTCTCCGCAGCTACTACAAGGACTCCCAGAAACCACGGTCAACCTACAACTTTTAGGAGGAGATGACCCAACGCTCAAGACATTAGGAATCCATTGGGATTCAAAACAGGACACCATCGTGTACACCGTCAACCCCATTGCGACCAGAGATTCCATCACCATGAGGACCATTGCATCAGATGTTGCACGAATTTTCGATCCATTGGGACTCCTCAATCCGGTCATCACCCATGCGAAAATTATTCAGCAAGAACTCTGGAGATTGAAGCTAAACTGGGATGACTCAACACCACTCGAAATACACACCAGATGGAAGGAATTCGCATCCCAGCTCCCATTGCTCAACGATATTCAATTTCCAAGACAAGTGACAAATTCAGATCGCCTGGAATTGCACGGTTTCTGTGATGCAAGTCAACATGCCTACGGAGCTTGCATTTATATCAAATCATGGAGTCATAATGGAGATACACAAGTGAAACTCTACTGTGCTAAATCTCGCATCGCACCACTCAAGAATACACCTACAATCCCACGACTCGAACTCTGTGCCATGGAACTGCTCGCCAATCTATACTATACAGTGAAAAGGGCATCAAACATCAAGGTCGAAAAAGAATTTCTCTGGTCTGATTCTACTGTTGCTCTTCATTGGATACAAACTTCTCCACATCTACTTCAACGATTCGTAGCTAACAGGGTCGCTCGAATACAAGAACTCACCAAGGACACCATCTGGCGGCACGTGCGCACCAAGGACAACCCAGCAGACGCCATATCTAGAGGTCAACTCGCTGCCGATTTCCTCAAGAATGACATCTGGCTTCATGGACCAGCCTGGTTACAAAAGGATGAACAGGACTGGCCTTACTTACACATCGAAAAACCCTTAAACCTGCCTGAACTCAAGAAGGTAACCTGTCTTCATGTTTCTGAGCCAAAGAAGAATCCACTCTTGCATCAGTACTCATCTTTCGAGAAACTCAGGAGAATTACGGCACTATGCATGAGATGGAAGACGAAACATCCGCAAAAACACCTGTCCATCCAAGAACTTGAAGCAGCAGAAACCCGAATACTCCAATTAGTCCAACAGCAGAGTTTCCCGGCAGAAATCACGGCTCTCCAACAAGGGAAGCCTTTACTACCGAAAAATCGCCTGAACAATCTAAGCTTGCAACTGGATGAGAATGGACTCATTCGAGTTGGTGGCCGCTTAAGAAAGGCTCGCAATTTTCCCTTGGATGGAAAACACCCGGTACTATTACCACAAGGACATCACATCACTCATCTGCTCATCAAGAAAATCCACGAGACTCATCTTCATACCGGCATCCAGACTACACTACATCTATTACGGCAACGCTATTGGCCAATCAACGGACGCAGTCAGGTCAGATTTGTCATCCACAAATGCATGAGATGTGCCAAGGTGGATCCTCCTCTCGTCCACTATCCCATGGCAGATCTTCCGAAGGCACGAGTGACCCAGACTAAGCCCTTTACTCACACAGGAGTAGATTATGCTGGTCCTTTGCATTCAGACAACGCAACCACCTTCACTGGAGCTAATAATCAACTGAAGGAACTCTATGATCTCATTAAGGATAAAAAGCACGAACACCTCATCAACAGACATCTCACGGAACAGGGAATCGAATGGCATTTCATTCCACCCGTGTCTCCTCATTGTGGCGGCCTCTGGGAAGCGGCTGTCAAATCCTGTAAACAGCACATGAAGAAGGTCATCGGGAACGAGCTGCTAACGTACCAACAACTCAATACACTCTGCATCAAAATTGAAGGAATCCTGAATTCTCGACCACTGACACCACTATCAGCAGATCCGAATGATTTCACAGCTCTTACTCCAGCACATTTCCTACATGGCGACATCACCTCCGATCTCCCTGCACCTGATTGGAGAGAAACACCCAGCAACCGCTTATCTTACTGGCAACATCTGGAGAAGATAAAACAACACTTCTGGAACCGATGGCACAAGGAGTATCTTTCAGAACTCAACGTCCGATCCAAATGGACTTCAGGCCATCATGACATCTCCATTGGTTCTTTGGTGCTCCTGAGAGATGAGAACCTTCCACCATTAAAATGGCGACTGGGGCGAGTCATTGAGACTTTCCCCTCTGACGATGGCATCATTCGACGAGTCAAGCTACGGACGTCAACAGGAGAAGTGGAACGGAACGTGAGGCGACTGGCGCCTCTTCCCATGGACTCCAAGGAAGCCAAGACTAATTGATCGCATTGCTCTCAACGGGGGAGTATGTACGTGCATGAGCACGTGAAAAATACTTTAAATTCATTTTATTGCGCTTTAGAATTCTACATTTGGGGAAAAACCCAAAATACATAAAGTTTATTGCCTAAAATCCCTTCTCAGAAATTAATGTGAATATTATTCTACGTTTTCGCTAATCCCTTACAAACTTTCTATTTTTCCCCAAGAACATCTGCCACTCTTATTGTAACAACCTAAACATTCAAATACTTATTGCTTTTCACACTAAAAACAAATGGTCATCATCGTCTTTCACTCACCAGTCGAAGCGCACTTTGGGTCGTTTATTACTTCGCAAAGAATAGGGCCCCCTGCTGCCATTACGATTATTGCTCCTAATCCCTCCGAAGTACTGTCCCTCTCACTCTAATCCTCTGCAGCTGCTCGGACTAGGCATACCTAAACAGCCTAATTACCTGACGCCTCTCCTACCACCTCCATTTTCCCTCACCTCTAACCTTCGGGAAAATCCCAAAATCCCGACCAATCAGAGCAACCTTGCCCCTTCTCAAACTAAACCCGATTGTAATTGGTTCGGCACCACTTCACCTTTTGTGTATATAAACCCGAAAATTTAGAGAATAAGACAGTTAAACTTGTAACCTCAAGTAAGATACATGTACAAATAAATAAATAGAATAGTTAAAGGAAGACTATCATTTTGTACACTTGTTCCGAAGTATCCAAGTCTCCAAGATACCTCATTTCCCTCTCACATCCTTCTCACACATATAAAAACAACTACACAAAGACTACCTCAGCGTGTAGTAACAATCGAAAATATTAATCTGTATAGGACAGACCGTTGGAATTTACAACTCCAAAGGATCAAAAACGATTTAATATACCCTCGATTGTACAAGTGGTGAAAGATTATCAGGGCGTGACGGCTTCCTTTTTGATTTCGACAATTTCAATTGTTTCGCTAACTCTTTTAAATGAGCGCCGTCACCTAAAATAATTACAGTTCACATAAAATGTTCATTGAGGTTAGATTCATGAAAAAAAATTTTTTATTGCTTTATTTAATTAATGAGATAATCCGCGTTTTTATTGTTCCGACACCAAAATATTATGATTCTAGAGATAAGACATAGAATAAAATACTTCACCATTCATTTCTATGACAGTCCCCTTGTATTTAACTTTGCCCCAAAAAAATTGAACGTGATCATCGATTACTGGAAACTGATTTATGGGGGAGATGATCTTATCGTCTTTCACGACGCAGTAGGAGTCATCATCATCACAGCTTATAAGATAAAACATTGTGCACTTTTTCTCTTATAAAATATAATAAGATTATACTTTATTTTCAGCAATTGAAGTATTACAACTTTCGTAACTTTCATAAAGCACTAGTATATATAACGTAATGTGTACACTTGAGAAAAATGCCAGGCTATGACGCCATTTGCGAAAATTAGCTGACGTAATTCAGTACGATAGCCGCCGCAGTGTGGCGTAAAGGTGTAGTCTTGAAAACTAACCTAATGTGAGGGCCCTCACGCGTGGCTCTTTTGAAATTTTTCGGTTCGAGTAAAATAGTCTACATTTTTTTTAGTAAGCATTAAAATAAATTGCCGTCAATGAAATGAAGCAATGATTTACGAATTACAAGATTTTTCAGAATTGAGTCGTAATGGTGAAGTGTTAGGTCCAGAATAATTTTCGCTATTATCGGTGTTGCGCATTGTTTCATTTGCAACACTTTATTCTTCGCACATAAAGTGTCATGAAAGGTATCAACAAAATTTGTAATAATTAAATTGAGTTCATCGTGTCATAATTTGAATCGAGTTTTTTAGAACAAATTATCTGATGAGTTGACATTTCAACATTTCAGAATGTGGAAATGTTGAACTCATTAATTGCTCCATGTATCAATTTGTACCGAAACTGCTACTCTTTTGCAGTGTTAGCAATTTCGCAATATTGAGTAATAACGAATTACCGAAGCTTACGACTGACCGAATTTTCAAAGGATGGTCAGTCTTGTTTGTGCCACCGAAATATTCAAATTAAAAACTTCTTCGGGACTTAACTGCGAAATTGGTCTTTTCCTGCAAATGAGTTGTCAGATCATTCATTAAGAATAAAGTGACAAATGTCAAGTTGTGACATCAGGAACTGGGTTTATTGTGATCTTTAATCGAGTGTAGCCGTGTCAATCCCAATTAAAAAGAGTGTAATTAATTAAGAATTATCTTAAGTGAATAACAAGAACTCAGAAACTTAAAAACATTTAACAAACAAAATATTTAACCGTGGTATCCGATCATCTTTGGTTGAAACTCCTCAACACAGAAGAATAATCAAAGATCCACACCTATCATTAAGAAATAAGGATTATTAAGAAAGAACATTATTTTTATCAACAACATAGTGACAACAGACTTGTAAGTAGCAATCAGAATAAGGATTCTATTATTATTTTAAACAGTCATAAAAGTTTTCCAAAGGATCAAAATTTAAAGTTTTCTGTTTGTCATAAATAACGAATCAATCATAGATTTAAGTGACAAAAACCATTACGAATTAAATAGTAATATTTGTAATTTTTCACTGACTCAACCGTCCAATTGTAATAACTTATGTAAAACCCGATCAATTATTTTTCTGAATTATAATAAAGATTAATGAATGTATAAAACTGTAGCGTCCTATATTTATTTATAATTTTAGCTTGCATGTTTGAAACAATATTTAATTTACTGATTGTCCTCGACGCTACGATCACGTCTCGGACATAACAGCTAGAATTTTTGGCGCAGTCGGTAGGACACGACTACTTTTTCCATTATATTCATTAGTCTCTAATTAAAAAGAAATTACAACAAAGTGAAATTTTTAAAATCATCTTTTCTAAATTGATTAGGATTCCCTTATTAAATATCATATAGAATCAATTCACAGTAAAAATGGCAAACAATATCAATCAATCTTTTGCTGGCAATGCAAATGCCAATGCCACCTTTGGTAATCAAGAGCATTACATAAGAGCTCGTGATATTGGTAACAGTCTTCCATATTTTTCTGGTACCCCTGAACATCCAAATTTTGACTTTTTCGAGAAATTAATAAGAAATCAATTAGTAAATATTCCAACGGAAGATGGAAAAAAAGAAGATTATATTCGAGAAATCTTGAAGAAAGTTTTAGAGCCTGCTAAATTAGTCTTAGCTAACAAACCAATCACTTCTGTTGAAGACATTATTAATATTTTAGCGAAAAATTACAAAAGAAACTATCGGTTACATCATTATACGTCACAGATTAAATGTGCAGAAAAGTTTAAAGATGAGACTTTGGAAGATTTTATGAGAAGGTTGGCGGTACTGGTAGAATTTGGTCTGATAGCTGCTAAACAAGAATTTGCTGAGGATGAAGTGACTCATTATGAAAAATCTTTAAATTATGAGGCACTAGAGACAATCAAGGAATTTGCTCCATACTCTATTCAGGAGAAATTTCATGTTAAAAAGGTTAAAACGATAAAAGATGCTTTAGAACTAATGGAGAAAGAGGGGGCTTATTTGAGACCAACTAAGCCTTCAGTGGACCGTTTCTGTGCACAACAAAATGCTCCAAATCATCATCAACCTGATCAATTCAGAAGCCCATATTATTCTCAAGGATCATATCAATCATCGCATCCATATCAGCCTTCTTCAGGTTACTCAACGCCTTATCAAGCTCACTATCAAGGAACACCAAGACAAGGCTTTGCGGATACGGATTATTATAGTCAAGGGAATCATAGATCACATAGTCCACACCGATATGATAATAGTCGACGTACGGGGTCATATTTTCCCAGACCAAATACTCCGCCTCCTCCCCAGCCTCAGGAACAACCATCAAATTGCATGGTGGCTTCATCTAGGAATGTATTTTTTCACGATGATGTGAAAATCGAATTGAAAAGCGAAATGAAGAGTATACAGGAGAAACTGGAGAAGGATATGAAGGATCTACAAGAAAATATAATAGGCCGTCTTGAAAAGTTGTTATCAAGTAGAACTGAGGCTAGATCAAGGGAGCGTACACCGGAACGACATCGAGATAAGGACAGACGTTCGTCACCTAGTCGTGCATCATCTCCTCATAGGAATCAGGATTTAAACGGGGATCGTGCTCGTCAGGATGGCGCACCGATGAGCAGTCAGGATCCACCGCGCCACTCAATGTCAGCAGGAAATCTTCACCGTCACTAGGAAAACCAGCAATCGTGTGTAATTTGGGAATGGGACCACGAATAACATTGAAGGGTCCCTACTTCAAGGGTGATGTTATTACTCTATTAGATACGGGTTCCAATGTAAATTTAATTAATCTCAACAGTTTGAAAGATGATACTCCAGTCGAAATTTCAAGAACTATCAAGATTATGGGACTTTCCACTCAAATAACAAATAGTTTGGGAGAGGTAATTATTGAATTATTTCCAGGATTGTCAGTCATTTTTCATGTGGTTCGCGATTTTGCAGGAGATTACGGTGCTATCTTGGGCGACGAATTCTTTCATAAATCAAAGGCATATTTGTCATTTTTCTCAATAACTATTACTTTACAACAAAATAGCTTAAAGCCAATTCATTTTTGCTTACCATCCTGTTTGGGAAAATCGAAAACAGCTACAATCTCTTATAATGGAGGGGGTCCAAGACTCAACCTAGTAGTTCCAAACTTAAGAGAATCCAGACAACAATTTTTAATCGATACTGGAGCAGATATTAATTTGATTGAGTTCGATTGCTTGGGTCCAAATTTGAAAATTTATCCACCACGTGTGGAGCGATTGGTTGGTTTAACGAATGATATCTATACAATTGGAACAGTGACATTATTCGTTTTGGGTGTTCCTGTGATTTTTCATGTCGTCAATCAAAAATTACCTGTTACAGGAATAGGTATATTGGGTACTGAATTTCTCATTCAAGAAAAAGCAGAGATCCGTTACCTAGAAAGAAATTTGATAACGTATAGGAAACCGTGTGAACCGATTTGTTGGTATGAAGAGTTTCAATATGGAAAACCTATGGCGATACCACCGCGAACTCGAATGGTGATTCCGATATACATCAAAAATGACGACTTGGAGACTGGATATTTGCCGAGAATTCCTTTACCACAAGGAATTTGGGAGAATCAGTTGTTAAAGTTGAACAGGGGGTGGCAGCGTCAATCATCATTAATACCACCGATGAGGAATATCTTTTGAATTTGGAACCTCAACTGTTGGAATCTTTTGAGGAAGACCCCGTAGACACTGAAGAGGCTTCTACTCATTGTTTCATGGCTCAAGAGGATTCAAATTATTGGGATGAAAGGATGAATAAGGTTTTGGAAGCTTTGATTCTTGACGATGTGAAGCCTCATGAAGCAAGACAGCTAAAACGACTCATTCAGGAGTATAGTGATATTTTTCATCTTCCTGGGGATAAATTGGGCAAGGCTAAGAACTTTAGATGCAAAATTAGAACGGAAGATGAAAAACCAGTTTTTAAGAAACAATACAAATACCCTCTGCAACATCAGGAGGAGATAAATAAACAGATGAATACTCTCTTGAATCAAGAAATCATTAGAAATTCTGTATCGCCATATAATTCACCACTTTGGATAGTACCGAAGAAAGCAGATTCCAAGGGCAATAAGCGTTGGCGAATGGTTATAGACTTCAGAGATTTAAATAGGAAAACTATAGGAGATTCATACCCATTACCAGATATCGCTGAGATTTTGTCCCAGTTAGGAGGATCCAAATATTTTAGTGTATTTGACCTGGCGAGTGGATTTCATCAAATCGAAATGGAAGAGAATGATAAGGAAAAGACTGCTTTTACAGGACCAAATGGACATTATGAGTATGTCAGGATGCCTTTTGGTTTACAGAATTCACCACCAATTTTCCAGAGAATGATGAATGAGGTTTTAAGTGGTTTGAAGGGGGTGGAACTTTACGTTTATCTGGATGATATAGTTGTTTACTCTAGAACGACAGGAGAACATTTTGAACGACTAAGGCATTTATTTGAATGTTTGAGGAAAAACGGTCTCACTTTACAACCAGATAAGTGCAGATTCTTCTGTAAAGAAGTTGGTTATCTAGGACATAAAATAAATGATAAGGGAGTTCAACCAAATCCAGATAAATTGAAACAACTAAGAAGTATGCCTCCTCCAACAACAGTAAAAGGTTTGAGAAGATTCCTAGGTTTTACGAACTATTTCCGGAATTTCATCAAAGATTATGCTGATGTCGCTAAACCGTTATATGATTTGTTAAAGAAAAATAATACATATGATTGGGGTACACAGGAGCATGAGGCTTTTGATGACTTGAAGAAATCTATTACTGAGGAATCCTTGTTATATTACCCGGATATGGCGAAACCTTTCACAGTGACAGTGTCAAGCTCGGATGTGGGAATAGGAGCCATTTTGAGTCAAGTCGGAGAAGATGGACAAGATCATCCTATTTCGTTTGCTTCTAGGAGTTTGAAGGATACAGAAACTAGATATACGTCTGCGGAATTGGATTGTTTGTCGGTAGTTTTTGCTGTGGAACAGTTTAAGCCGTATATTTTTGGAGTTCCGTTTACTGTCATCTCGAACACACCTGCTATAAATTGGTTAAGAGAATCATCAAACCCTACTACAAGACAAGTAAAATGGAAAACGCGTTTGAATGATTTCAATTTTGAAGTCAAGGTTAAGAAATTGAAGAGAGATCTGTTGGCTGTACCATTTTCAGAGAATCCTTCATCAGAGATGATAAAAAAGGTTTTGGTGGGAAGTTCAAGCAAAGAGACAACTCCAAAACCAATCCTAAAATCTTCAACAACGGGAACCGGTTCAGGAAAGAGAGTAAGGATACAAAATCATCCTTTAACGAATGATACAGAGAATTCATCTATAGCATCGAGAGTCGCTAACAGGAGAGTCACGGAAATGGTAACTGGGTTAAAAACACCGATATCATATCGTGATACAAGGGAATACCGAAGGAATACTCCCTCATCAAGTCCCCGCCTTCCTGGTGGAAGTAGTGTGCCTCTCCGGAATTCAACGCCGAACAAGGTTCCTGACGCAATTCCTTCTTCATTAGCTCAGGAGAATACAAAATCAGTTGTGGAAAACGGTACTCAAAATACGGATGGAGAAGTTCAGGAAAAGGAAATCATAATAGAAGGCACTCCTGAAGCTCCCCCCCCCCCAGAGGAAAATGAACTCGAATTTCAGATTAACAATCAATCTCAGATTATTGAGGCTGAAAATTTAACGTCTGAAATAGAGGAAGAAGAGAAGGAAATAGAGGATGGAAATGTAGCAGATTTATTTCCAACTATCAAAGAAAGTTTGATAAGATTTGACGAAATAATGCAGAACAAATCCAGGGGAGAGGAAGTTAAGGAATTAGAAACATCACCTGAGCAAGTTATTTTACCACTATATCAGCTGCATCGAACGAGCTTAGGACCAGAATTTATGGAGGAACTGAATACTTCTAACACGAATTTTGAGGAAAAATTGGTTAATAATGAAAAATTTTCTGAATCTAGTTCTAAATCGAACGCGGACATGATTCAAGAACGGGCTATGGAATTCAGGAAGAATTTGACTGATTTAGAGGTGGCTGCTTCGAGTTTTGATCGTAAAATGGATGAGTTTCTACAACAATCTCAGAGGCTAAGTAATGAATCGGAGATTGAACAGGAAATTGCCGAAGAACCAATTAGTGATCGTCGATCTCCATCTATGGTGGAAAATTCCGAAATTCAACGAAATTCGCAGGGAGCGAGACATTCTATTGTTACTCAACCATCACTCAGTCGACAATCACTTTTTCCATTGCCAGTAACCGTTGAAACTCCAATGGCTGGGTCATCACCACAGGTAGATCCATTAAAAAGGGGGGGTCAATCTGACTTATTACCCCGTGAGTTATTTACGGAACGAGAAGATTTTAATGCACAACCTGTGGAGAATGAAACGTGCGTTGCTGATGTTCCAGAGTCAACTCAGAGTAATCACCAGATTCAGCCAACTACGGATAATCAGCCTGCAATTATTCCAGAAAGAGTGGAATTGACATCTAATAGTATTGATCCAATTTTAGATCTTCAAGTTCCATCACCTCAGGATGATTTCTATCTGAAGGATGTAATTGAGAATATCACAATTCCTCAGAGTGACCATTATCAACGTTTGGCTAATATAAGAGAATCTAGAGATGGACTGACTTTTCAACGTGATAATATCGCACATTTTCTGGCAGCAGATTGTGAGGCCACTAAACAAAGTACAAAGCTTCTTAGAGATTTGGGAATAATTGACTTGAAGAATTTGAAAGATTTAAAACCACAAAAAGGTCAGGTCATCATCACAAAAATGGGAAAATTCAGAACTTTTACCATGATTGTGAAACAATGGCATTTTGAAAAGGTTCAATTAAAAACTCTAAAGCTTTGTTTAAAAAATTTGAGAGAGGCTTTGTTCAAATTTCAAATCCCAACCGTAAAAATGCTCTCTCGAGGGGACGATTGATGATGACATAAAAATAAGACTTTTCTTAGAAAGAGAATTTCAAAATGATCCGATTGAAATTGTTTTATGTCATGGAGAAATAAGGATGCCTCCTGTTGCAATTAGGCCAGAAATAGTCAGAGAATGTCATGAGGCTCTTCCAGGTGGTCATAAAGGCATAGTGAAGACATTCCATCGAGTTAGAGAGAGATTCTATTGGCCGGGTTTAAAACAAGAAATTGAACACTTTATCAAGAGATGTAGGACTTGTCAATTGGAGAAATTAAAAAGAATAAAAGTGAAACAGCCTATGCTAATAACGGAAACACCAACTGAATGTTTTGAGAAAATATCTATAGATACTGTGGGACCATTACCATCAACTTCAAATGGAAATTGCCATATTCTCACAATACAGGATAATTTTTCCAAGCATTGTACAGCGGTACCTCTTCCAGACATAAGAGCACATACTGTTGCATTTGCAATAGCTACACAATTTGTCGCTCTTTATGGATGTCCTAAAATAATCTTGACAGATAAGGGTACAAATTTTACCAGTAAACTTCTGGCTCAGTTGGGTAAACTATTAAGATTTCATCATGTGACAACATCGGGATACAGACCGGAATCAAATGGAGCTCTGGAACGCAGTCATCATGTTCTAGCAGAATATTTGAAAGTTTATTCAGATAACATGACAGAATGGGATTCATTACTTCCTTTCGCTATGTTATCATACAACACTGCAGTACATAGTGCAACAAACTTCACTCCGTTTGAGCTATTATATGGCAAAAGAGCTAGGCTGCCTTCAAATTTTCATGAATTGGACAAAATTGAAACTTATAATGACTACATGGTTGATTTCATAGATAAGTTGGATCGAATCAATCAAATTGCTGTGGATAATTTGGAAAAGGCTAAGATGCGTTCTAAAGAAATTTATGATCGAAACATGAGGCCTTTAGAGCTGAAAGTCGGTGATTTTGCTTATGTTGAGAAAGAACCTAGAAAAGGAAAATTAGATTCTCAGTATACAGGACCGTACGAAGTGGTAGAAATTACTGAAAAAGGGAATATTGTCCTGGAAACTGAGGAAGGAAAACGGTTCATGAAACATCCAAACAAGTTAAAACGTTGCTATGAGAATTAGGAAAGACCAAGACCAGTACTTCAAGCCCACTTAAAGTGTCAGGAATAGTTAAAGGGGGGTATTAAGTAAAAAGAAAAAGGATTTTCACCAGTGTTAAAATTGATTTCAGGCAATGCTCTCCGAAAAACACAAGCCATTGTTCAACCAGGATAATTCAGGAAGAATCAAAATTTTTGTTGATGGCTCATGTTCTTTTAATGGATGCCCAAATGCTGTTGCTGGAATCGGGATATGGTTCAATGATGACAATCCATTGAATATATCAAGAACCTTGAAACAGGAAAGAGTCACGAATATTATTGCGGAGATTCTTGCAGTAATTGAGGCATGTTCAACTGCCATTGAATTCAATCTTGGACCTATTAGAATTCACACAGATTCAGAATACTTAATCAATTGTGTGAAAGAGTATATTCCAAAATGGAGACAAAATGGATGGAAAAATGCAAAGTCGAAACCTGTGGTGAATCAAGGGATTTTGCAAGAATTAGATATCATTTCGAGGAAAATTGATGTAAAATTTGAATTTGTGGAAGGACACAAGGGAATCTATGGTAATGAGAGAGCTGATGAATTAGCGAAGCTGGGGTCAGGAATCATTAAAGCAAAACCAGTTATGGTTTTGTGTAATCCAAAACTTTAAAAAAAAAAGTAATTGTTGAAATCAGGATTCTACCAGGCCGTTATCAGAATTTATGAATAGATTAATATTGACTTTATCATTTTTAGAAATTCCAGACTTGTTCCTTCATCATCAATAAGAAATGGATCTTCTGGGTCGAAGATTTTGTCTACTGATTGGATTGATCAATTTTATCAAGGGGGAAGTGGAGGTTTCAACAAATTATCAAATTCATCAAATAGAACATAATCCAGGTCTTTACTTCGAGAAAATCGATCAAGTCAGAATTATCAATAGAGAATGGAATTTACTCATCAGCTTGGATATTAATTCATTCCTAAATCAAAAATTAACTGCTCTCGATAAGGTTGATCAATATTTTAAGGAATGTATAGCACAAATTGATTTGAAAACTTGTGCGGAAGAACTTTGCATAGAAAAGATTAAGAGCTTATCACAAGAAATTAGTACGACTCAGATTCATCTAAAGAATTTCATGAAAGAAGAATCAAAACGAAGAAGCAGGGCTCCTCTATTGGGTTTCGTTGGAACAATTGCCAGGAAAATTTTTGGAACAATGGATTATAACGATCACGAGCACTTGACTAAAGAAATTGATCGATTGTATCAAGATCAAAGGGAAATTACTCATCTGATTGGTAATTCAACTCATGTAATACAAGCAGAAATCAATAACTTGAGACAGATTAATGAAAAAAATGTTGGTAATACCGAAATTTTGAAGAATCAAGTGACAGAACTGTTATCTAGCAATGCAAGAATGTCGAATCAAATTACGCAGTTTGGCTATATTGAGCGCATAGGTAGAGTAGGAAAAGAAGTTGAATTTGCGGTTAATAGACATCTTGATACGTTACATAAGGTAATTCAAGCAATTGAGGATGCGAAGCATGGGAAATTAAACCCATTTCTAATCGATAACGAGAAACTCATTAAGGCAATAGAAGAAATTGAAAAATCTGTTACAGACGGTGTATTTCCAATCTCCAAACAGAAAGTGGACCTTGCTATAATTTCACAGATATCAAAAATTCAGACAGGAATAAATAAGGGACGTTTCATAGTAACAGTGAAAATTCCATTATTACCTAGAGATCATTTTGACCTATATAAAATGATATCATGCAAGGTACCACAAGTTATTCAACAATATCAAAAAATTGGTGCTTTCATTAAACCACAATCAGATTACATGTTAGTTTCGAAATTTGCATCTCAATATGCCTTAGTTACAGAAACTTATCTAGAAAAATGTATACCTCTGGAGAATTGCCTGGCTTGTCCAAGAGGAATTCCTTTGAGAAAGCCCGGAAATACTGCGGAATGTGAATTCAATTTGTTCACTAATAATGATGTGCAGCCTACCGTTGAGTTGCTGAGAACTTGTGATGTCAGAATGACGAGAAATTTGGAAACAACATGGACAGAACTTTCTACTAAAGAGGGTTGGCTTTATTCAGCAATGTGTCCTGAAAAGGCAGGAATAACCTGTAATGGACAGCTCATGGAATCAATCATCCTCCAGGGAACGGGAATCTTGAAAATAAATTCGAATTGTTCAATTGAAACATCATCGATAGTACTGCAAGGAACGGGTATTGTCTCATCTGAACTGCCTGGAATCCATGGCTTACCATTTACAATAAACATCTCGGAAATAGCGCCTGTACTGGCTAAAGCACCGATTGCTCACAACTTCCTGACAAAGTTAGAACACAATATTTTGCCAAATTATACCTCTTCGGATACTTTCAGCGAGTCAATCCAAGAAACTATTGGGAAGGTAGAAGAAATTGGTCTTCATCATCAGGAAGAATATTATCATCGGTTATTCTCCCTTACAAATTGCAGCATTACGGGGATCTTGGCAATTATGATGGGAGTTGTAACAACGGTACTGATCAGGAAGGGTTTGAACCCATTCACCTTCATTGATTGCTGTTGTAAAAAGAGACCGGCTTCAATAGATAAATTCACGAGAAGAGTTCCAATAAGAAAATCTCAAATAGAAAGAGAATATGAAGCTCCAATTACAACTATCTCGTTAGTTCCAGTTCGACCAGGACCTCCGATGCCGGTTACTACAAGAGTCGATCGCCATGATCTCCATGATATTTCATCATCTATGAGTCCAATCGTAGTAAAATCAGAAACGACCACTCACAAGGATGGCATACGGTTTGGCCTAACGGGAACTCAATTGAGTTGAGTGAATCATAGAAGTTCTTGTTGGAAGGGTTGAAGAAGCATGGTAAAATTATAAAAAAAAAAATTTTTTTAATTCGATTTTCAGTATATTAAGGGAGTGTAATTGGCAGGGTGTTAATTAGATTCAGATTTCGTCTTTTCAGATTTGGAATGCGTAATTAGTAGAAGATATAACCCCCAAATCTAAACTCGATTGGTACCGTTCTTGAGGGTTGAAAAGGGGGTCAAAGAAAAATTAAATTTTTGAGTCAGAATTTTTGTTTATTTTTCATTATTTTTAAAATATACATTCAACATTATGAAAATGTATACTTTTGGGTTATATGATTTTGTTGTATAATTTAATATGTGGAAGGGTGACAGAGATGATGGTGGCGATGTAGTCCCAAGTGTCAAGAGTTTCTCATCAACATCACTCCTATAAATAAAAAAAAATAATATCATTATCTACTTTGCCCGCATCTTCTTCGTTTTCACCTTCATCTCCTTCTCACCTGAAAAACAAAGCTCCCATTGCAAGTGGAACGGTGCTTCCTGTAATTGGGCATGCTGTTGGGATCCCTTTTTGTGGACTGTATCACTTCTCTTCCACAAACATCACATAGGAAGATGTGCTCTACCAATGGCACCACTGCAGCTACGTCCTCCAGATCGTTTACGTCGATTCCCAGAATCGACTGCAACCGCTCTGCTTCTACGCGAAAAGCTTGAGCATGGTCGGCGTTTTTCAGACGACAGACTCCCAGACAATCTAAATAGGCATGCACCATTTCATGCAGGAGGACCTTAATTAATATGGTCCGGGGAACGCCTTCCTTGAACAGGCCGTCTTGCAGGAAAATCGTCTTGCTGGTAGGGATGGTGCACCCAAAGCTGCCTTTGAAACGGCAAGTCCAGCGGTAGATAAACCCGCGGACCTTACTGAAGAAGAGCCGCTCGTTCAATAGGGAAGCGACTTTGTGAAAATCGGGTTTGTCTCCTATTAACATTCCCACATATTCCACTAATTTGGGCGATATTGGTACCCCATAATCCTTCCTGTCACATCTGATTAGATTGACTCGAGGACACAGCCACTTCATCTTTGGAACTCTGATTTTCCTTCAGTAATTTCAAAAAAAAAAAAAAAAAAAATAAATAAATAAATAAAAATTATTTTTAGATGAATAAATAAATAAAATAAATAATATAAAAAAAAAGGCTGACTTTGAACGTCAAGGTCAAAATTGTGCTAATATTTCATGCGATTGAAAAGTATCTTATATTTTCATCTTACCTTTTGTTAAAAAAAAAAAGAATAATGAGGAAAAAAGAAAAATTATTATTTTTTTTTCACAAATCCACAATTTCGAGACACACCTTCACTGTATGATGATCAGATATTAACTGCACTTCTAAAGTTAAAAATTTATTTCATTTCACTTAAAGACATCTGATCTGTCTATGTCAGCAGAAAATCTCGTGGGAAAGGAAATGAGTAAGGAAAAATATTTATGTGTGAATAAAATTCCAAACAGTCTCTTATATCATGTTTAATATAAGATTGTTTTGAGAAATAATTCATACAATCACATCATTTTAAGGTAGAAAGATAATTTTGATTAATCCATAGACATTCAATGACTTGATCTCGAACTGGTAATAATGTTTCTTTCAGGGAATCTTCCCCATGAAAAATTAAAAAATGGATGAAATCAGACATATATGTCTCCAAAATTTGAATCTAAAAAAAAAAAAAATAGTATACTTTTGATAATCGAAATGAAACTGAATATTAATAATATTAACACCTATGATAATCATACATACCGAATCAATGTGGAAATTCGGTTCTAAATAAGCAATGAAGCTAACCAGGGCCTCAAAGACAGTTGGAGCATCCTCTTGTAGTTGAGAGAGAAAGGGAGGAGAATAATTTGATAATTTGGTCAGAATCTCTTCTTTATTCTCATCCCATGCTGCAAGATCGGAATCAATTGTTTCTTCAGGTTCAAGAATAGCCATCTATAAATAGGAGTAATTCGGAATTAAAATTCGCTTCTTTTTAGGGAATTGAGAATTTGTAAGAAGCAATTATCTTCTTTTCTTACCTTTTAGTATTAATTAAAAAAAAAGAAAAAAACAGAAAATCGAATGATACACCTTCACTGCACTAGTGTCAACTGTAGACTGTATTCATGACTCGAAGTTTCTGATGACGCAGGTCAACACCGATATGGGGAAGAACTTCCTGAGTCGGCGAATTCTTGAACGGTTTCATTTTTCCACTTTAATGTAAAGAATAAAAGGAAAGCTTTCAAGAATTGGGGGCTGTTAGGTCCAGAATAATTTTCGCTATTATCGGTGTTGCGCATTGTTTTATTTGCAACACTTTATTCTTCGCACATAAAGTGTGTCATGAAAGGTATCAACAAAATTTGTAATAATTAAATTGAGTTCATCGTGTCATAATTTGAATCGAGTTTTTTTGAACAAATTATCTGATGAATTGACATTTCAACATTTCAGAATGTGGAAATGTTGAACTCATTAATTGCTCGATGTATCAATTTGTACCGAAACTGCTACTCTTTTGCAGTGTTAGCAATTTCGCAATATTGAGTAATAACGAATTACCGAAGTTTACGACTGACCGAATTTTCAAAGGATGGTCAGTCATGGTTGTGCCACCGGAATATTCAAATTAAAAACTTCTTCGGGACTTAACTGCGAAATTGGTCTTTTCCTGCAAATGAGTTGTCAGATCATTCATTAAAAATTAAGTGACAAATGTCAAGTTGTGACATCAGGAACTGGGTTTATTGTGATCTTTAATCGAGTGTAGCCGTGTCAATCCCAATTAAAAAGAGTGTAATTAATTAAGAATTATCTTAAGTGAATAACAAGAACTCAGAAACTTAAAAACATTTAACAAACAAAATATTTAACCGTGGTATCCGATCATCTTTGGTTGAAACTCCTCAACACAGAAGAATAATCAAAGATCCGAACCTATCATTAAGAAATAAGGATTATTAAGAAAGAACATTATTTTTATCAACAACATAGTGACAACAGACTTGTAAGTAGCAATCAGAATAAGGATTCTATTATTATTTTAAACAGTCATAAAAGTTTTCCAAAGGATCAAAATTTAAAGTTTTCTGTTTGTCATAAATAACGAATCAATCATAGATTTAAGTGACAAAAACCATTACGAATTAAATAGTAATATTTGTAATTTTTCACTGATTCAACCGTCCAATTGTAATAACTTATGTAAAACCCGATCAATTATTTTTCTGAATTATAATGAAGATTAATGAATGTATAAAACTGTAGCGTCCTATATTTATTTATAATTTTAGCTTGCATGTTTGAAACAATATTTAATTTACTGATTGTCCTCGACGCTACGATCACGTCTCGGACATAACAGAAGAAAAATGGTAATATTAATAGAAAATGATTTAACGAAATGAGGTCATGGCACTCCGAACATTAAAGATTTTACTGAAAATATTGTGAGCGATTGTGCAGATGCACAGGTGCGGGTATTAATTATGACTATACGTATCTTTGCATCTGAACAATTGCTAACAATATTTTCAGTGAAATCTTTAGTGTTCAGAGTGCCTTGACCTCATGTCGTTGGATCATTTCCCATTAATGCTGCCATTCGCTCGTTTCCTTCACGACTTGATTCTTAAAAATCGAATAATCCATCAATTATTGCTTCATTTAATTGACAGCAATTTATTCTAATTTTTTAACAAAAACAAATGTAGACTATTTCACTCAAACCGAACAATTTCAAAAGAGCCGCGCGTGAGGGCGCTCACATTAGGTTAGTTGTCTACATTACACTGTTTGATGCAGCAAATCGAAAATGCCATAAATATTAGTAAGAAATCGAATAATTTTATTTTCTTCTTTGTGCATTTTATTGCGAATATCTGAGGAATAAGTGGAATAGCAGAGTTTCTTGAGCAATATGTCATCTGATGATACAGTTGAAGATGCGTCCCCAATTCCCAAGAGAAGAAAATATGAGATGTATAAACAAAATCCAAATATTCCTGTGAGTACATTGCATTCTTACTCTAAATTGAATATTGAATGTACAAGAACAACATTTGGGAGATGAATGTGCGAAAGTCTTTTTAATTATATGCATTGCTTTTCTCCTTTTACCAATAGCTCTATAAATGAATGTTTCTATTTTAGGTTCCACTGAGGACATTAGATAGATGGGCTGCTAGAAAACGTGACAGTAGGAGAGAACAAGGTAACAGCCGATTTATCCCCCAGGAAGAATTCTGCGAAGAACAATCTGGTAACAGCAGTGCAGAGGTAGACATTAGTGATCATGCTATCTCTCTCTACTCCGATATGGCTGTCTCCCCTAGAGGAGCAAGTGCTACAAGTGATGATGCTAGTGATGTTAGTAATTACGAAATCAACAATATTGAAGAATATGAGACCAGTGATGATAATGATGATATAATTGTTAATAACACTGGTCATGATACTACAAGGAATTTGTTGTATGAAAACAGTACTATCACTGTGGATGAAGCCGTTCTCAATTTATTGGATTATTACCTACAACATAAACTTTCGAAATCCGCTTTAGAAAATGCATTGAAAAATGACCTGAAACTTCTTCCTCCTAGGAATCGGATGCCAAAAACTGTATTCAAGCTGCTCCAATACGTTGAGAAGATATCACCTCATGGTGGAATCACAAAGCATTATTTCTGCAAAAAATCTTCGTTCTACATCGGTATTAAGATTGTAAGATTCTCAAAATGTCCTCTCTGCGCTAAGAAACTAAAAGATCTAAGCTTTTTTGTCGAGTTCAATATTGAGGATCAACTGAGAAATTTATTCGAGAACAATAACCTCGCAAGAAGATTAACGCTATCGCTATTAGCACGTGATGAAAATATAATAAGGGATATAAGCGACGGCACTGAATATAAGAGAGTAAATTCTCGTGAAAGTAGAGGACAATACGATTTGACATTGATATCAAACACCGATGTAATATCTTTGGTAAAGAGTAGAAGCAGTCATTGCTGGCCTCTAATGTATACGATCGCAGAACTTCCGGAGCATTTACGAGAATCATCCATAATTATCTTAGGACTATGGTATGACAGTGACTGCAAGCCAAACATGAATACGTTTCTTCAACCATTTTGCGTGCAACTACAACAACTCTATGACAAAGGATTCGAATGGACACATCCTGAAACCGGAGAATCATTCATTTCCAAGGTCGTAGCTCCTTTATTTATTGCTGATGCTCCAGCTAGAGCTAATCTGTAAAATGTTCTTTCACACAAAGGTGTATACGGTTGTAATATATGCGAGATAATGACTAGAAAATGCAAGAAAATAACCGGAAAAAAAAGAATTCGTATCTACCCTTTTGAACAAAACTAATCATCATTGAGAACTAGTGACAGAATGGAGAAGCAAGCAAAAATGCAAGAGGCTTTTTCAACGTATCATATTAAAGGAGTTAAAGGATTTTCAATATTATCAAGCCTGCCATTAATTGATCTTGGTGCCTGTGTTTTGCCAGAATATATGCATTCAGTGCTCCTTGGCGTAGTTCGACAATACATCGATTTATTATTAAATAAACGAGGTGCTTGGAATATTAAAAAATACAGTAAACAAATTGATAATTTAATCACAGAGATCCGACCCCCTCAATCGTTCAATCGACTGCCAAGAGAGATTACTCAATTTAAGCAGTATGAAGCTTCGGAATTTTATAATTGGATTTTATTTTATTCTTTACCAACTTTAATCAAGTATTTGCCTAATCCATACTTCGAACATTTGATGCTTCTAGTTATCGCATTGTTCGATTTACTACAGGCTGAAATTCTAATTCAACCGGACCTATTACGTGCTGAAAAGTTGCTCGACACATTCGTTGAACTCACTCCAAAATTATACGGTGATAGAGAAATGCCTTACAATCATCACCAGCTACGTCACCTTGGACTTTGTGTTAGACGATGGGGTCCACTCCGATCCACATCAGCTTTCCCATTTGAAAACGAAAATGGATATATCGCTAAATGTGTTAATGGAACTAAAAATATGGGTCAAGAAATTATTAATAATTTAAAAATTGTTCCAGGTGTTCAAATTTTGAAGAGTAACATCGCAGAAGATCGTTTTGTTGATGAAAGTTACAGATTGGAAAACTATAAATTATTGGGAAACACGATTGCTATTGAAATGCAAGAGGAAGAACGTCAATTAATAGTATCTGAGGGATTGAACTATCAAAATTTGGATTTTTATGCTCGAGCAGCAATATTCAATACAATTTACACATCAGCCAATTACAAAGTAACAAAGACGAACAGCTCTATTGTGGAGATAAGAAAAAATGATGGTTCTTGCAGTCATGGCATAATAAGATTTTTTTTCGATAATGAAAATGACTTGTATTTCATAACTGAACGCTTGGCTGTAAGGTATGATGATATTATGAGCCATTCAGATTTGCAAGTAGTCGTGAGACACATAATACCCGTCGTGGAATCCGGAGAATATTCAGTAATAAAACTGAGCAGCGTACGAAATATTTGTCAGTATGTGAGAGTAGGAAACTACATACGTAAAAGACCGGACCAATCAAAAAGAATTTGGTGATATTATTGTATGATCTCATTTCCAATAATTGTATGATAATTCAATGATAATATAATTTCTAGTAATTTTATGAATCGAATGTAGAATCAAACTTATGAAACTAATTTGACATTTTATAATCAATTTCCCTCCATTTCCAAGCAATCCTGTCCAATTCCACAAATTCAAACAAAACCTTCATTGCTTCTCAATAAAAATCATGAACTCATTAAATGCTGTGGTAACTTATGGAACCCTTTCTCGTGTAAATATTTCAATAAACATTAATTGAATATTATATAATCTTAAAATCATACGGCTATGGAGTTTTCTGTCAAATCAACTCTATTCCATCATTAATTCCTTGAAAATATCTCGGAAACTAAGCGAGAAACAGCAGTTTTGCAGTTATTTTTAGTGCAGCTCTCGAAATTCTCTGCATAAAAGGTATAGGATAAAATCACCTCAGCTCCGTTAGTTTCCGCGATATTTCGAGAGAACTGGTGACAAAATAATATTCATTTCTCTGCATACTTTACATTCTTGTGAGTATCCCAATGATCATGTACATCAAAAAGATTAACAACTTCATATATCATCGTCCTAGAGTAAAAAGGGCGTAACAAGATAGGACATGTGTAGCATTTCCCCCTTATAATGATAGGAATTATGAAATGTATAGCATTTACGCCCTTTTATGCAATTTTATGGAATTATATATCGTTATCATGGTAGCATCGGACATAATTATTGCGATTTTATGTCACTGTATATAAATATAAAGAATTATATATGATTATATACGATTATACATAATCACATATTTAGTTTTCCATTATATTATATATAACTATATATAATTATATATAATTTTATATAATTATATATGAGCATGTACAATTATATATAATCAGACACTTAGTCCTTCATTATATTATATATAACTATGTATAATTATATATAATTATATACAATTATATATAATCACATATTTAATCCTCCATGATATTATATATAAATATGTATAATTATACATAATTCTATATAATTATATATAAGCATACCCAGGAAAAAATGTTCAGATCTGATCAGATCCAATTGGATCTGCACAAAATCCAAAATTAAAAATTTCAAATTTTTAGAGAAAAAGAAAAATAAATCAAAATCTGAATTATTTGCTAAACAAATGAATGAAAATTAAAATTTTTAAAGAAAAAAAAATCGAAAAAAAATGGACCTCGGCGGGATCGAACCCGCGACCATAGGATTACCAGTCTCCTACTCTAGCCACTCAGCTATCACACGATTTCTTGATACCAAGTAGAATTCGAATCGTCATAAATGAAGAAGATTAGAAAAATTTGAGGAAATAACTTCGGCGAAAAGTTGAGACTGTCTAAATGGAATGCAGAATCATGCATGAAAATAAATATGACGTTCTATGATAATGAAATGAGCACAGATCTGACACATTACCAATTTTTTTTAACAGATAAATTTTTATTTGAAGAAGATTTTAAAAGAAACCATATTTATAGTTCTATGACTGCCCTTTTAATAATATGAAAATCCAATTCTGCCTGATCATGTTTGTCTATTCACCTAATTTTGATTTCCATATCTGATCAGATCTAACTAGATCTGATCAGATCCAGCCAGATCTGATCAGATCTGATGACCCAATATACATATTAGGTCATCAGATCTGATCAGATCTAGTTGGATCTGATCAGATCTAATGTTTTCAGGATATACTACCTTATTTATTAATTCATTAGATAATGGTGGCCTTTTAGGTCTCTGCAGATTTTATAATTAATTAAGAAGATTTTTTAGTTATTCAGTATCGACGTTTCGGCTTCTATGTGAAGCCCTCTTCAGGATACTAATTTTTATTTATCTATGGACAAATTATTCAAATTACAAAATTATCATAATCATTATTAACAAAAATTCTTCCAATCTATTGTACATATATATTAAAAATATTGTTCTTTTCATATATTACCTTATATAACTCTAAGTTTGTGACTCATTATGTTGAAAAAAATTATTTTGTGTCATGTTTCAGTGTTTACTGTATAACCTCAAATATGTTTTGTCATTTTTTATCATTTTAAATTCCTTGAGTCTTGATAATTTCACATTGAACACTTAACTCATTATGAATGTTAAGAAACAAAATAGTTTCGTTAATTTATTGTGTGAAAATTGAAACTCCATCAAAAATAAAGTAATTAATTAATGAGATGTTAGTCAAGAAGTGATTGCTTCTTGCTAACTGTCAGTTTTTTCAAAAATCTGTTTACTCAAGAGTGTACATAATGGTGATTAAAAAGTTACTATATTACTTAACCTAACCTGAAAAAGTTACTAGACTATTTCACTGAAGTGATTGTTGAATTAATATGACTAGAATTCCCTAGATACGTGATTAATGAGTGATTATTATTAAGATCGTCATGGTTTGAACTATCAAATTGAGAAGCTGTTGATTTTTATAGAGAATATTTAAATTATGATGTGTTTATTTACAATTTTTTCAAGTGTAATTAATTAAAGTAATGAAAATACTGATTCTATTTATGAATTATCAATTGTTCGTAAATTTTTGGGAATTTTCCACAATCCTGATTGAAGTTTATCACATTATTTGATTTTATGAAGAACATTTCCGACAAATTCAGTTCATATTGACTGTTGGCATTATAAATGACTTTAGCATCTGTGAAGTTAAATTTATGTTTGTCATTTTGTACATGTTTCGCAAGAGCTGTTTTATAGGATGATGGATCGAGTTCTTGTCACACAGCTCTGGTGCTGGAGGAGAGTCCCACATTGAGATGTAACTGAATTTTCAGAAATGATGGCAAAGGAAGGTTGCTGGAGGTGGTTCTGGCAACAGTGCTGGCTTTGGTCTCCGGAACGGTCCCAGGACTGGCCCCGGGACTAGTTTGTGACGAAATCGAGTTCTTGTCACACAGCTCTGGTGCTGGAGAAGAGTCCCACATTGGGATGTAACTGAATTTTTTTTTTTTTTTTCAGACATATTTACCTACTGGGAACTCAGACAATACTACAATCATCCAAAAAATAAATAACAATCTAATAACATCATGGAAAATTAAAAAGTTAATTAACAAAGAAACCGCCGATTCTCTCACAATGACAACATGTATAATTCGAAGACTTTACCTATTACCAAAGGTTCATAAACCCTCACTATCTTTTCGTCCTATAGTTTCTTCCATTAATGGCCCATTACATAAACTTGGTAGATTTGTACATAACATATTAGCGCCACTTAAAAATGAACATTTCTCAAATATAAAAAATAGTTTTGACTTTATTGAGAAAGTCCAAAATAAATTCATTCCTGATAATTACATATTAATGTCTCTAGACGTGGTATCACTTTGCACTAACGTACCAATTGATAAAGTAGTAGATGCAATAATTAAATTAAGACAAAAAATAAAATCTAAAATTCCATATGATCAAATAATAAGAGCTATTGACACGGTAATGAATAACACTTATTTCACGTTTGACAACAAAGTATATAAGCAAATTCATGGTTTACCAATGGGCTCACCACTTGCGCCTATTTGTGCAGATTTGGTAATGATGATTTTAGAGAAAGAATGTCTCAATGAACTTAACTTTGATATCCCATTTTACTTCAGATATGTCGACGACATAATACTGTGTATACCTGAGAATAAAGTACAGAAAGTTATTACTTGCTTCAACAACAAACATTCGAGGTTAAAATTCACGTTCGAAACAGAAATCAATGGACAAATACCATTTCTTGATACTTTGATTATTAGAGACGATCATCATCTAAAATTCAATTGGTACTGTAAACCTACGTGGTCAGGACGTTTTCTAAATTTTGAATCGAATCATCCCATGTCACAAAAAACTGCAATAATCAAAAATTTAGTTGATAGAATTTACAAAATTTCAGACCCAGAATTTTTAAACGATAATTTAAAATTTGCGAAAAAAACTTTACTTTTTAATGACTATCCATTATCATTAATAAATAAAATCATAAACCAAAGATTGATAATATTAGATAACAAGAAAGAAATGATTCAAAATCTAGATGATCAACGTCAAATTAATTTTAAAAAAACGATGATTGTACCATACTCTGAGTCATTCAATAATATTCTGAAAAATACAGTAAAAAAATTTGGTCTGAGTGTCATCACAAAAGTAACAAATAAAATAGGAAGTCTGTTTGGTTCAACCAAAGATAAAGTTAATGATCACAATAAATCCAATGTCATTTATAAAATAGATTGCGAGAATTGCAATCGATGTTACATAGGACAAACTAAAAGATATTTTGGAGAAAGATTGAAAGAGCACGTCAGAAGCCAAAATAATCCATCATCCTATAAAACAGCTCTTGCGAAACATGTACAAAATGACAAACATAAATTTAACTTCACAGATGCTAAAGTCATTTATAATGCCAACAGTCAATATGAACTGAATTTGTCGGAAATGTTCTTCATAAAATCAAATAATGTGATAAACTTCAATCAGGATTGTGAAAAATTCCCAAAAATTTACGAACAATTGATAATTCATAAATAGAATCAGTATTTTCATTACTTTAATTAATTACACTTGAAAAAATTGTAAATAAACACATCATAATTTAAATATTCTCTATAAAAATCAACAGCTTCTCAATTTGATAGTTCAAACCATGACGATCTTAATAATAATCACTCATTAATCACGTATCTAGGGAATTCTAGTCATATTAATTCAACAATCACTTCAGTGAAATAGTCTAGTAACTTTTTCAGGTTAGGTTAAGTAATATAGTAACTTTTTAATCACCATTATGTACACTCTTGAGTAAACAGATTTTTGAAAAAACTGACAGTTAGCAAGAAGCAATCACTTCTTGACTAACATCTCATTAATTAATTACTTTATTTTTGATGGAGTTTCAATTTTCACACAATAAATTAACGAAACTATTTTGTTTCTTAACATTCATAATGAGTCAAGTGTTCAATGTGAAATTATCAAGACTCAAGAAATTTAAAATGATAAAAAATGACAAAACATATTTGAGGTTATACAGTAAACACTGAAACATGACACAAAATAATTTTTTTCAACATAATGAGTCACAAACTTAGAGTTATATAAGGTAATATATGAAAAAAACAATATTTTTAATATATATGTACAATAGATTGGAAGAATTTTTGTTAATAATGATTATGATAATTTTGTAATTTGAATAATTTGTCCATAGATAAATAAAAATTAGTATCCTGAAGAGGGCTTCACATAGAAGCCGAAACGTCGATACTGAATAACTAAAAAATCTTCTTAATTAATTATAAAATCTGCAGAGACCTAAAAGGCCACCATGATCTAATGAACTGATCAGATCTAGTTAGATCTGACCAGATCTAGTTGGATCTAATCAGATCTAATTAGATCTGATCAGATCTAATTTAATCTGATCAGATCTGAACATTTTTTCCTGGGTATACAATTATATATAATCACATATTTATATCTCTGTGATATTATATATAATTATGTTGAACCATATATAATTGAATATAATTATATATATATATATTATATATAGATCATATATAATCATATATAATTATAAAGAATTATATATAATTATATATAATCTTTTTTCCCCGGGCGTTTCTTTGCTTTTACTATTTCTCAACCCTCTGAGGTCGAATCCGTAGTAACCAGTAGTGTGGCTCCTAGAGTGGGACTGGCCAATGAGCGTACAGTACTCTATAAACTCACATGCACCCCACTCTATGTCATGAACGGCCGGGTGTGGAGTGGGAAAACCAAAATCGGCCTCAGAGGGTTAAATACCGGGAAAAATTAAGAATGATCGTACGTTTATTTGTTCTCAAGATTTTTCAATAGTGGGAGAAGGGAAGGAAAACGGACATTAGAATGGAACGGCCATTGATGATTGGTTTCTGATAAGTCCATTGAAAAGCTGAGGAAATTTGCGGTAGAGATCATGTGTCAGAAATGATTTTTCTGTATTTTTCAGAAGTCACATTTTTTGGTCAAGGTTTGAAGGCCTATTGAAGGGAAATTATGGAATCTATTAAATCACTCCAGAGAGCCATTTCTACTTCAATGAACATCCGTTTATATTAAGTAATTCATAATGTTTATGATTATGCAACGGTTTTATAAACGCGTCTCGCGAGTCGGTAGAGACCTGGCTGTCGAACGTTACAACGTTTAAAACGAGTTGTCTATTCAAGGCCTCTTTGCCGAATGTGTGTATCGCATTGATAATTAATTTCGCTTGCGCTATGATACTTTGTATGATCAGTGTGTGTGTGCGTCCTGTACACAATACACCTGAGCCGCTATAGTATCCTTTTCCATTTTCGAGAAAATTCCCTTTTTTCGACATCTCTCCGGTTCTTTCGGTCGGGACGTGGAAATTCCATAAGAAGATGAAAGGTGAGATGATCTGCCATCTATCTTTCGGATTTTCAATTTGGAAATATTGATTTTTCAGGTATTTATGGGCACTATTGTAAAAAACAGTCTTTGCCCCATAACCATCTCGAAAATTGATATTTTCCAATTCAAAACACCTTTTACTGGTGAATATGTTCGATGACACACCTATTCTGTATCTCATCGAGTCTATCCAATAAAGAAATAAAATTCAATTCTGATAAAACTGATTTGAGTAGGATTTCAAGACAATTCGAATGAGAATTTGGCATAAAAGTGGATAGCTATCGATACAGCGTCCGACGCGACATCGGAAAATCCTCAGTTCGACTCCCGGTATAGACCCATGTAACCGGAATCCTTTATAAAAAGGAACAAGAACGCAAACAATCGAAATATCGAAAGCTGTCGCGATTGAAGTGAAGTCCTCATTCCTCATTGGCTAGTTAAATTACGAGTGGTACAGTACGCGTAATATACTATGCTAAAGATACCTAAGGCACGCGTCATCGGCTTCCTATGTCGAAAAAGTGAATTTTTTAGAAAGTGGAAGGAGGTACCGATTCAGTGCTCGACCAAAGAAGATGAATTTCTAGAAAATATGGAAAAATATATTCTGACACATGATTTCCTCCACGAATTCCCTCAGATTTTCGATGGAATGGCGAGGAAAAATCCATTTCAGCCTTCATGCCTGTTGTGCCTCACCTTCCATTCAATGAGGAGTCTCCCATTGGATGCGATATGCACCATTTTGTCCTTCCAGTAAGCAAGCCAGGGACTGGTAACAAAACTCGGTAACGAAACGAAACTTCGTTTCTTGCTTTTACTTACTCGGAAACACATTAATACCGAAACTAAAGTGGAAACAAAACTCGACTAACGTTAGTCGCAGTAACAAAACTCAACTGACGTTAGTTGCAGTAACAAAAGTAGGAACAAAACTCGACTAACGTTAGTCGCAGTAACAAAAGTAGGAACAAAACTCGACTGCCGTTAATCGCAGTGACAAAAGTAGGAACAGAACTCGACTAACGTTAGTCGTAGGAACAAAACTCGACTAACGTTAGTCCTAATATCAAAAGTAGGAACCAACCTCGACAAACGTTAGTCGCAGTAACAAAAGTAGTAACAAAACTCGACTAACGTTAGTCGCAGTAACAAAAGTAGGAACAAAACTCGACTAACGTTAGTCGCAGGAACAAGAGTAGTAACAAAACTCGACTAACGTTAATCTCAGGAACAAAAGTAGTAACAAAACTCGACTAACGTTAGGCACCCGAGTCGAAACTTTTGCGATGGATTTGACGAACTTTCCACATATCCCTTTGATCTTGTGGATGCCGAATGTACCTTCACCATGTTCTAACGTAAAATCTATTTTTTAACATCAGAATACATTGAGAAGGCGCAAAAACCTGGACGTCTATCAACATATTTGAATGTACAGTTGAATGCGGTTGATTCTGATGTGGATTTAATGCACATTTTTTGTGTATTTTAAAAGTTCATCAAATTAATGGAGAATGGGTGGGGTAGAACGTTTGAGGTTTTATGTCAACATTATGAAAAAAATTTGAAATTAGTGAAAATATTAAGAATTTATTATTTTTCGTAAGACCAGTGGGAAGTAGAAGAAATTTTGAGTGGAATTCATCTGTCAGAAATGATGTTTTGTCATTGAGAAAAGAATTTATTTTTTGGTCAACATTTAAAGACAGAATTCAAAAAAGAAAGTTTGTGAAATCTCATGAGTTTCATTGAGCGTAGCGTGGAAATTCTGAATGGAGGTGGGAAGTTAGATCATTTGCGAATGACTTATGGAGCTTTCACATTGCAAATGCGATTTTCAAAGTATTTATGACGAGTTTTTCAACGGAGTTTTAATGTAAAAAACTATCTCAAAATACATCAGAACTACGCTGATTTTGTGATTACCCGAGTCGAAAGTTCTGGCCCAATTCAACGGAGATTTAATGTGAAAAAATATCTCTAAATACATCCGAACTACGCTGACTTTGTGATGACCCGAGTCAAAATTTCTGGCACAATTCAACGGAGTTTTAATGTAGAAAAATATCTCTAAATACATCAGAACTACGCTGATTTTGTGATGAAGCACTCATATGAATGCAGGTACTCTGGCGTAGTTTTGATGTATTGAGTTGGAATTAGTACCGTTTTACGATTAAATGGCGATGATTTACGTTGACCACTTTGATGTACTTGAGGCAAGGTTTCTATATTGCACAGTTTGTTTGCCCCAAATCCCAATTTTACATCGTCCGTCTGGCCCGAAATTTTTTACACTAGGAAATTGTAAACAATTCCATTTTTTTACGGCATCTTTCACTCAAGGTGAGATTTGTTTTTCGAAGTTCTCAACTCTGCACCAGTAAATTGTCAAGTGTCTCACTCGTGCCGAGCCCATTCCATTCCCATTTGGACCGAAAGAATGGCATGGCCCAATAGTACACGGAAATTTGGTTCTCAGTTTCAACTACATTTGGCGAGTCCCATTTCTACCCGGGTCCTTCTGGTTAATACCCAATTCTATACTGAAAACCAACCGTTCATCCCATTTCTACTCCAGTATTTTCGAACTATATTCAATATCACACGAAGAAAAATATTGTGGATTTCTTGCCGTCACGGCTGTTTAGGATCCATAATTAACGTGTTTGACTGTCTGTACAGTCGTACCAAAAAGTGAAGAAATTTGGAAAAATCGCAATATATGACATGCACAGTTTCGAAAAAGAAAACACAAAATAAAAACCCAATTGCTATATATAGACAGCGAAATGTGGGAATGACAATTTTCCTGCTAAATAATCTTAATCATTAGTTATTCGGTAATTAAACTCAATCATTGAATTATTATTTATTATTCAACATAATAAAATGAATAATAATCGATCAACTTAATTATTATTTATTGGCACCCATACATCGCAGCTCTCGGTCTTTTCTTGCTGGTTTTTTATTTATTAATCATTGAGTACACTACTCGTACATTACTCGAATGAGGTGAAGATGCATAACAAAGCCTAGAAGTAAAATGAATTGGAAATTAATTTAAATTTCATATCGTCATCATTTCATTTTCATCGGGAAGTATGCAAAATGTAGTTGATTTTTTTACGGTTTTCCGAATTTCCAAACGCGGAGGAAAACCAAAAATAAGGAAGCTTGTATGTTTCGAACACAATAACTCAAAAAAAATTGATGTGAGAAAGAACAGTTTTTAATGAAAATGTTATGGAATTCGGTTTAGGAGAAAAAATTTCTCCAGTGTTCTTTGTAAAATGGACCATTCTTGTGATATCGCTTATCAACTCACTCTGCCTAAACCATGAATTCGTTACAACACTTTTTTTCGCTGCACATCAGTCGCCGTGGTATTATCGAACATGATCGGAACTATACACACCACGTGATGTCGAATCTCTCACTTTTTGAAATTCGGAAAATTCCATTCGGAAGTTCCCTGCTAATTGCCTTGGGAGGTCATTGAATTCGGAAATTCAAATAACGCACATGAAGTGAACGCCTGTTTGTTATTTTTTTAATGACGAGACCGATGGTGTGCTAAAGCGCGCCCGTTAGGTATCTTTAGTATAGTATATTACGCGTACTATACTACTCACAATTCAACTGAACAATGAGGAATGAGGACTTCACTTTAATCGTGACAACTTTCGATATATCGATTGTTTGCGTTTTTGTTCCTTTTCATAAAGGATAATCGCGAGAAACTGAATTTTTTTTCTCCTAATTCCATATTAATGTGTATTTCGCTCTATCTCGCTTAATTACCGAGATAATCGCGAAAAACTGTAAAAATTCCGCCGATACTGGATATCCTGAATCGTTGTGGCTTTTGGCCCTTCAGGATCCCCTATCATCTTGTTTTCAATCAACTCTTTGCGAAATTTCAAGGAAAACCTCGTATTCTCTCGGGAAATGGGTGAAAAATGAGGATGAAGGAATATTCTAAGGAAATTAGCCATCATGAAAATCCCAATTTTCAAATCTTCATAACTTTTTTTCTGTGGCGTATTTCCCGATGAAATTTTACAGTGACACTGCCTATGTCGTCATGAAAGAGCTTGCAAAATTTCATAACAGTACCGCAAACGGTTCTGAGAATTCGATAGAGCAGAAATGATCATTTTCATAGAGCAAAGGCCTTTGCCTCTGGGTTTGGCCTGAAAATTCCGCGGATACTGGATATCCCAAATAGTTGCAGCTATTGGCCACTTAGGATCCCCCATCATCTTGGTTTCTGTCATCTCTTTGCAAAATTTCAAGGAAAACCTCGTATTCCCTCCAGAAATGGGTGAAAAATGAGGATAAAGGAATATTCGAAGGAAATATGCCATCATGAAAATCCCGATTTTCAAATCTTCATAATTTTTTTTCTGTGGCGTATTTTCTGATTGAATTTTACAGTGATACTGCCTATGTCGTCATGAAAGAGCCTGCTAAATTTCATAACAGTATCGCAAACGGTTCTGAGAATTCGATAGAGCAGAAATGGTCATTTTCATAGAGCAAAGGCCATTGCCTCTGGGTTTGGCCTGAAAATTCCGCGAACACTGTTTATCCTGAATCGTTGCGGCTTTTGGCCCTTCAGGATCCCCCATGATCGTGTTTTCAATCAACTCTTTGCGAAATTTCACGGAAAACCCCGTATTCCCTCGGGAAATGGGTGAAAAATTGAGGATGAAGGAATATTCGAAGGAAATCAGCCATCATGAAAATCCCGAATTTTTAAATCTTCATAACTTTTTTTCTGTGGCGTATGTTCTGATGAAATAAGACAGTGATACTGCCCATGTCGTCAGGAAGTAGCCTGCAAAATTCCGCAACAGTATCGCGAATGGTTCTGAGAATTCGGTAGAGCAGACATTGTCATTTATACTGATCCCATATTGACGTCCATTTCGCTCTATCTCGCTTATTTACCGAGATCATCGCGGAAAACTGGAAAAAATTTTTCCTGATTCCATATTCCAGCACGCCCGTTAGGTATTTTTAGTCATATAGTATATTACGCGTACTATATTACTCACAATTTAACTGACCAATGAGGAATGAGGCGTTCACTTTAATCCTGACAACTTTCGATATATCGATTGTTTGCGTTCTTGTTCCTCTTTATAAAGGATCAATCAGTTGAGCCGAAAATTCTGAAAAAATCAACTTCCATTCTTGAAGTGTTTGAGAAACTAATATATATTTTCAATTACGTATTCTGCAATTTCGAAGGAGGAATAGAATGAATCCTAAGAATTGGCAAAAACTATCCGATGCTAAATGAAATCATCCGTTGAGTGACGTTGCCGATAACACACTAAACGCGCTCGGATAGTGTAGAGAGATTCGACACCTTCGCAGCCAAAATAATACGGTGGTGAATCTCTCATCACTCGACCAGAGTCGTGAGGTCGCTCATGGTGACTGGTCTAGGGTTAATGAGTGATTGATAAATGAAAAAACCAGCAAGAAAAAACCGAGAGCATCGCAGCTCTCGTATGCGTGCCAATAAATAATAATTAAGTTGATCGATTATTATTCATTTTATTATGTTGAATAATAAATAATAATTCAATGATTGAGTTTAATTAACGAATAACTAATGATTAAGATTATTTAGCAGGAAAATTGTCATTCCCACATTTCGCTGTCTATATATAGCAATTGGGTTTTTACTTTGTTTTTTGTTTCGAAACTGTGCATGGCATGTATTGCGATTTTTCCAAATTTCTTCACTTTTTGGCACGACTGTACAGACAGTCAAACACGTTAATTATGGATCCCAAACAGCCGTGAAGGCAAGAAATTCACAATATTTTTCTTCGTGTGATATTGAATATGGTTTGAAAATATTGGAGTAGAAATGGGATGAACGGTTGGTTTTCAGTATAGAATTGGGTATTAACCAGAAGGACCCGGGTAGAAATGGGACTCGCCAAATGAAGTTGAAATCGAGAACCAAATTTCCGTGTACTATTGGGCCATGCCATTCTTTCGGTTCAAATGGGAATGGAATGGGCTCGGCACGAGTGAGACACTTGACAATTTACTGGTGCAGAGTTGAGAACTTCGAAAAACAAATCTCACCTTGAGTGAAAGGTGTCGTAAAAAATGGAATTGTTTACAATTTCCTCGTGTAAAAAATTTCGGGTCCAGACGGATGATGTAAAATTGGGATTTGGGGCAAACAAACTGTGCAATATAGAAACCTTGCCGTACTTGAGTGTAACTCGAACGTAATTTAGCCTCCTTGCTCCTCCCCTCACATCGCGTTTTTACCACAAATTCCCGTTTTTAGTTGATTCCTCTCTTAATTATATGCTTGAAAATAACCCATCATGACTGTTATCCTAATTTCCTAAAAACGGAGTGAATAAAAAATAAAAAAAAGAATCCGATTCAGTAGTGCTTGAGATACTCCAAGCGGTCACCCATCCAAGTACTGACCAGATCCAATGCTACTTAACTTCTGTGACCGCCTGGAGATTCCTCGTTATCTGCTGCTAACCTGAAACAAATAACTTGTGCGATTCTAATTGAGATCAAATATGCATCGCATAGTTATAATACGATCTTCCAAAAGAATGATTGATAGCTGCTGTCAATTGTTTTTAAATGACTATCGAGAATCGATTCCGAAAAATCAATGGCAAAATTCGTTGACGATTTTTTTTCACTCCATTTCTTTTGGGAAAATGATAATTTCTCCTCAAACTCTCAAATTTCCTTTCAAATTCTAATTTTTTCATTTTTTTATTATTTCATTTCAATTCCAAATTTCAATTAAGGATAATTGGGGTAAAATGGACAGAAGAATAAAACCGTTGGAGATAGATTCTTCTGATAATAGCATTGAAAACCTGAAGAAACATTAGGTTATCAATGAGTCCCAGATTTTTTTTGCGTTTTTTGGAAATTCGAATTTTTTGGTTCAATATTTGAAAATATGCCACTTTCCATTTTTAGAAAAATTTACTTTTTTCCGAATATCTCCGATTCCATTGGCCATAGCTTGGAAATTCCGAATGGAGGTGAAAGGTGAGATCATTTGATATAGTTTTATCAGATTCACCATATCCACCACATGAAAAGTATCTATATTTGAAGTATTTATGAGCATTTTTATGAAAATCTGTTTTTTCTTTATAAATACTTTGAAAATCGAGATTTTCGAAATGACAACTCCATAAATCATTCGCAAATGATCTAACTTTCCACCTCCATTCCAAATTTCCACGCTGCGCTCAATGAAACTCATGAGACTTCACAAATTTTTTTTTTTTTAATTTTGTCATCAAATATTGACCAAAAAGGAGTTTTTTTTATCAATGACAAAAAATCAATTCTGACAGATGAATTCCATTCCAAATTTCTCCCACTTCCCACTGGTCTTACGAATAATAATAAATTCTTAATGTTTTTATTAATTTCAATTTTTTTTTCATAATGTTGACATGCAAACTCAAACGTGTCTGTTCTACCCCACCTTCCCCCTCTCCTATTTTTCTCCCTCTCCTCTTTTCTTCTCCATCAATTTCGTGAATTTTCAAACTACAAAAACAATGTAAATTAAATCTACGTCAGAATCAACCGCATCCAACTATAGGGTCAAATACGTAGATGGACGTCCAGGTTTTCGGGCCTTCTCGATGTATTCTGACGTTAAAAAATACATTTTACGTGAGAATATGGCAAAGGTACGTTCGGCATCCGCAAAGATCGAAGGAATATGTTGTAAGTTCGTGAATCAGTCGCAAAAATTTTGACTCGGGTTCTGCTAATTCCTTAGCAGAAATTGGAAGGAAGAAAAACGCCATTTAAAAGATACTGTAACAGAAATAGTGATTAACGCTGCGCCGGACGACTGCTTGATTGATATTGTGAATAACGTTAGTCGAGTTTTGTTATCGCGACTAACGTTAGTCGAGTTTTGCTACCACTTTTGACATTGGGACTAACGCTAGTCGAGTTTTGTTCCTACTTTTGATATTGGGACTAACGTTAGTCGAGTTTTGTTTCTACTTTTGTTACTGCGATTAACGTGAGTCGAGTTTTGTTCCTACTTTTGATATTGGAACTAACGTTAGTCGAGTTTTGTTTCCACTTTTGTTACTGCGACTAACGTTAGTCGAGTTTTGTTCCTACTTTCGTTACTGGGACTAACGTTAGTCGAGTTTTATTACTACTTTTGTTACTGCGACTAATGTTAGTCGAGTTGTGTTACTACTTTTGTTACTATGACTAACGTTACTGCTTTCGTTTAGTTATTCACCCGGAAACTAAACTGAACTGAAGTAACTTTACCAGTCCCTAAAGCAAGCAGAAGCCTCACTCTCGGTGCGTTATTTGCAAACCCCACTCCTTGTGCAACATTCAATATTTTGCCAATTCGATTGGCAAAATGCTTCCGAATGGAATTCATCTATGGTGAATCGAATCGCTAGTCATGTATCTCATTGCTGAAAAAATAACAATATTCTCGATACTTGGAATCTACTTGGAACTCGAAATTTCACCTCAGAATAATCGATTAAATTGTGATAATATCATATGGTACATAAAAATTCAATATTAGATGAAAATTCAGATCCTACGATGGAACACGAAAATAGACGGTCGGGTTCCAAATGGGATTTCTCTCCTTTCTGATTGCCGTCAGAATGAAAAGGTACTCATTTTGTAGAAAAACCTGTCTGCTTTCAACTGGTGAAATAAGAAATAGTAGGTTAAATCGATACAATAGTGACGCGTTGAGTTTTATTGCTTTGGCCTTTTCTGTCGTGTGCTTGATTTGAATGTGACTGTGGAGTGTGCCCTGGTGTCTGTTGAAGAGTTTGGTGAAAAAATAATTTAAAAAATGAAGTTGATTGAAGCTATCTTGTTGAGTTTGAATAAAATCAATTCGAATAAATTTTGAAGTGAAACTTTTTATGGGAGCGTACCAACTTTTTGCTCGCATCACGAAACGAGTGTAAGACTTTGAGGGGAACGTGGGAGTAGAGTAGTAGGGGGGAGGAGAAATTTCTGCTGCTGCCGTCGGGTCGCTTTCCGGGTGGTGGGGAAAGCCTGTTTTTTTTTTTTAAGTTATACTTCTTTAGGCGCGTTACGCAAATCCGATGAGAGTGAAATTTCTGAGTGAAACGAAGTGCGCGCGCACACCGAGTCAGAAATTTCACAGGATGCATGTAGCTGCAAACGTGCGTGGAACGACTATACTGTACATCGGCGTACTTCTCTCCTAAGGGGCCCAAACTGTTGTCGAACTAGCCAAAGAGGTAACCTCCGAACTCGACCCAAAGCGGAAATTTACAGGTTGTAACACAAGAGCCGAATATTTCCGAGGTTACTTCATTGACCAGTTCGACTTTACCAGCGTACACGTAGAAAAATTCTGATGGCGGCCGCCATGGCGGTGGCCATGGCGGTTGCCATGACGGTCGCCATGGCGGTCGCCATGACGGCTGCCATAACAAATTTGCCGCTTTCCATGGAGGTCTTCGCCATGGCATTTTTTTCCATGGCGATTTTCTCCATGGTGTTTCTTTCGATAGCTTTCCTTTCTATGGTGTTCTTTTCCCATGGCGTTTTCTGCCATGGCGTTTTTTTCCATGGCGTTTTTCGCCATGGCTATTCTTTTCATGACGTTTCTTTCCATGGCATTCCTTTTTATGGTGATTCTGTCCATGGTGATTCTTTCCATGGTGATTCTTCCATGGCGATTCTTTCCATGGCGATTTTTTCTATGGCGATCTTTTTCATCGCATTCTTTTCCATTGCATTTTCTCCATCGCGGAATTTGTCAATGCGAAATTTGCCATGGACACATTTGCTGTAACCATAAATTTAATGGTGGATATTTGTGTGATATTTGAATTTCACAATCATAGAATTTTCATGATTATCAAAAAATCCTTAAATTATAATGTCATTAATACTCAGAATATTAGTGCAGATTTTTCCATAGAGATACTTCTGTGGAAAAATGTCTTCATGAAATCGAATTTGATAAAGAGGTCCTTCATAAAATGATTTCTTATAAAGTTTTTTTTCATATGAAGGCATTTTATGAAGATATTTTCTATGAAATATAAACATATCGTTACCCTAATGACAGAGTAACGCTTTCCATAAGGATTTTATAGCACTGAGATGACTCTGTTATTAAGGGGACGATAGAATATCTTTTATCATATCATTTCTTTACATTTTCAATTTTTTTTGCTGATGAATCTTTGATGATTCGAATTGAATCATTCTGAAATACTTTGAAATTCAATTTCAGAGACTTAAAGTCCGCTAGACTGTCTTCGTTACTTGGTAATGCTAATCTGTAGTTTCTAGCAGTTTTTTATCATCATCACCTCCACTTTTTTTTTTGTTATTCTCAAGTGCAGTCTACTCGCACTCCTCGTCGATTTATCCAACTCTAATGACATCTTTTCATATCAATCAATAATAATTTGTTCGATTCAATTGGTCGAGTGAACTTCAGGATTTTGAATCTCTTCATCTTCTTGCTTCTTCTTGTAATCAAGAATAGCCGAACTCCAAAATGCGTCTTGCATCATTAATTTTTTGAATTTCCCCTCTTCACTCAGTAAAATCAACTCGGTCCAATGCTCTCTTTTTTCTCTGTTTTATTCAGCTTTACTAGACAGCTGGCAAAGAATGAATGTAAACAAAATGAATGTAAAATCCCTCTATCGCGCTTAGTTTCTGAGATATTTTCAACCACAATGAAAAGAATAAATCAATTTATCCAATTTCACTTTTTAACTTCATTTATTTCTTCTAATCAATATCTCGGAAACTAAGTGAGATAGAGCAATTTCGCCTCTATCCTGTCTTGTAGAGAATTCCAAGGGCTAGAAAGAAATATGGGAGTGAAATCACTCTATCTCACTTCGTTTTCGAGATATTCTCAAAAAAAAATGATTGAAAAAATCAATTCGGTCAATTTTATGTTTTTACTGGATTTTTTTCTTAATTCCTCGGAAACTAAGCGAGATAGAACAATTTTGGCAGAATCCTTTATTATGGAACATTTCAAGAGCTATAAAATAATATGAGCATAACATAACTCTATCTGGCTTTGTTTTCAAGATATTCTTTCAAACAATTGAGAGAAAAAATCGATTCATTCAATTTTACTTTTTCACTTCATTCATATTTTTATGAATACCTGGGCAATGAAGCGCGATAGAGCAATTGTGCTCCGATCCTGTTTTGTAGAGAATCTCAAGAGCTATGAAACAAGATGAGAGTGAAATGACTCTATCTCGTTTAGTTTCCGAGATATTTTTAAAAACAATTAAAAGAAAGAATGGATTCATCCAACTTTACTTTTCCACTGGATTCATTTAATTATGAATATCTTGGAAACTAAGTGAGATGGAATAATTTTGCTTAAATCCTTCTCTATTTATAGAGAATTTCGAGAGCTGAAACAAAGTTGTGAGTAAAATCACTCTATTTTGCTGGGTTTTCGAAATATTTCCAAAAACAACTAAAAGAAGAAATAAATTTATCCAATTTCACTTCATCACTGAATTCACTTATTCATGGATATCTTGGAAAATAAGTGAGATAAAAGTATTTCGCTTGGATCCTTTTTTGTTTATAGAAAAATTTCAAGAGCTACAAAACGAGTTGGAAGTAAAATCGCTCCATCTTCCTTAATTTTCGAAATATTTCCAAGAACAATTGAAAGAAAAAGTAGATTTATTCAATTTCATTTTATCACTGGATTTATTGTTCTTTGAATATCTTGGAAACTAAGCAAGATAGAGCAATTTTAACCTCGTGCTGTTTTGTGGAGAATTTTGAAGGCTACAAAAGAGTATAGATGTAAAATCACTCTATCTCGCTTAATTCCCGAAATATTCTCGAAAATAATTGATTGAAAGAATCGATTCGTTCCATTTGACTTCTTCACTGGATTTTTTTTTAAATATCTCGAAAACTGAGTGAGATAGAGTGATTTTGCCGTGATACTTCTGTGTGGAAAATTCCAAAATTTACAGAAAAATGCCTTATCTCACTTAGTTTCCGCAATATTCTCGAAAAACAATTGTTTTTCGTTAATTATAATTAATGAAAATTAAAACAAACCCGACACGATTTTCCTCCGGCCGCACACGAGAACAATGCAGTTGGCGAGGTTAAGCAGTTGACGCATGCGCACTGTGCTCGAGTACGCAGTATTGTCGAACTAGCCAAAGAGGTCACCTCCGAAGCTGAAATTTACATGTTGTAGCATAGGTGCCGAATATTTCCGAGGTTACTCCATTGGCCAGTACGACTTCACGCATGCGTCAACTGCTTAACCTCGCCAACTGCATTGTTCTCGTGTGCGGCCGGAGAAAAATCGTGTCGGGTTTGTTTAAATTTTCATTAATTGTTTCTCGAGAATATTGCGGAAACTAAGTGAGATAAGGCATTTTTCTGTAAATTTTGGAATTTTCCACACAGAAGTATCACGGCAAAATCACTCTATCTCACTCAGTTTTCGAGATATTTAAAAAAAAATCCAGTGAAGAAGTCAAATGGAACGAATCGATTCTTTCAATCAATTATTTCCGAGAATATTTCGGGAATTAAGCGAGATAGAGTGATTTTACATCTATACTCTTTTGTAGCCTTCAAAATTCTCCACAAAACAGCGCGAGGTTAAAATTGCTCTATCTTGCTTAGTTTCCAAGATATTAAAAGAACAATAAATCCAGTGATAAAATGAAATTGAATAGATCTACTTTTTCTTTCAATTGTTTTTGGGAATATTTCAAAAACTAAGGAAGATGGAGCGATTTTACTTCCACCTCGTTTTGTAGCTCTTGAAATTTTTCTAGAAACAAAAAAGGATCCAAGCGAAATACTTCTATCTCACTTATTTTCCAAGATATCCATGAATAAGTGAATTCAGTGAAAAAGTAAAATTGGATGAATCAATTTTTTCTATTAATCATTATTGAGAATACACATCAATCCAGTGATAAAGTGAAATTGGATAAATTTATTTCTTCCTTTAGTTGTTTTTGGAAATATTTCGAAAACCCAGCAAAATAGAGTGATTTTACTCACAACTTTTTTTCAGCTCTCGAAATTCTCTATAAATAGAGAAGGATTTAAGAAAAATTGTTCTATCTCACTTAGTTTCCAAGATATTCATAATTAAATGAATCCAGTGGAAAAGTAAAATTGGATGAATCCATTCTTTCTTTTAATTGTTTTTAAAAATATCTCGGAAACTAAACGAGATAGAGTCATTTCACTCTCATCTTGTTTCATAGCTCTTGAGATTCTCTACAAAACAGGATCGGAGCACAATTGCTCTATCGCGCTTCATTGCCAAGATATTCATGAAAATATGAATGAAGTGAAAAAGTGAAATTGAATGAATCGATTTTTTCTCTCAATTGTTTGAAAGAATATCTTGAAAACAAAGCCAGATAGAGTTATGCCATGCTCATGTTGTTTCATAGCTCTTGAAATTTTCTATAAAAAAGGATTCGACCAAAATTGCTCTATCTCGCTTAGTTTCCGAGGAATTGAAAAAAAAATCCAGTAAAAAAGTGAAATTGACCGAATTGATTTTTTCAATCATGTTTTTTTGAGAATATCTCGAAAACGAAGTGAGATAGAGTGATTTCACTCCCATATTTCTTTCTAGCCCTTGGAATTCTCTACAAGACAGGATAGGGGCGAAATTGCTCTAACTCACTTAGTTTCCGAGATATTGATTAGTAGAAATAAATGAAGTTAAAAAGTGAAATTGGATAAATTGATTTATTCTTTTCATTGTGGTTGAAAATATCTCAGAAACTAAGCGAGATAGAGGGATTTTACATTCATTTTGTTTACATTCATCCTTTGCCAGCCGTCTAGTAAAGCTGAATAAAATAGAGAAAAAAGAGAGCATTGGACCGAGTTGATTCTACTGAGTGAAGAGGGGAAATTTAAAAAATTAATGATGCAAGATGCATTTTGAAGTTCGGCTATTCTTGATTACAAGAAGAAGCAAAAGGATGAAGAGATTCAAAATCCTGAAGTTCACTCGACCAATTGAATCGAACAAATTATTATTGATTGATATGAAAAGATGTCATTAGAGTTGGATAAATCGACGAGGAGTGCGAGTAGACTGCACTTGAGAATAACAAAAAAAAAAAGTGGAGATGATGATAAAAAACTGCTAGACACTACAGATTAGCATCACCAAGTAACGAAGACAGTCTAGCGGACTTTAAGTCTACGAAATTGAATTTCAAAGTATTTCAGAATGATTCAATTCGAATCATCAAAGATTCATCAGCAAAAACAATTGAAAATGTAAAGAAATGATATGATGAAAAATATTCTATCGTCCCCTTAATAACAGAGTCATGTCACTGCTATAAAATCCTTATGGAAAGCGTTACTCTGTCATTAGGGTAACGATATGTATATATTCCATAGAAAATATCTTCATAAAATGCCTTCATATGAAAAAAAAACTTTATAAGAAATCATTTTATGAAGAACCTCTTTATCAAATTCGATTTCATGAAGACATTTTTCCACAGAAGTATCTCTATGGAAAAATCTGCACTAATACTCTGAGTATTAATGACATTATAATTTAAGGATTTTTTGATAATCATGAAAATTCTATGATTGTGAAATTCAAACATCACACAAATATCCACCATTAAATTTATGGTTACAGCAAATGTGTCCATGGCAAATTTCGCATTGACAAATTTCGCGATGGAGAAAATGCAATGGCAAAGAATGCGATGAAAAAGATCGCCATGGAAAAAATCGCCATGGAAAGAATCGCCATGGAAAGAATCGCCTTGGAAGAAACCGCCATGGAATGAATCGCCATGGAAAGAATCGCATTGGAAAAAATCGGTATGGAAAGGATCGCCATGGACAAAAAAGCCATGGCAGAAAACGCCATGGGAAAAGAACACCATAGAAAGGAAAGCTATCGAAAGAAACACCATGGAGAGAATCACCATGGAAAAAAATGCCATGGCGAAGACCTCCATGGAAAGCGGCAAATTTGTTATGGCGGCCGTCATGGCGACCGTCATGGCGACCGCCATGGCGACCGTCATGGCGACCGCCATGGCGACCGTCATGGCAACCGCCATGGCTGCCGCCATGGTCACCGCCATGGCGGCCACCATCAGAATTTTTCTACGTGTTATTGGCCGTAACAGGTGATAATTTAGGGCTACATGAATATTTAGGCTTCAGGCGGAATTTCAATTGTGAATATTCCTGTCGCTTTTGCGTTTCGACCAAGAAAGTTCGCAAACGACAAACAAAAGAAAATTTGAAGACTCTACGTACATTCAAAAATCATTCTAAACATTCAGCAGCAGCTTCAAGGGGTATTGTAGAGAAATGTGTATTCAATACTATGAAATATTACCATGTGACCAAGAATATGCCGGTTGACGAACAGCATGATTATCTAGAAGGAACTTTTCGCAAAATATTCGCTAAAATTTTGTGTAATTTGATTTATCATCATAACTATTTTACTCTAATCGCTCTGAATTGGTCTATGAAACATTTTGATTATGGATCTGGACATGGTCTCAATACACCACCTCCAATAAGTGAAAAAAGTTTGAAAAAAGGTTATTTAATTAATTCAGCAAGTGAAATGAAAACACTCATGCAGTAAAATTTAAACAAATAGTATTTGAGGATGTACGTCGGTCATTTGGTACCTGAAAACTTGCAGTCCCACAATAATCAATGAATATAATGTGTTAATCCAACAACATCACAAACTTTACATAAAAATATTTGATGAAGACTTGTCCCCAAAATTTCATATTCCATTGCACTATGGACGTGTAATGAGACTTCTTGGGCCAGTGAAATTCTTCTCTTCTATGCGCCCCGAAGGCTATCATCAACGGTTAGAAGCAAGTGCTAATGCCACGACATCTAGATTGAATCCAGCTTATACTATGGCTATCAAAAATCAGATGACTCTGAGTTTACAATTCTCAAAAAACGAGGGATTCACCCCACGTTTATCATGGACCCGTAGTAAACAACAATCGATCGATATAGCTCAATTTCATGGTTCAGAGGCTCCAATTCCTCTTTCATTACTCTTCAACAATATCGTGGCGTCAAAACTATCAATTTATGGTACTCTCTATGAAATTAATATGTGCTCGACGATTGAATACGGCATATTCGGTCAAATTCAACATATTTTAGTTAGTGTCAATAATACAGAAAATGATGTGACATTTTTGTACAAGAAAATGAGGACTCTTCATTTTTCCGAGCATTTGCAAGCCTTCCAAGTTGCTCAAACCGAAGAAAAGGGCTACATCAACCATAAATCCCTCACTGCTTATAAACCACTGTCAGTCCACACTCAAGAACACAAACATTACGTTTTATTACTATAAACATTTTTAATATTAGAAATAATGGGGCAGAAAGATGAATAACATTGATCAGCTTCATCCTGATGAATTGGCGAAGATCGAGGCTGATTGTAAATGACATAAATATAATTATATGATAGGAATTGAAAATACTAAATTTTCTCAAACAATTGAAACATCGAACTATCTGTTTGTTCACGAACTAATTATTAATTTGCTTGGTTTTCTTCTTTATTAAATCATATTGATAAGTTTCGTAATTAATTGCATCATTTATCTTGTATCATTTAAGTTTCTTCAACGTACGAAGTACCTTACCTGAATGGAAAAGTACAAAAACGTCAATTTTTTATGAATGTTACATTCATTGCACAAAATTATTACATTAACATCTATCGATAGTGCATTTAAATCGACATATTTATAATTTGTGTTTGTTTCAATTTGATCCCCGTAACTGTTTGCAACTATAAGTATTTTAAGCGAAGACTGAAAATGCAAGAAATAATAGTTACAACTGATAATTTTAAGTTGAATATTTATGTGATGAAACTGAAATTTCGTTGAAATACACAGATTTAGATGTAGAGCGAAATATGTAGCATTCATGGAAATTTAAAATCGGGGAGGAATATCATAATTGTGATAATGACATTGGTCAATTTATATGCAATTTATTTTTAGAACAGAAGAAAGAGTGAGTATTGTCGATCATCTCCTGTAAAATTCATGTGATATTCCTTATCCATTGTAAATTAATGAAATGTTATTTATATTATATCACCAATTTGCTTCTGATAAATATAAATGATGTACAAGAATGATTTCAATAGCGAAATGATGAATGGAATCAAGTCGTATGAGATCCCCATATGTTGACAGCGTTTATCATTTTGCTACTCATTTGATCAGTGCCTATTATCATTTCTGTATTAATATCCGTTAAGAATTACAATTAATGATAGAAACTACGAATTTAAAAAACAAGGCAAGAGTAATGAGTCTTGAAACGTAGTAAGTAGAGGTGATACTGAACTATCTGCAAGCCAGATTATCACCGAAGATGACAATCTGAAAGATCTATATCTATGATATGTCTCGTGGAGAGCAGAAATTTCATTCCAAAAAGGGGTTACTTGAAATGAAAATTAAGATATTTTAATTTTTTTATTTTATCGTTGATTCTTGATAAGAACATGATTGATAAGTACTCCCAAAATGCTGTTCCCCCTCTAATATTCTCCCCATCACCTCCACACAAGCTTTTACTATTCAACGAAAAATTATTCGCATCGAGAATAAGCTAAATAAACTAAATGAATGAAACATTCATTTCTATTGGCTGGAGTTGATATAAATTCTACCAGAAAAAAAATGTTTGTGACAGAAGTTTGTATTGCTACTCGTAAATTCATATTCATTAAGGGAAACTTGATGAACACTTATCGCCGAATTCCAAAAATTACTAGAAAGTACGAAAACAAATAATGGAAAACATTATTTTTTTACCAATATCATTTAAATTATTCTATTAAGTTGATGTACTAATACTCAAACAAAAAATTACAGAAATAATCGTCAAATTGAATCCGAATAGATCGAAATATCATCACAATGTCTTGTACAATGTAAAAACTTGACTGAATAAATGTTCATTTCAAAAAGTGATTGTAATCGTTTACTCTTAAAATTTCATAATTCATGTCTATGAAACAGCTCGACTCCAAGCATTAATCACATTTTTCTCTTGAAATAATGTTTTGAAATTACAGGAAAATCATGACTTGCATGGACCCTTCCAGGGGCCTGAATGACGTCGAAAAAAGAAACGCTTCACTCCAACAACTGGCAATTCACGTCAATTTAATTGAATAAAATTTTGCCTTTCAATCAAGTTAGGATATTCTAATCCTACAATGCCGTTTTTTGTATGTATCTTATCAACACGTGCCTCGGAATTTCCATTGTTTTTGAACAGTAATAGGTCAATCAAGTAATGAGAATTTTTCTTCATCGGATTTATTTCCGTGTTTTTTTGGAAAAAATATTCTTTCTATCCCATCAGATGAGGACTCATGAGAAGAATTGTCAGGATGGTTACAAATTAATTTAGGCTTTAATTCAATGAGTACTTTCTATTGAAAAGCGTAATAATTATCAGCGTCAGCATGCAAAAAAGACTCTGTATCATAGTGAATATTCCCAAAATAGACTTTTTCTCCAGGAGCAGTGTAGATTGTTTCATTTTCAATATTCAATTGTTTGTTAGGAGATAAATGTTCTGTGTCTTGATGTTTTCTCTTCTGCTAAAGAGAAATCATTTATTTGAATGACAAACGTATCTTGTTTGCTATATTATCCTATTGCTTCGAGTAAATTACTCATTGTGTTATTCAAACTCTTATATGTTTCCTCTGATATCTTATTATCTGAATTCCAAAAAGTTCTATGTAACCATACGTCATGATAATATGGGAATACTCAGCAAATTTCTTGAATTCGATGTTCAAAAACTTGAACCAAACACTGTATGATTTCTCTGACACTAGCTGTGGAACAATTGAATAGAGAATACTATTGTTCTAAACACATGAATATTTAGGAGAAAAATCATCGTATTGGGCCAAAATAATTTGTTATGTTATGCCAGTGCAACGTTACTGGGAACCAGCGAGCATTTCGTGAAGCAACAGTATGAGATTTTCATGACAGTTGTTATCATTTCATACGTAATAATTATTGTGTTTCATCCCCTGAGTGATGGATCAATGCTGTCAATCAATTATTTGAATAGAAATTTTCGAGTTTTGTCAGGATGGAATTAAAGTTTTTTGCTAAATTTCAAAACGTTGTTTCTATAAAAACTGTGTTATATGGGACATTATATTTTCCACGAACCACAATATCCATCCTCAATCAGAACCGTAAATATCTTGCCCTTAATAATAAAACTTGTACTGTATGAAACAGAGTTTTTCCATTAACATATAATATCTCCTTTCCAACAGCCTGTAGATTAATTCAGTCAAAATACAAGTGCTATGTAAATGATAACATATTTCACGGCGATATTCTTTCTTCAGCTACATATGACATTCTTCTACTTCAACAGCATACTAACTTATTGGGGAAGGGATCCTTGTGGATTCTAGTGAATAGATATTTGTTCTGAAAATTCGGGATTTCTCTGAAAAAAACTATAAACTTACACCGAATAAATCAGTTTCAGTCGTTACTATCTTTCTGATTCTCTTTAACAATAATTCTTGTAATTATTATTCATAATGTTTGCAATGGATAAAATAAACTCAATAAGAAACTATTAATAATTGAAAAGATAATATGATGTGGCGTAGAAACTCTTTAGTATTTTAAAAACAAGTAGGATAATTTACTTCGCACATCAAGTGCTATCAGTCACAAGTCATCATGTATTTCCTCAATAACGTAGCCGCCGAATCCAAAGTTAAATGCACTCCCGCAAGAGCATTATGGAGTCTGGTGCATGATATAATATGTTAGAAAAAATTTCAATCAGATTGTGCCGTAATCATTCTTTATAAATTGAAACATACTAACATTGCTGTGAGTATTATATTTCTGTCGAAGAGAAATGTTATTAGTATCGTGAGTAGTTCATTTTTTCCATTAATGGAACTTGAAATAGAATAAAGTAATAACGTACGCACATACATCCACCAAAGCTTCAATACAATAATGTCCACATTTCATTCAAACAGTACAGATTCCGTTGACTAAGTGATTCATGATTACTGCAAGACATAACGCGATTGGGAATTATCAGGCGAAAAATACTTGTATCAAATAAAAATTCTTGGGAAAAATATTTTTTTCTCTCAGTGCAGATTAATATTTTCTACTGTTACTACACGCTGAGGTAGTCTTTGTGTAGTTGTTTTTATAATTGTATGTGTGAGAGGGAGGGATGAAGGAACTAGATAGTTTGGAGACTTTGGAGAGAGAGTGTGTACAAATCAATAGTTTTCTATAACTATTTCCTTTATTGCTTCCGAATGGAAGCTTTGTAATCGTAATTTTTTTCGATTTTGAGATTTCATCATAATATGACTGCAAATGACCCAAAACGTCGAGATCCGTCGTTTTAAAAAAATGTCTGTGTGTATGTGTGTGTGTGTGTGTGTGTGATGACGCATTTTCCGCTTTACTCTGGAGTGGGGTTAGCTAGCGATCTGAAAATTTTACCATAAGTTTGCCATGCGTGCCCCAAGCTCTCACAAAAATTTCAGCTAAATCGGCCGGATAGTTTTTGAGAAAAATGAAAATGTTGAAATATCGTTTTTTCGACTTTTCTCGATGAAAAATGGAATCACAGCGTCCAGTCTCCGCGAGGAGATGCGCGTCCAGGAGCCGCATCTTTGACCCCCGGGGTGGTGGGAGCTCAGATTTTTATTTTAGCCAGTAGAAAACTTTTGATAAATTTTTCGTGAAAATCTTGATTCCACGATAACTTAATAAATAATTGAGCTAGAGACCTCAAATTTTGTGAGGTTATACATCTGATGAGCACAAAGGTTGGTATTGAAACTGGGCGGAATCGGTCCAGTAGTTTTTTAGATATTAGCATAGAAACATCAGAAAAAGCAAGCTATATCTTCAAAACTATTCAATTGATTATATTTGGAACAAACTTAACCCTCTGAGGCCTATTTTAGTTTTCGCATTCCACGCACAGATCAGTGATGCCATTTAGTTTTTTTTTTTTTTTTGGAGGTGGGTATTTTAGTCAGTAAGAATCTGACACTACCCGCATCCCATCTGCGGGTGTCTCATGTGAGATTTTTTCTTGATTTGAGAGCGTGAACATGGGAAAAGTTGGGAGCCAAGTTCCCCCACCACGATGGTCGTATAGGAAAACATATTGATGTGGGAAGCCAACTTACAGCGTTTCTCCAATGTTCACGCTTTCGCTAATACGACCATAGCTCGATTTTTAATTTTTTTTGACACTGAAAGCCTTTACAACAAAAATCGAAAATTTTCCCTTATCCCACTTTTCTACATGAATATTTTGAAATCATTACTGTGAATTACCTTATTTTGATGTTAGAAACATGCAATAGATTTTAGGAATTCTTCTCGAACTCTCCCAATGCTTCAATCATAGCTTCATCCCAGTCGTCATCAAAAACTATCCAAATAATATGTAAGTATCTGAATAAATCATTTTTCGTAGATAATTATTGTCAATTGCAAATGAAAACTTACGATACTCATATTCTTCCATTTTTTTCAATGAATAATATTCACGAGTTAATGATCAATTATAATCGCAATTAGATTGGTTAAATGAATCTGCACTATTCAATAACGTGAAATGAATATCTAAACTGAATAAATCGAATAACGTAATCCACAATTTTGTGACAGTTGACTGTTACACAGACTTTCCCATCATCACCTTAGAAATAAAGGGGCGTGAATATTATGCTTATAAACAGCACTTATATTTTGGTTCTGGTTCTTGGAAATGCTGTTTATAAGCATAACATTTACGCCTCTCTGTCTGTTAGGCATTGATTTCGGTCGTACGAGTGTTCAGTACCACATCATCATAATTTGTTGGAAATTATTGTTAGCGAACAATAATTTGAGAATAATTGACCATTCTACTAGGCGTCGGTACTCAGTAATTTTCCGCATTTTATGTGATATGATTGATTGTTATGGTAGAATTATTTCGACTTCTGAAATGAGATAGTTTATATCAACTTGATTGATTCATGCTATCTATACATTATATTTTCCTTGTATCGATTTTTGGTAGCACAATTTTAGTATTAAGAAAAAATTCAAAGTTCCGCAAATTTTGAGAATTTCTCATTCTAGAGAATTTTATCATAAGCAACCTTGAATTAGGCTGAGTTTGGGCAAGGCTAAACGCGAGTTAGCTAACTTGACTATGAAGTTGAAGCTCAAGGCCTCAATGGAATATGACTCAAGATGTTCCAAAAAGTAGAAATATGACAATAAAAAAGAATTTTGTTACTCATAGCAAACGAGGGGATTCTCATCATCTTCAGAACATTCAAAGAGATATCATATTTAACAAAAAGAACATGAATTGACGTGATTAATATGAATAAGATCAATGATGGTAGATTTGAAATTGAAAAATTCATTCGGAAGCTTTCTGCCAATTGCATTGGCAGAATATTAGATGTAAGATTCTCAAATTACGCACAAGTAATGGGGCTCCTGCTTGTTTTAATTTGTACAAGTTTCTTCTTTGAAGCTACAATGTTACCTGTCTTATTTTCTAAATTGTCTGGTTTATATGTACAAAAAGTAGAGTGGTGCCGAGCCAATTACAATCGGGTTTAGTTTGAGAAGGGGCAAGGTTGCTCTGATTGGTCGGGATTTTGGGACTTTCCCGAAGGTTAGAGGTGAGGGAAAATGGAGGTGGTAGGAGAGGCGTCAGGTGATTAGGCTGTTTAGGTACGCCTAGTCCGAGCAGCTGCAGAAGATTAGAGTGAGAGTGATAGTACTTCGGAGGGATTAGGAGCAATAATCGTAATGGCAGCAGGGGGCCCTATTCTTCATGAAGTAATAAATGACCCAAAGTGCGTATCGACTGGCTGGGTGATGATGTTGAGTGCTGAGTTTTATTGAGGGTGGGAAAAACCCAGAAATATTTAAAATTATTGACAACTAACAATTGGGGAAAAACTGTGTTTGAAATTATCCTAGAGGCAACTGAATTTGTGGGGAATTTCCCGTGAATGGCACGGAACACCGGCTTTTTTCCCAAATAACATTTGTGAGATCGGCCATTAAAATATGCAGTTCTACTTATTATTGGCACAAGATGATAGTGGAATACAATTGATCGAAGAATAATACCACTATACAAGTAGATATGGACAGAGAGGATGAGAAGTGGAAAGACACAGCACCCACTTTCATTCTCCGGTCCGCCGACTAATAGATAAGCACTTTTTTCACTGTATAATTTGGGTATTCATAAAAAAAAATAGAATAAATGTCTTGGACCATTTACCGAAAAGACATAAAATCATTGGAAATTATTTAATGTACAGAAAAAAAAGGAGAATCAAAATTTACAATTTCTTTTATCTTGATCATTAATTGAAGACTGGTGAATTATTTAAAATAAGACTAAGGGTCACGGACATTGTCTCAAACGGTCAATGTCTTGACATCTCGAAATTTAGCTAGCTTCAAGACGTTTTTGAGATCGCAATTTGTTTTATTCAGAAGATTTATGATGAAATAATGATAAAAGAAAAGTTAAACCTCACTTTTTTTTCTCATTCTTTTATCATACGATTGAGACAGACGTCTGAGATTTGGTCAAGTAGGTTGCCTTGACATCTCGCGTACGTATTGTCAATTAATTGGTCAAAGTTGATAAGAGTCTATAGGCCCAATTATCGATCGAGAGGTCAAGTGAACTACGTCGATGCGGCAGCAAGGGACGCGAGGCACTCGTTGTTCGTGCGTCGTTGCGGCTGCCACGTGTTTTGGCAGTCCGCAATTAATCCATTAAATCCATTATCACCATTGTTATCTATTTCTATTTATTCTTCTATTTCCATATTAAAATATAATTTGGAATCAATTAAGGAGAACTCCGACCATTAAATACTTTAATAAAGCACTGGATCAATTGTAAGTAAAGGTGTAATTACTCTTCATTTCCTTAACTCTGCAATTTCTCATTAATTTTGGGTCACCCAAATCGAACCCAACTAATCTTGTTTCTTTTCCGCTTCGATCGACGTGCATTGGACATAATCATCTTTTTTCAAGGTTTATTAGTTTTCCTAAGACTAATTGGCGCCCAACATTATTATTAAATTATTCATTTTGAGCAATAGAGCCCGAGCAGCCATTGACCCAGGCCGCACTCGGTGAAGGCTTCTACTCTTTTTACGCCATTTTGCTAATTAAATTCATTAAAATTCATTAAATCAAATTTAGATCAATATCTCATTTCATCAATTACTTAAATTTTTATTCATTTAAGAAGAAGCCTGTCTCATTTGGCGCTAAACGTGGGGCACGTTTGGGAATATTTTCATAACATAAAATAAAAATATCATTTCAAATAAAATTGAGGAAAATTACCTCACATTAGATTTTACATTGTCCAACGTTCGTCGGTCAAAATTTTGCATAGCAACGGCCTTAGCAACGGCACTTGAGCCTGCGCTAACCAGCGAATGTAAACACGCTGGCCTGTACAGTCGCGACAATAATTTTGATCAAAATATATGTACAATTACAATGAAAATTAATTCTGATTAAATTAAAATTGAAATTAAATGCAATTTTCAATGAAAAACTTGAACATTATATAACGAAAAGAATTTAATACTGTTTATAAATTTAAATTAAACAATTTAAATCCAATTGAGATTATTATTGTATAATTGAATTGGAAATGAAACCATTATCAATTGGATTGAAATTTGACAATTTTAATAATAATAAAATTGCATAAATTTCTATCTTAAAATAATTAAACAAGATTTACTTTTAATAAAAAAGAAATATTTTCATTGATTCATTACTTGAATATTGCTTCGGTAATGGGTGAAACACATAAATTAAAAATTGAATGAAATTAATTAAACACGAACAACGAGTCAATGTATCACTTTTCTATTATTATATTTTCAAATACTTTTCTATAGCTTTAGGATAATTTGTTCAGAACAATTAAAACAAATCATTGGTCCTATTCGATAAACTTAGGTTGATCAAATCAATTGATATTGTTCTTGATTTGGTCAAACGAATTCAATAAATTAAAATTCAATTGCGGGATTTGATGATTATTCCAATTCTCAATATTTAATGATCAAGTGATTTGAATATTGCTTCGATTACTTGATCAAAATAATTAAATTCATTAAAAGTTTTTTATGGGAATTGATGATTATTCCAATTCCTAATATTGGATGATCAGGTGATTTGAATATTGCTTCGATTAATTGAATTGGTCAACGAATAATGAGGAGCGAATAAAATTAATCTCCAAACGGTTATTGAATATTGCTTCGTAACTGAATGGAAAATTTGAATAGTTTGCATATTGTTGTAACACTAATTCACGTTTTCGTGATTTATCGCAAAATGATTGGGGATAAGTCACAATTATTTGACATAGATTAGATCGATTAACCTATGGATACCTTTAAATTTTTTTAATTTACCAAGTAAACTTCATGTTACTTCCACTTGATTGAGTATTTTGAATCAATTGGGCGGGTTATCGCGAGTAATCGGAAGCCTTGCTTGATTTACCTATCAATAATAACTTACCGATCAGGACAGAACTATTGGAAGAACTTTCAATAGTCGAACCGGATTCGACAAAGTGAGATTAAAATTCACAAAACCAGAATTGACATTAAAATTTTGAGACGGGTTTTCTTTAATTTTAATTAATAATTTAGAAATATTAATAAAATTTCAATTTTTATCAACCCTCACTCGACGCAGCCGGATCCATGGCTGTCAAGGCTCATAATTTATTAAAATAAAGAAATTGGACGCCAACTCATTTTTAGAAAATCAGTAAACCACGAGTCAAGAGAAATCCCAGGATGGGATGATTGGACTGGATCCTCAATTAAGTTGATTTTAATTTAATAATAATTCGATTTCATTTTAGTTTAATTGAGAGAGAACAAAGAATTATTAATAGAAAGAGTTTCGGTACCTCAATTTTCTTTTATTAAATTTCGTCGTTATATCGACGCCTCCAGACAATTCCAGCAGGATCAGTTACAAAAGAAAAATACAAGAACAATTCAATCGACAGTAAAAAGAAACAATATTTAGACAATTTTACTTTTTTCTCAACTACTCGGCAACCGACTCGTCCTGCGCCCAGCACAGAGTGTCGTCTCTTCTCCCCACCTGTTGCTTCGCAGTCCGTCAATCAATAAATCGACGCCTGCGCAGTCTCACTCGACTGGCGTAGATAGCCGAATCCTCGGCGGTAATTTCAAGTTCATAATATAATGTAATTTCCTTCTTTATTTTACGACTTCATTATTATTATTATTATTATTTTTTTTTCTCTTAACCTACGAGGTTACCGAGGAGTCGATTCTCCAGCGACGTTGAGTAGTTTTTCAGTCCTCCCGTCACAGTCTCCCCTCTCGGACCTCAACGTCGCTAGACTTATTCTGACGTCTCTGCCAGAACTACCGGAGGACTTACCGAAACTCAGTCTCCTTTGCTGTAATTTGCTTAAAGATTTTCGTTAATAATTCTTCCTCCTCTCTCCCTACTCTCAGTTGAATCTTTGCCTTACTGGGAAGGAGGGGTAGAAATACATGAGACCAGACGTGGTTAGGAGTAAGTAAATTGGAGAGGAACTTTATTTGAATGTTAATATTGAACTTGAATTATAGAAAAACGAAAAGGAAAACATAATGGAAGAATCGAAAAAAATGTTTTAGCAAAAAAAAATGTAATAGTGAGATAATGAAATAATGTATGTATGATATGACATGACTCGATGCTTCTCGATGCCGATGTAGTCTTTTGTGTCACTTATTTAGAGCCCTTTTGATATTTTGTCGGAACAATAACAACGATCTCTTCACAATCCTTCAGTTCCGGTCTCTCTCTCATAATCTCGTCGAGTGCTTTATTTGCATATGGTGCAGAAAGTGCATTTATTGCCAATCGACGTTTTTCCTCCGACAATTCAAGGACGTTCTCTGCCAATGGGTTGACAGCTGGTGAGGCCAGTGCCAATGCATTCTCACGAACCAAATAGTTTCTGACCTTATTAGCGGTGTCCTGGGGGTCGTAGAAACGAGCCTTGATTCTCTTTCTCAGCATCTCGCGGTTTTTGTCGGCTAGATAACGATGGTCACTCGGTACCATCCATACCGGCCATGTAGCATAGTTTAAACGCAACCAATCGACGAGACCTTCCCAACGACTGTTGCAATCGGGACACTCTGGACAATATAAGGTGAGATCCCGACCACAACCTACGCACTTTACCTGACTCCTCTCGTGCTCGACCCCATGTGGATAAATACAATCACACGAGTCGAAATTATCGGCTCCACAACGCCAGCAAAATCCTGGACGGTAATCAAGCTTGCACTGGTCAAGACGATGCTCTGATGATCTGCAATTCACGCATCCAGCAACGTATTGTTTCCCTACCTGGGTAACGTACGTTTGCGTTCCTCTATCTACTTTGCTACCTTCCATACGGGTAACAAGGGTCTCGGCTCTCTTCAGAAGGATATCTTTGAACATCTCCTCCGTGACGATGCGGCAATCCACGAAATACAGTGGTTCTGTTCCTCCAGAATTAACCAACTCTGGAATGTTTAGTTGTTCCAGGATAGTTTTGAAATTGGGTTCGTCTTCGATGGGCAGTGGCTTTACTGTTACCGAAGGTGCAATCGTCGCTCCAGGGATATCAATAGACTTCTCAACCTTCCCATCAGGTGTTAGTTGTGGAGGATGAGACAAGTTAGGGAATCGTCTTCTTTTGAGGTTTTCGGCCCTTAGCTCTTCCTCAATTACCCTTACTGGTTTCGTAAGTTTCAGCACTGGTGGCGGCATACTGCGTATTTCATCAATTAATCTCTGCGCATCTCTAGAGAGTGTTTCTTCCTGCCTTTCAGGGATTATCGACTGTAATTTTACTTCGTCTGAATGTGGACTGTCTTCAAGAGTCCCAACGATTTCCTTACAGTCCTCTCTTTTATTTGGATCGTCACCTTGGCCGTGTTGTAGTGGCGTTAATTTTAACATTCACAGATCTTGGATTATCGGCACTTCAGAGACTTCTTCAACAAGGTCATCTGTATCAGTTGAGGACTCGCTTGTTGAAGATTCTCCCGTTGATTGAGAGAATTGCTGTAGCATCTCGATTTTTGCTGTTAGCGCTGCCAATTGCGTCTCGATAATGCGTTTCTGTTCCATAATATCTTCCAATTGCTCTTGAGTGACATCATTTGAGGTGGTGTTATTTTTGTTGTCCTGTTGTCCCGACACTTTGGGTTGTATGCTGCAGTCGATGCGTATTAATGATGGAATATGAATGAAATGATGAATGTCGTGAGTATGTGAGTAACACCTAGATAGAAACAAAAATTTATTTTAATCGTAAACTTCGACGAGGGATTTTAAGATCTGTTACATAGTATTTCCCTATTACTTTGTCATTTTTGTCAGCCAGTTCGACTGTCATAGGGCCTAGTATTTTTTTGATTAGTGCCGGTCCTATGTAGCGATGGGCCAATTTTGCATTGTAGCTTTCCGCTTTATTACTCAATTTTTTGTTTGGGTAGAATACCTCCATTCCTACCTCTAATTTTACTTGATTTGCGTTACTATTCTTACGTCGTTCATTCCGGTCATTCGCGCATTTTTTCAACCGATTTTCGACGACATGTCTTAACTCATCGATTCTATTAATACGTTCAATCCATTGTTTTATCGCGTCTTCATTATGTGGCAGGATTATTTCGCCATTTTCCTTCTGAATATGTCTCGCGACCGCTTCACGGCCGTGATTTAGGAAAAACGGGGAGACACGGCTTCCTGCGTGAGGAACAGTGTTGTATGCCAACTGTATTTTCGAGAGATGTTGATCCCATTCATTTTGTTTATTTTGAATGAAGGCAGCGATCAGAGGTTTTATCAGATGTGCCAATGGAGTCGTCACGTGTATTACGCCTCTTGCAATGAGAAAATTTTTTACTTCTTTATTTAGGTATTCGGAGCCATTGTCCGTGATCATTGAATTGGGAGTACCCCATCTATCAAATACGACGTCCAAAGCTTTGACAACTGCTTTACCCGTTTTTTCTCTAACCGCTATTAATTCAATATATTTGGTGAATAAATCTTGAATTGCTAGCACGTATGAATTTCCCTTTTTTGAACGTGTTGACAGTTCCACTGTATCTACCGATAGTTGGGCCCAGGGGCCGTACAGTGACCGAGTCGTCAGCGGGCCTTTCAATGGATTTTGGTCATTTTTTACTCTAACACAGATATCGCATTCTTCAACATATGATCGTATATCTTGCGTCATTCCCGGCCAGTAATAAGATTGTCTTATGCGGTCTAACGTTTTTTGTCACCCTAAATGCCCAGCTTGAGGTTCGTCGTGGTTTTCGCGGATTATTTCCAACGTTTCGCTGGATTTTACGACCCTTTTCCAAGGGTTTTCGTCGTCCAAGACTGTTTTCGTTACATCGGGTCGATAATACATAAGCTCGTCATTCTCGATTTTCCAGTCGGGGAATCTTCCGGGATATTTTTCAACTAATTCGCGCTTCGTCGTATACCAGTCTTGATCAAAGATTGTTTTTAATTGAATGCGGTTCTGGATTGCTTCGTTTACTATATTCTCCCACCCAACCGAATCTACGTCGACGTCAAACATTCGGGAGAGGGCATCCGGTGCCTCATTGGTTGTACCACGTCTATGCTCCATCGTCATATTATGTTGAAGCAAATAAATTGCCCAACGGGCAAGTCGACCGACTGGATTTTTTAGAGTGTGAAGCCATTGCAACGCTTGATGATCCGTCACCGGTTTAAACGCCATACCCTCAAGATAACAGCGAAGTTTCTCGACTGCCCATACGACAGCTAAACACTCTTTTTCTGTTGTCGTATAGTGAAACTCCGCACCGCGTAGTGGCCTGCTGAGGACTTCAATCAAAATTTCTTCATCAACGTCGGGATCTTTTTGCACAAGTATCGCGCCTAATCCGAAATCACTCGCGTCGGTATATAATATGAACGGTTGCCCCGGGATAGGTGTATATAACCGCGGTGCATCGGCTAGGGCCTGCTTCACGTCATCGAAAGCCCTCTGTTCAATCTCGGTCCAACGCCATGCGACTTTGGGGCTGGTTAGCTTGTTGAGAGGACCTCAGATCCGTGCTATGTTTTTCAGATGTCTGTGCTACCAGTTTACAAGTCCGTTAAACTGTCGTAATTGTATACGGTCTTTTGGGGTTGGATATTCGAGGATAGGCTTGATTTTTTTGGGATTGGGTCTCATCCCGTGTTCATCTACAATATACCCCAGAAACTTTACTTCTTTACATGCAAAATTACTCTTAGAACGATTAATTACCAAGTTAGCTTCCCTCAAGACCTCGAATAGTATTGATAGTTGAGAAAATGCTCATCAAGGTCGTCGCTTACGACAACCCAATCGTCGAGGTAAGCAAACACCTGATCAATCCAACGACTTGGCAATTCACGTTCCAATATGATTTCGCGAACTCTTCTTTTCAAGGTGTCCATCAATCGTTGAAATGTTGATGGCGCCCCAGTTAACCCATAAGGCATCCGTAGCCATTCAAAGAGACCTTTTCCCTCGACGACGAAGGCAGTGTATTTCCTACTCTCGTCGTCCATGGGAATCTGGTGGAATGCCTCACTCATGTCCAAAGTAGAAATGATTTTAGCATGGTGCAATTGTGACAGGATTGAGCCCATTTGAGGAAGGGGATAAGCGGGCTCCTTCGTTTTTTTATTAAGCAGTCGATAGTCTATACAAAATCTTAAACCTCCGTTTGCCTTTGGTGCGACGACTGGTGAGCTTGACCAGTGACTTTCGCTGGGGACGACGTAACCTTTATCTAGCAACCTTTGCACCTCTGCGTTCATGAATTCACGTATAGCCTCACTGCGGCGATACGGTTTTAATTTATGTGGGACGGGATTATCTAATTCGATGGAGTGTTTAATCAGTGGTGTCATGCCGGTTGATTCTTTATCGAACTTGGAAAATTCTTCATCTAGGAAGGATTTTAACTTATCGGATTGTGCGTCAGTTAGAGTCTTGAGTGCTGTTGGTAGTATCACTCGATGTGATAGTGGATAAACGTAATTGCTTCCGGACAATGTCCATGTTCTAGTGTAGGGGTTTATTTGTACTTTGAATGCAGTCCAAAAATCCATTCCGAGGATCAAGTCGCCTGATAAACCCGCGAATATACTGAACCATTGAGTGCCACCAACATCACCGACATCAATTACAAAACACGACCCCCCATCAGTTGTGACAACTGAGTTATCACCGAGAGTTACCCCTGATTTTGATGTCGAGTCTGGCTGAAGGTCAGTGACTTGACTGGATATAACGCGTTCATATGCTTTCCGACTTCAATATGATCTTTCACTGCCGCTATCTATGATACCCCGGACTGTCTCACCGAAAATGTTGATTTCTACTGGGATTTTGAAGGTTTTCGTTGGCTCTGTTAGACCGTTTTCTCCACAAAAGATACGTCGTTTTGCCAATCGATGAATTAAATGAGGAGCGAGGTTTTTAGGTCTCCACGTTTTCAATAACTCGACTTGATCTTTTTCACTTATATTCGTCTCGCTCACCCGAGAGTTTAATTTTGTTTCTTGATGGTTGTCAAAAATTGTATATATGTTTGTAAGGGACGCACGGTCGTCCAAGGTCACTTCCGGTTCTTTTTCTTCATCGGTTTGTTCGACTTCCTCTCCGGTATCACTGTCTATATCGAGGAAAATACACATATCGTTTATTTTTTTCGAGCTGTTTTCATTCGTCGTAAAATTCTCAGAAATTGTGGGTAACTCTTTAATTTTATTTATTTTAATTTCATCTTTCGCATTGTCTGCAGTTACCTTAAATTCCGGAGAATTTTGTTCCTCTTCAACGCCCTTCGTTACAGTCACCAGAGGCGCAGTCACTGTGGGCCGTTCTCGTTTCCTGTCATCGTTGGGCATTTACTATTTGTATTAGGTGTGCAAGTAGAAACTCGGCTCTAAGTTGGTTATATAAAACAAAATACTTGAACGTATCCAATTCGTCTGCCGATTTGGATATGTGTATCGTGGCCATTGTAGTAGTTATATCAGTCGTTTTCAAGTAGTTATTTCTTGTGTATCAATTTTATAAGATGGATTTCGATAAGCAACATTTACGTCATTGCATTCTGTTCTGTTTTCAAATGAATAAAAATGCTGTTCAAGCTATGGAATTGATTAATTCGACATTGGGTGAACATTCTGTGAGCCATTCAACAGTGAAAAAGTGGTTTGCAAGATTTCGTGATGGAAATTTTAGTCTTGAGGACGATCCATGTCCAGGTGCAATCAAAAAATTTGAGGATGAAGAACTTCAAGTTTTACTGAATGAAAATTCATGTCAAACTCAAGAGGAGCATGCAGAACAGTTAGGAGTTACTCGCCAAGCAATTTCACTTCGATTGCATGCATTGGGAAAAATACAGAACGAAGGAAAATGGGTTCCTCATAAACTGACAGAAGAAAACAAAAAACAAAGAGTTGCCATTTGCATGAATTTGCTTTCTCGGTTCAAAACAAAATAAATTTTCTGCATAAAATCATTACGGGTGATGAAAAATGGATTTTGTACGACAATCCTAAACGTAGAAAAGCATGGGTTGATCCAGGCCAGCCATCCCCATCCGTTGCAAAACCGAATATTCATGCAAAAAAAGTTTTACTCTGTGTCTGGTGGGATTGGAAAGGAATCATTTACTACGAGCTTCTCGAACCTGGCCAAACTGTTACAGCTGAGCGTTACCAGGCCCAACTGATCAAATTAAGTGATGCTCTGGAGGAAAAAAGACCATTTAAGGGACAAGGAAAGCGAAAAGTGATGTTGTTGCATGATAATGCACGTCCACATACAGCAAAATCAACTCAGGAACTCATCTTCAATTTAGGCTGGGAAGTTGTACATCATGCGGCATATTCACCAGACTTATCTCCTTCTGATTATTACTTATTTAGATCAATGTCGACATATTTAAAGGAGAAGCACTTCACTAATGTCGAAGATGTCCGAAAATGGCTGGATAAATACTTTGTTTCAAAACCGCCAAGTTTCTATCGTGAAGGCATTTATCTCCTACCCAATAAATGGCAGAAGACTATAGATCATAACGGTGAATATTTTGATTAATAATTCTTGTAAGAAGTATTTTTTTTAATAAAGTTGAATTTAACAAAAGAAGCCGAGTTTCTACTTGCGCACCTAATATGTCCCTTTTGTCGACAGATATGGCATACGTCCTGCCTTTCAGCCACGCAAGTACGTGAGGAATGTCCCCACTCACCACAATTGTCACAAAAAACTTTACTCCAATCCCGATTATTTTCTGATTGTTGCTTTTTTGTATTTGTTTGTTGTGACGGCAACGTAGTTTCGGTTTTATTATTTTTTTCATAACGTGCGAGATTCTGTTCCAGTCTCTGTCTCATCATCGGCTTAGAGTCATTTGTTTTTTGTTTGTAACCGTTATGACCCCCTTTATTCGGACGCGATTCTTTCTGTTGGAAGGCATTTAAATCTGTCAGCTGTTCGTCTTCGTCATCGTGTGATTCACCCTGTTCATCCTCGGCACTTTCTACTTCATTTTGCAAAAAATTCATATCTAATTTTTTATTATTTCTATTACGCGGATCTCTCTGATTTTCTGCTGATAGTTTATAAATATAACTCCTTTCGTTAACGTAGTGTAGAAATTGATCGTAATTGTATAAAGGTAGATTAAGAATTTCTAAAGTGACCCGTGGATTGAATTTTACCAGAATTTGTTTCAATTGTTCTTTGAAGCAAGGTGGAGAATTCATGCGCTCGAAGATGAACCGGGCTCGGCATATGAATTCCGCAAAAGTTTCCCCTTTTTCGACTCTTAAATCCCTAATCTCTATCGCGAGATCACCGTCACCTTTCGTGACCCCCCATTGATACCGAAAAGCCTTGGAAAAATCTCACCATGTTCGCCAGTTTTGTTTATTTATTAAATACCAGGATCGGTAAGGTCCGTCAAATATATTCGACAATCATGAAACAAATAAATCTTTATTGATTCCACTAGAGCTCAATAAATCTTTCAAAATTAACAGAAACTGATCGGGGTCTTTTTCGGTCCGTGGGAAATTTATTTTCCACTCACTGACGACTCTACCAATTCTCATTGCCGGATTTTGATCCCAACTACCGGCATACGCCGGAGACGCGCTTGCTCCCCGACTGTGTGTGAAAGAGGGTGAAACAGTTCTTCTGTTCCTTGAGTCATTATATCTATGATTGAAAGGCTCATAATCGCTGTCGCTGGATTCGCTATCACGTCGTGCCAGTGCCCCACGGCGTGTTCCCGAACGTCGATCATAAGAGCGTTGTGGAGGAACGCTCGTATGCTCAGTAGAACTCGCGCGGTGGTTAGTGAAATCTTGAGTTGATGCATTACTAGATTCGTATAAACGACGGTATTCGTCCGCTGAAATAGTTTTCTCCTCAGTTACTATCCGACCGTTCGGAAGTTGATAATTGACTTTTATTTTATAAGTACTCGGCGGATCATTACTTCCAAGATTAGCGTTTCTTGTATCCGTGTTTGTATTATTACGAGTCTCCTGGAAACGAACTCTCCGAAGTTCCCTCTCTACTGATCCTTCATCGCCCGGTCGATTTTGTGAATTTAATATATTATTACCGGGGTCGTTGGGTTGGAGTGTACTCGCGAAAGCTCCGTTTTGATTGCGCGACACTGATGCAAAACGATTTGTGACGTTATCGTTATCTCGATGTACAGTAGGTTCCCCTACGGGGAACGCGGGCTCCCCCCTTGGCACCGTATTTTCCTCTTCTCCCGTCGCGTCTTCAAATTGTTGCTGTTCATCGTTATCATTTTCATTCTGATTTTGATTTGATAATTCTTGAATTAAATTCATCATCCGATTATTATTCAAAACTATTTCATTCATTTGAATACTAAGAGCGTCGACAAGATCAAGTCTAGAATTTACCGTCCATAATGCTGCCTCTAACGTATTAACGCGTTGCCTATCGGCATCTCCGAATCCGTGGTCATTAGGCGGAGTGTTTCGACCCCTTCCTCTTCCCCCCGAGAGTAGAGGTGTTGGTGGTCTTCCGGTTAGTCCAGGCCCCCCATTACCTACTGGTGGTGGTTGAACCTGGCTAGTATTATTTACTGAATTTACCGTATTTCCGCCGTTATTATTATTTCCCGTCTGATCTCTCTCTGTTGACGTTTGTGGAACCGAAACCGGAATAGTGGGGGTATTATTTCTGTTTGTCTGATTATTCCCCCCACTTGTCCCCCCATTTAAGTTTTGGACGATCGGAGTAAGGCTCCTGTTTACTACATTACTCCCCCCACCTGTCGGGCCTCCCGCTGGCGGCTCTTGACGACGGTTTCCACCGTTTCCGCGAAATGAGTCGTTCATCGTAGGGACTGCGTTTTGTCGCGTGTTCTTACGTGTATTCATAGCTGAATTTCTTTTAGGTGGTGAAATGAACATGGAAGGCATTATTCTAATTTATAGAAGGAATTTATATGACGCATCTACCCAAATTTAATTAAGTAGTACATATGATACGCGTATTTAAGTGAAAGAAAAGTAAAAATTCTTCAATTATTAGTCCAAATCGCGCCACCCTATCAACGGATCGGCAATAACCAATTATCAATTTAATATCTCTCTTTATACAGAGTCCATCAACAATGGTTTTATAATATATGCTTGGTAAATCTTTTCTTATAGAAATTGATTCGCCTATGACAATCGAACTGACGTGTATTATATTACAACGTAATTCAGTACAATCATGAAAATAATTATTTTTGTAGACAGTGTTTTGTAATAAATAACTGACAAAGACACAGACAAGGGACGAAAAGACCCTGGGATTTTCCTTTCTTACTCGAAGGTTTGTTTACATTCCCGAGAGTCGTAAATACGCTCTTAAGCGGCTTATTGACGCTTGAAATCGACGATTTTAACGTCGTATGCTTTTATTATTTCAATCTTTTAAAATTATTATATAATTATTCCAAGAGGCCCCATGTTGGGCGCCAAATGAGACGGGTTTTCTTTAATTTTAATTAATAATTTAGAAATATTAATAAAATTTCAATTTTTATTAACCCTCACTCGACGCAGCCGGATCCATGGCTGTCGAGGCTCATAATTTATTAAAATAAAGAAATTGGACGCCAACTCATTTTTAGAAAATCAGTAAACCACGAGTCAAGAGAAATCCCAGGGTGGGATGGTTGGACTGGATCCTTAATTAAGTTGATTTTAATTTAATAATAATTCGATTTCATTTTAGTTTAATTGAGAGAGAACAAAGAATTATTAATAGAAAGAGTTTCGGTACCTCAATTTTCTTTTATTAAATTTCGTCGTTATATCGACGCCTCCAGACAATTCCAGCAGGATCAGTTACAAAAGAAAAATACAAGAACAATTCAATCGACAGTAAAAAGAAACAATATTTAGATAATTTTACTTTTTTCTCAACTACTCGGCAACCGACTCGTCCTGCGCCCAGCACAGAGTGTCGTCTCTTCTCCCCACCTGTTGTTTCGCAGTCCGTCGATCAATAAATCGACGCCTGCGCAGTCTCACTCGACTGGCGTGGATAGCCGAATCCTCGGCGGTAATTTCAAGTTCATAATATAATGTAATTTCCTTCTTTATTTTACGACTTCATTATTATTATTATTATTATTTTTTTCTCTTAACCTACGAGGTTACCGAGGAGTCGATTCTCCAGCGACGTTGAGTAGCTTTTTAGTCCTCCCGTCACAATTTAGATCGAAATTTGGGGTCTAATCGGCGTGAGTTTTGGCGAGTCACGTTAACTCTCGTTTAAAGATCCGAAGTATTTTCTAAAGAACATAATTCACTATGGCGAGAGAAAAGGAAAATTTAGAATCATTCATAGTTAACATTTCGCAATTGTCCCCGAGCGATGACGAATGGGATCCATTGGATAGACATGACCCCGTATTATCGGTCGACAATCTCTGTAGATCGATTAGTAGAAAACGCGGTAGATTAGTAGTAAGAGATAAAATTCATTCACAGGGGAGTCTAACATCTCTGGAGAACAGACTCTGGAGGTCATCTAGTATAGCCAAAAGGGCGGAAATCCTGAAAATGAAAAAGGAAAACACGATACGAAATATCCAAAATACCCTTGGTGGCATAAAAAATCAAATGGTCGAATTAGCCGAAGCGTTTCGATCAGATCGAGATAAGTTGTCGTCGTGTAACTATTCGAATCAGCGGACACAAGAGTCCGAAGGGGGAGATGTACTTCAATACACATTTCACAACGGTTACGATGGAGACTGCAGCGAAGTTGATGAATCGGTAGAGTCACTGAGTAGAAGCAATCGATATGGCATGAAGCGCAACCACGTGAGAAGTCGATCGAACGAAGCGATCGACGCTAAACAGGCAACAAGCTTCGGCCATTGTAATACCGGTTTCTCATCCCTTACACATGAAATGTATACCGTGAAATCATCCGGGAATAACGATCAATTCGAGCAAGAGAATCAGGGCTTCCATTCATTTCAAAATCAAAACTACAATGACAATCTTCCAGTGAACAATCTCTTTCCAGATAGTTATGAGAACACTCGAAACATTCGATTACCGTATCTGCAACGGGAAGCCGATCAATCGGGAATTGACCTGAGGAGTAATCTCTCATCCTTCATTGGAATACTTATCAGTACTCCGCTACCGAGTGGTCAATTCAAAACGGAAGAAGTTTTTGTAACAATCGATCAGTTTAATGAAATGAAAAGATCGGGAGAAGTTCTGAGAGATCGTATAGAATATTTAGCATCCCATGGTAGGAAAGGAAGTGTGGAAAACGCGCCAGGTCAAACATTCGGTCATGAAAACTTGCCGTCACCCTACCAGTGCTCGATCAGTAAAGAGACGAATTCATTCCCAAGGCCAAAGATTTCGTCGCAGAGATCTCGGGCCTTTAGTAATGACGAAGAACGCTGTCGTCCAATGAAACAAAATCATTTACGCCTGCTTAGTGTGCATAAAACAAGTTCATCGACTAACAATAGGTCTACGTCAAGACTGAGAACTGGTCATCATGACGATCCCACGCGTAGTCCTTGGGAAGCTCAACGAATTGGTTCTCACATGCTGCCAAGTGGATCACATGATGAACTGTTCGAACGATTTGCGAAGCCCTCAACCATTCCACCTCAGAATGTTGAAAATAAGGGCAAGGATGAGGAAGAGAACCCACACCACGAAATTCCAAGTGGTCGCCGTAAGAACTCGAAATTCAATATTGATCAAGTAAAAAACTTGGACCAATCAAATGACTTGGAATCTCGTGGTGGGCCGGTAACAAAATTCGATAGTCTAGATTTCCTCATGGAAGCAACAGAGGAATCGGGAATTTCGGACGATGATGATGAGGAACTGATCAATTTGATAACACCGGTGAAGACAGAATCGGTCACCTTATCTCCGTTAATAGACTATCAGGTTCATTGTAATGAGTCGATCAACATTCAAAATTCGGAACCACGGTATCCATATTGTCTACCGTCGTATGTAATTCGCGAAATAACAGAACGACGAAACCACTGCAAAATTACACGAGAACTGCTCGAAAAAGTTCGTATTATGAGCGAAGCTCCTATTTTCGACGTCAAGACTACTTTTAAGTTCAAAAATGAACAGAATCGGGTTTTTGATCCAGGTGGTTAATGATCAATAACATCACGTGATTATTCACATTCGATAACTAGGAATAGATTAAGAAATAGATCGTCGATGAATTCAGACACTAGATTAAAATTAGTGGAGGGAACGCGTTGCTCGCCGGGACTGGCGCGAACAGGACACCATTTGAGATCATGAAAGGTTCAGAGGTCTATTACTTGAATGATGGTTGAGCAATAAGGCTGAAGGTTATTTCGCAAGAATTCCCCATCTAAATGTAGATCCAAGTTATTGTTAGGAAAAGAAAAGGACCAATGATTATAGAATTAATTGATAAATTCGATGAAATTGTCGGGAATTATTTTGTAAATAACCAGATAACATCGAGACGAAGTCAGCGATTTCTAGGACAATAGGAGGTCAACCAGTTGATCAGCCATTGATCATCGATTCTGCTGACGTAGAAGGCATCAGAGTTTTGACGGGATGGGGCCTCCAGCCAAAAGCTTAGGTTCAGATCTTAGAAGCGGAAATCAAGTCCATAGCTCCTTGCAGTCTCGTTAAACAGCACAAAGTTTAAACATATTGTTCAAAACAACGGCACTAATTCAAGAGTGTAAATCAGCTCCTATCAGCTGTTTCTGAAAATCAGCGCCGAAAATCGGCCGAATGATCAACTCAACCAAGTCAGGCTGTTATCAAACTTATGAAGGAGACCTGGTTATCGCAACATATGACATATGGCAGATATTGTCTACAGGGCGCATGATGCTCGAGCCTCCACTTCCAGGGTAAAAGCAAAGGAATGTTGGGAAGAAAATTTCAGTCCAGATCCAACAGCTCTAGTGATAGATCAAACAGGACTCGTGTCTCCTTACAAGAGAGTGGTCGCACAACAGGTCATAACCGAATACAGATGTGAAAGTGAACTTGATTGAGAAACGATTGATGTAAGAAATTCACTTAGCCGTTGAAGTGTCGGAGACGCCATGAGCACTTGAACACTTTATGAGGCCTTCCATGCTGAACCTAAATTGAACAACGATTGATAGATAAATGATCGTGGTTCCGTCTCAGTACAAATTCTAGTCGTCATTAATGGCTGGTCAAGAATAAATGAATCAAGAGCTTTACCCCCGAGTGATACACTGACTCAGCTATATTATTTGAAAATGCCGAAGATGGTCAATGGAGAGAATCCGCAGTGCATTACCCCCGAGTGATACACTGACTCAGTTATATTTTTTGAAAATGCCAAAGATGGTCGGTGGAGAGAATCCGCAGTGTATTACCCCCGAGTTATACACTGACTCAGTTATATTATTTGAAAATGCCGAAGATGGTCGGTGGAGAGAATCCGCAGTGTATTGCCCCCGAGTGATACACTGACTCAGTTATATTTTTTTTTTTAATTTACTACATTCAGCAGCCATCAGCATCGCATCATCAACAACCATCTGCATCAGTCATTGTATGAGCTGATAATATTTAAATTAGAATAATCTCTTTAGCATAATGATTTTGCAGAGTTAACTTGGGTTACTGGGTCAGTGGCTGGAGATGTTGGTAATTGTACTTTTACAGGTCCAGAAGGAGCAGGATGTCACTCGAGATGTCGAGGTTCGAAGGGGGAGAATTGAGACAGACGTCTGAGATTTGGTCAAGTAGGTTGCCTCGACATCTCGCATACGTATTGTCAATTAATTGGTCAAAGTTGATAAGAGTCTATAGGCCCAATTATCGATCGAGAGGTCAAGTGAACTACGTCGATGCGGCAGCAAGGTACGCGAGGCACTCGTTGTTCGTGCGTCGTTGTGGCTGCCACGTGTTTTGGCAGTCCGCAATTAATCCATTAAATCCATTATCACCATTGTTATCTATTTCTATTTATTCTTCTATTTCCATATTAAAATATAATTTGCAATCAATTAAGGAGAACTCCGACCATTAAATACTTTAATAAAGCACTGGATCAATTGTAAGTAAAGGTGTAATTACTTTTCATTTCCTTAAATCTGCAATTTCTCATTAATTTCGGGTCACCCAAATCGAACCCAACTTTTCTTGTTTCTTTTCCGCTTCGATCGACGTGCATTGGACATAATCATGTTTTTTCAAGGTTTATTAGTTTTCCTAAGACTAATTGGCGCCCAACATTATTGTTAAATTATTCATTTTGAGCAATAGAGCCCGAGCAGCCATTGACCCAGGCCGCGCTCGGTGAAGGCTTCTACTCTTTTTACGCCATTTTGCTAATTAAATTTATTAAAATTCATTAAATCAAATTTAGATCAATATCTCATTTCATCAATTATTTAAATTTTTATTCATTTAAAAGAAGCCTGTCTCACGATAATATTTCAACCTACGTTAAGTATAATAAAAAAAAGACACAGTTGAGACCTTATTTAAGACATCAGTGATGAAAATCTAATTACTGACCTTGTCTTTTTTTCCATCTTCACAATAAAAAAATGAGCTTGAGCTGTGAAGTTTTTCACCAATTACGTAATATCATGTATTCAAACAAAAACTGAATTTGAATAACTGTTGATAGAGTCAGAAAATTGGGGCGAAATGGACCTCATGTGAAATGATTCAAGAATTAATTGAGAAGTGAAGGACTATGTGAAGAAATCTAAAATAAAATTGGGAAGATCCTCCAAAATGTGTTTATTATTGTTGAATTAAAAAAAAAATTTCCTAGAGGCCTTCACTGTGAAAAAAATCTTTATTCAGTTTGACGGCTTCAGTTTAGCGGCGATTATTGACGGCTAATCGCACCAATCCCTCCTTTTTCTAATGATACTGCTATCACAGAAGCCAGTCTTAATCATCGCTTCTTCCAGTTATTTGCTTATCAGTGAAGATCGAAGAGGGACAAAAAATTAAGTAGACCAATAATTGGGTGGTACCCTAACTGTGTCTTTTTTCATTTTTATTGTATCCACGTGAATGGAAAAAATGAGGAAAGGGCAAGTAGATTGAGACTTCAATAACATCCCTGATATCACTAAGGCCAGTCTCAATCATGTCTCTTTTTTCACTTATTTGTCTACTCCTGGAGATGAAGAAATGACCAAAATAAGCAGAAGCCTCATTCTTGGTGCGTTGTTTGCAAGCCCCACTCCTTGTGCGACAGTTAATATTTTGCCAATTCGATTGGCAAAATGCTTCCGAATGGAGTTCATCTATGGTGAATCAAATCTCTATTCATGTATCTCATTACTCACAAAATAACATTATTCTCGCAACAAATACGCACTCATATATTCTTACGAATATTGCTCCAGACTGTATCGATCTATTCAGGAATCCATCTGTGAAACTTGGAGTCTACTTGGAACTCGAAATCTCAGCTCAGAATAGTCGATTAAGTTGCAATAATATCACATGGTACATAAAAATTCAATATTGGATGAAAATTCAGATCCTACGATGGAACACAAAACTTGACGTTCGGGTTCCAAATAGGATTTCTATTCTTTCTGATTGCCGTCAGAATGAAAAGGTACGCATTTTGTAGAAAAAATAGTCTACTTTCGAACGGTGAAATGAAAAATGGTACTGTTCCTAGGGAGAAAGCTAAGAGAAATCATGATTATTGAAAAAACTAATTTATCGAACACCTTTACAAGAAACTTTCTCTGAAAAATCTGAAGTTCTCATCATTTGTCGGGCTCATTGAGATGAATCTTTTAAGTTGAACTTGGATGTAATCGCGTGGATAGTTTTCGAGATATAACCTCTTTTCATAAAATGGTTTTTGGCCAATATCTCAGAAACTACTGGAGCGATTTCGCCCAATTTCAATACCAAACTTTTCGTTCATCAGATGCACAAACTGACGAAATTCGAAGTCTCTAACTCAAATAGTTTTCGAGCTATCGTGTATAGTATATTCAGGATAAAAAACACTGTAATTGAAATTATCTGCAAACGAAAGATCTCAGCAAAATTTACCCCAAGTGAAAATTGTGAGTTCAAATGAGAAGTATTTCATCGCTGAGAGCGGGGGCTGTGAATCAATTTTTCGCGGAGAAAAATCGAAAAAACGATTTTTCGAAAATTTGAGTTTTCTCGAAAAGTACTCAACCGAATTAGCTCAAATTTCACTGACAGCAATTCGCATGGGGAGGGAAAGTACTGTTGAAGTTTCAGCTCACCAAGTATTACCGTTGCGGAGCAATGAGCTGATATCTGTCACACACACACACACACACACACACACACACACACACACACACACACACACACACACACGCACACACACGCACACACACGCACACACACGCGCACACACACACGCACACACACACACACACACACACATACACACACATACACATACAGACATTTTTAAAAAATGGAATTTCTCGGCGTTTTGGATCATTCTGAGTCATATTCCGATGAAATCTCGAAATCGAAAAAAATCGGGTTTACAATGTTTCCGTTCGGAAGCAAAAAGACAAGCAGGTCAATAATTGGATTTTATCACAGATGTCTTGAATTAGTCTTTACAGTATCTCCTTTTCTCATTTCTAATACAAAAAGTTGAGACTATTTTAAGACATCTGTAATATAATCCAATTGCTGATCTCATTGCTCTTTTTTTGTCTTTTTTCCATCTTCAGCATAAATAAATAAATAAATGAATAAATAGATGAGTAAATCAGAGAAAAAAGACAAGACTGAGACTAGCCTTGGTGATATCGAGAACATTGTCGAAGTCTCAACCTACTCGCCATCAACACTCATTTGCGCAAAGGAGAAAATAAGAGAAAAAAAGGAAGTAGGCTGACGCTTCGAAAATATTCTTGATATCACCAAGGTTAGTCTCAATCTTATTTTTTTTCTTTCATGTTTATCGTGATAACGGAAAAACGACAAAAAGAAGACAAGGGGATCAATAATTGGATTTTATCATAGATGTCTTAAACTAGTCTCAAGAGTCTCTACTTTTCTCATTTTACTAATGTAATACAAATGAAAAGGAAAAAGACACTGTCAAGACTAATTTGAGACTTATGTGATAAAATTCAATTATTTATCCCCTTGTTGAAGTTATACTTCTTTAGGCGCATTACGCAAATCCGATGAGAGTGAAATTTCTGAGTGAAACGAAGTGCGCGCACACCGAGTCAGAAATTTCACAGGATGAATGTAGCTGCAAACGTGCGTGGAACGACTATACTGTACATCGGCGTACTTCTCTCCTAAGGGGCCCAAACTATTGTCGAACTAGCCAAAGAGGTAACCTCCGAACTCGACCCGAAGTTGAAATTTACATGTTGTAGCGAAGAGCCGAATATTTCCGAGGTTACTTCATTGACAAGTATGACTTTACCAGCGTAGTGGTGGGGATAGAGATCGAAGCAGCGTATAGCACTTTCACGTGTGTTTGTCTCCATTGAGAATTAACGAGTTTTATTAATGATTTATTAATGAGTGTTTGTATTGAATGATAATTAAAAATATTATTAAAAAAGTGGGTGCGGGGAACTCTGTACACGCGGAAGAAGCTATAGTCCTTCAGCATGAGCGGGAATTCATTTTATCGTGTATTTAAGGAACGTATCTAAAATTGGGAAATGAGTGACGGAAAATAACTACAATTGATGGAATTTAAATTGAATCACATAATAAATAGATTTATTTTTCCTTACCAATCTCGAGAATATTTACCTTCTAGATTTTAGTGACTGTGTTAAATTCCATCAATTGTAGTTATTTTCCGTCACTCATTTTCCAATTTTAGATACGATCCTTAAGGGAGTTCATCCGGTAACTGAATGAATAGACCAATAATTATGAAAAAATTTGGATATACTTCTGAAAATATAAAAAGTCACCTGTTAAAATTTCAAACTCTTCGGATATCTTGTTCGGAAGAAATTGATGAATGAAGATTTTTTCAATTAACACGGTCCCTTATGAAACCCATAGCTTTTCGTCTGGAAATATGAAATTCGTGGCAATTAACAGGTTTTCAGAGGGGAAACTTCCATAATGGATAAATAAATGTGTAAAGAACAGTTTAAGAGCTTTCTCAAATACATTAGATACTTGGTGATTTTAGAATAAATTAATTTGTCTCGAAAAATACTGATTTTCTGGAGTTTAACCTCCATCTCACTCGCATGGCAGCAACGTCAGAACCACGCGCTTTTTGAAAATAATATGAATGCTTTCCGAATTACGCAATGTATACTACGCTTGCACATCAAGTCATACAAAAGCAGCTGAAAATGTCATGAATTGACCCTTTTCTACTTGATCTTCAAAAAAATTATTACTATAAATTCGTATTTTTACAAAAAAAAAAATATGATTGCTGAAGAAGCATTCCTAGTATATATCAGCTATAAAAGTTATGACTACGCTAGTCATCGAGCCGACTACGTTAGTCGTAGTGATTTTTCTTACTAATTAAATCGGTACCAGATGAACTTCCTTAAATACATGATAAAATGAATTCCCGCTCATGCTAAGGAAGTATAACTTCTTCCGCGTGTACAGAGTTCCACGCACCCTTTTTTTTTACATCTCCAAGAGTAGACAAATAGAAGAAGAAAGACATGAGTAAAATTGGCTTCGGTGATAGCAATATCTCGTAATTTCACCCTACTCTTCCTCATCTCTCATTTTTTCCATTTGCACATCTAATGAAAATGAGAGAAAAGAGACACTATTAAGACTATTGATGATATCCAGAATATTATTGAAGTCCCAATCTACTCACCCTTTTCTCTCATTTGTGCAAAAGGAGAAAGTGAAAGAAAAAAAATATTCTTGATATCATCAAGACTGGTCTTAATCTCATCTTTTCCCTCTCATTTTGAAGTGAAACTTCTTTTGGGAGGGTACCAACTTTTTTCTCGCGTCACGAAACGAGTGTAAGGCTTTGAGGGGAACATGGTAGTAGAGTAGTGGGGGGAAGGGGAAATTTTTGCTGCTGCCGTCGGGTCGCTCTCCTGGTGGTGGGGGAAGCCTGTGTTTTTTTTTTATTTTTTATTTTCAATACACGGAGAGAAAAATATGGGAATTTATCTAAATGATTATTTAAATAATTACGGAAAATTGTCATTCAAAGGAGGAGTTGTCATGGAACGAGACCGAAAAATATCCATGCTCCATCTCATAATTTTTGCTTTTTATTCCTTGAAAAATTGCCATTTTACACTCGGCTTTGGACTGAACTATTTCGAAAACTATTCAAAAGTTATCGAGAGATGGTGTGAATGAAACTTAGAGGGAAGATTAACGAATAAATAAGCAAACCTCCGTTTTTTCACGACTCGTAGTTATTAAGATATCGATTTTTGAATGAAAAATTCAGAAAGGACGTCCAACTGCTCATTTATTTGTTATCGGGCCTCATCCATTGTTTCTGAACTACTCATTCAAAAAATGATATCTCGGAAACTACTGGTCGTAGAAAAACGGCGTTCTTCTCATTTTGTTCGTCAATCTTCCCTCTAAATTTCATTCACAGCATGTCTCAATAAATTTTGCATAGTTTTCGAGATAATTCAATCCAAAGCCAAGTGTAAAATGACCAATGGCTCATGTATGAGAAGTTTCACTTCTGTCACGTGGGTTCCACGCACCCTCTTTTTTTTATTGTGAAGATGAAAAAAAAAGACAAGAAGATCAGTAATTAGATTTTCATCACAGATGTCTTAAATTAGTCTCAACTGTGTCTTTTTTTTATTATACTTGCCCTAAGTTGAAATTTTATCGCATGATAAAATTGTGACAGGAGATGTCGTTTTATACATTTTTACCTTACCGTCGGAGAGGATTCCCCGAGGCTCCTCGGGTATCTCAAATAATTTTTCAAAATTTGCGGGTGACAAATCTTGATTGGTCGATATTTAAGGGCCAATCAGAGAGCTGTCGATTTGGGCACAAGTGACCTACGTGAGCGTCACTACGAGATGCCAAATCATTCTGCGCCGAGCCCTCATGAAGGGAGCATCTTCGTATATTTGTTTTGTGTCGAGTTAATTGGGAAATTGAAATTGTTAAAGGATTTGTATTCTGTCGAATCTGGTGATTTATTGTTTGTCAAAAGAAGCAGAGTCGATCCCCGAGAAGCGCGAAGCATTAATAAATTAATTTATTGGAATCTGTAACTACAGGTGTTTTATCCTGTCTCTTTATTTTCCTTTTTCATTCTCTCTTTTACTAAATTCTGAGTCTCCAACTATTTACTCACTCCCTGAGACCAGGTAAACCTTGTTGTTTAACGTGAAAACAACTGGCGCTCAAAAGGTGAATTACACAAATAAAATTGTCGATGAGTAATTAATAAAATTCAGTTGAAATTCTCTTGAGCCCCGACAGCTCTGACCCAAGCCGCATCGGGTGAGAGGCTTTTATTGAAGCTGAGACAGGCTTTTTTATTTCACAGTTTTTATTAATATTCTGTCGACTAATTTTACCATTTAATCGACAAAAGCCTCTCACCCGACGCGGCTTGGGCCAGAGCTGTTGGGGCTCAAGAAATTTAACTAATTTTTATTAATTACTCAACGACAATTTTTATTTAATAATTTACCTTTCTGGCGCCAGTTGTTTTAACGAGAAACAACAACTTATATTTGACCTCAGCGAGTGAGAAGTTGGAAGACCCAAAATAATAGAGAGAATGAAGAGGAAAATTACAATAGATATGGATAAATAATAGATTACTCACGTTATTCAATTGATTCAATTTTATTCCCAATTCGGGCTTCTCGGGGATCGACTCTGTTAATTCGACAGAAGTATAATCCCAAAAAAGACAAAATACAATTAAAATTATCACAAATACAAATTCAATCAAAAGATGCTCTTCACATGAGAGCTCGGCGCAGAGTGTCTTCGTCTCACATCGGCAAGGTACGAGTGGGTCACTCGAACCCAATCGACCGCTATATCATTGGCCATGATTTTTGCCCAACCAAAATGTAGGCGCGCAATTTCGACAATTTGAATTATTTTGAGATTCCCGATGAGCCTCGGGCGATTTACTCCGACGGTAAGGTAAAGTTCCTATGAAAATGACATCTCCTCTCACAAAGTTAAAGATAAAAACTAGTCGAAAATTTATAAAATAATATTGAAAATAAAAAAGCCTGTCTCAAAATAATAAAAAAAAAAAAGTGAGGTTTAATTTTCTTTTCTCACTATTTCACCATGAATCTCCTAAATAAAAAGAATTGCGATCTCAAAAACGTCTTGAAGTTGGCTAAATTTCGAGATGTCAAGACATTGACCGTTTGAGACAATGTCCGTGACCCAAGAATAATAATTTTATCTTGACGAAAATGTTTTAATTTGAGCATAATGAAGAGACAAAATGTCGTGGGCTTACTTTTTTGAAATTGTCATCATGTTGATAATTTTATTCAACATTATACCTATTGAAAACATTCACTCATTTTGCAAATTGATAATCATATCATTGATGTGTATTCTTGTAATTAATTTGTGCAACATTATCATAAATATATTTAAGAATCTTGAATGAACTTTTATAATAATTTTTTGCGTATAAGTTAATATTTTGATATAAAAAAAAATTTCTCTAGTTAAAAATAAATAGTTATTAATATCCAAAGACCCGTATTTCTTTTTGAATCAATAAATTCAAACAATAATAAATTCTCTCTTTATAATTAATTAACAGAAATAATAAATAAATGAAAAACTCTTTTTGTATTTGAAAGAAAATAATTTTGTTCCAAATTAAATAATTTCAGTAAAATATAAAATAAAGTCATTACACATTGGATTCTGATTATTCTTACGTGCTTTAGAAGACTCAAATACTTTTAATTCGTGTATCTACCATGAAATCTACAATAAAACGTACATTGACTGAACATTGGCACCGAAATAGTACCCAATGCTCGTTATCGAGGCTTGGCCATGCTTCGGCAATCAGCATTGGTACAATGTTATCATCCAATGCTCAACCAAAATTGGGCCAGTCGTAGCTAAAAATTGGGCACCAGCATTGGATCATGGGCCAGCATTGGCCCTATGAATTTTCCCTACCCGGGTTTGAGAACCTTCTGGACCTAGAGTAGGGGAATCAATCGATTTATCATGAAGAATACAAAACCCGTAGCGCGCGTCGACCCGATGTGAAGAATGTACGGTTCCCCCGTCCAAAATGTCATTGGTAGTGGTTCAAATTCTCTTCTTATTGGGCTGTTTTTGGGAAAATGTGAATAAATAATCATGTTCCCTCCACTCCGAGGACCCCAAGATCTGGAGAAGAGAAATCAATCGATTTTGCATGGAAAAATCAGAACCCGTAGCCCTCGTTGCCTCATATTATTCTAATTGGGGCAACGTGAGCTACAGGTTTCGATTTTTTCATGTGAAATCGATTATTCCCCTTCTTTAGGTCCTTGAGGCCCTCAAAGTAGAGAAGGAATTACTTTTTTTAATGATTCTCCATAAAGAAGCCCGGTAAGAAGAGAAATTGAACTTCTACCCACGATATTTTGGAAGGGGGACCTCATATTATCTTAATTGGGCAACGCGAGCTAGGGGTTTAAATTTTTCCTCGCAAAACCAATTGATTTCCCTTCTCTAGGTCCTGGAGGTCCTCAAAGTGAAGAGGAAGTTACTATTTCTAATGATTTTCCATGTTGAGCGATTGATATATGATAGTCTGAGAAAACAAATAAAGGCACATTTACCACTCATATTCGGTACCTGTTTTTTTTTATATGAAAAATTTCAATTGAAAAAGAAAAGACGCGTAAAACACTTATTGTCTTATACAATATAAATTGTGAAAAAAAAATTCGACGTTTTTTTCTGATGTCAAATTTTTCTAAATTAAAATTTTTGGATCTCAATGAATGCATGTTTTTTTCAAAATCTTCGTTATTCTCAATTGATTGAGGATTTTTTATTTCTGAATTTTTAAATTTTTTTCACTATGATGAAGTTTCGATTTTTAATATGAGTCGTTAACATCCTCCACTTTTTTCGATTATTCCAAATTGTCAATAATAATTTTTTAATACTTATCAAACTTATTTTCCATTTCTATAATTCTTCAATTTTCACATTTCTCAAATTCTATTGAAATCTTTCCTGCGTGAACTTGAAATTTCCTCGCATTTCTAATAATTCACACTTATTCGAAAAATATCATCAAAAGCTATCCTCAGCCTCCCTACTCCATCTGGCGGAATTCTGCCCTAGTAATTCTGACGCTTATCATCGATAAAACAGGTAAGTTTCCGATAGTAAGTAGTTAATCGATGAAGCAGATTCAAAGTATTATGATTTACCGACGGGACCCTTCAGTTCGGGGACAATGAATGTCCACAAAATACTAATTGCGGACCTATTGTCCACAAAGTCGGATGACGAAAGGTATTGCTGAAGATTGAGATGTCCCATCGGAACATGAGAAGACGTTAGATATTGAACGTTCCAATGATCGTATACAATTTCTCGTTGAATATCTAACTTTTCTATGTTTGAATGTCTCCGAGCTACATTTGAATGCCACGAATGTTGCGGCGGGACAATTGCAATGCGGATGTCAGTCTTCATTGACATTAAACTCGACGATATTGATCCATTGGGAGAAATGCCTTCGCGTTTGAATGGATGACTACGTAAATGTTCACAGACCGTCATCAACATGACAACATTGCTGACAAATATGTACACAATGAGGACATTATATTGCCATCATGGACCAAACTTTATTCGTTGTTTGTGAATGTTCACAAGACATTGTGGGCCCTCTATTCTCCAAATGCTGCATGCGAGGACATTGATGTACACAAATTACTAACAAATGTTTCCGTGGGGACAATCTCACCGTGGACATACGCAGCCTGGCCAGTTGAGGCATGGCCAGTTTTTTTGGGAACGAGAACAAGTATCCCGTCATTGCCAATCTCTGAGCGCTTTTCTTTACTTCTCTTTCCCCAGAAAAAGATGACACATGTTTCTTAGCAACGACCTTATCTTGTGATAATGTCTGCATGTTTTTTGAATTAATTTTAGAGTCGATAAGTAGAAAATGTAGGGATTTTTTTTACCAAATAAGGGAATGCATGTTTCTTAATTATTCCAGAGATAGGAAACGGATTAATTGGGTTGAGGTCAGACTACCCGGAGGGAAAAAGTCAGAATAGGAAACTGGGCGAAAAAAAAGTCCTATCACTAATTCTCCCGAAAATTTCCCCTCCGCATGGATAAATGACCGAATTTCATACTCCCAAATTCTCTAAAGTGCGTAAAATTAAAATGTCGAATTTTTTTTGGTTAGAAATATTTATTCGAAGAATCCGTAACTGTACGAAAAAAATTATTGACAATAAAAAAGATGGAGAATGATATGTCTTTTGAAAACAAAATTTCTTACATATGCTAATTCTGAAAAGGAAATAGTGCGATAAATAATCAGTCGAATTATTAATTGCACGAATGAATGTCTGACGAAATATTTATTTGTGGAATTATTAATAGTCCGATGACATTATCATTATGAATGGAAAATTTGCAGAAATTAGAAGTATTTAGAAAAATTAAAAAACCACATTGAATTATGGAAGAAAAAATAAGTTTCAAAATAGTTCAATGTACGAATTAAATTTGGCCGGAATGAATGATTAGTAGGACTATAAATTTTGGAGTAATTATAATTTGAAGAATAAATTTTAGACCGATTAAATTTTCTGGAGAATGGGGATTTTCCCGAAAAAAATTATTTTTTTACCGAGAACCTACAAGTTCGCCAATTTATGGGAATTTCGAATTAGAATGCATTCGATTTGTTTTTTTTATGTTTTTTTATTTCTATGAATGCGTCAGATAAAATTTTCGGGGAAATTCCAATTCTCCAAAAAATTTAATCGGTCTAAAATTTGTTCTTGAAATCATAATTACTCCAAAATTTATAGTCCTACTAATCATTCATTCCTCCCAAATTTATATCGTACATTGAACTACTTTGAAACTTATTTTTTCTTCCATAATTCAATGCGGTTTTTTAATTTTTCTAAATACTTCTAATTTCTGCAAATTTTCCATTCGCAGTGATTATGTCATCGGACTATTAATAATTCCACAAATGAATATTCGTCAGACACTCATTCGTGCAATTAATAATTCGAGCGATTATTTATCGCACTAGTTCCTTTTCGCAATTAGTATATGGGGCATTCCAAGCCAAATCGGACACCATTTGGCTTTTGCATTTCGGATATTTTTCATATTATAGTATCAGTTGAAAGAGGCCTCCCTGAATTTTTTCATTTTTTTTTGTGAAGCCGTTTCTGAGAAATCAATTTTTCAAAAAAAACGATACTTTTTCTAAAAATGCCCATAACTTTGCGAAAAATGGTCCGATTGAGACGTTTTTTTTTGAAAATTTGTGTTTTTGAGCACAGTTTGCAAATAAAAAGTCAGAAAAATTTTTGAGACCGTATTTTTATAAAATTTTGAAGTTCTTAGTACAAAATGTCGATTTCTGGAAAACACGTACTGATCGATTTTCTTGCAAATTTTTCCTAAAAAACTGTCACTCATTCCGCAACTTTTGAGCCTAGTCTGATGATGGGATAATAATGGGATCTATTTTTTTTCGAATTTTCCAATTTTTATGATCTAAATTTCCATAATTATGACCGTTGATTTTCAGTTAAATATATTATGATTATTACAACATATGATTATGTATCGATTCTCATTCCATTCCTTCAAAATCGATTTCTGAAGGACATAACTAATTTTGAAAGTGTCCAGTTCATATGTGCGTTTAAAAGTTGGCGCTTTCCAAAATCAATTGCAGCCTTAGATTACGGTCGGTAATGAAAATTGCGTTGGATAACCTAGCGGCTGAGTATCGTTCGTGTCCCCGACCCCATAGCAGGATAAGAATAGCAGTGTTGTTTTAATTCCCGTATTCACAGTGTCTCCTAACCTACAATAACTTGCATTAAAACAAAGCATTGTGAAAATTTGTACGATGTCAAATTTCGGGATGTATAATCTGTGCTGTAATCCGTTACAATTGGAAAATCATAGAGTGAAGAAAAGTCTCCGACGTGCTTCTGTTACTCAACAAAATTTACATAATTTAAGTAATGATGACTTTCTGTGGACGTCGTGTAGAAAGGAATTGGACTCAATAAAGACTGCTCCTGTTGCTAATGATGATGAAGTTGAAAGTGAAGTCGAAGATGCTGTCACTCAGAGGACTCTTCCATCAATTTCAACAACGACGTCTGGTAAGATCAATTAAACATTGTTGAGAATTTTCAATTTTTTTTCATTTCATCAAAACAGTTTTTTTAATTGAAATAAATGATTGATCCCATTACTATTCACAATTAGGAGATGCAGATGAACAGCTAACCTCACAAACTAGTAGTCTGTCTCAATTGAGCTTAGAAACTGTGTTGCCTGTAGTTAATGATGCAATGGCATTATTGAATCAATCTCCAATTGTTAAAAAACAAGTTGATAATCAATCTTATTTGCTAAACAGAGTGCAAAAAGTTATATCATGATTTGAGTACGACTTGAGGAATATCAAAAGACACTGACGATGCAAGTAATTCGAAGGATTTCTTGGAGATGATTGAAAAATTGAAAATGAAATTTATCGATAATAATACAACACGATCTGAAAAAATTCAAATCCTCACACTTCTTCCTGAAACGTGGAGTATATCCCGAATATGTGACCCAATGGGCTCTTCAAGATACATGGCATCTTTAGCTAGAAATCTCCGTGAGGAGAAAGGGATTCTTTCAGCACTAATTGCAAAGTTAGGTTGTTAACGAACTTTCCCAGATGAAAACCACTTATTGATTTCTCATTCAGTGAAGATAAGTTGAATTTTTTAATTTCTAGGTTGCCCATTATCGAGTGATATCAAATCTCAAATTTGGGAATTCTATGTTGATGACGAAATCAGTACGATTGCCTGGGATGAAAGATTATCTTTCCATTCGAAATGGTGAGGGAAAACGTGAACATACCCAGAAACGACTTATTCTCTCCAGCTTGCGCGAATTATATGAACTTTTTAAAGAACGACATCCTGGTTATCACGTCGGTTTCTCTAAATTTGCGTCATTACGTCCTCAACACTGCGTACTTGCAGGTTCTAGCGGAACTCACACTATTTGCGTTTGTTGTATGCATCAAAACGTCAAGCTGATGATGTTAGGTGAGTGTTTATTAATAAAATTTTTGTCGAAGAATAATCATGATCTTTTATTGCAGGGTGTAATTTAGCAACTTTAATAAGGCAATTAGCAACACCAGTAAAGCTTTATAGTGATTGCTTTAGAATAATTATGTGTCAGCAACCAGCTTCTGAATATTATTTTTCCAAATGTGATGAGTGCCCAGGAGTACAAACTTTGAAAGATTTACTGTTGGATGTACTTGATCAAAATGGAGTTGATGAAATAACTTACAAATATTGGATTTCGAAGCCTCGTACAAGCTTGGAGACATTTGTGAAAAACGCAACAGATTTTGTTGACAATTTTTGTGAGAATATAACCGATCTTTTACCACATCATCATATTGCTAAAGAAGAAGCAAACTATTTGAGATCGTTAAAAGAATCTTTAAAAGAAAATGAGTACATTGTGATCTGCGATTTTGCGGAAAATTATGCCTTCGTTATTCAGAATGCGGCGTCTAGATTTCATTGGAATAACAATCAGGCAACAGTTTATCCAGTCGTGATTTACTACAAAGAAAATAATCTACTCATTCACAAAAGTGTAGTTATAATATCAGATTGCTTATCTCACGACGCAGTTGCTGTTCATGAATTCACTAGGATTACGACTAACTTTATCAAAACACTATCCAAAGATGCTGCGAAAGTTTTTCACTTCTCCGATGGAGCGCCTCAACGATTTAAAAATTATAAAAATTTTGTGAATCTGAATTACCATAAAAAAGACTTTGGACTAGAAGCTGAGTGGCATTATTTCGCAACAGCTCATGGCAAGGGGCCTTGTGATGGAGTAGGGGGCACTGTCAAAAGGATGGCAGCACGAGCAAGCTTTCAACTTCCATATGATGAACAAATCTCAACTCCTCAACAATTATACGACTGGGTGGTAAAACCAAATTGTTTGCCGAATGTTCATGCTCGATTCTTCTCTAATGATGAATATCGCCAGGCTAAAGAATCATTAGAGAAACGATACACGAGAGCGAAAACAATAACAGGCACACAAAAATACCGTTGTGTGATTCCGGACGGAAAAGGAACTTTGAGATTCAAAGAATTTTCGTTTTCTTCAGAATCACAAATTCAGAAAATATTCAAACGTGTAAGGAATTGAATGCTATCCAGTGAAAAAAATTACGAAACATGAGAAGAACTTTATACTACTACTATCTTTTGCTTACGATAAATGTGTAAACTAATATATAAACTTGAAATAATCATAATATATCAGACAATTTTCAATAAGAGCTTTTGTGTATAGTTTTTTTTCTCAAATAATTTTGAAAATTCGAAAAGAAATAGATCCCATTATTATCCCATCATCAGACTAGGCTCAAAAGTTGCGGAATGAGTGACAGTTTTTTAGGAAAAATTTGCAAGAAAATCGATCAGTACGTGTTCTTCAGAAATCGACATTTTGTACTAAAAACTTCAAAATTTCATAAAAATACGGTCTTAAAAATAATTCTGACTTTTTATTTGCAAACTGTGCTCAAAAACACAAATTTAAAAAAAAAACGTCCCAATCGGACCATTTTTCGCAAAGTTATGGGCATTTTTAAAAAAAGTATCGTTTTTTTTGAAAAATTGATTTCTCAGAAACGGCTTTCCAAAAAAAAATGAAAAAATTCAGGAAGGCCTCTTTCAACTGATACTATAATATAAAAAATTATGAAAAATATCCGAGATGCAGAAGCCAAATGGTGTCCGATTTGGCGTGGAATGCCCCATATGTAGGGAAAAATTCTTTTGTAAAGACATATTATTCTCCATCTTTTTCATTATCAATATTTTTTTTTCGTACAGTTACGGATTCTTCGGATGAATATTTCTAACCAAAAAAAATTCGGCATTTTCATTTTACGGCATTTTAAAATTCTCCAGTACATAGCTTTCGTCCAAATTAGCATTCGGACATTATTTTTTCCCCCAGTTTCCTATTCTGACTGTTTCCCTTCGGGTACACGGAGAGAAAAATTCATGAAAAATTACTGGACCAGTCCGGTAATCGTGGGACATAGAGGTTCGTAAGTGAAAACGTCCTCCTACAGGAATGAAAAAGTGAGAAACGTCTCATAATATGTACCAAATGAGTGAGTGCATTTTACTAGACTGGTTGGTAATTTTTCCCTAACTGTGCCTACATTCATAAAATTTCGTCTTGTATCCCACAAAATTTGTTGTGAAAAACGTATAAATTGCGGACTAGGACGTTAATTTTCTCGTCCTTGGAACACTTTTTACCGGACTGAGTAGTAATTCCTATCACACTCGTCCGTCAATCAATTCAGTTCGGGTCTTTTCGGATTCGATCGCGTATCGCAAGGACTTATGGGAAATTTGGAAGAATCGCCATATTGGATCTGTCATCGTGATAGCCATGGACCACAGTTCTATGAAATCAAGTTTTTAAATGTATCAAACAGCGAAATAATTGTTATTGCAAAAAATTTAATTCTCTTATACTTAGAGATGTAAAATTACCAGTAATTCTTGTTGCCGTAAAATTACGGTAAAAATACCGTAATGTTACCGTATTGTGACGTAATTAGAAAAAACTATTCGTTTTGATGTAAAAGTACCGTCAAAATTTTTTGATGAAACGATACCGTAATTTACTGTAATTTCCATCTATATAGATGATTCAAAAAAACATTTCCATACTTGAAGAATTACTTTTCAAGTAGTCAATTATATGAGAGTTAGTATTGAAATTGTTTTTTTTTTTATTAAATTTTTTAAAAGGACACTTATTTAATGTTGTTAATCATTCAATGAGAACAGTTACCTGATTTATTCATTTTTGCCTCCTCAGGATAATCATATTTTCATACATCAATATTTAGAATAATATGTTAGGAACATTAATGATAATAACAACAATTTCATAATTTTCCATTGGCTGTCACTGACTATAAAAAAAGAGGGTGCGTGGAACCCACCCGACAGAAGTGAAACTTCTTATACATGAGCCATTGGTCATTTTACACTTGGCTTTGGATTAAAATATCTCGAAAACTATGCAAAATTTATCGAGACATGCTATGAATAAAATTTAAAGGGAAGATTGACGAACAGAATAAGCATAACGCTGTTTTTCTATGACCAGTAGTTTCCGAGATATCATTTTTTGAATGAGTAGTTCAGAAACGATGGATGAGGCCCGATAGTAAATAAATGAGCGCTTGGACGTCCTTTCTGAATTTTTTTTTCGAAAATCGATATCTTAATAACTACGAGTCGTAAAAAAACGGAGGTTTGCTCATTTTATTCGTTAATCTTCTCTCTAAATTTCATTCACAGCATGTCTCAATAACTTTTCAGAAGTTTTCGAGATATTTCAATCCAAAGCCGAGTGTAAAATGGCAATTTTTCAAGAAATAAAAAGCAAAAATTATGAGGTGGAGCATGGATATTTTTCGGTCGTGTTTCATGACAACTCCTTCTTTGAATGACAATTTCCCGTAATTTTTTAAAAAATTATTTAGATAAATTCCCATATTTTTCTCTCCGTGTATTGAAAATAAAAAATAAAAAACACAGGCTTCCCCCACCACCCGGAGAGCGACCCGACGGCAGCAGCAAACATTTCTCCTTCTCCCCACTACTCTACTACCACGTTCCCCTCAAAGCCTTACACTCGTTTCGTGACGCGAGAAAAAAGTTGGTACCCTCCCAAAAGAACTTTCACTTCAAAAGTAACACAAATAATGATCAGAAAGGCTGCGAATTGATTCAAAAAATTAATTCCGTTATTCATCTATATAGATGTAAATTTACCGTTATGTCTCTAAAAATGATAATTACGGTAATTTACTTTGAAAATGAGTGTTTTTACCATTTTTGTCATTTACTGACGTTCGGTAAATTACGGTATTGAAACCGTAAAATTACCGTAAAATTACTGTTATCGTTACCCTTTCACATCACTACTTATACTAGATCAGCACACAGGATATTATGAAATTTATGATTTGAATAACTATTCTTGGGAATTTTTTGGAGGACTCCGAATTTCTGTCGACCATTGTAACTCATAAGACAATAATCTTTGCTAGAGTCTTTATTGCTAAAAATGGATGTAAAATAAATTTATTTTCAGGATAAAAAATGAATAAGAATAATGAAGGACTAATAATAATTAGGATGATCAATATAATAAAAATGGTGTAGTATACGCGAATTTCATCGTTTCATTCGGAAGAACTGAATTCTTATTCACTGAGACTGAAATTTTTACTGGAACCCATCAGTGTCAAATTTTACCGGACTGAGTTCGCATTTTTTCATAGTAAAGCCACTATGTCCCACGGTTACTGCTCAGTCCGGTAATTTTTCTGGAACTTTCACCATAAATTTTCATGGATTTTTCTCTCCGTGTAGTCTGACCTCAACCCGATTAATTCAAGTTTCTTCATTATTATATTTATCCTGAAACTTTATCAGTCATGTTTATTGTTCTGTATTTTCATGGAAAAAAATATTGTAAGTTTCTCCGGATTTTTTTTATGTTGAGAAAAAAGGAATTCAGTAATCAAAAGGTGAAATAGGATCAATCGATTTATCTTGGTGATGATTCTCAGTAGAATAGCTCAGAAAGTAAGCGAGATGAGGAAATTTCATACGAATCTTTTTCTGTAGAGAATTTTGAGAGCTATAAAATGAGATTGAGGCGAAATCGCTCTATCTTGTTTAGTTTCCGAAATATTATCAGAAACCTGAATAACGGGGAAATAAACTTCTTATTTTACCTCTACGCTACTGAAATGATTAAATTGAATAATTCTGACACAAAATATAGAACGATAAAAATTATATTGCAAATTTCCATGACATATGAAGGGATGAATATAAATGCCAGCTGACACTGGAAATAAATAATAATACATTCCAAATGGCATAATAATAATACATCTTCCGTGATATTAACAATTAATTAATCCATTTTAGAAGCGGAGACCTTCATAAATTTTCTGAAACGTAGAAAAAAATTTTTTCGAGGAACTATTCTTAACGAGAGCATAACTGTGAAGTTTTGAGACGAATAAATTGTTGGATTCCGGGTTGTGAGTATTGAACTGAACAACTATTTCACAGAATCTATTCATTAAAGATGGATAAATCTATCTACAGTTATGTACAAAGGTACTCTTGTGGGTGTTCACAACTTGGTAGTTTACTTGAATCTGCTTATTGACTAAATATTTCTAATATTTATATTTACGACTTCAGGTCACTCAAAAGGGATGAAAGAGTGGAGAGGGAGTTATTCCTGAAAGGTGATTGGTCAGTAGAGTTAAGGAAAATTTGGTGAGGGCTCGGTTGAGAAGAGGGTTCAGGTACTTGGGGAAATTCCACAAGAAACAATTATTGCTTATACTCGGGAATTTGGGACCAGGGGGGCAATAAAGTAATTACTAGAGTTTGCTGTATTAGGGATTATAGTGGTAAAAGTTATAAAAGGGGGAAAGAAAGTATTGGGACTGCACATCTGGTGTGCACGTAGGTCAATTGGGAAAAACCAGGGGAAAAAACCAGGGAAAAACCCAGATTATTGGAGTGGGTATACAACAAAATCTTCATCCATCATCAGGTATTGGAGAATATCTCGGAAACTAAATGGAATATAGCGATTTCAGCCGAATCTTTTTTTGCAGTTCTTGGAATTTTCGGCAAAAAAATTGTGTTTAAAACAGAGTGAGTTTACCGCGAGAAATATCACCAATTATAAAGTGCCAGTCTCAACGTGTCTAGCGACGCTATAAACGCGGTAAAGGCACGAATCCCCCCCCCCCTTCTCTCTCTCTCTCTCTCTCTCTTGGACCCGCAGGAGTCCAAAAATTAGTTACGACTGCACTCTCAACAAGAAAGGTGATCTTTTTGACCGTACAATTGGTTTATTGAGTCCAACGATAATGGGAGTGATCAAGAAGTGATAGATACTTAAAGTGACGATTTAAGTGCTATCGTTCGTGAACATCAACTATTAGACATTGCAGTGATAGACACTTAAAGTGATGCATTAAGTGCTATTGTTCGTGATTATATCAACTATTAGAAATTGAACTATTGGTTTAATTAATTCAACTATAATTATTGTATCAACTTTATGAGCATGATTGTGAATTTCAACTATAACAAGCATATTGTGATCTGTAATTTTATATCTATCAACAAGCTGGTTTTTCCTCATTAATAAAGAATGAGTTTTCCATGTGCCTCTCAACTAATCTCTCAACACCTTATTTCACATGCCTTTTCGCCACCCACAGACCAATCCATGAAATCAACCCGCTTTAAACATTGGTCCTTCGAGCCGGATTTGTGGGTAGAAAAACGGCAGAAAACGTGGTGTGAAAAAAGGTGAGGCCTCATGGTGAAGAAATTCTCGGGGTCTACATGCGCCAGCACAGAATCACAACAGCGTGACGTAATCGCCCTGGCTACCAACGAATATTCTGGTACGTGAGCTATTGTGTCTTGAATCAAAACAAAGACCACAGTGTTGTTTACGTATCAAGGCAGCAGAGAATCAACTACAAATGTGCTACCAACAAACGACTCTACAGAGAAATTCGAAGTAATCCAACGAAATAAAAATTGGTCAATAATTATTGATCAAGAGGATGATTCAGCAGCTTGCCAGTCTCAACGTGTCTAGCGACGCTATAAACGCGGTAAAGGCACGAATCCCCCCCCCCCCCCCTTCTCTCTCTCTCTCTCTTGGACCCGCAGGAGTCCAAAAATTAGTTACGACTGAACTCTCAACAAGAAAGGTGATCTTTTTGACCGTACAATTGGTTTATTGAGTCTAACGATAATGGGAGTGATCAAGAAGTGATAGATACTTAACGTGACGATTTAAGTGCTATCGTTCGTGAACATCAACTATTAGACATTGCAGTGATAGACACTTAAAGTGATGCATTAAGCGCTATTGTTCGTGATTATATCAACTATTAGAAATTGAACTATTGGTTTAATTAATTCAACTATAATTATTGTATCAACTTTATGAGCATGATTGTGAATTTCAACTATAACAAGCATATTGTGATCTGTAATTTTATATCTATCAACAAGCTGGTTTTTCCTCATTAATAAAGAATGAGTTTTCCATGTGCCTCTCAACTAGTCTCTCAACACCTTATTTCACATGCCTTTTCGCCACCCACAGACCAGTCCAGGAAATCAACCCGCTTTAAACAAATTGTTCGGGAAAAATCGCAATATTCCACTTGGATTCTAAGATATTTCAAACAAAGTGATGACAAAATTTCCTCGATTTGTCGGAGAGCAAATAGCGATTAGGATTTATTTCCATTTCGTAGATGAAGACTGCAGCGTTCTTCAGAGCTGAGCATTTTTAAATCATTGGCTCAGTTATTCAACAATCGTCAGAATTTGCATCAAATGAGAGAAGTGAAGCCCGATTGGCGTTTCTATGACGATCTTATGTTTCTGACTGAAAATCCTTCACTCCAATCCATCACTTTGTTTGAAATACCTCAGAATCCAAGTGGAATATGGTGATTTTTCCCGAACAATTTTTTTGCCGAAATTTCCAAGAACTGCAAAAAAGGATTCGGCTAAAATCGCTATACCCCATTGAGTTTCCGAGATATTCTCAAATACCTGATAATGGATAAAGATTTATTCGTCTCAAAACTTCATAGTTATGCTCTCGTTAACAATAGTTCCTCGAAAAATGTTTCTTCTACGTTTCAAAAAATTTATGAAGGTCTCCGCTTCTAAAATGGATTAATTAATTGTTAATATCACGTAAGATGTATTATTATGCCATTTGAAATGTATTATTATTCAATTTCAATGCCTGCTGACATTTATATTCATCCCTTCAATGTAATGGAAATTCGCAATATAACTTTTATTGTTCTATATTTTGTGTCAGAATTATTCAGTTTAATCATTTCAGTAGCGTAGAGGTAAAATAAGATAAGTTTATTTCCTCGTTATTTAGGTTTCTGATAATATTTCGGAAATTAAACGAGATAGAGCGATTTCGCATCAATCTCTTTTTATAGCTCTCGAAATTCTCTGCAAAAAAAAGATTCGTATAAAATTCCCTCATCTCGCTTACTTTCTGAGCTATTCTACTGAGAATCATCACCAAGATAAGTCGATTGATCCTATTTCACCTTTTGATTACTGAATTCCTTTTTTCTCAATATAAAAAAAAATCCGGGAAAACTTACAATATTTTTTTCCATGAAAATACAGAACAATAAACATGACTGATAAAGTTTCAGGATATAAATATAATAATGAAGAAACTTGAATTAATCCGCTTCCTATCTCTGGAATGATTAAGAAACATGCATTCCCTTATTTGGTAAAAAAAAATCCCTACATTTTCTACTTATCGACTCTGAAATTAATTTAAGAAACGTGCAGACATTCTCTCAAGATAAGGTCGTTGCTAAGAAACATGTGTCATCTTTTTCTGGGGAAAGAGAAGTAAAGAAAAGTGCTTTCTATTCTCATGTAACTACTGCGCAACTGTTGGCAAGCTAGATACTTACATTATCAATGATCAATCGTGGGAGTCCCTGATTTATCAGTGATTAGCGGAATTTGAAAAGAGAGGCAATTGGTGGATTGAAACACAGCTCTCTGCTCTCTGGAAAAAAAATCAACGGCTGTTTTTCCGCATTCATTGACAATTTAATTGATACTCAGTGAAAATTTACTGGAAAATTTAAACGAGAATCGCGTGAAGTGATAATAATGTCATGGAGTTTCTTCTTTTATCCATAAAACTTGATTTATATTCATTCAAGTATTCTATTCCTCTGCTTTCATACTACTTAAATCATTTTTATGCGTCAAATGCAACATCACACAGATGAGTGAAGAAGGTAAGAACTCATTTGCCGGCTTGTAATTAAACACAGTAAACTAAAATGCATACACATTGAAATTGTGCGTTTGTGTATCCTCGGATATTGAGGACAGAATGATTTTTTTTTTTTTTTTTGAAAATTGAATATACAGTTATAACAATACTTGAAACGAGCTCAGAATATGTCAAAGCGCGCAATACATAATGTGGTCCAAGGTGAGCCCTCACTGATGTGCCTGATGCTTCATGGCCTTTTGGTTTTTCACATTTGTTTTTCTGCTTCTTCACTTATTATTTACCCAAGTCTGAGTTCATGAGAAATTTTGAATGAAAACAGTTTAATCATAGTTATTAAATTACAATAGGTTCTTTACAGAAGAAGACAACTCAGCGCATTGTGAATTTATTCATTCTTTTGATGAATTGGAAGAATTGATAAAAATTGGAAAAAAAAGCCATAAAAATCATGAGTACACTGTTAAAAATTTCCGTCTGGATTTTCCGTGCAAAATCCCAGAAATTCCAAACGAGTCACATTTCTACTGAAGTTTCAGATAATTACGTCCTTGAAAACTGAACACATCAACGGTTCTCAAATAATTTCACGCCTGGATATCAATAAAATTGGTAAATTTCAGTTTGATTTTGTCTTGAAAGCTTAGTAAAATTGATAAAAATTAAAAAAAAAAAATTGAAATTTCAAGTAAGCTGTAAAATTTTCCACTTGAGACTCATAGATTCCTTTGAATTTCCTCTGAAACCATCCTCCTATTAAATAAAATTCAATACTACGTTTATGGAAATTCCCATCAAATAGTCTATGAAATTTCCTTTTCTTCCTACCAGTGGAAGACTGAGAATGATAGAAGACTCGTTGTACGAATCAACTGGTTTGCATTCCATCATTAACATATGTGACAAGGTATGTTTGAGTGTTCATCCAAGGATTCCAAGTCACATAGTTCGCATACTTGCGAGGAATATTCAGAGAGAGAAAGAGAGGGAGAGAAACAATAATGGAAGAGAGATGCAGACAATCACTTATTCAATAATCATGAATTTATTTAATGGAAAATGTGTATCAATTTCAGCAACGTGCAACTCTGCTAATTTGGTTCTAACTTACAGAAGTTATTGTATTACTTTTATGTGTGTGTATATGCGTGAGGATGTTGAACCAAAACGCAGGTGAAACATTATACGTGTCTTCAAACGACTCCTTAATCTGAAACAAAGCGCCGGGTGGATTTTGGCTACGTGTCGATTGCAAGAGGTGGACCTCACACATCGTCATACCTCTCTCGGTCGTCGAACGTTTAAGCACTGGGGGCCTATTCTCGACTGAGGAGGAATTTTATTCCACGGGGAATTCCAGATTCAGAAAAATTCAGAAGAATTAAAAAATATCATCATTGATGCGGCATTAAAAGAATAAGGGCTTAACTGTACTGGAGTTAGCTGGGAGTTCCAATTAAGGTAGTACCTTAATTGGAACTCCTGATGAATGACGTAAAAATCTCAACATCAGAAAATCCCCAGAAATTCTAAAGAAAAAAAAACAACACAAAAAATACTGTTATACTTAAACCTCGTTGATCAATCACAATTTTTCTTTCATTCACTCTCCTCTTCTATTTTCATACCTGATAATTATAAGGTTTGTTACGCGAAGGATGAAGCGATTTATCAGCTATGAAAAATAAAAGAAAATGTTAAAAGCAAATGCTTGAATATCAGTTATTATTTTCTTTTGATGATGAACCGACAAGATACACCTAACTGCGGTAGAATTGTTAGTTTTTTTCATTCTTAATTTTCTCATTCTCCTTTCTCATTCCTTTTTTTATCCAAGTTTCATCCTCAATATGTATGCATTTTGTTTATTGATAGACATATATACACGTACATATGTTGAATAGCCACCGTGATTACGTGGAGAATGATAATGGTATATATAGTGTGCCGTTAATAATCTCTCGAATCCTTCATGGGTCGATTTACGATGGCTGGAGGGTCATGTATATAACGCAGTTGATGGTTCAAGGGCCCTTTAATCTATGATAGACGTGTAATGTAGTACACTCGATGCTTCTTTTCTCATTTTCCTTCCTCTTTTTTTCTTTTGTACTTCTGCACTTGAGACACGCGTGTCTCTCACAGCTCTCGGTATCTCATTCAGTCCCACGTTTTGGTGTTTTCATAATTTTTAGAATAAAAAAAAAGGAATGAGAAATTATTGACACTCAAGGTTTCCATTGCGAAAGAATTTTCTCCTCTTGAATATGAAGTTGAAAAAAAAATGAAGTGAATATATACCAGTTCCGAATTTGGGTAAACACTGCATTTATCAACCGTTAGATTTTAACGGAGAAGACATCCATATTTTTTTTTCTTCATTTTTTACTTTTAATAAGGTGTATCTTGGAAGTCGGAAGAATGTCGCTAATGTCTCGAGTCTCACGAAATAGTTCTGAAATTTGAAGAAAAAAAAATGATGAAACGATTACGATGATCGGTGGCATATATAGGTATCACGCGGGAGAGATTGAGATTGGTGAGACTGATTAGAATTTGACATTTGGACAGAGAGACAGGATTTTCAAATATATCGATACGATCTTTACGTTCATTCGTTTTGTATGAAATTAAGATGGTAATAAAAGTTGGAATTAACAGAAATCTGTTGATTCTGTACTGCCGCTCATTTGGATGAGTTTATTTTAACCCTGTTACTCATTTTCAGGAAAATACTTAGAGATGTTTAATTCGTTTTTAAATGTGTAATAATTCTTTTTTTTCAAGATTTGAAGAAGGAATAAAAATGAGAGGAACAAACGTATGGCAGAGGCCCGTATGAAGATATCATCAAATGTACATCAAAGTATTTTTGACATTACTTAAAATGAGTACATGATCACATTGTGTTTATGGTAATAATAAAATTCACGGTATCTTCATTGGTTATCTCAGTGTAGTTTTACAGTAGTTTACAAGCAAGAGTTGGGAGAAATTCCTTTCTTCTTTTAGCCAATGTGCACAAGAATTTATTTTTGGCGGGGGCCCCCACCAACTCATAACCTATACCGATCAGTGAGATACTTTTATCAGTACGATCGCAACAGTCGTACTTGCGTGTTCACTTTTTTGTTGTCCCTTTTTTTTCTTTTTCTTCTTTTCATTCTTTTCATTTCGTTTTTTCTCTTCTTTTTTGCCCTCTCAACTTCTAGAGTCATGTGGGAAGGAAGGTACGAGTCGAAATACGGAGAAGGAAGGGAGAAATGAATGTTTGGGACAAAATGGATGGCCATTAGTAATTGCAACCAGAAAAAATGAAGAAAAAATTGAATTTTCAAAGAAAAAAAGGGTGCGTGGAACCCACGTGACAGAAGTGAAACTTCTTATACATGAGCCATTGGTCATTTTACACTTGGCTTTGGATTAAAATATCTCGAAAACTATGCAAAATTTAACGAGACATGCTGTGAATGAAATTTAGAGGGAAGACTGACGAACGAAATAAGAAGAACGCTGTTCTTCTACGACCAGTAGTTTCCGAGATATCATTTTTTGAATGAGTAGTTCAGAAACAATGGATGAGGCCCGATAGCAAATAAAAGAGCGATTGGACGTCCTTTCTGAATTTTTCATTCAAAAATCGATATCTTAATAACTACGAGTCGTGAAAAAACGGAGGTTTGCTTATTTATTCGTTAATCTTCTCCCTAAATTTCACTCACAGCATGTCTCGATAACTTTTGAATAGTTTTCGAGATATTTCAATCCAAAGCCGAGTGTAAAATGGCAACTTTTCAAGAAATAAAGAGCGAAAATTATGAGGTGGAGCATGGATATTTTTCGGTCGTGTTCCATGACAACTCCTCCTTTGAATGACAATTTTCCGTAATTTTTACAAAAAATCATTTAGATAAATTCCCATATTTTTCTCTCCGCGTATTGAAAAGAAAAAATAAAAAAAAAACACAGGCTTCCCCCACCACCCGGAGAGCGACCCGACGGCAGCAGCAAAAATTTCCCCTTCCCCCCACTACTCTACTACCACGTTCCCCTCAAAGCCTTCACTCGTTTCGTGACGCGAGAAAAAAGTTGGTACCCTCCCAAAAGAAGTTTCACTTCAAAAAGAAATGTTAATTCATCGAGAAGAAGAAATGCAGAATTGGAAGAATAAAGTTTTTATGAAATTCGAAAAAAATTAATGGAAATTCCAAAATTAAAAAAATTAACATTAATTAAAAATGTAATGAAGATTTTTATTTATCTTCAATTTTTTTTTTCAATAATTTGCAAATTTCTGAAAACTTCATTATAACTCAGAAGAATCTTCTTCCTCATTACGTCTCACAATATCTATTTTTAATAAATATGGGAGCCGTTAAATTTGCGTGAACAGCGTAACTATCTGAACAACTGCGTCTAATGCCCTCCCCACCGCAGCTGAATCACCATTCCAGAGTCATTCAGGATTATCTCCTTTTTTTTCTCTCTTTCAATCACCACGATTGGCCTCAGTACGTACAGTCAACTGACGCCCCCTACCGTATAACCAAGGATAATGTGCATATCTCACCTGCAGAGGTTTATTACGACTTGGGCCATTACCGCTGTCATTGCGTGCCCCAGCCACGTGCGAAAGAGCATCTTTATTAAATGTGCATAAGCGACAACACGCTAGATAAAACATGGAACACTGTCACTCCCAAGCAAACATCGTGGATTAACGTTTTTTTTCTCTCTTTTTTTCTCTCTAAACGATTGATCGGTGAAGCCATGAAATCTTTACGATGTCCAATAATTCTTTGAGAAAAGTCATTTAATTGCTTCGGTTATTTAACTTTATCCTTCTTCTTCAGCTGAAAGTAGCCATAGCTTTGTGTTTAGTTATTGTACATTGGAAATTTAATTAAAAAACGTGATATATACAGGTAGCCTCTTTATGGAGCCGGTTTTAACAGTTCGTTCAGTGATTTGTAATTACTGCACGTTAATATGATACACTTTGGCTTTAAAGCCGTTCTCATCATTTTTACTTCTGTTCTTCTTGCTTGCTCCTTTTCTTTCTCAAATTTTTTTTTTCTTCTACTCTGGTCATGTCGCCGCTTGAGAAAACGGACAAAGAAAAGAAGAGCGAAACCGAGAGCGTGAGAGCAGTTTGTCTCGTACGAAATGGATCCCTGTTGTATTTGGCCCTCAAGGGTTTACGATTCTTTACCGGCGCCACAGGTTCATCATTCGTGCCTCACAAACGTTATGCCTGTTTTAACTCCCTCCTTTTTTTTCTTAAAAAACTCTTATTCTCTCGCTCTTCTGCTGCTATATCACTTCTCACCTTGCCTTGTTTTTGTCTGCCTCTCTTTCTCTTGCAGTTGCTTCGGGCGTCCACAGCTACTGTCTTCTTGAATTCTTTTCGATCAATCGTATCACGTTATGATATATATATATATATACTCAATTGCAAAGTAATACGTGACTTGCCAGACATTTTTTTAAGTCTTTGAAAGTTAATAATAAAACTACGGGGAAATTGTCAATGCCTTTTTTTTACTTTTCTTTCTTCATGAACACAATTTTTCAGTACGTGCAAGAGTGATCAGCAATAAAATCACACTTTTTTTTTAGTGTATTTGTGTGTGTGTATGAGTGAACAACTCAATGGCGCCAACTGTGGAAGAACTCGTACATTCCAGCGTTTCCGGAATGACACAACTCTCACTCTTTCGTCGCAGACGCGTATGATTTCAGTTTCTCCCACTCAAAAATTGCATTCGTATCATCAGAGACTCGTGTGTTTCAACATGAAACTGTTGATGAGTGTAGTGGTAGAACGAAGAAATGAGGCGCCTTAAACTTCACCCGACACAGGGAAAACTGGGGCAAAATGGACCTCGATAACCAGTCGATATGATTCACGATTTTTTTTTCGGAGCAGAGGTTTCGACGAAAAAATTTGGAAAAATCCACTGATAAAGTAGACATGTTGAAGCATCTTCGGGAATTCTTTTAGATTTTTTCGCAATACTTCGTCACTCTAAAAAAAATCGGTAATCATTTCGACTTGTGGGTCCATCTTGCCCCGGCCCCCCCCCCCTATATATATTGAACTAAAGAAGATGATCAATTTTTTGATATTACATCTCAAGAGTCTTTTAAGAACACACATTTGAATACTTGGGGAGCCAATGAGAATCCTCGTTAATTATTACAGTGACGCAGGCACAATTGACGTCATTGACGGGCAATGACGATGCTGGAGAAATGTCATGAGTAAAGTACTATTTTTATTTATTGGGGGAAACCATTTTTTTTTTTTTTTTGAGACAACAAATTAAATTGTGAAGAGGTTAGAGGAGAGGAGGCTGTTTGGGGTTATTTTTAGGTTATATCTTGAAAATAAAATGGGATTGCTGAATTTTTGGGGAAATTTTTCTTTGGAGAGTGGGACGAGATGCAGAGAACAGATCCTCATGAAAAATTTTGGGTCTCCATTAGGTATCGGGATAATTGGGAGAAATGAGTCAATATTAAAGTTGTTGGACATGAGTCGAAATTGTTCTTGAAGTTCATATCTGTTTCATGTATAATTTAGCAGTTCTGTAACGGTTGGCTTGACTGACCTTGAGCCAACGTGTTAAATGCACTGAAATTTTACTTACTTGACCCAAATTTATGCTCCGAATTTTCCCCAAATTACTCCCGATTAATTTCCCTTTATTTAAACTGGGCGCCAGTCGTTTTTCCGAAATTCTAAGAACTTGAGGGAAAACGACAAATCCCCAAGTTTTACTCTAATTCAACGAAATTACAAAACCCCAAAAAGACTCTAATTTTACCCGCTTTTTTATATGAAACTCTCAATTTATCCCGAGGGGGAGAGGGGACGATACCCTCTATTTGGGTATTCGTGACGACAAAAAACTGAACACAAAACTCTTGACAGATTTTAACTCAAATAATATGAATTCGATATATTCAGAAAAATTAATTATATACACGTAAATTGGAAAAAAACATGAAATATTTAAAGAAACTTTTCGTCATTAATTCTATAATTATTTCACACTAATTATTAACTCTAAACCCAACTCAGAATGAACGACAATAATTTTAATGTTAGTCGGGTGGTCTCACCCGGAACAGACGCTAACTCGACGTTTTCTTTACTTTAAATTCTTTACTCTAAATTCTTTACTCAAAATTCTTTACTTTTAGTCTTTACTCAAAATTCTTTACTTTAAACTGAAAATATTAATTGTACGGGGACTCGCGTACCTTACGTTATCTGTGCTGTCTTTCCTCCGTGTTGACCTCTCTTTATTTATCTTCACTCCAATTTTCTTACGTAATTCTTTACAATTTTCTTTACGTTTCTCTACACGATGTGATCGCCACGGTGTCCCGGGAGAAGAAGAACGAGTCGTCTCTCCCACGAGCTGGCATTGGGTTCCCTCGGCTGTTTCCGCTCAATTTCGGTAGAGCCGAGGCCCAACCCAACCAATTGTCCCGCGAGTTCCCCACTACTTTACCCTAACGTTACGGATTCTCCTCAATTCCGAGAATCTCGCGCCACTTCTCACTCTCAAATAATTCCAATATATATACTAAAAATAATCACAATAATTTGCTCAATAATTCTGCGACAATTCTAAACGGGAAAGTTTTGTCTTTTCATTCACTTTAGTCTTTTTATTTTCACACTTCTAATTTGAGTCTTTTCTTTCACTGACTCCAATGTTGATCCTGGTGATCTCCAGTTTCCCTCACTGTTGGCCAACATTCCCCCTAGTTGGCTGATACTGGACCAAACGAGTGGATGCTGCTTTCGTCCCAGTTCTCCCTAATTGGCCTTGATACCCGATGAATAATCTCTGGGACTGGGGAAACTCTTCTCCAGTCCTACCTCTTGACTTTTTCTCCGTTTTCTCAGAGTTAATTTCAACAAAACAAACAAAAATCATCAGTGAGGTCACAAAAATTGGTTGACCTCACTCTGGACATGTGCTGTTCTGACTCTAAATGAGCCCTATCCTCACCGGGTACCGCGAATCGCGACCAAAACCGTGATTTTCGCAAAATTTATCTAATATTTTAATTTTATTGATTCTGTGACGGTAAAAACCGTCACAGTTCCTTTGATTGATAGATGTCGCAATAATTGATTGTAGACAAAATTCCCGAATCTTCCTGTTGTACTCTGATTATCGTTGAATGTGTAACATGCAAATTCATGTTCTCAATATGTAAGGGAGGTGGTGCATGTACCACTTAACATACACAGCTGAATTATTATGAGCTAGTAATTTATCCATAATAAAAAATTCTTTAATTCTGTTTTGTTATTGTTCAATTTTGTAAATTTGATCAGTTGGAGGGATATTTCAACGTATAAGAATAGAAAATTGAGATTTTCTTAATTGCGGTCATTGAGCGGTGTTCCCCTCCGCATTGGTTAATACCGCTCAGCAATTTTTTTGGATCGCTCGGGTGAGGGGTCCGTCGCTCAATTCTCATGGTGTAGTATAGTAATAGAAATATATAATCAAATAAAATTATTTCTCTAATTTTTAATTATACTCGCTTATAAAAATATATATCCTTTCTTTAAAATATTGATAGACTCCTGAGACTCTGGAAACTGTTAATTTCAATTTTCCTTTTTTTTCAAATCTTCCGATTTTTTGCTCATGGGATCTTGAAAGAAGGAGATGACTGAATTGATTTTTTTTTTATTATGAACTCAATTGAAATGAACTTATTTAAATTCTAGTCTCCACAAACCTGTCACACTCAATGTCTCTCTACACTATCAACAATAATGTAAGCGATTATGAATCAATCCAGTTTATCATTACACGAATACTTGGCACAATTTTCATTGGAGTCATTGCTAATTTCGCGGGATTCACTGAACATTAAACAATTCAATGAAAGCAGAAAGGTTATTTCTCACCAAATAAAAAATGTGTCATCATTTAGTTGTGCTGATTAAAATTCATTCTCTCCAATTACTTCCCCATTGTGAGAACTCTAACCACGACTTTCAAAGAGAACAAAAAAACAATTTTTTAAATAATTTTCACCAATAACGTAATCAAAAATAGGAATAATTATTTACTTTGATGGAGCTACCGGCTGACACTGTCGATTGTCACTGTACTGAGTGGGCTTAGCAGCAGTGAGTGCTACTATCTATCATAACATAGGGCGATACAAGCAGCACTCTCCGAGCGGTATTAGCTGCAAATGCCGACATGAAGAAAATATAAAGAAAAATATAACCAGTGCACTCAGATAAATATGAAAAAAATTCCACATATCGAGAGAAGTTCAAGAAATCTTGATATCCTCATTTTATTAAAATCCATTGGTGGAAAACCAATGAATATCCTTGCATAACAGTGACAAAATATTATTAGAAAAAGGAGTCATTTTCTCTTCTTCATTGATCTCCACGAAATCGTTTTTGATTCGGAGACTTATACTTACAATTAGTTATTCCATCATAGATCGTTAAGAAAAAGTCAACAGAACTTCGATTTATCGAAAAGTATAGAGAATACATGGGTGAGCGGAATGCCCTGCTGAGCGGTACAGGCACCGCTTCCCCTAATCCAATAGCATCGATCTAATCAATAATTATATTACTTCCATATTGTTTCCAATTCATCTGCGTTGATTTATTTAACCTGTCTCGACAAAATTAATTAATATTAAATAATAACAAATAATTCATATGAGTCAATATTAAAAGGCGTTCAGGATCTGAATTTTTTTACTATAAGGCAAAAAAAAATATTTTGAGTCGAATTTAGTAGCCAGGTAAAACAGGATAAGTCTCCTTCTTCTTTAAACTAGATTATGATGCGCTATTATGCACGCACTTTGCGAATTGTGCCTTCAACCTTATCAATATTCATGAATGGTTCGTGCGTTAACATTTAACTTTTCTCGGCTTTTTAGTGAAATCATTGGAAGAGTCTTGAGCATTGAAATATTGCGCTTTTATGATCAGTTTATTGGAAAGCTGGAGAAATTTGAGCCGGAAAACATATTTCGAGAATGATTTTTGGGATTTCTTGGAAATTGAGGCTTTTTGAGTTTGAATTTTCAAAAAAATACAAAAATCATAAGTGACATATGCTTTTCGGGTGACTCGGAATACTACGGAAATTAATGGAAATACGCCTTTTTTATCCTTATTGTTTTTTGCAGAGCAATGGAGCACGCCTAAATGTAACATATTATGTACAATATTCTAATATGGAACATTTATTTTTTGTTTATCTGCATTTAGGTAATTATAAAACTCAAATGTATCACGAGAGGGTAGCTAGGATTGTTTTTGCCCACAGATATTTCGTATTTGGAATATCCCGCATAGCTCGTTAATCAATGAAATTTAGGCGTAACGGTATTCGACATAATCCATGTCAATTATCACAGTTCGATAAAATATCGCAATGTGTTTTTTGTCTTCAGAGAAAGGATAATTTTTCCAGGAATATCCCCAAAACCACTGGAGATACGCCCTTTTTCCCATGCCCTTCTTTTTAGCTCTTGAAATTTTCTACAAAAGAAAAAGTATCACAGCGAAATTGTTTTATCTCGCTTAATTTACTAGATATTTCAGTGAAAATTATCACGAAGACGATTCGATTAGTTTTACCTCTTCACTACTGAATTGATGATTAAATTTGCCAGTAGATTACAATTTCTTTAATCATCTGCTGTTAATGATTAATTTTTGCAATCAGCGAATTATTAATTTATCCAGAACAACGTTAATTTGCGTTTTTTTCCAGTCGTAAATAAATTATTAATAAACAATGGAATTCCCCGAAGAAGTATTTTATTTATTCGAATGGATGGGAAATTAATCATTTTAAATTATGCATGATAAAAGTATGAATAGTCTTATCTTGTGTGAAATAGTATTTTTATTTACATAATGAGGAAATTTGTGCTACCGCCGAAAAATTCTGTGGGAATATTTTGTGATCACACTACCGGGGCTTATTAAAATTCCACTCTGTATTTTGTACCAAACAACACAAGAAGCAGAAAGGCAGGAGCAAGAGAGAGAAAAAATGAGCAGAAAGAACAAGAGAGAAAAGGGGGATGGAGGCCACGCGACAGCACAGAGTTAGATGTAATCTCAGCAACATCTACACCCACATGTACGAAATTCTCCGTGATTTCAAATTCTCTTCTTCCCTCTCTGGCTCTACATTCTCTGAGAATACCCAAAACGTTAGTACATACAGCGATAAACACTGTTTTCATGTCCATTGAAGCAACAAAAAATGCAATTGTCCATGAAAATTAAAGCCGATGAGATTATAGAGGAGTTTAGGAGGAAAAAAATCAATATAAGTAAATTTATTTGATGTTACGGTGCTTTTAATGATTTATTTTCACTATAGAATAATTCAATTGTGAGATTGGATTTTGTGCGTGAAATAAATTCCTTCGAAATATCGGTACTATTCTCTACAGGGAATCAACGAAATTGCGTCGTGAGTGTATCGATGAGATGAGTTTTTTTTTACGAGGGGGTGGAGTGCGAGAAAAGCGTGGGGCAAAATGGACCTTTAATAATTCTGAAAAAGATGAAAAAACATTTTTTTTTTGTATATTGAAGTTTTCAGACAGATTGATTTAATGTTGTCGTCGTTTTTTGCTTCCGAATGGAAGCTTTGTAATCGTAATTTTTTCGATTTTGAGATTTCATCATAATATGACTGCAAATGACCCAAAACGTCGAGATCCGTCGTTTTTAAAAAATGTCTGTGTGTATGTGTGTGTGTGTGTGTGTGATGACGCATTTTCCGCTTTACTCTGAAGTGGGGGTAGCTAGCGATCTGAAAATTTTACCATAAGTTCGCCATGCGTGCCCCAAGCTCTCACAAAAATTTCAGCTAAATCGGCCGGATAGTTTTTGAGAAAAATGAAAATGTTGAAATATCGTTTTTTCACTTTTCTCGATGAAAAATGGAATCACAGCGTCCAGTCCCTGCGAGGAGATGCGCGTCCAAGAGTCGCATCTTTGACCCCCGGGGTGGTGGGAGCTCAAATTTTTATTTTAGCCAGTAGAAAACTTTTGATAAATTTTTCGTGAAAATCTTGATTCCACGATAACTTAATAAATAATTGAGCTAGAGACCTCGAATTTTGTGAGGTTCTACATCTGATGAGCACAAAGGTTGGTATTGAAACTGGGCGAGATCGGTCCAGTAGTTTTTTAGATATTAGCATAGAAACATCAGAAAAAGCAAGCTATATCTTCAACCTTGAATTAGGCTGAGTTTGGGCGAGGCTAAACTCGAGTTAGCTGACTTGACTATGAAGTTGAAGCTCAAGATTTCAATGGAATATGACTCAAGATGTTCCAAAAAGTAGAAATATGACAATAAAAAAGAATTTTGTTACTCATAGCAAACGAGGGGATTCTCATCATCTTCAGAACATTCAAAGAGATATCATATTTAACAAAAAGAACATGAATTGACGTGATTAACATGAATAAGATCAGTGATGGTAGATTTGAAATTAAAAAATTCATTCGGAAGCTTTCTGCCAATTGCATTGGCAGAATATTAGATGTAAGATTCTGCTTCAACAACAGTTCCTGCTTGTTTTTAATTTGTCAGAAATGAATGGAGATACACCGTTTCTCCAAATCTCTTAATGTAGAGAATTTGAAGACTTCCCGAGTCGAAATTTTTGGGCTCGTTCACCCTACATTTCGACTTCCAACTTACTTTCAATCTACATTTCTTTGATGTCCAAGAAGTCCCGCCAGAATCTCACCTTCCTTTCGCCGTATTTCGACTTTACGTCTCTAATGTAAGGCGAAATGTAAGGTGAATGAGTTCAACTTACCTGATTCACCTTCCTTTCGACGTCTACAACTTATCAGAAATCGAGTGTAGGGCGAGAAGTAGAGTGAACGAGTTCAACTTACCTAGTTCACCTTACCCTCAACTTCTTGAACTTATCGCCAGAAAAAAAATAAAAATGAAAATAAATTTTAAAAAATTTCGATTTTATTTCCGGGAATTTCCATTATTTTCATTTTTATAACTCTTTTCTCATGCGATTGATACTTCTTTCGCGATCCGATGCATTTTCGTGGTGCATCATGATCGGGGATGCATCTGTAATCGAATGATAACGAGATATTTGTGTCCCTCCTCGATTTATTCATTGAATTCTTTTATTCCTCATTTTTGGCCAATATTTCGAAAAATGAGCGAGATAGAGAAATTTAGTGCTGATTGCATCTTGGAGAGAATTCCAAGAGCTATAAAAAAGGATTCAGGTGAAATTGCACTATCTCGATCAGTTCCTGAGGAATATTGAAAGAATTAATGGAAAAAATTGGTCTCCTTCAATTGCCCGTTTTTTTTCATTTCTGGCTAATGTCTCGAAAAATGAATATCTCGAGGTGAGATAGAAGGATTTTACCTTGATTTTTCGGCAAGTGCCCATAAATCCTGAAAAAATCGATATTTTCCAATTGGAAATCCTGCAATTTGCACGCAAATGATCTTGTCTTTTACGTCTTTTGAGAAATTTTACGGTATCACATCTAGAGCTAAAGATGTTTTGAAACCGTGAATTTCTCAAAACAAAGAAAATTCTCGAAGTAAAAAAAAAATCAGTTCTGGCGCTTCTTGTTCAGCTAAAATGCATTCTTATGGATTAATTAATTTATCATTATTTTAGATTTATTATTAATTATCATTATACATTCGATTCATTATTATTCTTCTTTTTTTTCAAAGAGCCTAAAAGGCGCAATGAGAATCGAGATAGTTATATGTTTCAGATCAGCAGCAGTCAACGAGAGAACTCCAGGCGGTCACCGAAGTTAAGCAGCATTGGATCTGATCAGTACTTGGATGGGTGACCGCCTAGACTATCTCGAGAACTACTAGACCGAATTCTTTTTTTTTTTTTTATTCATTTCATTAAAAGAAAACTAGAATAACCGTGCTGGGGGGCTATTCTTAATCATACAATTGAGCGCGAAATCAATTAAAAACGCGCATTTAGGGGAGAAAAGGCTTGAAGGGAGGGGATGGAGGAGAATTTTTAGAAAATTTCAACTTCCTTTGAACTTACAAAGTGGAAGAAACTCAACTTACTTCGAACTTACAAAGTGGAAGAAACGCACATTTCGGCCGTTTTGTAGGTTCAAAGTAAGTTGAAAATACACGGTGGCCATACGCCGTTCAACTTCCTTTCGCTCTCTTTCAATCTACAATTTTTGTAGGTTGAAACAGGAATTGAAACGACCGAAAAATTTTGACTCGGGTTACGTAATGGATTGTGCAGAATCTCTTCATCTCGCTTAAATTCCGAGATATTCTCAAGAAATTCATGGAATAAAATTGACTTTTTCGAAAATTGCATGGTCAAAAAAATTTACTTGAGTCTCCAACAAGAAAAAAACGGAAATTGCTATTATTATGAAATTTTGAAAAAGTTTAGTCGCTTTATATTACCACAATAACATTTGTATCTCTGATAAAATATTTTATCACCGAAAGAATATTTTATCATTTATAAATTTCAAGAGTGAAAGCTTTTTTAATTGCATTTTTTTTCATGTAATTGTTATTGTTATCAGGTTTAAAAAAAAAGTTAATCTGTTGGAATCCAGATAGAATCTTACGTGTAAATTGCTATTAAAGGGAGATGGTTACAAGTATGTGCTTGTAGCCTTGGGTCACGGCTTATCGCTCGTCGACCGCTTTTTATCGTGTTGCAGTCTCGTTTGTTCTGTACGCAGGTTAACTCACAGAGCACTTCTCAATTGCGCTATGTTCATTTTTATCAAATTCCTTTTTTTTTCAATTCTTTTTTCTTCTATTGTTCTAACATTTTGCACCGAACTTTTGACAGGTTGATTGACCTCTTTTCGATAAATTCGTTACGTCATTCAATGGATAAAAACCGAAAAAAAAGGAGGACGTTTACTCTGATAGGTTCGTTATCCTCGAGAAGTGTCTCATTGCCATTGGCTCGTTGCCAGATTCGGATTAACTTGACGAGTGTAATCTGCAAATCATAGGACAAAAGTGAAAATTCAATTAATTATGAGAGAATTCTCTTTTTCTTTCTTTCAGACTCAATTATTGTTGTTATCCGTATGGAAAGGAATATATATGAAAATTTATATGTTATATGTAGAAAAATCATATGACATATATGTGTGGCAAAAAATGTAATAATTGGAATACAATACAATATATATATTTCTAACATATGTCGTCGCGATAGAAACAAAGGGGCGTAAGTGCTGTATATAAGTATAGCACTTACGCCCTTTCGTTTCTAAGGCGACGATATATATAATATATGTATATCATCCATATATTATATATATGCTTGTAATAGCTCATGAGCAATTCACAGCATTACGCTACATCAATACAGTATTTTTTTTCCATATCTTAAACAAAATATTCATTTCACTGCTTCGCTGAAGAAAATCCATAATTTGGTTATTTTTCGTACTCAAGAGAAAATCCCCATAGAATGCATGAATTAAAATGAAAGTATTCAATGAAACTCTATAGTGTATTCACAGTCTCACGAATAGTAAAATATCCTTGAGCTTGTTATTTTTCGGATAGAGAAAGCCATTTTGCGGTCACAAAGATTTTTCCCTTTCCAACTCTCTCATTTACTCTTACGCCGAAAAATTTACTGAGCTAACTGCTTGAATAGAGAGTCGCGTGCAAGCGATTCAACGAGATAGTAGATACGCTGTGTCTCCTAAACCCAGCATGAGTTTCCTCGGGTGAAACGTCCGGTAATCTACGATTCTTTGCATGTAACTACGTTTCAGTATATCAAGTACGAGGTTGCAGGAAAAAAAAATGTTTAAAAAGTCAAACATAAAAATAATTGAGAGATTTAAAATTAACTGAATTTCTTGTATTTTGCATTCTCATTTCTCAATTTTTCAGGATTTTCCATCCGAAAATCTGCAGAAATTCGTGAAGATACTCCAGCATGTTTGAACTTTTGGCCAATTTGCCAAATAAAATTCGCCAACTCCTTTCTCTCTAAAAAAAATTTTGCTCCATTCGTTAAAAAAAAATCATTTGAGAATCCAAACGATAAAGATAATTTAAAAAAAAATAATAATAAAAAATTAAAATAAATTTGAAACGATGCAAATGAGTATTACGGCACACGTGAGGTAGTCATGCGAGTCGTGCAGAAATACCAAGTTGGAAAAACGAAGAGGTGTAAAAGCACTGTGCGAGAACATATATCATCGTCGTTGGGGTCTGTTGGTGCGTAATGCAATATCGGCAGTAGGCATAACGTTGAGAGACGAAACAGATGGGTATAAGGCAACCTACATGTGGCACGATGAGATTCGAACGTGTATTACAAACGTGCGCACAGCGGCGCCTTAGGTACAAACGTGTAAGTATAAGTAATGCCTGTTATTTGCCGTGGTATTAGTTTTTGCCCGGGTCTAACTTATCGCCTTCGTAAACTCTCGGACGATTACCTGCCTCTACCGTGCAACGTGCAATGCAACACTTATCTCGTTCTCGCACCTTTATGCATTAAGAATAATTCTGCAATGTGTGTATTTCTACGTCAAACAGCTTTGCTTGTTTTTAGGTGGGGATGGAGAGAAACAGTCATTTTTTTTGTGGGGAGTGGAAGACTATTCTCCAAATTTTTGGCAATTTTCATCTTTTTAGGAACCGAATTCATTAGTTGAGTAGTGAAAAAGTGAAAAAAAAACATCTCGGACATTAAGCGAGATAAGGCAATTTTGTCCGAATCCTTTTTTTTCCCAATCCCAGCTCTTGAAATTCTCGACAAAAATAGGACTCGAACAAAGTCACCTTATTTCACTTAATTTCCGAGATATTTTCAAAAAAAGAGCGGCAAAAAATTGATTGTATCATTTTTTCGCCTTCTTCACCTCTTCGCTGCTCAATTCCAAAAGTCTACTTTTCTTGCTATATATTCTTGAAAATATCTCGGAAACTAAGCGAGATAGTGAAACTTTCATGAAGACAATTCTGTAACTAATTTTCCGCTACACTGGAAGAGAAAATTTACTTCACTCCATCAATTTTTTCAGCATACACAGAGAAAAATGTTTCCTTAATTTAAGAATGTGCAGTCACTTAATTTAAGAATATGCTGGTCACTTGAATTAAAAAAGAAAAGTCACTTGATTTCAGTGAGAAAACTCACTTGATTTGAGTGAGTTTTACTTTCTTAAATTAAGAAAGAAAAAGTCACTTGATTTAAGTGAGAACAGTCACTTAATTTAAGTGACTTTTACTTTCTTAATTTAAGCGAGAAAAGTCAATTAATTTAAGTGAGTTTTAATTTCTTTAATTAAGAAAGAAAAAGTCACTTGATTTGAGTGACAAAAGTCACTTGATTTAAGTGACAAAAGTGACCTGCCATTCTTAAATTAAGTGACTGCCCATTCTTGAATTAAGAAAACATTTTTCTCTGTGAACCCGAGTCAAAATTCTCGGGCTCGTTCACCCTACGTTCGACTTCCAACATACTTTCAATGTACATTTCTTTGATGTCCAAGAAGTCCCGCCATAATCTCACCTTCCTTTCGCCGTATTTCGACTTTACGTCTCCAATGTAAGGCGAAATGTAAGGTGAATGAGTTCAACTTACCTGATTCACCTTACTTTTGACATCTACAAAGTATCAAAAATCCAGTGTAGGGCGAAAGGTAAAGTGAATCAGTTCAACTTACCTGGTTCACCTTACTCTCAACTTTTTGAACTTATCGCCAGGAAAAAAATAAAAATGAATAATAAATTTAACAAAATTTCGATTTTATTTCCGGGAATTTCCATTATTTTTGTTTTAATAACTCTTTTTTCATGCGATTGATACGTCTTTTGCGATCCGATGCATTTTTGTGGTGCATCATGATCGGGGATGCATCTGTAATCGCATGATAAAGAGATATTTCTGCCCCTCCTCGATTTATTCATTGAATTCTTTTATTCCTCATTTTTAGCCGAGATTTCGAAAAATGAGCGAGATAGAGAAATTTAGTCTCGATTGCATCTTGGGTAGAATTTTAAGACCCACAAACAAGGATTCAGGTGGAATTGCACTATCTCGCTCAGTTCCTGAGAAATATTGAAGAAATTAATGCAAAAAATCGGCCTCCTTGAATAGCCTTTTTCTCTCATTTTGAGCTAATATCTTGAAGTGAGATAGAATGATTTCACCTTAATTTTTAGGCAAGTGCCCATAAATCCTGAAAAAATCAACATTTTCCAATTGAAAATCCTGCAAATTGATCGCAAATGATCTTGTCTTTTACCTCTTTCGAAAAATTTCACGGTATCACCTTTAAAGCTGAAGATGTTTTGAAACCGTGAATTTCTCAAGACAAAAAAATTCTCAAAAGTAAAAAAAAATTAGTTCTGGCACTTCTTCTACAGCTAAAATGCATTTCTTGTGAATTAATTAATTTATCACTATTTTCGATTTATTATTAATTATTATTATAAATTTGATTCATGATCATTTTTCTTTTTTTTCAAAGAGCCTAAAAGGCACAATGATGAACAAGATAGTTATATGTTTCAGATTAGCAGCAGTCAACGAGAGAACTCCAGGCGGTCACCGAAGTTAAGCAGCGTTGGATCTGGTCAGTACTTAGATGGGTGACCGCCTCGACGATCTCGAGAACTACTACACCGAATTCCTTTTTATTATTTTTATTCATTTCATTAAAAGAAAACTAGAATAACCGTGCTGGGGAGCTACTTTTAATCATACAATTGACCGCGGAATCGATCAAAAACGCGAATTTAGGGAAAAAAAGGCATGAAGGGAGGGGATGGAGGAGAATTTTTAGAAAATTTCAACTTCCTTTGAACTTACAAAGTGGAAGAAACGCCCATTTCCGCCGTTTTGTAAGTTCAAAGTAAGTTGAAAATACACGGTGACCCTACGCCGTTCAACTTCCTTTCGCTCTCCTTCAATCTACAATTTTTGTACGTTGAAACAGGAATTGAAAACACTTGAAAATTTTGACTCGGGTAGGTAAATTTTTTCAATTTCAACAAGATAAGCATACTAATATCATTACTGTTACTTGCCACCCATAAATGTTATTTCAAGGAAGAATTTTTTTCTCCTAGTGTACAAATAAGCTTGTCGCGGAAATTTTGCTAGCTCCTTTATTTTTCTACATATTTTTAAAAAATGAATGGTGAGAAAAATGTAATTTGGTAGAATGTGATTGGGAGGTATGATAATTCATATTGAATATTGTTACTAAAGGATGAGATTAACTGAAGAAACCAAGCATATTTCCACAATGCCTGTAACATATTAATAATACTTTATAGAATGCAGCTAGCGTGAATCAATAAATAAATGAATAAAATGGAGTCATCCGGTTTTTCGCACTTTACTACTGAATTAAATTTTCGTTGATTTCCAACAACAATCAACTTGAAATGAATAAAATTCATTCAGCTTCGACTCAAACTGTCTGCAATCATCAGGTTGACTAAAGAAGGTCGAAATAATTGGCTATTTACAGAAATACACCTCAACAAAGTAATTCCCAAGTTGGAAACTATCGCCACGAATATTCTCCGGTCATAATCCCCCTCAATAAAACTGTTCTACTTGAGCCCCACCCCAACTTTAACGTCCGTGTGCGTCGGTGGTCCAAACCCAAACGACAAGACAATATTTCCGTTCTTTTCACTGGCATCAGCCATTAACTGGATAATAGCCAGATAAGAGAATGATTGACCGAAAGCTTTCATCTAAATTAAACAAATTCTCTTCCAATTAATGAACGAAAATTTCTTAAGACACTGGAATTCGAGAATAGCCTCTTTACCTCCGCTGAGAACAGGTGCTATTTATTTATTTTTAAACTGATGAGAATGAAACCCAGAAAATCATGGAAAAAAACAGTGGTCAAAGGGGATGGGGAAGAGAAAAGTGGAAGAAATGAATGAAAATAAAATGGAAAGAAAAAGGAAAAAAATCATTGGAATTGTTGGGGAAAGTTACGGGTAGATAGTAGACAAATGTGAATACGCGAAATGGCCACCCAGATGTCACATAAATTTCACGAGTCAACAATTCACTGACAATTAAACGATAAAGAATGGCAGACTCCATAGAAAAATATCAACATAGAAAAATGTGGTCTTGGGGTTTTTCAGAATTATTTACGGGTTGTGTAGTCTTCATTGTCATTCTGTATATTTCCCGAAGGGTGGGTTGAATTTTGTCCTTTCCGGTCCTCTCTGTACATTGCCCATTCGCCTTTCCCCTTACCCCTGAGCTCCTCTTTCTATCTGAATGTATTTTCTTTTTTCCTTTTTTCACTCCGGAATATACGTTTCTCATTTCACTTCAAGGCTGAAGTGAGCCTCAATGGATATTCTCTTCCGTACCAGAAGCACCGGTGAGCCATGAAATTCGTTGAATTACTGTCTCAATGCCACATCTAATTCTTCAACAAATCTCCACCTTTTACCGTCTTGTGTGCATTCATCTCGTATCCCGCCTCTTCTTCTGCCTAAATTGCTCATCCAAAGGAAGGTGCAAAAAAAAGAAGGCCCCTCTCTTTTATTCCGCCGACAAATTTCTTTTTAACACCAACGATAAGTCAATCGACTTACTCGTTTTCTCTGTTTAGATTACTGAATTGGTGTGTACTAAATTCGACGATTTATGCTGTGCGATTACTCGCTAATTACAGCGATGTTTTAGAGGAGGACGTAGCATTGAATTTGACACGATGTCGGATTAATCGAATTAATAATTGAGAGGCTGATAAGATAACTTGATGAAATTTTCTCCTTTTGATAACCCGACTTCTTTTCCCGTGACAAATAACGGGAGATTTGGAAAATTCCTAATTCTCAAATTGATTAGTTAGCAATAATTATGATTTTTTTTTTCTGGTGACATAACAGGAGCATCAACTTTCTAATTTGTTACCTCAGTCAATGAGATTCTTATATAAGAAAAATATTATTAAATATTGTCAAATCATTGACTACCCCTTATTAACGCAGGACAGGTCATCTTATGAGGGATTCTCAGTGTCCCGCTCTTTTGATTTTTTTGAAACGGTAGGCCGAAAAAATAGCCGAGGAAAAAATAGCCGACGGAAAAAATAGACCGGAAGAAATAGCTCATGGACATCGACCATATTAAGGAGTTCGTTGAGGGATTGTAAGGGGAGGTGAGTTGCAAGGGGGACCTATTGTTCTCTGGCAGTGTTTCAACTGCTGAGAAATAAAAAGTCATATTTTCAATTCAATAGCATAAAATTGTGAATGCAGTATCGTAAATTGTTTTCTCATTTTTGAAATGACTGATTTTTTTGCGATTAGTTGAATGAAATAAATAAATATTTAGATTTAGTTCAAATATCTTGGAAAATGCAGGGAAAATGGGATTCGTAGCGGCAGCGCTGCACATTTGATCTTGTCACTATGTCAAGGTGGTAGGACTGAGCATTTTCTGCTTCTCTCTGTAGTGTTGTAATATTATTTATTCCTGAGAATGTATTTCTTTTCATTTAACCCAAACTCATTGCATTTTCCATTATTTTTCCTCTTAAAGCAAAATAAAAATTGGGAAAAATAAATTATTGATAGATGATCACATTTAAAGTCTGACATACTCGTTTACTCATTGCTTCGTATTCAAATTACGCGCCGAGTATTCGGAACGTGGCGTTGCAACATCATCAATGAGAAATCTGTAATGTACCGAATTATTCACTTTTTTATTCAAATATCTCCCAAATGGATCAGGTGTTTGCCTAGAATTTTTTTCGGATGATAAGTAAATAAATGTAAGTTTTCTGCAATGTTTATCGAGCTGTGACTTTTTCATTGAACGTGATGATTTTTTTTCTTGAATGCTTAAACGAGTACGCATGCGATTTTTATCAATTATCAATTTACGGAGAAATATATTTTTCCGAAAATGACAAAATATTAATCTTTGAAGTATAGAGAAATTATTTCATTACTCATTTATACTTCGAATGTTGATTACATATTTATAAATAATTTTTTTTGCTGAATGAGGTTATACGATTTTCCAAAATAAAATAATTTTTTTCTCGAAAACGGGTCAGGGCAAAATTTTGAAAAAAATCAGGGTAGTTAGAATTCTATTGATTATTATTCCCTCAAATTTTCAGAATTTTGCGACTTTTTTCGATATCCCTAAACGAACTCCTTAACCACTCACCCACCGTCTATTCACCTAGCCCCCCTTCCCTCACCCCACCCCCACACCGACCATATCAACCACCCACCCACTGTCCATTGACCCAATTTTTTCCAGGGGCTATTTTTTTCAGGGCTATTTTTTCCATTGGCTATTTTTTCCGGTCTATTTTTTCCACGGGCAATTTTTTTCGCAACTCGGAAGGGACATCCATAAAGAAATTGGAAAGTCATTTCGTCAACGAAACTCTTTCGTGTGCGAATATTTTCCACGAATGTAATAGTCATGAACGAAGATACTGTATTCGTTGACGAATCCTGTTCCCATTCGTCGAGAATAAGCCCTCCGTTCACTTGTGCCAAAAAAGGCTTTCTGTTCAGGTGTCCTCGCAGGAAGTAACATCACTGTCAAAATATCTTCCGACACGTGTGTGACTGGATTTTTCAGCTCGTGTGATTGGCAGCCTTCGGCTGCGCTTCGTGCCCTCGTACTATTTTCAAGGAACTAGCGAAATTTTTCTGATTATAAATAAGTTGTGCGCGACGTCGTCGAAAACTGGCTAAATGCGCCTGCGCAGTGTAGAGGAGATCCGACATCGTCATAGGGAAAATAACGCACCGGGGAATCCCTCATCACCCCGCCAAAGTCGTTAAGTCATTCAGAATGACCAGTTTAGGGTAAAATTAAAAAAAAAATCTCAAAAACCAGTAGTAGTCTCACAGGCCAGATCAGAAGATTCCAAAGGAAGATTCTCTATTATTCTGGATGAATTACCATGGATTCAACCTTCATGAGTTCTTACATGAAAAAGGATCGACCGAAATTATCCAGCATAAGCCAAAGTTTCCGGTACTCTTCTCAATTTCATTATTTCTCTTAAGCCTTTCCTTCTTTTTCTTTCCATGAATGATCAGGTTATGTCTCGGTGATTCTCAAATCGTTCACGGTCCATTCGAGATAAGAGGGGGTCGGCTTTTTGTGGTTGGATTGTCGTTGTAGAGTGCCGATAGATGTAGCGATGAAGAGGAGCCGAAAAATGAAGGAGTGGGGGAAAAATTTAACGGTATTCGGTGAACTGATTCCAAGATCAAACACACTCGAATGTGTTAAGAAGGAAATGTCGAGGAGGACTAAGGGGGAGAGGATGCCGACAGTGGACCGAATATATTTCCAGAGCGAGCATAACCTAAAAAAAATTGAGGATGAAGAGGGGCAGGGAGTTTTGGAGGTTTTTTTTTTGGGTTCGAACATTATTTGGGCAAGTCCTTCAGAAATACCAACTGCTGAGGGAATGAATGGGCACTGGAGTGGCGCAGGCACAGACGCCCTTTCCAGGGACAAGAGAGAATTAAAAAGGAAATAATCGTCTATACGTGTGTATTGCCTTCACGTGTGAAGTCACTAATGCGTCCTCAATCACTGCGGTAAATAACAACCCCCTTTTACGAAATGGTAAAAACCGGATTTCTATATCGACTTGTTTGATTTTGTACGTATTTTCTGCTTTTTTTTGGGAGACATGGAGAGAGTATGTGGAGTCTGTCCAGGCGTGATGAATCTCTGACCAAGAAGGGAGAAGAGAATTAATCGAATGGAAGTTGAGAGTGGAAGTCAATGGTTCTCTTTTTCCCCATCGAATTCTCATTGACTTTTTTTCGTCTTCTCTCAATGAACTTGGATTGTTCACCTTTATTCCTGTGGATTTCTTTTGGATATGAGGATTGGGGAAATAAATACAACTGTGGCGGTTTTTTTTTCAGCAGTGTATGAGCGTGTATTTGACAGTGTTTTCTTTTCTCTCGTATTTGCAGCGCACACACTTATAGAATTCGCAGTTATGAATGTGAATTTTTTTTTTTATTCATTTTCTTAAGTTGGAATGTCTTTTTTTTTATTGCTAGCTGCTGGCGAGCGTGCGATAGTCGTGGCAAATTCCTTGACTGGAAAAACATTTATTTTGTAAAGTGATATTTTTTTTTTCTCTCTTTTTGTGAATGGAAATATTTAAAAAATAGTGGAAATTTCTTGTTTCTTCTTTTTTTTTTACTTTTGAAATTTTCATCTGGTGTTAATGTCAATGGCTAGCACTCAGAAACTAATTCTTCCTCAATTTCATAATGTTTTTTGCAAATTATTGAACAAGTAATTTTTTTCGTCACTCATGTTTAATTCATTTTGTAGAATTTTTGTTTCTTATTTTTTTTTTACTTTTAACGACCACAGCACGCCCGTTTACATCAACACATCGATTTAGTGGATAACGGGAGTATGCCTCTATGTTTTACAACGCGAATAGTGTCGAGAGCAACATACAGATTTTTTTTTCACACTTTATTTATTTTTTCTTTTTTAATGTTCATGATTTTTTTTTCTTTATCATACGTTTTTTTTCTTTTCAATCGCGGAAGCAGTCAGACTGTTGCAGTTTCCAGTGCAACCTAATTGTGACTGTCTCCGTTAATAATAATTATTGTTTATTCCTCATTTACACAATTTTTTATTCATTTATTTATTCACTCTCACTCTCGCACATTTCATTCATCATCATTCTTGTGTTACTCGTTTCCATCAATTTATTCGAGTTTTGTCTAACAATTCAGCGCTTAGTTTTTTTTTTCTTCTTTTCAATTTTCCCTTCAATTATTTCTCTTTTTATCGTTTTCGGTATTAAATATCTTACAATACACATTTTTCATATACTTTATTAATATATATATATATATGTATATATATATATAATATTTATACTTTAATTTTTAGTCATTGATTTTTTATTTTTTCTTCATTTTTATATTATTCATTATGTATATAACTATGTATCTAGAGTAGTCAGATTCTTCTTTTTTTTTGTGTGTGTTTCGTTTACAATCGGCTCTCTTGTTCAATCAATTTGTTTTAATTTTTTTTCTTCAAAATTCCATTGAGTTATTTTGTTCATCAAGTGGGAAAATGTGAAAATAAAATATTTTTCATTTAATTTTTTTAATTTTTTCGTAGCATTGATAAGACACAGTTGAGTCGCTATCTTTTTTTTTAAATAATGGAAATGTTTATTGGTAACTTGACTTTGTACTACCAAAAATAGTGATACAAGTTTAAATAAGTTATCAGCTTGTTTGCGTTTTATTGTGGAGAAAAGGAAATTTTTTTTGTCACTTTTTTTCTTTTTACTACGAACTCAACTGTGGATTGATTGAATGTGAGTTGATGAGGAATGCAAGTTGTCGGAAAATGTGCGCTCAAATTTAATCCATTGAGAAAGAGGGGAGGGAGGGGGAGAGTGGGAGCAATACAGTAATTGTTCGGCGCCTCGTGAGATTGTGCTTGGGCACATTTTGGTTTTATTTCTTCTATTACATAAGAAAAAAAAAGGAAAAAATAGAAAAATAAAAAAATGAGAAGTTTTTATTTTTTTTTTGTTTCTTTTAGAGGGTTGGTGTTACAATACCATGTTACAATACAATACATTAAACGTTATATTAGTTGTCTGCTATTAAATTATAAGCGTCGAATTTACTTGTTTTTTTTTCTTCTTTTTATCATTCATTCAGCAATTGTTTCCTCTTTAATGGTCAATTAGTTGTCCTTTTTTGCTCTCTTTAAATTTTTTTTGTTTTTTTTCTTTCATTATTATTATTCGAATTTTACGCATGTCCGGAGAGACCATGCGTGTACCTTAAAAATGGCTTAGAGTGAGTAGAGATTTGAGTATTTTCAGATTCAATATGAGAAAGTAGAAAATTAATGAAATGAAAAGGTTTTTTTTTTTGTAGAAAATCTATTTTTCCCGGATTTTTGGGTGACAATGATGTTCTCAAAAAGAGAAGGAAAGTTTGTTTGTGAAAATTCTATAAAACTATAGGTTTAGTTTAAATAGCTTGTGAAATATCAATAAGAAGGAAAAATCAAGGATTGTAACTTTTTTCCGTATCTCCAAAAAACTATTGGAACTAATCGAACCATTTTATGGTAATTTTCATCTCAAAGTCCCCTGAACTCCCGACAGAACCATTCAAATTCCCAAAATCCTGCAGTTTTTTTTAATGACTTAAAAAAAAAATAATCAGTGAAAAGTACGAGTAAGAGGATCATTCTTTAAAATTGTCTTCCGTCACATTACCTAAACATGTTTTTTTTCAATAAATAATCTATCTAACAAGCAGTATCTCCATTTTTCTCATTAAAATTTATTAAATTTTGGTAAGAAGACAGAGATGCCTTCTTTTTTTTCTTCAATTCTTGGCGACTGCGAAAAGAAACTCTGTAGTCCAGTATGTACGAGTAAAATTATTTATTAAAAAAAATTTCATTTATTTATAAAAACACTTGTTATTCAATGGCACAATTGTATTTGGATTATATTTCTGTTAAAAAAAACAATTTCAATAAAAAAAAAAGGAAAAAAAATCTATTAGATACTTTATAGACGACACTGGCGATTAAATTTGAATTAATAAACGATGGAATGATGAGACAACAGTTGATTTCTCTTCGCCAAGTCGCCATTGCGTCATTAATCTGTGTGTGTGTATGTGTGTGTATGTGTGGCCTAACCTAGTAATACAGTCTGCAATAGCCTCCTAAAGATTAAATTTTTCTTTCATTATTATTCATTATTATTATTATTTTTTCATTAAACAATATTGTTACATTTTTCATTTTTTTATATTACACGCACTCGCACACGATCGAAATTTTTCTCCTTCATCACTCATACAAATACTTTCTTCCATTGTCATTATTATTGTTTTTTTCTCACCATCTTTCATACAATTCTCTTGCTAGCCTCATTTTTTTTTTAAATTTTTTTTTACTCCTTAATTCTGTCAATTTCAAATGACAAAAATTTACCTGACGTTCCAGTCTATCAGCAATTTTTTTCATTCATATTTAATTAGGATTTAATTAATTCTTGTTCAAACTCCTTTCTCTCCAATAGAAAAATTAAAAAATACTTTTGCGCAACCTCATGCAAAGAGGGGAGGAACAATGCCACATGATTATCATCTCTCATTTTTTTTTTAATTTAAATTAATCATATTAATCGAAGAAGAAGAAGAAAAAAAATAGGATAATTGATGGAATGAAAGAAAGAAAAAATAATTGAATAAATAGAGAATGTGCTTTTTTCTTCTTTCTTTTCTTTATATAAACAAAAATTGATTATTCATTGACAATTTCCCCCCCCCCCCCCCATTCTCTGGCCCGGGGATTCATATCGCGCGCGCAAACACACACACACACACACACATGTATACATACAGAACGAGCTCTCAGACACATGGAACATACATATAGACTAAGTAGGCGGTATTGCGCAGGCGAATTATTGTTTATTTTCTTTATACTTTTTTTTAAATTATTATTAGTTATCAATAATAGGGCGTACGAGATTTTGAGGCGCTACCTCTTCTCGGGGTGCGTTTGTGCGTGACTCGTCGCAAATTTTTCTTTTTTTCCTTAAAAAAAAAAAAAAGAAGTGGGAGAGAGGAGGGAGAATTGCGCATACGAAGGGCCCCTGTGTAATCCCCTCCAGGGGGTATTTCTAATTCATTTTTCTCTTTTTTTCATCCTTTTTTCATTTAAAAATTCACGACTTTCTAGATGGGAGTTGGTCTCGTGCCCCGCAGGGCGCAGGAATGCATATATTCCTTCTGTCGTCTTTTTTCTTTAATTCATAATAATTTTTGTTTTTAAATTTATCCCATTTCCACAGGGTTTGTGTGAGGCAGTCTTGATCATCGAGCCAAAAATTAATAATATTTCATTTTCCCCATTTTTCTTTAATTAATTGTGAAAAAAAACAAGAAAAAGAAAGAAAATACGAGAAAATATATTATTTTTTTAATTATATTTAGCTCAGTACTTGGACGCCTCCAGTAGGCGGCTCTGGTGTCGTCTTCGCGGTACCGTAAATTCATCGTGTTGCTTGAAACGATTCGTGTGCCGATGACGATGGGTTGTCGTCGTTTCTCTCGTTAATTCATCATTTTGTAATGAATTTTTCTTTGTTCTGTGACCACTTTGTGCCATATCATTGTGCAATTGATTGCTCTGTTGTTGTTGTTGTTGCTGCTGGTAGTGGTGTTTTTTAATAACTAAATCATGTCTAACATGATCATTTGGTGTATTACCTTTCACACGTGTATTGTGATCTGGAATACTGAAACTTGGATTGTATTTCAAGAAATTCAAACACTGCTGCCTACCACGTCCGCCTTTTATTGGTTTACCATATTTATTAAAACCAAGATACTTCGTTTCATTAGCTACACTTCTGTACCTCAAATAAGGACCAGACCATATCTCGTAAAACTGGCACATTTTGTCTCTCTGTTTTTTTGGCTGAAATCAGAAATTAGAAAAAAGATCTTAATTAATAATTTGTATTACTTCAGTTTATTTCCGTTTTTTTGCGAATATCTCGGAAATCATTGGGTTTAAAGGAATTTGAAGAGAGACCTCTTTTGTAGAGCACGAAAGTTCTCACAGAAGGGATGTTCTCATAAATTCTTCTAAGTACTCATTTTGAAGATATATCCAGAAAACCTTTTTAGTGAGCATCAAGAAAAATTGACTCACCAATGCCACAGGTTTCCAGCGTTTATTAAAACAAATATACCGTTGTGATTTTTCAGCATATATATACAACTTCATACTGAAGTCCTCCGACTGTGTCGTTAGTTTTTCTGCAACATAAATCAAACCGAAAAAAAACATTTAAAAAAATTAAGAAAAAATAAAACAAAATTAGTATCTTGATAAATTTTGGAAAAAAATTCAATGTTATTTCGAAATAATTTCCAGATACCCGGAAGATGAATGAGTGAAAATAGGTGGTATGGTAACATGCAAATGGCAATGTGAGGAATGTACGTTTCGGGTTATGTACTAAGAGGTTATATTTTTCTTAGAAAAGAGCATTGGCTCCTCTGTCTCTCTCTCTTTTTCTCCCTCTTTCTGTCTTGGTTTATGACGAGTCTTACATCGACCGAGAGGGACTCTCATTTTTTTTTCTACTTCTCTCGCCTCATTCTCTTCTCCTTTTTTTTTGTTCATGATTTTTATTTTATTTTCTAGCACACATAGTTGCGTGCTAAGACGTAGATGAGAGAATAAAGAACCGCGGCATAGTTGCTAATGAAGGAGACATAGACGTATACTCATGTGTACTCAGTCACTTAGCAGCCCTGTCTTTGAGTTTACCCAAGCACCCTCTGGTCTCAACGCTATTTCATCCAGTATTATTACGAAATGCCCTTCGTCAGTCATAAAAATCACAAGCAGGAAACGAAGAAGAAATATTTTCGAAAAAATAAAAAATAAAATGACAATTTGAATTGTGACCGATAGAGAGAGAAATGAAAAGGTTCAGGAGGAAACAAATTTATTGTCAAGACCACACATTTGTAGAAGGGGGGGCAAATGGGCATCAGGGGTGGGCCATTTGCCTTGTTAAACTCAAGTGGTCCTGACAAGAATGTCACCCAAACTGCTTGGATAAAAGGGTACACCTTTCTCTCATTCATTCTCCACCTTTCTTTGATAGGAGTCAAAGACTCATTTCTCTCATCAATTTTAAGTGATAATGAAGTTTTGGAATTTTTTTAAATTTTATTTAATTACGTTGATTTCATTGGGAGACTGGAGAGAATTCTGAATGAATAATTTTGTTGGGAATTTTCAGAAAATTCGACGGTTTTGATAGAAAATAAAGAATTTCCATTTCCACATAAAGGCATAATTTTTGAGAAACTCAGCATAACCGTATAATATCGATTCAACTTAATCACAAAAACAGTTTTTTAGCTTCATTAGATTTACTCTGGCTGTTTTTAATGAAATATATCACCCAAGAGTTGTATCAAGTTGGCCAATTAATTGTCATACAAGATTCTTCCATTAATTAATTGAATATATATACCTCACGATGGGACGCCAATTGCGATCAATTCACAATTTTAATTATTATTTTCTTTCTTTGAAATGAATGCAATGCCATTGCTGCAATTTGTTTTCTCGCCCCCAGGGTAACTCTATCCAATTCCGATTAATATAAACTCCGATAGTTTTACACTGTCTGATTTTTTTTTTTTTATCAAGAGATTGTATAATTTTTTATCGATATCAATGAAATCGATGTTTAATCAAATATGACTATCTAATCACTTTGAATTTTCTTCATTCATTCATTTTATATCAGTTATTTTTAATCGACATGAGACGAGTTAATTATCACTATTTCCTCCTTTTTTTCGTTTCAGAAAAACAGAGAAAAAAGAATTTTTCAATTAATTGATGACCATGATTTCTGTTTTTAAATTGATTCTTCTGGCAGCGAGGATGATTCCGGTGCGATGTAACGTGAGTATCTTTGGCATGAATTTTCATCTCTTTTACTCTCGAGTTTCACTATCTTGAAATGGGAAAAACAGTTCTCTTTCGATTATTATTAAAATGTTAATGGCTATCAGGAGGAGTTATACGCATTTGAATATCCCTATCATTGTTAAGATTCCAATTGAGATTAAAGTAAATATGGACGATGTCTTTTAGTCACGCGATATTCAGCATTTTAGAGACTACGTGAGGTGCTTAATTTTAATTGGATTTATTGACTCAGAAGTCTGAGAGGTCAAGAGAAAGATGACTTAATTTTTAGATGAATAGAGATTATTTTCGTTAAATACCGGAAATATTTCTGAAAAGTTGGAAAATTTTGAGATTAGATAGCTTTAAGACTCCGATTTTGGCTTAAAAAATATGATTTCCAGAGGAAATTCGAAGCATTAATGCATAAAAAAAAAATTTCATTAGAAATTCTCACAATTTCATAAAAATCACGAACTTTATTATGTTCGAAGCGAAAATTTTTTACTTTCAATGCGGAATAAAATGGAACAAGTCAATTTATTCATAACTTGTTGCAATAGTTTGGCCGATTATTTCATTTTGTTTATTATTTTTTTTTTTCGGAGAATTATCGGCAAGACGGCAAGATTAGAGGCTGACCCAAATGAATTAAAAGGCAATTTTAATCAAAAGCGAGCACCGGCTTTTAGGCACGATTATCCCCGATAATAACCCGAATGGGTGGAGTGGAACGCGTGAACGACTGCGGATAAGAATTGCTCTTTTGAAATGAGAAAAAAATTGTTTGGGGTTACGCATTGAAGAGCAAAAATGGAAAAAAAAATCGAATGGAAAATCGGAACTTGGTGAGAAATATTTCTTACATCGACGCACAAGCACCGCTCATTTTCTTATCTCTCTTAAAAAAAATCTTCAATGAAACAAACCATTGGATAAACAAATGGCAATTATTGACCATTGCTAAACTATTGTTTAGTGAGCAAAATTAATAATGATTGATCGTGAAAAAAAAACCATTATCGAAGTATTCAATGGAGCAAACTTTGATCGCTCAAATGAACATAATCGATTTTTTCTCAATATCGCTAAGCCACAGGTCGAGGCCGCAGGGCATGCAATAACCTCCGGTTTAACAAAAAAAACAAGTAATTTGAATTGATCCACTGTGGGAGGCATTTGAGTTCACGAGTGTGAGGGCAATAGAGAGAAATTAGATTTTTGATATTCAGTATTTTTTTTTGTTTTTATGGAAACCTTGGCTATTTTTTGGTAGATGCACATTTAACAATGAATTGAAAACTTTTGATTTGCCTTAAAGTTATGGCTCCTATCTGGAGCCCTCATCAGAGGATCTAGATTATGTCGTCGTCCTTTTTTGCTCTAGGAGGACGATGCATGTATCTCATGTTATTACGTATTCTTCAAAGCTAGTTGATAATGATATTATGATTGTTCAGAAGGATATTGGGAAAAGTAATTATCGACATCAAATTACTGTCAAATCGCGACGTTTCGTAGGGCAAGGCTGACTTCTCCAGGCTACAAAAAGCCTGATAAAGCTGGCTTTGTTCAGTGGAACGTGGCGATTTGATAATAATTTGATGTTGTTAATGACTTCTCCCAATATATCCTTATGAACAATGAGAACATTAAATAAAACCAATGGAAACGAATCCGATAACTAATTGATGATATTGGAGATATATTGAACCTATGCGCACTCAAATTGCAATATTCTATTTTCTTCGCTCCTTCATTTATTATTCACCGTTGATCCAACCGCTTGTCAACATTAAATAGGAACCGAAACTTTAGAATAAATTAATTATCTTCAATCCATTGCTAAATTTCCATTGATCGAAAATAGCCAAAATTTTAATCAAAATTAAACATACGGTTAGGAAAATAACATTTGAGATGTTCAGTATCACTCGAAAATTGGTGCATGAAATGAATTTGAACCTACCGATTCCAAAGTGGATATTCATGTGAAATTGTCCATGAAAGACGAAGTTTGATTGCAGACTAGTGGCATCATTAAGTTAATTGGGAAATTCTTTAAATCTATCCGATCAATTCAACGTTCATGCGATCATCCCCAATGCAATGATAATGAGCATTTTTTTTACTATGATTCACATTACGAAACTGAGCAGAGTCTATGATCAATTCCGAGGCCGACGATCGGCTTCACATTCAGCCTCTTCATGGATATCTCCATCTTCTTCGCCCATTTCACCATTAAAGAATAAAGTAAAAGTAGCACCAAAAGTAGCATAAAGAAACAATATTACTCTCCGCAGGGAAAAATGTAATGAAAAACAACTCTGAAGTTTGTATTTTCACCATCTGCAGATCAAAGGTTGGACAGCTGAAGTCTGGTTTATAAATTTAACACGATAATCACAGTTTACGTAGCAGTAGATTAATTAAATTCAACTTTATCCAATATAATTCCTCCACATGAGGATGTATCATTTCAACGTCAATAATCACATATTATCATAGAGGCATGAGTGTGGTGAAACGTATGAGGATGCTCATCCGTTAAGTTGTTGGGGCATAACAGCGTAGAGAAGATAGTCGAGATCATTAATGCATGAGGCTTCCAAATAAGTTTACACATCCGGCCAGGACCTTTCGATGAAGTTCACATTTCCCTTCTATCCCTACTCTCAACCAATAGACCTTTTCATTCTGAGATCAGAGTAATGTGCATGTGCCAAATAAAATGGCGACTTCCAAGTGAGTTTCGGACAATTTTACAAAAAATACACGCAAAACGAGCGAAAAATATTAAAATAAAATTGAAGATTGAAGAGAATTTGAAAGTAGAATTCATCAAAATGAGTGTAATTATAGTGCGATTACTGGAAAGTGGAAACTACATCAGTTTTGATGGATAAGCGACGTGTAGGAGCAACTAAACGATGTTGTTATGGTTTGTGTAGCAGTGACACACGCTTCAAAAAATTCCAATCGTCTAATTTTTTTTTTATTCCATTCCCAAAACCTTGCTTAGAATTTCGTAGGAGAAATGTTATAGATTCCATCAGGAATCATGTGAAGGGATGTTCAAAATGTGCAAAGAGTGATGAGTGGTTGAGGTTATGTGGTCGAAAAGACATAGGATTCATGCTGAATGAAGCTGTTTGGTAATCGACGTTGTCGGAAACACGCTAAACGTGTCCGGGCAGTGTAGAGTGGATTCGGCAACGTCGCAACCAAAGTAATATGCCGGGGAATCCCTCATCACCCGACCAAAGTCATTAAAATGACCAGTCTAGGGTTAATGGACGTAACTTCATTGGAAGTTTATTGTGAATAAACTTTCTTCTGAAAGAAAATCGAGAAAAAAAAATGGTTAAGCTCTTTTTCTTCCATTATTTCTTCAATTTCAATTCTATTGCTTCTTTGAATCTCCTTGTCGAATGAATTTTGATTAATTACGGTGAAGTTACCGGGTTGGTATATTAGGTACAGAGATAAAGTATATAAGGCATGATGCCTACGTTGTATAAAAGGCGATGGATCTTGGGGAGGTGTAGACGGAGAGCTCAGCGTGCGGCGCGCGAAAACTGGCTCCTCTGTTTGTTCAAGCGCCTCTCTCTTGCTACCTTTTTTATTCTCTTTTTTTTCACTCTTTCTCTTGTGTTTTTTCTTCTCCATTTGCCTTCTTTCTTTTTCTCTCAAGGCGGATTATTTCACAGAGAAGCCGCGGCATGGAGAGGGCGGACAGCTCGTTCTTTACCACATATATTTCGTTCATATTCCATTCCCTCTGTACCTCAAGCATACCCACTGTGTTTCGTGATATGCAGTCAAAAGTAAGATTTGAAAGAAGAGAGAGAGAGATGGGGATGGGTCTCACGAATTATTCGCCAAATTGCAGCATGCACGCGAGCCAGATTTTGCCTGCATGATAATTCGAAGGCGTTACCATTCTCGCTTGTTTTCAAAATCATTTTTGATGTTTTTTTTTCTTTTCTTTCTCTTTTCTCGTGGCGTTTGAATATTACGGGGTGTAGTTAATTTTTTCGGAAATTAGAGAAGTGTTATTCTCACTGAATAAATTGATGAATGGAATGAGAAAAATTTAGGAAAATTCATCAAGAGATTTTTTTTTGTAGCCAATGAAATTCTCTAATAGAACTGTTGAAAACGAAATTCCTAAACCCATTTATTTTGGAGACATTTACATGAGAAACCACTAAAAATTCCCCTCTCTTTCCAATTTATTATCGAATTATTTTCCACATTAAAGAAACAATTCTCAAGACTTCGAATAAAAAGATTAGAGAAATCGTAGTTCTGATTTCTCGACATAATCAGTTTGAAAATCGACTATCATTAATTTTCAATAGGGATCCACTTTACTTTGCATTTTTCCCTATCAATGATTTTTCTCAATGAATTTTTGAAAAAAACAAGCAGGCGTTGGTTGCTGCGTTAGTTGCTATTTCTTCTAAGTTATCCTTTAGATTGCTATTTCTTCCTTTCAATTTCTGCTAATGAATTAGCAGGATGCTTCCGAATGGTTCTTCCTGAATTTTTTCAATCATCGCGATTGTTGCAGTCTCAAAAGTTTTCTTTTCGTGTTATAACGCAATAAAATAGTGAAGACCGGGGCAAAATGGGGTCCGGGAATACGTGCTTTAAAGTACCTCATTTCGCCCCAGTCTCCCCTATAAGATAAAATGATTGGGATTTATTAAATTCAATTATTTTCAAATTATACAAAATTTTCCATAAAAGTTCACTTTTTCACTTCAAATGTTCCCTTTTGGGTACAGTTTCTGATTGTCCTACGAAGATGAGTAGGGGCTTATTTGGAAGAGATCAATGTGTTCTTTCAGAAAACAAAATAGAAAATAGGGGTGTCCATTCAAAAAAATCGAGAAAAATTACATATTTTTATTTTTTTTTGGAAATATTGAGAAAAAAATCCAATTTTCAATGTAATAAACGGACAACTTCATCTAAAAATTCGAAAAATTGAGGGTTTGTTCAACTCATAAACACGAATCTTTTGAGCTTCGTCCCGATGAAATCGGATGAGAAGTTTGGAAGATACAACCGATTGTCGGAAAAACTTCAATTCAAAATATCTCGAGAACCGTTCAGCCGATATGCCTCAGATTCAATCCCAACCATCTTCATCAGAAACTACATATACAGAAAAAATTTGAAGTCTTTAAGTCAATCATTCATTGAGCTATCGTCGTAAAACCGAGTTTTCGAAAAAAAGCACAAAAAAATTGATAACTAATAGAATAATGGAATTAAATTCATGAAAATTCACTAAAAGTTAGATATTATGGTTGCGAGTCTTGAGTAAAATTTTGAACGATATTCGTCTCACGCAAGTTGAGAAATTTTGAAACATATGATTTTTAAAAAATTGCTATATCTCAAAAACCATTGAACCGATCTTGCTGAAATTTTTATGGGACATACTCTTCATCAAAACTGATATCTTGCCGAAATTTCAGATTTTGATCTCTCACCGTTCTCGAGTAATAAAGAGTCGTAAAGTCGTACATACTGACACACATACATACATGTCTACTTTTTTTCTCATTATGATTTCTCGATGTTTTGCATCATTTTGAGTCGTTGCCAATGAAAATTGGCATTTTGAAAAAAATTGCGAAAACAGAGCTCCCATTCGGAAACAAAAACAAATTTATACTGATGAATTCATAGGGAAATCGTTATTGGGATTGACTCGGGGAGATATTCAAACCCAATAAAGTCTCCTCGTCAGTTAAAAATAATTATTTATTTATTTATTTATTTATTTATTTATTGTGAAAAACAACCCAACAGCCGAGGCCAATAAGAGGGTTGAAAGTGATTATACATAAGATTTACAAAAGTAATGTAGTGACAAGTTGTCAATGTAAGAAAAAAAATGCACACACAGGTGACTTAATGTTGTGTCTGATGAGCATATAACATACAGTAAAGAATAGTGTAAACAGCAAATCGAGTAAATAATAATTACATAATAATTTTTAACAGAATTATACATTTCGCGACAATTGAGTCCAGACTATCGTTACCCATGTAGGAAACCGAAATTGGCCGCAATTCGGGGCGATGTGGAATTGCCGAGTTTCGATATAGGGGAACTATATTGGTGCGAACTTCGAGCCAATAATGGCATGTCACAGCGGGCCGAAGTCGAAAACTAAATAGGGCGTACATCGCATCCGATTTCGACCCGATATAGGGTTTTAAGTTCGGCCCTACATCGGGCTAAATTCGATGTGACGAATTTTGACTTAGCGCTACGATATACGCCCAACATCGAGTCCGATATCGAACTCGACAGACGCTCAATAATATAAAAACAAATTTTAAACATAAAATAAAAAGAAAATTATTATTTTTCTTTCTAAGATTTCGTAATTTTATATTTTTATTATTTATATTTCAATGTTAATCATTTCAAAGTCTTTTTTATCATTACAAATTTTAGTTCCCACAGGCGGTTTTGAACCCTCGATCGTCGGATGATGAAACTTGCGCGCTGCCGACTGGAACATCACTCTATTCGACTTTGACAGAATCGTACTGTCTATATGAATCTAAAAATCATTTGGTCTAAATTCATATCAATATTTATATTGTTTATATGGCTATCTTTATTAAGAGGAATATAATGAAAATGAAGTAAGAACCGAGGAACAAAACTACATATTTCTCGTAATGGAATATTCATTTTTTTACAGAAAATTCCCCTATTTTTGAAAATTAAAGTTTTATTTCAGTATTATTTTTTCCTCTATTGATGATCGAATCACTTGATGGCAGAAAGAGAAGGTTTTTTCTTGATCAATTTCTATATCTATTCTATTTTACATTTATTTATTATTTTTATATTTTTTTAAATTTAGTTCACGAATTAATCATTAGCAAGAAGAATAATTGAAGTAAAATCAATTATGGCGTGATTTTTCAATCGTTATGTTGGAAAATAAAAAAATATGACAATTAATCAAAAAGAAAAATTATCAACTTATTGTTGGAAATATTTTCGTCAAAAATAGAGCAGCCGAACTTCGGTTACGCGAATTACGTGCGATTTCGGATAGATATAGGTTTCCCGATATTCGGCTACTCGATATAGAACCGAGTTACGATCTAACTCACCATCCCAATATACAGGGCTCGACGTTGGGAAGAATATCGAGCTTATTAGCGGAACCAATATCGACGCCCCGATATTGTTTCGTACTTTGGCCTTTGATCGACAGCCCAAAATCGTATAAAATAATTTAGCCCGAACATTGGCCACCCTGTGGATGTCGGAAAACCCTACATGGGTAATGATATCAACTTCGGGAAAGCGTTCAAGGATTAAATTAATGTGCGCTCCACCTTGGTAAATCGGTGAAGCCTGTGGAAGGTTGCTAGCCGCCAGGGGGAGAAATAATGCAAATATAATTACATAGAGGAGAGATAAAACAGTGAAATTTTCTGGGAAATAAGCCAAAAAATGCGATTTTACTTGAATTTTTCTATTCGAGAAATTTCAAGAATTAGAAAAAAGGATCAAAGTGAGTAAAATCGCCTTATCTCGCTCGATACCCAAAATATTCTCAGAAAGATGCAATTATCCCGCTTTACTTTTTACTCCTAAATTGGGCAGTAATAAGCAATAACGTCTCAACCAACATTAAAAAAAAAAAGCTTGACAGTGTATTTTCAGTAAACAAGCATTTCCGAACCCAAATATGCCATCTACAGAATTTCAAAAAAAATGTTGGTTAAGACGTGATTGCTTATTATCATCCAATTTTGTCCTAAAAATTAGATTTTTTCAAAAATGAAATACTTACGAAATGGTGCGATGAGTTCATTCCGGGCCACTGCCTTGACGGTACGGCCAATAACTGTAATATTGCCACTGCTGCAAGTCGAGTAGAGACTCACGGAGCGCACCATTGCCGGTACTGCTCCGCACATCACTACCTGTAAAATTAAAAGCAATTTTAAAAAAAATTAATTTTATTCCAGAAATTTTTTTTTCAATTGTAAAAAAAAAGTTGAGAGTGAGTGAGTAAAAATATTTTGGGTTGAATGAATTGAAATAACTTTATCGAAAAAAAAAAGAAGGAAAAAAAATGAATTTAGAGGACTGGACAAATCACATTTACGACAATACTCAGAGAGAGCTCATGTCTCATTTTTATTAACGACTTCAGTTTGCTCTCAGTTTTTGGATTATAACGAAGTGTATGTGTCTACATTTCTCTCTCAACTCATTCCGTGCATTTCCGAGTTTTTCGGGTAGAAAAACTTTTCAATTGAATACGTACAGAGGCAAACTTCCACATTCCCTCCTCCCCTCTCCCCCGCCCCTTTTTGCTCCCTCCACTATCCCACTTCCTGATTGATTATTTTTGTTTTTGAATCTCTTTCTCTCTCAGCTCTATTATTTGCAATTGCGTCATTTTAAATTTCTCCTTCATAAATTTTTATTAAATTACGAAGAGTGACAATGTTCGCGAGCGGACTCGATGATAATTTTCCCCGTGCATTATGATAATAGTAGAAAAAGAAAAGAAAAAATAACGATACGTCAGCGTCTTCTGAATTTATTTGAAACGATGGGAAAAAAAAAGTTTGAATATAAGAGGAAAGTGAACGAATGAAATTTGAGATGATAGCAGGAGGGAGAATTGATGTTTTCTGGTAGTTTTATCGTTACAATAATCCGCACAGAAGACGAGAATCAAAGTCAATTAATTTGCATAATTTTTTTATTATGCAAAACAGGTGAATGACAGTTGTTTCTAGATTGTCATGTGAATATCTCTTGAGCGAGTGGGTTTAGGGAAATTTACTAGGAGACTTTTTTTGTTAAAAGTTCGATGGTCTACAAAAAAGGTTTTCTAACAAATTTCATTAAATCCATTAATTTGCGAGATATTTTCGCAGTATTTTAATCCACAGAATTTTGTATCTCCCAGACTACTCGATTTGCCTCAATCTTGAGTCTCCGGCTGATATCTGTAGCACATATAGTTTTCAGTGTGGATGAGAGAAAAGTCTAATAGTAATAGTTTTGATGATTGAAACGAAATATCAAATTAAATGAGAGAAGAAAAAATAAGTATGACATTAAAGAGAAACATAGGCCAGTGCGGTATAACAAGAGTCATTAGTCCATGATTTTATGACTTGAGTTGAGAATTTATGGACTGGTGTTCGATATGATAAGACGTATAATTTTAACATTTTATTGCTAGTTCTATTTGACAGCCGAATATCGTGTTTCTTAATTTTTCCCCCTTTTTTTTTAATTCTATTTTTTTTTCTCTTCTTCAATTTCTAATTTATTGAAGAGACTCACCATCAGGAGGCACAAAATCTTCGCTAAGACGGCAAGCTGTGGTAACCTGAAACAAATAAATTAATGAAAAATTAATTATGATAGTTGACTGCCGTTCAATAAATTACGTTAGATGATTTCCAAAATTTGTAGACCCCCCCCCCTCTTCCTACGTCATATTCTGTCACATTTTCATCCCTGCCCCCTCCCCTGCAATATGACGTCCCATTATCATTTTTATACCTTATAATTTAACAATTGTAGTTATGTATTGTTGCCACAGAAACGACGTGGCGTAAGTACTATGTATTAGTATTTTACTTGCGCCATTTTGTTTCTGAGATGACGATATTAATATCAATTTACGTATCAACATTACAAACATGTAAAACAGGGTTAAGGGGTCAAATAGGCTAACATCCAGGAGAGTTATGAATAAATAAATTGAATCCATTCCGAAAAACAAGCAGGCGTTCGTCGCTGCATTAGTCGCTATTCCTTCGACGTTATCCTTCAAATCGCTATTTCTTCCTTTCAATTTCTGCTAATGAATTCCCGGGATAAAATTTTTGAGTGTTTGGAGAGTCTTTTACGGTCTTCGAAGACTCCCAGAAGGACTTTTCGGTCTCTAGAGTGTCCCGCAAATCCCGCAACTGTCTCTACAGTGTCTCTCGTGTCTCTCTCGTAAAGACTTTTGTCTTTGCTGGTTTCTCCCGTAAGGATTTCTATCTTCGCGCGTCTCTCCTGTGAGGACTTCTGTCTTCGCGGGTCTCTCCCGCAAGGACTTCTATCTTTACTGGGCTCTCAGTAGATTTATAAAGATTTGCAAAGACATAAGTCCTCATGAGAGAGACCGAGGAATGAATCATTTCTTTTATTTCAACTCAATAAATTTTAAGTTTTCAATTTTTATAATTTTTGCAAACCGTGGAATTATTTTTTTCATATTTAACTTTAATTAAAATTCTCAATATTAGCGGAGAGTGGAGTGAAACGGACATAGGGGTAAAATGGATATATTTGAGTTTTGATGTTTATATCATCAATTTTTTTTTAATAATCAAAATATTGGACATTTGGAGAAAAGACACACATATTTTATTATTCTTTCTCAATCAAATTGACAGGCTCTTTGAAAAATAGAAAGACTGATGGCTCTCGAAGAAAGACCGGAGGAGTCCTTATTTGAGAGACTGTGAGTCTCTCAAGTAAGGACTCTGATTCGTTGAGCAGGGACTGCGTCCCTGTAGGAGAGACACGTGTCCCGTTCGGAGAGACAGCAAGGTGTCTCTAGAAAGTCCCTGCCATGGCGCGAATAGGGACTCTGTCAGAGACCGGGACAGGAGTCTTCCGACCACCGAAAGACTCAAATTTTTTCATCCCGGGTAGAGCCCACAATAAAATTAATTTAATTAGTTTAAAAATTGCCTCAGGAAGGGAGGTGGCAAAAATGATGTTATATACTTTGGTCCAAAATTTGAAGGAAAGTATGAGAACTCGCAATAGTTCAATTAGTAGAGCACCTGACATATAATTAGATGGTTGTGAGTTCAAACCTCGCTTGCGCATTCCATATTCTTCCCCTGAGATTTGACTTTGATAATTATTCAAATTTTATGGGTGCTATTCTGCACAAACCCCCCTAATGTTATTTTCATAACCATAAAAATTCAAAAAATATGCAAACTCTTCTCTTTCACGAAAAGCAATTTCCCCTATTCTCACTTTGTTGGGAGATCATAATTGTTTTTTGCTTATAAATTTTTTCCTATTCCCGAATTCCTACTCCCAACCAAACTCTCAAGTCCAATCAAAATCCACAGCAATCACTTAAATATAAGCGAAAACCTGAGGGCTATAACTACGTAAATAGTATTATCTGTGTAACTGTAAATATTGTGTTTATTTACTCCACTGCATATAATGTTAATAAAAATCGTTTGAATTTGAATTTGTGGAGAGACAGAACGAGTAGAGGGATAAGAGTGGGGGGATGGAGTTGTGCGTTGCGCAATGAGAGTAAATCTCGTGTTACTACAAGAAAACACAGGTGAGTCAACAACACAACGTACAACATGACCGACACCGACATTTATACGTTGTATTATAGTTTTCATTAATTCTTTATGCTTTGATTCACTCGAGTTATTGGACTGACTGGATTATGTGTCGATTCTACCACAATCGTGACGTATTATTTTCCTTCCCCCTAAATGAATAATGAATTAAATATTAACAAAATTTTACTTAAATGTAATGATTTCAGAATAATAAGTAGAAATGTTTAAATTATTAATATCAAATGTATCAAATGAATTCAAGATATCCGACGGATTTGATGCAGTTGAAATATCAAGCGCGCGAAATTGAGTGGGCGAATTAATCAAGTTTAAAGGTGTATATATATATCTGTATAGTAAAAAGGGACAGAGTACACACGTGTGTGAGGCTCAAGCTTCTGCTCCGGTGCAAAAAAAAATCCCAGTGGATTTCCTACTGCGCATTCATCAACAGTGCACACTTATTCCCCTCCCCCGACACGCATCAAGTCAAGTAATACCCGTATACCACATATATGTATATTAATGTGTGTATATACACACAGTGCAATGAGTGCCGACTCGGGTTTCGCACTTTAATTGCACCGCGATTCTTCGGTACAGAGAAGTGCCTAGGCTCAACTCCACCAGCCAATGTCGACTTCAAAACATTCAGTTTTTTTCTCTTTTTTTTCAAGTCTCTTATTTGCATTTCAAGAAAGAAAAAAGTTAGGCGGTTTTTATCAACCGATTATATACATTTGAATTGAAAGATCGTTTGGTCATTTTTTTCCTTTTTTTTCTTCTCGCTTTGTCGTACGATTTAATGATCGGTGAGAAAGCCACGCCTTTCTCCACAGTTGAACGAGAATCGTAAGTTAACGTGAAAGTCACCGCAAAAACCCAATGCGTCAATGGCGAAGAGTATTATAAAAGCGTGAGGTAATAATATACCCAACAGTGCTCAATTCTATCGTAGCTTGCAAATTATTGCGAATGGTCAGCTAACGTAACGTTATCACAAACAGACACGAACACATGGAAAAAAAGGGAAAAGAGTGAGATTTATTAATACAGATGATTATTTCATTCGGGATTTTTCAATCCCTTAGTTTCATACAAATACATTTATTTATACCTCTTTTTTTCCTCGAATATTTAAAAAAAAAATTTTTTTCACAACGTGAATTACGCAATTTGAATCTGAACCGGCGAATTCGACGCAACGGAGAGGAGAGAAAACACGTGGCTTGCGCTTAACAGAGATTCCATCTTTTATCCATGGGAATTATTCGAAAAATTACAGATCAAGTGTTTCTTTTTTTTCTGTACTTGAATTAAAAAGATTTTTGAGGACTCACCCATTAAACTCTTTCATAGCGACAAAATGCAACGCATCATGTCCTTCAGATTTTAATTACAATATTGGTGAGTTAAATAACTTGATTATTATCTTTCAACTTAACGAGCTTTAATGCACCAATTAATTATCACTCGGTTGAGCTACATGAAATTCATGAAATTATTGCGAGAAAGCTCACTTTCACTTGGGCTTTTTAATTCGATTTTTTGCCAATTTTTCTGTTTCCTCCTCATTTTTGGGTTTATTAATAAAAAATAACACAATGAACTTGGAAAATGGCTTGCTGACCAACAGGTAGAGAGGAGCAATATACAAACACACTGATATCACTAATTTAATAAAAAAGTTGATTGAAACCACTGGCACTCAGCTTGCCATCGATCCACTAAGCTAATGGGTACTTTAACCCCCCAAATGGTTTTGATGATAAATGAGTTTTTAACAAAATTGGGTAAAATTCATTTATTTTATTTTTGACGGTTGTGTAACTCACTGTTACTTCATTGATACCCATAAATTAATAATTTACTATTTTTTTCAACTATGAAGATTTGTTTTTTCTTCACTGGATTAAGTATAAGGCTTGAAAGACTAGAGGAAGAAGGGAAGGACTAGTGTCGTCAAAAAATCACTCCGTTACTGAATTCAGAGCGCGCACGAGTGAATGGCGCAACCAACCCAAAGAGGATGTGAACCAGCGTGGACACCCTCGTTGTAGCACGTGGGGGACTCATCTAAAGGGGGATTTAGTGGGGGGATTTGTGTCGCCTGCCGCGTGAAAAACTACCAACACTTGAATGAGACCAGGAGTGAAAAACTTTCATGTGGTCATAATGCCTACTACTGCGTTTGGTGCAAAAGAAAGGAGAAAGAGAGAGAGAGATAGAGAAAAGACAGGACAGTGCTTTTTGCATTTGCTGGCATTCTCTGGTTTTTTTTTTTTTTTTTTAAGGAGTGAAATATAATTTCTGTGAAGGGGTTCTTCTCCTTTGATTAATGAGGGGAGGAAGACGAGAGGGGGCTTGATAATTAAGTGGTCATGAAAGTCCAGGCACTTTGACAAGGTAAATTCAATTTCTTTCACTTGCTAAAGTGCTTTCAATTTAGCTTGGAGGATTTTTCAATCCATTTTAATCACTTTATTCACTTCATACATTTTAGAAACTGATAAAATTCATCGACGCAAAACCCGCATCGAAGAGAAATATATTGCTATGAATATATTTAATAATATCGGATTGATAACGGGTGATATAATTCGGCAAAAATATGTGTGGTGTTCAATATATTTTGTAAATATATGCATAATTATACTATTTCGAATATATAGATTTTGATATTTTATCATGTAATTTTCTATATCTGAGACATTTGATATTGGGAAATATATTTTTTCATTTTCAATTCATCATATAATAATGACAGTATATTTTATACTGTTTTCCTGTTTTGTATGGGAATCATTATAATTTTCATTTTATATTTGATCATATATTTTATTGAAAATAAAATATATTGTATTCCATTTTATATAGCTTCACTTTATGATAACTAGATAGTTTGTATCGTTACCCTAATGCGAATTGCGGGTGATGTACATCTTCAATAATTTCAAATATTCTCATTATCCATTTAGGTATTGTGGAGAGTAAGTTACTCAGAAAGCCTACTCTATAGAATAAATTAAATATTTTTTTTGTCTCAAAATTTTAAAATTACATTCTTTCTTGGAATTTTATGATTCTTACAAACGATTTTTAACTGATATTTTTTATTATATCTTTTCAGTATTAATTTCATTATATGCCAATATTATATATTTCATTATATTCTGATTAAATATTAATATTATAAATAGTATAATATATGCTGGAACATATTCAAAATTTATAGTTGCTATAATTATATGGTCCAATAGAAGAGAATTATAATGAGCCATTATATCTTTCTCATTATCGAATTGTATAATATTCCGGCAAAAATATGCCTATGGATTCTTATAATGAATTTACAATATTATATCATTCATCAGTTACTCAAAATTATATTTTTAACAATATATATTTTCTGTACACAGGGACGAAAGTAAGACTTTCGGCCCTCGCTGCGCTCGGGCGTAAGCTCACTTCCGTCCCAGTGTGCAGAAAAATAGTATACACACCTTGGGCAGTAAGTAAGAAAGCCTCAGAGCACATGTTTGTTCCTCGGCTTCGCCTCGGCCAACAATTACATGTGCTCTGAGACATTTCTTACATTACTGCCCTAGGCATGTAATATACTATTTTTCCATGCGGGAAAAGCGGAGAACTGTGGCATTAAGGAGGGAGGGGGGGGGGGGGGATACTGACCTAGGCCAACTTTACTGCGGTTATTTTACGCATTCTTCTCTTCATTGATATATTGATATTTTTTTGGTGAAAGATTTTCACCGCAGTTTAGTGGTAAAAATTTAGTGAGGCGCGTGCGTTCTCTTTCATAAGAAAGTATCCCGGTGCGTTGGTTACATAAAAATGAGGAAGAATCACCTGGTCGTTCTGGACACAATGTGTATCCATTGGCCAAATATTTTCCAAACAAGCGCAACGAATTGCCTACAAATCACTAGCTCTGGACAAATAGTTCGGTTTTACGGGCTTTTTTTTCATCCTCTCTCTTTCTCATTATTGAGAAGGGAAAAAATAAAAATCCACACTTTTTCTTTCGTGAATGAGGAGAGAAAGAGACGAAATCGGATGAGTTGAAAAGAAATGGGGAAATTCTTTCATGTTATAGGATTAATGGCCGAGGCAAATTGTTTCAAGTCTTCATTGGCATCTGCTCGAATTATTGAGGAAATTAACATTTTTTACTTGAATTTTTGCGATCAACAAAAGGCGTGTAGAGTTGGGAACACACTGAGAAAAAAAAATTTGGACTCAGAGAAATTTGTTTCGTGCAAGTAAATATGGAAAGTTCGTCTCAGAAAAGCATTGATCATCTATATCTATATCTACAGAAATTAAGAATATTAACTTGTACAAAATACATCTCTTTGAGACCAAAAATTATTTCTCTCAGTATAGAAATAATTGCAATCATATCGTCGGCTTAGAAACAAAGGGGCGTAAGTACTATGCTTATACACATCACTTACGCCCCTTTCTTCCTGAGACAACGATATTGCAAATATCTGTTAAACGAGTTAATTAAACAATAAAAATATCAACAAACCTTTTTTGCGGAAAATTTTATTTTATATAAGCTAAAAGACAAGACCTCTCGATAAATCCTCGGAGATGCAATGATTTACGAAATATCTTTAAAATACTTTCAATTTCAATTTTTGCAAAACGAACGAATTCATAAAATTTAATTAGTCCCGCGTTAACATGGAGTGGTGATACATACAATACCACGAAACACTCCTATTTTACCGAGAAAAAATAATGACAAAGTCATATGTGTGTAATATACCAGTTTCGGTTCCTCTGGTTTATATACGCGTGAGAAGTGGAGCCACGCGACACTGAGTTTTTGTCGTTGTACAGTGGCGACGTTCTGACGGCGTCATCATTTTATTCTGACACGCTTCATGTCATTTCGCGTATTTTTTTTTTCTATTGAATTGAAAAGAAGAGAGGGAGAGAAAAAGAGAGAAGAAAGATGAAATATAAAAATATTTTCAAGGACTGACGATCAGAGTAAATAAAATCTAACCGAGAGCAATATTCCTTTTTTTTGGCTCGATCTATGTATACATATATACATAAATGCGAAGATTGGGTACTCAAGGATGTATATAATGATCTGTTGATTCAGTGTCGGATGATAAAAGTGATCGACCCAGTTGTAATCAATCTCTAACGTCAGACATTTTCTTCATGCAACGTCGTATTCTTGCAAAGAACAACGGCCGCAGACATCCGAAACCGTATAGAATATCAAAAATAATGTTTTTTTCTCCTTTTTTTTTCGTTGTTGAGGAAGATAAAATGACCTCAAGAGAATGAGGAAGAATGAATCATCCGAATCCTTTGCGTACGGGGATTTATTTGAGAGGCAAGCGGGGCTAAAAGCTTCTTGAGATGCTGAGCCTGCCAGATGATGATGCTCAGGTACAGGCACACGTGAATGACAGGGGTTTTTGTCTTTCTGCGGGAGCATTCTCCTTATTATCTCATCGAACAATAGGAATACTTGAGAAGTTTGCCTACGCAATTGAGCTATCGAAAAAGCATTTAACATAATTGTCATGATACAATATTATTAGGAAACAACGTGTTGTGGAGCATAGTCTATATGTGCACTTGGAGCTAAATGAGCGATAATCTCAGTGCGCAATTGTTCCAGTATACTAAGAAATTGATTCGTTTGGCTGAAACGAGCCTCGTTTACTGTTAACGAATGTTAGTTAGAATGGTAACCAAACTAAGATTCGTTAATATTTAACGAATGGTTCGTTGAGGGAGCTTGGATTGAGGCAAATGGACTCAATAATTCGAATTACCCAAAATGTACCGTTTTTTACGAAAAAAAATGAATTTTCATGAGAATAATTAAAATAAATTACTTCAACGAGGAAAAACACATTCAAGCAAAAATGACGATTGTATTTGCCCATCGTAGTGCCTCACCTGCATATTCGTTATTATTTAAGGAATACACTGTTGAGTGAACAGGCTCAAGTATTTGAGGGCATCTAATATTCGTTCAATGCAACTAAATCCACGAGTTAACTTTTAACAAATCCTTTCATCAGTGTAAAGTTCAGGTGTCCTGAAGATATCCCTTCATAAAATGTTTAATTTTGCGTTTTCATATCTAAATAATCAGGCAGTAAATAATTATCCTCTATTTTTCATTACCTAAACAAATCCATTGATTTACATTCAGTTTTTTTGAAAAAATTCTGTCAGTTAGTTTTTTTATCAGAAATAAAAAATCAGTATAAATAATTCGAACTTTAATTAAGTTTATGTCTAGTTCAAGACGACGAATCGAGATGAAAATTTAAGAGTAATTGCATAATAATATCCTCAATAAATGCACAAAAATTTGGGAATTTTCTGATACTATGCTTATAGCACAACAACTACTTTAATGGAGAATTTTTGTGGTTTTTTCTTCTCTTTCCTGATTTAATTCATTATCTTAATTGGGCATTTGTCAGTGTTTTAAGGAAATACGTCACTCCAAGCTCTTGATAATTGTGTGACTTAGTCAACGTTTCTCGAATATTAGCTGCTTTTTTTCCGCATCATCTGCACCCGTGCCACTCATAAGCAAATGACTCTAACAGAGTAAAACTCAAATTCCAAATGAAATTTAAAAAACCGCTGTCTGCTGACTAATTTTAAACGCACGAGAAATAATTAATTCTACCGATTTGAAAAGCAAAAAAAAAGTTGATTCTCGTGAATGTTAGGTATTAAATTTCACGAGTCTTCTTTTTTATTGACACAATTTCACGTTTATATTATTTGAATTCATGGAAATTAAATGATTCAGCCTTTAATGGTAAATTTTGCACTGAAAATAACAAAAACTGTTTGATCGTTCTGGAGTGACGTAATTGATTTATGTATTTTCCGCTTAATTCTCATTTTTATTGTGATTATTTTCCTTTGGTCACTCTAAATTTCAAGTGCCTGCAGGAGACTTATCCATATGAATGTACTAGTTTTCGAGACAGTGATTGTAGAAGAAAAAAAATATTATGAAAAAATGTAAACGTGTCTCTTCAGTAGTGATGACGGAGTTTCGATAATAGCGACGAGCCAATTCTTAGGCGCCATAATACACCAGTGTCTCGACACTCTCGAGGAGTTCGAGATGACTGCAAGAGAGGCTGTGTGTATCATGAATTTTTTACCTATTTTTTTTTTTCATTTTTTTCTTGATAGTCGAATGTGATCAGCCAAATCTCACAAAATATAAAACTGTTTTCTTCGAAAAAACTAAATTTTCACACAATATTATTTCTGTAACTTCCCCTATTCCCTACTGTAATCAGTTCTATTCCTTAATCCCCCCCCCCCTCTCTCGACTGCTGTCAACTCAGTATGTTTACAGTCGTGACTTGTGTGTGTATCTAAAATAAACCAGTAGAAATTGGAACAACGAACTCTTCTAACTGTTAGTGGACGCCAAATTTATCGCTGCAAACAGAAAGAAGATGCATTTATTTTTTATTCCTTTTCATCTCTTTCTCTCTCTCTCTCATCCGAGTGAGAGACAAATTTTACTGTAAATTCACAGCTAAACAGATGTTTCACCAACAATTGTTTGTCGCCAAATTTCATCTCATAAACTTCATTATTTATGAATTTTATTTTTTCCGCTAGACGAATGGTGCAAATTTTTAGATGTTAAAAATTTCTGAAATGAATAGGTTTAGAGGGAAATGTTAAGAGACTTTTTTCGTAGAGAATTTAGTAAGCTTCAAAAAAGGTTTCTTGATAAATTCTCTTAAACCCGATTGTTTTCGAGATCCTATCAAATTAATCGCCAGTCAAATGAATCATTTTTTCATTCCCTCAATTTCTTCTTTTTAATCAGTCTTAATTTCAATGACTCATGTGATATTAGTCACGTGAGACTTTGCGAAGAGGGCCAAGGAAACCGCAAAAGGTTTCTACCGCACTTTTAGGGTGCTCCAATCTCCCTTGCTCTTTTTTTTCAGCAACCCGAGTAGATTTCAACAAAAAAAAATTGAATTGAATTAATTAAGAAAAAATTATTGATTAAAAAAAAAGGGGAATGATTGAGGAATCATATAGGCCATTTAATAATTCTATTTTTGAAACACCTTACACTGGGTTAATCACGCGATTTTCCAGAAATTAAAAGGAAAATATGACGAATAAATCATATTTAACCAGACGGATACGATTATTATCAATATATATTGTGAAATTGAAAGTTTATTACAAACAAGTTCTATTTATTCAGTCTAGAAATAAAAAAAAGGGCCACTATCTGACTTTTTATCGATCTGAAAAAAAAAGATTTATTAAGACATCGTAAAGTATAAGATTAAATATTTCTTTCATTTTCCATCTCACCGCCTCAACAAAATCTTTGTCAAAGGATTTAGAAGCAAATAATTTATTGTGCAATAAAAAAAAAGGATTGCAATTTTTTCCAATAAATAATGACCCAATTCACCTCTCACTCGTATAAATTCACGAAAAGAAGCAATTAATTCTTCAAAATAATTTAATGTAAATTCCTCTTGAATGCAATTATCTCGTTAATTTGTACTGAAAAGTACCTTCATGAGCTTAAGAATGAGAATTAATAAATAAAGCCAAGTATTTTGAAGACACTGGACCATTTGCGTGTGCGTTTATATAGCAATCGGGGAGGGACTTGGTCATGGTTGAGTGGATACAAGCCGGCAAACGTTTAAACTTGTACGCTGTTCACTATCCAATCGTCTGGCTCAATTGCAAGGCTAATTGCTCTCTCACGATACGCTTAACTGAGCATACAAAACACAGCCATACAGGTGGTCTTGCAGATAGTGTTTTATTTCCGCTAAAGCTTCTTCACTTATTCCTACTAATTTATTATTTTTTATTCACTGGAATTTTTTTTATATTTTCTTCCTTTTCCTTTTCTTCAATAATTTACGCTTTTTTTACGTGTGCTTATTGCCATTATGATTTTATCATAAATATCAGGCACCCGCTGGGTCACGAGACACACGGGTGGCCAATGTGATTTCTTAATTAAGAAGTTGCTAACCCCTTGTGCGCCCCTTTTTAACCACCTTCAACTAATTATCTTTTCTCGTATCTCACAAAATGTATGAAACAATGAAAAAAAAACAGGTAAATTGACGTAATTTTCATAATTTTATTTCGTGGTTTAGGAAATTTTCCTTCGTTGTATCGGGAAATTGGAGAAATCCATTTAACCCCTTTTCTGACATATATCGGAAACTAAGCGAGACAGGGCGATCTTTCCTTAATGTTTTTTTTCGTACAGTGGGAAAAAGAAAAGTATTCAGAAAGATGAAATTAATTATTTTCACAGTTCTTAACAAATAATCTTTTTCAGTAATTAATTATTTTTCGTATTTCAATTAAATTTACTCATTTTTTTTTCATTAGTTTCAAATGAATATTTGTTTTCAACAATCAAAAATTATGTTGATTTTAATGAGCTTACCAAATTTATCAATCACTTGAAAAAAAAATTTGAGGACTATTGAGGCAATTGATTCCATCATTTTTATTACAATTTTTTAAGAAATGTAGCTCTTGAAATTTGTTATAAGAAAAGAAATTTGAGTAAACTCACGCTAGTTTTATCCTTCGAGATACTGAATTTGAATGTGTGTTTTTAGACTTTTTTTTATCATCTCAAAAATTATTGGAGCGAAAATTCTTTATTTCTATGAATTATTTGGATTCAATTGATTTCATCACATTTCAGGCAATTCATTTAGCAATGATACAAACTCGATTCATCATTGGCATGTAAATAATTCATTGAACATCGATAAATTATTTGATCTGCGTGAATCAAGTGTAGCGAATAAAATACACAATGGGATTATCATTTTTTTTGCAATGAAGGAATGAATCATTTTTATTTGACTAAATCCAACAAATATTCATTGATTAAATCAAAATGGAGAAAAATTGAACAAGTTTATTTTCATCATTAGGAAAACCGTCGAATTGAGAAAAAAAGAAAAAAAAAGAAAAACAATGAAAATATCGAAATGATTGAATTTAGTGTCACGTTATCGGATGACCCAAATTTACAGTCTTGGATCATTGAGCATAACGTTTTCACATTATTTATTTCATTTATAAATTCTTCGTTTTTTTCTTTTACCTTTTTTTTCATTCATTCAACAACTCTTCATTTATTACCACATGAATTAGTCACCGATTTCGTAGTTGTCTGATCGCCAGTAGTTATCGCTGTACTAAAAAAAAACGCATCCCGCACTTTATGACGTAATCCGCAAAAGTTTTCTATTTTATCGTAAAGTACGAAAAACTTTGTTGAAACTGTTCGCTCCCCTCGGATCATCGCTTCTCGTTGGTTAAAGTAATTTTATTCCAACGCATCTAGAAATTTCAGTAGATAAATCTCGTAATGGTCAGGCATGTTACAATGCTTTTATTTTCTTATTATTTGAGAGAAAAATTTTTCTCAAAATTGATTAAGAAAAAATTCTTTTGTTCCATTAGAATGAGACGAATTTATTTCCAAAACATTGAAAAAAAATGCATTAAAAGAAATCAATTTCTAAAATATTTCAAGCGATTGAACAAAAAAGAATTTCATTATTTGTACTATTACTTAAAGATTTCTCGTTTCTCCACTGAAATCAACGAAATTTCGAAATTTCATCGAAATTGATTAAGAAAAAAATTTAAAAAAAGAGAAATTCTCAGCGAAAATATAATTAAAAATAAATAACGAAGTGGTATGATGAACTCAAGGCTTAGATGGCTACTGATTTTATCTCGAACTGAGGGACTTGAAGATGTAAATGATTGCATTACCTTGTGCGATTGCCGCAGGGTTATCTATTACATTAATTGCATAATTATTAATGCTTTAAGTGTCTCACTGAAGGATTTTCATTTATTTACCAATTAAATTTGAAAATAAATAGAAGTTGAAGTTCTTCAATATTTCTTATTTCTTATTTTGCTTTTTTTTTCTTTCATTTCGGTTTTTTTTCTTTTCTCCTTTTTCTTGCAGTACTTTACAACCACCAGAGGTGAATGTGTAGGTGCAGCCGGACTATAACACTTGAGAGAATTCTCTGTGTATTTCGCCTTAGGGCGGCCGGCTCTCGGTGCAGACAGTGAAGAAGAAGCCAAAGCAATGAATTATACATCGTGGACATTTTTTGGTTACGAATTTGCATGACGTAAGTGACTAATAACATTAAACCCATAGACTACTGTTTTTTTTTTTTTAGAATTCTCCTTAGACATACACACACACAGTAAAAATGAAAAACGAAATTACGAAAAAATATCACTAAATTTATTATTCTGTGAAATACACAGTGACTGTTTTTTTTCCAACTGTTTTATCTATTTTTCTATTTATTTATTTGCAAAAAAATATGTGTAACTCGTAACTACTGTTTGCTGAAAGTTTTCTCGTTTCGTTTTGACGAAAAATGTTTTTACTTCCTTTCGAAATATCTCTTCGTTTTTTTTTTTTTTCATTGTTCATTGTGAAAGTACGTGTGACAATAAATGTCTATTTTTACGATTCTACAGGGCAGAGAAACGATTCCAATATACTTTGCTTCTTTTTTTTCACTCTTCCCCCCTCTTCTGAATCTAAAAAAGTGAATACGAAATGTATTACGATAAAAAACAAATTTATCACTATATTTTCTTATCCGCATTTTTTTGCTTTTTTTTTAAAGAACATGGAGAAGGTGTTAATACGCTCCTCATCAAGATCGATATCGATGTGAATTAATTGCTTCTGCACTGTGATCAGAAGACATTGACAGGTTTCACGGTAATACGAGACTTTCGCATGGAAAAAAAGGGAAGAAAAAAAGTAAGCGTATAAAATGAATAAAAAAAAGGATTTGGTAAAAAGAAAAGAAAAAAAATTGTTGTTAACGGACAATTTTAAATGACTTTGTGTGTCAGGTTGACCGTGAAATCAATCGAGTTCCTTCATCAGCTGAAAGCTGTTTGACATAACTGAAATTTTGTTGCAGTACAGCAAAAGAAAAAGTGGATAATGGATTGGAAGATTGTATTTTCCTTACATCAAGAAGCACTCGAAAAAACGAGGTTTACGAGAGTTTATCAAGAAACCTTTCTTGTAGCCCTTGAAATTTTCTACAAAAAAGGTTTCTTTACAATTTTTCCTAAACCCACTCATTACAGAGTGCCTAATGAATGAAATCGAGGAATTTTTTGAACTTGAGAACAATAACTGTGATTAAATGCTTTACGATTGAATATAATTCTTCAACAGCTTTCGGCATCTATAAAAGAAAATGAACAAAGGATGAACAAATGATATTATAAAAGATTCTGAACTCCTCAGTGTTGTAAATTATTCCAACAGTATAAAATGCGACAAAGCTGTAAAAAAAGGGGAATTGAAACAAAAAATTAAAGAAATGAAGATGAAGAAAACGATAAACTCATAATGATGATGAAGATAGAGAAATACTGGGTCAAAAAGTAATAAAATACAAGGATCGGTGTGATTCCTCTTCTTCTTCTTGATTTTTTTTTCATTTCTCTCAGCATTTCGGTCTCACACAGTTAATTAAGAGCTCAAGGGCTCTTAATTCAATTATAATTTATACCTACGAAGTTATAAACTATCTCACATGGTTCTTTCTCATTTCTCTCAGTGAGACGCAATCAATTACAACTCCTAAATGCCACATACGTTTTTACCTGTAATTTATAACGATTATACCTCTATATTCTCTCTCATCCGATTCGTTGATTCTTTTTACTTCAATTTCGTTAAAACGTAAGTGCAGAGACGAATGATTCTTCATTGGTGGTTGAGGTGAAAGGAATAATGTCAAAAACTGGAGAAATATGAAATTTCAGACTTTTTGATAGGTCAAAAGACACGAAAAGGCGGCTACTCTTAAAGGGAATTGAAACGTCTTGGGTTATTTGTTTTGACTCTTGGTAGTGTGGCAGTGTGCTCCGCCCAGCTCGTTTTCTTTTCCTTCTTCTTTTCTTCCATCCTCTTTCACAATTTCTCGTTTTTTTTTATTATTAATTCTACTTTTATCTCAATTTTATTTACTATCCACGTACGAGAGATGCACGAAAAATTCTAACTCTTTTTTTATCTGTTTATTTATTTTTCGTTTATTTTTTTACTTTTTTTGGGAGAAAAAGATAGTACAGTGTATTGGATTCTCGGTCGAATCAAGTGAGTTACCGAGTCAGTGGTGCGTGGAATCGTGGAGTCCACATATACTCAGGATACTCCTTTCAAACTTCTCCATTCGTTCCTGTCAGATTTCTTTTAGTTCTTCGCTTTTTCGTTGAATCCTTTTTTTTAATTTCGAGTTTTCTGAGGAGTTTCTTGGGGGGGGGGGGGTGGTTATTGATTGAAACGAGAGAATCTCAATTTCTGATTGAGGAGCTCCAATTCCTTCAAATGGGCTAAATAAAGTGCGATACCCAAAACTTGATAGATTGAATGAAAATATTGATAAAAAATATTGGAGAAAACAGACGCAAAATAGAACTATTGGTCAAGATAGTTTGTGATTTTTTTTTAAAGCCAACGCTTCTATGAAAAAATTCTAAAAAATTCAACATCAATGTTAACATATTGAAAAATCTTTTCAATTTTTTTCAGTTTTTTTAAATAAAGTTCTTCACTCCGAAAAAAATCCTGAATCATGTTTCCCTAGAGGTCCATTTCGCTCCACTCTCCACTATAATTAAAATATGAATAGTTTGCAAAGTATTTATCATTGAAATAGGAGATATTACTATTTTAAAAAAATGAATTAATGTAACGTTGCCAAATATTTGAACTCTATTTAACGTAGATTAATCGCAAATTCTATGTGATTCTTTGATTAATTCAGTAAATTCAACGTCAAGTTGAATTCAACAGTAAATTGAATATTTTATTGCAAAAAAAATTCGTAAATTCATAAAAAAAACATAAACAAATGATAGTATAAGTAGAAAGAAAGTGCACGAGATCTTAATTTCTGCTAAAATTCTGTAAAATTCCACATTTTCGAGAACTCAATTTTCACTCCAACGAAGATAATTTTCAAAATGAGTAGGCTTAGGAAAAACTGTCAAAAAACTGGTTTTGAAAAGAATTTTGCGATCTACAAAAAGGATTTCTTGTCAATTTTCTTTAAGCTGAACGAATCCCGAGATATTTTCTTTTTCCTCCAGAGACTCTATTAATCAAACTGGAAAATTCCCTCGAAATTTGTACAATTATTATAAACGCAAGTGTAAAACTCTTTGACCTTCACTAAAAACATTGTGTGAGTCACTTGAGCATTAGGAAAAGCAAGGAAAGATGACAGCGAGAGCAAGGCTATCTGACCACGTTTGACTAATTTTTTATTGCACTCTGTCTCTCTTTCCAAACGTATCTGTGCACATTATCCTCCATTGCAACATGATATCCCTTATTCCTTGTGTTGAATAATTACTGAAAAACCACAGTACGTGATGAGGAATGCTCATTCTAGGTCATAAAATACGAGAGGTAACCTAGATCAATTCGATGAGCATTTCGTCATTGAAATGTCTTGTTTGATTAACGATCTTGTATACTGTACTATGAATATCAAAGAGAGAATTGAAAATAAAAACCGTGTGATTATCTTCATGATATGTAGATGAAGGATTAGTTTCTTTCCATGAGCTTTTGCGAGAATGGAAAATTGATTCAGAGGGAATTTTAAGTGCCATTGAATTATATAAACCGGAAGTTTTTAGTTGAAGAAATTCAATTTAAATTCATACAGTCACGATCTGGTCAAAAAAAATTATATTTTTCTAATTCAATGTCTGAATGGGAGAGTGCAAATTAAAAAAAAATTAGTAGTGAAGAGTTTACCTCTTCACTACTAATTGTTTTACATAGGAAAAGTAGATTGTTTCTGTGGTTCAGTTTTTCAATAATCTTTCGAAAACTAAACGAGATAACGTCAGATTTTTGGGGCACTTTTTTTTTAAAGAAGAGGAGGACTACAGAAGAAAGGAAAATTGTTTTGAATAACCCGGGAAAAAAAATTTGAGTCTTTCGGTGATCGAAAGACTCCTGTCCCGGTCTCTGACAGAGTCCATAATCGCGCCATGGCAGGGACTTTCTAGAGACACCTTGCTGTCTCTCCGAACGGGACACGTGGCTCTCCTACAGGGACTCAGTCACTGCTCAACAAACCAGAGTCCTTACTTGAGAGACTCACAGTTTCTCAAATAAGGACTCCTCCGGTCTTTCCCGACTAGAAATTTCGATCCGGGTCTTATCCGGCCCTGATCAGGCAAGCCTGACTCCGGACGTCAGGTCCTGACTTGGATGCCACATCCGGTCCAAGCCTGGACTGTAACGCTTTGTCAAGTCAGGGCCTGACTTGGCCATCCAAGTCAGGGCCTGGCTTGGCCATCGAAGTCAAGGCCTGACTTGGCCATCCAAGTCAGAGCCTGACTTGGCCATCCAAGTCAGGGCCTGACTTGACAAAGCGTTACATTCCAGGCTTGGACCGGATGTGGCATCCAAGTCAGGACTGGACAAGGCATTCCAGATCAGTGCCGGACGAAAAATTCTATACATGATCCAAAAGAATATAAACATTAATTAATAACAAAAAATGATTCATTCATTCACTTTCAATTGATTCATCGTTGTATTTGGACATGAGAGGATATTTTTTACTGGAATTAGACATTTTAAATTGGGAAATTAATTTGCACCTGGGTGGATTCGATCCGAGAACCTTCCGCACACTAAGCTGACCCGCTAACCACTAGACTACAGCTCACTTACAGCATTAGTCGGTCTGATCATTGATATAAACTTCTTCCATAGGGATATTCATAATTTTCAGAAGTAGATGATGAATCTGTGAAATCTCCAAATGATTCATTAACTGTTTATGATAAAGTTGATAGAAATTAATAAACATCCGGGGAACCTGATATGGTCCTGATCATTACCGGATCAAGAGAAATTGATCGGACTTGGATTTTTTCACAATCCTCAATAAGGTTTTCCAAATCCGTAAGAGGTCAGGGCCAGATCAGGACAGTCTTATTCGAACACTCCAGATCCGGATTTGATCCGGCATGCCACTGCCCTGCCGGATCAGGATAGCCATACTTACTCCGGATCCGGATTTGATCAGGCATGCCACCGTTATGCCGGATCAGGATAGCCGTACTCAATCCACATCCGGATTTGATCCAGCATGCCACTGCTATGCCGGATCAGAATAACCGTACTTAATCCAGATACGGATTTGATCAGGCATGCCACTGCTATGCCGGATCAGGATGGCCGTACTTAATCCACATCCGGATATGATCCGGCATGCCACTGCTATGCCGGATCAGGATAGCCGTACTTAATCCAGATCCGGATTTGATCAGGCATGGCACTGCTATGCCGGATCAGGATAGCCGTACTTAATTCAGATCCGGATTTGATCAGGCGCAACCATGGCATGCCTGATCAGGATAGCCGTATTCCTACCGGATCCGGACCAAGTGTGACAGCAGGAGTGCCAGACGAAATTTCTAGTCGGGTTCTTCGAAAGCCATCAGTCTCTCAAATAAGGCTTTCTTTTAAGAGTTCTCAATGCAAGTATGTACATTATAGAGCCTGTCAATTTCATTGAAAAAGAATAATAAAATATGTGTCTTTTCTCCAAATGTCCAATATTCTGAATAATTTTAAAAAAAATTGATAACATAAACATCAAAACTCAAATATATCCTTTTTACCCATATGTCCGTTTCACTCCACTTTCCGCTAATATTGAGAATTTTAATTAAAGTCAAATATGAAAAAAATAAGAATTCCACGGTTTGCAAAAATTATAAAACTCGAAAACTTAAAATTTATTAAGTTCAAATAAAAAAAAATGATTCATTCCTCGGTCTCTCTCATGAGGACTTATGTCTTTGCAAATCTTTATAAATCTACTGAGAGTCCCACAAAGATAGAAGTCCTTGCCGGAGAGACACGCGAAGACAGAAGTCTTTACGGGAGAGACCAGCAAAGATAAAAGTCTTTACGGGAGAGACACGAGAGACACTGTAGAGACAGTTGCGGGACTTGTAGGACACTCTAGAGACCGAAAAGTCCTTCTGGGAGTCTTTGAAGCCCGTAAAAGACTCTCCAAAGACTCAAAAATTTTATCCCGGGAATATTTGCGCCCACAATTGTGATCATCATCAGAACATCTTCTTCTTATATATTTTGAATGTTAAAAAAAATAGTAAGTACGCTAAGAAAACAAAATTTTTGTAGCGAGAAAATTTTCTTTCAACAAAATTTTCCTTCACAATATTTATATATATATATATATATATATATATATATATATATATATATATATATATATATATATATATATATATATATATATATATATATATATATATATATATATATATATATATATGTAATGGTTATTCTGAGGACCTTTTTTATGGAATAACGTGTATTCCGAGGACCTTTGTGTATTTCGAGGTCCGTCCCCAAATTTTTTTTTACTATAAAGTACATTTTGAGGACCGTCCTCAGATTTACTGTTTATGTTGATGGTATATTCCGAGGACCTAATGATATATGGGGGCCAAGTCCTCGAAATTTCATTAGGTCTAATGTATATTCCGAGGACTGTAATTTTGAGGACTGCCATATAATCTTTTGAAAATGTTCATTATTTCAGAAAAACTGAAAGGGGAGCACCAATGTTAGAATTAATTAGTGAAATACATTGAGAACTCGATGAATACGGAAAATAAAAAAAGCCGATAAATTCGTGCCACCTCCATCGTGTTTTTGTTATTTCCTTCCTTACTTTTCATCACTCTTCAAATTAAATCTACTTTGTCAATTTTCTCAAAATAGTCAGGAATCTTCAAAACATCATATTATGACATATTAAAATAATATTTATGACCTTGACCTAGTGCCTTCTTTACAGGTCCTCAAAATTGACAATAAGCAAAAAAGTTTGCATATGTCCTCAAAATGACCATTCAGTAGAGAAACTATATGTGATCATTTATGAATAATGGTCATTTCCAGTACCTATAGGAAATTCATCTAATGGTCATTTCGGGGACATATACGGAATTTTTTATACAATGTGAATTTTGAGGACCTATATCAATGCATATACTGGTTATTGTGGGGACACCACCTCAAGGTCATGACAAAACGTTCATATGTCAAGATATCTGAGGTTGATTGATAATGTGACAACGATTTTTTAAATTAGTCACTATACAGAACTGAAATCATCGGAAATCCGATTCTTTTTGTATTTCCACAAAATACATTTCATTCAAGTAAAGACAGAATAAATCTGTGGGCACTTGTGGAAAGTTCCACAAGCCATTGATCAATGTTTTTCTGATTGATACTCAATTTTATAGTTGAGATTTTCTTGAATCATCTTAATTAATTCTGTGATCATGTCCCTTTCCATAGAAAAGTTCAACATTGTTGATCTGTTATGTGATGACCTTGAGCTAGTGTCATTTTCATAGGTCCTCAAAATTCACGATAGGCAAAAACAGTTATACATGTCCCCAAAATGATCATTGAGTAGAAAGGCTGTACGTATTCATTTATGAATAATGGTCATTTTCAGTACCTATGGAAAATTCATTTAATGGTCATTTCGGGGACATACACAGAATTTTATATATAATGTGGATTTTGAGAACCTATATCACTGTATATAATGGTTATTGTGAGGACACGACCTCAAGGTCATTACATAATGCTGGCATGAGAAGATCCCTGAGACTCATTGATAATTTTGTGACAATTAGTGTAATTAATCACTATCTGGACTGGAATTATAAGACATCTAACTATTTTGTATTTACAGCAGTTACACACCAATAGAAAGAAGCCAAAGAATAAATCTGTGTGCTTCTACACAAAGTCTCCATAGGCAATCGATCAATTATTTTCTTGATGACACTCAATTTCATTATTCAAAAAAAAAACATTTTCAGCATTTCTATCAATTTTGTGATTGTGTGTCTCTACCTTGAACCTGTAGAGCGCAGAAGTACAAATAGAAACTTTTTTATAAGTTCTCCGAACTTCTTATTACATTATTCTTCTTCAATCAGTTCATCATCATTGCTGATTGTGTCATGTCGCGACCTCGACCTAGTGTCCTAGGAATCGCCGTTATATAAGTTTCCACAGGTCCCCAAAATTCACATACATTCGAAAATTATCATAAGAGTCCTGGAAATAACCCTTCGGTTGATTACCTGTACGTCCCCGTAATGACCATTATATAAGGGTCCTCGAAATGACCAATATATGAGATATACATGTGTATATACGTCCCTATATTTCACGGTTTACGAAAACGTATACATAACCTCAAAATGACCATTATATGCTTTGTCCCAAAATATACATTATTTAGTAAATCCAATATATCTCAGCCAAAAATGCATTAAAAACAATCTATATCAATGTATATCGACATATATTGGATAAATACATCGTTTTATCAACTTTATATTTTAGGTCCTCAAAATGACCCTTACGCATACATATATATATATATATATATATATATATATATATATATATATATATATATATATATATATATATATATATATATATATATATATATATATATATATATATATATATATATATATATATATTGAAATTTTCTAGAGTGAAGTGAAATTTCTTCACCTAAGTCAATTTCCGCACAACAAATTTTTTTTCTCTCAGTGTAGTAACTGTAATAGCTTATTATGATTTCATAATCGAATCATTGAATTTAGTAAAGGACGACGAGTATTTTAGTGTAATTCAATTAATCCATTCATTTTTGAAGTTTGTACTATGCTTCTTCCAGAACCTGAGGAAGCCTGAATAAACGGGCGAAATGTCGTTCAATTGGAAATTATTCCGTATTATAAAATTCAACTATTCCAACATCCCATGTTCCCTAAATCAGAATTCATGAACATGGAAATGAACATCTCAATCGATTGGTTGAAGAAAATGTTTAAAAAATTTATTTTAAATGTTAGATTTTCTTCCCATCCTTCATGACTGCTTCAATGCGACATAGAAAAGCAGGCAGATTAACGTATTTTAATCATCGAAAAAAAAACTCGATGAAATGGGTAATTTTTCGAGCCATTACACTGTGATGGCTCCTTAATTAAGAGAGTAAACATTTGAAAAAAAATAATTTATCGAGATATTTTTCATTAAATTTTCTTTCTAAATTCCATAAAACTATTTCCAAATTATTTTATCTACTCCGGAAATTCGAGTGAACCATCGAAACGTAATTTTTTTATCAACTTGATCTAAATTTATAGAATTCCAAGAAACTTATTTATCGTTTAGAATTTTATCAATGTTCGAATCCAACGAAAAAAAAAACAAAAAATAACTCAATTCTTCATTAATCCTCTACTTTTTCAATTAATTTCAAAAAACTCTAATTTCTCTGCTGTTTCGAACTGCTTCCAGAGGAATGCGGAATTTCTTATCAGAATTAATCACTTGATTTCCGAGACAATAACTCGAGCAAAGGAGGGAATCACCATTCTCGTCATTATGAAATCACAACGACAAAAAAATGCATTTGATTCGATGAAATAAAAAAAATGATTCAAATCACGAGAAGAATGCAAAAGATAAATTCTTCAGATTCTAAAAATAAATAATATTCTTTCATAACTGACAAAAAAGACGATATTTCTGCATTTAAACACAATGAAGAGAATAGCCTCTTTTTTTTTTCTTTTTTTTTATTCACTTTGAGATCCTTGCTCGTACTTGCGTTTTGTCTTGCTCGTTACTCACTTGTGATAATGTGTTGGGTCAATATACGTCCCGGATTACTGTACACCAACATAATGGACGGGAGTATCATTCGGTGACTTTTAGAGTGACCGCCAAGTGATTCCGGCTGAGCAGAAAAATCTGGCGCCAAACGAAGAAAAGAAAAAAAACAAAAGATATTTGCTTCGTAAGAATTTACGTCTTTTTTTCCTTTTAACTAAAAAAAAAGTATGAAAATTGAATAGAAGTGAGAATTAAATATTTATTTTTTCAATTGTATCGGTAATAAAATGTTCAAATTGGTAACATCATCAGTTCTTGAAAAAATTATGAGTAATATTAATTATTATTGCTTGGATTATTGTTAATCATTCGAAGTAAGTCATAAATCAAATGCCATGGAATGTGGGAGAGTATTTGAAATTTAAAATTGAAAAAAAAATATATATATATATATATATATATTTTTGCGGTTCTTTGAGCCACCTCGTGTTGGCGCCATTGCAGAGAATTCTGATAATCTAATCTATCGATAATAAAATAACACGACCCCACAGCTCAGTATGGATATAGTTAGCCATTTAATGAAAATAAAAGCAATGAATTAAAAAAAAAGTAGGACAATACTTATATAGACAGTTTAGAACTAGTCAAGGAATTAGTAGGAGAATGGAATTTCATCGTCAATTGATTATCAACTGATTAGCTTGAAGATATTGAGGAAAAATTCAAAAAGAATATTTGTTACTTGAGGAATGCAATCTGTAAGAGTCAATGCGCAACAGAGAGCCACTTGATTGATAAAAAGACGCACTCGTGTAATTCCATCAATTTACACAGTCACTGATCTTCATTTGAATAAATGGTAACGATGAGAGTTTGAGGAAAAAGAATAAATGAGAGGAAAAGAATTTATAGAGATTATAAGTTGAGGGAATTTCTTTGGCAATTTGGGTCAATTGAAATGAATTTACGGTTGAATATATCGTTTTTGTCTTTATGAAGGAAATCCTTGGAAATCGTGCAAAGTGAGTTAATTCGTTTTTTCTTTTCATTTCATGAACACTGTTGAAAAAAATTGAAATTTCATGGACAGTTTGATGAGAATTTTCATAAGCTTGATATTGAATTATTTTTTAATGGTTAGATTATTACGAAAATTTTAATTTTAGAGAGAATTCAAAGGAATCTATGAGTTTTGAGTAGAAATGAGACGGAAATTTTGCAACTCACTTGAATTTTACAATGACATGTGAATATTCAGAACCAAAATGACTTGAACTTCCCATTTTTTTTATTTTTCCTGATTTGACAAAGTTTTCAAAAACAATTGAACTGAGATAAATTTCAAATTTTTCAAGATTTAAAGGAAGGTAAGAAATGATGAAAATCTTCCAAGATTTTGCGAATTTCATCTTGTATAAATTGTTATTAATGATTTGACACAAAAATTTAACTTTTTCCGATTGTACCTCCTGATCATCCTGAATTCATTCTTTTTTAATTGTTCAAATTCAATAATCAAGTGAAGTTTATTCTAGAAAATATCACTTTTTCGTAGCGAACAAAATTTTTTCAAAAAAAAGTATCTTGGAAATTTTTCAAAATTCTACTCTTTTCAGAGATATTCACTGACTGGAAACTTATTTATTCTCTTTTTTGAGAATTATTGAAGGAAAATTCGGTAATACAATTCCTCTTGCTCCAATAATCCTAAAAATCATTGAACCAAAATAGATTGTCTCATATCATCTACTACCGGAAATGCTTGTCACGTTCGAGTGAAGCCGGTATGATGCATGGAATTAATCCCAAAATCGTCCAAATAGATTGAAGAACGTCTCGAATGAATTAAAAGAAATCACAAATAATAAGAAACAAAAGCCACATAATTTTCGGACTACCGCAGCGATAAATTTCCACAGTAGATTATCTCCCAAGGAATACAATTTGAATAAAAAAAAAAAAAAAGAAAGAACCATGCACATTTTTATAGCTGTGTTGACCAGAAATTTGCACCCCTGTGACTATAAACGTCACGAGGATAATTCATAGTGCCGCCAGTGTGGCTGGTTGTGCGGTAGAAAAACTTGACAAACGAATCTTGAACAGGGGGGGAGGGCGACATAGCACTAGGTATTACCTGTTTATGACAGATTGCCAGGTGTCGTCGACTTATCTTCTATCTCTCTCTAACTTATTTGAAAAGAAACTCAAACTAATCGATCTCCCGTTGTTGGGACATACAAATTTCAAATGAATGAAAACGTTTTCGTTTGACATTTTCATTCCAATAGAAATAAGGATGGCAAAAATTTCGTGTCAGTTAGCCCTGTAACATGTCAATGTAGTTAACGATATGGCATCTTGACAAACCATCATGTCAAGCTCTTGGAGAGAGATCCCTCGAGTGGATAATAAATTGTCTGGCTAACTTGTGACTTATTTGCCGGAAATGTATCTACTTGATGGATATTTTTCGTAAAAATCATTGAGTACTCATGTTTTTTTTTTTTGAATGAATTTCTAAAGGTTAATTTTTTTTGACAAATCATTAATTTATTTCGGTTGAAAAAATTTGTCAAAATATTTGAATATCTTCTGGTCAAACTAAACGATTCTGAAGATACTTGATTAGTGAAAGGAATTTTTTTTTTTTAATATTCGAGAAATGCATAAAAAATTCCTTGGTAATTTTCCAACGGAAATTTCCCTGGATTCTCAATAAATTTTCAATAATTCAAAGAATTCCTCAAGTTCTTTATCGTTAATAATAAAAATTCCAAGTGCACTTGCAATTACTTCAATTGTAATGAAGAGAAAAAGAATTAGACCGTAGTTATTTCTACATTCTTATCGGAGTTATTGAAAAAAAGTTGGGGATAAAACACGAGTCAACATCGATATTAACTGACTGGAATTTAATAACTTGGATTAAACAACAGGATTTTCAAGCTATTGGCATTATTTTGCCGCTTGAGGGATTTTGTGAATACTAATATCATTGAAAAATATTGATAACAATTAACATCTGACCAAACAAAAAAAATTGATTGATCGAATTCTTCAATTAATTCGTTGGATCTTCAGAAAATTGAGTTAATTCACTGATAAATTCGAATGATGAAAGTTGCCGATGTCTTTGAGTACTGAGCTGCAGAATTACTGGAGAAATCAGTAGTGAAGAGATAAAATAGATAGATAGATCAATTCTTTTGTCTTTAATTTTTGAAGAATATCTTGGAAAATAAGTGAAATAGCAAAATTTTCGTAGAAATCTCTTTTGTAGCTCTCGAAATTCTCTAAAAAAACTGCTTGGACCAAAATACTATTATCTTGATGTTTCCATGAAAAATTGAATATTTGAACAGATTAAGGAGGTTCAATCAACGGACGTGGATCAAATGGAGTATCCAACATTCAATGAATTAAATGAACATATTAATAAAAAATTTAAACAAATTTCTTTTTATTTTACAAAATTATTTTTCTTCTTATATTCTCATGTATATAGCATATAATCAACAGAATGAATCAATCAATTCCCGATGCTCTAGATAAAAATAATAATAGTAATAATAATAACAATTTGAATTGAAAGAGGAAATATGCTTGAAACAAATAATTGATACTTGAATTTTATGCAATTCCTTTCCATTAAAGTGAACCTGACAGTAAGTTACATATTTTATTAGGAAAAAAGAAATTTGTCTTATTTCAGAAAACTAATTTTAGATTTTTTCCAGTCTCATTAAATCCACAAATGATAATATACTTCAAAAGAAACTGCCAAGATCCTGATTTCTTTTAAGATTCTGTATGAAATTTTACATTTAAAAAAATTCAATTCTAATTTTTTTTTAAATTTATTATTTAATGGACAGCGATTGGATCTTGTTAAACTGTAGAATTCCGCGAATCTCAAATGTTACAAATCATAAATTCCATCGGTGAAACAAGGTTCAATTGACTCTACATAAAGGTCGTAAATGGGACAAATATCAACAATTTATTTGTGGAAAAAGTGAGCTATGTACTAACAGAGTATAAATGGTTGAAGCATTGTGTTGAGAGCTTTTGGAATACAGGTAGGTAAGCAGTGCCCAGTATCTGACCCAGTTTTCCGCAATAAACTCAACCATAAATATTTTGTGCATAAACTCCCACGTAACTAAAGCCTATGGGGAGTTGGAGAAACGTTCCCAGAAGAAATGCATTATCAAAAAGAAAAGAAAATAATTGAAAATTAACAACGCCATAAATAATAATCTAAATACACCAAGGCTACCAATTTTCCTGCCAATTCATACGAAATCAGTGATTATTGCCACTTAGCCAAGTGATCTATAGCTTTTTTTTATTTCTTCCATTCTCTCACTCTCTCAAAATATAATTTTTTTTTAAACACCATTACCACGAGTTATTATTCTCTTATTGAATATGTAATTGCATTGGGATTAACCATCAAATAACAGACTATTAGCAGTAAAGTGAGGGCCTTTTGGTTAGTTACGGTGCTACTTTATCCAGCTTAATCGATTCGACAATCATATACTATTAAATCGAGATTATTTAATATCAGCAAAAGTGGGGTACAATTGAAAAAGAGAAAAAAATACAAGCAGCTTTATCGTTTAATTACAAGGTGTTATCGAATATTCTTTTAATTAAATAGAAATTCTCAATGAATTGGTTATTTTTCTGTCTTCCATGTTCTCTGATAATAAAGAATCGTAATGTACTTGAAAAAAATTGTCTAGTCACCTCTAGCCAGCTGCTTTCGTAAATCCTGATTAAATATTTTTAATATACAAACCCTTATAAATTTTTTTCTATTTGACAAGGACAAATGTTGCTTTTGCCTCTGTTTGCTCAATTCTCATTTCCTTTCATTCACAAAACTAGATGAAGATGACCCAATGTTGGGGAAAAAAATCAAAAATAATGATGCTACATTGTTGAGGAAAAAGGTAGTCTTGTCCATTCCCTCTGAGGGACTTTATGGGCTCGTTCATTTTTTTTTTATTTCAAGATGTTTGTTTGATTTTCCCACGAAGAATACGGGGATGAAGAATACTCGACAGTTTGAAAAAGGTACGAGAATCGCGCGCGCATGTCAAGTGTGCAGTACCTCATTTCTTTAGATTTTTTTTTTTTTTTTTAAGTCTTTCTGTACTCGAGACAAGTTTGAGTGCAGCATGCCAGCTGTCCCCGTGTTTACATTTTGGTTGACATTAAAATTGAATTAGAGATGAATTTTTGCCGTTACAGAGAATAAAGACTTAGTAGATTTTGTACCTAGGCCAGAAAGCACCGTAAGAACGAGTAGCTTAATTTAAGATATCAGTGGAACAAAAAACTATCTTAAAATCGAAAAATATCTTGAAACTGCTATTTACTAACAAAAACGTCTCCAAAGTGTTTCAAAAGTGTCTAAAAAAGTATATTAATTTTAAAAATTAGTTTTCACAGTGAGACGTCAACAGTTTCTTGCAGTTGACTTCTTTACGGCCGAGGTACGTATATTAATAATTTTTTATTGTTTTTTGTCCATGTATGATCTTTTCGGTCTTTGACATTTTTTTCTTTCCTTCCCCACCTCCTTGCAACATCATGGATCGACTTCCGGTCATACTGAAGGTGCGTATACTATTTTTCGTATCGAGAATACGAAAAAACGACGGTTCTAACCGAGCGAAGGGAGATTAGTAAGTCGATTTTCGTGGTCTACACTGAGAAAAGGATTCGTTACCAGTTAACTCACAGATTTAGTGGCATTGAACGAATATTAGATGCCCTCAAATACTTGAGGCAGTCCACTTAACAGCGTATTCCTTAAATATTAACGAATACGCAGTTGAGCACTACGATGGGCAAATACAATCGTCATTTTTGCTTGAATGTCTTCTTTCTTGTTGAAGTAATTCATTTTAATTATTTTCATGAAAATTCATTTTTTTCGTCAACAACGGTACATTTTGGGTAATTCGAATTATTGAGTCCACTTGCCTCGATCGAAGCCCCCTAAACGAACCATTTCTTGAATATTAACGAATATTATTTTGGTTATCATTCTAACTACCATTCATTAACAGTCAACGAGGCTCGTTTCAGCCGATTCAAACGAATCAGTTTCTCAGTGTAGGTGTAAAAAGAATTTTTTCGGTAACCCACTTTTACATGATAAATTATAATAATAAAAGCATAATCATTATCACTAACCGATACGATTATAGAATGTCAGACGATTATTGAACATAAAGAAAAAAAAACGTATTCTACAATTGTTCAAAACATAAAAATTCATAAATAATCAGATATATTTGTAGATAATGAAAAATCTAGTACCGTGCTGTCTGCCAGAAGCAAAATTCTCCTTTATCTATCACGCGTCTGATATTATTTCTCTTTATTCCTCTCATCTTTTTATCCCCTCTACTTCTTATCAGTGCGAAAAAAAAGACAGAATATTTCCTCTATTCTACACTAACAGAATATCCAATTGCTGTAATAATTAAACTCTAATCATGAACTTGTTACGAGCTTCTCTACTGTCATGTTTTCGTGATTCTCACGACACTGATTAATTTATCACCGAAATAATTCCCCTTCTTTCCTCCATGTTACACCAGTTTATTTCCATTCTCATTGATGACTACTTTTGATTACAAGAGAGACGTGTGAAATTTTGATTTAAAAAAAATGATTATTCGACAAAGAGTGCGACGAACCATTCTGACGATTTCTTACACATTTCAGAAATATAAATCGAATTGCTAACTTTATGAATTGTTGAATAGCTTTTATACTGGGGTCGTCGTCGTCACTGTTAGTCGATATCTACACCATCGTTGGAATGCACGTTTTGCGAATCTAAGGAGGGTTTGATAACGTTTGTAGACATTCATTGAGAGTGAGTTCACTGTTCTGTGCATCAAAACGGTAAGAAAAAAAGAAAAAAGTACACTGAGAAGAAAGAAAAGAGTGAGAACTATCAAATATTTGTTTCATTGCTTCTTAGCAAATATTAGTTTCGAAATAATTAAAAAAGTTGTTCAATTTACTGATTTTTTTTCATTTAAATAAATTAAACATTTGAATTCACTGAATTTCGTTTATTTATATAAATCAATTTAAAAAAAAAACAAATTCAGTAAATTCAAAAATTTCTTTAATTATTTCGAAAAAAACATATTTTTTAAGAACCAATAAAATATTTGATAGTTTTTACTACTTCGTTTTCTTTCAGTGTAGCTAATAATAACCAGTTTGGATTAAAAACACTTACGCATGTTTTATTACGATGATAATACCAATGAAGTACACGTTAATATTACATCGTTAGTGTTGTCAGTCAGATTTACTTCTGAATAAATTCAAGCTGTTTCACTTGCTCACCAGAATTCTATCTATCCTTCCCCCCCCCCCCCCTCCTCTCCCTTCCTCCGATTCTTTACTCACGTATTTTGAACCTGATAATTCCGAATGTGATTGATTAGACTGGATTGATTTTCAATCGTAAACAGATTGTACTAAAGTTTCATTCTATTTTTTTTTTTCATTCAGAGTTTAATGACACGTTTCATATAGAATTTCGTCCTCAGTACTAAACAAGTGAAGAAGAGGTACTTACCCCTGGCAATTCATCGATTAGCCAGGTCATTGGACCTTAGATAAGATGTAAATATTTAGACTAGTGCACTGACCGGTCTCAATATCATTTTTTTTTTTTTTCAAACAGTTTCATATCATTGGGGTCGAATGACAGTATGGGTCAGTGTTACAGAGCCGCTTGTGGACAGACTGATTACTCTTCGTGTCATTGAATTCGAAAAGTTTTCTGAATCACAATGAATTCACGTAACTCAGTTTGCCATTTGAATATACCAGAAATATATATATATGTTTTCCTTGAATAGTTGGATTGTCTTATTCGGTGAAACTCTTGCGATAAAATTTCAATCGTAATTCATCCACTTTTTTGGGAGGGGGGGGGGGGCGGATACATTCGTGCCAGTGAATTGGTGTGAAGAGTTATGTGACAGAAGAGTGAGGGGAGGCAAAAGGGTTCGATGCCCGACACGCCAGAATTGTTATAACTCTTCTTTTCTCTCTTTTACTTCGGGGGGAAAACAACAGCCCTGGGAATCTCCTCCGACGACAAGTCAGCGGAATAAAGTTTTTCCCGGTTTTCCCAACAGATAGTAAAAGGTTGAGGACGTTTTTTCGATGGAGTAGAAAGGAGAGGGGGGGGGGGGGGATTTGAAAAAAATCGGGAGAAGGGAGTGGGCGACTGGAAAGTTTGGATACAAAACTGGAAATAACTCTCGTCCCTTTTTTTTTTTTTTAAGAAGTCGAGTGCAGGGGTATTTCCTCACACGAGAATTGTTCACCCACGCGCACAGATATGCACTGACTTCAATGGCTGGTTTGGTGTGTGCGGTACGGCTCAAAGGAGGAAAGTAAAGGGGGAGGGGGAGTGGTGGTATAGGATCGACTTTTCGCCAGAAGACTGGAATATATAGAGAGTTCAATTTGTAAACAGGTCTTTCAATAATAGAAGATCGTTACACCCGAGGGAACTTCACTGTTTGTAACAGTGTGACGAAAACTTTGAGGTTGAGAAATAAAGGGGGGTAGGGGGTATGTATAAGAAGAGGAGTTGAGGTGAGGTAGTGAATGAAAGATGTATAACACGCGCGAGAAGACAGAGAGTGTTTGTGACTCTCTTTAATTTGGAAAAATCGATGAGTGAAAGTTTGTATTCAACGTGAAGATGCTAATGAATTTATCATGATTTTTATGTGATAATGAAATTAATTCTTCTGAAGAGAAGAATTCCTGGATTTTAGGGAATTCATCTGTGTTTTTTTTTACGTTGGACAAAATTTATTCAGAATGACTCAGAATTTTTTTGCCGTATGAAGGAGTTCATGAAAGAAAATGAAAAAATTCAATGGGAATGTAGACATGTTGGAGAATCATTCCAAATTTTTGCAAATTTTTTCGTTAAGTACTTCAATCTAAAAAAAAATCTGGTTTATCGAATCATGAATTTCGTTTTCTTTCAAATTTTATTCCTGTGTGAATTTACAAAGATAAGAAGTAAATTAGCTACAAAAATACCTGAACGATACTCTATACTCATTATCCCCGAAGACACCAATGAATTTATCATGACTTTTACGTGATAATGAAATTGATTCTTTTGAAGAGAAGGATTACTGAATTTTTTGGGAATAATCTCAATTTCGTTCTGCATTAAAAAAAATTTATTCAGAATGATTCAGGATTTTTTTTGAGATGAAGGAGTTTATGGAAAAAATTCAAAAAATTCTACAACAATGTAGACGTTGATGTTGGAGCATTATCCTAATTCTTTGCAAATTTTTTCGTTAAGTACTTCAATTTGAAAAAAAAATCTGGTACGCAATTCATTAACTTATGAATTGCGTTTTTTTTCAAATTCTATTCCAGTGTGAATTGACAAAGATAACAAGTAAATTAGCTGTAAAAATACCTGAACGACACTGTATACTTATTATCCCCGATTGATCGATCGATCTGAAAATTTCCCACGAGGTGAGAAACAGCGACGAACGCGATTACACGCTGGTTCATGTATTGCAGTTAAGTTGCCTGAACAAGAATATTATTAATACAAGGTAGGGGAAGAATATGCGGATGACACGTCGAACGCGTGTTGGATAGGTGTTATCAAGCGTCACCAAAGTGTGTATACAAAAACGAGGGGCCGTCATATAACCTAACTGCAAGAGAAGGTGTGCACTTTTTTCAAGGAGGCAAGAGGCTGATTGACTTTTTAATTGAACCAGTGCGTTGTGGCTGGTAATTATCAACTGGGTAAAGCCAAGTATCTGCCTCGCCCTCCCTCATCTCATCGCAAACACCACACTTCAACTGTGCAAATATTAATTTTTCTCCTTTTTCCTTTTTCAACCTTACTACATCAAATTGTGTGTTAAAACTGAATTACCAATCATACAAGCTGTCAGTCAAAATCTAAGTCAGTCAAAGTCGGAATATTCAGACGGAAATTTTTAACAGTGTAATATGAGTTACAACTCCTATAACCTGAATAGGTTGGGAGTTAAAATAATCAAGAAAATTGGAGCTTTTTTCCATTTTAAGTTCAGCTAGAATTCTCATGGACAAATGCCTATATGACCAAAAATTGCCATTAAACTGATGTCACGAAAAATAATAAGAACGATGATTGTATTTGTAAAAAAAAAAAATTATTAAAAAATATTTAGTTCCTCAAAAAATTTCAAATTTCTTCAATAAAAAAATAATTGAACATGTTATTTATTAGCACGACGAAATGATGCTGATTATCCGTGAGTCCACCGACCGGATTCCATTTAGCCTCACCCACCTGCTACATCATTGACTCACTCCATCAATCCAGTTCAAGTTTAAAGTACACAGTATATGAAAAAAAACTCCATTGACATTAATACTATGAAAATTTACAAAACAATTTATTTGATGAGTGTGAAGCCGCGAAACACGTGACTAAAGTAGCCCCAAGTACATAAAATTTATACCTTCAATTTGTCAGTTGACAAAAAACAATGAGAAATACACATTTAAGTATATATCTTTACATTGTATTTTTTTTTGGAACGATCAATTGTAAATCCAATTCCGCAATTCCTTTATTCTCCCTAAAAGTCACTTCTTTTATAACCAAAGAGCTTCTTGATACTTTTCAAATGCACTTGCATATGTTGGATGGAAATTCTTGGAAATTCACCAAGAAAATGTCGGGCTGTATTAAAAGTCCAATAGCCCGGATTCAGCTACTTTGGAGGGGATTGAGGGGGGGGGGGGAGGAGGGGTCATATAACACCAATAATCCTCTCCAAGTAGTTTTCAAATGGGCCAAAAAACTTTCTTTTCTCCTCTTTTTTGACCAATAAAAAATGATATTGAGCAAGAAAAAATTCTCTTTTGGCAGATTAAATAAATTAGTATCTCGACCCCACACGAATATCCAGACAATGTGTTAATATCACTTTAAGCTACGTAGATTATATTATACTGTGTTACTTAATATGAGGAATCCCCCGAACACCGGATGCATTCAACTTAGTGGTAATGCTGAAGATGTATAATTTTTTTATTCTTTTTATTTGCATTCAAAACACTGTGGGAAGTGTTATTGAATGAATTTTTTTCTATACACCTGGGTATTTCTCCAATGTCTTCATGATATATAACCACGAAATTTCTACTTATCTCAATGTATTTCATGGTGTTTTAATTTTATTTAATTTATCACAGGACAGTTAACATTGCAATACGTCCTTCGAAATCTCTTTCTCAGTGTTGAATTACTGGGGGATGTCAGTTACAGGAAAAAAAGGAGCATTATACGTCGTGCATGAGCTCAGTACAGGCATTGAATTACCTTGTGTTGCTCAAACCCTTCTCAATTTTCGTACTCCCACCCTTTTAGTATCAAAGCTTTTGTCGAGGAAATAATTGTTGGCAAATTCAATGGCAGTAAATAATCATTCAGAAATTAGGTAAATATGTTACGAGAAGTGATGGTTTTTTTTTCAATTCTGATCATTTTGATGGATAAAAGTTTTACGGAATTAAAAAAATTGATCCTTAAGAAAATGATATTTTTTGAACATGAAAAAGGGTGAGTCTAAAAATTTCAGCAAAAATTTTAGACTTTTCCCACAAAATTTAAAAAATTAATTCTGACACAATCATTTGAAAATTTCATCAAAATTACAGAATTTCCAATAAAAGACATTGAAAAATTAATTCTGACACTTTTAATTGAGAATTTCATCAGTTTTTCGATGGAATCGTTGAAAATATCTGATATTCGTAAAAACTCAACTTTTATCGCCGTTTAATGCTATGATATCATTTTTCATATGAAATTTTTCAATTTCTACACTGGAATCATCAAAAATTTGAAAATCTATCGACTCCATTGTTATTGAATTCAATCGTCACGAATGCATACAAGAAAAATTGAATAAAAATGTTCCAAGAAATGATGGTTCTTATTCAATTTTTATTTTGATATAAATTCCCCCCAATCACAGAGATTAATTCTTCAAGAGTTGATATTTTTGGGAAATTTTCAGAATGTTCAAAAAATTGAAAAATAAATTCTGACCCATTTAATTCAGAATTTCCTCAGCTTTTCGATGAAATCATCGAAAATATCTGATTCCCATAAAACCCAAAATTCCATCTCCATCTAATGTTATTGCATAATGATTCATTTGAAATTCCGTAATTTCTCCACTGAAATCATCAAAATTTTGGAAATCCATCGACCTCATCATCTCCTCGACTCCTCCCATCGTACGAATTCTAACATTCAATAATTTGTTTCAACCAATATATATTAAACACGATCACTTAACTGTAATTAGTGAGGGATTGATATGGGATATTCAATTATTTTCTCTTATTTATGTATTTATTTTTTTCTTTTCCCCTCATTTCTACAAATATAATTCACTCTCTTACGTGTGTGCATGCGCATTAGATTGAGAACGCGATGAATCCCCGAGAGAAGTCGAGCCAAGAAATCGAAGATAGTGGTAATGGATTTTCGATTAACGACCGGGCTGTGTTTTCTTATACACATAAGTTGGTGGGGGGAGAGGATGAGGGGACAACTGAAATTCCCTCCTTTCTCCTTGAGCGTTTATTTCAATTTGATTATTTTCAGTTACTTTTTATTATTTTTAAATTGACTTCTAAGAAAATTTTTTCCTTCTCTCCTCTTTCTTTTGTCTCCAAGTATTTTATTGATGCAAAAATGGCCTCGAACAAAAGTCAGTGTTGTGTCTGGGTGATGATTTTTTTTTCGCTCAAAAAATGCTTTTTTTCGCCTACTCATCATCATTTATTCGAATTCTCAAGGACACTTCGTCGTATGAATTTTATAGTTTTTTTTCATCCTCTCTCTCCCTTTTTTTTTGCTATTCAACAATGGATCAGCATCAAGTGACTGCTCTTCGAACTCAATGCATCAAGTGACTGCTCTTCGAAGTAATAATGCAAGTAGAGTGGTTGATACTTCTCGAAGGCAGAAGAACTGAAGTGGTAAAAACTAGTGCCTCTCGAAATTTCACAAGAGACAAATTTTTTCTTTTTTTGAGATAATTCTAACATTGTTTGTCTTTCAATTTTTTTAAACAACTCTTCTTTTTTTGCTCTTTCTACTGAGATGTCTCAAAGAGGCCTCGAATATTGCTTTTTTTTCCAAAGAAACACTGAACCATTAGGCACAATGGATAACCAATGGGCCACTGCATACATGTTGCAACGTAAACTCTTTGAGAAAAAAAAAATCGTTAAAATCCTTCCTGTGTTCGCTTGTTATTCATATTAGCACATGACTCGAATGACAGATTTACAATATTTGTCGTTGCTCATGTACTCTCGGGACAGTCTCTCGTTCTCAATGCAGTTCAGCATGTCTCAGGTATTCATATCCCTCATGGAATTGATGAAATTTGTGGAAAAAAACATGATTTTATTGAAAATCACTTATTTTCTCCATGGTCTTATTTATAGAGGCTTGAAGTTATTTCATCAATTGGAAAATGCTGAAGTACTTTTCTGATTCACAGATTTTGAAATTTTTTGAAAAAAAATGAAGACTTCGGAATTTTATGTTTTGCTTAGTGAAAATCACTTGAAATCGGTGAGAGTAGTTGAGATAGAATATTTTCAATGATTACATTGAAAAACCAAAGAAATTTCGTGGAAAACATTATTCTTGTTTTAATTAGATGGATTCGGTTCAGAATCGAAGGAGTGACCATTTATTATTTCATGACATCACTTTAATGGCAATTTCGGTCATTTCAGCTGAACTCAAATGCAGAGAAGGCTCAAATTTGTTTGAGTATCCGAACTGCTAACCCATCCAGTTTATAGAAGTTAGAACTCATATTATCGTGTAAAGAAGGAAAAACAATAAATTGATTAAATCGATTGAATTAAAGAATTGAATCAATTAAATTAATTAAACAATTTCCATTTTTCTGAAAATTCAATTTGCTCAGGAATAACAAGCGGAAAGGAGGGGTCATGTTTTTATGCCTTTTCTATTGAATTTTCAACTATTTTTATACGAATCATGACTGTTTTCATAGAAATCGGTTTCATTTCCATAAATTTCTCAAAACTGATGAAAAAAAAAAATTAAAAACCACATAAGTTGATGGGAAATCAGTTTATTTTTCCATTGGTTATCAAAATTTTCCGTTACGACAAATAGAAGCACTGATATTTCTCAAAAAACCTTCCATTCCTCACCAAAACTGTCGGATTACTGTTAAAAATTCAAAAAAATGATCTGACCTATATTCTCAACGGAAAATTCCCAATAGAATCATCAAAAAAAATTTATCTCTAACCATTTCATTGAAATAACAGATCCATCCAACTTTCCCCCAAATTGCTTCCCCCATCATTTTTAATTTTTCCCATTATCTTGAAAAAAACCATTCAAGCGAAAAAATCAATCGTATTATATAATCCATCAGTAGAAATTTCCCTATCTGTAAAACGAAATGCTTAAAATTCCGTAAAATTCATCGACTATCAACACACGAGAGAGACCATTTTAACCTTCTTTTTTTCAGTGGCATGTGGCATTTTAATTGTGCCATTGAATTTATCTCGAGTACTCTAATATTATCGTAGTAAATATCATTTGATTTAACAGCCTGACAACCAAACTGTTTATGATAACCAAAGAGTATGTGAAACTGACTATTCAATGGAGGTTTTCGAGATTAAGAAAAAAAAAGCAGCAGTTAAATTTGTAATTGCAGAGAAAAAAAGAAAAAGTGTCTCTCCGAACGCGATTTTTTCAATCGCAGTAATTCCCGCAATTTTTTTCAATTGAATTTTTTTCTTTTCCACGTGTTGAATGAATAACAATGAATCGTCGAGATCAATGTCCTTTTTTTTTCTAAGTAAAAGACTCATCCAAGTACAAATGTGTGAATGGAGGAGATAAGGCTGTTTTTAATATCCATAAATCCACGTCCATTAATGCTGCTCTAAATTCATTCGATCGAAAAGAAGCACTCACAAGGAGAGGAAAAAAAATAACATTGATGACGAAAAAAAAAATATTCTGGAATTCCATTTTTCTTTTCGATTCAGATCATTTCGATGAAAAGCAGTTTTACGCTAGCACGAAAATTAATTTTCAGAAAATTGAGATTTTTTGGAAATGGAGAAGAGTAACACTTGAAATTGAATTCTGAAGAAAATAATTGAAAAATGGATTCTTACATTTTCAATTCAAAATTTCATCAGTTTTTTGATGGAATCATCGAAAATCGTTGAATTGTGTAAAATCTAAAATTCCATCATCATTTAAAGTTATTATATCATTTTTCATGACAAATTTTGTCATTTCTCCACTAAAGTCATCGAAAAATTTGAAATTTTTCGATTCCATTGTTAAAAAATTCAATTGTCACGAAGGCTTACAAAGAAATTTGATCGAAAAGGAGCACTCAGAAGAGAGGAAAAAAAATAACATTGATCACGAAAAAAAAAAATATTCTGGAATTTCATTTCGATTAGATTCTCAAGATCGATGAATTTCATTGAAAATTCACACGTGATTTCCACGAATTTAATGAATTGTATAATTAAATCGTGAATTAATTTTTCATTCAGAAAATTGAAACACACGATGAATCCGTTAAATAGGTCGAGTGTATCGCCATTGAATAATTCACTGTAAACCAAAAATGGAAATACTAAAAGTTCAGGTATATGAGACACTCCTTGCCTTTTGCTTGGGTCAAATAAGAGGAGGTTGAAAAAAAAATGGGGTTAAAAATCTTGATGTATTGCAGACACAGAGGCAACACACTACAGAGGGATTAGAAAAATGGGGTCTTGTTAAGGGAATGATGAAGAAAAAAATAACAAAAAAAAAAAAAGGAGAGAGTAGATTCTGAATGGACTTTTTGAAAAATAAAGGGAAAAAAAGTGCCTAAACACAGCAGTGGGGGAATATGAGCGTGAAATTTTGTGTGTATAGAGCCTCTTGCTCCCCGTATAACAGCCGTTGGATTAAGACGGGGTGATTCGATTCCTTTTTTTTCTCTCTTTCTTTATTCCATGCTCTCTTTCAAATATTCAAGAAGTCGTTACGTGAGTCACAACACACAAGAGGGTTGATTGGGACTTGAGAACCTCTGTTCAGTACCGTTGGAGAATTATTTGATTTGAGCCACTTTTTCTTTTTAAATATTGTGAACTTTTTGGATTTGTAAGAATTTTCTTTTTCTTTCAATTTTTTTTGTGCTTCTTGAAAAAAAAAAGTTCTCAATTTCCACTGCGTCATACCTGATTTATTTTCAACAAACCTTTCTGGATTATAGGCTCTTTTCCTTTTTTTTGGAGAAGCCTCAAGTAACACAGGGTGTAGAGAGTAAAAAAAAAAAAAGGGGGTGTAACACGAGCGGAGGATGTATAACGTTATCGAACGTGGGGTTGCAATGGCAGAGGGGTTGAAGAAGTACTACATGCCACAATTTTTCGTGGTTAAGATAGAAAAAGGAGGGGAACTTTAAGAATAAACTACAGTGTTAGAAAAAAAATGGAACTTTCATAGACAATTTGATGGGAATTTTCATGAAAGTGATATTGAATTTTTCTTGATGGGAAAATAGTTATAAAATCTGTTAGTTTCAGAGGAAATTCAAAGAGATCTATGAGTCTCAAGTAGAATTGGGACGGAAATTCTATAATTTACTTGAATTTTCAACTGAACGTGAATATTCAGAATCAAGGGATCTTCAACTTTTAATTTTTTTCGAATTTACATTTTTTTACTAAATTTCCAAAAAATAATTAAACTGAAATTCACAAATTTCATTGATATCCAGGCGTGAAATTATTTGAAAATCGATGAAGTCTTCATTTTTCAATGACGTAATTATCCGAAATTCCAGTAGAATTGTGACTTGTTAGAAATTTGCAGGATTTTGCGCGGAAAATTCATACAGAAATTTTTAACAGTGTATAGAACCATGTGTTTGTGTGTGAATTGTGTTTTTTTTCATTACTTTTTATTTTCTTCTCTCCTTCTTCGGTTTCTCGTCGCGAGGGAAAAATTTTTGCCGGAGGGAAATTTTCAAAGTGTATTACAGTATGTACAGTGTTTTTCGTAGACAAAACAAATTGTTTTGAAGGTAAATGGAGAATGAAAAAAATCATGTTACACTCACGTGCTTAGAGTGAGACGCATCCAGGCGCGTTGCGTCAGCAGCGTCGACGCATTGCGTCGGGCTGGCCTTCGTGTCTGTTTATGAAAAATTTCCCATAAACCTATCGCACCCGTCTTTGATGAATTATCAACGTATTCAATCACTTATCAATTTAAATTTTGATAATTATAATTAATTTTCGTTGATTTTTTTCCTTTTATTTTTTTCTGAGACACTCCTGTTCCACTAATTCAATTATAAATAATTGACATGAAAACCAAACACACTTTACACTTATTATTTTACACAATCGGTCTATCCCACTTAATTTTATAATTTTATTGAATATTAGAAGAAAAAAATACAAAATAGTATCTCGAATCGCAGAGTCACCGAATTTAATGATCAATACTTTCCCCTCTGAGCTACTACAAGTTTTGAATATCAAAGAAAGCAACACAATTCACTTTTAGAAAAAAAAAACACACGTGTCACTTGAACTTGCGAGATCCAATGAGAACCTTCCATTCACCGTTTATAGAAAATTTAAAAATTTCGCCCTTCTCATCAACGAATATCCAAAAAAAAAAGTAGTAAAGAAGGTCGATTACTCCTTATCGACCCGTGAAATCACAAAACTCCAAAATCCAATGAATCCTTCAATCGTTGCACGTAAATTGTGTTTTCCTGATACCTCTGACAGGATAAAAGTGGCATCTGTTACTTTTCCAGCTTCATTCTAAGTGGCCAACTCCAAAGACAAGCTTTTCTCTCGTTCTTCGCACCAACAACAGAGAGAGAAAAGCTTAGGCACCGGTCCTCCAATAATAAATAAATAATAACTCCAAAGAAGATCAAAAAAAGTGTGAAAAAATAAATAAATAAAGAAAAGAAAATCTCCAAGAAATGACAGAATATGATGAATTCCAGACAGATGCAGTTTTTCCCAACGTCTACTTGTCAACTTTTCCCTTCTTTTTTCATTTCCAAAGGAGGGGGGGGGGCTGTTTTTTTCAACCCCTCCCAGCGTGAAATCCTGACGTATCTCCTCCTCTTGTATCATACAATGGTGCTTAACACTTCGCAAAAAAAAAATTGAAAAAAAAAAAAAAAACGTGCGAGATCACTCACAATATCAACTAATTCTCCACTTGAATATATTAACAATAAAAATAATAATAAAAAAGTTGTCCACTGTAGTCCGTGTGCTTAATTTTTTTCGGGAGTACAAAAAAATACAAAACTCAGGCGTGCTGCCTGCCAATGACGAGAGAACGACAACGAAGAGGCCCGTGCGACTCACAGCCCCACTAGTGTTTCTCCTCCACTCACTCGCTTACCTGGTGGCCAGTGGCCTGGTGGCTCTCGCCTAGAGAATATTGCCTCTATCCCCACCACTGCACGCCTAATACGAAAAAAAACCTCGGCTTTTTATCCCTCCACTACTGAGGTATCATATACATCGTACTATATATACAAGGCTTGGTGTGTATCGGCCCCTGTGTATAACTCTCCCCCCCACCACCACTACAATTCACCATCGCCACACACTGGCATCACTTCACGTCGTTTTATTTTTCCCCTACTACAAAACTTTTACAATAACACACACGAGGAGAAGAAGAAGAGAGCCAACGTACTCTCTCGGGGTATATAGGCAAATGCATCAGTATCACTTCGCATTGAAGAGAGACCACAAAGCTCTCTTCACGTGGACTCTCAGTTTTTTCTCAGACTTTATAATGCTGGATTTTTTTTTTTAAATAAAAATACACAAACATGCAGAGGACACACAATACAATGTAATGTGATGAGAGATAGATAGATAAAGTTTATTAAGTCTTGGACTTGAGAGTCCATCAGACCAAAGTAATACAAGTTTGATGGCTTAGAAGCCTCTGTACATTTTAATTTTCAATTTAATAATTAAAAAAAATGAATTTTACACATGAATTGTGAGGAAGGGAGAGAGAAAGGGGGGCGAGGGATGATGAGAGAAAAGTGAGAGCAAAGTGAGCTGCTGTTACGAGACACTCAGTGGATCGAGAGACGCGTGCCGCTGTGGCTGGATTACCATCGACAAGATGATTCACCCACACAAGAGGCCATGGAGAAAACAAAAAGAGAGAGAAAGGGGATGTTTTTCCAGAGGGGAAGGGGGAGGGGGTAGAGACACGCTAACACTTTGATTCAGCTCCCCTCTTTCTACTCGATTTTTTCCTCACTCTTTTTTTTATAATTTTTATTTAAAAACACATTTTTATAGTCTATTTTGAGTCGAACAATTTGCACTTGTTTTATCGTATTTTTTTTTTTTAACACAACACATTAATCCACAGGGTACAGAGTATTACACCTGTTTTTTTTATTATTTTGTGAATACTTACACGTATGAAGATTAATTAATTTTGATATTGTCCATTTGTTTTCCATGTTATTCACTTGTTTTATCATTTTGGAGCAATGTGGAATGTTATGTAGAGACATTTTTTTTTCTTCTTTTTTTAGATTAGGATTTTTGAAGAGAAGGAGAAGAGGCTCAATGTCACAGGCATTTGCGCGGGCGCACACGATTGTAGGGAAAATGAGAATGTTCTCAGCTACTGAGAGGAGAGTGAGTGAGTGAAACCGAAGAGTGAGGCCTCCGTGGTGTTTCACGAACGACTGTTGAAGAGACAATTTACGTGTTTATTGCCCGCAAATTATTCGAGCTAATGTGTTGCCGATAAGTTGAATCTTTTGTGGTGGGGAGAAAAGTGTCATTTTGAATTGAGGAGGGAGGAGTAGAGGGGGAGGGGGAGGGGTGGGGAAGAGTAGAGTAATAATGAGCAGAGTGATAATAACGGAGCCGGTAGTAGATGACAGAATTCATGATTGCCGGTTGAATAAATTTTTTTTTTTTTTCATAGATAATTAATTATCAAATCGACGCCTGTTGATTATATTTTCGTGACGCACAACAATTGAGTATGTTTAGGTCCTTCTTTTCTTCTTCAATTCGTTAGCGAAAGAGGACGATTTTTTTTTCTTGAAGATTCTCTCTTGAGATAGAGGAAAGAAACAATGCAGACGTCTTCAGAATTTTCATGGTTTGGTGAAAAAAAAAGATGAAAATATTTTTTATTAGGGTCTTCTCTCGTCTTGTTAATTAGTTAGATTCTCCTCAGAGTTAACCTGCCAACAAATGATCCACCAATTCCCAAGAGTGCTCAATTTCACGGGCGTTTTCTATTTCAGTATCTTACCGACAAAAAAAAAAAAATAAAACAAAGGAAAAAAAAATAAGATCCTCCATTTGAAATTCTTGGTAGAATCAGTAGAAAAAACACCTTTGTCTCTTGGGAATCTTTGAAATTTGTCATATTGTGCAATACACATTTATTGTTTTATATTTTTCTGGTGATGAAAATAGTGCTCCTGGAATTTTTGAGTTCCTATAATGGACCAATTATGTTGATGACCTTGACTTTTTTCAAATTTTAAAATAATTACGATGTTAATTACATGAATTTCATAATTTTTCATTTTAGAATTTCATAATTTCCACTTAAAAATCTTGCGAAATTCCCCTGAAATTTCAATGAATCTCCAGTAATCTATGAAATTCACCTCATTTTTTTTTTCTCTGTGAAGTTCTTTAAAAAAAAGTTAATTTAAAAAAAATGTAAATTAAAAGCAGATTGAGATATTCAGAAAAAAAGGAAATAAAGTCGTAAAACAGATCGGTGCGTTTGATCATTGCAAAACAAGTATCCTATCCACTCTAATCTAGGCCACTGTGTCCTGTTAAAAATTATCAAGATAATGTACAAGAGCTTCTTTTTATTTCAAAAAAAAAAATTTATCTTCTTTTTTTTTCACTGGTAAGGGCATGGTGCCAGGGAGTCGCAGAACTGTTAATTACTGCCAAGGCGACAAGTGGCCATGTTTGAAGTTTCACTCAGAAAAGTGACCTTTCCTGCACCTCTGTAAATCATAGAACACAATACTCCACGGTCCCTTTGTTCTTCATCCTCTCCAGCCACCATGTATCCCCCCCTTCCGCCTCCTCCTCCTCATTCCCCAAAGAGTCCTTCGTTGTCGTTTTTTCCTCCTTTTTTCCTGGCTCCCGGCATCAGGACAAACGGTGAAAATAATAAATCGATACCATAACGTTTGTATGTAAACCTGATCTTCGACCTGCGATACAGGTACAATCGTTCTCACTATGTGTTATTATCTATCTCAAAAGCTCTCTAAAGTAGATAGTGAGAAGCCAATGGTAATATTATCAGTCGGATCAAAACCAAAGAAAATTCTGTGATGAACAAATGATTCGAGAGAGACAAGTTTAACTACCACTATTTTTCACAGTCCAAAGTCCTCAAGAGTTTTGTTAGTTTTATACTTGAAATGGATTTCATCACATTGTAAATGACGGTTTTAATTAAAATCATGATTAATGCAGAAAATGAAGAACCACATTTTCCTGTCGATGATTCACTTCGTTCTGTTTCAGATTTTTTAACGCAGTAGATTAGTGAAGGTGGTATACTCGCAATAGCTCAATTGGTAAAGCACCAGACATGTAATCGGATGGTTGTGAGTTCAAACCTTTCTATTTTTTCTAAAATTTGATTCTGACATTTTCAAATTTTATAGAAAAATCTTCCTCATATACAGATTTATTCTAGTGGACTTGAGTAGAGTAAATCCTTCATTTTTTTTGATGCAGTATCGAAAAAGATATTTTTACACATTTTTCTGAATTTTTTTTCATAATTTTTATCGTGTAGTTTGTGAGATATGAATTATCAAAATTACTGGAAATAGCGGTGGTGATGAAACTTCCAAAATCGAATGGAAATAACGAAATTACTAAAAAACAACCACACAGTTGACCCATTATTTAAAAAGTATGGGCGAAGAGAGTAGCATTTCAACTAAATAATAGAAGAAAAGAATATTCAATTCTCCGTACAGTTATTGAGAAAATTTAATTAGCAGGTAGTCGTTACTATTTGATTCTCTCATGTGTGATAGAAGATAAGTAATGTGAAAAAATTCGAGAAACAAGTAAAAATTGTATTCAGAGTTGAAGATATTAATTTATAAAAAACAAATGACTCTTTAATCTCAAATTTTGAAATTCTTGAGGTATCTCGATTTTTTCTATGCGATATATCGCATAATAAGCCCTTATGTATGATTTTCGAATAGTTTAATAGTTTTTTCGGGTAAATTAAAGCATGTTTTTCCAAGTTATCAGCAATTAATTGGAAACTGACTTACAAATACTCATTCTTTCGGATTTATCGTTGAAATAATTGAATTATACCCTAAGAGAAAAATAGTGGTAGAAACTCTCAAATATTGAGGCATTCTCAGCAAATATTTTTCTCGGAATAACTAAAGCGGTTGAACTCACGGAATTTAGTCAATTCATCTAGTTAATCTGTTTGAATTAACTAAATTCAGTGAATTCAACGAAAATCTTCAATTATTTTGAAGGATATTTGCTAAGGACCAATGGTATCAATATTTCATAGTCTTTACCATTATTTTTTTCTCAGTAGAAGAGCAGAATTGGAAAGTCGCCCAGTATGAGCGCTTTAAATGCGCTGTTGCCAAGTCACACTACTGAATTACCCTCACGTACATTACACTCTCCTGTAGAACAGTGCGCCTGACAACAATGTCTGCACTGTTGCACTCATTCTACTGCGACAGTAACGTCTTCGGCGTTTTCGCGAACACTCATGTAGTGTAGTGACGTCATGTGCTCTTTGACAGAAAATGCCTCGTTTTCGTCAATTGGCATTTTTTTAACTCCAACCAAGCAGCTACCAAACGTTCTTCAGAAAAGAATTCATTCGTTTCAAAACCTGTGCAATTTCTCTATTACATTTCTCAATCATTCGTAACGTTATCTTCCGTCATCCGCGTGGAATTTATCCGTTTCTTCCAACACAACAAATATCAGTAAGATCGGAATCCAAAACACTTTATCAAAAACCTTTGACCTTCATTCATTGGTTCTTTTTCTTTTTTTAATTCAATAAAATTCTCACACAGCAGGTGTTATCTCGTGTTATTTAGAGCACTTGGCAATCCATCTTTGCCATACATAATCCACTGATCGAGTGATTTCAAATCTTCAAAAATTTTTTTTTTCAACTGATTTCATATCACGAACAATTTATCCGTATGGTTTATCAGTTTTAGTTGTCTTTCATTGAATGGAAATTTTTATGTAATTTTCATTTCAATAATCGAACATTCTTTTTTCAATTTTTGATAGAATTTGCAGTTATTTCCAATTATTTATCATCGACAAAATGTATTTTAATCAGTATGCGGCTGTTTAACTCCTGCACACGCAATACACGAGTTCTTCACAGAGTTACATTATGGACTCCTGTTATTTCTGTGAGAGAGTCACGATCGAGTTTCCATCTGAGATGATTTTTTTTTCTCTCAATTTTATTTAATATTGAATGTGATAAATTGTTCTATCAATTTCAATCGGTTTCATCCATCATTAATACAAATAAATCAATGACTATGATTTATCTATTTTCATTCATTTTTTCTTCGTATTTAATTAAATAATTTAATTTTCAAATTTTTTTTCGGCATAAAATTATTTCACTAGCCAAATTGAAAATGATTCTTAAATCATCTATTTAATTGAGATGAAAAAGAAGAATGAATTCTAAGCAAACAGATATCTTAATAAAAATCACACCAATTCAATGTGAGATTCCGAAAAAAAAAATTCTTTTATCTCCTTCACATAATCTGGCATTCTATATCCGTGTGTGGTCCCAAAAATATAATAAATTCCATTTTGCGAGAAGAATATTTGATCAATTTCAAATTAGTCTCGGCATATTCTCGAGAAAAAAAAAGAAACGAGGAATAAACTGAACCCAGAAAATTTTAACATGATAAAATTTCACAATTCTGCCAAAAAAAAAAGAATAATAATTATCACTCTTAGCAAAGTTAAAACAAATCCTAAGAGTCAAATGAATGATGAAGAAAGACGTAAAAAATCAGACGAAGAAAAATTAAAAAATATAAAACAAAAACAGCAAAATCTTCTCCACGCCTCAAACATAATAACTCGAAGGAGGGAAAAAGACGAAGAAACGTTTCAATTATCGTTTTGCTCTGAAACGTGGGATATATACGTGGCTAGGATTTAACGTCGACGCCTATATTCAACCTCACTACTTCAAGTATTTGCCGCAAACGACTGTTGAGGTCGGAAGGCCAAAGATCCTGAATATACCTCTTAACATTGAAACTAAAGACAGATCCAAATTGCCGATGGGTATACGAGGTAATTCTCACGTATATTGCATGCAATTGTGCCAGTAAAAACGACAAAATTTACACGCAACATATTATAAATTTATTTTGATAGTCCCAGAAAAATTAGGCAAACATTCTTTCATTGGAAAGGAATGGAAAAATTCATTTTTCAAATAATTTAATATTTCTTTGGTTATTGATGAAAAGACAGGAGAGAGATAAAAGACGATTGGGAAATTCTTGACCTCCTCTTTATATATATCTTGACGTTATGGTTATCTCTTTTTTTTTCTCTTCCATCACTCTTCAGCTGATGCTATCCAAACGTTTTGTGTTGTATCACCTACGTTCTTATGTATACACCTATCCAGTATATATCTCTTAAAATGGCCGCTATGAATTTGGGTCGAATCTAATTGGCGTTCCGATTACCAAGAAACGATTAAGGAGCCAGTTTTTATTTTTATACTTCATTATTCTCTTCTTTTCTTTCATCCTCAGCTATAATGACAGGCATCTCTCTCCTCTCTGTTTTCTGCATAGTTTGCCATTTTTTTCTGCAAAAAAATCCTCATTTACTGAATTTAGACGTTTTTGCCAAATTAACCATAAATCCAGTGAAAACGTGACAGTTAAATTCCCACCTATTGTATTTCTTCATATTAAACGTTGCAGCCAATTTGACTCCTCGAGTGTAAAAAAGGAATTTCAGATAAAAATCTTCGAGAAGAAGAAAAAAAACTTCTCGAGATTCCTCAACAAAGTGTCCAACAGCTGACACAGGTTCGCACTTTTGTGTCCGAATTCCTCTTCGGTTTCTTCTTCATTTTTACCTTCTGTTTCTCCTTTTTTTTAAAAAAAAGTTTTTTTCTATTCGGAAGATCTCTTAATAGCTCAAAACGACTTATACCTAACCTATTTAGTCATAATATCCAGAACGGAGGAGAGACCTACCACAGTTTTAGCGACACCAAACGTCTCAAAGTTGAAATAACAGTAGTACCCTCTTCTTGAACAACGGCCAACGCACAAAACACACGTCAAGTGACTTCTTCACTCTGCAATAATAACACGAGAAAATGTGTGTGGTCTCTGTCATAATTTTTTTTTTTCATTTTTTTTGCAACTTGACATGATCCAACCACTTGCAAAATTCCAAGAACTCCATTCTCTTTTGGATATTTTTCATCGAAAATTTTTTTCCTATTTTTCACTCTTGTGTCACGAAGAAAAGAAAGAGTTAACGCCGTTGAGAAGCCATTTTACATGCAGTTTAATTTAATTGCGTTATAGTAGTTCCACGTAGAAACGTAAAATATACTAATACCTCGTGGCAATATTTGCAAACAGGTAATAGACAGGTTAGAAATGGCGCCTCAATAAGTGGCGCACGGACTTGTAATTCCATATGGATGTATTTGTACTGTATACAAAGAATAGTGGATAAGAAGAAAAAAAAGAAAATTGCTGGACTGGGTGTGAATGGATTTTCTTGTTGGAAAGTGCATGCTGAGTTTCACTGATATTTTTGTCCATTTGGTATATTCACTTGTGCTTTTTTTGTTATTAAAGTATTGATTCCCTATTTTCTGTTGGAACATTCATTTAGAATGAATATATTGAAATGAAGCCATTTCTCTCGGTCAGTGCTTGTTGAAAATGTGAGGTTTGGGGGAAAAGGAAATTATACTAATTTTGAATAATTTCAAGTTTTAATGCAACAATTGATTTTTCTTTCAATCACAGAAAAAAAATTGAATTTTAATTTTAAGTTAATAACAATCGATATCATGACCACATACTATCAAAGAATTTTCTAGTGTCGCAACCAGAATAACAAGAATTTTAAATGATTATTTTATATCTACCCACTGTAATCTCACTACTTAATCCATGGATAATTATGTAACAATAATAGATAGTTTTTAAATATTTTTTTCCTCTTAGATATGAAATAAATAATTTTATATTCAATTACAATTGTTTACATTTCTCTATTGAATGTATAAACAAGTGCATTTTAATTGAAAATTCTTCAATAATTATTACTTTATTTATTATTGTTTTTAGGATTAATTACTGGCTATTTATTCTAGACTATCGGAGAAGCATATTGTGACACACAAAACTTGATAATTCGCCTGGAGCTACTGCTATTTGATGTGAGTTACAATTTAATTCTTCATCGTTAATAAAAGTGAATTAAATCCTTTCACATAAATAAATTTTCTCCACTAATTCTTCACAATTTATCATTGAATGCTGATTTTTCGCTCCAAGCAAATCGCCATTTCGTTGTAAATCATCACTTATCGTTCACATGATACCAAGCATTGAAGACATTAAGGATATCCCCGTAGTTCAGATTAAAAAAATTCTTTCGAATTTTGGTCACTCATGATAAACGAGCATGAGGACATTTTTTTAATAACAATTTTACTCCGCGTTACCGAACATTCTGAGCCAAAAATGATCACTGAAAAACAACCAAATTTATACCAAGCTCCTATAGCAAGATTTGATTTTTGTTTCAATCCAACAATTCATAGTTACGGACCATTTTTATCTTTATATAACTGTATATAGGGGAGAGTGGGGCAAAATGGACCCTCATAGCAACATGATTGAGGAATTTTTTTCGGAATGAAGGACTCGATGAAAAAATCTGAAAAAATTTGAGAAAATCCTCCAACATATCTATATTGTTTGTAAATTTTTTCAGATTTTTTGGAGCAACCGCTGCTTTTTAAAAGAATCTCGAATCATCTCATCTTCTAGGTCCATTTTGCCCCACTCTCCCCTATTCTTATTCGTCGGAATGTTAGTTATTCTTTGGAATCATGGAAAATGCCGGTTATCGGACAAATAGCCATGATTAATGCAATTAATTACATGAAGAAATCTATGGCAGCCAGATTGGATGTTCAAAATTCGAGCTTTAACTTTAACAGATTTTTGGCAAAAATAGCGCCAATTCGGTGTTAGCTTAATTTAATTTTGCGCCTCAAATCACTAATCACGTGTTAACTTAATTTGAGATTAAAGTTAACAGAGGTGAAAATACAGTTTTACCATGCATTTCGTTATAATTCTCAACCCTGATCGCTGCCATTTTTGTTCTCTCTCAATTATGTTAATCCACCGTTAACGAAATATAATTTTATTCCGAAAAACGAGAAAAAGAAATTGGTTCCTTTGGTTTCAGACCGATAGCAACCATAGTGGCGCGTAAGCCGTGCCTTCTTTTGCAGCATAACATTTCATATACCATAATGTAAAAAAACCTCCTACACGGAAAGAAATCTTCACCAAAAAGTATCGAACTCCCCCATCAAACGCGGGACATGTCACTAGGTGTCCAAAAAAATAACAAGAATCGAAGAAAAACTAATAAGCGCAGATGAAAAATTCATGAATTCACGCGAAATTTTGACGAACATGGTTTCATAATTTTTGACGCACTATTAGCGCCATTTTCTATGTACAATCGTCAACTAAAGTTCGTAAACGATTGGAATGCATATTCTATCTAATTCGTTCACGAACTTTAATTGACGATTGTACCTTTGTGACTTTTTGATGAATTCTTGTGATAAATCACCACCTAGTTTTCCAATATTTCGTATACGTCGCGAAATGGCTCACGATTTTTGAAGGTTGAGTAATTTTTACTCAGATCTTTCATTATATTTTCGTCAGAACTTCGTTGAGTGTAGATGAAAATTTTGGCATCTAGGAGCCAGAATTGACGTTTCTACTCTCACTTTGCTTGGCTAGAAATAGTACATTACGCATCTAGGGCGGAAAAAAGTTAATTTCGACGAAATTTTCCTCCCGAGCGAAGGGAATTTTGTCGAAATCAACTTTTATCCACCCAAGGTGCGTATAGTATTGTTTTGCCCAAGAATGCTGGAAAAATGCGTTTCAAACCAAGCAAAGTGAGGTTAGAAACCCATTTTTCCAGCTTCATGGGTAAAAAAGTTTCTTTTTCGCTTCCTCGATGCGAAAAATAGTATACACAATGGGCGGAAAGAAGTCAACCTCGACAAAAAGTCTTCCAAAAAACGTGTCTTCTAGAGATCAAACATTTATCATAATATTTTCTAGCAATTCACTATTCTGGACATAGTTCTAATATCGAAAGAAAAACGTTACAAAATCAAGATAATCACAATAATTCTGAATAGTTAGCATAAAAAAAGTAGATAATTTGTATCTATTCCCTCAAATTTACATCATCACAATTACCAGATAATCTAACTAAAATTACTAAGAAAACGGGAGATTTTAATCGTCGGAAGTGCTGGCACGCGCGTCAATTTGCACTGAAAAGAAGTTGTAATTAAATCAATCCACGATGAAGGCCAGATTAGATGGCGATTGTGTTTCAATGAAAAAAATGACTTTATCATATGATAAATATCAGCGTAGTAAAATTCTTGCGAAACTCACACGGAAGTGGTTACTTCCTGTCTTCTGTAAATAAAAATAGAAAATCGCAAGTCTAACCGTTGGTTTTCAAATGCTCTTAAAAAAAAAAATCTCATTCATTTCTTATCGTTAATTCCATTGATAAAGTTATTCCCAATTGATTATTTCGGGACGAGAGGGGGAAATAAAATTATTCGATTGAAAAATCACACGTAGCAATAGCAAATGGGGGGGGGGGGGGGTAAAGAAAAGAATAGATGCTAGAATGAAAGATGGAATTTTCTGTGCAAACACATGGCTGAACCGCACAGGGACTCAGTGGAAAAGATGCACATGTATATATATGTATATATAACTACGTATAAAGCTTCGGGGGATTCACCGAGAATGTGTGTGTTTAATTGGTGTGTGTTGTTCGTGCCGACCGAGTCCTAAGAAAAAAGAGAGAAGGAGCCACGGTTAAAAGTGTTTGCACTGAGGGAACAAGAAGAGTCTCCTGCGTTCTTCTTCAACTCTTGCAATATTTGATTCCCCCTTTTTTTTATTTGGGGGAAAGAATTTCGTTCTGCACTCAGTTTACACTGTGGCCTTTTTCTCTTGGGCTTGTTCAAGCCCCAAACAATGATATTAAGAACAAGTGCAATGTACAAGAAGACGCAGGAAGCTAACCAGACAATGATAATTTCTACGAAATTACACCTGTTTTTCTTTCTCGTCTGACTCTTTTGAGGCAGACAAATGGTATTGAGCATTTTGCTCTTCAAATATTTCATAATGTTCCATCGAATTGAAAAGTCCCTTTTTTTAAGGGAAAACTGGGGTAAAAAACAATATTAAGGTTGAAACGGAACATTTTTGCTTTTTTGGTGTTTTATATTATGAAAATCACGGGAAAGTCATGGAAATATTTGAGATAGATTTTTGTTTTCATTTTCTTTATGATGATCTTTGAAGGCAAACCATTTCCACTTATAGGAAATTCCATGTTTTTGAGGATATTGACGATTTATTTTTCGTAATGACTTCCGACCAATTTTGAATGAAAGATGAACTCATTTTCCATCAATCTTTGGTGTTCAAAATAAATTGTCGAATTTTTCCATACTTATGAGACAAAAATTATCAGGAAATAATCTTCCTTTCCATTGAAGAGCAGCTCCAGGTCGCTACGACCAATAGAACCAGTAATATTAAAAAAAAAATGAATTTTTTCAATTTTTGCCAGAAAGGTGCATTTTTTTAAAATCAAAAAAAGTTCATCTGACATTTTCTTCCTGGGTAATTTGTTTAGCTTTTTAATAGAGTTGCTAAAAAAATCGATCCCAAGCCAGTTTGATTGACGGTCTATTTTACCCCATGTTTCTTTATGTGAAAATGTGTTCGATATAGCTCACGATTCCCGGAAATCGTAGATTAAGCGAGGTTTATCATCGTTGTAGTGAAATCCGAGTGAAAATACAGATTTTCCAGTCTTTTTAAAGCCGAATAACACAGTTCGACTCGTCGGCTATTTCGGATTTCAGGGGAAACTAATGCCTGGTGATTAATTTCCACGAGTTTCTTCCTCTCTGTCCGAAAATTCGAAATGAGAAAAGAGAGTGAAAAAAAACATTGAAAAACTCTGTGTTGGCCAATATCAGGTGGTACAAAAATATTTTTTCTTCCTCATGTAGATTATTTTAACTAAACCCTCTCGAGTTCTTTTCACTCGTTTCTACAAAACTTTTCGGAGATTAAGAAAGAAAAAAAAGAAATAGAAAAGGGCAAACTCATCTCTTCAGAGAAACAGTGGAATATACCATTTAAAAAATTAAAGAAAATACTTGAATAAACTCAAACGAATGCTCCTTTGATGATGCAACAAGTGTGTTTGGACATTATGTTTTGGAAAAATACAAATTGGAAGCAGGTGAAGAAGCACGAAAGAATTCGGAAAATATTCTCTCCACTCAATTTGAACATGAAAAAAAACATCGAATAATCCCTCACAAAATCAACAAAAATAATCAGCTGAATTCTAAATTAACAAAGAATTAGAAGAGTAATGTAGAAAATATTTTTTCAACAACGAGCTTTATCGTAATTTTGCAAAATAGCTTTTCTGGAGCTCTTGAAAAAAAAACTCTTGGTGGATCCACCGAACAGCCAAACTATCAATCCAAACTCACAATGAATAATTCCAAATGAATTATTTTCTCCACCACAAATAAGTCCGAAAAATTCCCCACAAATAAAAAAAACCTCGAACGAGCGAATGCAACCCCAAACAACGCAATATTAATAATCCATAGTAGCTTAAACATGACACACGAAGAATTGCTGATAAAAAAAAAAGTCCCTCAGGAGTCGTGTCGGTTGAGTGAACCAACTATGAACAACACATTAGTCAAAGACAGTAGAAACAGAGTGCATTGCCTCGTTCAAAAATGTTACTACATCTATACAACTACTGTCTCTTCATTTCCCCAGTTCTCTCTTTTTCTCCTCGTTCTCGTGTGGGGGAGGGGAGGGCTGGCGTTGTGTTACGGTATTTGTGAGGCGTTTGCCAATTTGTTTCACTCTTTGACAAATGCATTTGAGACCACACACATACACACAGAGATAGGAAGAGGAGGGAGAGGGGGAAAAAGAGAAGGGGGAGGGGGCAAGTAGTTTGGTAAACTCCGATCACTCTGACCGGTTGGGAAAACTCTGGAGCAGTGAATAGAGGAAAAATATGGGCGAGCAATGGAATTACGGTGATGATAGAACGAGCAAGTGAGAGAGAGTGAGAGAGATGAGTTTTATGAAGACAAGGGGAGAAAAATTGAGAGAGGAAAGAGAGGGATGGTCGCGCCGCCGCTCTGATTTGGGTTACTAAACTGTAAACAAATTCCGACTTTTTGTGTCCCATCGATTATCGATCCGGATGGGTGCAGGGACCTCTTCTCGACGTTATACTACTGCTATTACTACTACTACTGCTACAGTTTTATGTATCAAGGAACGAGGTGGAAAGAGAGTATTTTACTCTTAGAGGGATGTGAAAATCCCTCGTTTCAACGTGAATAATGGCTGTACTATGTGTATCTGGACACTAACGGGTGTCCGGATATCGTTTCATTGCGAAGATACCTTTTCTTTTATCCGTTTGATACGTCTTTTGGCGTTTACGGAAACTATTACTCTCGTGTTGTTCTTCAGTATTTAGTGGAGTGGGGTAGAACAGAAAATTTGATGAAATATTCTCGATGTGTGGCAATTTGAAGTTTTCAATTGAGAGGAATGCTCTGGTATTCTTTTTGAGATTCTGAAGATTTTTCAGGGCTAGTGCTGATAATTTTTTAATGGATTTCAAGGGAAAATTGGTGATCTTTTTTTCATGTTTCTGTTCATTGGATAGAAACGCAAATTTATAAAGGTTTTTCGCACTCTCCGCAGATTTTTTGCAAAACAATTATTAACTTGAATGTTAATTTTTTTTAGAGTTTGAAGATTTTTACTACCATAATTATCACCAAGTACAGTATAATCTATATATATACATACAGTCTTTCGGTTCCTTATATTTAACGTAGCCTCAGCCTTTAGGCTTTTCCATACATTCGATTAGGCTTTCTACGATGAAAAAAAAAAATTCTTGCAGCAGGAAAATTGCCTTTTGAATCAATTTTCCTCCACAATTTTTATATCTATATATATTGAAATTTTCTGGAGTGAAGTAGATTTTTTTCAACTAAGTAAATCCTCTCACAACAATTTTTTTTTCCTCAGTGTCTAATCCTGCAGAATAGTGTGAGTTTTGACGAAGATTGGCGAGAGACTATTTTAAAAAACCCTAGTGTTAGTTTTTCACGCTATTTTTAATTAATTTCAAAGGAACCGTAATGACATCAAGGAGATAGCCCAATAAATATTGGAAGAAGAATGATTGCCCAATGTGATTGTATTAATCGAACTGAGTTTCCAAATTAATTATTATTTTTTATCCGTGAAAACATCCCTCGCTATAACAAATCGGTCATTCACTGGTCGTATTAACCTACATCAAATGTGAATATTTCTTGAAATATAAGAATTTTATTTCTCTCTTGCAATACCCCTGCAATTGATTATACTGTTTTGACTCGAAATCATACTGTAATATATAATTTTTAAGTTTTGCAAAAATTTCATCTTTGGTAAAAAAGAATATTGAGAGCAATAAATATAAATTTGATTCGCTATAAATATAAAAATGTAAATGAGACGCCAGGCGGATCATAAAATCCCAATGATTCTTTCGGTATATGAAGAAGAGGGGTGTGTAGACGCTTCCAATTCAGCCACAAATTATCTTTATGTCGACCTCGTTATATTTTTAGTTTTTTCCTCCAATAATTTTTTTTTCCTTCTGAAATTCGCATTCACATGAAAAAAAAGAAGAAAAAAAATACTCTTACAATTCTGTTGAACGGTGGGCCATTCATTTTTCACTTTCTCCAATTCAATAGCCCTGGAGCCGTCCAAAGTGACTATTCTAAATGAGACCACCACCGCACGTTTTGTGCCGTGGTAACTTGCCGTTTATCTTCTTTCAACAGTTGACCGATGGATCCCAGTGCGTCGTACTGTCAAGGATTAACGTCTCACTTTATATATACAAAATATATTCAAAATAAGCCACTACGTTGGCTCTTTCGGTATATACCATTGTGTATAACGTAAATGTGACATTCGTAAATCCATCAATTCCAACAAATAAACGAAAACTGGCTCGAGCCACGCGATGTATATTTAATTCTTTATTAAATATCTACAAAATATCCTATTTAGTGAAAATATTTATGAACATAAATAGAAGCTCTGAAAAATTCAATTCTTCAAATGTACCTAGCTGCTTAGGGTCCTAGCCCATAAGCTGATTAGCCCTTTCAATCAGTTTTATTTTTACAGCTGAGTTCCTCAAAATCTTTCAAAAATACGCTAAATACACGTTTGACGTGCGTCATTGAACGGTCATTCACGATAAAAATTCAATAAAGAGAGAGAGAAAAAAATCATAAAATGCCTCATCTGCTTCAATTTGTATTATTTCAAAACTCTATGGGTGGCTCGGGACAAAAAAGAAGACTTGCCGAGAATTACGGTTGAAACAATTGACCTTCGGCTGAAAGTCACAGACAGAAGTTGAGGTTAGGCAGTTTAACAAGCAGGGCGTTCACGAATTTATACGCAATGAAAAGACCAAAAAAGAAAGAATGAAAATATGTGAAATATTTCACGTGTAAAGGGAGTATTAATGAGAAAATATTAATTGGCTTGTTGAGTTTAGGGTTGAGTTGCTGTTTTTAGTGTTGAATTCCTTTTTTTCGAGCCAATGGCCAGTAGCCATTTTTCTCTCTCCTTCGAGTATTCGAGAGAAACCGATGAACCGATTCTGGGGAAATGAGTTTGTACTATAAAATTGTCTGGTTAAAATTACCTAATTTAAAGGAGAATAAAGTGCGGACGGTTTGGCCTTTATTTCTGAAGTTTTCGAGGTATCTCGATCCTCAACTTGATTTCCTATAGACCACCGGAGAACAGGAGGTTCCTCTTCTTCAGCACTTAATGCTTTTTTTTCCTTCTCTCTCGCCTCTTTCTCATTCATTCACTCCTCTTCTCTTTTTTTCCCCCTTCTCGTCTCTCGAAAGCGTCAACAGAATGTCAGGCAAGTGAATCGCGTGTGAATCGAGCCGAAGAGGAAAGAAGAGAAGTGAAGCTACCGAACGATAAATCCAAACCGATGAAACTTCTCTCCTCTTCTTTGTCCTCTTCCTCTACCCCTGTGTGTGTGTGCAGAGTGTGAGTGCAATGTACCGTGCACAAGACGCAGAGAGGCAGAAGAGAAAGAAGTTAACAAAAAATTGAAGAAAAAAGAGAGAAGAAAAAGGATAAGAAGATAAAGTAGGGATAGAATGAAGAGAACGCTCGAGTAAATAACGAGTGACTTTGCGCAGTCAGTAAGCATCGCTGTGGATGATGCAATTTGTGGCACGCGAGGGCCTCAGGCCCGTGAAAAAAATTGAGCGCCACGTGCCAAATGTCTCTGAAAAGAAAGAAACATTGTAAAAAAAAAGCAATTGATTTTCTCCGGTAAATCTCCATTGATCCTATGATAATTAGATGGTAATGAGCAATAACGTTTTAACCAAGATTTTCCTCAAAATTTTGTAGATGGCATATTTGGATTCAGAAATGCTCATTTACTGAAAAAACACTGTGAAGAAATTTTTTTTTGATGTTGGTTGAGGTGCTATTGTTTATTACTGCCCAATTAATCTTTCTGAAACCAATCTGCAGTGATTCAGCGGATTTCATTCGTAGTAATGATCTTTTGGGGGAATTTTCTTGAATTTCATCTCATCATTCTATTTCCTCTTCAATCCTATTATTAATTTTATTTTATCGACCTTTGCAGAGGTGTCCCTGCCAAAATTATCCAAATTCCCTCTCAAGTGTCCATAATGACTCATGCCAATTTCAATATATCAACAACGAAATTATTTTAATAATTGATCACCAGAAATTTTCTTCAACCGCATGTCGGAGTGCGGTAGAGGTACGAATGTAATTCTGCAACATCCTGCAATTCCTTCACGCTTCGATTCACCCAAATCCAAGTGTTAATAGCCTAGCAAGATGATAAGAACACTCCAACAACTGGATAACATCATTGCATAACTTGATCATCCTATTCATCAATGAAATTGCTTGAATCGATTTTAAAAAAAGGACAGTTGTTCTCTGTGTTCAAAAACTCAGATAGTTGAAAGTGGACGAAATGTGGACGGTGAAAAAGCGAAGGAAAATCAATTGTAGAACGCACGGTAATTAAAGCAAGTGGAAAACCCAGTTATTAATGGGGAAAAACCAGTGGTCAAATGATGTTGAATACAAAGATCACAATATATGGAACACGTTGATCATCACTAATAGTTGAATGATTTAATAGTTGAAATACATCATAGTTGAAAGACCGCCTCAATTCGATCATTGGAATTGTGTATTAACGAATTCTACGAGTTTTCCGTTGAGTGCCTTGTGAGTGACTGACTCTTGGATCGCAGTGGGTTCAAGATGGGGGGGGGGGGGGGGTTATTAGTTGTCTTATCGCTCTCGTGGTGTCAATGCAAACCACCGATGAATGACGATTTCCTTCGAAATTGCCCATTTCAATTTCGAACACTCTGACATGCCCCATTCATCTCCTTGAATTTCCTCCTCTTCGTCTATTGATCCATCGTCATTCAGCAGTTTACGACTTTCCCGAGTGGAAATTTGGTAGGGCTTGCCTGATTCAGTATCAGTTTAGGATCAGTAGAAATAAGGTCCACCCTATTCAGGGTACCCTGATCCAAACCTTATCATTTTCGCACCAGGATTTCCTCAACATGGGGAGGCTGATCAAAGACGGATCCTATTCTTATCTGGAAAAACTGAATGTAATGGTGTTTCGACAAGTCAAGATGAGGTTCTCCTTAATCAGGAAACCCTGATGAGAAACCTATCAGTTCCGCACCAGGGCTCCTTTGATACGGAGATACTGATCGAATACAGATCCGGTTCTTATCCGGGAAACTGAATATCATAGTATTTTGGCAAGTCAAGGTGAGGTTCTCCTTAGTCAGGGGACCCTGATGAAAAAATGATCAGTCTCGCATGAGGGCTTCCTTGATACGGGGATACTGATCGAACACGGATCCTATTCTTATCCGGAAAAACTGAATATTATAGTATTTTGACAAGTCGAGGTGAGGTTCTCCTTAGTCAAGGAACCCTGATGAGAAACTTATCAGTTTCGCACCAGGGCTTCCCTGATACGGGGATACTGATCGAACACGGATCCTATTCTCATCCGGAAAAACTGAACATCATAGTATTTTGGCAAGTCAAGGTGCCCGAGTGGAAATTTGTCAGGGATAGCTTGATGTAGTATCAGTTTAGGATTAGTACGAAATAAGTCCAACCCTATTCAGGTAGTACTGACTAAAACTTATCAGTTCCACGTCAGGTTGTCCTTAATAGGGAAATACTGATCAAATACGGATACTATTCTCATCCGAAAAAACTGAATATTGTAATATTTAGAGAAGTCATAGTGAGGTTCTCGTTGATCAGGCCTCACTGATCAAAAACTTATCAGTTCCACATCGGGCTTCCCATGATAGGGAAATACGGATCCTATCCTTATCCGGAAAAGCTGAGTATTATTTTTTTGGAGAAGCCAAAATACGATATTCGTCATTCAGGCCTTACTGATCAGAAACTTATCAGTTTTACATCAGGTTTTCATTAATAGAGAAATGTGGATTAGATACGGATCCTATACTCATCCGGAAAAACGGAATATTACAGTACTTTAAGGAATCAAAATAAGAAATTTCTTAATCAGGTCTCACTGATCAGAAACTTATAAGTTTCATATCAGGTTCTCGTTAATAGGGGAATACGGATGCGATACTCATCCAGATAAACTGAATATTATAGTACTTGGAGGAGTCAAAATAAGGAATTTTTTAGTCAGGTCTTACTGATCATAAACTTATCAGTTTCATATTAGGTTCCCATCAATAAGGAAATGCGGATTGGATACGGATCCTATTCGTGTCCGACGAACCCGAATTCTATAATACTGAGATGAATTGAAACAAGGTATTTCCTAGCCAAGCTTTACTGATCAGGAACTTATCAGTTTCATATCAGGTTCTCATTGAAGGAGGAATACAGATTAAAAACGGATGCTATTCTTATAAAAAAAAATGATTATTATAATGCTTGGAGAAATAAAAACAAGGTATTTCTTAGTCAGACCTTACTGATCAGAAACTTATCAGTTTCAGATCAGGTTTTCATTAATAGGGAAATGTGGATTAGAACCAGATCCTATTCGTATCCAAAAAAACTTACTAGAAGAGTATTAAAGAAAATCGAAACGAGGTTATCGTTAGTTAGGCTGTACTGATGAGAAACTTATCAGTTTCGCATTAGAGTTGCCTGATTATGATAACTCTCATTATGATGAAAAACTTCAAGTCCGATCAGTTCATCCTGATCTGGAAGTGATCAGGATATTATCCGGTTCCCCGAATGTTTATTTATTTTCATTAATTTTGTTATAAACTTTTAATATTCTATTCCAAATCAAGAATTAGGATTTTATATTCTAATGCCAAGTATTTATCAATACTTTTCCTATCGAAGAGGTTAATATAGATCATGAAACCACCCGTTACTATAGCCAAGCAGTGGTCCAGTGGTTAGCGTGACGACTTAGTATGCGGAAGGTTCCAGGATCGAGTCCATCCAAGTGCAAATTAATTTCATAATTTAAAATCTTCAATTTCAGTAAAAAAATAACCCCTAATGTTCAAATATAGCATATAAATATCGTTAAGATAATTAATGAAATAATTTTTTGATTTTTCAGTTAATTAATTAATATTTACAGTTTCTTGAGCCGAATCAGTTAATAATAAGGTTACCTGATACTATTAGCATCAGGATACACTGATACTGATAGCATTTGAAACAGCGTTACATACATGATCAGTTACTGATCAGGATGCCTGATGCTATCAGTATCAGGCAATCCTGATACTATTAGCACCAGAATACCTGATACTATTAGCATCAGGCAGCCTGGTATTATTAGTATCTAAAACAGCGTTACATCTGTGATCAGTAACTTATCCGGATATTGGATACTGGTAGTATCCGCATACCTGATGCTATGAGCATGCGGATGCCTGACACTATTAGGATGAGGATGCCTGATCCTGAAAGTATCCAAAACAGCGTTACAGCCCTGATAAGTAACTGATCTGATAGCCTGATCAGTAACTGATTTCAAATCAGTTTTGCCGGATCAGTAACTGATCATAAGCTTACCAGAATTTCCACTCGGGTTAGTTGTTCATGATTTCGTCCAAGTATTCCTTTTCTAGATTAATTTTTTCATCGATTACTTCCTTAAAGATCAAAATTCTGTGGATCAAATTCGCTGGAGCTAATTATTTAGGAATCAAATGCCAAGAAGCCAATTTTCTCTCATTCAAAATATCTAATTTCCCTGTCAAAATAATAATAATACTGAAGTGAAAAAAGTTTTCTTTTTTTTACCGAGACTGGACTAGAGAGAGTTGAAGATCCACTGAATTCAAAGAATACTCGTGTCTATGTATGTGTATATGTGTATGGCCACGGAAGATAGTGAAGAACTTAATTGTTTCTGGTCTGGCAATTCTCTATGCGGTCTGGCCTACACGAAGCGGCTCGTCTTTGTTCACGATTTAACTGTGTTGGAAATCCATTTGGAATCAAACAGCAGCACTCGTGTTCTGTTGTGTGAGGTTATTTGCTCGCAAAGAGTTGGCCATTTTGAGAAAAAAAAACATAAATAAATAAAATCATTTTTTTCCTAACAAAAAAACACACAGAGCCAATAGAATTGATGAGAAATTGAAGAGAGATCGATAGGATAAATGAAATAACATGTTGGAAATTGTCCATTGAAATGAAAATTTAGTCGAAAAAAATTTCACGAGATATCAAAGTCAGTGTGTGTGATGAAGCCCTCGGGGGGTGTGGAGTGGAATTTGCAAAAATCGACCTCACCATAATATCTTGTGGCGTTGTATTATTGAGGAAGCCCCAATGATTTAACGTTGATTGAGTGTCTCCAAATATGGCTGGAGTATGGCCCGAAGCCTTTGCAAAATGTTATTACCAATAATCCCATCCCCATTCCCGCTTTTCAATGCACATATGAACACAAGAAGAAGGCAGCATAAACACGTGTGTCTCTCTTAACCCCCCCCCCTCCCCTCTTCCCATTTTTTTCTCAAAAGTAACGCAGAGTAATTGTTCTAATTTCTTTTTTTCCTAATTTTTTTTAATTTCAATCCTAAGAATTTCTTTCACAGTTAAAAATGAGGGAGTGAAGTATATATATATATATATATATATATATATATATATATATATATATATATATATATATATATATATATATATATATATATATATATATATATATATATATATATATATATATATATATATATATATATATATATATATATATATATATATATATATGTATGTGTAATGGTTATTCTGAGGACTTTTTCCACGGAATAACGTGTATTTCGAGGACATTTGTGTATTTTGAGGACCGTCCTCAAATTTCTTTTTAGTTTAAAGTACATTTCGAGGACCGTCCTCAGATTACCTGTTTATATTTATGGGATATTTCGAGGACCCACTAATATACGGGGGCCAAGTCCTCGAAATTTCATCAGATCCAATGTGTATTTCGAGGACTGTAATTTTCAGGACTGTAATAGGGGAGACTGAAGAAAAATGGGGTACTTTAAAGCATGTATCCCCGGACCCCATTTTGCCCCGTTCTCCTCTATAATCATTCAAAAATGTTCATTATTTCAAAAAACCTAAAAGGGAAGAATCAATCTTATAATTAATTAGTGAAATACATAGAAAACTCGATGAATGCTGAAAATCAAGAAATCTGATGAATTCGTGCCATCTTCATCGTGTCTTTGTTACCCCCTTTCTTATTTTTCATCACTCCTTAAATTAAATATAATTTGTTAATTTTCTCAAAATGGTCAGGAATTTTTGAAAAATTATATCATGACCTTGACCTAGTGTTTACCCTCTACACATAATCGTTACATGCATTTTCATAGGTCCCTAAAATGACCATTGGGTAGAAAATCTGTGTGTTTTTATAGGTCCTCAAAATTCACGATAGGCAGAAAAAGTTATACATGTCCCCAAAATGACCATTAAGTAGAAAGGCTGTAGGTGATCATTTATGAATAATGGTCATTTTCAGTACGTATAGAAAAATTATTTAATGGTTATTTCGGGGACATATACAGAATTTTACATACAATGTGGATTTTGAGAACCTATATCAATATATATAATGGTTATTGTGAGGACCCGACCTCAAGGTCACGACATTACGCTGGCGTGACAAGATCTCTGAGACTCATTGATAATATTAGGACAATTAGTGTAATTACTGACTGGCTGGACTGAAATTATAAGACATCCAATGATTTTGTATTTTCAGCAGTTACACACCAATGGAAAAGGCCGACGAATAAATCTGTGTACTCCTATAGAAATTCTCAATAGGCAATCGATCAATTATTTCCTTAATGACACTCAATTTTGTTGTTAAAAAAAACATTCCCAGCATTTGTTAATATTTGTTATAATATTATTCTTCTTCAATCAGTTCGTCATCATTGTTGATTGTGTCATGTCGCGACCTTGACCTAGTGTCCTCGGAACAGACGTTATATAAGTTCCCATAGGTCCCCAAAATTCATATAAATTCGAAAATTATCATAAGAGTCCTGGGAATGACCCTCCTGTTGATTGCCTGTAGGTCCCTGCAATGACCATTATATTAGAAGTCCTCGAAATAACCAATATATGTAATATACATGTATATATACGTCCCCATAGTTCTCGGTTAACCAAAATGTATACATAACCTCAGAATGACCATTATACAGTTTGTCCCGAAATAACCATTAATTAGTTTTTTCAACATATCTCAGCCAAAAATGCATTAATAACAATCTATATTAGTGTATATCGATGTATAATGGATATATACATCGTTTTATCAACTTTATATTTTAGGTCCTCAAAATGACCATTACGCATACATATATATATATATAGCGGTGGGCAAGATGGGGCAAAAAGAAATCAGGTAAAAACTTCGGTTCCCTTGGGCTCTGGGAACGCGTGGGGACTCTATTTACAGTGTAGAAAAAGAAAAAAAAAGTGGAGAACCTTTAAACGGCCTTCTGAGCCTCGATCATTACACGCAAAACTGCACTCTTGAACATTGTGATTACCTCAAAACATTAATCCGGTGTATAATAGAGACGTTCTGGAGGGCATTACCTCACCCGGTGGCCCCTCTTGGAAGTCTAATGGCTGTGGATAAAAATGCCCTTTACTAAGGTTCATTCGAAAGAGAGGAAAAAGAAACAGTATGTCTATTAGTGACAGGAAAGTCCGAAAAAAAAGAGAAATGAAATATTAAAAATTAATGATTTCACCAAATTTATCCAACACCTAAATTAATAATTCGACATTAAACCATCTGTTGAAGTGAAACACAAGTATTTTTTTTTTCACTGGAAATAATGAATATTCATGGTGACATTCCTCTCAGATATTTAATGAAATTCGCATTTTATTGAATTCATTACTTAATTAGCGTCCAATCAACTGGCCAAATTAATTACATTGGTCAATCTTTTATTGCCTCTTTTATTTCCTGGAAACAAGAAGAAATAAGTTTATTCAGAATTAATCCTGATAAAAAAGAAGTGATTAGGAGAGACAGTGAAAAAAGTATATTATACTGCACGTAATAATTTTAGTTGAGTGTTCGGGTAAATGAACAAGATGATTTATGAAAAAAAAAGAAAAAAAAGAGTGGAGAACAGAGGAATATCATGTGAAAGAAGAGAGTAAAGAATGAACTAAGTCGAGGCACTTCAACGAAACACCATAAGGACATTGTGCAAGTCAAAGAGCCATAACTAATCTACAATGTGTTGTTACGACGATGAAAAAGATGATTTTAAAAGAAAAAGAAAAAAAAAGTTGTAAATATTATTTGGTCACTCTCATTGAACTTTGTCACCATTCAAATTGTCACGTTATACGAGCAGTACGCCCCCAACTTGTCTGTTTGGCTTTTAAAATAAATAAAATTTCATAATTTTGTGTCTTTTAACGCGATGAAGAATAATAAGAAGCTCAAGAGAAAAGGCGAGGAAAGGAGAGAGAGAGAGAGAGAGAAATTGAAAAAGTTAAAGAATTTCAGGTACACGAAGCACTAAAAGTCTCAATAAATATCTGTAAAATCAACAACGTTGGCCATCAATTGGTTTAGGTGGAAATATCAGAAATCTTTTTTTTTTACTGGATGATCGGAAACCATAAAAACCGGCAGGTAGGGAAGGTTGTACGTGCTGAATCAATTTTTATATGTTTCAAAAAAAAAAAAAGAAGCAAGCAGTGGCTGTCATCCAAACTAGCCAGAAATATATAATTTTTTTTTTTTTAATCACTCGTTCTTTCTTCTTTTCCGTGTTCCTTAACCTCTTTACGACCCTTTTGGTACGTGTGGCGCCCTCGGCTGTAGTTTGGACACTTTCACTGGCGATATGAGAAGTAACGAGGAGGTGAAAAGAAATGAGAAACATGAAGAAAGGAGATATGCGAGAAGTTTCTTTTAGCATATGAATGAATCACATGAAATACCAGCAGTAAAAGGCCTCGAAGAATAACGGAAAGGAAAAAAAAAGGGAACGCAACGATAGATCGCTTTTTCTTGTGTGTAATAAGCCGTTCGACGCCGGAGGGTGTTGACGCGCCGACAACACAAAAAAAAGGAGAAAAAGAAGAGACAGCGATGGAAGAGAATGTGAAGAGGATTTTTCTCGGTTTTTTGTATTATTCAACGGCTCATCATCCCTCGAATGATCAAAAGGGGTTAATATGATTCGTGGAAGCCCACTTCCGGATCTCATTTTATCTTTATCCAACTTTTTAAAAAAATCCCTCTCACTCGAAAGGGAAACAAAGTTGTAAAGAACAACTGGACGATCAGTCATGCTTATGTCACTGGTGGTGTTTGGGGAATTTAATTTCGTAATGTGTGATGACAAGTGACGTTGGCATGAATCAGGATTTACTTGGGGGACCTGGACCTGAAGAATTTTCTCGGTGGGTTCATTTATCAATTAAGGGGCTACAGTCTGGACTGTAGATTTTTCAGATTAATGAAAAGGAAATTTCGTTTTCATACGCTTCATACACTGAGAAAAGGGTTCGTCAACAGTTAACTCACGGATTTAGTTGCATTGAACGAATATTAGATGCCTTAATACTTGAGTCGATTCACTCAACAGCGTATTCGTTAACTATTAACGAATACGATGGGCAAAAACAATAGTCATTTTTGCTTGGATGTGTTTTTCCTCGCTGAAGTAATTTATTTTAATTATTTTCATGAAAATTCTTTTTTTTCGTCAAAAACGGTACATTTTGGGTAATTCGAATTATTGAGTCCACTCGCCTCAATCGAAGCTTCTAAACGAAGTATTCGTTGAATATTAACGAATATTAGTTGGTTATGTAATTATCAGAAAAAATTTTAGAAAAATTTTATACAAAGTTTTATAAAAACTTAATGAAAATTTTCAGAAAAATTCCGCAAAAATTCTGAAAAATCTCAAATATATTAGAATAAAACTGATTTTTTTTTTTATAACCAACTTAAACTTATAAGTTTAAGCTGGTTACCATTCTAACTATCATTTGCTAACAGTAAACAAGGCTCGTTTCACTCGAAAGAATGAGCTTCTCATTGTAATAAGCCATTGATCTAACGTGCACTAAGATGTAATTAAATGGAATTTAATGGCAGAATTACATGTTATCCATTTTTTCTTGCACTTCTTATGTACTATATGCAGTGATTGTACCTTCTCAATGCAATAAATATCCAATATTAATGTAAACAATTTTTTCTTCACTCTTTCTTTACATCTCCACCGATTTTACATTGTAAAAAATCCCGACAAAACTAGGAATCATAAAAATAACACATCTTCTAACTCTAATTTCCACAGGCAATAATTAATGACACAACTTTCCAAATGATTTCACCGAATTTCCCTCAAAAATGTTATAAAAGGATGTAATAAAAACTTGATAAAATCAAGAGAACACCAACGTACAAACATCAAGCACTTTGTAATTGAGGCATCCAAAAGTCACTGACATACGTGTGGCATAGTACCACACTTTTACGAGTGTTGTATATCAAATGATGTTACACAGTTGGGTTTAGAGCAGAAGACTGCCCATAATCCAGTCATGACAGTGCCCCGTGCTGTGAATTGAAGATTCCATCTTCTCAACAAAAAAAAAGTGAAAAATAACAATTTTCCCCTTCACAGATACACACACACACACACACACACACACTACATATACTTCCTTCAAAAATTTTGATAATGCCATAAAATGAGTTTTACAGATCCATATTCTTATGACTGCAACTGACAATACGAATGAAAAAAAGATACTGGTCAGTGAAATTCTTTCTTTCTATTATCGTAATAACTGTGTTGTCCCTATCCACAACCTAGGTCCTTAACCGGGGTGGCCATGTCCTGAATATTTACGATTTCCAACGAACAACTATATATTTTATGCCCCTACACGTACAGTGAACACTTCATTCACATTTGTAGATGTAGAAACAGTAACAACTTTGATATTACTCAGTTGTACTAGTTTCACGCACTTTCAGAAGTATTCAATTGGACTTTTCATTGACAATTTGGAAAAAGGGCTTTTACGATTGAATTCTTGAATAAACTGACAAAGACATTATCAAAGTGAGCTCTTATCTATTTTTATGGCAGTGATAACAGTTTTTTTTACAAACTCACGAGTCAATTGTGATTTTATGCTTTGAGATATTATAAGATTTTGTTATTTCAGGTGGAGTATGTTGAGGCAGGTCATGTGGGGTGAAATGGAGATATTGAATTGTAAATGAAATATGATGGGTAAAAAAAGAAAAATCATTTGAAATCAGTAAAAGTCTCCAATTATTTTTCCTTTCATTTAATGTGCTGAAGTTTAAAGCACGAAAAAAATCAGTTTTATTCCAAACAATTTGAAATTAACCAGAAATTTGAAAATTCGTAGATTTCGTGAGATTTTTGGTGAATTGACTATTTCTTTAAACTGTTAATTTCACTCTGCTCAATGTATACATATCATGTATTTATACAAACGATCGAATAAAGAAATGGTTTTCCAGAAGCCTTCCATTTTGGATCCAATATAAAAAAAAAATGGAACACAAGTGATTCAAACAAAAAATTGTCATCGAGACAAACCTCAGCTCCATACTACCGCAATTGTCTTAACGAAGCACGTGATATGCTGACTTCTTCATGGTTTTTATTAATTAAACAATTTAGAAGAAAGAACGAAACATCGGACGCTCTCGGAAAAAAATGATCTCATAATTTTTTTGTTCAAATTTATTTTCTCAATTTTCTTCGAGTTGAATTGAAAACTATTAGCAGCGATCGATAATCACTTTGAAAAATTGTTTTATCCTTCATTTCCATTTTATTTTTTGAATCGAGCATACAATAAGGAATGAGCAATAGACGTGACAGCTTTAACATTACAATCAACAGAACTCAGTGAATTCAACAGCTTTTTCTATTATTTCAAAAAAATATTCGCTAAGGACCAATGCCATCAATATTTGCTCGTTTCTACCACAATTTTTCTATCAGTGTATATTTCACTTTTAGATAAAAATTGGGTGCGTCCCCATAAAACATAGTCAAACTCCTCATTCTCAAACTTGCACACACACATTGAAGATCGATGGCTCTAATTTTCGCCCAAAATGATGGAATTCTCAATGAAAAATGAAAAAATCAATCTGAATCCATGTTTACATTCCAAATGTCACCAACGAAGAAGAGCAGAACCAGAGATACGAACATTTACATAATCAACATCGTTTCTTCTGCCCCCAACAATCCTCAAAAATGTCAGAACAAATCGAATTCAAAAGAATGATATGAAAACGTACTGAAGCTAGTTCGACAAAACGAGAAGGCCATGTTCCATGAAAATCTTAATGATCCGATGAGACCCAAACAGTTACAACACAATCGAAGAATTCTCCTATCTCTCTCTTTCATTGACAGAAGAGGCATCCAGTTCATTTTCAATTAATCACGATGAAGTGACAGTTCTCCTCTGTAGTCGCCTTGTCGAATTCAAATTAACTGATACAACATCCAAGATATCAGAATGGTCATTCAGTAATTGGAACTGGAAGCCTAAAATATTCGAAGACAAAGAGAAGCAAAGAGGCATAGAAACACACACAAATTTCGTCGCAAATGAGCTTGGATGGCTTTTATTTTTGTTTTTTGGTGATAATACGTGATATATGAGAGTTATACGATCTACGAATACCATATAAAGCCTATGGGCAATTTGTAGTCAGAATAACCCATGGGCTATAATATAACGGTTGGCTATAAATTCGTTTTGGAATATACCCACAGCGAGATGTTACAAAAAAGGAGGCGGGTGGAAATGGAGGGGGTCAAAAAGGGGGTGAATGATGAAGAAAGAGAGAGAGAGAGTTGTGGGGAGGACATGTTACAAGAGCTCTTTGGCTTTTGCCGCTGGGAGGGCTGACAATGTTTCGCCAAAACATGTTTTATCGAAATGCCATAACCTATATGATGGAGACTCTAAAAACCGCATACACATTGAAAATACCATATGGTGATTTGTCACGGCATTTATAGTCTTCTATACTTTAAATCTTATTGTGTCCAAATTGTCTGCTACGAACACAATTGGAATGGCCTCTGTGAAAAAAAATTTTATTGGCTGAAAATGTTTTTTTTTCTCGTTTGAGGGATGACGAATTCGATGGATTTTTGTCTCAGTTGAGAGTGAGAAAATTCACAGGTGACAAATGATTATTGCCTCTTCACATTTGACAAATGACAGGAAAAAATGCAGAATCGTAAAGTTACACTCTAAAAAAAATATACTCATGGCAAGTAAAAATAGTACTTGCAGCCAGTACATCCGAAAATCTTGGATTAAGTAAATGTTTTTACTCGTTACGAGTATAAAATAGGCTCCCCATAAGTATATCAGCTTGATCCCGAATATACTCATGGGAAGTATAAAGTATACTCAGGGCTAGTATACTTTATACTTGTGACAAGTACCTAACTCATTCTTGAGCTGGCATCATCTTGATACTTGCTACAAGCTCAGAGAGGACTGGTGGTAAGTATATTCGATCATCATCAAATATACTTGGGAGTAGTACTAAATATACTGGAGAGTAGTACTAAATGTACTAGAGAGTAGTACTAAAGATACTTGACTCAAGTATAAGTAGTACTCATATCGAGTTTTTTTTTAAATTTATTCTAAGTATCAAATGTACTTGATGCAAGTCCGAAAAATACTCCCAGCGAGAATTTTTCATATTTTAATATTTGCCGCTTTCAAGTGCAAGGACTTAGAGGTGAAAGGGCGTAAGTTCCATTTCTTCTGTCTTTTCTTGAAATAACAAAGGCATATCTCCAGCATTTTGCATTGATATGGAATCAAGAAGGAGTTTTTCCAGTTTTTCGGGATTATCTTGGTGAATAAACGAGATAGAGCGAAATAGATATCAATATTGAATCAGGAGAGAGTTTTTTCAGGTTTTCATTAAAATCTCGGTGAATAAGTGAGATAGAATGAAATGGACGATGATATGGGATCACCGGGGAGTTTTTTCCGTTTTTCGCTATCATCTCGGTAAATTAGCGAGATAGAGCGAAATGGACGTCAATTTGGGATCAGGAGGGAGTTTCTTCAGCTTATCACGATTATCTCGGTGAATAAACGAGATAGAGCGAAATAGATATCAATATTGAATCAAGAGAGAGTTTTTTCGGTTCTTCACTAAAATCTCGGTGACTAAGTGAGATAGACCAAAATGGACATCATTATGGGATCACCGGGGAGTTTTTTCAGTTTTTCGCTATCATCTCGGTAAATAAGCGAGATAGAGCGAAATGGATGTTAATATGGGATCACCGGCGATTTCTTCGAGTTTTCCGTGATTATCTTGGCGAATAAGCGAGATACAGCGTATGTTAATTTGGGATCGAGAGGCAGTTGATTAGATTTTTTGCGACTATAGCGGCAAATAAGTGAAATAGAGCGAAATAGACTTTAATTCGGGATCAAGAGAATATTATTTCATCTGAAAACTTCCTCATAATTCCATATGTGTACTTCGCTCTATCTCGTTTATTCACCGATCTAGTCGCGAAAAACTGAAAAAACTCCCACTTGATACTAAATTAACGTCCATTTCACCTTCTCCCGCTTAATTACAGAGTTGATTGCGAAAGTTGAGGAGACTACCTCCTGATCCCCTATTAACGTCCATTTCACTCCATCTCGCTTATCCACCGAAATAATCACGAAAAACTGGAAAAACTCCCTCCTGCTCCCATATTAATCTCCATTCCACTCTATCTCCCTTATTCGCAAAAAGATAATCGGGAAAAACTGGAAAAACTTTCTCTTTCTCCAGAATTAACGTCGATTTCGCTCTATCTCAGTTATTCACCGAGTGATAGCGAAAAACTGAAAAAACTCCCCGGTGATCCCATATTAATGTCCATTTCGCTCTATCTCACTTATTCACCGAGATGTTAGCAAAAAATTGAAAAAACTCTCTCCTGATTCAATAATGATATTTATTTCGTTCAATCTCGCTTATTCACCGAGATAATCACGAAGGGCTGGAAAAACTCCCTCCTGCTCCCATATTAACATCCATTCCGTTCTATCTCGTTCATTCACCGAGATAATCACGAAAAACTAGAAAAACTCCCCGATCATCCCATATAAAGATCCATTTCGCTCTATCTCATTTATTCACCAACATAATCACGAAAAACTGTCAAAACTCCTTCTTGATCCCATATCAACGTCTATTTCGCTTATTTACCGTGTGCGAGACAGTACTTGTCACAAGTATAAAGAAGTACTTGTGATAAGTACAAAAAGTACTTGGGATAAGTACAAAAAAGTACTTGTGACAAGTACAAAAAAGTACTCGTGACAAGTACCAGACAGTACTTGTTACAAGTATAAGAAAGTACTCGTGACAAGTACAAGGCAATACTCGTCACAAGTATTTTTTATACTCGTCGCAAGTATTTTTTGTACTTGTCACAAGTATTTTTTATACTTGTCACAAGTATTTTTTATACTTCATGTGTGGCCGTTGTACTCATGGTGAGTACCACATTACACTCATCGCCAGTATTTTTTTATACTTCTCACAAGTGTACTGTACTCAAGTACCAGCTTGTACTTGTCACTAGTATATTTTTTTTAGAGTGTATTTAAGTGGCACAAACCGACGTAACGTTGGACACTGGGCGTTGGGATTTTACGCGAGTAGAAATACACTTGATTTCTCCCTACGCCATTTTGTCTTCAGCCTTTGGAGGAATTTGGTTATTTCAAACTGTTCAAGGGGATTCAAGCACTTCACACTGAGGAAAGGATTCTTCAACAGTTAACTCACAGATTTAGTTGCATTGAAAAAATCTTAGATGCCCTCAAATACTTGGAACGGTTCACTCAACAGCGAATTCATTAAATATTAACGAAAACGCAGTTGAATCACTACGATGGGCAAATACAATTGTCTTTTTTGCTTGGATGTGTTTTCCCTCATTGAAGTAATTTATTTTAATTATTTTCATGAAAATTTATTTTTCTCATCAAAAATTGTACATTTTTGGTAATTCGAATTCTTGAATCCACTTGTTTCAATCGAAGACCCCTAAACGTACATTAGAATGGTTTTCGCAATACTTCGCAAGTTATCAGTTTTTTCATTCTTTATTCTCTAAAAAAATTTCGATTAAATCTCAGAATCTGATTGCAAACCCATATGAATATAAATGTTAATCCCATGAACGATACTACACAGAGAAAAATGTTTTCTTAATTTAAGAATGTGCAGTCACTTAATTTAAGAATGGCAGGTCACTTAAATTAAGTGACTTTTCTCACTTAAATTAAGTGACTTTTCTCACTTAAATCAAGTGACTTTTCTCACTTAAATTAAGTGACTTTTCTCACTTAAATGAAGTGACTTTTCTCACTTAAATCAAGTGAATTTTTCTTTCTTAATTTAAGAAAGTAAAACTCACTTAAATTAAGTGACTTTTCTCGCTTAAATCAAGTGACTTTTCTCACTTAAATCAAGTAACTGTTTCTTTCTTAATTTAAGAAAGTAAAAGTCACTTGAATTAAGTGACTTTCCTCACTTAAATCAAGTGACTTTTTCTTTCTTAATTTAAGAAAGTAAAACTCACTTAAATTAAGTGACCTTTCTCACTTAAATCGAGTAACTGTTTCTTTCTTAATTTAAGAAAGTAAAAGTCACTTGAATTAAGTGACTTTTCTCACTTAAATCAAGTGAATTTTTCTTTCTTAATTTAAGAAAGTAAAACTCACTTAAATCAAGTGAGTTGTCTCACTTAAATCAAGTGACTTTTGTTTCTTAATTTAAGTGACCTGCACATTCTTAAATTAAGAAAACAGTTTTCTCTGTGTACCATCAATGGCCCAGTTAATGCCATCGGCCCAATTGATGCCACTTTTCATACATTTTCGTGATTATTAAACTTCTTCGAATTCTCAACCCTAAGTAATTGATAACAGTGGCTAGAAAAAAATTCTGAGAACACTGGACAATCGACATATCTGATATTTCTCTACTAGATATATTTCTGAAATTAATCCGTTAAATCCGACCAGCGTGCTCAGCAAGATAAAGCCCTAAAGCTCTTCATGTGGGGTTAGAGTGCCTCATCAGTTGGATGTGTGATATTGAGAAAATTTAAGTATTTAATAAATCGAAAATTGTATTGATTGTTAGCTAAATCATTGGACTTTGATATGAATTGACGAATAATTAAAAAATAACGATCAGTGATGGAAATTAATTGATGGCAATTATTGGGACCCTCCATGGCAGAAATCGGACCATGACGACATGAATTGGGCCATGGGCGAAATATTTTCAAAAATATAAATTAAATCATTTTTATCATTAATTCAGGAAAATGATTGATGTAAAGATAGTCCAGATCTTAAATTCTTTCGACGAAAAATCAAATTTGAATTTATGGTAAGATATAATTTTTCTATCAAAGATATGTGGCAGAATAGGTCTCTTGGTGGCATTAATTGGATCATTGACGGTATATAGACGTAAGAGCTCCATAAGCCATTTGACTAATAATCACAACTTATACCTATTATAATTTTTCTTGTTTCAAACATGTTCATTTTGAATGATAGATCCTGTATATACTCCTGAATACGGAAACTTATTATGAAAAATAAACTCTGTTAAAAAAAAACCCTGAAGGAACCATTCGTTAAATATTAACGAATATCAGTTTGGTTACCATTCTAACTATCATTCGTTAACAGTAAACGAGGCTCGTTTCAGCCAAACGAATCAGATTTTCAGTGTAACTTGGGCTTTTTTCGATACTTCTTGATTGAAGAAAGGGTTAAAAAAAAATCGAAATCCTAGAAAAAGGAAGTAGATGAGAATTTTTTAACCCTTCGCGCTCTCACGTGGACAAGAGCCGGAGGACATTTAATTTGAAATTTCGGAAGTAACCGTGAAAGAGTCGGCTGTCAAGACGTCGCCAGTGGCTATATATACCAACCCATTCCTTCTTCATCCCTCTCTCACACACTCAACACACATATATATCTAGAAACTTGAAAAAAACTTTTTTTTCCTCCCTTCTTTTTTTTTTCATTCTTCCATCACATCTCTTCATCGAATTAAATTTGCGGATGAACTAGACACTCTGCCGACGTCAAATTCACGGGTTAGCATGGAAAAAAAGTAAGGAATCTTGTGAGATAATAAACATCGAAAAAAAAAAAATTGAAAGAAACAATTTGAAGATGAAAAACGAGAGCGAAAGAAGTGCAAAACAAAAATCTGACTGTGGTCACGTTCAACAACAAGGGGGAGAATGAGAGGAAGAAGGTAAATGTGCGCGCGGTTAAATTTGGTTGATTAAAAAGTGAAACGTATCCACTCAGTGTATCCCAAGAATTTCTATAATGGAACGAGCGATTAACGACCACCGTTTTTCATCCACTTGCACATACTGTGTGCCTCAATGTGAATGAGAGTCAAATTACTGATATTTTCTTGTGTTATAAAGTCTCTTTGATACATCGAATTCAAATAAATTTTTTCATTATCGTAAATTTGTAATAACAGGCTGGTACGACCCTAATAGACACATTTATTGTTAATCATTTATTTTTAGTTCTCGCTTTATTAATGGATAAATAATATTTATAGGATAAAAAAAATCTCGGGAAGATCTCTTGCACGTTAATCGAATTTGATTTATTGGAGTTTAGAATTAATTGTTTCATGAAATATTAATGAATTTGGAGACATTAAAATATTCTCGATGATTTGAATCAATCAATTTCAAAGACTTTAATAGAAAATTAGGAAATTGGTTTTCAAATCCTATAACATCGAACAATTCTTAACCCAAAAACAAATTTTCCCAGTATATCACATTCCTCGCTCATTACAGGAGTTCAATAAAAAAAAAACAAAAAAGGCCATCTTCCACATTATTTCGGTGGAATCTTCATCTTTGTTCGATTCTTCATTTCCATTCCTCTCGTTTCACGCATGTATTCACTCTCTTCACCCTAAAGATGATCATTTGAACGTTGTGGTGAATTGTAGAGATGGTTGAATACTGGCGCAAGTTTTGCGGCCACTCAAAGGAGCCGATGGGTAAAAAGAGAGGAGGATGAACCGTGGGGAACGAGACCCACGTCACTTGAAACCATTCGAGAATGTAATATCCTGTAATTACAGACTGGTACGTGTCCCAATGTAGCACGCGCGAGGTCATATAATCCTTTTACTTTGCTCAAAATCATAATGCACTTTTTTTTTTTTCGTTACCTCTTATTTATTTTTTATTCACTTTTTTTCCCCTCGCAGATTATGAGAAGTGGCCAAAATGCACGAATAACAGAGGAACTTCAAAAGAAAAAAAAAAAAAAAACAAGAAAATTTGTGCAGCTGAAAGAAGAGATGAGCCAAAAATATTCACATAAATGAGACAAGAAATTACCAAATCTAATTCCATTATCGTGCCAGTCGCCAATAAAAAATGCGTTACTGTTATTATAATTGGACAAGAAGTGTAGCTACGAATTCTCCCGGCGGTTATTACCGATCTTATCATTCTTATTTCACGAAAAAAAAAAAGAAGCTTCTTAACCGGTCCATTTTATATCTCCATTCTTCTTTCGTCCTTGCTGCAATCTTCAGATTCTTGAATTTGTCATTTCACTTTTGGATTAATCTTAACAGGTAATTTTATAGCATTTGTAAAAAATGCAGTGACAAAGTTTCTCGTTTAATTTATATGACTCATTGAGCAATAAAATTTCTCTCAAAAAACCCTTGATTATTTGTTTATCCACGATTTCAAAAAAATTTATAAATTCAAATGAAAAAAAACATTCATTTTTAATTATTGATTTTTATCTTTTTATACTTGATGATGAACAAATTTCGTTCATTTTAACATTGAGCTTTTAACAATAATTCAGTTCGGCATATCGACAAGAAGAGATATTCACTGATGGCCGTTGTACATACCGGTTTCACCATTTGGTGTATTCTCCACCTTGCCGATCTTATCTGTTTCTCTTGCATTATAAGTGTGCCCCCTTGTGTATCCTTTTCTCTTTTATTTCCTTATTCTTTTTTTCTCTCTCACTCTCTTTCGTTCACATTTTGCGATTGTGTACGAAACAGATGGCAGTCTCGTGTCCCACTAGCGCCACTGGTACAAGTGATTTTGTTTTCGATTCCTTCCTTTTTTTCCACCTTCAAAGGAAGTGGAAATAATAGGGCAACTTCGCCGCTTCTCCTTTTCCTTTTATTCACTGAATTTTCGTGTTAGTAAGAACGTGAACATTAGCAGCGCGTTAAAAGCCTCATTTTCATCAGGAGACTAATGCGATTTAAAAAAAAAAAATCAACTGCTCTGACTAGAACTACCGGCTGTCGACATAGTCAGATGTTTATCTCTCTAGATATTGAGTTTTAAAGGCTCTGTTTGAAAAGAACCGAGGGCTTTTAATGATCGAATGATACCCAGTGTAGAAAGTGTATGAAAATAGATCGTAAAACACAAATCGATGAGTATAAATAACAAAAAAAAAAATAAATACCCAAGCTTTATGAAGTTTGAAGAGATTCGTATCTTATTAATCGATGACATGCCAGACTTAATTGTCGAGTTTATCTCACTTCGTGACATTAAAGAAATCGGAGGGAAAAAAAATTTATAAAGACACAAAGTCGAAGTACTTTTGCAATGAAAAAAAGGAGAGAAAAAGGATAAACAAATAAATGAAAAAAGTAATGGAGAAAAATTGTAATCCTCCATATCTCGTTAACCCTGAATTTAATGCGGTTTTTAATGTTGAATTATAAACGCTTGTCTTGCACAGTGGTTGCGTGTTGAAGCTTCCTGGAATTGCCATGGAAATACGAATCGACAGAAGAGTGTTACACGGATTCACAGAGTCACGGGGATTTGTTTTCACAATTTTATTTGTTTAATAAAGGGCATGAATAATGAGAGTCGTTAGGAAAAGGCAAAGACTGAGAAAAAAAGAAGAAAGGGAGCTCCTTTTCTAGAAAAGGATTCCATATAGGGAATGGCGCCTGTTGAAGGCTCTCATAAACTTTCTCGGAAAAGAAAAGAAATTATTGATTTTGCACTTTTTTTTATCCAAAGGAGAAAATTTCTCGTCAAATTTTTCGAAATCACGTGAGAATTGTCCTTAAAATATCTTATAAAAAATGAGATTCAAGAGAATTCATTGAGAGACCTCTTTTGAAGCTCTTAAGAACATCCAGAAAGCAGATCCGAATGACCTACTTTTTTTTTCTAATTTATCATAGATATTCCAATTATTCCGATCTTGTAACATTTTACTGATATTAAAATAATGTCCACGATGATAAATTGTGTTTGAATAATATCGTAAATATCCAATATTGTTTCGAATTTAACTCACGCTGTCCCTGCATCTAGGACTGGGATTGGTGGATCTTCGAATTTTAAATACCAATATGGCCAGTCATTGATGTTTTCATGTAATTAATTGGATTAATCATCGCTATTTGTCCGGTAACAGACGTTTTTTTATGATTTAAATGATTAATAGACATTCTGGCGAACAAGAATATATTTCATTGCCTTGAAATTAAAGGGGACTAATTACAACTTGCCCCTCTGATGGAAGATAAAGTCAAAAGGAATATAGAAGAAGTGCTATGCTTATACACCGGACTTACGACTCTCTGACTGCAAGGTGACGATATGATTATATAAGATAAAGATAAATCTGTGACCATGAATTGTTGCAGCGAAACTCAAAACTGAATCTCGCTTATGGAGTTCTAATGTTAATCTAATTTTTTTTGCAAAAATGATTTTTTGCTTAATTTTTCCGATAACATGGTTCAAAGTGAATTAAAAACAAATCCCCTCATGTTATTCTATCAAGAGTAACGAAAATGAAAAAGGAAAAATGGATCATCAAAACTACTTAGACATCCCTAAAATTTTCTAGAAAAATCTTTCTTCATATTCACACCTAAACCAGATTGTTATGCTCAATTCGTAGATATAACTCGAAGAATCTGCGTGTAGCTCAAACGTTCTTTTCAATATAAAATCATTGCTTTAATGGCACACACAGATAAATAATATAACTTGATAATGAATAACTCAAAATATAGTTTGTTTAACACACGTAAATAGTAGATCTAAACTAATTAATGAATCGAATAATTAACTATGTGGCTTTGAATAAAGTTCATAAAATCTCTTGATATTAAAATGACGAAGTCTTTGGTAATGGATGCACACGAGGTGACCCGTCAAGTTTAGCAGTTGAACGCTAAGTGAAGTTCCTTGGGCCTGCAGGGACTTGTCTCCCATATATTGCGTCATAAAACGAAAGACAGTGTTGACGTCACGTATTCGGTTTTCCCACTCAATGGACCCCTTTGTCCCGATTTGTTGGTCTATCCGAAAATTCTCGAAAATTCTCCCACAATATTATTAATTTTCTTCTTTTATTATTTTATCGAACGACTAGTATTACAGAAAACAACCCTTCTCCAAATGATGACAACGATTTGATGATAAACAACAGAAGAGACGCGTGTTCGAACATCCTCGAGGGAGCCACTGGTTTCTCTGTTCCTAGAAGACAAACGAACTTGTAAATTCCTCATGGACCCCGCCATTTTGTTTTCAGATTCAGAGCCTCAGTATATCCAATGATGTAGATGAGATAAAAAATTGAACGTTAATATAAAGGTACTATTTTTTTTTTCGTAATTTCACATATTGCCGATTGATATCGTCAGAGATACAATTTTTTTCGTCTTCTTTTTTTTCCCTCCCCATTCCTCTCTCTCTTTCACTCCTTATGATTCTCGATGAGATACCGGTTGGGACAACACGTTAAATACAAATGACGCAAGAAGATGAACGCCCACGTGATGCTAACATTGCCAGCTCACTGTTTTATGTCTGATTCTCAGTATATCCCTTGCGGTGCCCTTCCCCCTCCATTGGGTAAAAAAAATAAATATATATATAAATATAAGGCCCCTCTAACAGAACAGTATACATGCGTACAAACTGAAATATCCAGAATGCGCGCCCGTTACGCTTCTCCATTCCCATCGTGAAGAGTGTTGTGTCGTCCCGGGGATTGGCGCCGATGTCAGGGCCATTAACGATCCTCAACCTCTTTAATAGTTTTTTTTTCAACATTTTTTATTTACTCTCACCTTGTGATCTCGGAATAATAATGGAATGACTAATGATGAAATTCAGTGATTTTTTTTTTTACTTCTCTTCGTTAATTTTATTGGATTTATTAATTCAATCTGTTTCCATTAACGTACTTGTTTGTTATTGGGAATTATCATAATCAAATGATACTCAGTAATAAAGTGAATATAATTATGAAATATACTTGTATGTCCCCTCGTAATTTATAAGATTTCATTTTAAACGCCGAAACATAATCGTCAATTCGAGGAAAAAAATTGAGAGAGAGAGAGAGAGAGGGAGAGGTGGACAGAGCGAGATTATTATACTCGTAAAACTTTCGAATCTCATATACATAATGGCACGCGCAAGCGCCGTATAGGTGAGAAAGGAATTTCGGTATTGGTTATCGAGGGATTCATCCCTTTTTCCATAATTTAAATAATTTTAATTGGATTTTTGGAATTTCAAATTTCTTCATGGCGCCAAGAACTTTACATGTCCCACATTGTGATAGGTTATGTGTTTAGTGATGCCACACGTGAAATTTCTTCATCAGCAAAAGAATGGTGAAGATAACGTCAGATGAAAAGCACGGAAATAAATAGAGGGAAGGAAAGATGTATTGAAGGATCGATTCTTCATTCTGAATTTTATTTTAGAAGAGATTAAAAGCCGCTTGCATCAATATTTCTTTTTTTCAAAACAGCAACTTTTAATCTATCATTCTCAAACATCGATTAATCGATATATCGAATCAAATTCGAGATATCACATATCATTCGTTAGTTCCGTTTAACTAGTTTTGATTTAAAAGGAACAAATTCTAATCGAACGATTTCAAAAATTCACTTAGTCGATATCAAAGTTTAATTAGTCGATGTTAAAATTCGATTAATCGAATTTCGATTCATTGATGTCAAAATTCGATCAATCGAATTTTAGATTGATAATTCGATAGATCTCTGTTTCATCAGTTATAACTTAACCCTTTAACGCTTATGGGCGTTTCCCCCACTTTGCCGCTTGCAAAGCAGGCGGCGCATATCTGCGTTAGTGTTTATCCATGAGCTCTGGCGAGCAATACCGTACCTACTATGAGGTTACTGTTTGTTTCGGAATTTTATCAGATATGTTATTGTTAGTCAATAATTTTGAGTGTTGACGTGCCATATTTTGCGATTTTCTATTCTACATCATCGGGAATAATATTGATAAAAAAGATAATTCAAAACTCTTCAAATAACAAAGAAAAGGGCACTGCGGGAAGCCATCAGACTAAGGTAGTGGAGACTGAGAGCGCATACTATTGGCTATCCCCACTCTAGCGCCACGGATATGAGTTAGTCCGAATCCGGCGTTAGAGGGTTAAGGGGATTCCGATTTTTGGAATCGATTAATCGAATGAATCGATTGTTATACTCAATTTCCGATATCTAAATCAATTTCAATTGAGGAAAATCGTGATTATCTCTGTGAATAAGCGAGATAGAGCGGAATGGATATTAATTTTTGATCAGGAGGAAGTTTTCTCAGTGCTTCGCGATTATCTCGATGAATAAGCGAGATAGAGCGAAATAGATATCAATATTGAATCAGGAGAGAGTTTTTTCTGTTTTTCGCTAAAATCTCGGTGAATAAGTGAGATAGAACGAAATAGACATTAATATGGGATCACCGGAGAGTTTCTGGCAGTTTACCGCTGTCATCTCGGTACATAAGCGAGATGCGCAGTATCATAAGGAACATAGCACGCAGATTACAGGCAGTCTAGTGGCAGATTTGAAGGAGGGCAGCCTAACAACTGCAGCAAGGCAGGTTCATGGCACCATGCACAAGTGGGCAAATGGCATCACAAAAGCAAGCTGTATGAAAGGCGGTTTTCTGGCAGCTCAAGCACAGCTTGCTGATGAGCTCATCAAAAACTGTGTTTGAACTGCCAGAAGACGGCGTTTTCTGTTGCCCGCTCTTGTGCTGCCATTCTCCCGCTTGTAGATCCCGCCATGGAGCTGTCTTCCTACTGTTACTATTCCATCATTCTTCCAATCCACCGAGTGATCTGCCTCTACGCTGCCTGTAAACCGCCTGCCACTTTTCAATAAAAGAGATGAAGCTGCCACCTACTGCTAGAAGTACGCCAGTTAGCCGCTGCTTTTTGTCAAATCTGCCTCTAATTCGCCTGAATACTATCTGTTGCCCGCCTTAACTTTTCTTTCGGGTCGCGGTGAATAAGTGAGATGCGGCGAAATGAACGTTAATATGAGATCACCAGGGAGTTTCTCCAGTTCTTCGTGATTATCTTGGTTAATAAGTGAGATAGAGCGGAGTGGACGTTAATTTGGGATCAGGAGGGAGCTGATTAGATTTTTCGCGATTATAGTGGCAAATAAGTGAAATAGAGCGAAATGGGCGTTAACGTGGGATCAAAATGATATTTTTTCATCTGAAAACTTCCTCATAATTCCATATGTGTACTCTGCTCTATCTCGTTTATTCACCGATATAGTCGCGAAAAACTGAATAAAACTCCCTCCTGATACTAAATTAACGTCCATTTCGCTCTATCTCGCTTATGCGCCAAAATAATCACGAAAAACGGGAAAAACTCTCTGGAGATCTCTTATTAACGCCATTTTCGTCACATCTCGCTTATTCACCGAGATAATCACGAAAAACTCCCTCCTTCTTCAGAATTAACGTCCATTTCGCTCTATCTCGCTTATTTACCGAGATGATAGCGAAAAACTGAAAAAACTCTCTCCTGATTCAATCTTGATACCTATTTCGCTCTATCTCACTTATTCACTAAGATAATCACGAAAAACTGAAAAAACTCCTTCTTGATCCCATATTAATGTCCATTTCGCTTTATCTCGCTCATTTACTGAGATAATCGCAAAAAACTGAAAAAATTCTCTCCTGATCCGGTATTAACTGTGTGTATGTACTATGAACATAGTAATGATTGCTATGTTGAACATAGTAATAGTTACTATTCTATTTCTCTCCGTGTAATAGATTAAGTTTAAAAAAATCATTTCTCATCAACTAAAACTGCTCAACAAGATAAAACCCCAGTACGTGGAAAAAACGCGCCAGAATTCAAATTGAGTTAATATTCAGAGAATATTATTTATGAAAATCAAATCATGTTATTAATATATAAATTGATTAACTACTTTGAATTAGCTTCATTTAATGTATCGCTTGAATTTGTAAATAAAGCAAGAAGTATCAACAATCGATTCTCAATTGACTTCAAAAATAATAAATCGATCCTTACTAATCGATTACTTTCAAACAGAAAAGTTGTTTTCTCAAGTCGGTCTATCAGAATCGATTTTACCATTCTCAACTGACAATTTACATTAGAGGAGCAGAATAAGAGATAAAATCACGTGTTTTGGTGAAGCCAACAACCGAATTATCTCAGCAATATATTGCACAGGTTCACGGGTGGTTAAGTCCGTAGTATAACGTTAGAGTATATAGAAGTAGCTTTCATGAGTGCAAGAAAACTGAGGGAGAAGAAGAGAAGAAGAAGAAAAAATGAGTGAGGAAGAAGGATAGATTGAAAAAGAGAGCATTGAAAAGTAGTGTTCTCTACACTTGGCATGTTACAGCATCCAGTGGTAATGCCTTGTAAGCCCCTGCTAATCTTCATGCTTCTTCTATTCCGTATTCTTGATTTACCGAGATGTTTTCATTGTCTTTTGCTGACTTTAGCGGTCTGCCTTCTTTTAAAGAATTCAGAAAGGAATTTCACTTGAGTTATTTTTCCATAATTTTTCTTCTTATTTTTTTCTATTTTCCCCCTATTTTTTATTCAAGATTCTTTTATCATGGTAAAAGGGAGAAAGTTCCGTTTGAATAAATGTTGAATTCATACAGTTGGACACAATGAGCTGAATCAAATATTATTCATATTCAGATGAAATCGAATACGAAATAAGTCATTGTACTCGTGAACTACGAATTCGCTGACGTTTTGGGGTTGAAATTGTTTTTACGTTACAGTACTTTTCGTACAATTGTAAAGTTAATTTTCAAGAAAAAAAAAAGAAGTTCAATGGACTTTTCTGATTTATAGAGTGATTATATTTGGATTTAAAAATAATGAATGAAGTACAATTACGAGAAAATCTTGAGGAATTTGGTGAGTTGATCTTCAAACTTTGTAACGAACTTTTCTGCCGGTTTGAGAATATTAATCTTTTACTAATTTTAATTCTACGTCAATTTGAGGTCAGAATGTGGAACAGAGAGTGTAATAATTCAATTGGTTAATATTTTCTCTTATTGATTTTTCAAAGACTCACCAATGATTGTGGATATTCGATAACTCGTTTCCTCTATAAATGCGCTTGGTAATGGAAAATTTTGATGGTTTTCACGATTTTATGGCATATATGTATGAAAATAAAATGTTAACCATTAAAAAAATGAAGGTTTTCATAATTTCATGATACTTTATCTCTTCCTCAATGGGTTGATTACCTTCAGACTCATCTGCGTAAGAAATACTCCTCGATGATGCAATGTTTTTTCCAGAATTGTCAATTATAGAACAAAGTTCAGCTATTGACGTAGAGAAATTCAATAATAAAGTTGCAGAAGAGAATGAGTCGAAGAATTTGTTGTGGATTCTTTTGAAAAACGAAGAACATATTTGTTGAAATTGCACATCGATTTTTTTTCCTGATAATTGGACTGTTTTGGGCAAAAATTGAAGATTGGACCGATTTTCATCTTCAAAAATTCTATTTTTTTTAGATCAACTTCGATTTAAGCTATTGTAGCGCAGAAACTTGCTAATCAGTGAAGGGGTAAGTTCAATTCTCATCCATTCATATTAGTTTTTCAATGAATTTTTATCGATTTTTGGAAGAAAAATGTGGAGGAAAGAGGGATTTCTGTACAATGCACTATAATAATTTTTAAAAATTGATGGAAATTTATTCCAATTCATTCACAATTTAAATTCATTACTGATCCACTGAGACTGATTCGTTAAATGCTCTATGATCCGATATTTTTTTTCGAGTTTTAAAGCCTTTCTGAAAAAATTTGAGAAAATTACAATATATTCAAGTTGGAACACAATTCTTTCAATTGAATTTTTTTTTCATGCAATTCTTTACTCATGAAAGAATTCCAGGATCCTTTACCTCCGGTCACCCGTATTACTTCTAATCCAACTCCATTTGGCGTGACAAGTACCACTCGAAAAGTTTAACTCGTATACAATTCAATTTATATGATACGAATGCAGAAGGGCAAAAGCCCCCTTCACCAGTACAAATTGATGACAATTACAGTTTTCGTTGCCAGTGAGAGACAGAAAAGCCGGAACTATTAGCCACGGTATTTTCTACCCGTCTCATGCCAAATGGACCTCTCTTCTGTCTTTCCCCCCCCCCCCCCCCCCCCTCATGCTCTTTCAAACACAGTGACTCCTCTTATGCACGATTATAGGTCACGCTTATTTACGATACCAACATGTTAAAATAGGGGAGAAAGAGATGAAAAAAAATAATAATATATTTTCGGTAGATAAATACCTTGAAGAATTTTTAATTTATCATTAAAAACTCGTTGAGGATAAATAACATTGCTAGGGATTTTTGAACTCTTCAGTAGATCAAAAAAATTCACAAACAATGGTGGAGTAGTAATGGGATGAGTTGAGACAGTAAAATTTGTAGAAAAGCCGTTTTTTACTCGTTTCCCTCAATGAAAAAAAGATCATCACAAAAATTTGTGCAATTGCCTCAAATGTCGAAATATTCGAAAATAATTCGAGACAAAATGTGATCAATTCATCGAATTTCATTGTTTTCAAACGAATTTTATCCGCCAAATGACTCAAATCCTTGTTGAGTATCAAGGACTTCAAAAAAATGATCGAAAAGGCTCTTAAAAAAAATAACCAATTCAACTACCAATGAGTATTTTCTCAATTATTCCCAGACAACAGCAAAAATCCTCCAAAAAATCCTCTTTTTTCCCCTATTCTCATAAAAGAACGTGAAATCGCAACTTCCCCTCAAGCATCTGAAGCCCCAGCATTCTGACCCAATAAGCTGAATTGATCGAATCTGAGTATGCCAGACGTCCAAACAATTCGGCCAAGAGATTCTACCCTCCTTGGAATTTCACCCGTTCGAGTATCGATGTCCCAATTAAGCGCCAAAGGTCTTTAACCTTTCCACGAAAACTTCTCCCCAAACTCTAAAGAATAATTTTCCTCCTGTATCTAACCAGCGTAAATTCCGCTTTTTCTCAATCAACGAGTTTCCTTATCACTCCAATAAAAAAGTCAAAAAAAAAGAAAAAGTTAAAGAATAATGATAATAACGTGAATCGTTTTTTTTTCATTTACGTAGAATATAACTGGAAGTACGTCAAGAGCAATATCTCCATTTCACTGATATTCAGCAAGCTCTTTATCGTGTTCGACTCTCTCGTGCACTCGACGACAAATCGTCCAAGTTTCAAGTATTTTTCGAAAAGAGAGTCCATCCCACAAAAATAACCCCTTTTTCGCTATGTGGAAAAGTGGGTGGAGGCCATAAAATACGCGTGCATGGGTGCATTTACGAACTTTCTCCCTCCCCTCTCTCCTCTTCCCCTCTTTTTTTTCAGTTTTTCACGGAGAAATGTGCAGGAGCTGGTATATATACGAGTATCCTGGAAGCCAGTGACCGGGGGCAGTTGTTTTCCCCGAAAAGGGACAAAATTTATAACGCCTTCACTAGAAACAACTTCTGTACACAGTTGAATACTTTTCACGTTGAAGTAACTGGGTGACATTTTGTCTCCCAAAACGACGAATGAATGCACAGTTTAGCTTTCTTTTTAAAAATAGCGTGAACTATTCCACTGTGCTAACATTTTGCATCATAAATCCTAAATTAAAAAAATTAGTTGATAAATGGGGCTGAAACGTTGGTGTACGGATCGAGCTGGACTCAAGTGACCTATAGATCAAACACATTTTCAAATGGTTATTAATGTCAAACTGAGCTTTATGAACGTTAAGAAAACGTTAAGGAATTAGTGTTTCCCAATAATTCGAAGAATTGGTTGACACTTAGGTCCAGGTGTATAAAGTTAATCACCGGTTAGTAGCAGTCACTTAACTATACTGCCACAGTTAAGCGATATGTGAAGTTAATTTTAAGCGACTAACTTCAGTCAGTTAACTTGGCATGATTAGGAAGAATTCGAGATGACGTGCTTAAAAAGATCGAAAGCAGCTTAAAATGGCTACGGACTGATGGCCACAGTACCATAACTGGATGAATTGTTCCGTTTTCATTGATTTGGAGCTGAAAGAAACAAATTTTTTAATTTAGTTATTGGTTATGATTCCAGCTTCCACTTAGTAGCTATCTCTAACTATTCACTGAGCAAAGTTAGCTGTCTAGAGTTAACCATACATGTAACTGCGACAGCTCCGTCAGCTTGAATGGTTTTTTAAGATACTAGGGTCAAAGTATCCTTTTTCCATTCCTCTATTGCCATAGAAAAATATATGGAAATCATGATTATGATATTCATGAAAAAAAGAAATAAAAAAAAACTTGACTAGCACCCTAATCAGCAAAGTCATGAGAGCTCGATGAACCATTTGACTCTAAATCTCATAGATAGATAGTTGAAAAATTTTTTTGTTCTCAACATGTTTATTTCAAATGTCATTGTAAATACTGTAAATAATGTACCCTTTTTCAAAAATAAACTTTGTTAAAAAAAAAACAGCTCTGTCAGCTACTCGACGATCAGCGCTAATCGAGCTCAAAAGACCTGGGCCTTGGAAATCATCATTCATCTTGAGTTATAATCGTGATGAGTTGCCTTGAGAGTTCCCTTGGAAGTTCCCCAGAGAATTCCTTTAAGAACCCCCTGAAATTTCCACTAGAAGTTCCTCTAAAAGTTTCCTTGAAACTTCGTCGGAAAATTGCCCTGAGATTTCTTATCGTTCATAAAGTCAGTTTGACGTTTATAAATTATATTTTAACATCCACAACCATTTAGAATGTGTTTGATTTAAAGGCAACTCAACCTAGATCAAACCGTGAACCAACGTTTCGGCCCTATTTAGAAATAAATGTAATTAACTTAAAGTAGTTGAAGCTTGGAGATTCGTGTTGAACTGAGCATTCAAGTGTTGGAGTTTCTCACGAGTGTCCAACAGTGCCTATTGTAAACACCCGAGACACTCACTCCTTTTCTACACCAATGACACAAGAAATTCCGCACCTCTAATTATCCCAAGTTGCTTTAGAAAAGCAAAGAAAACGAAACGACTTTCTCACGTCCTTACAATCCAAATGCTTCAGAGTTATTTTTCCTGAGTATCTTTTCTACCTCGTTCTCTTCTTTTTTTTTCCTCTAATATTTTTTAAACAAGGTATTGAAGAGAACAATTTAGTTTTAAGCATGTTAAATCAAGTTTTTCTTCAGTCACTGCCATTATTTATTTTCTTCGAAATTCACAAATCAATAAATGAAGAAGAGAAACCATGAAATTTTAGATTATTGTCATAAAACGTATTTTAATTAGCTGTAAATCATTCGAAAAAGAAAGGCACTTCAATTCTTCATATGGAAATAAAGAAGGACATCACGAGGTATCAAATGTAGTCGAAAAATAATGCACTTTTCAGGAAGACTTGGGGCAAAATGGACCTCCCGGAAAAATGATTCAAGAATTTTCATTGGAGTGAAGGGCTGCGTGAAGAAAAACCTGAGAAAAATTAAGAAGATGCTCCGAAATATCTGCATTCTGGAGAAATTTCTCATCCTTGAAAAATAATCCTGCATCATTCTATTCTCAGATCCATTTGGCCGCGATTTCCCTAACATTCTGCAAAAAAAAAAAAATTATAGCAATGACTGTGAAAATGTCTGATTCAAAATTCTTCAAAAATAAATGATCCACAATCGAATATGAAAAAAAAATTTAAAAAAAATTCTCATTAAATTCTTCCCAAATATCTCAACAATCAATTCAAGTTCTGGAAATAATCCCAACAGCCTGAATATTTCTGGAGTTGGAAAGGGCAAGGGCTTCCAAGTGTCAGCCAAAACGTTAAAATTTTAGCAAAGCAAGAAAAAAGAAAGGGAAACAACTTTCTCACGTCCCAAGTTTTTTCCCTGCCTTTTTTTCTCAGCTCTGTCCTCCGCATCGACACCATTTCGGTGATCCCCGGAGAGGCCCCGGAGAAAAATCCGCGCTAATCCCCTTAAAGTGAACTACCGTGCACGCATCTTGAGTCATCCTGCCGCCAGATGAGCTCTACCCGGACTAACAGAACAGGTAGCCAGGAAAAAAAGGGGAACCAGAAGGAAAGAACAATAGAAACTGATGAAGGTATAACAGTCTTACTCAAGTGCATTTTCTGCCCCCCCTTGGATGGGCAGGTGTAGGAAGAAGTTAGATGTAAGAAGGTTAGATGTAATAGGTGTAAGAAGTTAGATGGACGCTACAGGTGCCTCTTGCAGCGAGCCACTCGCCGACATTCGTTTAGGATTAAAACGCTGCCAGCAGAGTGCTTCGAAGCAAACACTAGACTAGTAACTCGGGGGTTTAGAAAAAAAAAGCGACTTTCTCACTTCTCATCCACTGTAATACAGTGACAGACCATTTATTCACTCTTCAAAAGACCTCTTGTTACTTGAATTTTATCAATTGAGAAAGGAACAGAATCTTATAATTCAATCCACCGGAAAATTCCATATGTTCGATTCAAAATGTCGGGAAATTTAAAAGAAATTGAATTTTACATAGAAATTAAATTACTCCATTTTCCTTTTCCGCTACTGAGTGAATTGCATTACAGGATTTTCCATCGGAAATTTTCCAGACTCGTAAATGAAATCACTGGCATTTCAAAAGTCCATCACAATTCATCAATATATTGTTGCATATGCCCTCTTTAAATCTCGGGTTCCACGGGAAAAGAAAAAGACAGACGAAAGAAAAGTCGGTAATTTAGCAGTATAGCTCTGCCAACTGAAAATTAGTGTTTTTAATGTTTTATCTCAAATTTTTTTCTTCCGCCGTGCTCGGTGCCCCTATTCTAGGCTCGCATTGAGTTCGGTTCATGAAAATTTCATTTTATAAAATTTTTTTTTTTTTTGTAAATAAGTTGTTTGTTAATTTCGAGCCGAAAAACTTGAATTTATTCATTGTGTTTAACAGCTCAATGAATACATCATTCAAACTTTAATAAAATTTCATTTCACAGTAATTTGGATACAAAATAATAAATTCAATAGAGTAGAGTTTGATGTTTTGATTGAGCATGAGGTGGAAGGCGGGGTGAGAGGTGAGGCAGGTACGAAACAGTCAATTTCTTCCTGACAAAGACAGTTGGTGTGAAAACACAATGATAAACAGAGACCAATGGTCTTGAGAAAATGGTAAATTTGGTAATTCAACCAAATGAGCCTTTTCTAGACCAGTATCATTCGGGTCTTCTGTGGTGAAACACCAAAACTGTGTGTTTTGTTTTAAGAGCTAGTTGCCACCACTGCATCTGGGTTTTTTTTTTTTTTTTTTTTTTTTTTTTTTTTTTTTTTTGGAAAATCCAGTTTTCAGATGAGTATTTTGAAGTTTCATTTAATCCGTATTAAATTTATTGAAGTTTTTTTTTCGTCTTTTTTCTGTTTTCGTTTCTATTTTTGATTGATACTTCAAATTGAAATTGTTCCACGCGAAGTGTACAAATTATTGACAAAAGAAGGAAAAGGTACATTTTAAAAAGCACATTGTGCATGAAGTACTTGTTTCCGTGTAATATAAAAATTAAATTTTTATGCCCAATGAAGGTGGGCGGAGTTTGTTGTCAATATATTCTTCATCTAAAATCCCGAGTGTCGTTTATAGGATGGGTCGTGATAGGTTCCTTTTCGAGGCCTATGCACCACTACGTCCTCGTCGTGGCCTTGGGTTACGCCAAACGTGGTGATAATCTCAATTTTCATTTATTGTTTTTTTTGGTTTAATTGGTTAGTGACTTCCAAAAAAAGTTAGTTGTTTTGGAAAAAATTTAATTAGGATTTTGTCCGTCTGCCTTAAAATCTTGCCACTGGCCTCTGCTACATCAAAACACATCAATTTAAAATAAAAAACTTGGTAAAATTATTGAAAAATTTTGAATATATGGCAGAGTGAAACTGACAAATTACCGAAAAGTCTCTGGGTTAAGTCAGCAACGATCGTCTTTTGGAATCCATAAAGAGAAAAATTCATTCTTTTAGGAAACGTCAAGAGGAACACATCTGTATCGTCCGGAAAATAAACTGTCATTTTAATTGACAATTCAGTGGCGAAGAAGTAAAACAAGACAAGTCTATATTTTTCCTCATTTAGTTTTTTGTAAATACCTGAGAAAATGAGTGAGATTGCACAATTTTGCCCTAGATTTCTTTTGTAACTCTTGAAATTTTCTACTAAAAAAGATGAATAATATTGCCTTATCTCATTTAGTTTCCGAGATATTTCCTTCAAAATGATCACAAAGATGAGTCGATTTATCATGTTCCACCTCTTCACTACTGAACTGTGTTTCTTATCTCTCATTCGCAACAGTTTTATCCCTCATGCAATAATATCCGGAGATGAATTTCCGCGAATTTCCGAGGGAAAGAAAAGTAAAAAAATTGAATTTACCAAAAATCTCAACAGATCTCGAAATCTCCCCATTTTGAGATTTCTGGTTAAATCTTGTTGGATTCCGGGTTGAATTTATTAAAAACAACTATTTTTCGAAATCTAACTTTATTATTACAAACTTTAAAAACTCAAGTTGAACTTTCAGATACTTCTTACAAAGTCAGTTACAGAATAGATGTTCCTTAAATTTTAACATGGATAGTAGCAGTATCTCTGCTAAAGTCTGACTGAGGTGTTTGAGGTATTTCGGGGCTTATATATTATAATAAGAGGGTGGAAAAGGCTAGGTGTAAGGTAAAGAGGGGGTAGGACCCGCTATGTAATTGGGGAGCTGAGGGTAATTAGTGGGAAAACCCCGGGGAAATAGCAATTGGTTGTGCCAGGAATTTGGGACCAACAGTGCAATGAAACGATTAGTGAAGAAATTCGTGTTCTAGGGATTATAGTAATAAAACGATATAAAGAAGGAAAAAGGGACTAACGGGACTGAGCATTTGGTGTTCAAGTGACGTGGCTTGGGGAAAAGTAAAGGTAATCGGGGAAAATCCTAATAGAAAGGAGTAGGTATACAACAATCTCAAATCATTTGAGATTGAATTGATTGAAATTTTTTTTTTTGCGCAAAATATTAAAACTAGGGATGAGCAGTTGCTCGCTCGCTCGCGAAGTCGGGTGCGTAATTGCTCGCTCGCTCGCGAATAGAGGAGTGCGTAGTTGCTGATTAGAAGGAATTAGTGAGAATGTATTGTGGTGAGTGTGACTTCAAGCCGCACTAAGAACTTCCCGATAATTTCTCTCATTAACTACTTGAAAAAATGATGAATGATAAAAACGATAAATAACAACAGACATAATCGTGGAAATTATCAAAAAATGTTGAGGAGATCTCAAAATATGGAGATCAATAAAAAAATCGATTTTCCATTTTTGGGGTCATTACATAAACTTCCCTTATCGGGAAGTTAATAATTCAAATGATAATTAAAGAGAGACTTGATCCACGTTATCGCAAACTAAAAATAATATCCACAAGTATGTATTTTTTTTCCATAATTTTTTTTCATGTGAATGATACTTATCTTGTATCATCAATGTTTCTGAAGCTCAACGCGTGGCCAGGATTAATTCCAATCGTACTTGTATCAATGCGGATAAGATTGCAGTTGAAAGATACATCTCTTGTTCGACTTTAGCGCAAGACTCAACAAATGAATCTTTTCTTATTCCTCCGTTTTTTTCCTACACTTTATTTTTAATTTTCAATTTTTTTCTTTCCTTTTTACTTCATACGTTAGTCTACTATTCTTGTGTACCCACACGCACATACCTGACTTGTTTATTACACGCTCCAGCCATTAGTGCATATTGCACTGCCCGCGCAAACACAGCCAACATTGGAGAATGTCGTGGGTGCTTTTTTTTTGTTGCCTCCCTCCTCTTTCTTATTTCACTACTAATACTTTTCATCTCAGTAGCCGGTGCTGTGAAAAATACACGTGTACATTAAATGAAATACACGCATGCTTGTAATTGTATATTCATGTATATATGTGTGTGTGCACTTGTGTGTGTGTATGGGTATGTGTATGTATTAAATTACGTGTGAGGGCTAAAGTAGAAACGGTTTACGAGCGACCAAGAAACACGGATCAACAATCGGTAGGCGATTCAACCTGAGAAGCTGTAAAATAAACTTTATTGTATAAACGATTGTATATTGGCAATTCGAGGAAGTGCGAAATCCTGTATCTCCGATTAATTACGGCAATTCTTTAATTTTTTTTCATTTTTTTTTTTTAATCAATTTCTACTATTTATGCTTTACCAGAAAAATTCGAGGAAAATTATTGAAATTATATTTTTTTTAATTGATCATATTAATCCATTGGAAAGAAGCGAAAATTTAAGGTGAGTGAAGGTTTTTTTTGCCAATGGTATCCGAAATTTCTCCGAGGAAAAAAAAACATGAAATAACACATCCTCCATAAAAATACTAATAATAGAAATCTGAAAAAATTTGTGCGCCTTCGTCGTGCTCATTGTCGGCGTATTTACGGCCGAAGGTGCGAGAGCACACACTGAAAGACACACATACACATATTATCATATATACAGAGGGATTATTAACTGTTCTTCAACTGTACTAAGGAAGTAGGTAAAAAATATGTCTTGCGACAATGGACTTCTTCGTAAAATTGCAGCCTGACTCTTGCACGACGCCGGCATGGTCGTCAGTCTTTACGTGACTCCTGGACTCAAGAAGAAATAATGTTCATCCGAAAAAGAAGGAATAAAGGGGAGAAAATGAAAGAAGTGGAGGAATAAAAAAATAGAAGTTGGAAGAAGTGTCATTATGCAGAGTAGGCATATACACGCGAAGCAGATACTTGAAATGCGGCGTCACGAACTCGAGTGCCTTCTCGATGCCATTCAGGGTGACCAAGTCAACGCGCTAACCCTCACCCTCTCTCTTTTGCTCTCAAGAGCTACCCTTACATCCTTAAAATTGGAGTTTCAGCCGTTTTTCTTGTTCTTGAAAAAAAAAAATTATTTTGATTTTTTACTGAGCATTTGGCAGAGGCCTCGACGACCCACTTTCGCCTGCACTCCTCTCCCAGACTATTGCAGGTGGACTCACGGATAAAATCACGATTGGATTTAAGCCAGTGTTCTATTTCTTTTCTTGAGGAAAAAGGAGAATAAAAAAAAGGGGAGAGGGAAATAAAATTGTTTTTCTTTGATCGAACGTTCAGATTTTTTTTAATCCATTCTTTGACGAAGCATTTACCCCATTTTTTTTTTACTTCTTTCATGTACTTAAATTGATTAATTCTATTTTTATAATATTCAGGTCGAGAGCCTATAAATTTAACTGAATGGGGAGTTCTTTCTTTTTTAATTTCTCTAATCATTTGCTCTTTGTGGCAATGATGAAAGTCGGAGGGAGAAGGGGGGGGGAGAGGAAAGAAAGATGAAAAATCCATCGGTGCTTTTGCGGGTAAATGTAAAGTGAAGTAGGAGTATAAAATACACAGGCATGTCGAGGGTATATTTCCCCCAGGCAGGATTTATTGCATGGGATAACATTTCATACTTGTGAAATGTTTTTTCAAAGCCACTGTCGCTAAAGTACCTCAATACTTTGAGAGTTGAGAAAAAAAAAATCATCGGTAGTTCAATGGTGGAATGCTGCAATACACATTGAGTTGGTTAAAAAAAAAAAGGAAATTTCTGTACTTGTTTTTGCACGAATGCACTCAACTCAAAACTCCCTTAGTTCTCTTTATTCTTGTATTTCCCTTCTCACGACACGATCTTAACGATAATATTTATTCACGAGTGCGTAAACTAGACGACAGTTTTTTTTTTCTTTAATTTTCTACAGACACTTGAGGATTTGTCCTCTCATTTCTTGAATAAATAATTGTGATGTCGGATATTTTATAATAAATTTGAAAAAGGGAGAGAATACTCATGAATTTTTAATAGAATTCAATTTTTCTGGGGGGTCTTTGATAATTTGTGCAGATTCACGTTTAGATTTTTCCTTTGAAATTTCACTTTTATGTATATATATATTTTTTTTTTCTCAAATTTACTTTTTTTTTCATTCATTCTTATAGTCCTCATTTAGTTAAAAAATGTTTTCATGCTAATTGATGGTTATACTTGGTTCAAAATACTGTTAATAGATGTATTTTGACACTGGATAGATGTGATAAAATGGGACTATCTCTTTAATCTAGCCTTGGCGTGACACGGAATAAATTAATTCACATGATTTTTTTTTTCTCTTTTTTTTTGTTTTTTTCGCCTCTTTACTCTTCACTCACGCTATTTAAAAAAAAAATTTCACTGTTCAGTATATTAGTTTGAAGGAAATTTTCCCCAAGAAATAAGAATAATCCATCCAATCTAAAATGAGATGATTAAAGAATTATTTGTGTTAATGAGCCCAAGTGAATTTTATTAGTAGTTGAAAAAACAAATTCATGATGCAACGTTTGGTATCACGGATACTTGCATTCATGATTCACCGATGAGTCCTCAGCGCCGTCTATATTCACCACCAAAAAAAAAAACATAGAATAAAAGAAAACTTTGTTCCTCCAATTGAAAAAAAAATCATAAAGAACAAAAAAAAACTCTAATTTTATCAGAATCAATTTTATTTATCAAATTCAACACTAAAACTAACCTTATAACGAACATGTGTGTCCCGTGGTCCCTCGATGGACAGTCATTGGGTCTAAGAGGTTTGTCTTCTTCTTCGTCAGACGAGGCACCGTGTTCACGCACTGTGCCGCGCGTGGTAATAATAAGTATAGCGCGGCTGACCACCGCGTCTCCTTTTATCAGTCAAATTAACGCCAATCCTTTTTTCTCCTCAATTCCAATGCCGGCGAAAAAAAGAGCAGTGAGAAAGAGAAGAAAAATCTTTAAATCACCAGAACAATTCACTTTGTCAAACCAACGAGAGGCGCCAAAACTTGATTTTTTTTTTAAATTCCAAACTCGAAATATTTCTTGAAAAAAAAAAGAAACTTTTTCTCAATTTTATTGTTATAAATAAAATAAAAAAAAATCAAATCAAATTTTTATCTCTCATAATGAGAAGAAATCAAATTGAATTCGAACGCGTTCCAATGAAGAAAATTGAACGACGATACTCCTCGTGTGAACTGTGGTCGATAAGCGCGGCGCTCTACTGACGTCGCGACGCCTTTCGTCGTGTTCGTGGCCCCGCGGGTTACTCGCAGTATTTGCCCCCGTTATACCCCACTACCACCCCCTCTTTCATTCGCCCCCAAACGCGCGGTAGCTTTACACACGCCTTCCCTCACTCACTCACTCACTGACTCCCGGAACAACCCGGAAACTGACGAAGCCCCCTCAAACTACCCTTATTTCGTATCCCCCACTTCTACGAAAATTCAACGTTCGGTATTGTAACTCTGTATAGGACTACCGGCGACGACGCCGTCGACGCGCCACAATCATCCCCCTCTTTCCACCCCTTCCCCCTCCTGCCACTCCCCCTTTTCTCCTATCTTCTGCTTCTTCTTCTCTTAGAGACTGGAGACGCCGTCAACGTGAATTTTTCCCTTCAGAGGGAAAAAGGGGCGAAAAGCCGAAGATGAATCTCAAATATCCAATCACTCTGGTTTCTACGAAATCATCATTAATCCGCCTAATAAACAAGAAAAAACCCCGAAAAACCTTCAAATGACTGAACAGAAGGGGTGGAAGAGAAAGAGGGGGGGGGGAGGGAAATTGGCAGAGACCCAAATGACTCACTTGGCACTCGTAAACAATTATCACACCTCCAATGTCTGTCATCCTTTGAATTATCTCGTAAATTAATCAAATCTAAAGAGAATTTGAAATGAGAGTACAGGAAAAAAGAAGGAGAAAAAAGAAAAAGCACTAAATGCACGAAAGAAATTTATCGAGTTGAATGACTCTTAAAAGCATTCCATTCAGTCGATTCTACATTCTCGAAGACTCAATGGATAATGTTTCTCCATTTCTTGAGTCGCTCACTCCCCCTCCCCCCCCCCCCCCCCACACTCCTCCTTCACCCTCTCCCCACAAGGCTGTGTCCCTAACTCTAGAGTAAATTCTTAAACTACTAGCCACGAGCATTATGTGTCTATGCGATAAACGGAACTTCATTCATTCAGTGGGAAATAGATGATTTTTTTATATTTAGCTTTATATGGTCACTCAAATGTATTTGTGTATGTATGTGCGTGTGTGTGCACCCATTTTGTGGATGTTTTTGTGTATTGGAAATTATGGAGAGATGCCACTTTAACACAATATATATAGATATAAATGTATAGACTTTAGTATAAAGTGCAGCCTCTCTACCCACACGTATCGATTTGGATCAATGCCAAATTCTATTCTTTCAATTGAGAACAAACGTTTAAGGAATAAACCCAAAGGGTTTTCCCTCGTGGGTGAAAGAAAAAAAAATTACTGGCGCCGGGGGGAAAAAAAGCATTTATTCAATGATTTTTATTTTCTGAAAAATGTTGCATCGAAAGCAACTGATGAAATTTCAATGAATATTTTCTTATAAAAAATTCAAAATGAGAATTATTTGATCGTGAAATTCTCTATTATTTGAGAAACATTCTTTTCTCAATGATCCTCTGACAATTGCGGGATAACGTGGGCGGTCAATAGCCATAAGCGATAAAAGCTGTTTTTTTTATCATTGTCTTCATAAATTCCTGTGCTCTTTTCTCTCACTCCACAGTGAAAAAAATTCGAGAAAAATTCTGTTATGACAGTTGATACTGGGGATGAGAGAAAAGAAGGAGGAGGGGGGGGGGGAGGGAGAATTTCAAGCATTGAAATCCTGGTAACCTTACCCAATTGACTCCTCTTGAGTTACAATATCCTTTTGCCATGTTCATTTCAATTGGAAACTCAATTGTGTTTTCCGAAGAGTGACGAAATCGAAAGAGCTTTTGGGTAGAGTAGAAGAGGAAAAAAAAGAAGGAAAGGAAAGAAACAAAAAGCATGCTTTGCCAGTCAATGAAAGTCTGGCGCCAGAAACAAGTCTGAGGACTCACTCTTTTTGTTATCCAATACAGTGATAGACAGAGAAAAAGAGAGAGAGAAAGAGAGAATAAATAAAAAAAAAAGAAGAGGAAGAGAGAATCACCCTTCTCTACACACGCGTAAAATTCCTCCAACCCTCAACGAGGCAGTCCTATGAATCAGTCTATGAATGAATCAACTTTGTCCTACTTTGGCTCACGCCATCCACAGTGCGTGGGTGTACTGTCTGACATTTTCACGTATCCAACCCCCTACTTTTCTTTTTTTTCCTCTCTCTCTCTCTCTCTTTGGATATTTCTCTCTGTAGTAAAAGTGGCGACATCGTGGGCGTTGCGTGACTCCCGAAATCCCAGACGAACCGACGATGACGACTCGATATCAAAAGCAAAGTGGAGGAAAAATATATGAAAATGCACGGAAGTAAAAAGAAAAAGCTCTCAAATCACCACATTTCCTCTTTATTGTGTGAAGAGTATCTCAAAGGGTTGACCTTAAGAAATTTCATTCGAAAATAATTTCTGTTGAAATTTCGTCAATCGCTTATTATTTATCTTTGTGGCAATTAGCCTTGCTTGTTCACGCAAAGAATCGCCGAAAAAAAAGAGAAGCCAAAAAAACTCATCGGTCGGTCTTCTTTACTTGGCAGTGAACGTAAATAGTGAGTGAAACGAGCAAATATACTCGAGAGGGGCGAGTTCTCCCATGGGGGAATCCATTAAATAAAAGAGACACTGGAAAACCGACTGACCTGACTCTTTCTCTTGGTTTCCACTCCTTTCCCCCCCCCCCCCTCATTCCTCTCTTTCTCTCTCTCCTCTTTCTCTTCTTCTCTTTCCCCTCACTTAGTAATGCCAGCACGTGACGAAGAAACGATTACCAATCTTTCAAAAGAATTAACTCCACTTACTTTTCGAAGTCTCTTAAGTTGAACCTTTCTTTATCCTATCAGTTTGTATTTCATGGTTTGAATGTCCATTTCGAAGAGTATCAACAAATCACCTGATATCGTCTGATTGAACTCAATTTACTCGAGAAGCATTAAAACCGAATTTCATCCTAGAAGTTGGATCATACGTTTTTTATTGCTCTTGAAGACATTTAAAACGTGTTTCTCAACTATAACTTCTTTTTTTTCTTTTTTTTTTCGTATCTCTGTATTAATAAATGTCTCCTTGGGTACTAAAATGTGTCACGTGTCTTGGATTTTCTTGGCTTTTTTTTTTCTTCTCTGAACTATAAATTTGTACTGCGTGTGTGACCGACAAATTAGAAGCTCGTGATGACAGTATTTACTTTTAGCTTAACCTCGAAGGGTATACCTTGTTTTCCAGTTCTATTTTTTTTATATTCAATGAGACGGGAAATTTTACATTTTCGAGAGGATTTTACGAAAATTCTCCAATGAATTATTCTTTGCCCAATGCAGCAAAAAAGGGAATGATTCTTTGTCTTGCTCTTCATTTTTCTCAAATAACTTGAAAACTAAACAAGATAGCAGATTTTTCTACAAAAATGGATGAGAAAAAAACGTGCTATCTTGTTTATTTTCCAAGATATTTTCATGAAGAGATTGAGGAGAAAAAATGAATTCATTTACTGATGCCACAAATTAATTTTTCATATCAGTACATCGAGTAAGAAAAGTGGTAAAAACTATCAAATATTGATAGAGTGAGTGGTCCAGTGGTCGAACGGATGAGACTCGTCAAACAACAGTTATCGAACATGAGAAATTTGATAATTACTGGTAGATTTAACACTTTCATAGGCTCTTATTTAACTTGATGAACATTGTATTGTATTTCGAAAATTAGAAAAATAGTGTTTCGATGGATTATCAATTTTTTGATGAGAAATAGGTTAAATAATTCGATCACTGGCCAATTTCGTTCGAACACTGGTCAGTTCACCCTACCCTTACCCGATTAAAAAAATTCGTTGAACTTACTGAATTTAGTCAATTCACACATTAAAATCAGTACATTCAACAGCTTCTTTCAATTTTTCTTTTATCATATTGCGTCCAGACCTATTTTCGAGATTTTTTAAAATTATTTCGAAAAAATATTCGCCGAAAACCAATGTTATCAATATTTGATGATTTTCACCACTTTTTTCACAGTGTAAGACCCATAAAACTGATAACAATCAAATAAATCGGAATATTCTTCCCAGCTTTAATTGAGCAAGTCAAATGATATTCTCTCTCCGAATAAAAATAAACAAAGAAACTGATTTTTTCCCCATTTTAACGTCAATCTGTTCATACCTACCGCATGAAACGGCCTCGTGGCTGCGAAATGACCGAGCAAAGTGTGTGACATGTCGACAACTCTCATCGCACGCCTTCAGTCTTGCTAAACTCTTTCTCTCTCTTTCCCTCTGCCCTTTCGTCCTCCTCATTGGCTATGTATTTATGCACCGGTAAAAGCCACAGGAATACCCATGCGAGCAATGTTGTTGGAACGATTATTGCTGGAAGTGAGTTGAGATGAGCTATGCATCACCTATGCTACGTGAGTATACACACGAGGTAACCACAACATTCCTCCCTTTGACTTTGTATCAACCGATATTTTTTTTTTTTAATTCTTAAACTCATTTATTTTTCCACAAATTCATTTCGCTCTGTATCATCTGTGTCAAATTTATTATCTAGCAATTAACTTTTTTTTTTCTTTTTCCTTTTTTTGGAGTTTAAATTAATTTACGAGTGTACATACATTCACTTATTTCAATCAGTGCCACTGATTTTAACACGATAAATTGTTATTTTGTGTAGTCACAGTAGCACAGTGGTGCGTCACGCGCTGCTACGTGATTTCTCAGTCGTGTTGATCATCTGCTACGTAAGAAAGACGCGAACCAAGCTGTTTGCCAATGTTTTAGTCTCGGAATTAAATGTATTGGCAATACTCTTTCTCTACGAACTCATTAATTTTATTAAAATTTTTGCTGTATTTCTTTTTAATGATCAATCGGTTGAGCGGAAAATTCAGATGAAAATGGACTTTATGCATGGAAATGTTTAAAAAAGTTGATGAAGGAATAAAATAAATTGTAGTAACTAGTAGAGATTCTTTTATATTGAGGTTTCTTTTTTTTATACAAAAATGATATTTCTGCTTCCGATTGGAAGCTTTCTAATCGTGATTTTTTTCAAGTTGAAGATTTCATCATAATATGACTGCAAATGATCCAAACCGTCAAGAACCACCGTTTTAAAAAAATACCTGTTCGGATGGGTGTGTGTGTGTGTATGATGTCGCATTTTTTGCTTTACTCTGAAATGGGGCTAGCTAACGATCTGAAAATTTTACCGTATGTTTACCATGCATTCCCAAGCTCTCATCAAAGTTTTAGCTGAATCGGCTGGATAGTTCTTTACGGCGAATGTACAACAAGGCGCCTTGCCGAAGCAGCTTCAATTGCGTTGCGTCGAATACATGAAAAAGAGAAGCAAAGCTACGCGGAGCGAAATGATGCAAAACTAAGCGAAGTTGAGCGACATCAAACAGGCTGGAGTTATTCGATGGATTGGTATAAAATAAATAACGGAGCAAATTGTTTTGCTTTGCATGATTTCGCTCAGCTCTACATTGCTCCGCGTAGCTTTGCTTCCCTTCTACATGTATTTGACGCAACGCAGTTGTAGTTGCGTTGACAACGCGCATTATTGTAGATTTACCTTTAGCACCATAAAAATGTCGAAATATCTTTTTTTTTACTTTTCTCGATGAAAAATGAAATTCCAGAGGCCACTCTCAGCAAGAAGATGCGCGCTTATGAGCTGTATCTTTGACCCTCGGGGTGGCGGGAGCTCAGATTTTTAGTTTATCCAGTATAAAACTTTTGAGGAATTTTTCGTGAAAATCTTGATACCTCTATAACTTAATAAATAATTGGAGTAGAGACCTCAAATTATGTGAGGTTATACATCTGATGAGCACAAAGTTTGGTATTAAAACTGAGCGGAATTGGTCCAGTAGTTTCTTAGATATTAGCATAGAGACATCCAAAAAAGCAAGCTATATCTTCAAAACTATTCAATTAATCATCTTTGGGATGAGCTTCATAAATAATAATTAACCCTATGAGGCCTATTTCGGTTTCTCCATTCCACGTACAGGTCGATGGTGGTAGATTTGAGATTATGAAATCCATTTGGAAGTTTTCTGTCAATTGCATTGGCAGAATATTGAATTTACGATGTTCAAATTACGCACAAGTAGTGGAGCTCCTGCTTGTTTTACATTGTTCTGAATTTTTTTCATAATTTTTGTCCGTGTATTTCATGAGATATGTGTTATCGAAGTTACTGAAAATAGCAGTGGCGGGGATAAAACGTCTTGGATTTGACAAAACTAAATATCAGAAGCATCGACACTCTAATTTCCTCTCCTAGTCATTGCCATTTTTCTATGATAAATATATTAATAAATATCTTCAAGTAATTGCTTTGAAATTTTGATAAATATGAGGCGTTCCTTTAGCCCCTTGAGCGATGTTGTCGACTACTCGCTAAATGAGCTCAGGCAGTATAGAGTTAATTTGGCAACGTCGCAGTCAAAATAACACCATCATCGTCCGACCATAGTTGATAGATCGTTTACGGTGACCAGTTTAGGATTAAACAAGCAGGCGTTGGTCGCTGCTTTAGTTGCTGTTTCTTCTACGTTATCCTTTAGATTGCTATTTCTTCCTTTCAATTTCTGCTAATGAATTAGCAGGATGCTTCCGAATGGTCCTTCCTGAATTTTTTCAATCATCGCGATTGTTGCAATCTCCGAAGTTTTCTTTTCGTGTTATAATGCAATTTATTACACTTAATCGAAACTGATATCTTGCCGAAATTTCAGATTTTTCTCGACGTTTTGCATCATTTTGAGTCGTTTCCAATGAAAATTGGCATTTCGAAAAGAACTGCGAAAACAAAGCTTCCATGCGGAAGCAAAAATGGAAAATTCTATCTCCCTCCATTGAACAATTGTTCATAATTGAAAATCTGTCACAGAAATAGTTAATAGTTAATTTAACAAAGTGAAATAACTCTGTAACTCATTTGAAGTATGAGTACAGAAAATACTGAATCCTATAAAAATTGTACCGCAAAATATTCTCTTCACCTGCAATATTATTCAAGAGCCAACAATCAACTTGCCACAAAGTTCTCACACCGCAATGCCCATTGTTCCCCTTTTCAATTTTCCAATTTAAAAAATCCATAATTGAAATATAATCTCCAAAGTGTCATTACCATATTCTCCCTCTTCCCCGTGTTCTTCTCAAAAGCCTGGTGGAAAAATTAATGAAGGAAATCCGAGAAAAAAGTAGATGCATGTTAATCAAGATATTTGTTCGCGTGCCACTTGTCGCATGTTCATGTGCATAACATTGTGGTTTCTGCATTTATTAAAAAGGAAAAAAAAATGTGTAGGTGAGAGCGCGTTGACAGTGAAAGAGAGAGAAGAAGAGACTGACAGCCGATGACAGAAAGCAGTACGCGGCTTGAAGAGACCACACACAAGAAACATCAATCTTCCTCAAGACTTCAAAACAATTAAATAAAACTAAATTAATTATTCTCAAAAAATTCATATGCTAATGAAGTATTTGAGTGCACATCAACAGCTGACCCATTTCGCCTGTCAAGAATATTCGCTGTAACAGAGGCCAAAGAAGAGGCGAATGAAGAAAATAAAAAAATAAAGAGGCAAATATGCAAGAACGAGAGGAAACAAATTGGTGAAAATTGCTGTACGAGTAAATGAGACAGTTTATTGCTGCCTGAGGTGAGTGTCTAGCACACAAAAGACATATTAATGTGCATAAAACGTTTTAAAGAAAAATACCAACGAGACATGTGAGAAAAATATATTGGATACTTATTTTTCTTTATTATTTAAAATGAAATCTTTATTATAATTTTGTACATTGTTTTTCACCTTATATTCTCGTGCTTTCATCTTTTGTTCTTTCTTGTTACGTTCATTCGGCGCCGACGCGGCACAGTCACGGCTAATCGTCGAGCTCGTTTCGCGGGTTCGCTTGAAACTTTAAATGAATAGCCGCGGTTATTTAGTCGGATGTCAGAGGGAGTTTCAATCTTTTATTTTTTTTCATTCACAAGGAGGGCTTTTTAAAAGGGGTAAAAGGCGGATAGGGCTGTCATAAATTTAAACAACAATTAACATTCGAATTTAGATTCCTTTCCCACAGACGTTGGAGGGAATAATTCATTTTTTCCTTTTTTTTCACTTCTTTCATATTCATTTGGATTTTTTCGTTCAGTTTTTTTTTTCATCAAATTTCAAACAGTCAATGAAGAATTTCTCTCGAACACTACCTTTTTTTTTATCAACAATACTATTGTTTGTTATTTCTTCAAACAAAAAGAAAATCCGTGGGAATTAAAAATAAGTGAAAATCAAATTGAAACGTAACTCCACCCACGTGTCACTTAATTAATGCAAAATTACTTGTTGGAGCATTTGCAGTCGTAAATTTTGTATAAGGCCCATTTAAAACTCACGTGTCAGCTAATTAACATGTCGCCGGTGCGCGCTGAACGATCGTTAAATATTTCACTAAAAAAAACGTTGAAAAAAGACAAAAAAAAGGGCCAAAAAGAGAAAAAAAAAACAATAAAAAGAAACTATATTGAAGGATCTATCTCTCGAGGGCAAGGATCTCTCTCGGTAGATCAGAAGCGGCTACCACACGGCGCCAACGAATTGATTTCAATTAATGCGCGCGTTCCCCTACCCCTTTTTCATTCTCCACCTCTTTCTCTTTCTTTTCATTCTGGGACGAGGAGCATTTTGGCAGATCGCTGATACCGGGGCACGAGCTCATTCCCAGTCTCTCGACTACTTGATTCCTTTCATTTTTTATCTGTCTCTTTTCTCCGTCTTCTTCTTCTACTTCTTCTTCTTTGTATTCATCATCTTCTTCCTTTTTTTTTCCTCGTTCCTTGGATGCACCTCATTCCACGCGCAGCACGCATCTTTCTTGCGGCCATGTATCTTCGCTTGGCTTTTGTAACAAACGTGTCGTTTGTAAATTCATACGAAAAAAATTCACTCGAGTATCAGAACTGGCGCTCAAAAGATCTGTCAATGATATCGAGATACATTCCATTTTTATTGAATTAATTTCAATGGACTTTAGGGTCAATTGATACGGACTGAACGCGCAATTGAAACTTATTTTAGTCTTGAATTTCACATTATTGGATTATGACGCTTCGGTACACCTTGCGAATTAGGACTTTAACCCAACAAATTTATGCAAAAATTTATTTATGCAGTTTTCTCTTTATCCAATGCATTTTAAACCGTTAGGTTTATTCTGCTGAATGTGTACATATTATATATCTATACTAATATGTACAATCATAAGAATTATAGTATAAACAGAAATCAAAAATATGATTAATGAGTTATTAGTGAATAACTCATTCATAAGAGTTTATTAGTGATAGTAATGAGAAAATCATATTTTTAAGTTGCGAGAAATTCATTCAGAATATGGATTGTACATAGATTGAGTCTTAATAACGTTGTTTTCATCTAATGGATATTTTCATGCGTCATTATTCTTTAAAACTAAAAAATCAATGTCTCTTTCGTTGTTTTGGTTGTTTCTATTAATGCGGAAAATTGCAACATATTATGCACGATATTTTAATATAAAACATCTATTTTTTTATTTGCGGTTAGATTCAACCTCAAATGTGCTGTGAGAGGGTGGCTCTGACTGTTCTTGCTAACACACTGAGAAAAGGATTCGTCGACAGTTAACTCACGGATTCAGTTGCATTGAACGAATCTTAGATGCCCTCAAATACTTGAGACGGTTCACTCAACAGCGTATTCGTTTGATATTAACTTCTTCTTCTTCTTTTTGGTGCCGTGTCGGGACACTGGCTGGCGTTTGATATTAATGAATACGCAGTTGAGGCACTACGATGGGCAAATATAATTGTTATTTTTTAACTTCCCGATGAGGGAAGTTTATGTAATGACCCCGAAAATGGAAAATCGATTTTTTGATCGATCTCCATATTTTGAGATCTCCCCAACATTTTTTGATAGTTTCCACGATTATGTCTGTTGTTCTTTATCGTTTTTATCATTCATCATTTTTTCAAATAGTAAGTGAGAGAAATTATCGGGAAGTTCTTAGTGCGGCTTGAAGTCACACTCATCACAATACATTCTCACTAATTCCTTCTAATCAGTAGTAACGCACTCCTCCATCCGCGAGCGAGCGAGCAATCACGCACCCCACTTCGCGAGCGAGCAACTGCTCACACCTAGTTCTTGGATGTGTTTACCCTCTTTGAAGTAATTTATTTTAGTTATTGCCATGAAAATTCCTTTCTTTCAGTAAAAACGGTACATTTTTGATAATTCGAATTATTGAGTCCACTAGCCTCGATCGAAGCCCACTAAACGAAGCATTCATTGAATATTAACGAATATTAGTTTGGTTATCATTCTAACTACCATTCGTTAACAGTAAACAAGGCTCGTTTCAGCCAAACGAATCAGTTTCTCTGTACAGATACTTTGTATTTTGAACACCCAGCACAACTCGTCATTCAATGAAATTTAGACGAATTTCGAATGTATTGAAATTCTTCAAGGGTTTTTGATATATTCGATATCAAATATTGCAGTTCGATAAAATCTCACAATGTGGTCTTTCGGAATGGATTTCGGAACATCACTGAGCAATACTATTCTATCGAAAAGTGTCGCTCAACAGTTGGAAAAAGTATAAAATCCAAAATAAATAAATAAATTATAGGAACTGGTCAATTAATTCTTCATCCAAATACCGAATGTCGTTATAATATATAGTGCTATATTAGGCTCTCCTTTGAGGCTTGTGCACCACTACATCCCCGTCATGGCCTCAGGTAATGCAGAACATGGTGATAATCTCAATGAGATTTAGTTGAAATTCTATTTCTCAATAGATTAAACTCCCAACAAAAAAGTTGCTTGTTACATCTGAAAAATTTGATTGGAGCACTTTCTATTGATTCTCTGCTGAGTAACTTATCGTTTGCTCAAACACAACACTTGAAATTTTTCATTTTAAGAGTGACAGAAACAAATTTAGAACACTTTTTCAATTGAAGCGTCTTCTAAGTAACAACTTATCTTAAAAAGATCCACTCGAGTATCAGAACTGTTGTTCGAAGAATCTGTCGATGATATCAATATAAATTTCATTTTTACAAAATTAATTTCAATAAAATTTTGATTATTTCATCATTTATATGATTCCTGGAAAAAAAAGAATGAAATATCATAAAAATGTTGACTTAATTATTAGCCAGTGAAACTGAAAACGCCACGAGAAATTTGAAACTCTGCAAAATTATGTTTTTTTTTAAGAAAAAAAGGAGAGGGAAAAAAAATTATTGTCACTGAAGAATGCGATAATATTACTGGACAAAACTTATAAGCATAAATAAACAGAATATTTATTAGTATAAATTCAACACTTCATAATTACTTTACGTCATTTTGTAAAATGTATATTAGTTATGTGCGTCATTGGCATCAATTTATTGTCATTGAATGAGAAAAAAAAATAACAATAATTAGCAATTAGTAATTTAAATGAATCTCAGCGTTTATTTACCTGTTCAATATCTATTAATAAATCTACAATTTTATTTTTAGATTATTCCCCAGGAATAAACAATAACGACTAAAGAATATTTTCATTTTTCATTTTTCTCAATTTCAAATCCGTATATAGTAGTTTTCAGTGTTATTTTGTGGTGAAAAATTTGATTCAAAAACCATCATATACATCAAGGAAACTGTATGGTTCGAAGGGTTCGTCGAACCGTGAAAAATAATGGAATAAATAAAAAGTGCGCGTGCGAAACAAACGCGAATATAGCCCGCAGGGGTAAAAATCTTTTTCGTTAGTGTGTGTATGTGCTGTTAGACGAATGTGGCGCCAGAGTAACGCTGACGCAACAGCGTATATAAGGGAGTGAAGAAGAGTGAATGAGAGAGAGGAAGAGAAAGAGAGAGAAAGACAGGGAGAATTCGTTGTCCTCGAGAGGGACACCATTGGATTATCATCCAGGGATTTACAGGAACAACAGCATCTTACTATGATTCTAAATCGTTTTCTTCATCTCCATTCTATATAATTCAATAGAAATAACATTCGGACATTCTCTCGTGATAAAGCGTTGAAATCATACACAAAGTTACAAATGAAGAAGAAGAAGAAAAAAAAATGAAATGATAAAACATCTGAATTGCAAAACAATTCGTGGGATTTTCTTGTGGGCATCAATTTTCCAACCGATTCAACTTTATAACTTCGTGCTTACTCTGCTCCTCACCCATCTACGATTCAATGACTCGAGAATTATGTATATTTTTATATTTTTTCTCCCTCTTGAGAATTGCAAAAATATTGGACACTACGTATCAAAAGGGCGGGATAGGAATTACACTCGAAAACATGATATATTTTGAGTTGGAAAGTCAATCCAGGAGTGAAAAGGTAAAACGAGACTTTTTCTCTTGATCTGTCCTAATGAGAAGTATGGAAAATTATGTAAAAAAAAAACGAATTTTTACCGTAATTCTCTTTTGTAGAGCATTTCAAGTGTCAAAAAAAAAGATCGAGATAAAATCGCCTTATTTCCCTCAATTTTCGGAATATTTGAAGAACATGATAACGAATAAAATTTGACTAATTAATTTTTCACTGAATGAACATGTGAAATTATCAAAATTTCCATGAAACGAAATAAACATTAGAAAATAAATAGCGTTAGAACGGAAGTGTTGAGCCTCAAAAACCATGAATTATCAACGGAATAGAATACACAAGTAGGGTTACTGTTGAGTAAAAACACTGCAATGTCAACGAAAATTCCTTTGCATGGATTAAATTTCCGATTGGATATAATTAATTTTATGGTGACTATATGCTAATGATGTTAAGAACCTGAGGAAGCCAATAAACCAGGCGAAACGTCGTTCATTTGACAATTATTTAGAATTGTTAAATTAATTTCTCCCAACGTCCCATGATCCCAACATAATAATTATTAAATATGGAAATGAGAAACACAATTGATCATCAACGAAATGATTTTTTTCCATTTCCACCTGACTCACAGAAGAACATTGAACAAATGCAAATTACTTTGCACATATTCCTCGAATTAGATTTGAATTTCCCCTCCAAATGTCATATACATAACGTCACCATCGAAACGAAGAGACAACGAATTCATTGAATCACCCGGAATAAAAACGAAAACAAAAAAATCCGGAAAGATAAAGGAGCTACACGAGAAACGGCGCAGTCCCTGAAGATGAACGACGAAGCGGTAATAAATATCATCAGCGATTAGATCTCACAAAACGTTTTCATACAGCAGGGTTGTTACTGAACATAGGGGCGACTATTAATCACCGGCATGTTAATCAACCTGACCGCTAAGTAGGCCGCACTTTGCCATTAAAACCCACACCAACACTTGTTGGAATCAGTATGTTTCGTTCGTACGTATAAATAGCGTTTAGAAAAGGGGAGGGGGATACATGTGCACAAACAGGGAATAGTGGGCTGGTTAACACATCCAGTGGTGGGTAGAGAATCTCTAACAAGCATCGAAAACTATCATGAACGATATCATGCACGATTAATACCCCTCTCCACGTGTGTGGTTAGCCTTTGGTCCTCCTCTTCAGGGGCTGTGTATAACCTATTATTCCATCTCGTCCCCTACCTAACGCAGGCACGAATGTGTGTGCCACGTGCGTTTCTATCTCAATGCACTTCTTTATATCTATTTAATCCCCCACTAATTGCTATTCAACAGAAATTCAAACAATTCTATTTTTTTTTCAGCTTTTCACAATTCTCAAAATCTTTTCCTTCCCCCTTTGCTTCTTCATTGCCCTCTCTCCCCCTTCTCTTCTCCCATTTTACAACTCCATGGGCCGTTTTTTGTGATACTGCATAAAATACATCTAGGACCTGAGGTAACCATGGAAAACCCTGATCGATACAGGCGATCGAATATACAGGGCCATGCACTGAGGAAAAAAAAGTTGTAAAAATGACCGAATCCTCAAACTAGTAGTCCTCAGCAGATATTTTTTTGAAATTATTGTTGAGGACCAATGACGTCAATATTTTATGGTTTCTATTCCTTCTCTTCCTCAGTATAGTGCAATTTTTTTTCTTCCTTCATTGAAAATACAGATTTCCGGTTCAAAAACCCATCGACATCTTTTTACAGTTATTAATTATACATTTACTGTGACAGTAAGGATGTAACAATCATGTCTCTATGGAAATCAAGAGGTATGAAGAAAACAAATGATAGAAAATTCTCCATTAACGCATTATGAAGATGATAAAATGAGATACAGCCCACAAATTAGAAAAATCAAACGAAAAAGAGCACAATTAGTTTGTCTTTCTGTCACACTGGCGAGGGAGGCGCCTCTAATTTTTTTGCATGCGTCCCTACCGCTCAGTCTGTCGTTCGAATCCACTAGCGGCAAACGAGCGATGATTAACTGCTCATGAGCAGCACAACAAAGAAGAAGAAGAAGAGGAAGAAGCAGCAAACGATCACCCATTCAAGTAGTAACCGAATATTCAGCTGCTTAATTCGATGAATCCACTGGGTTTCACGCAGACAAACTGTCAGTCGAAAAATTCAATATTCTGTATAAAAAAAATAATTAAGAGGAAATGCTGATAGACTCTTTTTTATTGGGCAATTAAATATACAGGATAATGAGTTAATCCCACTGGAGATAATTCCAATTGCCTAATTCTTTTCACACAAAAAATCATCTGTATCATATTACTCTCAAAAATACTTCAACTTTGTGTTTTCTTTATCTCCTTTATTAACACTCAACTCCGATGTTTATCGTACCTATGCAGTCGTGAATTTGCTAACAGTACGATAATCGAATGAGAGGAAAGAGAAAAAGAAGAAGAGAATGAAAGAATTACTGTATACATACAACAATATCGCACTCTCTTTCTCTGTATTAAAAACTTCCGGTAGACGCAAATCCGGGTCGAAGATAACCCCCCAACTCTTTATGGTCTTGTTTGTCCCCTTTCTACAAGCATTTTCTTCTTAATTTATGGACAAACTTTTTTTTCCCCCTCTTAATGTGAGAAATTCAGTGAACGGTTAACAATTAAGTTATCATTAAAAAAAAGTACATCAAATTTATTATTAAGTTGTGATGAAATTCACTTGAAAAATATGTCAACTACATATCAATATATATATATATATATATATATATATATATATATATATATATATATATATATATATATATATATATATATATATATATATATATATATATATATATATATATATATACATGAATTTCATCATGGAAAATATGTCGATAAATCTAGCAGTCTGGCTGAGATAAGTACCGTTTTACCAAAAGAGACAAGAAGAATTCTTGTCCAATCTCACTGTGATTCACCAAGTTTGTCCTGTAGGTCGATTGTTTCTCCTTCTATGTCCAAAAGCCCACCTCTTACCCTACCTAAAATGGTAGAAGTTTCTTTGGTCTTGCGTGCAACGATCCCTTTTCCTCCATTCCTCTTGCCTCCCTTATTCTCCTACCATCTCTTCTTCCCCTCAGACAGAAGTCGAAAGTTTTCCGGTTTCCGACCTCCTTCACCGACGTCTGACTCTCTCGACGACGCTCAACCCCCTCCATCCCCTTCTCCCTCCCCCCCTCCATCCCCTTCTCCCTCCCCCCCTCCATCCTCTCTTTTCCTTCTTCCTGTCTGTAAGAGATCAACGCCCCCACTCCCCTTTTTATCATCCAAGAAGCTCGTCTTTTGTGGAATTTCACAAACTCTATCGATTTCTACGAAAAACTTCGACAATTCCTGAGAAACAATTACAATTTGTCTCTCTGTGCATGTACATCTATATGTACATGTGAGTGTATGTATGTGGAAAAAGATAGAAAAAAAATCAGATTCTCATGTAATCTAAGATGAAAGATAATGTATTGTTAATTCAATTAATTTCCATTCTTAATGATATACTAACAAATACAATTGACTTGTTTGTATCGACTCGTTCACAATGCAGAGAAACATACCTGCAAGCAGCATGTCACGATTGTGTAGAAAGAAAAAAAAAGAGTAGAATGATTAAAATAATAATACCAGTGGATAAAAACATTTGTACACTGTTATTTGCTATATATCATGAAGGCAAATGTACGATATATACCCAAGTAACGCCCATACAGTGGTATTTATTACTCGACGATCTCTGCTATCTGCATTAGCATTACGTATTAATTCCATTTACCAGATGTACAATCTTGATATGGTACCACAGCCAATTTATAATCTAATCAGTTAAGTTTAGACATCAAAGACCATTGGGGGATACAAAGAAATATATGAATGTGTATGTAGATATATGTAAGAAAAATGTCTTAATCGTAATAAATTATTTTTTTGCTTTTTTCATTCAGGTCTCTTTCATGCATTTATTTTTTTCTGCCATTGTAGCTGGGTAAAAGGGCAAATTTGCAAACACGAAGTTGCTCTCTTAATACTGATTTTATGAAATAAATCGTGCAATTAAATACACACGATCTGGAGAATACCATTGGCGTTCTTTCGGTGCTCCATCTGTAGATCGAACATAAGTGCTGGACATATGCCCTTTCCTTTCTAAGAAGTAACTTGATTTTAGTACTTTTGCCCTTTTGATTATAGAGTAAAGAAATTATTTTTTTTGAACAGCTTATGAGAATAGTATTAAAATTTGAGAGAGCTAAGAATATATTTTTTTAAAGAATTCTCCGTAAAATCAATTAATTATGCCAATAATTGATGATTTGATTTAATTATTTAGGGGAGAAGAGCCACAAGTTTGAAGAATAATCAGCTGAACTCTAGTTCACTTTAGCAAACCAAGCTTACCAAATTTCAAAGTCGATCTGATATTCCTCAAAATTTATACTGAAACATGATGTTTATGCAAGGAATCACTCTAATATCAAAATTCATGGAAGAAAATAGAAAACGTGCCTTAGAGACGTATTTCGTTTGTTTAATAAAAAGAAACTTCACTCTTATCAAGCCAATTTTTCTTTAACAGCTCGATCTTTTCTGTATCGAAAAATCGCCCTTTTTATGACATTAAAGTTTCATTATCATTTCTACAAAATCATCAATATTAATATTTATTCGATATTTTTTGTTGAAATCATAAAATTTAGGCTTTTTGAAACTGAGAAAAAATTATTTTTATAGCTTAAAAAAAACACATTGAGACTGGAGACGCAAATGTCCTCTGGATTATTCGAATCATATACGATTCAAATAATCCGGACTTTTTTTTTACATACTGTACACTGCTTGATTAAAGGGAACTGGAAGGAAAAATACGGAAATAAAAAAACCAATAATGGTTAATTATTTGGGTTACCTTTAACGGATAACGATGAGTAAAATCATGGTAACAGGCAATTTTCGTTCGGATAATTAGGGTAATATCGTGAGGGCATGAACGTTAGATGATATTTATATCGTGAAGACGTCAAATGAAATTTTCTGTCTCATGGCACTATTGGCAATTAATCAAGATCGATTGGCCCTCCTCAGTTTTCTTTCCAAGTAACATCTAAATCTGATTATGGAAATAATTGATTCATAGAGTTCACCAAATTTTTATTAATTATCTATTGATTATTTGTATAAAAAGAGGAGTCAATTAAATTATCCTAAATCTGCATGAAGAACTAGGATATTCCATCGTTCTTCAATGCAACGATTTGTTGATTCTCGCAAGTAACAGAATTGCAATTTCATTCTGGAAATTATGTTCAATTAGGAATTCATTAATTGTAAAACTGTACAATTTTCTTTTTAAAATTAATGAGGCATCAGAAGTTCATTGGTGAAGAGGTAAAACACGATGAATCGATTTTTTTGCCCTCAGCTTCTTAACGTAGTTGACTCCCTACCGTCCAGTTGAAAAGTTTTGGCTCTAAGACGCCACTCTATGTATTGATACTGTACTACTATAAACCTATATATTTTCGACTTGACTGTACGCTCACGCAGTAGTATCCTCTATATGAATACACACAACTGTGAAATTATCCCCACAACACGCTCGCGCGGCCATCTTGATACCCCTTCCACTGAGAATTTCGTCAAAATTTCGGTTTTATTTTTAATTATTCATCGAAACCATTTGGTCAATGATCTCCATATTTTCAAAAATAATTCTAGATGTATATAGTTCTGATAGGTGTTAGTTTTTCATGATGATGGGGTTTTTTTCAGCGTGAAAAAAAAAATTAGTAGTTTTCCCAGGCTTCTCTCATACCGCCTGTACAAAAATGGTGATTTTAATAGGAATTATCTCATATATACTGTGGACCATCGTTCTCAAATTTTATCATTAGATGCATTATGCATTTATAGCCCTTTTTTAAGCAAGTCTTGAAGTTTGTCATCAGGGAGTCCACTACCTTAAACATATATCGAAAACTGAACGCTACATCAAATTTTTCGGATAAAAGAAAATGCACAGGTAAAAAAAAAGAATTAACCTGTTTGACCCCTTCACAACTTAATTCTTAAATGCAAATTTACAAATGAATTAATCTAAATTTGAAACCAAGAGTCCTAGACAAAATCATTGAGTTTCCCGTTTTTACGGAGAAACGTGCCGCAACTGGGGAATCATGGGACCTACAAAATTACTGCTATAATTGTCATTTTTGAAGTCATCAAGGTCCCCCGAGGCACCGGGATCACGTCCATCAATAGGCAATTGACTATTCGGACCTCGGAGATTATCAGGACCATTGCTAAAATGATTTTTTGATGGCCAGTGATGGGACCTGTGTCTCGGTCCAAAAGGTCCATTTGCTCGTGGTCCAAAATGCTGTAAAGGTGGACGTGGACTCTTGAAATGTGAATCATGTCTGCCATATGGCAATGGTGGTCTACCTGGTGGTGGCATTCTGAAATTCGTTGGACCCGTTCGATGAAGCGGTCTCGATTGTGATGGATTGACAGCGTCAGGACGTAGTTCGATGTCCTTGCTCTGACGACGTGGTGGAAAATTTCGACGAGGTCGAATTGTATAGGAAGATTGTGGTTTTGATTGTGATGGATCTGCAGTATCAAGACGTAGCTTGATGTCACTACTTTGAAGGCATGGCGGTAAATTTTGGCGGGGTGGAATTGGATGGGAAGATGGTGGCCTCGATTGTGATGGAACCGCAACATCAGGACGCAGTTCGATGTCGTTACTTTGACGACGTGGTTGGAAATTTGAACGGGGTCGAATTGGATAAGAAGATGGTGGTTTTGTTTGTGATGAATCTGCAGCATCTGGATGTAGTTTGATGTCTTCAACATGACCACGTGGCGGAAAATTTGGACGGGGTGGAGTTGGATGGGAAGATGGTGGAAATGGAGGAGCTCCCCATCTTGTTTGATGTTGCCGTCTTTTATTATTGAGATTTGGTCTCAGTCCTGAACGATTTGATCTAGGTAATAATTCAGAAATTGGCGGATGATCCCGCCAGTTTGTGAATGCCCCGTGAGGTCTCTTGATTAGGTTATTATCACGACGACGATGATTTGTTTCGGGTTGAATTACTATCTTCGATGTATCAAGTTTTTCAGCTGACTTCACTGATCTCAAGTGTTCTATGTACTCCTTCCGCTCGATCTCATGACCCCTCGCTTCCTCGAATGCTTTGGAAAAACAAGAAATCTTATTGTGTCATATCGTCATTTTAGAAGCAGAGTTGGTTCAAGTTCTATGCATAAACATAGCACTTGCGCCACTTTGTTTCTGAGGTAACGATATGCTTCGGTACTTCCTGATGATTTTTCCGAAGCGGGAAATTATTTGGAAAATTATTTTGACGAAAGGAGGATGGTTAAGCTAGTAGCAATTTAAAATGCACTTTTATCAGAGAATCATAATTAAACAGAATGCACTACCTTTGTGAATTCATGATCTTATCTGCCTAAATTATTACAGGCTTTCTGACGTTGTGCTTGTATATTCATAATTATCGGAAGAATGAATTTGTACTGATAAAGATTTTGAGAGAGGATGAGAAGAAGGGAAGAAGAATGATTTCGTTTACTTTACCTTTCAATGCAACATCCAAGTCCCAGCCTAATTGCTGCACCATGTATCTGCAGATGAGGTATCCAGTTCGATTTAGACCATGAGTACAGTGGACTCCAATTATATCATCTGAAACATAACATAATCATTAATACCTAAAAAAAATTAAGGTTTATATCCTCAACTGTAGTTTAGCTTTCAATAAGACTTTTTAGTTTAAGAGCTGATGATAAAAATGAAACCACGATCATGTTTTTCATAATAAAAATCAAGTCAAGGTCTTGAATATTAACAGAGAATACGGAAAATCCGATTACGTTCATTCAAAGAAGGAAGTGAAAGTAAAGAATTAAAAAAAAAAGTTTAAAGCAAAGCAAGGAGAAAAAGAGAATGAGAATTACAGAGAAATATTTATATATGTAATCTGAGAGGGGTTAGGAGCAAAGTCAGCTCATTCCTCGTAGTCGTATCATCTGTGGCGAGGTCATCTCAAGATTTCAAGAACTTATTCTTTAACCCGTAGCCCAAATGCATGGTCCACTACTGACTAAAGTTTTTGACTCTAGCACGACAAAAAAAGGAAAGGAAATTTGCATTATTCTTGGAAGACACGTAGACCATCTAATGCAAATCTAGACCGTTTGGGTAGACGTCCCGTTGTGACACGGACTAATAAACGACAACAAATGAGTCTGATTTACGTTTGTGATTGTGTAAAACATCGTGACACCAAACTGTGGGAAAAATCAGTTTGTACTTGATTCAATAATTGTCATTTTTTCAGATACAATGGTATGACCTCGTCTGTTTCCCAATTGCAACGTTCTCCTTGATCACGCTCGCAATTTCGCCCTACAATTTTTCACGTTCCACGAGTCCGATGCGCAATATGTTAGAAGAGAGCTGACGCAATGAAAGCAGATCTGCTGTATCTATACAATGCAGAAGAACTTAAGACGGGGCAGAATGAAGGCTGTACTATATAAAACGTAAAAATGGCGTCATGGTTGGTGCTAAATTGGGCTTCATGTAGAACCATCCTAACAGCGATGTCAACCTGAGGTAATAGCCACATGTAATTGGGTATGATATATTGCAAGAACTAGTTAACTAGAAGTCAACAAACCAGCGTTCAATAATTATTGAACGCTGGTTTTTTGATTTGTTCACAAATTTCGGAGTTTTTTGGTTCAGTTTAGTGCTAATAGCACCTGTGCCTATTGCAGCAGCGTGTTACAGGCCATTCTACACAGGATACTATCAATAAAATGAAGAGATGGTTTCAGAGGAGCCTCCTATTTCGGATGCAATACCAAAAAAGAAAACTTCTAGAAAGCGATTCGAACAACAAAAAAAATCCCAATGAAACAAACCCCGAATCCGTACTAACATAATTGTCTTGGTGAAATACGTCATGAACTGACTTTTTTCGCAAAATATCAAATATAAATGTATAATTATGCGAAGGTTTATTGTTGTATAAACACAAAAAAAACTATGAATTAAGGGGAAAATTAAGTGAAATGGAATCAAAATTCGCGATAAGAAGTATGTGTTAGGATTCTTGGAAATTTTGTAGGAATTCAATTTTTTCGAACAAAAATTAGAAATTCATCCTTTCATCAAGCTCTGCCCACTGCCGATAGAGGGATCACGTGAGTCAACTAATTCTCTTGGAATTCTGCTTCTGGTGGACCGTGAGATAGGGAGCAAATTTTAAACCTTTTTGGTTCAGGAGTAGCTCTGAGGCCATTTATTGCCTACACATAGAATATTTATTAATATGGCGAAAAATGCAATATGAGATAAGATGCAAGAGGAATTAACAATGAAAGATACGTTTTAGAGTTTACGAGAATCCTTCAAGAATTCGACTTTTTCAACCAAAATTAGGAATTTATCCTTCTATCAAGACCCGCCCACTGCTGACAGGGAGAGCAAGTAATTCAACGAATTTTCTTGGAATTCTGCCTCTGGTATACCACAAGATAGGAAGTCACGACATATAATTCTTTGGGTGACCTTTGCAGCAAATATTTTGACCACCTGCAGCGTAAACTCAGAAAACATACTAGAGTCCTAGACTGAAGTTGAAAACGAGAGATGAAAAAGAAAGGCGGAAAAAAATTGAATAAATAGTAATAATTAACTGAAGTTTAAATTGGCAAGTTTGACAAGTGGTATTGCATGGAGCGACTGGTCGAAACACCGGTACCTGCTGTGCTCTCCCAACTCTCCCCGATATCTGGGCTCAACGGGAGCCGAATCGTTTCGTTTTCATAATATGATACTGTAGGCAATGCACATTGGAGAATAGCGGAGGCGGTTACCATCAATTAACAACGGGGCCTCGATTAATTCGAATCGACGAGTCGAGTGTGACAAATGTATGCACAGATCAGGATCAAAGTATACGATTGTACTCTGAGAAAAAAAAAAGTAGTGAAAATGATGAAATGAATTGTTTGAACAATCCTTCACAAATTATTTTTTTTTCCAAAATCAACTTTTTCTTTATTTCAACAAAATTTACCAAATTTACCATTTGTTTCATTAGTTCCAAAAGAATATTTTTTTTCAACAATCACAAAAAAAATGGTTGATTTCAATAAATTCACGAAATTTTAACAAATTTTTGATCACCTGATAAAGAAATTTGTTAAGGACTATTGAAATAATTAATTCTATAATTAAAAAAACAATTTCTCAGTATACTTGTTGTATTCCGATTAGTCTCTCATTGAATACATTTTTTTTCGAAAAATGATTGTCTTTTCAAAAAAAAATTCTGAAAATCAATTCTATCTCAAAAACAAGGATCAGTTTCTTTTCCAATTAGAAAATAAATATTAAAAAAAAAATATATACCAGTGAAAGATTGAGAGGAATGAGGCATGCAGTAGAAATGAAAAAATAAACCTGTTAAATAATAAAGTGTATAAATTTTTAACACTATCCAAAGAAGGAAATGACTACTGCAAAGAGTACCAGAGGGAGTGTCCTGAAGTGACGTGGTTAATGTGGCAATATGATATATACGCATAAGGGAATACGAGAGCCAAGAGTACCGGGGCTTTTGCGGGCCAAAGGGCCACCAGTGTTTGTATGGTAGCATCATGAAAAGAGAATTATAAAAAAAGAAAGAATGAAACAAGTGAAAAAAGAAATAATAAAACAGGAGAAAAAAATGAGTAACGCGAAGGAATTGCCAAAAGCAAAGTAGTATGCAGAGAGTCTTGTCTTGTTGAAATGAGAGAGCGTTAAATGTCGACGTAACTGACCAGAGGAAAATATATATCATTGGTGCTTAAACAGAGAGAGCTTCTCGCGATGAACTAAATCAATCGAGTTCGCTTCTTTCAATTTACCCATTGCCATATAAGAAACGTGTACAAACAATTCTCCATAATCCTCGTCATGAAAAAGAATGGAGAAAATATATTTTCTCTTTTTTCTCAACTTTTTGAGATAGTATCTCAGAGTACAGTCAATAAAACAAAACAAAATGATGGTTTTTAGATTAGCTTCCAATTATTTGCTGACAATTCGGGAAAAAGTATTTTAATTTAGCCGGAAGAGTGATTGAACTATTCGACAGTCATATCTTCGACATGTGAATATTTTTTTTTCTCGATTCTTTTTTCTAAACGTGCATGAGATAGAGAGAGAGGCAAATAGTTACAACTACCTTCTAATTAAAATTTCTTAATAACTATACGGAGAATTGAATATTTTCTTTTTCTATTGTTTAGTTAAAATGCTGTTCTCTTCGCCAATTGTTTTCAAATAATGGCTCAACTCTGTGGTTTTCTAGCAATAATTTAGGGTGTTTCATGCCCATCGTCGTTATTTTCAGTAACTTTGATAATTCATATCTCATAAACTAAACGTACAAAAATTATGAAGAAAATTCAGAAAAACGTAACAAAATATCACCTTTGATATCCCGTCAACGAAAATAAGGGGTCAACTGTATTCGAGTTTGCTGGCATACTACCTCAAACTTCGAGTTGAAATTTTTATTTTTATCATTTTCTAAAAGATACGAAATACTCGATACTTGATATTGAGCATCCATGGTCATTGATAAATGCTAAGTGGGGGCCCCCAAGAAGCGCGCGTGTGTTCGGCTTCCTTTTTGCCTCGTGGAATGCGTATAGTACACTAACAAAACCGTTTCTCTCACTGGCCACTCTCCACACTCGTTTTCTCTCCTTTTTTTCCTCCGCATAAACACGATCAGAGACGAGTTTCCCATGCATGAGAACAAATAGACCTGAATGTGAGCATAAAAAAAAAGTTTTAATCCCGAAAAAAAAATCAATGAAACACTTTGATTTTTTCCATAATGTGATACTGCAAATTATGCGGAAATGAATTAAATAAAAGAGTAGAAGAAGGGGGGATGGTTAAGGAGGGGAGGAAAATATATATTTTCAGGTTAACTTTCATCTCAGTTGTTTGATAAACGACGTAAGATAATTAACAACCCATGGGTATACACCGTTTTACTGTACGCAGTTGGATGTTGGTGCACGTGGGCGCGTGATATTCTCCCGGGCTACTCTTCGGTAACTCAAACTCTCGAAGAAATCATATTCGTGTTTGTCTCACTGATATTTTTCCTCCTTTTCTCTCTCAATTTCAACGTGCTTCATATCGTCTCATTTCTTACATTCATTTTCATTTTTATTCTTTTATGTTAATTTTTTTTTCTTTTCCTTCTTCTTTTTTTTTGCCCTCTTCCTCTTTCTTTTCTACCACACACAGACATTTCGACCCACAGAAGCCACGAAGTCACGTCGTATACATCAGAGTGAAATGACCGCGCGTGTCGGACGCGTTTGCTACTCTCCTACATTCGTTTTCTCCACATCGTTCTCTTTTTCGACTGTATATACATATACACATTTATATGCCAATGTACATGAAGGGGGGCCATAATCTACCCAAGTAAATTGGTAGAGACTGTGTAGGAACTCGTACAGTCCAATGAACAAGTTCGTTTCAAGTTGAACTCACCATTTTTCGCTGTCGACAGGAATGTGTCCATTGCTTTGAAAAATCTGGAAAAAAAATGAGAAACAATGAGAATTGAGGCTGAAAATACAATTGGGTAATGTTGGCATGTCAGAGAGTCATACAATTTTTCTTGTTTAAGCAATCATAAAACTGTGAAGCTAATTTGTTTCTACGAAAAACTTACTCATTTACAAAATTACCCCAGGTCATGAGAGAACTCAAGGAACAAACATTTAATAAATCAATACGTGAAAATCTAATTTTACTCTGTTATTCTCTCCCGTTTTTTCCCTCTTTTTTTTTCATGTCCACAACAAGTCGAAAAAAAAAACAATATTTCCAAGAATGCACCCAGTCGGCGGTATCTTTGGTACCGCTACATTTTCTTTCTTATTTTTTATCCCACGTAGATCCAGAAAAGGTGCGACTCTAGCGTAAGCCAGTGTAAAAGAGAAAGAGAAAGGAATAATAAAAAAAGATGAAAAGGTGTAGAGAAGATCTTCGACTGTTGCACTCGCAGATTCAAAGATAGGGTGAAAGAAAAGGAGAGTAATAATTCACAGGGAGGGGCCCAGTGCATCATCATCCCCCTTTTTCTAAAAAAAAAAGCTAAAAAAATATCTGTTTTTTTTCTCCTCCGATTTTTAAATTCCTCCATCCCCTTTTCCCTTCCATTCTCTTTCGTTACATTATCCAATGTGAGGGAGTGAGGCTTATTAACGGATTAAGGCACTCAAAGACGACTCGATAAATTATCGCCAGGTGGCTTTTGCTCGAGGTCTTTTTTTTTGCACACACGCGGATGAAATTCTTCGTACATTCCATAAATACCCCGCTCTTCTTTTCTCTCCCTCTCATACTCTCTCCGATTCATATTAACTCGGCATAATTTTATTTTAATTTCTGAATTTTCCCCAGTGGTCAATGGGGGGGCCCTCGCAAAGGCCCCTCTTAATAGGCCACTTTAGGTGGCTCATCCCCCCTATCCTCTCCCCCCTGGGATAACCGATTAGTCTAACGTGATTACAGACACTAACTCACTTTCACATACCCCTCCATTCTATTCGATTTTCTCCGGACACCTCCCCAATAACGCTTCTCGAAACACTACAGAGCTACACGATTTTATACTCACCACGTGCCCTTTCCCCCCTCCTCTTCTCCTCCCTCTCTCTCTCTACTCCTTTTAACTCATAATGATTCTCTTTTGGATGCGTGACCAGCCGATCTACAGAGGGTTCGTGCCGCCTTTTAGATTTTTACGGTGCGAACGTGGTACATATTGAGACGATATAATAATACCCATACCATTGGCTCATATATGTGCTCCAATTAACTCGAGAATTTTTCTCCCACTTCATTCTGCATTATTTCCATCTCTTTCTATCATCTACGTCTTTTCTTATTTAATTCTTCAATTTTTCACGAGATAAAAAAAAATTATACACCATTAGAAAGTGGTATATTTCACATTGAATGAAATATCGATGAGCATTCGGGAGTGATTCACTTGTAAATCATTGGCGCCGAGTGAAATATGAGATGAGTTGAATTAATTTAACTCCTGGGCGTATGTGAAATACAACGGGGTAGCAGTTATATTATAGGTGTCGGTGAGAATAAAAAAAAAAGGGGGGGGGGATATTTCATTTTAAAGGTGGGAGAAGTTTGGCTGATGGAATGAAGGTGTGTGGAAAACACACGCTTTTGAAATGGGAAAATGTACATCAATATTTATAAAGCCCTTCATCCATCAAATTTAAACCACGCTTTAACCAATATAATGTGGTACGGAAATTCCATTGGCAGTTACAACTGTTAGAATTTATTTCTCGGTAAGTCAATAATTATGAAGAAATAATCAATCAATTGATGACTAATTTTTTTTAATTTTATTGATTTTATTTTTTCGGTAGAATGTTATTCAATTTTAATGAATATTGATGGGGATGTATGAAGAATGTATGCATAGAACTATATGTATGGCATTGAAATATCAATATTTGTGAAATATCTGAAAAAATTTGGCTCTTAAATTGGAATTTTAATATTACTACAGAGAAGGTGTAGTTGAGAGGCAAAAAAACATTTTCAACAGTTTAGTGGAATTAAGATGGATAAGAATTAAAAAGTATGCATACGATTATATGTATAGCCTCAAAATAGGGGGAATTGGGTGATAATGGACCTGCGGGGCAAAATAATTCAGAATTTTTTTTAAGGATGAAGGACTCTATATGAATATTTGAAAAAAATTCACCAACAATGTAGACATTCTGAAGTTCTTCCTTGAATTTTTTTAGAATTTTCCATGAAATCCTCCATTCCGGAATCCTTCCATTCCGGAAAAAAATTCCTATCTCTATTTCCTATCAATATTTCGGAAATATCCGGAAACATTGAGCTCTCGAATTGTCGTTTCTATCTTCATTGATTAATTATTACAATCAATTATATCATTATCAATATGATTAATTCAGACAAGTCACAGAATCTTTTCAAATTCAGAATTTGGTGATAGAAATCAACTTCCACTTAAAAATAAAACTTCTTTACATACTTAAAACTAAAAACTACAAAATAAAAACTGCTCTACTTTTTCCACGGAATTCCCCAATTTTTTTGTTAATATCTCTCTGATATGGTTTTCCATCGATTTCTCTTATTTTCAATTAATTTCCATCGATAACTTGATAACACAATAACTTTCTGATGAAAATCATTCAGAAATCTGAATAATGAATGGGAAAATCGAAGATATCTTCCAAAAAAAAATAGGAAACTTTAAGAAAGAACGACTCATTCCTAAATTCCAACACCCTCACCTCCAAACTATTAATTTTCCCTAGCCTTTGCCATAATAATGCATATGTGACTAACGAGCTAATTAAACCAGCAAATTGAACGTAATAATGTACTTGTACTTGTGTAAACAAGGCCTGATAACGGCGTGCGTCGAAATCACCGAAACGATTTAACGGATCAACTTGAGCCGACAATAATTCAGATAGAATGGACCATTTATGCTGAAACCGTTACGCAGTATGTAATAAATCTGATGCATTAAACGATCCACTGTGTACAGCCATTTGCCATTCAATATCAAACGACAGGTAATGTCAACAGTGATTCACCGAACTGGTTACATTAAACGTGCACATTCCCCCTCCTCTCATTTTTTAAAATTATTTATCATTGATTTGTTTGTACACATTCGGAAAAATAATATTCATTTGTCACAATTCGATGCTTTTTTTCCCGCCGAATATATTTTAAATATTATTTTCATCATCAAATTTTCGTTGAAGCATTCAAGCATGTAACAATGTTATCGATGATGGATCTTGATGATCGGTGTATCCCCCGTCAGGTTATTCCCAATGAATTTTATGGTTGCTGCGTGGTGGAAGGCTCATGGGCGGGGTAATCTTTCACGATTATTATTATTCTTTATTATTATTTTCATATTTTTTTTTTGTTTATTTTTTCGTTTTTTATACCTCAAATTAATACCAAGGATTTTATACATTAGAGCGACCTGTCATTATCTAAAGTTTTATTCACGCAAATTAAAACGCACGGAATAGATTTCCAATAGAATTTATTAATAAGAAAAAAGATGAAAAAAAAGGATTTTAAGTTGAAATTAATAATTGATTTTTGTTGAATTTAAAATCAGGTGGAATTAATAACGTTCAATTAATTATTTAATTTATGTGGGAATTTTTCGAAATACCAGGAGTTTTTTGGCGCTTATTTTGAAGCTCTAAAAATCAAGAATTTGTTTTTTTTCTCTTGACACCTATGAAAATACAATTTACGATCGTTAAACATTGTCCTCTTTTTTTTTCTTTTTCATTCCAATTTTTTATGAAAATAATTCCATGGAATTGATTCTTTTTCAGGAGAATACTTTGGTCATTTGTTGAAGGACAATTTTCGTTACTGTTCACGAAAATGAAGAAAAAAAAATTACAGCGATTTTGTGTCGTTCGTTTGGCTCGTCGGGCCCCAAGGCAATCTTTATTGCTTCAATTTGCATAACACAATATTGCTGAGACCGCGAATGCGTCTTATGAACGCGGTCTTGCACCTACGCCTTCCCTCTTGGGGTTCGCACGGGCCAGAGAGTCACACGCTTCTACCGTTCTCTTCTCACTCTTCACTTTGAATCTCTTTTTTTTTCTTTCACATATATATGTATATTGCTGTTGTCTCTTTTTCGAGCACCTCCTCTCCTTCTCAACAACTTGTTCCAATGAATTTTCGAGAGAAGAAGGGAAAACTCCCTTTTATTTTCCTTCAGAAAAAATCTTGATTTGCCATAAAGTGACCTTTCATTAAGTTGTCCTCCCCCCCCCCCCTTGAATTCTTCAATGGGCCAATCAGAATTGAGTTTAGAAGGGCGACATTTAAGGAAATCCCAGTAGCTGCTCCAAATGATCAACTTTTTTCTTCAGAAGTTATCATAAATATTCGAATTATTTCGATTTTCGAACATGTTACCGATATGAAAACGATATCCACGATGATAAATCGTTATTTTAAATTATAAAAGACAACATAGAAATATGTCCCTTCAAAAACGGAGGTCTTTTGTTTAACAACAAGAAAACTTCACTTGCAATTGAAATTTGACACGTCGAAAACGAAGATTTGCTCGTAGAACAACATCTGTCATTAATTAAGAAATAAACGCCTTTTTACTTGAATTGGGTTTTTAGTTTATTTCTTCAAGAATAACAATATTATAAATATACAATATTGTTCCGGATTTGACTCAAGCTGTCCCAGTCTTTAGGCCTGGGATTGAAGAATGCTCGAATTTCAAACATCCAATCGTGCCGTCATTGATGTTTTCATTTAATCAATTGGATGAATCGTCGCTATTTGTGCGATAACGGCCATTTTGATGAAAAAAAAGTATATACGGATATATAATGAAAAAAATGGTCCATAATGATGAATTGTCTGAATTTTTAGCGTTAATTTAATTTTTTTTTCAGAAACTATTTTTGGCTAAAATTGTTCGGTAATACAGTGTAAAATGATCTTCAGAAAAATTTCCCCATATTACTCTTTCGTGAATGGCAAAAATTGAACAGAGAAGAAGAATTACCGGAACAACTTGGATATATCCTTAAAATGCACTCGTTGACCCATTTTAACCTTCCGCGCATTGAAGAGCGCAGAGGGGAATACTCCATGGCGCAATGAACTGCGCAGAGGGGTGAGCTCTCTACGTTAAAAGTGGGGATTCACACGAAACAGTAACTTTAACGAGAGCCCCTGGATGGACGTATAAACTTATTTGGAAGTCTACTGTATCAACAATTTATCTAAACAAAAGAAAGCTCATGCGATGTATTCAATATTACTGATCACTCTGTTTGCTAAATGTTTAATGCATAGAGGCCATTGAGAATGTTAGGTTACCCAAACTTATTATGGCTTTTCTCTCTTATTCATAAAATGTTTGCACGAGTTCCAGGACAAACTCCAACTGGATTTAACGTTATATACCAATGAGTATTGCAACCAAAGTACTACGTAAACACTTCAGTTGGGTACGAATGTTTCTCAATCGGCACTTGACGCCTCACACAAACTAAAAAAAATAAAAAAATTAACATCTGTGTGTATCAATTTCTGTGTGTGTATGTGTTTTGTAAAGAATTTTTTTTTCCTCGATTTTTATCAAGTGCATTCAATCATCCCGAACTTTCTTCTAATTCATTTCTCGTTTCTTCAATGAAAAATTTATGGTAATGATGAATAAGTCAAAAAGTTCAAGACAAATATAAAAATACAGATTGTATTATCTGATTGCCAGAATAAATTTCATCATTCAATTAAAGAATTTTTTGAAAATTTTTAAAAGAAATTATATGTGACAGATGAAGAGATCGTCATGGTGGTCCTTTCACGGTATTAAAGTAATTCACAGTGAAACCATGAGCTCGTTGTCGTTTCACACCCAGGAGGGAGATATTAATGGCGTTAAAATTGAAAGAGGAAGAGAAAAATTTGGATAAGAAATTTCAGAAGATTGATATTATGTACAATACCACCCACAATTCACGTCAAATTGTGTTCTCGATCCTGTCTAAATGCCCGAGGAGTTGAATTGCCAGAGGCTTAATTCCTAATTCATCTGACCCATAAGAGAGTTAGAGAGAGAAATGAAGAGGCAGAGAGCAAGTGAGAGCGACAGAATAGTAATGTCAAAATATTTGAGATAGGTTTTGTTTCAAGAAAGCCCGAAGCCTGGGCAACATTTTAGTGTAGTAGAATATAACATCGGGATATTCGCCAGAAAAAAGCGTGGCACGGGTTCCACCTCGTTAGCCTGGCAGAGCCTCTAAAACATAGCGCGTGGCACCCCGTAGCGATGAATAATACGCAGAAAAGGAGGCATGGAAATGAACGCTTAAAAACGATTGAGGAAGGAGTTTGCCCCTTTTTCTCAAAGTATTTTTTTGCCATTTATTTTTTTTCCATTTCATCTCTTCTTTATTACTCATCTTTTTTCTTCTTTTCCATCTTGAAAAAGACCCTTGGCCACTTTTCACCTCATTATCTCTAGCGATCGCATATATATGAAAAGGATATCTCGTTACGCTCAGGCCTCAACGGCAGATGTATGGCCATTGTTCTTCAGCAAGTTGTATCACTGCACGTTGGACAGAGTGAACATGCGAAAACCTATGTTCACTGTCTCAAACTGAATATAAAGACGTTGTAGAATGTCAGGCGCCGAAAACGCCCACGGTTTAGTGGAAAAAAGAAAAAAAAATATATATATATATAAGAACACACTAACACTAGTGATGTCCTTCGGAAATTTACAAAGTTTGTCGTTGATAAATTCATCATTTGTGAGGGGAAAGAAGAGAAATTGATTTTCATTCGATTTGCGCAATCGTTCTTGATAGAAAATGTCTTATAGAGAATAATTGAGGAGATGGAAGTAATCTCGAGAGGCGCCACTCTATGAAAATCCACCCACTCACTCGAAAAGAAAAAGGGTTTATTCAGTTATGTTTTTCTTTTGAGTTTCTGCGTTTCTGAGTTTTATACAGATGAATGACCATCCCGAGCTGAAAGAGAATCTGGATGCTTTACGTCGCATGATCATGCTACTTGGAGACACATGTTTATGTTTCAATTAACATTACATTTTGCATTCCAACCGTGCAACCTGCTGGTTACGCGCTACTAACGAGATACTATCGTTTATCATAGCTAAATAAAAGTTTCTTTCATTTCATTATTCTCATTTTTTTACCTTCTTTATCATGAGAAATTACCACGAGGAAATGAGGATAGAATACGAGAATAACATAATTTTGTGTTAGGTTATGTGATTAAGTGCAGTGAATGGGTAGAAAAGGATTAGGTTAGGTTGTATCAATGAGACTTGGGACCTGTTTCGTCCAATCTAACTGTCAGTTAGCTAATCGAAATTAAGGAGAACTTAAGTCCGAGTTCGAGAATGACTAAACTCGAGTTACCCAATTTGACACGAAAGTTAAAGTTAAAGTTAGCTACTCTCTCTACGGAGGCAAATCTAAGGGCAATTCATTTCTCCTCCATTCGAAACTGTTTTGTGCGTTGTGTGTGATTGTGCTACTCTTCATTAGCGGTAAACAGGCTGCCATTTGGATTGTGAAGGGAGCAGCTTCAAAGTCAAATCAGCTAACTCGAGTTTAGCAAGTCTCGAACTCGGCCTAAGTTGAAGTTGGACAGTAACTTGATGGCGGATTATTTTTATTGAGGGGGGGGGGGGGGAGGGTATGGGAGTGATTTAAATAAGGAAAGCGACTGCAGGGACAGGATTAATTACCTATGAAAATTATTTCATCCAACTACCCAGAGAGAAAGAAGACAGTAACCATTACTATGTTTAACATAGTAATGGTTTTTTAAGGTCGAGCGGCATAGCAGTAACTACTAGGTTAATATGGTATTCATTGCTATGTCGACTGGACCCATTGCTATGTAGTGTGGACTATAGTGACATAGCATTCAGCACAATGATGGATGACAGATCTAAAATGTCTATGCCAAAATATCTACCACTTGATATCCAAGGTCTTAATGTCTACGATCAAAATGTCTACTGCCAAAACATTTGCTACTTAATTATCTATTGTCAGTAATGTGTGATGGCGAAATATCTCCTTTATCTACATTCTATTGTACATTGATTTGCTCGAGTACCTATCAGGTGTTGCTGCTCATCTTGTATTATAAAATTTTCTACCTGTATTTAGATGCTTCCATTGATGAAAATGACTGATTTATATTCATTTCACTCTGATTTTCGTCTAGTTTGATGACTGATTTATTTTCTTTTCTTGTGACGGGTTTGAACGTCACTTTTTCAAAATTAGGTTGATCATTTTTTGTGTATTTTTCATTAGGATTCGTTCATTTCTTGCCTGTTTAGTAGTAGATCCCAATGATGACTGTTTCTTACCACTCCGCGTGGGTACAATCTGATCGATTCAATTGAAAGAAGATATCTACAAAAAATGTATTTATTTCTTTACTCCCTGATGAGTGCTTATTTTTCAAGGAAGCTAAGGTGCCATTTCATCGCTACTTCCTTCATATGTCTCCCATCCGTCGAATCAAGATAATCTCCAATTAGATTAATCTGGCTTTAATTCTGCTTGAAAATCAGCTAATCGACAGTGAGTTGCAACGAAACAGGCCCTCATTGTAGAATCACTTTGAGTGCTACTATTGGTGCAAAGTTTGATTTGTCTTTGTTTCAATCATAAGAATGTCATGCTAAAACCAATGCAAATGCGATGAAGATAATAGTTTCTTCATTCGTTTGGGACACCAAACAAATGATTTATAATCACAACAAAAATATAGCATAGTATTGCTGTACCACATACTCAAGACTAACATTCACTAGCACCTAAACAGAATCAAAGTGATTGCATTTTTGGACAGCATATCACTTTCGTTACAGAATGCAGTTAATTATACGTTCACCGGAGATAAAAATTCTTACGCACTCCAATAATTATTCTTTCTTCTTTTAATTATCCCCAATCTCGTGATCTTAACTGGAAGACGAATTCCCGAGTGCCATTAATGGCGATGCAAATTGCCTGGTTTATGCGAAACATGTAATACTTCTTTTGATACGTTTCTGAAGGCTTCAACATCGGTTGTGATGAAGCTGCTGGTGAGAATTCATACCGGCTCTCATAATTGATTTTTTTTTTCGGCAACGTTATTTATTTCTTTTTTCCTGCCTTTTGTGGCTTTTGACACTTCCCTGAAGTGGGAATTTGCTTTTCCTCTTGAGCACAGGTAGTGTACATGTTGCGGACGATGAAAAGACTTAGTAGAATGCCGGTAGGATAGGTGACAAGGCAAAAAATATATATTCTCGATATTTACTTCGAAGCCTTCACTTCATTATACGATGGAAATTACTGGATTTTATCGTTTACTTCAATTTTCTATAAAATCACTTGCTATTTCACTGATTAAATGCGCGTTAAAATTATTATCTTCACTCTATTGAATGATGCTATAAAATTATTTCATCGATATTTCTCAAAAAAATTTCTTTTCTCTTCAATGAAAAAATCAATTTTATCATGATTTTCAAAAAGAAAATTTATCCCAAGAATTTATAAATTCGATAAAATAAAATGAGTTTAAAAGGCGTATTTACAAATGGCCAAATTGTATTCGGTAAATCATCAGAGGCTCATAGCAGTTAATTAGTTGGGGCCTGAAAATAACTGAGCGGGTCTTTTCAACGCATCTCATTTTGCATGCTTTCGAGTACACACAACCGAAAGGAGAGAAGGAGGAGGGGGGTGAGGCAATGGGCGTGAGACGATTGCGTGAGAAAGTTCTTTTTTTACTGGTTGATGTATTGAGTATTATTTCGTGATACAACGCCATAGGAATAGTTTAACTCAACTGCTGGAGATAATCAGTATGTTTCAATGTTTAGTACTACAAACGTTTGTACGAACTTTTTTATCCTCTCATTTTCCCCAAAAGTTAGAGAGAGACAGATAGAGAAAGAGGCAATATAGAAATGAAGAAGGAATAAATGTCTGAAATTGATCGGATAAGGTACTCGGTTTGGGTTTAACGCCCACGCAAGGCACACGCCAATCAAAGAAGATCGCGCACTCGGCAACACACACGGCCTATGGGCACAGTTTTATCCTTCACTTGTGTATATTTATATATGTGTGTGTGTATGTGCTACCTCGGCAGTTCGCGCTACTGATCTCCTCAGGGCGATACGTATCTCGTGCACGCACGAAATTTTGTGTGGCCGCAAGATGAATAAGAAACGTTTAAAAAAAGTAATAATAATGATAATAATAATAAAAGGAAAACGAGAAAAGACGAAATCCCCTTGAAAAGAAGACTCGACGACTCGCCTTCGTGTCGCCTCGTTTATCTCGATTATATGACACTCTTCCCTGCCGTTGCATTTTCGGAGATAAATTTTTGTTTGTGGATCCTTAACTTTTTGAGATTTTTTTTTGCTTCAAAACTTCTTTTTTTTTGACTCACTTTAATACACAGGATTCCGGGGGCACCTGTTTACCCGGCACCATGATCTTTGTGTGCTTTACGCCTTTCGATGAGAAATCCTGGAAGAATAAAAGAGTTTATTGTTCTAGATGAATGGAGAATGTAATCTTTGCATGTGGTTCATTTTTGAAAGAATTTGTACTTGCAAAAGGGTGATATGTTGATGGGTTTTTCTTGAATTTTTGAAATTTCGTTTTGAAAAAAAAACAGGATGACCCTTTTTTTTTGTTCTTCATTTTTGGAAACCAAACGCAATAGCAGAATTATCATGAGGACCTACTTTTTTGAAGGAGAATGAGAGTTTCGAGAAATATCGCCACCAAAATTCCGCTATTCCACTTAGTTTTCAAGGTATCCTCGAAAAAATCTCTTTAAATTTTGAAAAAAAAACTACTTCTCCGGAATTAAACTTCCAGCAAAAAAATTCACACTGATAATTGCAAGGATAAAATTAAATTTCATTACTAAAATTTTAATTATTAAAATCATCTATTATATCGTCACTTTAGAATCAAAGTGGCGTAAGTGCTATCCTTATACATAGTACTTACGCCACTTTGTTCCTAAGGTGATATGTATGTAAAAGACGAATTAATGTTTCTTTAACAGAACTACTTTTCTATAATTAAATCTCCAGCAAAAATTCACATTGTTACTTGTAATTAACTCAAAAGCATTCATTATGAATATGTACGTTACTTCTAATCCCCTGAACTGTCAAGAAACTGTAATAGTACTATTATCTGCTTCAATAAAACTCGTTATATCTCAAAAATCTTCTCAAATTTTATCCTATACGTCTGTATCGAAGCATTTTCATCGTTAATTTCTCATTCTTCAAAATGAACTTAATGAAATTCATAGAATTCATCAACCTCATCAATTCCCAATGAAAAATATGCCTATTCTCCTCTGAAAACTTGTGAAACACACAAACTCCTATTGTTAAATAGAGAAAAAAAAATGAATAATGAAAGGTGAAGCAAAGTGACAGATGAAAACACCGATAAGATAATTTCTCCCATGGTAGCTCGTTGTGAATTAGGAATTTTACGATGACTATGTGTTCAACATATTATTCAACCTGCAGCAACTGGTGAGGTCCTCAACCTCACGGCTTCACTGATAAAACGAAGGAAAAAGAAGAGAAAAGAACTTCTCAGAAAAGAAAGAAAGAAAGGATGAAAGACTTTGGAAGATTGACTTTTCTCCAGTTAACACAGCTTTCACGTTATTAAAGTCATCGATTGAGATAGAAGTCTAAGATTTTTCGAAATAAAAAAAAAAAAAAAAGAGACGCTTCACAGTCTTCTGTTGAATAGATCTATCATGGTGAATGAGTAGAGGACTTTATTAGGATCATGATAGAGTAAAACATTATATGTTGAATACCAGAGGGACCTGATTTTAATCTATATCATGCTCGACAACAACTCTGGCTTTCATTCTGTAGAAAATAAGCCTTCGGATGCTGGTTGGTTCAGTAGTCAAATAGCCTTTGAGCCAATCGAATTCTTCCAATTAATCCTGATGCTGATGACACATCGAACATTCTCATTTTTTTTCTATCCTTCATTAACTACAATTAAACATCTTCATTTACAAATTAGGTCACATGATCCCGAAATAAAAAGAAAGAAGAATAAATAAATATTTACTCACATTCTTGTCGTAGTATCTATTGGTATTCGTCAAATCAATGACAAACTTTAAATTTGGAAATGAGTCCATCAGTGACGTCGTCGTAAATCTGCAATAATAATTTTTTTTCTATAAAATACAAATTAAATTAGAATTTTTAAATTATAAGTTTAGGACATGATTGTATTTTGAAATGTTCGTGATTGATTAAATATTGCTTTTTATTGATGAAACAAACAAAACTTAATGCCATCATAATCATGTCGTCACCTCAAAAACTAAGTGGCATAAGTGTTATAGATAAGTATAGCATTTACGCCACTTTGTTCCTAGGATAGCGATATAATTCACAGTCATGACAAATTTGTAATGAATTATCGAATGAAATCGATGCTGATTAATAAATTGAGATATTTATGCAATAAAGCTATTGAAAAAAAAAACAATCATTCTAATATACTCACTGCTCTCCTTCCGATAGATTCTTCGCTACCGTCTGAAACACAGAAAAATGGAAAAAAAGCTTGATTTAATATCAGAAGTATCGGAATAATTTACAGATAAAGCACAGAAAATTAACGGATAATATTATTTTTCAATGATGCAAAATAAATGCTTGATTCCAAACAAACACGAGAGTTAAGAGTCATCATCTACTTATGATAATTAATAGTGCGGAGAATGGATAACAGGGCAACAAGCATGCCTGTCTGTCTCATTGGAACGTAGTGGCGTCGATTGATCGATTAGGCACAAATTCCCGGTTGGTAAATCGATAACAAGACGTGACGAAGGCTCACAAGAGAACACACGTTGACTTTTATTGAAGCTTGCAGAGTTTCAATTAAATTATAAGTTAAATCTGTGATGTTCTACCGACAATTTTTTTTTTTTTAATGTGTGGATAGTTGATGAATTGCATGAATCAAAGTATGGAATCTTTTTCTCTTTTATTATACAACAAGAATATTTCGCAATTAAATCCAGTAGCAAAGAAGTAAAAACAAAGAGGAATAAGTTAATTTTTTTCTGATAATTTTTGGAGAATATCTCAGAAATTAGGCGAGATAGTGCAATTTTCCACAAGTAGGAGAGACCGGGGCAAGATGAACCTGCAGGGCAATGCAGTCCAGGATTTTTTTGATAGCGAAGATTTCAGCGAAAAAATTTGAAAAAATTATTCAACAATGCAGACATGTTGCAGCACCATTTCAATTTCTTTCTGATTTTTTCACAACTCCTCCTCTCGGGAAAAAATTCTTCGATGATTTCCCCTACTTTTCTGTCGACTATTACAATAGCTACGAAAAAATATTAGAACAGAATAGTACTACCTGAAAAAATCATTGGAAAAAAATATCGACTTATCCTGTTCTACACGGAGAGAAATTTCTCTGAAAAATCATGATGCTCGGCAACATAATGTGAATGCAAAATACAGGCCAGGGGTATTTCATGAGTCTCCCAATGGAAAAAATGTCTTGGCCACGGCAATAAGTAATAGGGCCAATAAAATTTTCAAGATAAAATATTACAATAACTGTTACGTAGCATTACAAAAATATTAGCTGATAGTTTTGTCTCTCAGAGCTCAAGAAGAATCATGTATCTGACAAGGGATGAATCATCGGGCCCTTAGAAATTTTCATACGTTACAAAGAATTTTTATAAAATTATCTCAGAATTTCTCCCATGCCAGCCTCATAATGTGGTACACGAAGGGGCATAGTCGAGTACCTTCGGCTGTTGTCGGTACATGAGCCATTGGCCATTTCACACTTGGCTATGGATTTAAATATCTCGGAAACTATGCAAAATTTATCGAGACATGCTGTGAATGAAATTTAGAGGGAAAATTAACGAAGAAATTAAGCAAAACGCCGTCTTTCTACGACCAGTAATTTCCGAGATATCAATTTTTTGATGAGTAGGTCAGAAACAATGGACGAGGCCCGATAGCAAATAAATGGCCGCGCGAGCGTCCCTTCTGAATTTTTCATTAAAAAATTAATATCTTAATGATTACGAGATGTAGAAAAACGGAATTTCGCTCATTTTATTCTTTAATCTTCCCTCTAAATTTCATTCACAGCATGTCTCGATAACTTTTGAGTACTTTTCGAGATATTTCAATCCAAAGCCAGGTGTAAAATTGCTATTTTTTTAACAAATAAAAAGCAGAAATTTTGATGTGGAGCATGGGAATTTTTCGGTTCAGAAGCAAATTGCATCCCGTTTGTCGAGCGGCATGGTAATTTTTTCTTAAATCATTCAGAAAAATTCTTATATTTTTCTCTCCGTGTACCTTTCCGCTACTGAATTGAGATAAAGAAATTCCGCTAATGACCCTTTTCTCATAAAGAAAAAATTAGAGCTCTTCGATTATCCCAATAATTCCCTTATCTCTCTTGATTATTGAATTCATTGACTCAATCCCAAGAATGCCACAGTGAAAGCAAATGAAAAATAAATCGTTAAGATATCAAAGAAGAATGATTAAACTCCTAAAAAAAGGCCCAATACACAATGCAGTAAGACTTATCTCTTCCCCCCAAAATCCCGAAACATGACTTATATCCACAAATTCATTAACTAATCGTAGATAAATTCATGGAATAGTGATATCAGTAACGGATCTGAAATTTTTTATTAGAAAAAACGAGCCGAAAAGAACCAGGAGGGTTGGATTTTTTGGGTGTATACGTTGTGTTGTATGGTTAAATTGAAATTCTCGTGTGTTTCTATAACCAAGAATCTTTGCGCCAGTATAAGCTGGGTGGGCTAATGATAATAACTGGGTTTAAAGTCAAGAGAAGAAGAGGACTATCCGATTGGCTGGGCGGTCAAGATCCTATCTTTGATACAAAAGCCCTTGGTTGCGTTGTGCACTAAACAAAATGTGGGCATCGATCCATTTGGTTGACTTTAATAACCGTGTGAGAGTTGACCTATCGTGCGCTAACGCAATAATTCGCGTGGTGGAGCCAACAAAGTTGAATGAAAATAAATGAAAAAGAAGAAAAAAAAAAAGAAGAGACTTGAATAAAACAAGAGAAATTGAGGCGTGAGACTCATCTTCTAATATTCACGTGACCCACCACCCTCACTTCCGATAACTTCTTTTTTTTTTCTCTTCTTCATCGCTGAATGTATGAAGTAACTCGAAATTAACATTAACAAAAATGACGCCCACTTCATTACTTCGGCTGCCTCAACTTCCCATAAATAGTTGGGAGGGAAGGAAAAAAAATTTGAAAAAAAAACATGTTCATGATACACGTTGTGAAGATGAAATGTTGAAGAAATACACTGGCTGATTTCAACCATTCAATTTCACGATCTCTACTACGATATACGGTTGAGACCTAAATCAGGATTATATCGAAAATATAGCTGGGAGCATTGTGCTAAGGCCGTCACAGTGTCTGTCCACGGATACACGGAGTCTGACAGGATTTCAAAAGTTTTTTACTGATAACAGAGAATTACCTATCAAGAACAGACTGAGAGGAAAATTATTAATTTCAATAGAAATTGAATGGAAATTTTATTTTTAATTGCATGAAGAAAATATTCCAATTCAAATTCAATTTAATAATAGAATTATTCCCTCATTCATAATCTCTCTTTCTTTTTATTTTCAAGTCCAAAGTGTTTCCCGCCAGGTTTTTTCAATTTCCGAATGAAAAAAGAAAGGATCAAACCGAATTTCTCCTTAAATTTTTAAACATGACCCACAATTAACTCTCACTCCTAAAGGACGAAAAAGAAAAAAATATTGATAAAGAATTTGAAGGAAAAAAAAAGAAACACTTGTACGGAATTTACTGAAATAAATCAATCAACAAACGATTCGATTAGTCTCGGATTCCGCCACGCCGATGGACCCTGCAGCCATTGTGTCCGACGAATTGCCCATTAGCGTTGGAAGATATCATCTCGCCGGTGCTGGTGAGGATTCCTCTTCTTTTGTTTTTTTTTCTTCTTTCGTCGTCTCTCCCTTCTTTTTTCCTTCACATAGCTGCCCGTTTGTCTCCCCAGCATATATTCTGGAAAAGAACCATGTCGAAGCGAGTAGTCCCCTTCGATTTTCCAAAAAAATGCACTGGAGGTACATGGTTCTGCAGAACACCGGGGCGGTCTATGAGGACGTAATAGTAGCGGCAACCAACGGGGGGCAATTCACTGGAGATACTCACTGTTTCTAAATTTTATTTATGCCCAACGTTACTGTCCCATGATTCTTAAGATCCAGCGATAAGGATCAGGTAATTAAAGAGCCCTACAACACATAGATTCCTCAGAAAAATTCTTGTCATTTGAGATTCGCTAATAGTGGAAAATAGAAAACATGTATAAGCGTAAATTTTCTCATCTAAGGACAAGATTAATCAGCTTTTGTCTCAGAAGAACAAGGATTTTTCATTATTATTTCGTGACATCACTCTTTTACGGCAATTTCCGTCATATATAGACGTTCGTTCATGAGAATTTCATCTGAACTTAAATGAAGAGAAGTCCAAAGTGATTGAGTATTTAAACTTCTGAACTATTCAGGTCATAGTAATTGAAATCTCGTATTATCGCGTAAAGATGGGAATTAAATTATTAAATAAATTGATTAAAATGCAAAAAATCGGTGGAATAAAAACTCTGTAAAAAGTTTTTTTTTTTAAATCAACCATTTGAATCAATCCACAAAAAATAAAAAATTCCAATATCAAAGGCATCTAATAAAAATGACCTAGCAGACAGACGCCACAGCTTATTATTATCTTCAGATACCCCAATTAGTTATCTCAGTTGGGTTATAACGTTCTAAATCTTGTCTACATGTCACCGTCTGTATCGGGCCGATGACCACCACCAGTTTATCTATTTTGTTCTGTACACGAAGAAAACAAAAAAAAAATGACCAGCAGTAAACTACCTTGGCCAACATTTGGTGGGGTAGTTTGGATAAATAATAACAAGGCCAAAGAGTTCTCCCAGCTGCTATAATTCAATTCACACCTAATAACTGAAGATGGTAGAATTTCCATATTACAAACGAGTAATAAAATTAAAAATAAATTCGCTTTTTATCTTTCTCTCTTTTTTTTTTTTCGTTGGCCAATTCTACCGCTTCGGGGGGTCCAGGAGAATAAACGAGGCGATCATCTCCTCTTCTCTTTGCATTTTTAGTTTTTAAAAAATGATTGAATAAAATAGGTAACTATCAGCGGCTTTGAAAAATCACCAAAGTCCATGTGTTTTTGCCTCTTATTTTTTTTTTTCATCATCAATTTTTCCCACATTTCATTCAATTAATCAAATGATTAGCTTTCTACTTGAAAAGTACCGAACGAATTTTTTTTTACCTTTTTCCATTTCTACCAATTGTTTCAGCAAAAGAGAACCGTACAACGTAACGATTCATCGTGAATTCATATTTGGTTGTCCCCCCCCCCCTTCCCCTAAAGCCGAAGACAAGATTAACGATCTTTTGGTATTTATGGTATAAATTTGGGACTCTGCCGGTACATTTTTAAACAAATGTTTGTTTCTCAGGGGGGCCCCGTTGTGTCTTGCCCTCTCATTTCGGTGTAACGATACAATCCTTGACACCCATGTGTATTGGGTATGATTATTATGGGGCCAGTTGTTTCTTGGGACCTCTAATGCAAGGTTTTTTTTTTTAACGGCATCCATCCACAGACGCACGCCCTTTCCTAGCACTGCTGTCTCATTCAAACAGACACACACACCCATAAACCAAGGACCCGTTAACTTTCAGCCAATTTTCCATGAAATCGATTAACACAGAACGGTCGAACGTGAAGAATCGTTTGTCGAACCTTTTCTCAGTTAGTCTTCTCACTCTATTTTTTTTTTCCACTCAGCCTTGCGCCAAAAAGGTCAAGTCTAATCAGCAGGTGCCAAGACATAGGATTTTACAATGAATTTTAATCGAACCAGTGAAACAATAAATTTTCCTGTAAGTTAAGTCGCCGTTTCTTTTTTTTCTCTCTCTCTTTTTCCTTTCAATTATTTCCCTTCTCAAAAGGGAAATGCGATGGAGAACTTTTTGAGAGAGGGGGGGGGGGGGGGGGGAGATGCTGAATGCCTCAGATGGACTCTGGTATTTTTCATTCCATTTAAACAGCCAACAACTTCCGGCACGATTGACCGTGCCAAACCCATTCCGATGCCGCAAAAGGCAGCCCCAAAAAGCTCCAATACACTTTTCTTCATTCTCTCCCCATCGTCACATTCTTTACGTATATATACGCTCAGTGTATCCACGCCTCTGGCAATTTTTTTACCCTCTTTTCTTACTTTCTCTCTTCTCGCTTTTTTTCCCCCGTCTTTTATTCTTCCTTCATACGACCACTAAGCATAGACGAATGAGAATAGAATGCGAAAGTAATTGCATATTCGACAACAAAAGAAGAGGTTAGGGCAATAAATTTCAACTATTCGCCGTCTAGTCATTTCATGGAGCCACCGGTGTGTATATATGTATATGTGTGTGTGTGTGCGACATTTTCGGTAAACAGTTATAGGACAGTGTATCATGGCAAACGGCTCCCAGGAATCAGTGCAGAGAAAAGAACAGATGGAGAGGCCCCAGATACGAGTAGAGGTGAAAGTGAGTAATAGAGAAGAATGAAAAAAACAAAATTATATAATAAAGAATAAACGAAGGGAGAGAAAGGGCAGGTGACTCGTGCGTTTTACGCGACATTTTTTTTTCGATAATTTATATGACGCAAGAGTCCTTACCTTTGTCACAACATTATTGAAAAATAGTTGAGAATGAAGGATTCTTTTCGGTATGAAAAAGAAGTAGAAGCGCGAAAATCAGTTTAAAGAAAGGAACGATCGGTTGACAAGATTAGAAGGGGAGAAAAAAATGAGAAAAAAAGGGAAATTGTTGGCTACCGCGGGGCTTCCTGGAAAAAGGACTTTATCTGATTCGTCACCAGATAAAAATAGACAAAAGTGTCATCTGCCCTGTCCTTCCGACTACTCCTGAAATGTCCTTCGAGGTCTTCAGAATCTTGGGGAATGGAGGAGGCATATATCGAAGAAATGGTGAATATTAAGGTGGTATTCCAGTGAACTTGAGTAGAGTTAACTCTTAATTTTTTTCGATGCCGTATCAAAGATAACATTTTATTACATTTTTCTGAATTTTTGTCCGTGTAGTATATGAGATATAAATTATCAAAGTTACTGAAAATAGCAGTGGTATGGATGGAACGCCCTAAGTCGGACGGAAATAACGAAATAACTAAAAAATCACACAGTTGGTCCATTATGTGAAAAATATTGGCGAAGAGAACTAAATTTTAACTAAATGATAGAAGAAGACAATATTCAATTGTTCTTATAGTTATCGAGAAATTTTTATTAGAAGGTAGTCGTAACTATTTGCCTCTCTCTCTCTCCATCATTCTGAGTTTTATTTTTGCCGAATACTTTTCTTATTCAATTGTGATGTTCATTTCTATGTTCATAAATTAAGATGTAAGGATTATAGGACATTGGAATTATTAAATTCAACAATATTAGTAATTGTCAAATGAACGACGTTTCGCCCGCTTTATTCAGGCTTCCTCAGGTTTTGGAAAATCACAGTTCATGATATGAATTGCAAAACTGAAATCACAAAACACATGAAATTAATAGATGAGATTACTGGTCGTCCATTGACATTGCGAAATATTGTAGCAAGCCTTCTTTCTTTATCATGCATTCTTTGCAGGATAATAGACATTTTCGTTATTAATTTCTTTTTTCCGATCAATTGGATTTCATTATTATTTCCTTTTCCTTTCGGTTGATGCTTGGAATGCGCAGATTATAGAAATGTGCGAGTATTGATTGCTGATGATCAACTTGTGACTATATAAATCTTCATCATTTGTTCTTTTCTTATATTTGTCTGTATTCTTTTGTACAACATAATGTGCAGTAATAAAAGTTATCAATATCAATATCTCATTCACATAATAAAAGATTAGTCATGTGCAAAAAAATTAGTGAATAAAAAAATTATATTCACAAGCTGTAAATATGACTTTCAAATAGTTAAATGACTTTTTTTCGATCATCAGCAATTAATTGGAAACTAACATATGAATCCTCATTTTTTCTGTTTCATCAACCGTACTCTGCAGTACTACCTTAAAAAGTACAAAAATCGAGTGTCAAATATCAAGTAAATCGAAGTGCAGAAGTATACACGCTTGCTCGTAGTTTTCACTCGACAGAAACGGCGCCAGGTTGAAAGACAAAGTACAGATCACTTCTCTCTCATGGTGAACACAAGAAGAAGAATAAGAAGAGAGATGAACGCGCAGTGTCGGGACGAATGCAACGATAACATCTCCGAAACTGGCATTGGTAATATTTTACAAAGTCATCGAAGTTGCTCTCGCCAACTTCGGCATAAATTACAGTTTGAGCCTTTCAAAAATTGAAATAGAGAGAGAAAGAAAAAATGAAATAAAATACAGCTCACACCGTCTCTGATACAAGCGTGAAGCTTTTTTTTCGTGATTTTCCTTTTTTTTTTGGTTCTTTTATCCTCTCGTGCCGGCAACGAGTAAAGCCAGGGGGTGAAAAAAACTTTGGCTCTCTGCGGGGCGTTAAACAAACACTTAACATTGCTAATAACACGTATTGGTTGTCCTACTTCATGGAAAAACAATAAATCGAGTTTCGTTTGGGGCGTGGATGACAGCATGGGTTCCCCCATGGGTACCAGTGTATAAGCGCCGGGAATTGATAGAGTTCAAGGGAGAAAAAAAAAGAAGGATAAGACAAAGAAATATATTAATGAGCAATCGAACATTCCAATAATTTTAAAGTTTCGATTTCTTTGTCTTGAAATCCTTTTCTTTTTCTTCCAGAAATTCTTCGACTTTTGTGATTTTTTTGTTCCAGTAAGTTTGAGATTAAGGGAGTATTGCAGGATACGGTTGATAAAACAGGAAAAATGAGGATTTGGAGGTTATTTTCCAATCAATTGCTGATAATTCGGGGAAAAGTGGTTTAATTTACCCGAAAAAGTAATTAAAGTATTCGAAAGTCATATCTTCAGCTTGTGAATACTTTTTTTTTGTTTTTCGAATTTCTTTTACATTACTAATCTCTGATCATATGCATGAAATAGAGAGAGAGAGAGAGAGAGAGAGACAAATAGTTACGATTACCTTCTAATTAAAATTTCTTAATAACTGTACGGTGAATTGAATATTTTTTCTTCTATTATTTAGTGGAGATGCTGTTCTATTCGTCGATAGTTTTTAAATAATGGGTCAATTGTGTGGTTTTTTAGTAATTTCGTTATTTCTGTTCGATTTAGGGCATTTCATCCCCACCATCGGCTACTTTCAGTCACTTTGATAATTCATATCTCATAAATTATGTGGATAAAAATTATGAAAAAAATTATGAAATAAGGGGTTAAGTGCACTCGAGTTTGCTGGGTTACTACCTTGAAGAGTTTTATAATTTTCCCTAAGGTTTGTTGATTGGAAATGAGCGCTACCAAAGTTGAAAATTCAGTTGTTCACAAAACCCTATGTTTCTTGAATGTATTGAATGAATCTGCCAGTCTCTCTACCATTTTGATAGAAGACAATGCCCTGATACTGGGACAAAGATTCCAAAGTGAGTTAACTAAACTCTCTCTTCCTTTCTCTCTCTCTTTCCCTCATCTTCACAAATGTAACTGAGAAGTTTCCTTGTAACGATAATAATCAGCTATGTAAAGGGGGGTGACTGAAAATACAGATATCACCCACGAAGAGAGACAATCCCGCATGTCCCTCTTCAAATTTTGGAGAAATGACAAACCCCTACTGTATCTCTTTCCTCGTTTTTTTCCTCTTTTACCTTGATACATTAATATTCCCACCATGCAGAAATGACACTGAGCTTGGACACCTCTTCTGTCCATGAGAGCCACCAAAAACGTCTCTGTTTACCATTCAAGTTTATATGCATATGAAACCCGGTGCTGATCGTGGGAGGTATATCTTTGGGATAAAGTAAACGAGAAGAAAAGGAAAAAAAAGAAAGACGAGAGATTTGAAAAATACCCAAGTCGTCGGGTTATTTTGAAAAATTTCATGTCTGTCATCTCAAGTTAAATTATGTGTCCACGCGTTGTCTTTATCTACATTTCCTTATTTCTTTTTCCTCCAACACATCATTCAAGATCGGCGATTAGCTTCCTGCTTGACTGCAGGTGTTCAAAAAAATTGCTTTTTCTCCAAGGAAGTCTTCAATTTGTGATAATTCCACTTTAACTGAATTATTTCCTCACCAGAAAGAAAGGAATTTTGATTGCAAAAAGAAAACGGAAAAGATTCTCAAGGATAAATTCATGTAAAAATGCTCTTTGTACAAATTTTATTGGATAATTCGAATCTCTCTCTTCTTTATCCTTCTCTCATTTATTATATTTTGAAGAAAAAAAATCCCGTCACCAGATAAATGTTAGGCGCGTGCATTTAATTCTCCAGAAAATTCATGGATTGAAAATTAATTGCCTGATAATACATCGGGGTAATTAAAACAGTTGTGGGCGTTAAAGTTGGAGTTGTTATTCTTGCTATGGCGCATTTCACTTGATTTACACACTTGTACTCTATGGTTGAAGTTAAAGAGGACTTTAACGAATTTGTGCAAAAAATAAATAAAGCATTAAGCCAAAAAGAAAAGAATATTTGCCCTTTAGTGCTTTTATTTATAGTGACTTGATGTCCTCAGAGGTATAATGATCCTTCTTGCCACAAATTTTACTACGAAAAATTCACGATAGTAAATTTTAAAAAATTGTTGATAAATTTCGATGATTTCCTGATGATAAAAAACTTCAGAAAATAATTTCATCAATATTATAACGTCGATTTAGATGAAATTCAATGGGATTAGAAGAGGTGAAACATGAGGCACGCGAGGAATCAATGACTCAGTCTTTCTCACCAAAGGAGAGAGAGAGAGAGAGAGATTAACCACAGGGGGTACACGCAGCTTCTTACCAGAACCGTCAATCTAACGTTGTTCAGATTCCAACTTGTTGGATACATTACCAAACTCATTACTTTGACCAAATAAATAATAAATTTTGTACTTTTTTTTCTAATTTTTAATGACAGTTTTAAAAAACGACTAATACGACGATATTAGGGTATTTTGATTCAGCATGTGAGACATGTGTCTCAATATTTATAACTACTATAATCCTACCATGAAAACAAAATGAGTTCATAAGTAACTTGAATCAGTGTCCTTATCCTGATGACCAATTGATTATTACCATAATCCTATCAAATCCCCTTTTTATGTGTTTGAATAACTGCGGATTAAGATACGATGTTCATTCGAAAAAACATGACATGTGGCATTGATTTTATTCTTTTTACCATTTTTTTTTCTTTCAATTTCTTGTACGCGAAAAATAATGGGTTTCCTGCACTGGAAAAAGAATTCTGGTCTCAAAGGAATGTATTTTGTGCAAGTGGATACGAAAAGTTCGTTTTAAAAAGCATTGCTCATCTACGTCTATATCTATAGAAATTGAGTATATTCACTTGTACGAAATACAAGACCAGAATTTTTTTTTTCTCTCAGTGCGAACTAAATACTGTTCTCTACTTTTTTTTTTATTGTTCTTTATTTTGAATGAATTATTGTAATGAATCAGTAGGGAAGGGGTAAAGCGGGATGAGTCAATTTTATTCTTTCAACAATTTTTTCTCAACGAGACCGATGGCGCGCTACAGCGCGCCCGTTAGGTATCTTTAGTGTAGTATATTACGCGTACTATACTACTCTTAATTTAACTGACCAATGAGGAATGAGGACTTCACTTTAATCGTGACAACTTTCGATGTATCGATTGTTTGCGTTCTTGTTTCTTTTTGTAAAGGAACTGACCAATGAGGAATGAGGACTTCACTTTAATCGTGATAACTTTCGATATATCGATTGTTTGCGTTCTTGTTCCTTTTTATAAAGGATATTTTCGAAACTCATGGAGACGCGCCCTCTTCTTCCTCACTCATTTTGGTAGTTTCTAAAATTCTCTGAAAAAATTACCTACAATAAAAAAAGACGTATCTTCTTTAGTTTCCGAAATATTCGAGAAGAAAAATCAGTAAAAAAATTGACTTATCTTGTTTTGCCTATTCGCTACTGAACTCCAAATAAACCAGAATTATCATGTTGAATTATTAATTTTGTCTATCATAATTTCTTGTAAAATCACGAATAGAACATGATTGTCAAATTACATCGTTAATTAATTGATAGATAATTTTCAATTTCCAAATAATTTTTTTATAGAAAAATATTGAATTATGATAATTATGATTTCGGTGATTGAAATTTTATGTAATTTCAATCGTATTCAATTTATAATTTTACAAAAAAATTTAATAAACACAGTTGATAATTCAATCTACCATGAATTTGGTACAATTCAATGGGAAAAGCATCTGAATCGACAGACGTTTATTATAATAATTTAATTAATTTGAAACAGTACTTTCGACTGAAAAAACCATTATTTTCCGGCCATGAATTACAAAATTCTAATTTCTTCCTCAAAATCATTCAAACTGAGATATTTAGAATTTGAAAGATAAATTTTGAATAGAATTAATCAAATTCATTCAATAATTCAATTTATAATATTGAAATTAGTAAAATGACTCCTAAAACATTAATTTTCAATATTGGAAATAAAATTGAATAAGGATACAGTGGGAATTTATCTAATTAGAGAGACAGCCACTGAATAACCGTCAAAGTTATATATATCTAACTCTTCGTACATAATAGTTTACAGTGTGGCTCATCATATTTTTTCCAAGGGCCTTATTAACGATCAACGGGGCCCCCCTGTTGTGGGCATCGCGTTATATCCAATCGCATTTGAAACTCAAAGAATAATCTTTCCAATTCTCCTCGTGAATTGCCCCAATACACTGGTAAAAAATCAAAAAAAAATTCTGTGGCAATAGCCCTGAGAATGAATTTTCCATTTCAGAGGCAAAAATGCTTCTGTCCAATGACTATTGGCGCTTCTCTAATTATTATTCCAGAGGAATGAAAAATATAAAACCGGTCTCAAATAAACTGGAGCCATTGAGAATCAAAATTACCAGAAATTATTATTAAATTCAAACAAATGCATTAAAAGAAAGAACATCGAATGACTTGTTATTCTTTCTGCATTAAACAAATTTATGTCAATATAAAGGTGAATGTGACGTGCATACCAGAGTGAATCCTTCTCTTTTTTTCCCTTTCATTATTCAAATTAGTAGTGATGATTATTTTTTTTAAAACGTATTTTAACGATGAATATATCGAAGCATTTTTCGCTCAAGACCCCCCCATCCCCCCTTCATGTATATCTCCTGTGGATAACTCTTCGTTTATGGAGAAGAGCATAAAAATGTTTTATGCCCCGCGAAACTCGCCACGGCGGTCCCATCAATTAGGACAAACCGTAAATACATGCCAACCACTCGCCACGTAATCAACATATTCAGAATGCCAAATGAAGAAGAGGCGAGAGCAATCATTGGTTGTATATAAAGCCACCAATGTGTGTGTCGACATCATGAGATGGCGATGAGATGCTGCACACCCAAAGTGCTGAAGGGAAAGAAAGGGGAGGGAGGGAGGGGGAGGGGAGAGGGGAATTGCCAATTTGCGTATGCGAAGGGCTGTGGCTGTAAAAATTTTCAGGGACACACACAGTGCACGACATAAGTCATTGACGTAAAATTACCGATGAATTCCATTGTCAATGCCTTTTTTTTATTGCAGAAATAGAAAAGATTCTGTTTCATTCGTGTATGCATCTTTCACGAGAATAACAGACATGAAGCTCGAGATAAATCAATGACTCGTTAATAGAGAAAAAAAACATGCAGATATTATTTATTACCGTCATTAATATTGAATTGAGAATTTGGAATGAGCATTCGTTACCTAAAGTTCTTAAGGACAACGAGCAACTCTGGGTATTCGGTACAGGATTGACTCGAGAAATAAAAAATAATGTATTTTAAATTTCTTTAGCGAAGGTAATCCTCGACTTATTGGGACATTCAGTTGAGAGGTTCGTGTTGTCCTCGATTTTTATCTTGAATCGTGTTACTTCCGTGAGAAGATATTCGCTTGATTTAGTGATAAAGGATAAAAAGGTGGTTATTAATTCAATGAAATAAAAATGTTTCACTTCTATTTTCTATGAAGTCAGTTTTTTTCAAAATTGAGGAAAAAAGAAAATTTTACAGGCAATTTGTCAATATTACAGCCCTCTGTGTTACGAGAATTGGGAAATAATAGGAGAATTCAGTTTTATTTTGCCTCTATTGAAATTTATTGTTGCATTATTTATGATTGCACTCACCAATTTGAGTGGTACTTTGAAGGCAAGAATTTTTGGAACCTCCATTACTGTCCCATGCGGCTTGTAGTCTAACCATCTGCAATTAAAATGTATCCCGATTGAGGAGTTAGTGGTTTTTATTGTGTCATACAGATTTTTTTTTTTCGAGGATAAAAGAGGATGAAGGGGATTTATCGGATTTTTTATAGCTTCAATAAACGAGACGTTTTCCAAGAAAGCCAAATCTTTTTTCATTACCTGAAAACTCAATTAAGGGGTAACGGAAGACCTAGTAAATTTCAAATTTTCAAATATATTGTTTAGTGATAATTATGATTTCTCGCATTAAATAGCAAGGCATCGACTTTCTAACTCCCTTCCTCAGTCGTTGCCACTTTTCTATCATAAAAATATTGATAAATATCGTCAAACAATTGGTTTGAAAATTCAATAAATATGAGGCGTTCTGTTGTTGCCCCTCAAGTCCGAGTTTTAGAGTTTAGCTGGAAGATACTGAAGAAAATTTGGTGAAGGGGTAGTTTCAATAATATGAAAATCAAATTTGCATATTATTATAGTCAATGCGACAGTTGAAACTAGCTATCGCTAAAAATTATCAAAGAATTTGAATTTTAAATGTTAAAAATAAATATTTTTAGTCGGCTGAGCTCTACTCCCTCTTTACTGGAAATTTTATGATTTTTCAATGAAAAAAAAGAGAGAAAAATTATTAAATGATGTTTAAATATCATTTCCAAATTTTATCCGCATCGTGTTTGTATTGTGAAATAATTCAAATTTCATTCGAATCTATTTTTGACGTTTCTACTACCATCTAGCGACAAACAACGAAACTACTTATTTTCCTACGCTGATAAAGTAGAACACGAGACTTATTGAGTCGAACTATTTTGGAACATTCTTTTTTAGTTGGATTTTTATGAATGAAAGATATCAAAATGCACTTCAAATGAATAAACAATTTATTGTATCCATTTTACAATATTCAACTCAATGTAAATCTCCCTGTAATTTCACTGCTCACAAGTCAAGCGAGATAACCTCAAAACAAATTTCAACTAACGAAAACTCTCATATAATTAACACGAAATGACCAAAATTAATGAACCAACCTGTCTGGAATTGATCTCATGTTATTCACTCTAAACAGTAAAGATTCTGGCAGTTAAAAAAAATTATTAAACTGATAAAACACAGGCGAATGCCTTACTAAAGGCACGGGTACTAACCCGTGTTACCTGAATTTTGGTACTGAACTACTTGATCGAAAAGGAGGATCTCTACACTATCGCATGAAAACCTTGTAATAATATCGATAATAATAATGCTCTGTCATATCGAAGATTATATTCAATGAAAAATAAAAAATTCAATAAATAGAGTCACACTACCAATAGATGGACACTGACCAAAAGATGGACGGTTTCTATTACCGAGGATTTTCATAAATAAATGAATGATTCTTATACATTTCACGCCAATTCCTGATTATTACATTCATATAGATTCATAAACTATTTATTCCATACCGATTGATCAAATTTAAAATCATACCACTGCAAATATGCAACTGTCCATCTACTGGGATTCACGTTATTTTCCAGTTTTTCCTTGATTTTCTATAGTTATTTCGACATTACTCAAATTTAATTGATTTTTGGTCAATTCATTGTATATTTTTCTGTACATCATTCTTTTCTGCAACTTTTTAACGTGCTTTGCCTATTTCATATGAATTAATAAAATCTAATATTTCCTTAATCGTCCATCTATTGGTCATATTACCCTACCTAATTGAATTAATTTGTTAATTTTAATGTGAATTATCGCAGTAGTAAAGAAGTGATATAGTGAAAGAGTAGAAATCTTTCATGTACATTTTCTAGCAATTACTTTTGGAATGAGTAGATTTACAGAAAAAATAGGCAAAAGATGTTTCTTTTTGTAGAAGATATCATTGTCTATAAAAATTTTCTCTCGGTAAATTCTCCTGAATCTAAAAAATTCCAAGGTATCCCCAAAATAAATAACTCACGATTCTTCGATTACTCTTCTTCACCACTAATTTAAATAAATCAAGTCTCTGAACAATATGAAGCAAACAATAACTTTTATTAACTCGCTGGACACTGCACGTCTCCATCCTTCGATGTCTTCAGGCTCGTAACTTCATCCAATATCTTTTTCTCCATATCCAAAACTGCTGGAGGTTTTTTGTACTGAAGAATAAATATATCAATCATTTCTTCCCCTGTAGCTTACCGAATTATCTCAATTTTTTACCGTTATAATCAATGTATTGTACTGATGCATAAATGAAATTCTCTCCTGCTCAGGTTTCAATCCAACTCGTTCCAAATCAGGCACGTTAATTTTCTTAAAATACTTTTTATTACTCGTACGAACTGTAAGTGTACCATCATTTTCAGCAGTTACAGAGTAAACGTCTTTTGGATAATTGAGATTTCTTATTCTCCATTCTAAAGATGCTTTTGTGATTCTTCTCGTAACAAATGGCTGGAAAGAAAGAAAATTGAAATTATCATTATGATAGAAAATATAAAGTTTCAAGAAAAATTGATTTCATTTATTCACCAATTTTCTTTTAAAAATTCCTTAGAATTCAAGCGAGATGGAGCGATTTTGCACGAAATCTTTTTTGTAGATAATTTCAAGAGTTACAAGCAAAACTAGGGTAAGAACCCTTTATCTTATTCAGTTTCCAAAATATTCTCAAAGAACTGGCGATGGAATAAAATCGATTTTTCCGAAAACTTCATAATCGTTTAAGGATAATTGGGAGGTACAATCAGACAAAAATTTCATTTTTGTATGAAATCGTAAATAAGAAAGTTCTACAAGATAAATGTCTCAAAAATAATTCAATAAGTATTTGAAGAACGTAATGAAGAACAAAATAAGCTGCAGAAACAAAGAATTGATTGAAAATTGAGGAAATGATACCATTTCTTCAATTTTTTTTTAGATTTAAAGGAATTTAAAAAATGGTACCAATATTTCAGTTTTCAATGGATTTTCTGTCCCTAAGGATTATTTCATTCCTCACTACATTCTCTACGAACTGACTGAATCAGATTCAAGGACTTCATGTTATATAAGTTGCTATTAACCATTTCATACAAATAATCAACTTTTTCATTGATTGTACCTCCCAAACATCCTTAATTAAAATAATCTTATGGACATTTGATTCTCACAGCTGAGGAACTCTCGCGTATTCCGCTTATCTCCAAATTGTCCTCTTTCTTCGGCTCTGGATCACCCACTTCCACTGTCCATCCAACATCCTGTCCCAATTTGCCTTTTTCCCTCCAAGCCCTTCTCGTTACAACATTGGTATCCAAGTTGTATTCTTCAACAAACTCTCTGCCATCCTCCAATAGGAAGTGAACCTTTCGTTTACCTAAAATCAAGAAAAAAAAATTTAATAAAATATTTTGTTTTATTTTCGAAAATTGAGGAAAAATTGTTCAACCCATTCTTTCTACTAAATCCTTTGGAAATCAGGAATTTCCTAGATAGAAAAATATTCATTGCTTCATTTTTATTTCAATGTAGAAGAGATAAACAATCCTATCAGAAACTTCATCGATCAAACAAAAAGGTTAACGCTCAATAATTAATTCCCAAAATGACATTTAATTTCCCCAGTTTCACGAAGTTTTTTGATTTCTCTATTTTCTAAAGAATATCTTGATAATTCTGTATGAATCTTACCATCTTGGATAATCGCAGTTTTTTTAGCATTTCGCAAAAGATTCAGCCACTGCTCTGACGCCATTTTCAAATAAACCACTAGTACTTTCAGAATGTCACTAGACAGAGTCTACCAATACTGAGAATTGTCCCAATTTTCCCCCTATGGAAAGCTGGTAGCTCGTGTCTAGGTACTTTTAGGGTAATTTGACGGAGATCCCTAGATTTCAGAGCTTTCAGGCCTTCGCACACGAATTTCCGTAGAACATAGTCGTAAGACGTAACTTAAGCCTAACAGCCAATCAGGAGAACGCTATAGATTTCACCATTCGAACGGAATGAGAAATGAGTGGTAACTTCAACATAAGAAGAATTCCGTAAAGTTGAAATTCTTACGGACACAAATTTATGGATTTGCGCGAGCTGCATCTGGAATGAATGCGGACCATCTAGATTTCGTGTATACTTCATGATTGTATCCGTATTCTTAATTTGCACCATTTTTAAAAGTATTTGCTCTATTTTGATAGAAAAAATATTGATATGAAAGACATTGAATAATGTTGACGGCGATTACCGTGAATGACCCAATTAATGCCACCAAGAGACCTATTCTACCACATATTTTTCATAGAAAAATTATATTTTATCATAAATTCAAATTTGATTTCTCCTCGCAAGAATTTAGGGTCTGGACTACCATTTACATCAATCATTTTCCTGGATTAGTGATAAAAATGATTCAATTTATATTTTTGAAGATATTTTGCCCATGGCCCGATTCATGCCACCATAGCCCGATTTCTGCCATAGAGGGTCCCAATAATTGCCATCAATTAATTTCCATCGCTGGTCGTTATTTTTAAATTATTCGTCAATTTATATGAAAGTCCAATGATTTTGCTAACAATCAATACAATTTTCGATATATTAAATACTCAAATATTCTCAATATCACACATTGACCTGATGAGGCACTCTAAACCCACATGAAGAGCTTTAGGGCTTTATTTTGCTGAGCACGCTGGTCGCATTTAACGAATTAATTTTAGAAATATATCTAGTAGAGAAATATCGGATATTTTAATTGTTCGGTGTCCTCAGAATTTTTTTCTAGCCACTGTTATCAATTACTTAGAGTTGAGAATTCGAATAAGTTCAATAATCACGAAAATGTATAAAAAGTGGCATTAATCGGGCCGATGGCATTAATTGGGCCATTGACGGTAATGTTATTGAAAATTTTCAATGCATGCTTTCTCACTTTTCCCACATCATGCTGAAAATGACCTAGGAAAAATATAAAAGGTAATTATAATAATTAAATTCACCCCTTCACCACTCTTTTGGGATTTTTCAATTAGAGATAATTGAAATATAGATCGGAACCAATTTTATTTAGAGAATATTAAGCTGGGAGGCGAGTGAAGAATTCAAACTTCTCTTTATTGGACTACTGAGCTGATTGGAGAATACATATTCGGCTCCAAAATGATCCAAACTTTCAATTGTTTATTGATCAATTTTTTTATTCTGCATCTGCAAACTCACAGAAAGGTTGTCTATCAGTTCCCATGTGTTTGAGACACGGCTATGTACTTTTTTTTCAACGAGTATGCATCTCGTTCAATTACTCTGTATCTACCCTTCGCCCTTTTTTTTGTGTCCATGACCATTTTTATGACTAGACCAGAATTTTGGAATTTTCGGTACATGTGTTCTCCAGATGAAATGACCAGTGGCGAACAATAATTTCGTATTTTTTTCCCAATAAAATGGGGGCGCGTACTTGTCGACGTTTTTTTAAAACGCATTGGCATTTTCTTTCAGCGATCTAATCTGAAATTACCGAATTGAGCTTAAGATTCTGAAAGATTTAACTTGACTCATTGAAGTGTTTAGCAAACGCTTATATTTCATGCATGATAAATCCTGCAAATTTGTTGAAGAAATAAATTAAATTTAGGATATTTTTTGTTAACTGATATCTTGAATTAAGACATCTGTGAAACATTAGATTCTGCAGTTTTCTCATGGAATTATTGATCTCTAATTTCCGGATTATGATTGTTGAAGAATTTCATGAAGAAAAATCTGATGGAAGAAAATATGAAATAGGCTGACCCGATGAAGAGATATGATCTATTGGAACATATATTATTGTTAAACTCTTGGGGAAGAAGTCGCTATTGAAAAAAAGCAGTTCTTGTTCAAAAATTGAAGAGGAGAAAACTATTTAAGTTATTTTTTGAACATCTTTTCGGAATTTTCAAGTGATTTCTGCATACCCCTGAACTTTTGACGGCTATCGAGGTTGAACCGCTACAGCTGAAGTCGTACTGGCCAATGAAGTAACCTCGGAAATATTCGGCTTCTATGCTACAGCATGTCAGTTCTAGCTTCGGCTTGACTTCAGAGGTTACCTCTTTGGCTAGTTCGACAATAGCATCATACCACAACAAAACATCAGGTTAGGAAACTCTCCTACTCTTCCGATTTCAATGTGTCTAAAAGTGTCTTCCGATTGGTCAACGTAACTCTTCTGCTTAGAACTGACATAGCAGCTTACGGATTCCGTCCCATTGGCTGAAACGTTACGTCCCGCTCGTGATTGGCTGAAAACTTACGTTACGTCTTATGCCTACGGCTACGGAATTGGGTTGCCAAGTGGCTCGAATCCGAACTAATGGCGCTAGGTAACTAGGTAACTTTCAACATGGCGACTGGCGGAGTATTTGAGTTCTAATTCACTAGCGGATGAACAAGAGTATCTCGATTAGTTGGAATATTGAGTTTGATTTAATTTAAAAAATGCTTGGCTGTGGTTTTTCGTTCTGCGAAATCTTTTCTGCTCCAAAATCCTATTCAAAGAAGGCAAAGTGCCGAAAAATTGACTACAATTTATCGGGGAATCTACATTTACTCCGATTCGGCGATGCATAATCCATCAAGGAACTGTACTCTGAACCTGCTCAATTCTACCAGATCACAACTTTTTTCTTGGAATTTCTTAACTAATTTTTCATTTAAAAAAATTGATTAATTCAGATATTCGAGTAATTGAGATGCGAAGAACTACAACAGAGGAATTCTATTGTTCCAGTTGTTTTTCAAAGATATCTCGGAGAGTAAGCGAGATAGAGTGATTTTGTCACAATATCTTCTGTAGAGCATTTAAAGAGCTAAATCTCTATCTCGTTCAACTTCTAAGACATTTTCGAATAAAAAAAAAATTTCTGGTTACATCTCAGAAACTAAAAAAGATAGGGCGATTCCACTTTAATGCTTTTTTGATGAAAATTTCAAGAGCTGAAAAAAAGATTCATGAGAATTTGCCTTCCTTCCTTCAGTTTCAGATGTATTCTCGAAAAAAACTATTGAAAAAATCAATTTATTCTGTTCTACTTTCGCATCACTGGATTTCGTCATTTGTTGAAGAATATCTCAGAAACGGAGCAAAATAAGACGATTTTGCATCAATCTCTTTTCCGTAGCTCTTGAGATTCTTCAAAAAAAGATTAAAGCAGCATCGTCTCTTCTCGCTAAATTTCCGAGATAATTCCTCAACAATGATCACGGAGATACATCGATCCGTCTCGTTTCACCTTTTTATTACCAAATTATTATAAATCTCCTAGGATAAGTTCTGTGTATTCAGTTATGCTCGGAAGTTCATGAGATAGAACAAATTGTATTATAATTTGAAAATGAGTCTGATTGTGTCTCGGGAATATGACCCTGACGCAGAATCCGTTTCAAATTTTCGCTCCAGTTCAGGACACCTAGTTACCTGGCGCCACCTGGCTCGAGCTTTGAGTTGGCAACCCAATTCGTGTGCTAGGGCCTTTCGCTGGCTTGTTCTGGACACGTTGTTCAGTGCGTGCAAAAACGTAAACAGCTGTGGTTTTAACCTCTGAATGTCAATGAAAACAACAACTCGTTAGTGAAATAACCAATTGATTTCGATATGGAGGTGAGTTATACATAATGAAATAGCAGCTTTTATTGAACAATAATGTTTATTAATATCTCCAACAGGAACAAGATATACCGATTGACATAAATGCTGGAAAATTATTGGATTGGCTGATAAATCGTCGACACTGCAATCGTGGGTGGCAAACAAATATTCTTCTTATCCGGGAAAAAATTAATAATGCCATACAAGACATGCCAGAACATGAGAGCATCGCCAAATTATTAACTGGAACACGTACGATTTTATTCAAATTTTTTTGCAAGTGGCTTTGCAGTGAAAATTCATGATTTGATGGAGTTGTGAATTTTCAAGGATTTTTACTCGAAAAAGCACTTGCGATTTATATGATAATAAAATTAGCACACATCTGACAATTTCTTAATTTTTTTTCAAAACAAATAGCTATGAAAGAAATATTTAAGCGGTAACACCACTCTGGCATCTTGAAAATATCAATTTTTATTTTTTTTTGATTAAACACTATTTTAAGGTCATAAAAATAATAACAAGCTGGCCAAATGTAGCCTGCAGGCATCGCATATAGAAGGGGAAACCAAATTTCCGAATATTTAAGTATTTATGGAATTTTGAATGCGTTTTCTTGAAATCAATTCTTCAAATTGCGCGGAAATGCTGCTCGAAAACTGTTGGATGGATGACTTTGAAATTTCGTCTGTAACTTCAAAATCTAATTATCTGAAGAAGTACATAGCTGTTTACATGGAAACTTCTTTTTTTTTCGTGAACAATTTGCTGTAAAAATTTATTGGTGGAAAAGTTAATTTTTCTCCTAAACACGTGTTATTTTTGCAAAAGTTGATTTCAAAGAAAAAAAATCCATCCATACTTAAGTGACTATGTCAGTTATCATCAGAGTAAAAATTTCAATGCAATTTTTTTCGGTGCAGAATGAATATTTTAGAAAAAGCGAATTCTCACATGCTGCATCACAATATTTTACATCATGTAAAAATTCGCTTTCCCTGAAATATTCATTCTATACAGAGAAAAATTGGATCAAAGATTTTACTCTGATGATAAGTTACATGGCCACTTAAAGACAGACTCTGCCGCCACTATTTTTGCATGAAAAATGGAATCTAAAAATTTCTTCTACATTCATACTTCAATATGTGTTTAATCACTGAATTCGCTCAAACTTCAAACAGTGCTCTTTCGACTACCTAAAATCTGCCCATGTCTGTTTCAGTAAACCCTGAAAGAAGGAATCCAATCCTTCCACAAATATACCCAGGAAAAATTATCAAATTTCGGTCTTCTTTACTGAATCTAAAGTGGTGTTACCTCTCAAAATTTTCTTTCAATTTCCTACTTGTGCATATTTTTTATGGTTTTTGAAAATGATTTCTCTATTAAAAAAAAAATGTAAATATGCGAAATTGTCAGATGTCTGTTACTTCTAATTTTCATCAATGAATTCATTAAAATTTCATATTACAGATATAAATTATTTTCACTGTAAAAAAATTGTTGAAATACTTAAAGAAACAGAAGCAGATACGAAAAATTTATTTGGCCGTTATGGATCGAAACGTATGAAAGATTGGTTGGAAATTGTTAGATTGTATGAAAAAGATAATATATATCTTGCTGAAGCTGCACAAATGTTGATCAGGAACATCAACTATGAAGTGCCTAGTTTTAAGAAACAGATACAAAAATTGGAACAAACTGCAAACGTAAGTGCACATACTCTTTCTCCACAGCTATTGATCCAAAATTATAATCATTATTTTGTTTAACTCAGGAATTCGATAGAAAAGAAGCTGATTACAAGAAATCAGAAAATATCGCAAGAACAGAGTTTACAAATTCGTGTGAACAACTGGGAATTACTGGGAAGAAAATCAAGAGAGAATTGGTAGAAAGGATTGTTGAATTACCAATCATTTATGAGAGAATATCAAAAAAGGTTAAATCATTGGATAAAGTTGTTGAATTTTATACTGTATTTGTTGAATTTACACTGGGTAAACGTTACGACAGTGGTTGTGTACCAATGATTCAGTATGTCATTGATAAAGGTAATACTACGACGTATGAGTGGATTTATGATGAGGCACCACTCTCAGTTGTTGAGCCTCAGTTGAATATTGATTTCGCCGATGATGAAGAAAGAGCCGATGATATGGTGCGCTTTTTTTCATTATTACCTGAGTTGGGGAAGGGTTTCTGATTTTTTCCACCAATTTCGTCTGAATTAAGATAAATGCATAAATGATATCAGTAGTGGAGACGTAAAACAAGACAAATCGTCTCATCTTTGTGTCAATTTTGAGTGATTTTGTTATTTTGTAGAGAATTTCAGGATCTACAAAAAAGATCTCGATTTCAATTTCGCTATCTTGCTTGGGGTGAGTTGACCAGTGTACGAACTCGTCCAGTGATCGAACTAATCAGCTATTTCTGCTGGAAAAAATTGGTAATCCAGCGAAATATCATTTTTCTAATCTTCTGAACATAATATGATGTTCATCACGTTAAATAAGAGCCTATGAAACTGTTGAGTATATGCGTAATTATCGAATTTCTTATGTTCGATCACTGGTGTCTGACGAGTCTTATACGTTCGACTGCTGGACCACTCACCTTAGCTTCCAAGATGTTCTCAAGAAAGTAAATAACGAAAAATGAACTTAGCCTCTTTTACCTTTTCGCTACTACTAATATTACCAATGTATTTTGATCCTTCAAGAAATATACACAATTGGCGAAGAACTTAGTAACGATCAGAAAACCTCTCTTGCACTTCCCATTAGGAGCATTCAACCTGCAATAACAATAACTGTTTAATTATAGATTGATTTTGGTGATGCTGGAGTCATTGAACCAGATGAGAACTCGCAAATTGATTTCGGTGATGATGTGCAATTGGGAGAAGCTGGTGACATTGACTGGGGTGATATAGAAGTTCAAGAAGGTAATGAAGAAGCAATTGATTTCAATATTTCACTGGAGGAATCAGGAATCGTTGTTGAGGCTGCTGGACACGAGGGTGGAACTGCGACTGGTAGCGAGGCACTGACGATCCTAGACAATCCAGCTACAAGAAATGATTTCATTGATCAATTATTGGAGGTAAATTTCGGCTATGACATGAATTTCCAAATTTCTTCCTTCCAACTAATCAAATCACTCTTATTCCAGTTGGAAGCATTTCTGAAATTACGATTATACGAATTTAAAAGTGACAGTAATAAAAACTCAGTGAATATGAGTCAAATGCAGGAAGCATCACCGGTTTTACAACTCTCCACATTAGACAGTGTACAAAATATGTTGGACAATGTTCAAGTGATTCTATCGGAAATGCTTGACAATCGTGTGCAGCATTTACACAACATCAAACATTTCACAAGGTATGCATTAGCATTACTAAATTATTAAGTACATATCCCTCTTCAGCACTTAATTTTTATCCATAATATTATCAGGTATGTGGATGTACTGACTGGAACGTTGGAACAGAAGCTCACATTGATTGACAGAATGGTTGCAATGCAGAAATCCGTACAAGTGAAACGTGAGGAAGCCAAAGAGCAGGCTCTTGCACTTCAACCTGTGTTGAAACTTGTCATACAGAGAACACGAGAATTGCAGAATGAAGTGAGTTTTTCTATTTTTTTAAAGAAAGTTCATTGAATGGAGAATAGAGAGAGGCAGATTATTTTGAATTTGAGCGTAGTTTCAAAGAAAATTCTACACTAAGATATTTACAGAAGAGTATATAACAAGCAGGAGCCTCACTCTTATGGCGTTATTTGAAACTTCACTCCTTGCACGTAATGAAAGGCGATTTTTAATCAATTTCGGGAGATAGATTTTTTTTTATGAAAATTGATTCTTTTAGGCGATTTCAAAAAACTTGATTAATTGATTTCTTGCATCTTTCATATAAAAATCGTATCGTTTTTGTTTGTGAAAAGAAATAATGAAAAATGGGATTCATTGTCCTTTAAATGATTTTTTCCCCTTAAATCAAAACAAGAGAGACGGAACTATCGAATGATCTGCAATATCTCGAATTTAATGCGAAATATCGCATCGATTAATCGAATAGTTTAAATCGATCGATTTTGACATCGATTAATCGTACTTTTGGAATCGATAGATTAGAAGCTGATCCACTTAAAGTAACAGAAGGGAAGGTACAATCAAATTGATTGCAAGATATCATATCAATTAATCGAACTATCGATCAATCTGAGATTCGATTAATGACATTATGAAATCGATTCATTGACATTTCGAAATTGATCGATTGGCAGTTGATTCTTTCTTTCCCCATATTCTCAAATTGGTGCAACGAGAGTACCGAATTCAATGCCAGATATCGCATCGATTAATCAAATATTTGCAATTAATCGATCAGAAGTTTCTGCTCCTTTTCCTATATCCCTATATATACTGAGACTGGTGTTGCGGAAGTTGCGATGTATTGAATTTAAATGTGAATAATTGAATATGTGAAAACATTACGATCGGATGCTGTTTTTGCAGGAAAAATTTAGCACGAAGTGCGCAGCGGGCTTTCAATTGCTATTACTTCAAATTTAAATAAGTGCTTCAAATGTTATGCGATATCTCGAACTATTGCGAGATATTGCATCCATTAATCGATATTGAAAATGATCCATTGGGAGTACATGTGATATTGCTCTTTTCTTTATGCATTGAAAAAATCTATTCGTCGATTCTCACGTTTCATTTGTTCTTCTGGAAAAATCGATTCTCAAAAAATCGGATCTTTCAATAATCGATTCTTCGAGAATCTATTTTTTCATGGAGATCGCCCAGCACTACTTCTGCGACATTTAATATTTTGCCAATCACATTGACAAAACGCTTCTGAACGGAACATTACGAAGGATTAATCAAATCGCTATTCATCCCTTCCGTTCCGACAAACAAAAGAAATATCATTTCGACAACACATACGCACTTATAGCTTTCGCTATCTTACTTACTTTTTAAGATATTCCTTCGAGAATGATCAAACTCTTCACTTTTGATTGACATTTTCATTATTACAATCGTCAACGAATTTTCTGCACAAATAGGAAAAAAGTAATGCATGCTTTCAAAACAGAAAAAAGACCTTCGCCACAGAAGTTTTCTCGAGGCCAAACTCCTTTTTTTGGGAAGACCTCTCTATGTTCTTGCTTCAGGACGTACTATTTTTCGGGATGAGTGGAAAGTATACAAGCATTGTCCGCACGCCGTGCAGGAAGTATTGTCGTACTTGCGAAAGCTTGAACATGGGAAAAACGCTGGAAGTGAGTCCTTCCACCACTATGTTTTCCCATACGAGTCCGGCTCCTCCACTACGATGCGAGCATCGTAGTGGGGGAACTCGGCTTCCAACATTTCCCATGTTTACACTCTAGTTGGTATAGTCCGATTTTTAAAAGGATTACTTTTCCGGGGAACCCAAAACGTATCTAACCTTACGTAAAAAAAAGTAAACCTTTCGGTAACCGGACTATACGACCATAGCCACTCTCTGCACGCTACCCGTGTGAGCCTACCCACTTTTCACACGCTGTGCATAAATAGTATATTACGTACCTAGGCCAGTAAAGTAAGAAATGTTTTAACCTCGGCTTCGCCTCGGCCAACAATTACATGTGCTCTGAGACGTTCTTACTTTGCTGGTCGAGGTGTGTATACTATTTTTCTGCCCGACGAGCCGGAAAGCGGCAACTTCGTTTAGCGCAGCGGCCCGAAAGTTGCCACTTTCCGGCCGGAGGCCAGAAAAAAACTGTACCTCACACGTGCGGTAAAGATTGTCAGACTCGTGTGATTACAAAACGCGCCTCCAGCATGTTTTACAACCTCACATTCGTCAGAAAAGTACTTCACCGCACTTGTTGAGTAATATACTATGGAATACTGAATACAATAATTTTTACACTCAAAGCGGGAAACTATTGAACTATAAAAAACACTAATTGAGTATTTTTCAGACTTGAATCAAGTAGATTTTCTACTCTCATCAATTGGAAAGAACCTCGGGACGATTAGTATTTATACTTGAGTCAAGTATACTTAGTACTACTCCCCAGTATATTTTATTTAGTACTACTCCCAAGTATATTTTATACTACTCACTAGTATAAGAAGAACTCCCTATGAGTATTTCTTATACTTGAGCCAAATATATTCTCTGCTCCTGGAAGTGTATTTGGTGATACTCGAATATACTTGCCACCAGTCCACTTTGAGCTAGTAGCAAGTATCAAGATGATGCCAGTTCAAAAAAAGGAATTCGTCATGAGTACAATTCATACTTACACTGAGTATACTTCACACTTCTCATCAGTATATCTGAGATTGAGTTGATAGACTAACGAGGAGATTATTCCATACTCCTAGGGAGTACAAACAAGGCCTCAACCCTAGATCTTCTCATGTACTGATTGCAAATACTAATCTTGTTTACCAAAAGTATATTTTCCTTTAGACTGTACTTGTGACAAGTATAAAAAATCCTCGTGACAGATATAAAAACTCTTTGTGACAAGTATCAACAAAAACTGGTGTGAAGCTCCGCCAAATGCTTGTAGTAAGTATTCTATCAAGTTCCATGCGACACTTGCACGATATCTGAAAGAAACTTGCGTCAAGTATCGCGGAATACTTGTTGGAAGTATTTTATATACTCGAAAGAACCTGAAACAGGCTTTTTCATTTACCACTTTCATTAATATTTCGACGATTAATAATCGGTTTTATTGATTTTACCTTTCAGTTAATAAAACGGTGCTCCAGAAATTACCTTTAAATATTCTCTCAATTTCAATTGAATAATCGATAGTTTTCAATTTCAATCAATAATGATTTGGGCGCCAGTTCTGTTGACGGAAACATCGTCGTTAATTTGAATCTTAGAGAGTGAGAAGTTGGAAGACCCAGAATGAAATTAATAGAATCAATGAGGAACAAGAGATATGATAAATAATAATTACTTACAGCTGTTCAACAATATGATTCCTTCTGCTTTCGAATGGAAGCTATGCATTTGTAATTTTCTTCGATTTGGAGATTTTATCATACTATGACTGCGAATGACCTGAAACGTCAAGAACCGCAGCTTTGAAAAAAATGTTCGCACGTGTGTGTGTGTGTGTGTGTGTGTGTGTGTGTGCTGATGCATTTTCGGCTTTACTCCGAAATAGGGCTTAGCTAGTGATCTGAAAATTTGACAGCATGCCTGGTGTGTGTCCCAAACGCTCAACGAAATTCTAGCTGAATTAGCCCAATAGTTCCTGAAGAAAATGAAAATAGCGAAAAATATCGTTCGGGTCGAAAATGCTGAATTACAACGAATCAGCTCTTTTTTATCAAATTTTTTCAGAATCAATGGTTACGGGTTTGAATCCAACCCGAGACAACTTTTTTCCATATTAATTTTCTTTCCGATATTATATAAGCTGATTCATTTCGTAAAAAGCTTAATGTTTACCAATTGTTTGAACAATTTACAGCCCCATTATATAGAGCGATTCACTCTCAGTTCAAGGCTCAGATCTTAGTATTGGGGCAAGTCTCAGCTTCTAGCCTCGGAGCGAGCTTATCATTCTAAGGCTTATCACAGCTTCTGTCAGCTTTGCCATCTAAGCCTTAGACTACTCATCTTCAGGCTTAGACAAGGGCTAAGCAAGGCATGTCCCGATCGTCAATTCCTACTTGGATGGGCTAATTTCTCCGGAAAAAAATGGCTACTTTCTTATGATAAAATGAAAAATACTAGTTCTGCCAGGAAAATATTGAAAAAAATTGAAAATTCTGAAGAAACTAATTTTGTTCAATATTCATGTAGAAGACTTCTTTGGAGTAATCTGGAATTCTTAGCATTGGTTTTGGGCTTATTGGAATGAATCTTTTGAGCTTACCTCGAATGTAATCGATTGAATAGTTCCGCAGATATAACCTCTTTTTTATAGTTTTAAGCTCATATCTCACTAACGCCTGCTCCAATTTTGCTCAGATGCAATAGTAATCTTTGCATTCATAGAACATACGAACCCACAAGATTTATAGCTCGAACATTCGTTGAGTTATCGTGACGATAAAATCTGAAATGCGAATCACTAAGAATGAGATAATCTCCAAACGAAAATTTGGAGCGAAATTTATCACGAGTGAAAATTATGAGTTCAAATGGGATGAATCTCATCGTCCAAAGTGGGGGCTGTGGATTAATTCTTCGGAGAGAAAACTCGAACCAACCAATTTTTTTTTTTTCAGAACTTGATTGTTTTCGTTCTTGAGAACTTAACCAATTTCATCCATATTTCATTAAAAGCATTTTGCATAGAAATGGAAAAATACTGACAAATTTTCAGATTATCAAGTAGGACCATTTCGGATAATGTGGCGATATGCGTCATCACACACACACATTTTTGAAAACGTCACATCTGGAAATTTTCTTGACAAGTCTTCGCCTCATCTTTTCTCATCACTTAGAGAGGAATTCGCAGACATTTTCGGACCAATTTTAGGATTAGCTGCAGAGTTTCAAGGGAATTCATTCTACCAATTCGGAGTAATGAATTGGAAAAATTTTCTACTTCAAATGAGCTCTTATCTATCACCAAACATGCCTCCACTCCTCACAGCTTTAAAATGTACAACTCGTATCAAATATTTGATATCTATATTACTTGATCCAAAGATAATCGATGTTTGAAATTCGATGAACCTTCATCCAGTCAGTTTTTAAATATTAGGAAAAAGGAAAGCCAAAAATTTTGGTGTGTCTCTATCTAACACAGACGATCTCGGAGATGCGTTTTCTGATAAACTTCGTTCGTGTTTACATCGTCTCTGCTCCCTGCTTCGACCATTGCTACGCCCCCGCAGAGGGTTGGCATTCCCCCCTAACTATTGAATTCTTCATATAGTGGATATATATGTATATATATATATCTATTTATATTACAGCCAAATGCAATGGCAGTTCACGTTATTCCGCGCATCATAAATTCATTATTTTCGGTCTACGTCCTCTCATATATGTAGAATATTAACTGTATTTTCCTAGTTTTTCTGCATACAATCATCAAAGATGTATACAGAATTGCGCTCGATATCAAATAGTATCAATAGTAGCATTGCATGATATCAAATAACGGTGGAAAAAAATGGGATATTAACATAAGCATTTTTTTTCCTCTAGATCGAGACGGATATATCGAAAAAATACAAGAATCGGGTGGTACGTCTCACGGGAGGAATAAATGCTCTGTGAAATGAAGCATTTTTCCAGAAATAACATCCTCGAAACAAGGATAAAACAGGTAAAAGGGCTAAAAACATTTGTAAATATTCTTTTAATAATAAAAAAAACCATAAAATCGAGGATTATTGTTTATTACAATTCTTCAAAAAATCATAAAAATATTTTGTACAAGTCTGAAAGGTGAGGATGTGCACACAGGTTTCGAGGATGGACAACGATACTTTTTTAGACACATGGCTAAAGCACGATCGCACTCACACAGGCGTTGTGCACAGGATCCAGATCCACCCCAATTTCCATGTGTTATAGCTGCGAGAAAAATAATTTTTCAGAGAAAATGAGAAGTTGATTTATTTGATATCAATTACGAAATTCATCATCAGTGGACGGAAGATAATTTTAAAAATTTTCCTGAGGTTCATAATCTTTCAGATATTGAGGATGTAATGGGGATTTCGAAAATGTCACGTTTTCCTGTTTTGCAAAACGGTCCATACGTTCGATTATGGCCAAAGATATGCATAAAATGATTGAGAATGAAATTTTTATTGCAAAATCTTCGAGTAAAAATATGCCACTTCAGTTATCACAACAATCTTCAAAAAAATAAGAATTTGTGTGAGAAGAGGCACTGAATCGAAAGATGAAGAAACATTTGGGATTAAATTAAGAGGATATTTTTATAGTTTCTGGTCATTATTTTTTAGTAGGTTTCTGTTTCTTTAACCATTGACTGATCCCCTTAAGAGGTATCTCCTGCGTTCCACTGTATTGATTTTTCTATGATCAATCGGTTAACTAGAAAATTGTCGAAAAATTGGACATTATTTATTGAAGTGTTTAACCCAAAACTGGTCATCCTATGAGCATGAAGACGCGCTTCATTGTTTTTATTTTTCTATGATTAGTCGGTTGAGAGGAAAATCCAAAAAAAAAACGACGAACTCATTGAAGTGTTCAATAAGCTATTATATTCTTTAAATGATATGTCTTGCGCATTTGAAGCTAGTGAATTCTTCACCCTGCCAAATTAATTCGACCGGTCAGCGATGTTGCCGAAAACTCGCTAAACGCGCCCGGGCAGCGTAGAGATGATTCGACAACATCGCAACCAAAATAATACGCTAGCACATCTTTTATGACTTGACAAGAGTCGTCAGGTTGCTTGTAGTAAAAAAATAGAGGAATTTCACATAGTTGAAGAAAAAACATAAAGAAGAGCCAAATAAGTGCCCTTTAAATAAAAATATTATACTATACATTGTTCCTAAAATCCGTAGATAATCCAAAAAGACAAGAGCGTGACAATCGTTCACCACTCTTCCAGTTAAACAGTGTACCAGATTGTTAAGGTTTATTTCCGCTGAGTTTCTCAATACCTGTAAGATTTTATATTGCGTTCCCCAGAAATGAATAAACTTTGAGAGAAAAAGAGGTTGCTCAAAGTGACCAGGTTAGGGTTAACAAACTATCACACTTTTCAAATGACATATCCTGTAAAGTTGATGAAGAAATGAAATACATTCTAGGAGCTAGAAAATTCTTTCTCATGCTCAATAAAATTGTCTGATATGCGACGTTGCCAAAAACTCCCTAAACGCGCTCGGGCAGCGCAGAAGGGATTCGGCAACGTCACAATCGCAATAACACGCGGGAAAATTCCTCATAACCCGACCAAATTGGTTGGGTCGCTTAGAATGACCAGTTTAGGATTAAATACCAATATCTTCCAGTTTCATATTTAGGAAAAAAAAAGAATTTTGTGGAACATCGTCGCTTTATCTATTACATCCTCTACAACATAATCCACAACATTGTCTCAATCCATTCCGTCCACTAGACAATAAAAATCAATGATCTTTAACAATGACGCAACAAACCGCAAATTGGCCGATAACCACGGTAACACTTCCAGTAGTATGGTATAAAGTATTCTGAAAAGGTTGGGCATCCACTTGCGTCATAGCATCGGTCGTGCATCCAACAACATCTGAAACATGTAATTTCAAGGAAACACGAGGAAAAACTTCACTTTCACGAATGAAATCACATTGTTGAAAGGCCCCGAGGTAAAGTATAAATTGGTGAAAAAAAACACAAATTAGAAGGATCGCAATCTTTGCGAGTCCATAGTAAGCGCTGCATTGTACATAATCACTGAAGAAATTCTTTTGTTCTTTCTTTTCTTTGTTCATTAACAGAGTTTAAAAAAGTTCCTATCTTTTCCTATGTTATGGTTCATAGATAAATTTCCATAGTTTCAACGTAACTGCTGTTTCACAAGAATTTCATTGACTTAATCTGGAAGATCTTACCGATCGATACCATCAACCGGATATCCAGAGCCTAGGAATCCGCAGTAGCATCCATATCCTTTGTAAATCAGTGGGTTGCAACCGGTTGCACATACAACCATGTTGAATAAGTGCACGACGCTCCTTTTGCTCCTTCCCGATGTGCTTCTTCCAATTGGTTCAGATGATCTGTAATTAACGTTATTCAATGTTTAGCAACTTGATACATCAGTATTCTCCGTCTTTTTTCCCTCATAAAAAAAAGAAAAGGAACCAAATAATACAATGTATCTGCAGAACCCCACGGGTCGGAACTGTGTCCACGCAAGTAATCTTCATGATCTGATAATTCCAATTCGGACCTGAAATCAGTCGTAAATATCTTAACTCATTGAGAACATGCCACTGCTTTTCGAACGGTAAAGAACAAATATTTACTGTATATAATTTGCTGTAACATTGTTATCTACATTTATAGCTATGGTATTGATTAATGGCAGTGGTTCTTTCTGATCATCCGATGATTCTTCGATCCTCAGATCAATGTGGGAACTGTAACCTGGAATCATAAAAGAAGAATATGAATGATTCCGCCTTTCTCATGATTTTTTTCATTGCAGAGAATTGCAATTATAGAAAATATTGTCAGAGAAATACTCAATATCTCATATCTCCCAAGATATTGTACAATATTATATTCTTTTCTTCAATGCATTTATAACTATTAGACTCGTTCTACTCAACATGTAGACATTTATAGCAATGTTTCCACTTATCCAAGTAAGGGAGACCTGGGAAAAGAAACCTCCAGAGCAGGATGAACTGGGATTTTTTTTAGCGAGTGAAGGCCTCTATGAAAAAAATTGAAAAAACTCAGCAAAAATCGAGACATATTAGATCATCTTCTCAATTTTATTCAGATTATTCCGCAAACTCCTTCACTCAGAAAAAAAATCCTGGATCATTTTGTCTCGTTTGCCTTTGGTCACGTCTGATGATGTAGAAAATGATAAAGGTTACATATTTAAACAAATTGCACTTCATGGTTATCAATAATAATACACAATTCATATATCTGAATTGCACAATGACAGAAATTTGTTCAGTATATGAATTACGCATAGATCGAATTCGTACAAAAAGAAGCATTAAACCTGATGAGACGGAAAATTTCAGCATTCAATTTCTGTAACATTATATTGATTTTTTCGGTGAATCCGGTGCATCGCCAGACAACGTGATCGAGGTCCTCATTCTCAAAACCACATAAAAACATTGGAAAATCGAAAACTACTGAATTCGAGAAAAATAGAATTATCGCCTTTCCCAGACATCTTGATTACTTAAATTTTCCCAGATTCTTAATGTTTAGATAAAATAATTTTGCGGTTGAATCAACAGGAGTCGAGATGACTCTCAAAATTTATCATTTCTCTCACAATTATTCATGTGCATCCAATTGTATTAATCGAAAGAAAACATTTGTTCTCGTAACGGTCAAGCTGTTATTTTCCTGTTTCATCTAACTGACAGAAACACGTGTGGAGACTCAAATTTCAACGGTTTCTGCGATGCACAATTGTGTGTACAGAGTAAATCATTCATTCATTCATTTTATGTACCGTTTTCAAGTGCAATTTTCCATTGTTACTTTGCATTCAATTGTTATTACAATTGAAACAAAATCATAATTCATACTGTCCACGCTCGAAGCACAAGCAGATATAACTGTTGCAATTTTTCTCATTCGCATTTCATTCGAATGTAATTCGAATTAAAATTTGGATGAATAGTTGTCTAAGATCTGTTTTATTCAATCATTTTGAGGGGTAAAAATTTTCATCGAGGGAATTAATTTTTTAATGATTCAGTGGTTCATGAATATTCCATCAAATTGTACATGCCGATTTTTCATCGCAAATTTATTTTGATGTTCAATATTCATTATGTTAATTACCAATGAATTAGATGATTCAAATTAACTAGATTCATAAATTTATAGTAATTAGTGAAATATAGTTGAGCACGTGTCAGAATAGAGTTACTTTAAATTATGAGCAGTCCCAGAAGGTGTAACTGTACAAAATCCGTCACGGTCAATGTTACGCGGTCGAGATTAAACTGATTCTAGTTAACATTGAATAATAGTGCTATGATTCTTCTTCACGATTCTTTTGAATTTATTTATCATGCCAACGATTCAATAAAACTGTCTGTTATGCACTTCACTGGAATTTCTAATTTCTTTATAATTTCATCACCTCCAAATTAAGATGAACAACGAAATGACGTGGGAAGTGATTTTCACTTGAAACGACAACAATAAAATTTTCTCACACGAATTAAAAAAAAACGGAAATTCACTGGATTTGGTAATTGTTATAATGCTATATTCTATAAACAATCAGATAATTTCAGTACCTTGTATTTGAGAGCACAGTACTGTCAGCAAAACAATGAGCCTTGACAAATAATTAAATTTTCGTTTATTGCAATAAAATCGCTGAATTTCTTCCGATATTCTTATTGTCTCCATTTGTACACAATTTATCACTGATGTTTTTGTAAATTTGCCGCACTCACGTAGCCGAAAAAAATTGAAATAATTATTATATTATGTCACGACATTGTTGCACTGATTAAATAATTCCGTAAAAAAAATTTGAATAATGAAAGAAATATTCAATCAATTCAGAAATAATCTTCGATCAAATTGTATTTTTTTTTCGTGCATTCTTATTTTTCATATTGACGTTGAAAGAAAGAAGAAAAAAAAGCGTACATCATCTTCGTGTTGTCGTACAAGAATAACTTACCTCTTGTCTACGAGGAATACCTTCTCCCCTGCCCAGTATTATTGGTGCACTTTCACCTGTTGAATTACTCTCCACCACTTTTGACTCAATTTTTTTTTCTAATTCTGGGGAATTCATTCATTCCCACTTGTTCTTCTTTCCACATCAAAGCAATGAACGTAGCTCGTAAAAAATCATCACTAATTTTATAGTAACTGATTGCACTTACCTCAAAATTTTCATCTCAATTATTCTTTAATTTCTGTGTATAGAAATTAACTGCAGTCACCTCAGTACTCTTCATTTGTCCCATACTTTCCCACATATTTCAAAAACTCAACGGTTCAAAGGTAACTGGGCCGTTGAAATGAATGAAGAACATTTAATGTCTACATTGAATTACACAGCTGAGATAATTGGATGATATTATGAGCAATGAGTAATGAAAATAGGAGAGTACATTTTGCGAAAGTAAAAAAAAATACCTTTCTTCTGCTGATGCCAATACGCAACTGACGGGCCACGTAGTCTTGGTCATGTGTAGAGCCGGTTGTATACATTTTCGTTGCCAAGGTGATATCGATGTTTTTCCAATACACAATGTTATAGATAGCATGTCCAACCATCATTATTTTAATGCAAGCAAGTATTTGTAGATATCTTTAGGCAAATACAAGCCTAGCCATAGACTAGACACATCATGAATTTTTAATTTCACCCTATCCCTCAGTTTGTTCACCTGCAGATGATGAAATACACCCCGCCTCTTCCCCTTTTTTCTACTACAACTGAGCTCTGGTTGGCCTTCAGCCTTAGCGAATACAGCCAATAGAAAAAATTCACCCTATAAATGCTTTCTTTTATAGAATTTTTTTCTACCCTTTAACAAAGTAAACACGCGATGTTACATATATTGTCGTCTTATAAACAAAAGGGCGTAAGTACTGTGCATAAGCATAGCACTTACGTCTCTTTGTTTCTAAGGCAACGATATCTTTCTCTAGACAATTGTAGTTTTAGTTTATGATACTGTCACTTGATCAAAAAAAAATAAAAAACTGTCACTTGCTCACTGGTAAAAATAATTAATTCCTCAAGAAGTTCAAAGTAATGCTTTTGGCAATAACTCTTCCCACGTGTGAAATGCCTCTATTAAAATAAAGGATTGACACTATGACAATGAAAATTACCTTTATTTTTTTCAATTTCTTATTTTTGGTTTTCTCCAACATATGCCAGCAGATAATACCTTTCCTGGAAAACGATTATATTAAATGTAATCATTTTTATATATTCACAGAAAATTTATTTTTCCACGTATTTACTTCAGTGTATGAAAATAAATTGAATATTCATGACCTGTAGACAAAATAGAGCGCATGCACATTCAATTTTTTTGTTAAGAACAGAGAAACGCACGGAAATATTATTTTGTCCATCCATATTTAATGATAAATGCAATAATTTTCTTACAATTCTTAAGAAAACAGAATCGACACTCATTATTTATGCATTCGTTTGAGTTTCAAAAGTGCAAGCATTATTCCTGATAAATTATTCACCAAAAGTAGAATCCTTACTTCAGTTGAAGAACGATCGTCCAAGTGTACCATCTAAAACTCTTCGGAATTATTTCCGAAAATTGAAGTTTCTGCTATGGCGAAAAATGGAGAGAAAAAACAAACGGCAGTACCATGGAATACTGATACTGAATATGCAATGGGATTTTACAGAACTTACATCAAATTATTGGGCATATGGCCTTTGGATCGTAACACCATATTTCCTACATTACTATTCGCGCTGTTCATCACTATACAGGTAAGCATAGCATGATACAGCTTGACGGAAAGTGGAGCCCAATGAAGCGTGTAAAATCTCCGATGCCTTCTAATTGAGTGATCCCATTGGAAAAAAAACTCATTGAACCCTAGACTGATGATCAATTCTCTTTTTGATGATCAATTGGATGAGTGCGGAATTCTCAAAAAAAAAAAAAAATTCTCTTCATTGAAATGTTTTACAGAAGATCATATCTTTTTAATCACATATTTTAAAGAGTTAATGAAGAAATGAAATGAATTCTAGTAGTTAACAAAATTCTTCTCATGCTCAATGAAGTTATTCGGTGAGCGACATTGCCAAAATTAGCTAAAAGTGTCCTGGCAGTGTAGAGTGAATTCCCCAACATCAAATCCAAGATAAAATAATATGAAATGTTTCGTCACTCGACCAAAATGGTAACGATAGCTCAAGAGCCCAGGACCTCCTACGTCATTGTATTGAAACTAGGATTTTTCATAGGATGGGTACTATTGTAGATGGGATCGAATGAGCACCAGCTACCTTGAGTTGCAGTCAGAGAGATAGGGAACAGGCAGCAAAGATCCATGAAAATTTAGCTGTTCTACATTCAAATAGCGATCCAGATTTTTCAATATGTTCAGTTGGATAGTGTTTGGAACTATTTTCCAGATGGCCAGACTGATCTAAAGGGTTCGACATTCTCCCAGGCATAATGAAAAGACTGGGTGAACTAGATCTCTAGAACCTTTCGAACACTGAATCGACACACTAACCACTAGACCGCGATATAGTTATTGTATCGGTCGGTCTGATAATCTACATTAGCTCATTTCATAAGGACAGTATTGACAAATACCATGACTTCCTTTATCGGCAAGTTGAAAATCAGAATTGATATCTCAATATAGAATAGCTGAATTCTTACATACCTTCGCTACCTGTTACTCACATCTATGATTGTAATTCAAGGGGTGCGATTCTCAGGGATTTACGGAAGTGTGGAAGGTGAGTTCATGCTTGAACCAGCAGAAAAATACGAGGGATACAATTTAATGGTGAGCATGCAACTCATTGAATGACGATAAGCCATGGGATGAATGGAGTATCATAAACCAGCCCTCACAGTAGTCCGGCTTAGTAGCGTTGTGGCTTAGTGGTCTAAGTTCACACGCCATAGGCCTGGGTTCGACTCCCAGCTCCGGACAAGTTTTTCGGGAGTGCTTAAAGTTGAACACTGACCACAAAAAGACCAAAAATCCTATAAAAAAATTATCTACACCTACACAAAAATAAAAAGTCCCTCACTAAGAGATAACGGCCGGATGACAGTATAGTCAGATGTCATTAACACAAGCAAGCAAGCAATACTTACAGTTGAATGCATTAATAAGCTATTTATTATAGTCATAATCAACAAAATCGTAATGCATGAAGAGCTTCATGATGTATTTCTAATGCGATTGTTAGATTTTGAATGTTCATTAGCCCACGGCTTACTATTATTGGATGAGTTGCATGCTCACCATTGAATTGGACCAGACGTGGCCCTATGCGGGCCTCATTTTGAACATACCTACCTACACCCAAGGTGCCAATTTTTTCTTACCTTCTATAGTACCCATCCTAAGAAAAAAATCTTAATATAGGGAACTTTCTTTGTAATGACGTAGGTCTGGGAGTTCTCAGTTCTTAGACCTCCAGTCTGGGGTTACAAACTGCCTCATGATCGAATCACACATAAATAATTCAGTTGTGAAGAGGTAAATCAGGATATCTCAATTCTGCTAATCTCTAATGAAAAATGATCAGAAAAGAAAATAGACTTATCCTGGATTATCTTTTCCTCATTGAATTCATATTTCCTTATTCAATTCCTTTTTTCATTTCATTCAGACATCCGTGATTCTCACCTACATCACTAAGCTTTTAACAATTGGTTACTGTGGCATAATATTCGATGCCATAGAGATTATATCTCTCGGAAGTTTAAGCTTTGGTGCACTTTGCAAAGTCATCATACCATGGAAATATTTGGACAAAATGTATTTCGTTATAAATTCAATCGCTGAAGATTGGACAAGAGATTATGACAAAAAAGCGTACAAAATTATGATGGAGTATGCTTATAAAGGAAGAGCTGTATGTTTATTCCAGTTGATTATTACTGGAACACTGATATTGCGGTCAATTCTGATGAAAACACCCAAGACAATGGAAGTGATCAGTGTATTAGATAATACGACTACTCTGATAAGAAGACCACCTTATGGTCCAGCATGCTGGATATCAACGGACATGCCTGTTCATTATTATCATGCGTGGTATCTGTTAGTTTGTATCCACTGGTTATCAGCATCACTCGCTTATATCGGCAATGATGTCTATATATTTGGTCTGGGTATGCACATGTGTGGACAATTCGAATTACTTCATGATGAAGTTAACGAAATAACTCACGATGATGACTACAAAAATCAACGAAAAAAACTTGTTAAATTCATCAAACGACACAATCATCTGCTCGAAGTTGCTGATGCCATTGAAGAAGTTTTTAATCTTGGAATTCTGGTTGAAGTTCTAGTTAATACATTTGTTATTGGCATATCAGGTAATGAATTATATCATTGCCGTAATAACAAAAGAGGCGTAAGTACTGGGTATAAACATAGCACTTACGCCTCTTCGTTTCTAAAGCGATGATATAGTTGTTAATGATAACATCAACTTGATTATTTTGTTGTTTGCAGGTATCGTGCTATTGAAGGCAATTAAAAACCATAGTCGAGCAATGGCAATTCAAAAATTCATAAGAATTTACCTATTCATCGTCGAAATGTTCATGGTCAGCTATGTTGGAGAGAAGTTATCAGCAAAGGTAGATAGGTTACAAGAAGCTATTTACAATATTCCATGGTATGAATTTTCTGGAGATACAACAAAAGATGTTTTATTCATCATGATGAAAGTTCATTATCCATTCAATTTGAGTGCTGGTAGAATTGTCAATATGAATTACGAAACATTCAAGAATATTATCAAATCAACTTTTTCATATTTCTCCGTTCTACGATTGATGATAGAATAATAATAATAATAATTCCATTTGCATTGAGAATTGATGAGATTATTAGTATAGTTAGATTGTACCATAGGCTTTGACACATTATCACAAAAAAATGTAGATATTAGTTAATAATAATAATTATCCTGTATCCACTAATAACAATGAATATGAGAAATCTTTCAATACTGCGTTTAATGATTAATGAATAAGACGAGTGTTATTCAAGAATAGAATTGTCACTTGCCCCAATTAGTTGAAGGGATATAGTTAAATAAAATAGCATAATTCCCTTGAGATTCCAATTGATTGAATCTTGCTTTTGAATCATACCATTTTCATGTACTACATGGATAAGAATTTTTGATTATAAAATTTCAACTATCCTATGGGAACTTGAAAGCACTTAATGATGTTGAGGAGTACGTTCTTCGAAAAAAATGTAACTCTCTCGAAACATCATATTCATCTTCTGAAATCAAATGAGTCCAAAATACCATTTTAATGTGATAATCCTTGTTGGTCCTAGACCGTATGAAAGATTCCCTGCATGTTCCCGTTTTCATCATTTCTGTTCCTCTCAATCAGCTGAGCACGAAATTCCGAAAAAATTGACTTCTTGCTGCTAGGGAGCGAAAAACGACGTTTCTAACGTCACTCCGCTCGATTAGAAACGTCTTTTTTCCGCTTCATTCATACAGAAATTTTTTTTCTGTACACTGAGACGAAAGTGAAACTATCGGCCCTCGCTGCGCCCGGGGCTAAGCTCACTTCCGTCCCAGTGTGCAGAAAAATAGTATACACACCTTGGGCAGTAAGTGAGAAAGCCTCAGAACACATGTTTGTTGAATTACATGTGCTCTGAGACATTTCTTACATTACTGCCCTAGGCATGTAATATACTATTACACACCAGGGAGTATAGTTCTGCGTTCCTAGCCTTGCTTTGCTCGGTGAGAAACGTAATTCTGTCCTCCCTCGAACAGGAGAATGTTGTATCCACCACGGATGAAGAAAAATTCAATGTGGCCAAAAATTTGCCTCCCGAACGGAGCGCGGTTGACTTCTTTACTCCCTTGATGTGTAACATACTGTTCGTTAGAGTTTTCAACAAAACTATGATACTTGCTAAATCACATATGTTACGAAGTCGTTGAAAAAATAAAATGAATTCTAGTAATTAACAAAATTTCCTTCATGTCAAATGAAGTTATCCCGTAAACGGCGTTGCCGAAAACTCACTAAAAGCGTCTGTGCAGTGTAGAGTGGATTTGACAATGTTGGAATTGACGTGAAAACGGAAAATTCTTCATCACTCGATCAAAGTCAATTTATATTGCTCAACTAATGATTAATTGAGGGTCAAACCTGATTCCAATTATTTTTGGTTCTACTGATCTCCATTTGATTCGTTGTCATCAACATTGAATGATTAAAAGAAAATCTACAGAAAAAAGTCTCACTTGTCGAACCATTCACTACATTCTCGAACTAGTTGCGTCTAATTAGTTGAAGCACTGTTTGATCTTCTCGCTGATCAGCAATTCACGCCAAATACAACGCTATTCTATCAATTCTTCGGGATCATAGGAACATGGTGAAAAATGGGTGATTAATGAAAAAAAATTATTCTAGCAAATGGAATTATGCACTTGTTCCTCACAATTTTTTTACCAAAGACCATAAGACTCCCAGACACTTCATCATAACTGGGGGAATTGCGCCGTATGCTCAACCCCACCACTGAGTTATCATTAATTCATATGAACGGGAATTTTATTCACATAGTACACATATTAGGAGTGAATATTTACGATTGAATACCAAGAAAAAAACATCATTCATTCCTTTTCGAATAAATAAGTAATTTCTTTTCCTATGAAAGCTTGGAATACAGATGCTCGTGTATACCGTCATGCTTCATGTTTTATCTATACGTTTCGAAGAACAGCATGTATGAAAATCATGAGCATTATTTTATACTGGTGGAGGGGTGGATATTTGAACTTGGCCATCAAATACAAGCCTAGAGGCTAGAGCTGATGGATGAAAAACAAGCTAAGTGGGATCAGGAGACCGTCTATGCTCTTGGGCTATACAAGCGCTTGACTCGTGTACTGGGTATCTGGCCTCTTGATAATCGTGGGATATTTTCTACTCTGAGGATTTTCATCGTAGTATTAATTCAGGTTAGCCATATTTTTATCAGTTTATCGAAATTAAACAATTGTCTTTTTAAGGATCCGGTCGAAGTGTCTTAGACCAGCTAGTCCTACTGCATTATGATTAAGTTCATTAAATTCAATATATGTTTCCATATTTACTTTCACTATTGTGAGGCATCCATTCTTTTGAAATTGATATGCTCAATAACTTCACAACGGGATCAAATGATTTCAAGTTCGAATTATTTGGGAAATTTCAACCTGAAACCGTTCTTTTATCCTGCAGATCACCTTAGTCACTATTTTTGCCCAAAACTGGATCAACAAAGGCAATTGTGGCTCGATCACAGAAATAGTCGATGCCATAAGTCTCATGACAACTAGCTCAATGGCAGTCATCAAAGTTCTTCTGCCATGGATACATCAAAAGAGAATATCGTTTATTGTTAACTCAGCGGTTGAGGATTGGACAAATGTTAGTGATAAAAAAGCTCGAGACATCATGCTCCATTATGCTTATATGGGACGAATGGTTTTCATTGTCCAGATGTTTGGAGCTTATATGACTATAATTCCGCTAATTTTATCAAGACTTCCAAATACTGTTATTGTCAATGAACTATACAATAGAAGCACAGCTCTCAGAAATATTCCAATTGGTCCAAGGTGCTGGGTTTCTTTAGAAACCTCCATGTTCATTTATCTTCTATATTATTGTTTCGTTAGCTTGCATTTATTCATCCTCGCAACTGCGTATCTTGGCGGGGATGTATTCAGCTTCGGTCTCGCAATGCATGTTTGCGGACAATTTGAGTTATTGTATGGAAGTTTGAAGGCACTAGGCAGTACTACAAGTGAGCGGATGCAACGGAAACAAATATCCAGATTCTCGAAACGACACACGCATCTTCTCATGTTGATGGATGATTTTGAAGAATCATTCAACATGTTGATCTTTTTAGAACTTGGCGCGAATACATTTCTCATCTGTATTTCAGGTGAGATATCATTTTTTTCGATGGAATCCATGAAATAGAATCGGATTACAGGCGTCTATTCCCCCGGAGATATTTCCCCGGAAGTTATTCCCCGGAAATGACTTCCCCGACTGAAAAATTCTTCCGAAAATATTTCTCCAACAACTGTTTCCCTGGTGGATGATTCCTTGGACTGCAACTCTCATAAAAATCATGATCATTATCATCAGTTTAACTTTGAAGGCATACTTATTTCGAAATCTTAAAATATTGTTGCAATAAACAAAGTGCACGAAAGTAAAATCGAAAATAAAATTAAAATTCCAATTCAAGAGAATTATCGCCAGGGAAATAATAGTTGAGAGAATAATTACAAGGGCAATAGTTTCTGGAGAATTAATTACTGGGGGAAATCATTTCCAGGAAAATATTTCCGAGGGAAAAAGCACGGGTAAATGAGCTCCGCACACCATAGAATTGAATCAGGTAATGTAGCCGGGAATCGGCAGTTAGTTGATTTCAATTTTGGTGCAAATATTCGGAAAATGATTTCAAATGGATTACACAATAGAATGGTTTGAGATAGAAATTCGCTGTTGATTCTGAAGAAATTTTAATAGTCAAGGCTGACCCGGATTCCTCATCATTTCTTTAATAATTTTTTTTTAGTCATCTCAAGTAATTCCATGAATTCCTGTTCATCACAGCATTGAATGGGTTGAAAATTTCATAATCACGTTAATCGGTATTTACATATTATTGACAGAATTTTAATTTACAGAAATTATATTGATTTGGGCTCTAAAAATAGGAGACAGCCAAATTATAACAGCAATGATTATTCGAATATACTTGATGTACATACAGATATTCATGTACAGTTACATCGGTGAACAATTATCTTCCAGTGCAGAAAAATTGCAAGTATCTGTTTACAATTGTCCATGGTACAATATGAAACGGAGTATTGCTAAAGATTTGAAATTTATAATGATGCGTAATAATTACCTATTTCATCTGACGGCTGGTAAAATATGTGATATGAATTTTGTGAACTTTACGAGTATCGTGAAATCAATGTTTTCCTATTTTTCAATATTGCGACTAATGTTTGATGCATGATTCACTATTCTTATGTGATCAATTACACTGATTCTCACAATGAAAAAGCATCAGAAAAACCGAAGGAGATATGCAATAGATTGTAAAGAACGAATATTGCTCAGATTTTTATTACTTTATATTCAAGAATATTTTCTTAGTTTTTTGCCGAAGTGACGCCTGAAATTATGATCCTATTGGTAGAAATTGTCATAGAAGAAATAGTCAATAATAAATTATTCTGATAAAAAACATACTGATTTTCACTGCTCAAAATGTGTGAAACATTTAATCGTAGGTCAGTCATGATCTAAACATTCTCTCAAAATATCAAGCTCGAATGATTCCTAATCATCACTTCACAATTCTTCGTCTCTGATAAGCCATAAAGAAATTTCGGCACAATAGATAATCACTGAGAGTATTTCTCGGAAGACATTTTCCAACAAGGAACACAGTCGACACAATGGGACAACATGTTTTATGTCCCATTTGTAGCGGTGTGCGACACAGCTGAACTGCGTTGATCAGGCAAAGCTATCAATTCCATGAGTAGTGATTTTCACTGTCCCATGAAGCACCTCACTGTGTAGGAGAAGAGAAGATATCTTTCATATGCCCAAAAAATATTAATTCTGTGCAGGAGAAGGAACGACCGTACTAAGAAATACAAACAGAAAGAGGTGATGTCCGAGAGATTACTAATTCGAGAATTCTATTCTAGAAAAAGAGGGGGAGGCTTTCTTTTGTATTTCTTTGCTACTGACATGAAACTATTAAATAATTCATTGTATCTGAGAAAAACTGTATCGTGCGCCCAACCAATAATCAAATAATCATCAATCCATATGAAGAAGAATATTATTCCTATAGTATTGCACATGTGGTATGTAATATTTGATATCAAACATCTGACGAAACTGTATTTTTCTTCTTTCCTCAATAAATAAAGAACTTTTTCTATGCACCTTTCTCCATCAACGAACGGACTGAGCGTTTGATCCTACATTTGAACTCAAACGATAGGCCTGATGGAAAAGGAAGGAGCTGAGTGGAACGAAAATACGAACTATGCTCTAGGGCTGTACCGAGTTGTAGCCCGTATACTAGGAGTTTGGCCACTTGATAATCGAAAACTAATCTCCATGGTGGCAACGACTGTTATGATCGCAATACAGGTAAATTTAATTCTCTTAAGATACAACCCCTATGTAAATCACGTTTTTTTACAAAAATTTTATAAATTTTTTCCAAAAATAAAATTCAATACAATGTTTTAAATTTTTTCATACGTTATTAATGATATCTTATATCATAAAAAAAAAATATTCAAAGTCAATTTTACAATAATTGGTCATTGATTTATACAATGGAAATGGAGTCTTAAAAAATAAGACGGGGTATGTTTAGAGGCTGTTGTAGTAATATGTACCAGAAAATAAAAAATGATACTTTTTAAGGAGGTTTGCCGCTGTTATTCGCCCGGGGATATTTCATTTTTAGGCATGATCAAGAGAATGGCGGACTTCAGAGAAAAATCGGATTTTTTTGTCAATAACAGTCAAACTGTCAGCCGAACAGTGAAGCTGTTAGCTGAATATGTACTAATTATCACAATTTTTTTTCGAATGCAGGCAATGGCAATTATAATTTACACTAAAAGCTGGATGGATAACGGTAACTGTGGTACAATCACAGAATTAATGAACGGCATAAGTCTCATAACAGGCAGCGCAACAGTAATTGTAAAAGCACTCATACTACGCATACATCGCACAAGAATGCTATCTCTTGTGAATTCAGTAGTTGACGATTGGATGAGTGCTAAGGATAAAAAGTCTTCCGATATTATGCTACAATACGCCCATGCTGGAAGACTTGTCCTCATTCTTTTCATGGCTGGAGAGAAAATAACAGTAGTATTCGTTATTTTATCAAAAAGTCCAAATTTTGTCAGAGTTGATGACGTATACAATAATACTATATTTTCAAGAAATATACCGATTCTCCCAAACTGCTGGCTGTCCCAGGACATGTCTCCATTTCTCTATCTCATTTTTTACTTTTACATTTGCATGCAATCACTCATGGTTGTAACTATGGATGTTGGAGCAGATGAATTGAGCTTCGGTCTAGCAATGCATCTTTGGGGTCAATTTGAACTGTTAAACGAAAGCTCGAAAGCAATTGATGATAATGAAAGTGAGAAAATTCAACGACAGAAATTATCAGAATTTTCGCAGCGTCATACTCATCTACTCAAATTAGCAGGAGAATTGGAAGAGATATTCAATATAATAATTCTACTGGAAATTGGTACAGATACAATGATAATCACCGTTTCAGGTAATTATATTTTGAGACATAATAATAATGCCCAACGGGAGTCAGGAGGATCCTAGAGTTCACTGAACTGTGGAAAAATTGAATCATCAATTCATCATTTATTCACAGAACTACTAGTAGTCCGGGCTTTCAAAATTTGGGACATACAACTAATAATGCTAATGACTGCTACAAGTTACATCTTATACCTACAGATATTCATGTACAGTTTTATTGGTGAAAAGTTATCTAGCAAAGCAGAACAATTGAAAGTCTCTGTTTATAACATTCGGTGGTGCAATATGTCTCCGAATATTACAAAACAGTGGAAATTTATAATAATGCGTACTGATTGTTCCTTCCATGTGATTGCTGGGAGATTTTGTTCTATGAATTTCCAAAATTTCGCGATGGTCGTTAAATCAACGTTCTCATATGTTTCAATACTGCGATTGTTGATTGATGAATAAGATTAGTGGTATTCGATGTGAGAACTTCCACTTGGCCCAATTAGTAACATGCATATAATAGAATAAAGATACCCTAATTCTTTAAAGATTCCAATTAATTGAATTTTTATTTCAAAACATGCCATTTTTTTGGAAACTCGAAAGCATATGATGATGCTATATAGTACGTTCATCAGAAGGAATGTTAATCTCTCACAACATCATACCCATCTTCGAGAGCCAAACGATTCCGAGACGCCATTTCAATGTAATAATCTTAGTTTAAACTGATCTAAATTATTATGAGTTTCACTAATTATACCCTCGATACACTGTCATCAAAATTGAATGATTAACGAAGAATCTTAACTACAGATGTGCTTGTAGTTAAACTATTTACTTCATTCTCAAATGAGTTAAGTCTAGCTTGACGAAGAATTTTTCGATCTCCTCGCTGATCAGTAATTCCACACAAATACAGCTGTATTCTGTCGATTCCTTCGAAACTGATAAGTATAGTAAGAAAAAATAGGCGATTGATAAATAATTTTATTCTAGCAAAAAATTCTGCACTGATCCCTCACAATTTTTTACTAGTCAATATGTAACCACCAGAGGCTTCATCATAACTGAGAAGAACTGCGTCTGGCACTCACCCTCACCATTGAGACATCATTAATTTATATGAACGAGAATTTTATTCGCATAGTACACATAGTAGAAGTGAATATTTACGATAGATTACCAGGAAAAGAACATCATTCATTCTTTCTCCAATGAATAAGTTATTTCTTTTCCTATGGAGACTTGTCATATAGCTGTTCTCATATCTAGACTCATGTTTTATCAACTACGTGAGAACTGTCTCAGGGTCAAGTACACATGATATAGTAACATTGATGCCAACGACGAAGAACTGTTGTATTGAGTGATGCGCATATGTAATGAATACAAGAACATTTTTCCGACAATCGAATGAATGATACATGATGTTATTCCGAAATGTTCACAATATTCCATAACAAAACCATGAATTTCTAGAAACATTATTTATCATTAATATCTGTAGTGCAAGTAGACATAGACTTAGATTAATATTGAAATAATATAAAAGATATTCGAAGGGTTGAAACTGAAATGCACCAGTTTGTGCATCACTTCAGTCACGACAATGGATTCGAAAACAATAAAGTATAGAAATAGTAATTGGAATTCAGAAGTGAGATATGCCCTCGGCTTTTACAGATTATTGGGAAAAAATCTTGGATTTTGGCCTTTCGAATCCCATAGATTCGGTTCAAATATCCGAATTTTATTCGTCACAATAATAGAAGTGAGTATAACTCAAATTGAGATTTTATTCTCAGCATGTGATTATCTAACTCCAGTTGTGGATGTCCATAAGCTTGACAAAGAGACTCATTACATTTGGAAATTGTGGAGTTATTACTGATATCGTTGATGCTCTGAGTTTGATTGTGTGTGGATACTTGACAGCTATGAAGGTCATTATCCCTAGAGTATATCAACGAAGTATGTTGATTATTATGGATTCAGCAGTTGATGATTGGTCAAAAGTAATTAATAAAAAATCACGTGATATAATGATGAAGTATGCTTTTATGGGAAGACTTGTTTTTATCGTACAAATGAGCGGTGCATATACTGTAGGTTTTCCACTGATTTTTATGAAACTACCATTTGTTACTTCTCTCTTGAATGATCAGAGTAATAGCACTATCTCTACTCGAGAAGTTCCAATAGGTCCAAATTGTTGGATATCAGATGACTCATCGGTTCACCTTTATGTTAGTGAATTTATACTCCAATCAATCCAACTCTTCATCACCTGTACCGCATATATCGGATGTGATACATGTTTTTTTGGTATTGGCATGCATCTCTGTGGACAATTCGAAGTGCTCTACACTCAGCTTGATGATTTGTATGGTAACGGCAATAATTTTTTGCAAAAACAGAGGCTCAATGATTTTGTTAAGAGACACAATCATCTACTGAAATTGGCTAATAATTTCGAGGAAACTTACAATATGATAATTCTTGCACAAATTGCTGGAGATACTTTGCTAATTTGTATTTCAGGTAATACTATCATTATTACGTTAACGTTAGACTAGTCATGATGAACGCCCTAACGATTTTGGTCGAGTGATAAGGAATTCTCCGCCATCTCATTTCGGCTGTAACGTTGCCGAATGCAGTCGATGCTGCCCGGGCGCGTTTGATGAGTTTTCGGCAACGTTGTTCACCCGATAACTTCATTCAGGATGAGAAAAATTTTGTTGTGTACGAGAATTTATTCTACTTCTTCATCAATTTTGTAGGATATGTCATTTAACGAATCTCATTGGTTATTAGATACTTCAATAAATCAAGTTATTTTTTTTTTTTTCAATTTTCCGGTCAACTGATTGATCATATATCGTCGCTTCAGAGTGAAAAAGCCGTAAGGACATATGAAACGTGTACAATTTACGCCCTTTTTGCTCTAGGACGACGATATAAATAAAAATTGCGGGATGCGGAAAATCCCTTACATAGTGACCAGTCTCGGGATCAATAATAGTACATTACGCAACAAGGAAGGAAAGAAGTTAAGCTGAATTTGACTCCTGAGCGTAGCGAGGGTGCCAAATTGTTGTCGACGTTAACTTTCTTCCATCCGGGGTGTGTATCCTATTTTTTGGACCAAGGGAATGAAGAATTACCGAGAATTACGATTCCGACCGATCGAAGTGCGGGAGGAAAGTGAGTTCTGTACTCCCTAGGCATAAAAATGTTATTTAATTATCTCTCTTTCTCATTCTATGCAGCAATTGTATTACTCATGAGTCTGAACTCTGCTAATGTCGTCATTATAGCTGGTCTCATCATCAGAATTTATCTCGTTTATGTTCAACTATTCATGTACAGTTATGTTGGTGAAGTGCTGACTACGAAAGCTGAAAATCTACGAATTGCAGTTTACAATTGCCCGTGGTACAATATGCCGCCCAATATTGTGAGAGACATGAAATTCGTGATTATGAGGAATAATCACCGTTTTAATTTGACCGCGGGAAAAATGTATTCAATGAATAATGAAAATTTCAAGAATATTGTTAGGACAATGGGCTCATATTTTTCTGTTCTACGACTCATGTTTATTGAAAATGAATGATTCTCTATTCGGAATTCTTAAGCTTTGCGTAGCTGCTTGTATTCATTTTAATTAAAAGAGGAGTAATATTTTATCTTACATTGAGTGTCGAAGTTTTCAAATGATTTCAGAGTTATGTGATGAATCCGGTTTTCCTTCTATCTTGAGAGAGTAATTTCAGAGTCACTGTATCAATTCCAGGTACTGAATTTGGAAGATGCAGTTTGATGCATTTCTGATTATCAGCATTTCTGACATCTGTCAATAGTTTTTATTTTGCTATAACAACTCTTCAATTCCCTCAACGTAATACCGCCGATACTGCCCTATAGTCAGTGGTTATAGTATCTCGTTTGAATCATGCACTTTGATCTTTTCGTTGATCAGTGATCCCACACAAATATAGCTGTATTCTGTCGATTCCTTCAAAATAGAGGAGAATAGTGAAGAAACAAGGGATTAATGAAAAACTTCTATTCTAGCAACAAAAATCTGTACTTGTCCCTCACAATTTTTTACTATCGAAAATGACATCACCAGAAACTTCGAGTAGCTGTTTACAATTGTCCATAGTACAATATGGAACCTAATATTGTTAAAGATTTGGAATTGATAATGATACTTAGTGATTACCTATTCCATCTGCTGGTTCGTAAAATATGTAATATGAATTTTGAAAATTTCACCAATGTCGTGAAATTCATGTTCTCATACTTTTAATGCTGCGATTAATGGTTGATGCAAGATCGACCATCCCCATAAGAGCAATACACTGATTCTTCCGATAAAAAAGCATCAGAAAAATCAGAGGAAATATGCAATTAATTCTTAAGAACGAGTATTATTTTCATTTTTATGATTTTTCATCCGAAACTATTCCCTTAGTAACATCCCCATTAGAAATATTCCAATACTGAATTACGCTGATGAGAAAAATACCGATTTTCACTGTTAAAAATCTACGAAACATCTAATCGTAAGTCACTTCCGACGTAAAACTTTCACCGAAATATCTATGCCAAATGATTCCTAGTTATCACTTTATAGCTCCCTGTCTTATATGAGCCATGGAAAAACATTTACACACTAGATAAACGGTGGATGTTTTCTTCTGAATCCATGTTGCTTCACAGCAGTTCATCGCATTTGCTCAAGACCATAAGATTACTAGTATAATTCATTGCATATCGTATTAGAGATAACTATTGACCATCAAATGTAGGAGAAGAGAGGATATCGTTCTTTCTTAATGAATGAAGTATTTGTCTTGGACGAAGCAGATCATAAAATTATCGCCAGTTTGATATTTGACATATATATCGCATGAAATCACATACCCGAAAATCATTAATACTGCGCAGGAGAAGGAACAACCGAACTAAGCAATAGAAACAGAAAGGAGTGATGTCCGAGAAATGACTGATTCGATAATTCCATTCTAGAAAAAGAGGGGAGGCTTTCTTATGTAGTTTTTTGCTACTGATATGAAACTCCTAAATAATTCATCGTTTCTGAGAAAAACTCTTTCGTGCACCCAACCAACAATCAAGTAATCATTGATTCATATGAAGAAGAATTCTATCCCTACAGTGCTGCATAAGAGAAATGAATATTTAATATCAGATATCGGAAAAAAATATATTTGTCTGTCTCACGCATCAAATGAATACGTTTTTCTATGAATATATTATGAGGTAGGTCATATGTATGGCGAGTATGCACCTTTCTCGATGGACGGACGGACTGAACCTTTAATCATACATTTGAATGCCAACGATAGAGCTGATGGAAGAGACAAGAGCCAAGTGGAACGCAAATACGGACTATGCTCTAGGGCGGTACAGAGTTCTAGCCCGTTTTCTAGGAATTTGGCCACTTGAAAAGAGAACAATAATCTCCAGGCTGACAGCGGCTGTCATAGTCGTAATACATGTCAGTCAAATTCTTTCTAACTCGATGAGTTTCACGACTCCTCTTGCTTTTATTGAAATATAGCAAATATCAATAAGTATAAATTTTCACTGTTTTTTCAAACACAGACAATGGCAATTATCATCTACTTGAAAAAAGGAATCGACAATGGTAACTGCGGTAAAATCGAAGAATTATTGGACACCATAAGTCTCATGACAACTAGTGCAACGTCGATAATAAAAACACTCATACCACACATACATAAAAAAAAAATGCTGTGTATTGTGAATTCAGCAGTTGACGATTGGAGAATCGTTCAAGATAAAAAATCTATCGATGTTATGTTACGATACGCTGGTCATGGAAGACTTATTTTCGTGCTTTTCATGAGTGCTGCTTACATGTCGATAACAACAACAATTCTGTCTAAGCGGCCAAGTTTTGTTAGAGCTGATGACTTAGACAATAATAGCACATATTCAAGAGATATACCGGTTCTCCCAAACTGCTGGTTGTCCCGGGACATGTCTACTCTTCTCTATCTTGTTTTTTATTTTTACATTATCATACAAACGCTGATTAATGGAAGTGTTTATGTTGGAGGAGATGTATTGACCTTTGGTTTTGCAATGCATCTTTGTGGACAATTTGATCTATTGAATGAAAGCTTAAACGCACTTGACGATAATGCAAGTGAAGAGATCCAATCAAAAAGAATAGCGAAAATTTCGCAACGTCACATCCATTTACTTAAATTAGCAGGAGAATTCGATGGAGTTTTCAATACGATAATTCTTATCGAAATTGGTACAAATTTTGTGATGATTACTGCTTCAGGTGATCATATTTCAACATGTAATGATAACTATCCTCAATGGGATTCAGAGTCATCCTGGAATTCACTGAATTGTGAATAAAATAAACAAATATTTTCATTTACAGAACTTATATTACTCCGGGCTCTCAAAATTTGGGACCTGCGACTCATGATGAACATGAGTCTTAGAATTTTATTGTTAAACCTGCAGATATTCATGTACAGTTTTATTGGTGAACAATTATGTACAAAGACAGAGCAATTGAAAGTTTCTGTTTATAAAAGTCAATGGTACAATATGCCTTTAAATATTGTGAAAGATTTGAAATTCATAATGATGCGTACTAATTATTCCTTTAAATTGAGTGCTGGTAAAACGTGTAGAATGAATCTCGAAAATTTTACGCTTATTATCAAATCAATGTTCTCATATTTTTCTGTACTGCGGTTGATGATACATGAATGAGACAAGAATTAATAGGAATTATAAGGCTTGTTAGAACATTCAAATATTTAGTGATATAATGATCACTTAGCTCAATGAGGTGTGTTCAATTAATTGTGTGAAATTATACGAAAAACAGAAGGTAGACAAGTTAAGTACTAATGATTATAATTTTCAGATGAATCAGGATATTGCACTAAATAAATTGCAATTGTTAGTCTTCATATTCATTTCTAAATTCACCGTGTTTCGCTCCTGATTGGGAGTATTTTCGGGCTCTATGAACATAATACATCCATAACTTTAACATCTTTTCCCCATAATTAGAACAGTCATCGGCTATTTTTCATTATTTTCATTGAGTTACCATCAGATAAATGTAAATTGTCATTAATTGTGATGTGCATTTCCATGTTCATAAATCAAGTTGTAGGGGCCATGGGACATTGGAATGATTGAATTCAACAATACTAATTAATTGTCAAGTGAACGAAATTTCACTCGTTTTATTGAGGCTTCTTCAGGTTCTTGACAGTGTGTGAGTATGTAATCAACATAAAGATAATTTTATCGAATCGGAAATTTAACGTAGTTGACTCCCGACCGTCCAGTTAAAAAGTTTTGGCTCTGAGACGCCACCCTATGTGTTGATAATGTATTACTATGAACCTATATATTTTCGACTTGACTGTACACTCACACAGTAGTATTCTTTACATGAATACACAAAACTGTGAAATGTTCTCCCACAACACGCTCGCGCCGCCATCTTGATACCCCTTCCACTGAGAATTTCGTCAAAATTTCGGTTTTATTTTTAATTATTCACCGAAACCATGTGGTCAATGATCTCCATATTTTGAAGAATAATTCTAGATGTATAGTTCTGATAGGTGTTAGTTTTTCATAATGATGGTTTTTTTTTTCAATGTGAAAAAAAATTAAATGAGTTGTTTTCCCACGCTTCTCTCATACTGCCTGTACAAAAACGGTGATTTTAATTGCAATTATCTCATATATACTGTGGACCATCGTTTTCAAATTTCATTATTAGATGCATCATGCATCTAATTACTTATTTATAGCCCGATTTTTAAGCAAGTCTCGAACTTTGTCATTAGGGAGTCAACTACCTTAACTCATGCAAAAAAAAAGTTTTCGCATGCAGCATGAATGTTATAATATACCTGGAAAGTTTGCATATTATCGTACGTTATTTTGACCTCAAAAAAAAAGAACTGAAAATACCTCAAATTTTCGAACACTGGACCACCACTTAAAGACTTTAATTGGCTTATGTTGTCTTTATAGTTGGTCTCATCATCAGAACTTATGTGACTCACGTTCAGCTATTTACGGACAATGTTGATATTGGTGAAATTTTGACTACAAAAGAAGGAGATCTTCGAAGTATGGTTTGAGATTTCCCATGCCATGATTGCCTCCTGATCTGGAACGGACACGACTGTCGAAAAAATGTGTTCAATGAATATTTCAAATTTTCGAGAATACTGTTAAGACAATGGGCTCTTATTTTTCTGTCCTACGACTGATATTTATGGAAAATGAATGAGCCTCTATTCGGATTTCCTAAGCTTTTCGTAGTATTTAATTTTATTGAAGGAAAATTAATATTATATTTTACATTGAGTTTCAGAGTTTTCGAATGATTTCAAAGTTATGTGATAAATCCTCTGTTCTCTTTTATCTTGAGAGACTAATTTCAAAATCACTGGATGAATCTCAGGTCCTGACTTTGAAAGATGCAGTTTGATGTGCGTCTGATTATCGGCATTCCTGATATCTGTCAATAATTTTTATTCGGCTATGATAATACTGATTGATTCTTTTAAGGGGTTACATGGGTTCCGAAATTTCAAAAAGTGATTTTTTTTTCATTTTTTTTCTCATTCTTCAATCTGTCAAGAACATTGTCCTAAAATTTCAAGTCAATCAGAGACAAACTATCGGAGTTGGAGCCTTCCGAAACTGCTCCCAATCATTTTGACCTCGAGATTGCCTCTGCTCAATTTCGTTGAGAATCGGACGCGAGAGGCCCAAATCCGATTGGGGCAATTGTAAAAAGACGCCACGGATATCGTGGCTGCACTAGATTTTCTCCTCTGTGGCACCGGAATCAACGATTCTATATGACTTAAAAGAAAAATACTTTCTCCAGTTTATACTACTTAAAACTTCAAACGCATGTTTCTCGAAACTTTGTTTTCGGAGTCGGTGGACACATTTTCTTTGAAAACGCATGTCCACCGCAAAGTACTTTTTTTAGATGGGTCTTCGACAATTTGATTTAGATAGAGTTTCATGACATGTCTGGATATCGGATGAACTGAGTCCTTTTTTATACGAGAAAAAATAAGAGAAAATAGAGCTTCTTTCACCATCTGAAACCCATGTAACCCTTTAACTAAGACTGGTCATCTCAAGCGATCTAACGACTTTGGTCGGATAATGAGGGATTCCCGGCGTATTATTTCGGCAGCGACGTTGCCGAATACCTTCTATGCTTCTCATGCGCATTTGTGGCGCGAGTGTTTGGCAACGTTGCTCACCGGACGACTTTATTTAGCTTGAGAAAAATTTCGACAGCTCCTCGAATTTGTTTCATTTCTTCATCAACTTTGCAGGATATGTCATTCATAAAATATAATAGTTTGTTAAACACTTCAACGAAAAAAGACCACTTTTTCAGAATGTTCCACTCAACCAATTCATCATAGAAAAATAAAAACAATGGGATGCTGGGAAATTCTCATAAAGTGACCAGTCTAGAGTTACTTAACACAAGATGTGAATGTACCATTAATTGTGACTATTGAGGGAGTACTCAGTAAATTCGAACTATCAGTTAAAGAAACCTGATAAGTGACTTTCTTATTGAACATATGCTGAAACTCATCAGCATTGCAGTCATCATAAGACTCTGTCAAACATTTGATCAGTTTGATGCCAACATCGGTAATCAAGTGGCTTGACCAGAAAATCTGTTCACGGTGATTCAAGGCTTTCTGGAAAATCTTATTAAGGCAGTCCCAGAATAGAGAATTTCTCGATTCGATTGTAACGTCAATATTTAATGGACAACTATCAATGACTTTGTTAGCCGGACACGTGCATTCCTGTTTGTTCCATCTCAGAATTAAGGAATCGGTCAATGATAATTGGCATACTGAGACAATCTGTAAAAATTAATTAGTATTTTTGTACATTTATTTTTGAAACATTCCTCAAAATTCACCTGAATGAAGAAATCGCCTTGTTTTGACTGGAATAGAAGCCAGAACTTCCTTGCAATTGGAGTAATACATGCTACAGTAATGAACAGATTCGCTTTGTGTGTATTTTCCATCACTGAAAGATGATCCTGATTTATGAAAATCCTCCTGGGAATTTTTCTCAGTCTCAATTCTGACCATTTAACCACTTTCAAATCATCTAAACAGTAGAAATTGAAGATTTAAGTTAATATGGTGAAAATAAAATGCATCAGCAATTTTTGATACTCACTTGGATCGTTGGGTTTGTACTCAGTCATCCAGATATTGTAATCAGCATGGAAATCATAGGGCACATCAATACTCAACAATTTATCAGAAACTTTGTATAGTTTTCCCTTCACCTTGTAGTCACTCGATACAGAAATTTCACTGACCAAACCTTCGAGTACCCAGCACTGATTCTTCATAAAATTCGATCCAATCGCAGAGCCACAGAGTAGAAGATGTGCTTGAGTTTTCTGAATTTTTCTTGCATGAAATATAACTGTTATGGACTTAGTGCCATGGGCGTTTACACGAACAAGTGAGCCATACTGAGGTGAAGAGAATAACCCTAATTCATTTCCGAAGAATTGGATGATGAAGGCAGCAGGAGTATCTCCAGGATTTTTCACACGCACCTGACGAGTTACAGACTCACACAGTGGACCACTAAACTCCAACTGTATTGCATTGTTGAAGACGAACCATAAGTAATAGTATATTACCTAACAAGTGTTGTAAAGTAGTTTTCTGCTAACGATGATGGAAAAATGAGTTTCTAATCTTACTTCGCTCGGTTTGAAACACATTTTTCCAGCACCCTTGAGCATAATAATACCATTAGCAACGTGGGCAGACAGCAGATAATTTCGACAAAAAATTTTCGAAATGCACTTCTTCCCGTCCTAGGTGCGTAATGTACTAATTTCTGACGAATGTGAAGTTACAAAACGAGTCGAAGGTGGGTTTTGTAATCAGACGAGTCTGAAAATCTCTGTTGCACGTGCAAGGTACAGTTCTTTTGTGTACAACGTGCGGAAATTCGACCATTTAGTGCATGCAGTGTAGAAAATGGCCAATTTTCGCACGAGATGTAATATATAGAATCATCATAGGAATCATTCATAGAATACCTTCGTTTTGGCTGAATATGTTGGGAGCATTTCGAATAAATGGGCAACTAACATCAGCATTTGGACATAATTGGGTTGCGTGATGTCTTGGGGTGTTATTATAAAACCCAATCGAATTTTCCTCCAAGCATTTACAACACAAATTGCATTGTGAAGTGCCTGAAAATTTCCGAAAATTACATAATCAATGTTTTTTTTTAGAAAATCTTACAAATTGTGTAAGTGTCAAAAAATCAAATATAGATCAATCCTATACTGGTCTTTCCTATTCTCCTAGAATCAATCGGTTGAGTACACAATTAAAAAAATTGACTGTATGCTTTGAAGTGTGTACCAAATTATTACATTTTTTGAACGACATGTCTTGGGAATTTTTCATCACCCAATCAACGTCGTTAGATCGTTCATGGAGACCAGTCTAGGACTGAGGTACCTCGGCAGTACTTCTTGGACAGATGTAGATGTTATCAAAGAATTCGTTAATAAGGAACGGGCAGTGAGCAGCTGTAACACTAATGAGAACAACACCATCAGCTAAATCCTGTCCGAAATTCTTAACACTCCTCTGTTGAAGAACATCCCTCTTCTCCCTAGGATCAATAATCGCTGAATGATCTTGCAACCAATCTTGTTGTCTCTCTTGCTCATAATAGTACTCGAGCCATGCCAACAGTGTAGCCTCGCCCCTTGAATATTTTTTACTTCTCGAAATCCTATTTATCATTTTCGCATCAACTTCTGATAATTCATATCCGCTATTTCGTTGTTGATTGATGTCAATCTTCGACAGAATGAATACTTTATATGTTTGCAAAATAACATCCAACCAGAATTGTTTGCTACGAGCATTGAATTTCCTCGTAGAAATTTCAACTTTCTTATGCATCTCACGATAATCCGCAAAATTCAGTAGATAATGTGGCATTACGTGTGATAAATGTGCTCCTTGTTGCATCAACAGCTCTAACATATTCTCATATGTTTTGAGTACTTGATCAATTCGTTCGATATCATTAATCGGCAATTCTCTAGAATTAAATGATAGTGAGGAGATATGAAACATTTGATCCCTGTGATGTTTAATGCAGGAAATCTCGACTCTTACTTGATTTTCAAGTCCCTGCAGAAATCAGGACCTGCAATTAATGCCAAGATATCCACAAATGATTGCTCAGCATGACGCATCTTCTTCTTGTCGCCGGTACCTCTATCCGTAGAAAATAATCCAGAAAAAGCTGCTGTTATCCCATTGAAATCAGGATAATAGTCGAATTTCAGAGGAACTGAATACAACCATTTTTCAGCAGCGGCCAGTATTCGATGCATATGTTTCTCATAGTTCCTTAATTAACAGAAATTACATTGTAAAAGTAAAATGAGAATTGACCAATTATTTCAGCCATGAGTACAAGTAGATGTACAATCAAGTTCCACCCATTAAAGTTCCTCTTTTGTTGGAGTTCTCGGGAATGTTGAATTAAAGTTTCTCGTTTAGTCTGCATGGGAAACTAGTTTTCATTGACGAAATAACATTCATGAATGAATGAGATAATTTGTACATTCTATTCGTTAACAAATTTGTGATTCTCTCAGAAAATGGAAGCTCTCATACGAAGAGCTCACATAATCTATTTTTTGATTCCTGAAAGTGTGAATATGGATTGCGCCAAAAAGAAAAAATATTCATTTATTGGACAGACTGAATGAGATATAGAATAGGGGTGTCAATCTAAACATCTACCATTAATGGCAAATGTGTCTCTTAACATACCCATCCCATATTCGAGATTTTTTCGAGAAAAAATTGGATAGTCCTGCACCGGGAGTCGGACCTAAGATCTTCCGATGTCATGTCGGGCGCTCTACCGATTGAGCTATCCAGTTCTATACCAAATTTCCATTCGAATTGCCTTGAAATCTCAATCAGAGCGTCATTGAAACTTTTGTGAGTGAAAAATGAATCAGGTTTGTCACCTACTGAATCTCATAGTTATGGAAAATGAAAAGCTGCTTGGTAAAGAGGATCATCGACCATGTCTCACAAAGAAGTGAAATCCGTAAACAAATCGGGAAGTCATTTCGACAACGAAACTCTTTCGTGTGCGAATATCTTCCACAAATGAAGCAGTCATGAACGAAGATACTACATTCCTTGATAAATTCCGTTCCCATGCGTCAAGAATAGGCCCCTTGCGCAATAAACTGCGCATAGGAAAATATTCCATGGCACAATAAACTGCGCAAAGGGGAATAACAACGAAACGAGAACTTCAACGAGAGGCCCCAGATGGAAGAATAGGAAGTTTTCAGGCAAAAATTGATGTTATTGTGTCATCAGTTTGTTCCGAAGTATCCATCAACTGAGCGAAATCCTGGATAAGAAACGCCAATACTGAAGGCTTCAGCCTAGAGTGGCAGAGATCGGCTCAGCCTCACCCTAGAGTGTTGTGCCAAGAGTAGATTTGGACCAAGCCTAGTCCGTTTAATTTTTTCGCATCCGAGATAAGCCGATTTTTCTCCAACTCTCTTTTTTTTTGAAAGAGGTATAAAAAGGACCAAATCACTGTGTCTCGCTCAGTTGCTGACATATTTGAGAATAATTGATGATCGAAAAATATCAATTTGTCTGAAACCTTTATAGTTGTTTTGCCCAATGAGTAATGTCTACTGTAAATGAGACTAAAGTTGTCTTTTTTTCCCAATTCTTTACCAAAAAATATGGAACTTGGCTTACGTTTCTGAATTTAAAGGAAAAAACGGATATGTAAGATCCAAATCTTCAGAATCTGTCAGTGAATGAGTGGATACAGTGGGAGACACTGATTCTTCCAGAATTGATGCATTGATTAGATTCTTCTCACTGACGAGAGACCTCCTAATAACAATATTATTCGGTTCCTTTCCTCTTTCAACCGAAACTTCCGGTAAATCTTTTGAGAATGTGATACCCATTTTCTCTCCTGAATCAACCTATTTGATGCAGTGAAAACTCATTAATCTATTCTATTATTTATCGCAACAGGAGCAGTCAAAGGAAACTTACTTTATGTAAATTTCCATACGTGGATATAGAATATCTGTAGATCGTTAATAAACTGTCATCAGATATTCCAAATACCGGAATCACATAAAAATCTTCATGACGTATTCCATGGAATTCGATATTCGTCATAAATGATACAGGAAAGTAGCTCACAAATTTTATGTGAACAGTTATTGTTTCATTCCTGAAAATAATAACGTTCTCCTCATTCTCATTAATCCTAGACTGGTTAACCTAGGCGATCTAACGACTTTGATCGAGTTATGAGGGATTTCCCGCCGGATTATTTAGGATGTGACGTTGTCGAATCCCTTTTACTGCTCGGACGCGTTTTCTGCGTTTTCCGCAACGTCGCTCATCGGACAACTTCATTTAACACGAAAAAAACTCCACTAGCTCCTATAGAAGCTAGTGGAATGAATAGTAGGACAATGAATAGAATTTATTTTATTTCTCCATCAACTTTGCAGGATATGTCATTCAAAAAATAGAATAGTTTGTTGAACACTTCAACGAATGCAGTCAAATTTTTTCAGAATTTTCCACTCAGCCGATTGATCATAAAAAAATTTAAACAGCGGAATATTGATGGATTCCCCCATCATATGGAGACCAGTCTAGCAATAATTGCGATAAATAAAAGATTAATTACCTTTCGTCAATGACATTTCCATTTGGAAAGGAAACTGTTAAACAATCAGCATGAAAAGTCCCGGAATATTTCAATGGCTCATTGACAATAGCAACAACTCTTGAGCCCATTCGGAAATAATTAAATCGCAGAGAAAATTGTTTTTGTGTAACAGTGTTGAGGGGAACTGGTTCAAGAAATATTTCTTTAACTTCACTCGTTATTAATGGCTTATCATAATATCCCACAAGATTAATTTTATTCATTATGCGTTTTTGATCCTTCTCCTTCAATAATACCAAAATATTTGTGGCAAATGATCCGTAATTTTGGTACTTGAATGTAATCAAAAAAACGATTTTTTCTTCTGACAAAATGGAACATTCAATGAATTCTTCGGTTATGATATTCGGTTCCTTCCCAGATTCGTAAATAATTGAGAACGGATAATTCTCCATTTCATCAAGTTTCAACTGGAATGTTATCTCTCGAGGACTCATATTCGTAATTTCTAACAGATCCTCTGATTTATTGTCATTAGCGATAAATTCAAAAAACAGTTTGTTGAATGCTAAATTCTGTCCAATCACAGTTGCACTAATTAAGACTTTTGGTATTTGCAATGATGGCTCGGTCAATACTATTCCTTTCACATTTTGATAAAAATCTTCCGAAAGCTTGAAGAATTCCTTCGATCTTAGTCCACTCAATTCCTCCTCTACAACTGTTCCAAGGAGATTATTAATGTTAATTGGTAAATTGAATGTGTAACTTGCTAAATCAATTGGTTCAAAATTGAGACATAATTGTCTTATTTCTCCTGGTGATAGTACAACTATTTTCTCTTCATAATCATTGACAACGAGTGAGGCAGACACTGTGAATTCCGGATAGTCATCCAAGGGAAATTCTACGAGTACTTGAGTATTTCCGTTATTCGAAATTGTTAAATTGTGAGTTTGCAGGGTCGATGCACAGATCCTTGACATATCGATTGTTTGTGGCGTGATATGAACTCTCGGAAATTGCACAAAACCCTTCATTTTAAAATGGATATTTGCAGATTCTTGAATTGTTACAGTCAAATCTACCAGAAATTCAAGACAGGCACGAAATTTCAGAGTTACCTGAAAGGAATAATATTATATCTCAGTTGAAATTCGATGATCTCGTCGAATGATTTCGAGTTAATCATCAGGTTATCATCTCTAAAAACCGTAACATTCGTCTTATCCCATTTGCCAATAATTAGTGATGTAAAATGACGGTCATTTTGAAGCAAAAATGGTCATATAACGGACTTATGACAGTCATATGAGGTCAAGCATATCGCGGGTCAGAATTATTGTCACGATCATCAAATGTACCTGATATCATGTAATTAGATGTGAAATGACTGTCATATTTGTTTTCGTTTAAATTTTGTCATGTTCAATTTGAATTTTTGGATTATAATTCTAACACTATGGTCAGTGCTTCTTCTCATCACAGTTTTGTCACAATTGTCTAATGTAAATGATAATTATAAATGAAATGGCTTATTATTTCTCAAGACGCTTTCTCTAATTACCTGATATATAAAATGTGAATTGGAGTGGACTTGATTATATCTGATTAGATCTCACTAGATCTGACTGATTCAAATAGATCTGATGCATCGATATAGTTGGACTTGATGAGATCTGATCACACAGTAAAAAGAAAGTATCTTAATTTAAGATATCAGCTGAAAAACAATATCTTGAAATCGATAAATATTTAAAACTGCCATTCATTAAAAACAGCGTCTCCAAAATGTTTCAAGAGGATCTTAATTTCAAACACTTCTTTCTACAGTGCAGATATAATTCAATCTAACTAAATTTCATCAGATTCAATTAGATCCTAACAGATCTAGTCAGGCATAAATTTTATCAGATTTATCCAGATCTAATCAGATGTGATGTGAAATAATTGGATCTATTGATATGCAATTTTGCAACCTAGTCAGATCTGATTAGATCTGAACATTTTTTCCCAGGTAGATGTAATCCGACCGTCAGTTGATAATTCAGTCATTTGACGAGAATGGTTAGCATTCAGCTTCGACATGCGACAGTCACTGACGTGTCATATGACCCGTCACTGTCATATTACATTCCTTCGCATCACTACTAATAATACATACATAAATAATGCAAATTCCTCGAGGTGGAATGATTCCATGACGAGGATGAACATGACACCCTATCGGAAGACTGCTTTCATCAGCTCTGAATAAAGCCTCATTATAATCAGCATTGTGAAGAACACTCGTCACTACATGTGGCAGGTTCAATGGAATCTCTCCAACATTAATAGTCTCACTTAGGAATGACACTTTTGGCGATGAAAAAACTGTATTCAAGTGCAGTGTCATTTGATCGCCACCTTCGCAAATAATCAGTGCTTTTGCGTTATTGAATTTTGATAAATCTGACTGATGACTTATGGACACAAAGAGACTTCTTCGTCCTCTGACTGCTCCACAAATTGGATCCAGTGAGTAGCTAGCTGAGCCTGAAATTTCCCATTTGAAGCTTGTCCTCGCGCACAATTTATTCTTCAATTCAATTTGTGCTAATAATGGACGATAACATTCCTGCAGAATCGAAGCTGTTTGGAAGACAATTTCTCGTGGCTCCATGCTCAATATTTTTGGAATGATAGTAGCAGTTAGAGCAAGCTCAAATGTGTGATGCTCGTTGATGATATAATCGATGTAGCTGTTGAATTTTCCAATTTCTTCGCATGAAAATTCGATCAATTTCGTCGATGATGTCTTCGGTTTTAATAATATTTTGTTGCCATTGATGAAACTGATATTTCGTGTTGCTACAGTTGTTAAATGTATTGATACTGTGAATCTGTTCTTGTTCTCAAATGTTAATTCTCGATAGCAAGGCGCTCTAAGGGCAGCACTGCCGATGTTGAAGATACTCGGAGTCACTTTGATGTTATAAATTTGAAGTGGAGTCAGCTGCATCTTAGTTGAATTTTCAGAATTGAATGGAATCTTCAACTTTCTTGAACGCGGAATATCGAAATTCAGCTCATTCAGCTGCTCAGACTCTTCCATTCTTTTGAAATGACAAGGAAATTTCGAAATTTCTTTGATCAGTGGCTTTGTCATTGTGAATTTTGTTCTTTGCTTGGATCTTCTCACTTCATTTTTCGGGGTAAAAACACATTTTATAGAATATTCTGTTGATTTCTCTTGATATTTCTTCATTTCTGGATAAGGAGTCAGAGCTTCCACGAATACGCTGAAGACTAGTTTTGCTGGAGATTCGACTGAGCCAAAAAACAATTATCATTCATTTTTCTGACTATCTTTGAAATGAAGAGGTTTAGCTACATTTGTCAAAAGACCTTTTTTTGTGTGGAATTGTGTAATGCACAAAAGAAAATTTTGCTGATAAATGCTCTTAAATCTAACGGCTTCTAAGATATTCAGAAAAAAAATCAAAATTCTTCATTGAAAGAGGAATGCAATTTCGAAGTGAAATCGTTAAAAAAAATTTCTGTACACTGGGACGAAAGTGAGACTTTCGGTCCTCGCTGCGCTCGGGCGTAAGCTCACTTCCGTCCCAGTGTGCAGAAAAATAGTATACACACCTCGGGCAGTAAGTAAGAAAGCCTCAGAGCACATGTTTGTTGACCTCGGCTTCGCCTCGGCCGAATCGATTACATGTGCTCTGAGACATTTCTTACATTACTGCCCTAGGCATGTAATATACTATTTAGTTCAGATATTTTTCTTCATTTCACTCATTATCCCATAATAATTACCTCTTCGATTTTTTCGACCCTCAATTTTTATCAAAAAATCCACTGATCCCTGAGGATGCAAGAATTTTTCAGTAGGTAAACAATCAGCCAGCCCCGACTTGACAAAATAAATGGTAACTGATAATTTTTCTGATGTATTCTGAACTCTCAAAATCTGACAAATCGTTTCATCTGCATCAGGCATATCCAAGTATAATGGATCAGGTGTAAATCTCAATCGAGGCAGTTCAGTTTCACCATGAAGACAGAGACGAACAGTTTGACTACTGTCTGACGCCATGGATAATTCAGTGGATAAAGAATCGTTGGAGTTGAATGTCGAACCATCTTCTAGAAAATTCACGATTCAAGGTAATTGGGTAAAAATATTACATTCAATTATTTGTACATACGAATCTGAACTTTCAAAAGCGGTGGCTCATCGGGCCTCGGCTGTGACTTTCTCTCTGGTCCTAAATTCCACAATTACTTTATTCAAATATAAGAATTTTTCTGAAAAAATTCTAGCAAATTAAAGTGATTTTTTGATTCTAACTTAAAACTTCCTCGAATTCCGTACAGTGCACTTTAACAATCCTCAGAAAGACCATGAAATCCTGTGTGCCGTGTTTCTTACAATAATCCGAAACAACCTCCATTGTTGGATTGAATCTGATTTTTTTTCAAATAATATAATTATTATAACGGCGATGAAGGGAAAAAACAAAATTTCCAATTTCTCTTGTAATTAAGTTTTCTGAAATATCTCGAATTTCAATTGAATGGAGACAGAGAAAGTCAGTAGTGAAGAGGTAAAAAAGCATAAGTCGTTTTTTCTGCCATTAATTATTTAATAATAAAACCAACAGTTTGGCTGTTCGGTCTGTGTATGGCTCGGCGAATCTACCGGGTTAAGCAGCATTGCATCTGGTTACTACTTGGATGGGTGACCGCTTGCCGTACACAGATTTGAATAACAAACTGAACTACACGGTGAGGTGTGACTATAGAGAATTAGTGTGCCTTTCTCGTCAGTGTGACAGAAAGGCACATTAAGGCTCTATAAGAATCCGACTGCACTGATCAGGGTTTTCCATGGTTTCCCCTGGTCCACGGCAAATGCGGGCAGTAATCGAAAGTCGATCCATGGCTCTCGCAAATAGGGAAGGAAGACGGCAAAAAGGCAGATGAAAGGGGGGAGTGTATAAAACCGATATGGTAATACCAAGGAAATAAATATAATATAATAATATACCTTGTAATATCTAGATCACTATGCGAGGGAGCGGGTTTTCTTTGTATTTAAATAAATTTTTGTAGAAGAAAATCAGAGCTTCAAAAAAGGTCCCTACAACATTTTCGCCATCTCGCTTGATTTCCGAGATATTACTCTTAAAAAAAAAGGGCAAAAAAATTGACTTATCCTGTTTTATCTGTTCACTACTGAATTGTTGTAATCACCTTTTTTGTATGATACCGAAGACATCTGATAATTTGTAGTCTTTTTTTTTCTTAACAAATGAATTACTTTGACAAAAATGAAAAATTCTGCATTTTTGAAGAATTTGGAGAACGATGTGAAAACGATGCAAATTTTTGAAATATTCATTTTCGTAATAATTTACTTACTTAAAAAATTTCAAAAAATTGTATCTCAAAAAGATGTCTGCTATCTTCAGTATAATTTTTTTGTAGATCTTATTTCCCTCTACAACAAAAGGCCCAACGGAAATTTCTCCATCTTTCTTAATTTCTGAGATATTCCAAGAAAAACTACAACTATTACTGAAAAAATACATTTCATCCATGAAACCTACGAAATGACGAAAACAACAGTGTGAAAAGACTCCAATCGTCCTTCAACAGGACTTATATCAAATACTTTAAACTCAGGATGCTGATTGTAATCAATTTCACCAATTGGTACAAGCTGATCATTGATTTCAGCTAAAACCACGAAACTAGAAAGCTTGAATGATGAGTTCTTTAATACAAATGTATCATATTTCCTCGTTCCAACAAATGTGGGTGAAAAATCAACGAGCGTAAAATTTCCCGTTGTATTCAAATGATACATTATTAATCTTGAAATTATGACTTTCACTCTCATAAGTACACGAATATTTGGTGTAGATTTTATCCTGAAGAAAAAGTTATTTAATTATTAATGAGAAATAATGTTTTTTTAATCAGTCGAGATTACCAGAATTCACTGAAAAATGTTCCTTCTTTGGTTCCAATCAGCTCTATGTGAATTTCAACACTGGATTTCGGTCTCACGACTCCTCGATGAGGTTTCACATTCACCTCCATTTCATTACGTCCCAAATCTACAGTGAATCTATGAGAAATATACCATAAAAATTATTGCGAATAATAGGCATTTTTTGTAGTCGACAAAATTCTATAAGAAAGATACTATTTGACGTTTTTCTCCAATCCTTAATAGATCATTTACGGCCGCACCAAAAATGAAAAAAAATGTGAAAATTACCATTTTTGCTCCAATATGTTGTCTGCTGTATGCAGATCTCTTCAGGGCGAGTTTATTGATACTTTTTTTCACAAAATTGATTATTAATTTTGGAAAAAAAACTATTAATAAACGCGCACTGAAGAGGTCATCTGCACATAGAGGACAGAATTTGTATCAACTTTGCAGCTTTAGTACTAAATTTTAGAAAATTCAAGTTTTTATTTTCTGGAATGATCGTAATGGCAGTTTTCCTCATTTCAGAAAGATCCCTTGAGGTTTTTCTTCTGAACCCATTTTTCCTAAGGCAACTGCAAAAAATTCTTCTACTTCATAAAATTATAATTTCCTAAAGAAATATATTTTTTTTTAAGCACTCAGAATTATTTTTTTATCGTTGAAGCATCATTTTCTCACTAAAATACTGCAAGGGACGTGTAGGATTTTTCGTGATAAAAAAAAAGACTTTAATAAAAAAAGTCTCTGAAAGGAAATGTATATATAGCGCTGTGAGAATAAAAATCTTGATTTTTTCTATGCGATATATCGTATTATATGCACATTAACTCATATTCATCAAGAAACATCTTCATTTCACAATTCTGTTAAAGATGTCTCTTAGTCTCTCTCTCTCTTTCTCTCTGACCGCTACACCTTCACAGTAGCAATATTCTAAAATGACTATTTCATCTCAATAAAAAAAAAAAAAACTATTTCATCTCAAATTTTGAAATTCTTGAGAAATCTTGATTTTTTCTATGCGATATATCGTATGTCGCGTTTTTTGATTCACCTCGTACTCTTTCCTCCAGTGTTTGCGATCGTGAGAATTCTAGTACCAGATGAAGAACCCAAATCAACGATACCAAAATCAACGGAGCTTGGAGATATCTGAAGGTATTCAGTGCTGAATGAACAAACAACTTGATAATCAATGGTGTGCCCATTGATTTCGATTGGAATTAGTGCGTGAAGAAGCGATGGTCTCTTGAATGAGTAGGACACCCATCTTTTAAGAGATAAACCGGGACTCAGTCGCTTACCAGACTTGAGAGTTTTTATTTTGAATGCCTATTAAAAGAAATGAAGAGTAAGAAAAGGCAGGAAATAAGCGCGTTTCACTTGCCTTCAGTTTTTTAGGAAATATCTCGGAAAGATCGCGAGATAATCCAGAAAAACTGAAGCCACGTGTCTCTTACCAATAAAAATACACACCAATGAATTAGGCTCACGAATACGTATAAATGCTGGACTCTTACCAACATTTCTTATTGTCATGCACTCACGAAAAATTTCTCCCTCGCTTGAATCTTTAAATTCCATGAAACTCGGTGTAATACGTACATCATCGTGGATTAATTCACTTGGTAAATCAATATTATGACAAATATCTCGAACCTCTTCGCCCTCACGTACAAGAATCAATGATTTCCGAATACCATCAGTGTTCATCAAGGGCATCTGATAAACCATGAAAAAATATTTACACAGAAGATAAACGTTGGAAGTACATATTTCTCGGAATTTTTCCTCACATCGGAGCTCAGTGCCTCTTCGCATTGGCTCAATCTCTTGAGATTTCCAGTACGTTCCATTGTTGATGACGTTTATTATGAAATTAACCCAACGAAGAAGGGAAAAAGAGGAAGTAGACTTCATAGGACAATCTGTCAAAGAAATCCTTTCCGCTTATTCGTGACAAAAGAATAATCGATAATATACTCAATTCAAGAGGTTCGATATTTCAAGTAAAGCTATCATTTGGAAAATTACATTTTAAAAAATCTGGAAAACAATGGTAAACTTTTCTACTGACGCATTATGACGAAAAAAACCAGTTTCGATTGATGTACAAACGAGAAGTTGATCAAATCAATATATCCTTTGTCAACAATTGATCCAGATCAGGTGGTCCAATGGGTGGAATATCATTGAGAATATTCTTTATCCAGCTTCCGTAAATCGCCACCTGTGTTAAATGAAAATTGTATTTCTTTCTCAGTAATTCTCATAATTTTGAATCAATTTTCCGCATGACGTGTGGAAAGTAGCCATTTTCCGCACGCCATGCGTGTGGTTAGTGGCACTTTCCGCATGTTGTGTATAAAAAAACTGTGCCTCACACGCGCGGGAAAGATTTGCAGATTCGTGTGATGACAACCGAATACTCGTCAGAAATAGCATATTACATACCTAGGGAGGGAAGAAGATAACCTGAAAATTTACCTCTCGAGCGAAGCGAGGGTGCCAAATTTTTTTTCGAGGTTGACTCTTTTCCCTCCGAGTCGTGTATGCTATTCTTTGTACCAAGAGAGTAAAGAACCACACTTCCGAACGAGCAAAGCGAGGGAGCAAACGGGGTTTTTTACTCCCTAGGTGTAAAAAGTACTTTACCGCACTTGTTGAGTAATATATTATCATGACATTACTTTTGTAAAAACTGTATAATAACGAGGATCACATGTGTCAGTCCCTATTCTCCTTGGGCTGATTGAAACAATACCATGAAGATCCCAAACAGAAGAATTCGGCCTTTGTAATGCAAGCCCACCACCACTGTCACCATTGCACACAGAAGTACCATTCTTCCAGCCAGCACAAAAAGTCGTGTAAGTCAGATATTTCCGGAAATCTCTTTTCTGGCTTTCACGACATTCTTCCCCAGTAATTATCTTCTCATTGGTGACACGAAGCCTCTGACTGATTGTATCGTTCTCAGTAATTCCCATTCCTGAATTAAATTTGATACTTTATTATTTATTGGCAAAAAAAATTTAACCCTAAACAGGTCATTTCCAATCCAAGCGATCTAACTACTTTGATCTGGTGACGAGGGATTCCCCTTCGTCTTATTTCAACCACGATCTTGCCAAATCTCCTCTATACTGCCCAGGCACGTTTTGATAGTTTTTGACAACGACCCTCATCGGGCAACTTCATGGAACATGAGCAAACTTTTGATAGCTCATAGAATTTATCTTATTTCTTCATCAACTTTGCAGGAAGTGTCATTTTAAAAATATAATAGTTTGTTAAATACTTCAATGAATAAAGTCAATTTTTTCCGAATTTTCCAGTTAACTGATTGATCATAAGTTGACCGGTCTAGGATTAAATGGCATTAATGGAAAGTATTCCGGTTTTTGAAGAATGTCTTCAGATTCTTTGAATGCTATAAAAATTGTTATGGAAATCTTCTTTGTAGAGTGAAATGAGCACTACAAAGAAGGTTTGATGAAAATTTTTGTGTCTCCTCCAGTTCCTGATATATTTAAAAAAAATCATCAGAAAAATTCTATCTAAAATAACTTCATGAGAAAATCCATTTGTTTATACTAAAACTGAAAAATTCATGATTACCAGCTACCAGGCCGTTTTCTCCACTTCTCAGAGACACGTCAGATGCACCAGAAAAGTCCAAGCAGACTGGTTTCACCCTCGAATTAACCACAGCAGCTCTATCGAGCACAAGAACAGCAAGATCCGATCCGTAATTTCCTTCCTCATCATAATACGACCCCTGCACTTTGATATCTGATATTCCAAATACTTGCGTCTCTTTATCACTCTCATCTAGTGCAAAATTACTAGAGAATCCAGCGAGTACAACTCTGATGGTTTTTGCATCAGTTCTCCAAACACAATGACCAGCAGTGAGGACAATGCGCTCGGCAATTAAACTGCCACCGCAAAAAAACATCCAGTGATTATTTTCGTTTGAAAAGAGAGATGCATGCCAGGGTACTGAATCTTTTCGTGATATTTCCCAACCATTCACAATCAAAGGGACTGCTGAAATATTGAAAAATTCATGAAAAGACTATAAATTGGATTATTTATATTGAATCCATAATTAATAATCAATTGATCATCTAGAGTATTGAATATTCGCACATCCTTCACTTTCACCATTGTTTTTTGAAAAATTTGTAGAACTAAGAGCATACAGATAATAGCATTAGTCCAATGAAAGTGTCAATTCCTCAAATTTCAACAAATGTTTGAAGCACATTACCAGATGTTTCCCTAATTCCACAAATTGGTTTACATCGCAAGGCCAATTGACTCCAGGTACCATCGTGAAGACAAGTTGTGTGTGATGCACCAGTTTCACGTTGATAAAAAGGTGGACACTCTAGAGTAACACGAGTTCCAATTGGCATTGAGGTATTGCAAGGTATCCATCCTCTTCTTGGACCCCACAGGACTTCGCATCGTCTTCTTGCTGCTTGTGCTTCTATCGGTGGACAGGTAACATCTTCTAAATCTATAAAAAAAAATAGTACAATATGCACCTAGGGCGGAAAAAAGTTAATTTCAACAAAAAAATTCCTCCCAAGCGAAGCGAGAGGTTGAACGGGGTGATTTCAGCTGGAACAGGGTCAATTGGGTTCAATTGAAACTTCGACAACGTTCCTTTGCCATAGCTTTTCAAATATAGCTATAATTCCCTACCAGGGTGAAACAGAGTCAAATAGATTCAATTGAAACTCACTTCGTTCGGCTGAAAACGCATTTTCCAACACCCTGAGCTCAAAAATTAATTAATATGAAATCGGTAACGATAAATCCACTCATTTCAAATATTTTTGATTCATTTTTACCTGAGAAACAGAATGGTATCCCGGGAATCCACTTGTTCCCCTGACAAGAAGCAAAGCTAGGTCCTTCCATAGATCCATCAGCAGCACATGAAAAATTCAGACGCGTGAGTTCAGGAACAACTTCTCCGGGACGACAGTGAGGGCAATTCGAGATTAGAACGTGAATTCCTGGTTTGGGTGGAGGCAAACGACAAGCGCCTTCTGGCAGTGCTGATCCACAAACTGCTTCATCTTCATCACTCCAATCATGACAATTCGGTTCTGAATTGCACTTCAACGAGTCCGAGATACACCCGCCATAAGCACAACGGAAATATCCTCCTGAGCACCTGAGGAAAGATTTTCTGTAAATTGATGTTTAAGAAATTGTGTGAATAATTCTTACGTTCTATTCAGACAAATCTCTGACGTCTCATCAGATCCATCTCGGCACTGACGACTACCGTCACAAATTCTTGATGCAGAAATACATTGTCTCTCGTGTTGACAGGCGAATTCATCTTGTCTGAAGACATGAGAAGAGAAGAGATTCAATTTGATCGTAATATCTTGAAAATTATCAGGTTTAGAGTAAAAAGCTGTAGAAACTCTTTTTTTTAGAGAATTTAATTTTCTAAAAAAAAGTCGCCAGATAAATTCTTCTGAGGTGAACGGTGGCTCGTTCGGTAGAGTGTAGGATTGCCCACTCGAAAGTCTGGGTTAAAATCCTAGTCTCTGCCCAATGAAACAAGCACCACTGTAAAATTATGTACAAGTGCTTTGTCCACAGACACACGATGAACCTCCGTCGCTGATTGGCATAATCTTACCCGTGAAAAACGGAATTAGATCTACCTAGATCTAAGTAGATCTAAAAAATGAGAAACCGGAGATCCATCTAGATCTACCGAGATCTCTGGAGATCTAAACAGATCAATGGAGATCTCGCCTATGAGATCTAGTGAGATCTACTGAGATCTACGGAGATCTAAGTTGATCTAACTTGTTATATCTCTTCAGATCTCTATAGATCCATAAAGACGCAAATCAACGTGACAAAAAGGGATAAGTGAATTCCAATAGATCTACGGATATCAACAGAGATCTACGGATATCAACGGAGATCTACATGGATCTACTTAGATCTACTCAGATCTCTATTGATCTACTTAGATCTAGTAGAATTTAAGGAAATGGAGATCCATCTAGATCTACCGAGATCTCTGGAGATCTAAACAGGTCGGTGGAGATCTATCCTATGAGATCTATTGAGATCTACTGAGATCTACGGAGATCTAAGCTGATCTAACTTGTTATATCTCTTTAGATCTCCATAGATCCACGAAGACGCAACTCAGCGTGACAAAAATGGATAAGTGAATTCCAATAGATCTACGGATATCAACGGAGATCTACATGGATCTACTTAGATCTACTCAGATCTCTATTGATCTACTTACATCTAGTAGAATTTAAGGAAATGGAAATCTATCTAGATGTATGTAAATTCACGTAGGTCTACGTAGATCTAAACAGGTAAAAAGGTATTTCTCCTAGCAGATCTACTGAGATCTAAAGAGATCTAACAAATTAGATCCATTCAGATCTCAGTAGATCTACGTGAGTCTACGTAGATCTGAACAAGTCAGATTGTATCTTTTTCGTGAGATCTACTGAGATTCTGTTAGATCTAAGGAGCTCTCCAAAGATCTACATGAAACATGTTCAATTTTTGTAATAATATTTTTCATAGGTTGACATGTACATATTCTATGAGAGGTTAAATAATATCGTACGTTCCTTCTGATATACTCAACGACTCCGAAAACTTACGATCAAACTACTTCAACTTCACTCCGATTAGTCCAAAAAAAATAGGCGAAGATGAAATTATGAGGATTGAAAATTGGTAACAAATATAAAATAGGCCGATGGCTCAGATAGAAGAGTTCAAGTGATAGCATCTGAAGGGTCCCGGGTTCGATCCCACCCGAATGCCACTTTTTTTTATTTTTTCCTCCCTCAAAATTCCAATTATGTATAGAAAATGGGCCTGTATAATCAGTTGAACTGAAATGAGGCTATTTTTAGAAAAATATTATACATAATTTTTTTCTCGGGTATCAAAAGAGATCTGAAGTGATCTATCTATATCTCCGTAGATCTTCTTAGATCTATGTATATCTCCGTAGATCTTCTTAGATCTATCTATATCTCCCTAGATCTCCTTAGATCTATCCCAAAATTTAGATCTCGGTAGATCTAAATCTGTTTTTCCCGGGTAGCGAAAAGATGGCGACGTTAAATAAGTAAAAAATAAAAAATTCTTCTGAGACCACTCGTTTCGGAGATATTTACTGGAGAATCTCCAGAATTCCAGAACACCCCCCCCCCTTCCCCCCACCAAGAGTTATTCTTCTACACTTCACCTGCATATGAACTTTGCACACTCATCGCCCCTGCAGTTGATAGCAGCGCAATCAGCCACTTCTTCATCGCTTCCATCAGCACAATCATTGATTCCATCACAGATTACTTCTCGATAAACACATCCACCGTAATTGCAGTGATAAGAATGTGTTGAACACGGTGAATCCATGCACAAAGCTGCACTCTCATCACTACCATCAACGCAATCCAGATAGCCTTTCATAAAACAATGTAATAATTCAGTAAATGTTAGAAGCTGCTAAGTCGATTTATCTTTGACGTCAGTACGAGTTTGTGACTTATGTTTGAATTTATGGAAGATAGGAATTCTTGGTAAAAATATTTTCTTTGGCGCTTTTTTTCGAATAAAAGGGGCTTCCATAGAAATGTCTATATCTCAATTATTTGCAGAGATATCCAAAAAAATATAAAGAATTAATACTGAATTTCACCATTGCAAGTTTTCCTCAATGAAACACACTCGAGTGATTCGATACATTGATACTCTCCCTCCGAACATGCTTTCAACAAGCCGCAGTGAAATTCATCACTTCCATCAACACAATCCTGAAGACCATCACACCTGGAAGATCTTGGAATACAAGCGCCATAAGTGCAGCGATAATACGACAATGGACACCTGAAAGAATAATATTTCTTCAACAGTGTGACAAGTGACCTGGAAAACCTGGAAAAGTCAGGGAATTTTGATTTTAGTCAGAGAAATTTGTAGTTTATTTCTCATTATCTCCCTATTTCTTCGAAGTTATAGATATTTAATCGAAAAAATGAAACTTTTCGATCAGTCGAAAATCTATAAAAAGATTAAAAGAAAATCACAGTTCTGAAAGTTTGAGGCATTTTCGGGTGTTATTTTTAGAATCTAATGAAAAAATTATACTCAGGAGTAACTAAGAAATTTAACGTATATTCAAATAACATTTTTTTTGTAAGTCCTAGAATTTTATTTTCAGTCACCTGTTAAAAATTTTTTCAATTGTCTTATCATAAACTCACGTCACGTGATGACACAGTGATTGAATTTCATCCGATGAATCAGGACAGTTTGCAGTTCCATCGCAAAGATTGATCAGATCGATCATCGATCCATCAGAGCAAATGAATAAACGCGAATCTGCAACTGATTCTGCAGATTTTTGGAGATATATCGAGAGCAAAACAGAAATGAAGATGATCATTTCTTTATTCCAGTCGTAATGTAACTGGAGACATGCTTCTCGGATTCATGCATAAGTACAGAGATATTCTGTGGGATTTTCATGGTGAATTATGCAAATTAATCTTCAACAAATGGTATTCAAATGTACTTCCATGAAAGCGAGAAAAAATTAGTATTATTACTCATCACAGATTTTTTATGAGAGTTTTTATCATTTTATAGGATGATTCTCAGAAGAAAAACCCTTTTCTTTCTATCAAATGCTCGTCGAAAAATTAGATTTATGAAATTTTCCAGATAAATGGATTTTATCTGATTATTAGTTTTTCGAAAAAATCTTGGAAACCAAGTGAGATAGAATGCGATTTTCGCCAGTTGCTTTTCTGGGGCTCGTAAAATTCTGTACAAAGACAGATTCACGCGAAATCGCCCCATCTCACTGAATTTCCAAAATATTAAAAAAAAATTGCTAACAAAATTCAATAAATTCGTTTGAAAACTTCATATCATTCGAAAAATCGTTTGAAATTTTGCAAATATCTCCGAAGTGATTAAGAGTTCCAGAAAATTCTCAAAATATTTTTATACAGAGAATTTCATAATTTACAAAAATGATTTCCTGCAAAAATATCATAAAAAATTAAAATCAAATATTTTTTTAATGACAACTAGAAAAGATAATGCCTCCATTAAATTTTTTACAACACGAGCTATCTCTGATTTCACGGTGTTTTTGAAAAATCGATTACACAAAGTTCCTTATCTCCAGTCCAACTTTACGCAATCTACTGAAATTATGATATAAAAAAAATTCTGGGAAAAAATAAAAGTTAGTTAAAAACTTAGTCACATGAATTTTTTTTGTCCATGTTTTCTACAGAAATAGATCACTTTTTTCTACATCACTATCTGTATGTTTTCTTAGAAAGGAATTGAGCAATATTTTTAGCAGATTTCGGTGGATGATAAAATGATATTTTCGAGTTAGTCATCGCCACATCCGTTTACCTGATGAATTGAATCAGCATTTTAGGCACGACCGATGATCTAAAAAAGAATACTCTGATGCGTCAACATTGTATACAATTTTTTTTATATGTACTCAAGGAACGAAAAGCGTTATCACTTTATTATCAGTGATTTCAAGAGAGACGCGACAGTCACACCTAGTTTCATTTCGTCTCTCACCTGTGAAAAGAAACGTTCTCAATAACGATAGTTTGAATTTCATTTTTTTTTAAACTCTTCAAAGTGATTTTGTTCAAAAATGAAGAGAATCTTCTTCATTTTTTTGATGATCTTGGGAAGCGTATGGGCGATTGATTGTGAGTAATCAGGGAGTTGCGATTAATTAGGAAAAAAATCAAATTACCAGTAATTCTGTGACGTGAGTTTTTTTGCGAATATCTGTGTAACAATAGAGGTTTTAGCAACAAAAAAAGGCAAAAGCCATTTTTTGAGAGAAGTTTAATCAGAAAAAAAATGAGGAGCCTCGATGAATAGTGCCAAATCTGAAAATTCCCAAGATATTCGCAAAATAAAGAAAATTTTAGAAATGATTATAAATTTTTCATTTTTTTTTAAATACTCATCATAATAATTATGATATTTATCGTAAAAATTATTTTAATGTGATTTCAATTCATAATCATGCATCATGAAACATTAGGTTTTCTGAAGTGAAGTGGTGGGAAGCCTACAAAAATTACAAAAATTACCGACTATCTTAGAAAAATCTTTATATTGACACTGAGATTTTGGAAAATTGAACAGGAAATCGTTTTTGTAGTACAAGAAATTCCCTAGAAAAAAAGTCTCTTGAATTTTTCCAGTTAACTCAATACTTTCAGCGATAATCTGCAAACATCAATTTTTTTGAAAAATCTCCTCCGCTCTTTCCACTATCACTCTTAATCAGTTAATTGAGATAAGTTGTTATGTCGTTTAATTTATCCCAAATGATTTGATTCATGGCCATTTCCCTTAACTCTAAATGATTTTATTCATCTTCAGATCGCTTTTGTGCACCCAACGATATAACGGAAGAAGTATGCTCCAGTTTGCAGCGTGGTGATAGCCAAATATTCTGCGAAAGAGTCACGGATAGTGCAGATTGTGCATTAAAATTACGAAGAGGTGACGCAGACTTTGGGGTATTCAATGCCGAAGAGCTTCTACTTGCGTATCAGTTTTATCCAAATGAGATCAGACCGATAGCACAGCTGAAGCACAAGGATCGAACTACACGTAAGTCCATTGAAAAATCTATCGCAATAATTTAAAATCCATCGTATCATCCAACAACGATTTCATCTTCATTTATTTCACTTTTTTTCTTCAACAGAAAATTTTGATTTTCAAACTGTCGTCGTTGTACGTGACTCATACAATCTAAACGAAGGCCTCCATGGTCTCAAAAATGGTGGCTTATGTCATCCAGGCTTTATGAAATCTCAAAAGTGGAACGATAATATTCTGAAGTTTTTTGAAAAAAAAGCAGTGGATCCTGATTGTCAAATTGATGCGTCTGTTGGTGAAAATGAGGCAATTAATCTCAAAAGATTCTTCGGCAAAGCATGCAGACCTGGTGAATGGGTCAAGGATGAAGAAGAAGACAGAGAATTGAGTGAGTTTAATTTTCAGGATATTTACACGGGAAATAATGCTAGATCTGATGAGATCTAATTTCATCTGATCAGATCTAAACATTTTTTCCCGGGTAATCAATTTTCACAAAAATTAATAAATTAAAAAAAATTATTCCTCTAATTTTCAGAGGAAAAGTATCCGCAACTCTGTGAACTATGCGATATTCCTAACGATTGTCGTTATCATAATGATGATAATAATGCTCATAGTGGACAACTTGGTGCACTTGAGTGTCTAGTATCTGGCCGTGGAAAAGCTGCATATGCTTCCTATGAAACCGTTTATCAGTTTTTCGGGGTATAATATTTTTACATTATAAGTTATTTTATCTAATTTTTCATTGAATTCAACATCAAAATTATTCAGGTCAACTTAACTGGTCCAGAACCGAGAGTGACACGACCTGGCTTTCAATTTCTCCGTCCAAACGGTGCTCTCGAACCGCTGACAACATCTGAACCTCATGCGTGGATTTCTCAGCCGTGGCCCGTGATTGCCGCAAAAGAGTATGTGAATTAATTCTCAGAGTGATTCACTATTATTTCTATTATTTTTCTTAAATACTTCGTTGGTTTTTGGTGAATATCTCAAAAACTAAGAGAGATAGAGGGATTTTGTGTCAATTTTTTTGTGACTCTTAAAACAATCGTATGTATATATTTGTAAGATCGCTCTATCTCGCTTATTTTCCGTTCTCTTTCTCGCCACGCCCATTTTAGGAGTCACGTAAAAATTATTTTCTAACTTGCTTTAAACTTCCTGTTTGCGCAAATGTATGAAGCCAAGTTAGAAAATTATTTTCATGTGAGATATCGTTGTGGCCCCAGTTTCTGGCACCTAGAGCTAGTTTCTGACAGCATCAATCGAAGACAACAACTATTTACTCATTGAATGTAATATGATTACTCTAATACATATTTGTTGCGCTAAATGATCTCAGCAATTGAATATTAAATAATATACTGTATATTTAAATATAACTAAAAAATTTGGAAAAATTGTCAATCACTGGGGAAATGTCAGAAACCGGGGCCACCACGATATGTGTCAATTTCCTTGAATGCAAAATAAAAAAAGCGAAATTCGCAGAATTTATTTGTGCTTTCTGAGATATCTCGAAATCTGAGGCAGATGGAGAAATTCTCATAATGACATTTTTTTGTAGCTCTAACTCCCTTTCATAAAAAAATTTATCTCCGAGAATTTCTATATTTTTCTTCATTTTCGAGATATTTCAACTTGCAAAATTTACGAAAGCATGAAAATTCTTTTAGCTCTATATCATCTGAGGTCCTCGATCGTCTCAAAGAATGGCTCAATCCGACAAACAATTTACCATGGACGGGAATATTCAAGAAAATTATTGATACAACTGGACAAGTTTCATATTTCTCTGATCAACCACCAACTCTACGTTCTTATTTAACAACTGGACGTGAAGTTGATATTACTGATGCAAGGTGTGGAAAAATAATTCGATGGTGTACAATATCACCGGCAGAACAGAACAAATGTGAATGGGTAGCAAAAGAAGCACTTTTACTCGGTATTGAACCGAAATTTACATGTGTTGAAAGAAATTCAACGTTTGAATGCCTGCGTACAATTTCGGAAATGAAAGCTGACATCATCGCTATAGATTCCCATTATGGACATCTAGCTAGAACGTAAGTAATAAAGATAAGCTACAATTATTTTTCCTTATCAATTTACTTGAACCCCTCCTAAAAAAAAAAAAAAACTATCTTCGAATTTTTTTACTCAGTCGCATGACCTCGAGATTTTTTCACAGAATTTTGTCGTTTAATTTACTTCATTTTTATTCCAGAATGTACAATCTAACACCAGTACTTTATGTACAACCAGACAAAAATAAAAATAGTGCAGTAATAGCACTTATAAAGGATTCATCATCATCGGAATTTACAAGCTTAAGTAGTTTGAAAAATAAAATTGCATGTTTCCCAGAATACGGTGGTATTGCATGGCTATCATTGATAAATACATTGAAAAATGATAAAATAATATCAAACGATTGCCACTATGCAACAGCACTGGCTGATTTATTTTCCGGTGCTTGTACACCTGGAATCAATGATGGTAATCATTCAAAAGTAGCTGAAAAATCGGAAATTGTTGATAAATTGTGCTCCAAGTGTATTATGGAAAGCAATAACTTAACGTGCTCAGCAAATTCTAATAATTTATATTATGGAGATTACGGAGTGCTGGAGTGCCTGGATGGTCCAGGAGATGTAGGCTTTCTAGAGGCAAGAAATATTGGAGCAAGAATTAAAAGCAGATTTGATAAACCGGATGTTTACAGAGCTCTTTGTAAAAATGGCTCTTTAGCTGTCAATACCGGCTTCGACGTTGATGAGAATTGCGCACTGTCCATTACTATTGATAGCGAGGTATGAAAAATTATTTTAAAAAATTTACAATGATAAAAATTTATATATTTTTACCCTTCATATTCTTTTGATATCAGTAAAGTGAAGGAAAAAAGTGAGATGAGTTAATTTCACTTCCATTATGTTATGGAAGTATTTATTATTTTAATTTTTCTTTCTTTTTTCTTTCCCTTCTCCAAGGTTGTCAACAGAATGAATACTTCACGTATCGAAACACTAGACATTACAACGGCTCTTCTGAAACTTGAGGAATGGCTTGGATACAGTGGACATGGCAGTCGTGCAATTAGAATATACGAGTCATTCAAAGGAAGTAGTAATCTATTGTTCAAAGATACAACTATTGGATTAGAGCCGAAAAACTCTGATGTCCACACTGTAGTGGCTTACAAAGAATTAATTGCTAATGTTGAATCATGCAAGGGTTCTGGAGTCGCGTTGATCGCCAGTAGTATTTCAATTATGTGTCTCTTGATATTTATCAATATTTTTAATTAATTATTCTTAATTGAATTCCTTTTCCAATAAGTACTAGAAAACCGTTCATATTAATCAATATAAATTTGTACTTTTTTTTAAGTAAATAAACGGAATATTCTCAGGACTTATTTCGTTATTTTTATCTGTGAAATGAGGTCATTCATAGATTCATCAATTAAAAAATGAATTCATCTCGTGTATAAAAATAGTAGCACCTTCTATTAATTATCTTTGGGAATGTGTGTCGGAAAAATCAGAGGGATACTGAACTGAGTCCAGAACATCCCGGAATTTTTTCCGAATCTTCAGATGACCTACTCGAGCAGAGAAAAATCTAAAAAATTCTTCAATGTCATGTAATAATTAATAGTTAAGCATATGTTCTTATTGAAATGGAATCAATTTTCTTCATTTCTCTCCCCATTTCCAATTCTTGGAATTTTAGTGAGATATCAAGTACCTAAAATATCAAGGTCAATAAATCAGCAATTAGAATTTTAGATTAAAAAATCCATCGCTTAATATTCTCCTTCTGAATTCAATAGAAATAGCTAATCTATGTAGACTTTAAAGTTTTTTTTATAGTAGATTAGAAGCAGAAGGGTAAGATCAATGAGTGGACCTTATTTTTATTAAATAATATTTATTTACAAATACATTACCAAAAATGGTATCCCCACAGTTCTATCAATTAGAGTATCATTCTAATGAAATTTATTCTAAAAGGGATTACTTTCGAAAATTTACAATAAAAATATTTTGCCGAAAAATCAAAATACAATTAAATTTTCAATTCCCAGTGAGAATTCGTCAGTTTTTCCATCAGACCATCTGAAAATAAAATTCAATAATAAGAAGACAAGATCAACGAATTAGTGCTCCAAATTCCTAATTTCCGAAAAAATCAAATCTAACGTAAAAAAAATATGATTTTACCTTTCTATCATCGATGTCATCGTCTTCCCCACCTTTAGAAGAGCCTCAACACCAATATCTACAATATTTACGATGCTCATTAACAAAAAAAAGAAATTAAGTCTTGCTTTTTTTCCCTTCTTTGATGGAAATAACGTATCTCTGCGCGACATTCAACGGTGGAGAGTATCCATCAGCATAAGTAGCATCTTCAAACAAAACTTCATACTCTTCAGTCGATGATGTTGGTAGCTGATTGACAACGGCTTTATAAAAGCAAGTTGTTTGTGGATAAAGTGCCATAACGATTGATCCTTTTGGAAATAATGCGTGTGCATCAGTCTCCGGATTGGCTCTCATTAATGGTAATGGCACGACTCGTCGTTTTGACAGTATATGTCTGTCCTTTTGCTCCTCATCAATGTCGTCAACCTCATATTTGTTCGTCGTAGGATTGAAGTGGACAACTTCAGCTAATATCCAATTCTCCTCTTCTTCAGAGCCTTTGACTAATGCAGCAACCATGTCTCCCATTTTTGCTATATAAGTCGACTCAGCTGGTATTGCACCGCACAGTGGCGGTGGTTTAGCACTAGGTGATTTACCAATGTAAAGCGGTAATGTTGCTGCTGTACTCTGCAGCATTTTCATCAATGCACCACGTCTTATTGTTTCTTTATTACCAGCATTTCTCGCCTGTATTCGTCTCTCATTCCTTATTGATCGAATCTCGTTGATTTTCGTCAATGCATTGCGCAACAATTCCTCCTCCTGTTGTGCATCCTGAACAGCTGAATTGTACAATGATTTTAATTTTTGTTGATAATAAGGCGTTACCTTGTCGTCTGGGCTAACTTTCTCGTGGGCCTTTGTTATGTTGTTCAGATTATTCTCCGATCTTCCACGTTCTTTGTCGATTTCTTGAAGTAGCTGGTAAATATTTTTTAGACGTTCTTGAATTTGCGTCGCCGCTGCATCCGCCGTGAATGGCATTTTTTTAATTGTTTTGATTTTGTCTTTATGATGGAGAAGAAATGGATTGGGAGTCTGGGATTAAATACCGCCACCTTGAAAAATGGAATTCAACAGCTGTTATCGAGCGGTGCCATGATGGTAAGCTGATTTTAACATCTGGGTTCATAGAATTGCTGCCAGATCTTCTTCTTCTTCTTTGCTATGGCTCCAACCATTAGGTTATCCGGCCGTTATCCCTCTAGAGGGCATTTCTTGAATTTCTTTGTTTGATGTTGGTTGATAATGAAGTTGACTTCATTATCTAGGGGATCTTTTGGATGCTTTGGATTTGAATTTGAATTTCATTTTAGTTTTAGATGGATTTTTTGGTTTTTCTTATGTAGTTCCAAATGATGAATGCAATTTTCGCCGTAGGCATGTTGAGAAGTTTTTGGTTATTATACGAAAATATGCCTAGCTGATTGAGAGTTTTGATAAGAGTAGTGCGCTGTTCTTTGTAATTAGGGCACCACCAAAGGAAATGCGATAATGACTCCGTTTGTCGACACTCGCAAAGTGAGGTTGTAATAAGATTTTTTCTTGATAGGCTTTCATTTAGATTGAAATGGTTGGATCTCAATCTTGTGATTGTGACGATTTGTGGTCTATCTATCTTCAATTCCTGGTACCATGGGGTTTTCCAGCCATTGTAGTATTGAGTGAAATACATTTTTCCTTTGAAGTTCGACTGCCTTCTCAGTAGTTTCGTTGTTCTATCCTTCATTCGTGTGTTGATAGATTCATTAAAGTCCGTATGTGGGAGTAGTATTTCAGGTATAGAACCGTTAGAGATTGCCTCTTTGGCTAGGGAGTCTACCTCTTCGTTTCCCTGAATACCAACATGGGAAGGAATCCAGGCAAACGAAATTTCAGATCCTTTGCTCCTTTGTTGTTTCCATAATTCCATGATTTGATAGATAATGTGAGAAGTTTTTTTACTTAAGGGAAAACTTTCCATTGTTTGCAAAACACTCATTGAGTCTGTGAGGATAATGGCCTTGGTTAAGTGAAGTTCTGATATCATATGTAGAGCTGTTAAAATTGCTGAGGCTTCTGCAGTATAGACAGAAGCAAAAGTTGAGATTTTATGTTTAATTCTTGATTCCGTTGAAGGAATGTACACAGCATATCCCACGTAATTTCCTTGTCCTTGTTTAGAGCCATCAGTGTAGATTTGCACATGTTTGTCCAGTTTTTCTGCTTGAAGATCTTCTCTAAGTGTTTTATCTGGGGTGGTTGAGTCTTTCGCTCTTAGTCCAAGAGTCAACAAGATTTTGGGTTTATTATTGATGAGGTCATAAGGGAAGTTATATATCGTATCATGAGGACAAGAGTATATTTTCTCTTTGTGCTTCTTTAGCCTAGAGAATGAATTATATAATGGATAATCAGTTTTGATATAGTGGGAATTTTTGTTATTTTTGGAGATCTTGTCATGCAATATTTGAAGTTTACTCATAACTATGGGGTTGGTCTGTGAAAATACTCTCATCATGTATCTGTCTGATAATTGAGCGATTCGGAATTTAAGTGGTGGTTCACATGCTTCAGCTAATATAATGTTAGTGGGAGTTGTATTTCTGAGGCCTAGAGCAAGTCTAAGCGCTCTGTATTGTAGCTTGTCTAGTTTCTCAAATTGAGTCAAGCTTGAAGGACGAATGACATGACTGCCGTATTCAATGGAGCTTCTGATGAGACTTCTGTAGAAAATAATCAATATTCTCGGATCTGCACCAAACCATGTGTTTCTTAGGGCTTTGATCATTGATAATGCCTTTGAATTTCTTTGTAAGAGATAATTAATGTGAGGGGTAAAGGAGAGTCTCCAGTCCAGAATAACTCCTAGGACCCTGACTTCCAACTCAGCAGTAATATTCTTTCCATCAATGTTTATTGAATAGTCTTCAGGATTTATGTGTTTTTTTGTAAATATGATGAGCTTTGATTTTTCCGGGGATATTTCTAGTTTTTTTTCTACTGTTAGAAACGTGGAGAGTCTATTAGCAGCTTCTTGGGCATTCATGAGACATTGGTTGAGGTTATTTCTTCTGGTGAACAGTACAATATCATCTGCAAATTGAATTAACTCTACTCCGAGATCAGAGAGAGATGGTAATAGATGAAGGTACAGATTGAAAAGAATAGGGCTTAAAACCAGGCCTTGCCCAGTGCCTTTATCCATTGGATAGGGGCCATCTAGTTTATTATCTGTGATGAAGTATAATTGTCGATAGAGAAGAAGGAAGTAAATGAAGTCAGCAATCTTCTTAGGGACTCCAATTACTGCTAAGTCATGATATAGTGTTATTGGGTCTACGTTATCGAAAGCTCCTTTTATATCAATAAGAGTGGCTACTGTGAATTGATTATTGGCAAAGCCAGTAAAAGCTTCTGTTACTAAAATAGCCAGATTATCTGCACAGGATTTTTTTCTTCTGAAACCATTTTGAAAGGGTGGAAGTATGTTGTTTTTTTCTATCCACCAAGTGAGTCTACCACTTATCATTTTCTCACAAAGTTTTAAGAAGCAGGAGGCCAGAGCAATTGGTCTGAATTTATTTGGATTGCTTTTCGGGATTAAAAATACTAAGAATTGACGCCATGAGTCTGGAAATTTTCCTTGATTGAGTAGTTCATTAAATATTTTTAGTATTACCTGTCTGTATTTCTCGGGCAGTCGGTTAATTATGCCATAATCTATATTATCAAGCCCCGGTGACGATGATTTTTTGCAGGTAGAAAGAGCTAATTCAAATTCTTGAAAAGTGAATTCCTCTTCAAGAAAAGGATTCCGCTTGAAGGATATATTATGTGGGGGAGGAGGCGGGATGAAATCCTGGGGAAGTTCAGGGCAGAAGTCCTTGATGAAATTCCTCTTATTTTTTGTGAATTCTGTGTCATTTTGTGGGCTCAAATTAGGATTGTATGATTTTCTGTTCTTGAAGCTTTTGATCCTTTGCCAGATTTGTGCTATCGGTGTGGATCTATTTAAAGATTTACAAAAGTTCATCCATCCTTGGATTTTCTCTTTCCTAAGAGTTAATTTCGTTAATGCTACTTGTCGTCTCATTGAAATGCTGTTGTCAAAAGTAGGATTTCTTCTAAATAGCCCATAAGCTTTCCTTCTCAAAGCTACGGCTCGAGAACACGCTTCATTCCACCAAGGAGCTGGAGATGGTACATATTTAGGTGTATTGTTAGACGAGGAGTTGTTATTACTATTATTGGGACCATTAGAGTTAGTACTCTTCTTTTGCGGTAGAGCAGCTTCTACCGCCTCCATAATCGTGGTAATGATTGTCTCATATTTCTGCGGACTTGTTAAGTCATCAGGGAAATTTTCTATATGTGGTTCTTTTGTCATTAGAAATTTGTCAAATTTTTTCCAATCTATTTTCTTAGTTTTAATTTTATGGGAGAAGAACTGATAATTCTCTGGTGGAGCATCAATGACCGTAGCAATTGGATAATGGTCACTTCCCATACAGTCTGGTAGAACTTTCCATGTGGCTTGGATAGCGATGTTAGAGGTAACTATTGTTAAATCTATTGCTGATTTATTTTCATTGGGATGTGTAATTCTCGTGGGGGTACCATCATTCAAAAATAAAGTATTAGAGTCAGCAATTGCATCCAAAAGCGCAGGGCCTGAGTTACAACTCTTACCACTCCCCCACGCTTCTGAATGTGTATTGAAGTCACCAGCAATTAAGGTTGCATGTGTATGAGTGGGGAAGTTAATTAGTCTGGACCATTCTTCTATTGAGATTAAAACGTTTGGCTTTTTGTACACGCATAGGATAGCTAAATCCCCTTTTTTCGTGGGTATGATAACTCCTAGCACGTATAGATTTGGCGAGATACTATTCAAATTTATTATTTTAGTGAATGAAATATTGGTTCTAATTGCAATAGCAATACCTCCTCCAGCTTGGTCGATGAAATCTTTTCGATATAAATAGAATCCAGGAATATAACAGTTGTGCTGTGGTTTAAGCCATGTTTCATTCAGTAGGATAATATCATAGTCCTTAGCAATTTGCCTCAGATCACCTAATTTATTGATAATACTTTGTGCATTCCACTGTAATATTCGGAGCGATTGGTTATTTTTATGTGTTCTTGACTTTGTCTGAGATTGCATTTTGTTAGTTTCAAGACTGAGTTTGTTGCATCTCAGTACTGCAATTTGTATTTAGATTGATGAGAGTGTTAGATGGAGGTTGACTCGGAAAGTTTGTTATCGGCATTTGTAACTCATTGATTGACGATGATATATTAGTGATTTGTGATATAACTCCAAGAGAGCCTAGTAAAGGTGTTAATTTACTTACTAATTCTGTGATGAAGTTTTTGAGCTGGTTAATAAGAGAAGTAAGTTGTTTAATGGTGTCATCAGTAATTTGTACAGGGCTATTGGTTTCATGAGTGATCTTGGGTTGAGTTGGAGGATTTTGTCTCTTGATTCCAAGCATTTCATTAAGATTTACTAATTTTGATTGGTCATTTTCATGTCTACTCTTTCCTTGTGAATTAATTGATTTTTTGGATCCGTTACGATTCAGTGATGGTTGAGATGCTTGGGATAGGGTTTTGGAGTAAGTGGAAGATTGGAGTGATGATTCTGGATTGATTAATGTAGAAAGGCTTGTTCCTGCTCACTGGAAATCTGGATAAAACGAGTTCGTGCTACTTGAACGTTCGTTCTTCGTAAACTGGTAGTTATTATCATTGAGATTTTTTGAATTTTGATAATTGAATCTTCTTGGAGACTGATCATTGTTCAGGGTGGTAGACGGATTACTATTTCTGGGGTTAAGAGGTGTACCACTAAGGGATCTTTGTTGAGGCTTTTTTTGCATTGGAGCTGGTACCGTTACTTGATTATTATTTTCTGTGTAATCTTGCGGACTGATGTGGGGGAAGTTGATAGTGGAAAAATCTGGAGCGCGTGGAGCTCCTGGGGGTTTTTGAATCTGATGTTTACCTTCGAGAATTGATCTAGCTTCAGCATATGTAATACCATTTTCAGCTGCTAATTTGTGTATTGCTCGCTGTTTCTTGAGTTCTGGGCATTTTTCATCTGTTGTCTTGTGGTCGTTCTTACAATTAAGGCATTTGGGTGGATTTTCTGCATGTGGGCAAGTTTGCTGATCTCCATGGTCATTTTTGCTGCAATGTCCACAAGTCTTCTTACTTCTGCATTCCTTCTTGGGGTGTCCAAAACGTAGACAATTGGAACATCTTTGGACCTGGGTAACATAAGGTACGACTTGGAATTGAACTCCAAAGAGATTGACTGTCAGAGGGAGTTGTTGGCCATCAAATTTAAGTAGAATGCTCATCGATGGTTTTACTTGTGTGGTTTTGTCATCTTTTCTTATAAATCTGTTGCATCTACTTATTTCTTTAATGCGAATAGGCGTTACAATGTACTGCTTGATTTCTTCAACGGTGATATCAATTGGGACATTCTTGATAATTCCAGATCTTGTGATATTGAATTCAGGGATCCAGGCAATAATTTTGTTTTCTCTCAGAATAGGATGATCAACAATGAGATTAGCTTCTTGTGGATATTTGAAGGATACTAAAATTTTATAATCAACTTTCCGTGAGTTGATTGAGATAGGCCTCAATTGCTCGGATTCAAAGAGCTTAACTAAAATTTTTCCCAACTTGAGTTGATTGAGGTCAGTGATATCAGGATAACTGTAGTCTGCTTGAAAATAAACATTATATTCGGAATAAGTATTTATGTTTGTGACTGGATAGCGATTTCTCATTGCTGCTTGTGGAACTGCGCGTTTGGAATTTTTCATGCGATTGCTGCCATCGATGGTGATTCCTTCAACAGAATTGTCTTTATTGGAATGATTGGCCGTCATTTCTCCTTCATTCATTTCAATATCATGGTTTGGTTCTTGGGGTTCATTGGGAGGCTGTGTAGGAGTTATTTTGGATTCTTCAGATCGCATGTTTTCTTTACGGATTTTTTGCATTCTTGTAAATCTATTACTATCTTTATTTGGACTAAGAGTATCACAAAATGCTCGTTTTTTATTGGGTATGCTTTTAGCAATAGTCGATTCTTTTGGACTTGATGGAGAGTCAACTAATGGAAATTTGATAGAGTCTTGTAAAGATGGATTTTCAATGTTATTAAGAGTGTTAATAGAGATATTTGGGTCATATGGCAGGCCATGCTCCTCGCAGTAGGATCTATACTCGTCTAGTTGTGCTGCCTTCTGTAGTTCTACATCAAGTTGGTCGTCAGACATTTCTGGACTAATGGGTGTTGCTGCTGCCGCTTGGCTGAGAAATACATCATTAATGATTGATTGGGAAACTGATGTATTATTAACAGTCGGTAAGTTAGAATTCTTTTCTGATTCGCTTGTGAGCATATCATTTTGTACGAGGGAGTTTTCTTTATTGTCGTTTATCATATCATTGAGGTTCATCGTTATTTTGAGTTTTCAATAGGCTTAGTCTGCAGATGATTATTATCTTCAGTATTATGGATTAAATGCTGGCTTCCGTAGGTTTTTTAGGAGATTGACAGCAATGGCGGCAAAGCCGCGATTGCACTGGATTTTTTGTTTTTTCGGATAAATGGTTTGATACGTGTCAATAATATGGGCAATAACTAACTTTCTCTCAATAATTATTAATTCTTAACTCCTTTTTATTCGCTATTCAGATAAATCGCAAGATTTATACACTCATTTAATTGTGAAATAGAGGCGACACATCCGTTCAGCACGGAAGTTCAGGTTGGACTCCTTGCTGCCAGATAGCACTAATGCTAAATTCGGAAAGTAGATTTTCTGTTGTTTCAAAAAATAAAATCAAATTTATGAATTTTTTTCAGATTTTTCGAAGATGTATTGTAAACAGGAAACTACTTCTTCCACACTTCCTGATGGTCTTCTTCATTCTTTAACCCGTCAGTGGTCGCGCTGTGAAACTTTCTCTGACACTTTTTTTGAAGGTATAGGAAACTACCTTAAAAAATGCGTGAAAAATCTCGATTTTTTTTGTATTTGTAGATAGCATTGGTGACACCCCCCTCTCGTCCTAATCCTTTTTTCTCAAATATTTCTTTGTAAACGGAACTGAATCCATCAAAAATACGAAAAATTTGCAGATGAATCCATTTAATTTTGCCATCAGTTTTTTGTTATTTTCTCGGAAACTAAGCGACATACGGCAATTTCGCTTGAATCCTTTTTTGTAGAGAATTTCAAGTTCTACAAAAAAGGTTCAGGGCAAAATTACTCTATCTCGCTTGGTTCCCGAGATACTCAGGTGTGAGAGAATCTCTCATTGCGCGCCTAAAGAGCATTGGCGAGCTAGCGCGCCTGCTGACGGGTTAAAGATAAAATAGGGAACTGTACAAATGAAAATTGGTAATTAGATCGTTTTTCTAATATTGATTTCATAATAATGCCACTAGATATCCCCAATATCAAATGCCTAGACAACCGGTGTTTCTCTTACCGCTCCATTTTTCTCACCTATTTCGTTTTGTTGCAAGTTGTAAATAAATATTAATCACTCGTCAACTGTCATCTCATTAAATTTCGATAAAATCAATCAATGTTCTCATTTCAATCGTGATTGAAACATGATATCCGATTGCTCATCGAACTAATGACTAATAGAATATAATTTTTTTGGTTATTTCATGTGTATTCATTCACAAATTGAATTGATACCATTAAAATGAATCTAAGACTTATTGTGTATTCACGTAAATCAATTTACGATGATTTAGTAATTAGGACTGATTGCGTTATCAATCATGAGAGTGAAGTCTCTGTCAATTCAAGGAAAATATCTAAAATTAAAATGAATCGACGAGGATTTAACAGTTACACTGCTTCGGCATATATCAATTTGTTAAAATCCTCTGATTTTTATAGAAAATCAGCAGTCAAGCCAATCTATCAATTAACAAAGTCAGTATTCAATGAAGGGAAAGATCCTGTGCTTTTTATGAAGCTAAGAATGCCTAAGAAACAATTTTTAGATTATAACTGGTACGATTAACCCATTTTATACTTATTTAGCATGAAATTCAGCTTTAAACCATATTTTTTCAATTTTTTTCAGGGGTGAGAGAATCACACAAATGGCAATGGAGAAGAGAGAGATTGAGTATGCCATGTCTTGGCTGTCTACACTTGGTGGTGCTTTTTCAGCAATGGGCGATCACTTTTCTCACTGTGTAATTAATTTTGAATCTCTTGATAATTAGATTTAAGTTATTGAATGAAAGGAAAATGGGTAAATTCAATTCTTTCCTCTTTTCCTCACTTCAATTTTCATCAAATATCTCAGGAATCAAAGGACATTAATGACTAAATTCGATTTGTTTTCCAACAGGCACAAATTGCTGGTAAAATTTCACTACAACAATTCAAACTAGCTCTACGTCTTGGTGATCCATTATTAGTAGCTCGTTGCAAGCTGTATGCTTCACTGAGTTTAATACAACAAAATAAATTGAAAATACCGAGAGAAATAATACCAGAAATCTACTTATACGCTGTGAAAAATAAGGATAAACATCTTAAAAAAATGTGCCAAGGTATATGGGCAAAGTTGAAGTATCATTATTATCTACAGAAACAATCGAAAAAAAGAATTTTCAGGTGATACTTTTATATCTATTATTCAAATTAATTTCTCTAATTTTATTGAAAATATAAAATTCTGTAAATTTGTAAATAATTTGAGGAGATAAATTATAATTTAAATAATTTCATTTTCGATGCAAAAATATTTTTCCAAAATATAATTCAATTAACTATTAGATCCAGTATTGATGGATACACTGGTTTTTGATTGAGTACATCTACTGGTACGAATTTCCTATCAACAACAACTTGAAAAACGAATTCATTGAACCAATCTGCAGTCATTACATGGTATCTGTTATAAACAACTGTCGCACCTCACGAAATCTCTACTCTGAATTTGTCGACTTTTCTTTCAGCCTAAAATGAGAGAAAAAATAATCATTTAAATTAAAGTAAGTCATCGTGTTAGATTATATTTGGAAATATCTCAAAAAATAATCGACTCCGGGGAAATCATCAAAAGATCTCCTTGCAATAGATGAAATCCTCTACGGAAAAAGACCCCTCCGAGTTTTCTTTCTGGAGATATGATCGAGTATTGATAATATTTTTTAAAAAACTCACATCAAAATTGACTCCATTGAACACCATGGCGTGTGTGGCGCTCGATTCTCTATAAAGAATTCTATCGGCTTCGGAGAGGCCCAACCCTATATCAGAACCGAAAATCAATTCCGTATCATATATTTTGAGATCAAAAATTCCAAACTCCGATATGAATTTTTTTCCATCATTACAGGCAAAGAAAACAGCTTCATTATTCATGATACTTTCAGCAGTTACATTCATGAGTACTCCAACTGGTTGATTAATTATGATCGAGTTAGTTCCACCCATGAAATATCCAGTGTTTCTGACCTCATAAAGCTGTCCAAATGGAGTTGATGCTCTTGGATCAGTAATAAGAACTACTTTGTCATCAACATTGTGGCACGATTTCACATGTATCTTGTAAAAATCTAGTCCAGTTATGGGACCAATGTGGTGGTATCTACCTACTTGATCCTAATACTCCCATGTTATGGTCTCAGATGGTACACCAAGGCATATACCAACTATACGAAAAACTACTTTCATTTGTTCGTCGATTTTATTCTTAATCACATTATCACTTGCCCCATTCTCAATTGATTTCCTCAATACATTTGAGTATTCACGTAATTTACTATTCAATAGTGAATTCAATCTATCTGATGTCTGGCTAGACCATGAGTCGGGGAATGAGCTTTTCGGTACTACACCATAACGATTGATCAAACTAACAAACATATTCCAGTTGCCTCCATCTGTTGTTCGCATAGACAAGAAAAGTCTTATCAACAGATCCTCAATTCTTTCACCATCCTTAGTTGCTTTCATCATCCGGTGAAGGAAAGTATTGCTCTCCTCGATTTTATTCCAGAAGAATGAATATGCTTGGCTCAATTCGAAATACATCAAGTTATGATGCTCCATGAATGGTAATCTCATTGCATTCGATCCTGCATATATTAAACCTCTACTCGATTTTCCCTGATTTGTTATTGGAGAAGCTCTCCCCAATTCATAATTAAAGAAAAAACTCGTATTTTGTACAATTTCGTCTGATACACATGTCATGAGTGGGTCATTTTTAATACAAATATTTTGTGACACTGTGTTTCGTTTATCTGAATCGAAATTTTCACGAAATTGCTTTATTACCTCGGGCGTCAGTTGACCAACTGTTGACAAAAAAAAAGTAACAAAAACCATTATTTATCTAAATTATTTCTCTTCATTCAAATTCATGAATGTTACTCATGAGAAAATTTGAAAAAAATTTGACAAGATACTGGAACATGTTTATATTGTTGTGTAATCTTTCTTAGATATTTTCACGGAGTCTTACACATTAGAAAAAAATCCTTGATAATTTTGCCTTACAAGTTCATTCTGCCCGGATTTCCCCAAATATTATATATACTTCTAGTACATCGCATGACGAATGAATCAGTGACAAAAAATGTTTCACGTACGTTTTCGAGAGAACAACCCAAACTAGCGCTATGCTTCGGTGATCGATCGATACTTGTTCATTTGTAAGCTGTATGCCTCATTGAGTTTAATACAACGAAATAAATTAAAAATCCCGTGAGGAATAATACCCGAAATTCAATTCAAATATAATTATTATTGAAAGAAACAATCGAAAAAAAAGAATTTTCACGTGAAACCTTTACATCTATTTTCAGATGATTTTCCTTAATTTTATTGAAAAAAAATAAAATTCCATAAATTTGTAAATAATTTCAGGTAATAAATTGTTACTTGAATAATATTTCTTTGATGCAAAGATATTTTTTTATTTTATAGTTAATTTTTTTCAATCGATAGTTGATAAATTGATGAATTTCTCAGTTACAAGATATCTCAGATAATCCAATTATTATTAAAATCTCATTTACGTAATGTATACTCAGTAGAAAAAAATAATGAAAAAAAAAAAATTATAATAATAATTCTGTTTAAAAACGAGCCAGACAGCCCATTGGATCCCAAGCTGGCAGTTGCACTGGTTCTTGATTAAAAACCTCAAGCACATCAGCTGGTACAAATTTCTTATCAACAACAACTTCAAAACCAAATTCATTGAACCAATCTGCTGTTAATACTTGATATCCCTTGTCACCACGTTCCTCACCCCACGAATTCTCTACTCTGAATTTCTTAACTTTTCCTTCAGCCTGAAATAAAAGAAAAGATGATTATTCAAACTGACGTAAGTCATCGTGCATAATTCTTTTTACAAATGTCTCAGAAAATTTTTGACTTCGGAAAATTCATTAAAAGGTCTTTTATACATCAGATGAAATCCCCGATAAAAAAGGCCTCAGGATATTCACAAACATTGATAATATAAAAAGAAAACTTACATCATAAGAAACTCCGGTAAACACCATAGCATGTGTCATAGACGATTCTCCATAAATAAGTCTATCAGCTTTGGAAAGTCCCAATTGTATATCAGTACCAAAAACAGACTCCATATCATGTGCCTTGATATCCTGAATTCCATACTTCGATGCATATCTCTTACCAACTTCACAGCCAAACCAAACAGGCTCATTATTCTTGATACTTTCACCAGCTAAATTCATAAGTACTTCAGCTGGTTGATTATTGTAAAGTGTCCTACGTCCACCCACGAAATTACCAAGATATTCGACCTCATAAAGGTGTCCAAATGGATTTGATGATCTTGGATCAGTTACGAGGCATACTTTGTCATCAACATTGTAGTATGGTTTCACGTATTTCTTGTAAAAATCTAATCCAGTTATGGGACCAATGCAGTTGTATGCCTTTGTTTTATCATAATACTCCCACGTTATGGTCTCAGATGGTACACCAAGACATATACCAACTAAACGAAAAACAACATTCATTTGCTCATGGATTTTCTTCTCAATTGCATCATCATCAGCTCCATCCTCAACTAATTTTCTCAATACTTTTGAATATTCACGTAATTTACTGTGCAGCAGTGAATTCATCCTCGACGTTGACTCGCTCGTCCATGATTCAGGAAATGCATTTTTCGGTACAACACCATAACGATTAATCAAATTTACAATCATGTCCCATTGTCCTCCATCTGGTACTGGATCAGACAACAAAAATGATATCAAACGATCCTCAACTTTTTCACCCTTCTTAGCTGTTTTAACAATATTGTGAAGGAAAAAGTTGCTTCTCTCAATTTTATCCCAAAAGAATAAATAAGTTTGGCTAAATTCAAATTCCTCCAAATTATATTGCTTCATAAATGGTATTCTAATGACATTCAATGTTGCAAATATCCAGCATCTACCAGAATTTTTCTGATTTGTTATTGGCTTAACTTCATTGACTTTATGTTGAAAAACAAAATTTGTATTTTGTACATTTTTACGTGATACACATAGCTCTAGTGGATCATTTTTAACACAAATATTTTGTGACTGTGAATTTCGTTTATCTGAATCGAAATTTTCACGAAACTGCTTCAATACATCGGGCATCAGTACACCAGCTGTTGACAAAGATAGAGAAATTATGAAAAAATCATTATTTCATCCAAATTATATCTCATCACCTAACAACAAATTCATGAATGAAAGTCATGGAAAATCAATAAAATTGGGGCCATTGACCTTTTTTTTTGCACAAATATTATGCATCGGCCATTTTGTTTAAGAAAGTGCATGAATGATAGAAGAGTGAAAAGGAGAAACGGGGAGTGGCTGATAACACTGCTAAATTCACGGGCTAAGCGGCAAACAATCATTCTTTTTGTTTTCATGATTTTTCTCGTTCTCTCCTGATCGAAATATTCCCCATTCTATTCATACAAATTGAGCTGACTTAACAGAGGTCAATGACCGATAAGATGCAAAAATGATTGATGATTCTTAAATTGCTGTACACTGCCACGTTAGCATTGAAAAAAAAAAAAAAATACATCTACTCCAATTATGATAAGAAAATTAAAATTATCAAGTTTCTCCATTTGACATTAAATTTTCTTGCAAAAAAAATATTTATTATCAACTTACAATTTGCCATTTTATTATGGTGCTTTTTTCGATGATTCTTCCAAGATAATTCAGCAACAACTATTTCCTTTGTTTATTGATAATTTTGGGCAATGCAAATTCTTACAGAGCAAATTCACACGTAGAAACACCCTCTGTATGTGAAGCAAGATGAGAAATGATTGGTAGTTGGCAAGCCCCTATATATAGTGTTTTTGTGTTTGGGTAAAGACGCCGGTTGAAATAACGCAAGTCCAATCGTCCCAGCCAATGAATGATCCTCGGAAATATTCGGATCCTATGCGACAACATTGAATTTCAGCTTCCGGTCGACTTCGGAGAATCATTCTTTGGCTGGGACGACTGTAGTTCAATGATAACAAAACCAAGTCACAAAAAGTGGCAGCACTAACTCGTGCACATAGTCTGCGCAGCTGCATAATACATACAATCGAACTAGTCAAAGAGGTGAAAGCTCCGAAGTTGACCCGAAGCTGAAATTTACATGTTGTAGTATAGGAGCCGAATATTCCCGAAGATACTTCATTGGCCAGTACCACTTTATAATGGTTGCAACCCTTCTTTGCAGAGACACACGAACACAAGCACATGGCGCTTTAATGGAATTACATACTTGTCAAACGTCAAATTCAATAAACACAGATACACAGTGATTATTCCTGTCAGTGTTTGGTTTGATTCCTCATTGAGATGAAGCTCTGAAGAATTTTGAAAAATAGAGATTATGCGGAATTGCAAGTCAGCAACTGAAGTTATTAAATATCATTGATAAGTAATTTCTATTGGAAAAATTGTAAAAATGAGGGGAATTTTAATTTTCGATCATCTGAATGATGTATTATTTACTAAGTGCAACAAAAAATTTGTTAAACATCTGCATAATCTTGGGAAAATTCAGGGATTAATTCAGAATGAGGTAATTATTAGTTAATCTATGATTCATTTTATAGAAACTGAAAAAAAAGGAGTTGAAGTATTTTTGTTTGTTTTTTAGATTGATGAGAATCAATGGGAATTAAGTGCAAACGTAATAATGCAACTTTTTTCACCAATTGTTACATCGCAACAAGTGATGGCTTCGCAATTTGGCAATTCTTATACTTCAATGCAGTGTCAGGACGGTACCAACATGGTTTTTGATGATTCAATGGGCTACACATTTCTCTATGTGTCTACTGACAATGTCGACTTCATGAAGAGAACTCTTGGCATATGTGTTACTATTGTTAGTCATATTTGTGGACCTGATGTTGCGACGTACGTTAAACTTTTTGATTAGGCTAACACGACCAATAGATAAACACTGATCAAGAGATAGACGGTTCTTTTTATCGAGAGTTATGGAAATAATTGAATGGTTTTTCGACTTTTCTCTTTGATTTGTGATTATAGTACTCATCTAGATTTATGTGCTTTCGATTACATACCGGCTGATCAAAATTTATAATCATGGCACGGATTCCAGTTTTTTCCAGATTTTCATCATTTATTTCTTCATCACTCAAGTTCAATTGATTTTCAACTTCTTATTATATATTTTTCTATTTGTCGCTCCCTTCAGCAGTTTCTCTATGTAATTTGCCTATTTCATACGCTCCAATGAACCGCAAGTTCTCCTTAACCGTCTATCTATTGGTCATGTTACCATTTCATTGAAAATTTATTCTTGAAGGAGAATTACACAGAAACGAGTGGGTTTAGGAGAATTAGTGCATGGCTTCTTCTTTTGAAGAGCATGAAATTGTCCACAAAAAAGGTGTTTTACCGAATTCCAGTAATCCCACTCATTTCCGAGATATTCACGAGAATCACAAGGAGTTTTAAGAAAATTAAAAAGCAATGCTTTTATAATTGAATGAGAGTATCTCAGAAACAATCAACTTCAGAAAGATTTGTCAAGAGATCTTTCTTGTAGAGAATTTCGTGCTCTACAAAAAAGATATCATGACAAATTCTCTCAAACCCACTTATTTCCGAGATATTTATGCTGGAAAAAACAAGAAATGTTCTCATCCCAATTAATCAATAAAAAATTTCAGATTAAAATCCAGTAAACAAAAGGCAGCCCTCGTGTCATCATTGCTGGATGCCTGGAGAACCCTGAGGCAAACTGAACAAAGTATCCTAACCGAATCAGTAGAACAATTGAGTGTAAACACCGATATAGCGACGTCAACCCTGAAAATACTTCGTGATGCCTCCGAAAAATTAAAGTCACATTCGGAATTTACAAATGTTCACGTTCTAGTGCTTGTTGAGAATAAATTTTTGTCTCTGTACTCAAGTAAAAATGCGCAAGACTTGAGAGCAGCTGATATCCTCCTAATGATTTTATTGTGCAAAGTTGCTAGTGGTCATGGATCATCTGAGATTAATGAAAATGACGACAACATATTACTGAGACAATCACAAGGATCCGGTGATGAGAGTTTGATTAATTCTTTCGGTAAATTATCAAATCCAACGTCAGCTGATATTGGACACTTGTTTGGTGATTCGAGGGATTCATCAGTAAGTGATGGATTGAGTTCATTGGCTGATGAGGGTCTCTACAGCGAATTAATACTACTTGGTCCTGAATCATGTAGAACAGCCAATGCTGTACACATTTATGAAGTATCGGATGGTATACATCTAGTTACAATAATGGAAGTTACTAATTTAGCAACTTCCTCTGGTATTTACGAGAGCTTTTATCATTTAAATATCATGAATGGACTACAGTTGCAGAGGGACATTGACGAATTGAGAATTGCTTTTGACAACTTTGATGTAGCTATTAAAAAAACAATTGATGGAATTAAAAAGAATCGTGGACACGTTGGCAATGACGTAGACATGTGTCAGAGACGTTTGCAAGTGAAATGGGAATTTGTTAGGAAAAAGTATATTGAGCTGTTGAAGTCCAGAGATCCAGAGGCGATTTTACAAATTGAATCGAATATTTCTGGATTCATTGATACTATGAAGGAATTATTCAAACTTACTTGCTTCAATAAGAGCTTTTTGAAGCATGGCAATGACGTTGTACTCACTGTTTGTCGGTTGGTCAAACAAAAATTCAATGATTTCAGTGGATTTCTCAAGGTCAAGGCTCTGAAGAACTTCACGCTTGGATCATATCCTTTTTTTGCTGATAAAAACCCTTATCAATTTTGGTTCCAGTTTTTTCGAGAATATCTTGGAATCTAGAGGAAGTTTAGAGCTACAAAAAAATGCCTGCAAATTTTTTTCTATCCCCTTCAAATTTCGAGATATTCTCGAAAATAGATTTTACTTGATAGTTAATTCTAATGAATCAATGTTCATCCTTAACTCTTCATCGTTTTGACTTGTACGAGAACTTCGTTAACCATCAACAAGTACTTGGAAGAATTTCCAGGACTCGTCCATTTTATTTACATTGACAGAACGACTCACAGACTGACAGCACCAACTTTAGATTTTACAAATCCCGAGACACTAGCACTGACAACCAAGAAAATTTGGTCTATGATTGATCATAGCAGGAATCATCTTCAAGAGGGACATTTTTCGATAATGTGGAAAGACACTACTTTCAATTATGCTTATTTCCTGTGGTTCGAGGACACGTCTGTGAGTCTTTTTAGATTCAAAAATTTAAAAAACCCGTAAAATTGTTCCAAATGTGTTAGAATCTTTGAGAAAAACTCAGAATCGGAGGGAGATAGAAAAATTTTTATGGAAACTTTTTTGTGAGTCTCATTCCGCTCTCCAAAAAAAATGTCTATGAAAATTTTGCTATCGCCTCTAGTTTTTGAAATATCGCTGCTTCTTCGAAAAATCATACCAAAATATTTAAAAAATCATTGAAATCCTCACAATTCTTAATTTTATGTTTCAGGGTGCTCCACTGAAGTGCAAAACATATTTAAATCATGTGATAAAAAATTTTCCAGTACCTGGAATTTTGTGTGATGATTATTACAAAAAACTAGCACAGTCGTGTTTTCCAAAAATTTCACCAAATAAAATACAAATTTATGAACTTTATTGTGTACATTTGGGACTTGCTACGTCTTCATGTGTATTAGAGCATTCAAGAAGACTAGCAGCTACGATTTGGGAAGTAACTGGACTTCCAAATAATCCAGCTGATTTATTATAAATTATTATCAATTGAATTAGTTTGAATGAAACATTCAGAATTGTGCCAATTTCCTGTTTTCTCTTTTTTTCAAACTCTTTTTGTAATTATTTTTTTATTGAAAAGACAGTATTTATAGGCCATGTAATATCAACAAAATGAACGCTTTCTTCCAACAATTGTACATAACTTTAAAATGAAAGAAATCCAATGGACGCTATAGTAATGAATAAAAATAATAATCTTAAGTATTTTTTCTTTTTTTTAAACGGCTACTTTATATTTAAACGTAAGAAATATTTACAGTGAAATGTTTATAAGTCTCTGTTGAGAAAAATATGTTGGTTATTTAATTCCAACGATACATTTAACAATCTCTTTGGATAAATGTTAAACTCTTCACTTTTTAAATGTTTTTTTATTTAATTAGATTTTCTTTTTTTTTGTGATGAAAAAGCAAACGAAAAATTAAGTTAATGAATAATAACTCACTTTAATGAACTTTTGAATCTTATAAACTATCAACAGTCTGTATTATCCTCGATTCCTCTCTCTGGAGTTTTTCTCGTTATTTGACTGTAGGACTTTCTCTCAAACGGTGGCTTTCCCAACGTATTTGATGTTATGCTCGGGGCAACTGGTAACGTACATCGATTTTTTGATCTCTGGAATAATTGAACGAATGATTTAATAAACGTTCAGCCAATGGAAACATTAAGATACTCAGATGAGACAATTTTGCTTTCAGTTTTTGCGAAATATCTCGAAAAATATTGGAGATTGAAATATTCAGAAAGACCCTTTTTTAACTCTGATCTTTCTCGACCAAAAAAAAGTGTCCTCCAAAAGAATTTTCAATGGCCCTTAAATTCAGAGATATTCCAGGAAAATCGGAAGTAGATGAAATGGAATCGCATTTGCGATTTCACTTGTTGCACTTATTGAAATTACCATCATCAACGTACATCAGTAATCGACGATTGCTTCGTTGACAGATATGAGTCATCATGAACCTTGGAAACCTTCGAAGTTGACTCCTCATTTTTATTAAAAAATTTACTTCTTCGCTCACTCTCAGTCTCTTTTCTTCCACGATTCTTAACTTCAGATGTATAATTATCTCTCATATCCATCGCATGTTTTCTCATAACATGTTTAAAAAATTTACTCCTCAATTCCATAACAGTCTGCTCTAATTCAGCAACCTCCCGATCAGAATCAACTACCATTGGGACTAGTTTTTCAAGCCAATGCTCTGCTGCTTTTTGAATTATTTTCACTGACTCGACACCAGGTGTGTGAGCCAAATCCAAACTAAAAATTGAAGGAAAATTGTTTTACAAAATTGAAATAAATTTTTTTTACATGATTGAATTTTTTCCTTTTTCTTCAAACATGAAAAAATGAATCTCTTCAACTTTGTACTCAGTTTTTCACTTTTTTTGAATATCTCGATATCTGAAGGAAATAGAAGAATTGCCACAAAGACCTTTTCTATATTTTTTCCCCTAAAAAAAAGCCTCCCTCAAAAATTCCTCTATCTCTTGTGGATGACGAGAGATTCCCAAAAAAATCAGTAGATTTGAATTGCTTCTGCTACGACAAATTAATTATTCAATTACTTCAGGGTATTGATGTGTTTCGTGAATGCATCTGGCTCTTTGGAATATTCAACAGGAGTAGGTTTATAATCGGAGCCATCACGTCTTGCTGCATCATCCCCCAAATTGCTGATTCTTAATGAAATTGGCTGATAAACTCTAAAAAAAAATCATCAAATAGATTTTTCTACATCACAATAAACTAATGAGATCGATTTAAATATATTTAAAAAGAAATTATTTACCCTTGTTTATAATGTAAGAAAACATGTTTGAATTTGTGTGTTCCCATTTTCATTGAAGTTGATGAGTTCAGCATACACGCAACAAAACAATTTTCATTGATCTGATTACTCGAGCCATGAAAGAAAGTTAAAAACTGTTTGTGTAATATTTTATCCTTCATGCTCATTAACAATGAACTGTCACGACGAAATCTAAACCATCCAACAATACGTTTACCCTTGTCTTTAACAATATTCTTCAATTTTTCACCATTTACTTTGCCACTTGCCTCATAAATTTGATCTAACGGTGAACATTTAATAATACTCTGTATATCTGAAAGAAAAAAAAAAAAAGAAAAAATTATTCATTTATTCTCTTCACGTTCTGTAATTAGTTGTGAAGAAGTGGAAGCTTTTTCTTGCTTTGTTGTTCATTTTGACAGAAGACAAAGCAAAAGAGGAAAAAAAACTTACCAACGTGAGTCTTCATCGACACGACTTGTCTCTCTGAATCTGTGACGTTTTTCGTGACAAATGACAGCACTTCACCGAGGAAAAACCCCATCTGTTTAATTAATTAACATTTATTAACAGATTTTAATTCAAGAAAGTGAAGAAAACCGCCAATTCAAAGACCATTTTTAGGTTAGACACAACTGTCATTTGACGGAGGTGTTTGCAATTTGAATTTTATTGGAATAATTAATTGAAATTTAAGGCCTTGAAGATGAAATTTTTCAGTTTTTGTCATTACAATTACCTGATCACCGATGCTTCGAACATTCTCGTAAAACAGCAATGAAAGTGCTGCACCAGAAATTGTTACCATTAATCCGTTATCCTCCATGTTTAATTATTTATTGAATTGCAATGCGGATTTTTTCAACTGCGGTACAATCAGCGGCAAAAAGTGACATCGAATTGATGGAGGAAAATATGAAGAGAAGAAAGTCCCTAGAAATTCCTAGGGAATGTTCGCTTAAATTTAGGGTTTTTTCGTTTCGCGGTTTGGATGAGGGGAATTCCGCTTTTTTCAACAGCGGGAATTTTTAAATGGGCAAAACTGATTTTCTGATTGTAACTCAACCAGCCGAGGGTATGATGACAGATTTTGTCAATTTTAGTTGGAATAATTCATGTTTTCATGAACGAGAAAACTGGAAAAGTGAAAAAATGAAGAAAGTTTCCAGACAACACTGCCGTTCCTTGGAAATTATATTCTTCCAATTAGTTAGTTCAACGGATACGAAGATGGATGGATCACTAATCACGTAACAATATCCTTACGTCATTTCCTGTGAGATTGTGATTTTTTGTTTATGTGAGAATTGAATGTTCCTCGTGAATCTCGACAGGAATATTTTTCCAATGGAAATCTTTCGTACACGAAAGTCAGTCTTTTCCGGGAAAACGAATTCCACAGTTTCGAGAATAGGGCCCCTGAAGCTGTCTTGGTGGCAAGAAACGGCGCACTGGACAACAGAACGCAAAATCGACCTTTAATTATTACTAAAGTCTTTCCAGCCGTACAATGGGGATCATTGAATAATGACTAGGCTAACCGCAGCCTTCAATCGAAAGTAGTTTTCCGTTGTTCAGCGTGAAGTCTAAAGTAATTCCTGACCATAAATGAACTTGAACTAGAAAACTGAAGATAAATTGTTGAATGATGATAATTAAATACGGTGATTGAAGATAACTTCAATTCCCTCTCTGGAAATTGGGAACCCTTTACGGAAGAGGATCGCAGAAATCATCTTTCAATGAAGAGTCATAATAGAGTCAACATCTGTTGTGGCGACGTTGATTAATAGAACAGTGATTTAGTCCTGGGTCACCGTAAACAATGATCGGTGCTCAATTAATTATTAGTGAGAAAGTTGATGTGAAAGTCTTTTACTTCAAATGAAAAACTGAAAGGATTATCTTTCAATCTATTAGTTATTTTTTATAAGTACAGGTCCCAATGAAAATTACCTAGATCAGACTTTTGGAGACTCAATGTTAATTCATTGTTGAATAAACCCCTAAGGGTTTGAAAGCTAATAAAAAAATAAAAATGTTAATAGACGATTTTACCCTTGGAATGGTAGGCTTTGATGGTTATATTGCCTCTGCTCAGACCCTTGTACAGTGCAATAAGCGACTGTCGGCACTAAGTGCTCCTTTATCAGTGGGATGAGTCACTTCCTTCTTCTCGGCTTCATTTTCGATAGTTGTTTTCGCAGGCCACCTACCTTCTTCTGTCCCTTTTTTTCATATTGATTTTCCTGAGTGACCTTTTACATTGCTCGTCCTTTTACATTCCTCTCTCAGTCCCACCTTCACTGGCCGCTAAGTTTTCTTCTCAGTGATATGCTTATTATTTTTTCTTCGAGGTACATAACACATCTCAAACAAAACCAAACTCTCAGAGTTATTTATCGATAATTTATCGATAATTGTAAATATCTCATTGAATAGCTGTTTAATATATTCTTAAAAATCTAATGAATATGTAAATATATATCTGAAAACAAATCGTCATCCTTGTCCTTGAATCAATAATATTAATAGCCACTATAGTCAAAAAGTACGAAAACTCAGTCACGTTATTTCTTGATAATGTGTTTATAGTTCAAGTCAAGTGTTCGGAATCAAATCTGAAAGTGCTTAGACATGAAGAACATCGAAGATGTTCATAATAGCACAATAATAGCTCTTCAAGTGCTCTACAAAAAAGGTCTCTTGATATTTTTCTCTAAATCTAGTCAATTCAGAGATATTGACGAGAGAGGTTTAAGGTAAAGAACCTAATAGCTGCTCAGTAACTAGTAGCTGCTCACTCACGCATTTGCATACCTATATTGATGAAAAGTTTATAAATATAGATATACAAATACCTGGAGCGAGTAGGTACAAATTTCTGAGCGGATACTAAGTACTTTACCTTAGATGTGTTGATGGAAGTTCTCAGAAATACAGAGAAGAGCCTACCTTCATCCTTCATTTCGCTGAAATCTCCATTTCGCCTTACTATCCTTTGGATGTTTTTGATTTCATTACGTATCACTGCCTTTTTTCATCTCTTCATCTATTCACCTGTTAATTCCTTCTTTAATCAAATTGACACCCAAGTCTATTTCTGCAGCTCCCTTTGGCGCCTCCGCAAGAATTCATTACGAAAATCTTCATCTCCCCAGCAGATTTTGAGATATTCTGAAAAAAACAGAAAACAAAATATCATTCGTCCCTGAAAAAATTGCTGGTTGCAACTGTTGCAATATTATAATATTATCATAATTAATAATAAACAAAAAACAGATGTCAGAAGTGGGATTCGAACCCACGCCCACAGAAGTGGACTGCGACCTGAACGCAGCGCCTTAGACCGCTCGGCCATCCTGACACAACGCTAAAATCCGAAGAGGTTCTATATCAACCAAAAAAGCAATATACAACATATTATCTACTCTAAAAGAGTTATCTGGCGATGATGTGCTGAATATTGTCAAGATAACGTAATATTTTGATACAAAACATCATTTAATAGCGCTTATCAATGAATAATGAAGTTTGAAAATAAATGTCATAAAGTAGTCTGACACACACACTTGGAATAATATCTCAATTAATTATGAAATCAAGTCACTAAACATTGTAGCTGAGATAAAATCGATAAAGTCATTACGACAGTATTCATTCAATGATTTCAAAGTCTTTGATTGTGTTTGCACTCGAGGTGATCTTTTATGTTTGGCAGTTGAAGACCAAATGAAGTTCTTTGGGTCCGTAGGGACATGTTTCCTGCTCCTTTCCTCATAGGAAAGAAAACAGTGTTGTTAGGCTAAATATTCTTCTTAAATGGACCAATTTGAAATTTCTAAAAAGTCTCTCACAATCATATTAATTATTAATTCTATCAAGTTTAGAGTCTTTCTAAAATGGTTTGAATCTTCATGAATTTCATTCCGAAAAGGCGGGAATAAAATTATCTTGGAGGAAATCTTTTAGATCTTCTGCTTCTTCTTTATTATGGCTTCGACCATTTGGTCATCCGGCCGTTGAATCTTCTAGACGAATAACACTAAAATAGTTCCAAGTAATTTTGTTTTCAATTAATTCGAAAGGAATACTTAAAATTGTTTAGATTTCATTTAATACATAATCATTAGGGCCGGGAAGTTCGGTATCGGTTTCGACCAAACTCAACTTAGCCGCATGAATAATAGATGTTTCCATTCAAGAATGCCAGAGTAGCATTTCTAAATTCGTATGGCATTTTTGAGACGAAAATTTTAATTTTGTGTAAGTAGAAGAATAGAAATGAAGATTTCGTCGGAGCGTATCGAAAGAAACATCAAATATTTTCGGGAGAATTGTTGGAAAATGTGAGTTGTTTCCGAGATATTCTCTGGAGAATATCAGATTCTCTTTTTTTAGTTAATCAGGCTAGTCAATTAAAGAAAGAATGAATGCATCCGTAATGCACGTACAACGCACTTGCACCGCATCCGATACGCACTTGCTAGGCATCAGTAACGCACTTGCGCTGCAACAGCATAAAAACATATATAATTTTATGTGGCTAGAATCAATCTGTTCAAAACCGAGACCGAACTTCTGGGCCCTAACAATAATCAATAATACCAACATATATGAGGCATCGATTAAGGAGTTTGGGGAGTAAACTCGAAATGACGGGAAAAAATTGATTTTTTTAACAGGGATGAAACAAGTCGTTTCAAATCACCTCAATTTTTTTCAAATTTTTCATCTAATTATTTACGACGGAAAAAAATGATAACAAATGATAAAGTGACATAACCCAACATTTGAAAAAAATTAATTATAGCTTGAAAATTCATTCTATTATGTCAAAGACCCGTTGAAACACTTCTCAGAATCGTCAATATTATAGGAAAAAAAATTTTGCACTGTTTGTTGCACTAAACAATTAAAGAAAAATAATTTAGTAGAAATAGCTTTCTGAGCTCTATTTTTTTAAATTTATAACTGCTCAGAAAACGATGGAAAAACCAAACAAAAATTAAGATTCGATCACTGAATATTTCTTTAATATTCTGGTGGAATTTCCTCTAAACTGTCTATTTTTTTACGAAGATATTTAATTCAATGTTATGAAAAATCGACGAATTTAGACATTTTTCTTCATCCGTGAATGCAATGCGGCAACGTTGTACCGCATTTATTTGGCGCGTAATTTCAAATGAGCATCCAGAGGTTAAGCGATATACATCAGAAAATTTAGAATAATTTTGAATAAATCAGAATTTTCGAATAAAATCTTTTTCACTTATTAATTTACCGCTCCAACGCTTCATCTTTTTCAATTTCGTTACCCGATCCATTATAAATGTATTGATTTCTACTGAATTATTTAATTATCACATCCCGAAAGTTAGAGAGAGACGAATGCTCTCAGTGCTGTCAACCGGAGAAAAAGGAATAATAATTTGACCACAACGTTGTCGCGGTTATTCTCTCTTTTCGATGTTTTTTGACTTCCAGAAATTGATTGCATTGCTCTATTGCGTTGAATCGTTGATTTAAAGAAAAATTCCCTCATCCTAAAACAATGAAAACATTATTTCGGAACTTTCGGATCATTTTTCAAAAAATCTTTGAAAAATAATTTTTTTAGTGTTTTACGATTGGATCACTGCTGGAGAACAATAGCCTCCCTTGTCCCCTCACACCCGATTTACAATCACTCCCCAAACTCCTTAACTGATGATAATTATTTCTCTAATAGCAGTCTTTTAGATACTCTTTGGTAAGTGACTTTTGCGAGTTATCGACAGCTTGCACATGTCACTTTGAAGGAAGTGACCCGAATAATCCGTTGGGTCTTCGAAAGGAACCTAGGCCCTCCCGTTAGGTCACAGGGCGTTAGAAGGAGGTCTCTAGTTTAGACAGAAATCAAATAGTCTCGTAACGTACCAGCATTGGTAGATTAGAAAATTTTGAAAATCACTCCACAACCTTTCTCAAATAGAACAGAAAAAAAACGATCGCAATAAATCCCAATTAGTTCATACGTTTCGTCAATTCAAAAAATTCACGGCGCTCTAAAATTCAAATTCATCTGCGCGGGAAAACAAGTGAGTGTGTTAATGAAAACGCGTTCGATGTGTCGAAGACAAAAATAACTCAAACGTACAGGGTAACGGTGCTCAAAGTTAATATATTCGGAGAACAGAAAAGTTTTGAGGATTAAGCGTTGATGATGTAAGTGTTGGGAAAAATAATTGCAAAATTTTAATTCAGTCGACGTACGATTATCGTACGTTACAAGTTAATTCAACGATTATTGTCCGTTACTTTTTTTTTAACTTTTAATTATTTTGGGTGGCGAAAATCATTGATTGGACAATTTAATTGATAACAAGTAGTGAAGGACATTGAGAGACCCTTGAATAGAAGAAGCAGAGAGAACTGATAATAATGGCTGAAGAAAAGTGGGACTATCTCGGTGAAAAATGGGAAAATATTGAACCACCGGTGAGTTTATAAATTTTTTTATTTTCATTCAAGTATCATGAGATTACGGGTATTACGTGAATTCGGGTGACATTGGAAAAATACTCGTAAATATTTACAAGTAAATTTTTTTTATCGACATTGTAGTGATGTACTTTTATCAACAGCTCAATGAATGAAGTTCAGGGCTTGCTCAGCGCAAACAAACGCAATTGTATCATGTTTATGCAAATACATGGAACTGGATGATTGAATGTTTGTTCAAATTATTAAGAGATTCATTCAATTATACTCGTAAAATTCGTCGATAAAGAAAAACAATGAGGAAGAAACAATTTGTTTATAATTTCAAATTAGAAAATAATCAATCAATTTTTTTCCTGGATTATTTACTTGAAAATGAAAAAATCAAAGTTATTAATTGAACAGAGCCATTTTTTGCTACACGTAATAGTGTAACGAGGGTCAACTAGAAGAGTCCTCCAATCTTTTTGGCAAGTCTTCTCGAACGTGTCAAATTATTCAGAGTTATTCTCAAGTGATTGCATTAACAATATGGCGATTGATGACAAGGGTCATGTGAATTACAATAATTAATTAATTGGGAAAATTTATTAGAAAAATTTTAATAAAACGTTTTTTATTTATTTTTGGAGTAAATAGGTAGAACGGAATAAATCACCTTCTTTGGTCAGTTATTCTTTGAGAATATCTTGGAAAATAAGTGAAATAGAAAAACTTCAGTAAGTCTTTTTCTGTAGACGATGGAATTTCCAAAAAAGGTTATTACAAAACTGTAGCTATCTCGCTTATTTTCTGAGATATTGACATAAAATCTTAAAAAATTAGCATATCTTATTTCGTGTATATTCAATCAGTTTTCTCATTCAAATTATCTCGAAAACTATTGATTCCAAGCGAATTGCATAATCAAATTTTCCATCTGAAATTTTCCGTTTATTACCATGAAACTGAGGAAATTCTGAAAAACTGTGAATCCCATATTTTGTCCCGGAAATAATTAATCTTATCGGGCACAATAATACACTCAGTCGAAGATGAAGAGGAAATTAATTAACAACACGTTTCATGATTAATTACAGCTTTATCAATGAATGTGTCATATTTCACGTCAGTTTCTTAAAACTCGTTGTCATCATCTAAATGCAACAATGAGGCCAAATGTTTTCCATGATCTTGAAGAGTTCGCTCAGACTATCTTCATTTTCATGGAAATTTTCATCATTCCTCTTGTATTTTTCAATTTTATTTTTTCTGCCACAGAGATTATTACTATGATTTACCGAGGACAATTAACACATCACTTAGGAGTGTGTGTAATGAGTGAAGTAATTAGAGCACGTAATATAATGAAAACGTCAGTGATCTTGGGTATAGTACAAGCACGTGGAGAACTTTTAGTGTTAATTTTTTAATTTGACGTATTATCCAGACATTCGCTTTTTCAGTTGAATCACTTGTTTCTTTTTCTATGTCACTTTGATAATAATGTTTTTCACCATTTTTCGATTTATTTTTTTTCATTTTTACCATGGAGCTTATGAAATATTCCCTATTTTTTATGGAGTTTATCTTGTAGTTATCTCGGAAACCCGCAGATTCACAAAAATTTATCAAGAGGGCTACAAAAAGGTCACTCAATAAATTCCTATAAATCTGATAGTTTCCGAGATATCGAGAAAATAATGTGAATGTATTTTTTTCTCCATTCAGTCTCTTTCAACATTTCGACTATTAAATTGTAATGATAATAAAAAGTTCAATCGAATATGCAGTAATTCCACTTCAAAATTTTCGGACAAAACATATATATATCTACATATATGCCATACCATACATGGATGGTCATAAGCAATAACGTCTTAACCAACATTTTTTCGAAATTTTGTAGAGGGCAAATTGGGGTTCAAAAATGTTTGTTAACTGAAAATACACTATTACACAGAGAAAAATGCTTTCTTAATTTAAGTGAGAAAACTCACTTGATTTAAGTGAGTTTTACTTTCTTAAATTAAGTGAGAAAAGTCACTTGATTTAAGTGATAAAACTCACTTGATTTAAATGAGTTGTCTCACTTGAATCAAGTGACTTTTTCTTTCTTAATTTAAGAAAGTAAAACTCACTTGAATTAAGTGACTCTTTTCACTCAAATCAAGTGACTTTTCTCACTTAATTTAAGAAAGTAAAACTCACTTAAATCAAGTGAGTTTTCTCACTTAAATCAAGTGACTTTTTCTCACTTAATTTAAGAAAGTAAAACTCACTTAAATCAAGTGAGTTTTCTGACTTAAATTAAGAAAACATTTTTCTCTGTGTAAGAAATTCCTTCAAAAAATGTTGGTTGAGACGTTATTGCTTATTACTGTCCACATAAAAAGGACAAAAAAAGGTCATGTTTTTTTTTATTTAGGAGAACATGAATTGATCCTGGAATTATCGAGAATTGTTGATTAAGGTACAAAGAAAGACCCATTAAATTCCAAATTTTTAAATTTATTGGTCAGCAATAATTATGATTTTTTCACGAAACAGCAGAAGCATTGACTTTCTAATTTTTGTCGTTAGTCGTTGAGATTTTTTTTATTATAAAAATGATAAAAAAGTATCATCAAAAATTTATTCCACAATTCAAAACATACGAGACATTCCGTTACCCCTTGAAACGCAGTTGTGTGACGTTTGTCTCTTTCTAGCTCACGCCTTTCGTCGAAGATCTTTCTACATTACCGAACGAGCAATTGAATAGTACCTTAAGGGGTAAAGGAACACCTCGTATTCATTGCGTTCTCGAACTGATTGCTGGGCGATATTTATGAATATTTCTGTTAAAAAAAAGTGTCAACGATTGACGACAAAAATTAGAAAGTCGACAATTCGCTTATTTCATTAAAAAAATCATAATTATTGCGAAACAATGGATTTGAAAATTAGAATTTCAAAGAGTCTTCCGTTACCCCTTGAGGTATAAACGCAGACAAAAAGTCATTTTCTGCGGTATTCTTCACATCCACAAATGATTCAAAATCCAAAAGAATCTCGTTTTATTTAATTTCAGGAACTTAATTAAATTCCTCTCATTAGTTTGAGTGCTCTCCCACGTTTTTCCTCCAAACAAGTGCTATGTACATAACACTTCTGCCACTTTGTTACTAAGGCAACGATATAATGCATGGTATAATCATTGAGAAATGTGAAATTAAAATGCAGTCATGTCCGTTGTATAATCAAACTCTTTGGTAGATAATTCTTCAATTTTTTTGGAAATGTATGGAATAATTGGAGGCATTAATCCTTCAGCACTCTCGTTTCTTTTAGTGTATCACTTGCACTGCAGGAACATCCTATAAGTTAAAACGAAGTTGTGTGAAAGAAATTCTCATAGCGAGAATACTGGAGGGTTAATGGAGAAATTGATATTATTGATTTAGGGTACGATCAAAAAAAAACATCGTTGCCTGAAATTAAAGGAGCTTAAGTACTTGCTTATAATCATAGTACTTACGCCTCTTTAGCTCTGACGGAACGATATATTTTTTCATCGTGTCCTAAATTAAAAAAAAAAACAATTTTCCCAACAATGCCTCTAATTCTTCAATAAATTTCCAGAAAAATTGAAGAATTATCTACCAAAGAGTTTTAGTATCCCAAGTTGATGCGCATTTGCGCAATGACGAAAGAAAAAAAAAGCATCGTTTATGTCCCCTCGACCTTCGGAAAACATCAAATAACATTGATACACCATATACAATCTGTAATCCATTAATCATCGATTGAATAATTCCCCCCAGTAAAATGACTTTTTCCTAATAACAATTCCGCTGAATTATCTCTCCACAAATTCCTCCAGCGGATAAGACTTCTTTTATTTTACCAAAAAAAAAATCAATTGAAGTGGGGGATGATGGTATTTTAGGTACAGCTGACTTTGTCATGACCTTTGATGTCAGGTGAACTTGACAGAAGGAAAATGCTCAGGCGCAATCGCTCTTGTCCATGAACCAGTGACCATTTTCCTACACAGACACACAATCAAAAAAAAAGAAACATTAATACATTCACATAAAATATATTTCCTTTTTACGTTTAACTCTTAGTTGTCACTCGAATATTATCGTGTCAAAGAAAATTACGATTATCGTGATAAATACAGAATTAATTCATTAAAAAAAAAGTTTAACGGAGAATTACGTAATCATGAAAACAAAGAATTTCTCATTGTTCAGTAGAATTTGCAAGTGCTATAGTAAAGTGGAGAGAGACAGTGAAATGAGTGATGATGAGGATTCTTTTGGTGAGCCGTTGAACGTTACGCCACAGGTATTTTATTAATATTATTTTTTCCTTTTATTATTGTGAATAAATGTTGAAAAAAAGTTCATGAGAGTCGTTGCACTCTTGGCTGCTTTAAGTTCATGGCCACTGGGGGGATAATGTGACGAGTGATTTTCGAAGCTTACGAGCTAAATTCTGCACTCTCTTTCATTATACGGAACAATTCGAATTAACTCGTGTAATCAGTACGACAGGTGTCGAGATAAGGTAATTAATTGGAAATTCAACGATATTCTTCAACTTCGCTCTAGAGAATGACAGAGATAGAGTGAGAGAATCTTCCTTTTCATCGTGTCTACATAAGGTATAACACGAATAACCCGAGTCTTGCCGAGGCTTGGTATTGACCTAGCGCTTGCGCCTGCGCATAAAATTTCAATTTTTGCATTTTTTTTTTGCTACGCTTCAAAGAAGAATTATGAAATGAGACTGAGTAAAAGGGAAAGTAGACATTTCAAAATTAATGAATTCTGTCTAATTTCTGTTAATGAAGTTGATGGATCCTTTTTTTAGATTTTATCGGTCCATTGAGACGCTGGGGAAAGATGAGATGAAAAATACTGTAAATTAGAGCAATAGCTTTTGAGATGCTCTAAAAATAAATGAAACTCTGACAGTTTTTCAAAATAACTCAAAAACAAACAGGTCCAAATTTAATTGTACTTCATCGTGTCTCCCCTCAAATTTTCTCAGTCTTCCAAAAATAATTTCTTTTTTTTATTACTAGTAAAAACAAGTGGATAATAGTTTTGTTCTCCAACTAATATAGCTTCTTCTACTGATACTTCAGCAATATGCTTACGAATGAAAGTGATACAACTTTTTTCGAAATCATCATCAAAATATCAAATTCTGAAGAAATTAATTAAATCGCCAATAACTCAAGAACTAATGATGCAAATAAGCTCAAAATTGACAGGCATCTAACTGATACAACTATCGAAATAATATACGAGTATAAATAATATCATTTGAATAGTTTTTAGAAATTCCATTAAAAACTGATTTTCGAAAAATGTACATATTTCAAAAAGTACCGATCGGATTCTCTTCATATAAAGCTTGAAAAATAGAGTTCGTCGAGACGGAATTTCCCACAAAATATGGAATTTTCCTTTAGAATCGTTTTGCTGTAATTGAGACTCCTATGCACTTACAGACACATATACACACACAGACATACGCTAAAAATATCATTTTCTCTCTATTTACATCATCTCAAGTATCTTCTATTAAAAAATTTACAATCGAAAATTCTGATGATTACATAGCTCCCGTTCGAAAGCAAAAAATAAAAAATTTCAAACACTAAAATCCCATTGAATTCAATTTTTTTTTCTTTTACTTCGTTCAAAATTCAAGATAATGAGACATTCAAGATAAGAGCCCTCGTAGTGCCGTTGATAACTCAGCGTTTATTAATTTTTATTTGAAATGCGTTCAGTTTCATTTGCAATCGGTAAAATTACGGAGAATCGAAAGTGACGTTTGCCATTGGCCAAATTCATTGTGGCTCATTGGCAAAAAGAATATAACCGGATTTGTGGCCTCGTGACTTTTTCCACGTACGTTTTGTATCTACCCGGTTATATACATCTTGGATTACGAGTTTAGGTAGTCGTGTTCTCGCTGCCGTTCGGCAAATACTGTGACGTGTGTATTTTTTTTTCGGAAGAATTTCTGCTTTAAATTTTGAAGACAGCTAAAAATAAGGTTCATTGATAGTGGCCGTTGTCAGGGGAATATACGTCATGAGGACTCCAACGAATGAGCAACTAGTGAGTTTTACCAAAATTACAGAGAAAAAAAACCGTTTAAATACTCGTTACTTTGTAGGAAATCAATAGAAATTGTCTGCAAAATTAACCTCAAAAGTTCAATGAACTCAGATTGTCTTCTGTCACACGTGAATTTATTGGGATTAAACATGTGCTTTTTGTATTTCATTATCATTCATTTTTTTTATTCATATTTTTAATCGCCTGAATACACGAATGTCTCTTTGATACAGACACATTAACACACACACACAAACAATTGTCAAGTCCTTTCGCTTCTTTTGTCCTTGAACTATTCGTGTATGTGAATCACACAGGCAACGGCATGATGAGCTGTGTAGAACCTTTTTTTTTCTTCTTCTACTTTCAATATTTGAGAGTAAAATTCTCGGGATAAAGAAAAAATATGCAAAATTTTGAATTGATGAAGAAAAAAAAATCGCTTCTTTCAACCGTCATGAGCATTGACGCATGTAAATCTAATGAATCTGATTTGTTTTGTCAATTTAATTTGAAAATAAATAGAAGCAATACGCAAAATCTTTTTAACGTGTATGTACACGTGAATTCTTCAAACATTTGCATCTGTATATTAACCATTCACATTTTCTGAAGCTATTTTTCATTCTTGCCTTTTTTTATTATTATTTTTGCGCGCCAGTCGAGTCGAAGAAACGCTGACTTACATAACAGAGCAACAGTAAAACTCGGTTCTACTGAAATGATCAATTGTCATGATATACGTAATGTAACTCCAATACAAGCAACAAAAGTATAACTCTCCCCCCCCCCCCCCCCCCCGCCACTCCTCTTCACGTCTTTTCGCGATGTTTTTTTCTACATCTCGGGAGATATTGGAGCTCAATTGATCTTATTATATCATTTTCCGATTTCTCATGATTTGAAAATAAGAGAGGCAAATTGAAGATGTTTTTGATTTTTGGGGGAGAAAAAAATTTAATGCGAAAGGAGGAAAATATGTTTCTTCAACATTTTTTGGAGTAAAAATTTCCGGTATTAAATTCTTCTTGGGAAAGAAAAATTGAATATTCATTTTTTTTAGATTTAATGTTACATTCATAATCAATTCGATTCAAAGCCACATTACTGGTTGTTTTACGTTAGATTTTAGATTCAGATTTTAGATCGCCTGATGCATGTCACATGTGATATTGCATCAGAACGCAGTAGTTCAATGCGCGTAAATCATTTCGTGTAAAAAAGAATAATTAAGAAAATTAAATTTCGATTGTTTTCTGTTTTGATTCGCCTGTTCAGTTCTATTGATAAACAACGAGTGCAGTAATCAGGCTTTTTATGAGTGAGGCAATGAATTTTTATTCAATTTATCCAACAATTTTTTGTAATCTCAAACTTTGATTGTTCTGGGAATCCCCGGAGTCTTTTTTTTTTCATTTCACTTTTCCTCGTGAGCTAAAGAAAAATCTATTTCTGTGTGATGTGAATCAATAAAAGATTTTTTTTTTCCTCGAATAAAAATTTGACCTTCTTTGTCTACGATTAGATAAAGCTTTTTTTGCAATTGAGATTAAGTCTAGATTTTTGGGGAAACACGATAAAACCGTGACACTTTTATCAATAAATGAACGTACTCCAAAGGTCAAAAGATACATTACGGTGATGATTAATCTGTCCAATGAAAGAGAAGCCCAATTTTTTTTTTTCTTTTTTTGATTAATCTGATTCACCTGCGATTAGTAATCTGTTTCTATTCTAATCATTTTTTCTCAATTTGTGATGCGATTTACCCCTTTTTTGTTGGTAGCCCCTGTTTCTGACACAATATAGAGTTAGTTTCTGACAGCATGAATCGGAGTGAACAACTATTTGCTCATCGAATGTAATTTAATGATACTGATACATCAGTTAAAAAATGTGCTAGATAATGACACAAGATAAAAATCTCTTGGTGAAATAATTTATTAACTATGACCAATTTAGATTGATAAAAGTAATAAATACATGCACCCTGACGAGATCTGCGCACAGCAGACGAAACGTTAGAGCTTTTATAATTAACTAATTTGTTCATTTATTAAAATCGAGAGTGACCACAATGGCCACTTTTTCTATTATAATTTATCAACAAAATGTAATAATAACTGATGATGGGAGGAAAAACAGAATTACTTATATATTAATACATATTTGTTGTGCTAAATGAATTCAACCATTGAATATTCAACGCTATATCATACATTCAAATATAACTGCGAAATTCGCAAAAATTGTCATTTATTGGGGAACTCTGTCAGAAACTGGAGTCATCACAATATATTTTCGCAAATAAAAATGTCAGAAACCAAAATTCAAGAAATTAACCCTAGACTGGTTCCCATATGAGATTCCACGCAATTCACCATTTTTATTTTTTTCATGCCTAAGGGGATGATCGCAAAATTCTGAAAAATAGACTTTATCCATTCCAAGTATTGAAACACATCATTATATTTCTCAATAGAATGAATTGCAGTTCCTAACCGAGGTTTTCTCATGCTAAATGAAGTTGTTCGGCTTGCGACGTTGCCGAAAACTCGCTAAATGGCCTCGGGCAGTGTAGAATGGATTCGGCAATGTCGCAATCGGAGTAACACGATGTGAACCCGATAACGCCCGAATGGAGTCGTTAGCGCACTAACGATGATCAGTTCATCCGCAAATTTTTCATCTGTTAGGGCATGATGCATTCACACTAATGAATAAATTTTGAAAAAATAATGAAACTGCGAGAAGAATTGGGGATGAAATCGATTATATCATACCCAAAAATCCCCAATTTAAATTCAAACCATTTTTATTAACATACAATACAACAGAGTCACAAAAGACTTATAATTACACAAATGGGACTATTTACATAGTTATAGCCTTTAGGCTTCTACTTATATCCAAGCCATTTCCGTGGGATTTAGTAGATCTTGTGAATGAGGTTGTGAGCTGGAGATCGGGGAAATATTTGAAAAAAGAAGCAACTCAATAGCAGAATATATCCCTTATTTTATTTATTCAACCCATTCTCCTTTTTTTTTCCATCAACCAATAGATGAAAATAATCATCAAACTGACTCGATCCATCAAGAGGACAATTATTCTGATCTCCTATGAAAAAGCAAGCAAGCATTTGGGTCATTAAGTACTATTGATTATAAATACAGTGCGTCGAAAGATCAATGACTCAATGGTTATCGTTCGATCTATCCCGGCGCCACTAAAAAAGGCTATTGCCCCATGAATTCATTTAATTGCACTAAATCAAAGCTCAGATGCACGAAAGAAAAAATGAATTACGTAGACTACTAGAGAAAAAAAAAACAAAAATAATAATAATATAATGAAAATATAACACGCCTGATTGTATAACGTGACTTGAGTGACGTAGCTGAAGGATCGACCGGTATTCGAGCCCCTCGCAATTCAGCCAATGGCATTCGAGCTTTTATCCTTGTTCAATTGTAAAAGACAGTGTCCTTGCGTCATCCGTGGAAACACGGTTTTCACATTGCGTGAGATTCAAGGCATTGATATATCGTCGCTTTAGAGTCAAAGGAGCGTAAGTCCTGTTTTTAACATAGCACTTACGTCCCTTTGTTTCTAAGGCAACGATATATAGCCATAAACATCGATTCCATCAAAAATACATTGTTTGCCTCGAAAATAATAAAAAAAAAATGAACGTGTGAACATTTACTGAATTATCTTAATTCCGGGTAATTTCTTTTTATCTCTCACTGGAACCAGCAGTTTCATTGCGTGAGATAAACTGACGCAACTATTCGGAAGCAGTGTCGTTATCGCCGAATGTTGACTCATTCATGATACTTTGGATTAATTATTTTTATTGCTGACTCGAAATAAGTCCAGTGTTTTTTTCTAAATCCTCTCAAATATTTCGGGATTAAAGGGAGATATGGGATTTTTCTTAGAGTCCGTTTAGAGGGAGCGAAACAAGATTTACAGAAAAGGTTTCGAGGAATTTCTTCTTCGGTGAGGCTAGATGTACACAAGTGCCTTTTGCGTGAATTTAACATGGCCATTGAGTATATGTTAAATTACCTAAACTTTGCGTATACTTAAGTGACACTTAAAGACACTAACATTATGTATAGAATTCGATGGATTTATTAAAGGCACTCCTGTACCTCTAGCCTAGTCGTATTTTTTTCTCGTGGTCTTCTCAGATTGCGAGTTACTCTCACGAGAAAAAGTTCCAAATTCGAATACTTCTGAAAATAAAGAGCATGACGTAATTTCAATTTAATTTTCCCGCTCGAGGGATGAACCCAAGTACTTTACAGACATAGACACAAACATTCGCATATACAATTCGACCTTATTTGCCCTTGAAAGCTCTGGAGACGAGCCTCCAGAGTCGGCGCACTCATTGGGCGCGATGATGTGCTCGGTAGAGTGGGGGGAGATGGGTAAAAAGCGCGTGAGGGGAGGTACGAGTGCAAACAGAGACGGTTTCGCATTGATTCAAGGGCGAGAGAGAGACGCAGAATGGCTCCGAATAGTTTTTCAAGTGTGGAAAGTATAGAACGATCTTTGATTTCGAAATAAATGGAAAAATCTAGGGGAAATAGGTATTAATGACTCATTGAAATTCCTTCAAACCCGTTGACCATGACAATCGAATCGACACCTTTGTATTAGAAAAAAAAACATTTACAAGAGGTTTAAAAAAATTTGAAAGAAAATCGGAAGCTCAATACTTTTCCGGGGCAATGGCGTTAGGTGCTAGTGTATCCCTTCTCCCACTCATGCTTCTCCCTCCCCCTTTTCCCTGGCGATGTAGGGGAGCCTCCGAGGTGGGCGCGTGGAGAAGGCGCCTCCTGCACCGCAGTTGCGATATAAAACTCAGGATACTCGTGGCTTCGGCGTTCAGAGACAGTTTGAGTGTCGTGAAAAATTGATGTATCAATTTTCCTAACGCAACTAAATATATTAAATAATTATTATTAATTTTTATTAATCAACAGGGTTTATCAGCGATTAATTTTTTCATTTGAAAGAATTAATGATTGACGTATTAGACGTATTTATCTAGAGAATAAAATTATTTTCACTTCCGCGTTGCGGCAGTATCGAACGAACTGGATTCGTTGTGCTATATTTATTGAAAATTCATTGGGGCGAATAAAAGACGTTTGGAGCAGACAATTGTCAACCGTAAAATTGATTGGATTCTGTAATTTTTTTTCCATTCAGGATTCAATAAGAAAAGGATTTTATTGTAGTGCATTTGTTGATAAGTGTGTCAGTGTTTGTGTTAACTATTTTTTTCGATTTTTATGAGGAGAGAAATGAAGACATCACCGACTTATGCAGATAGTCTCATCAAACCCGAGGTGAGAGGTCAATAAATGCGAAAATGAAAGAAAAAAAAATAGGATCAATTGGCTGAGAAAATCGATAAATAGAAATGAGTTATTTGACAGCTTTTGTTTTTTTGTTTATTATTTTTCTTTGCATTTTGAGGAAAAATATGTAACGGAGTAAGACGATTAATTATTACGCGGTAGGCACGAGGCCTACCGGCAGCATCGATCTCAACACACATACACGTCACGAGGGCATCGGTACTCCGAGCTGTTACACAAATAATGAAAAAAAAAAAAAACTCAGAGTTATGAGAATTGTTTTTCTCTCTCTTTTATTTTACAAACTTACGAACACTTGCATTGTGGATGTGCACGAGAAGAATCGATGGAGGTGTCGACCAATAAAAAAATTCGTTGATAAAATGTTATGTATAATTTTCTTTTTCTTTCAATCAAAAATATAAAGAATACATAAATATTTTTTCTAACTAAAATCGATTTCACATTTTCATTATTCTTAAAATATTTTATGAATGAAACGATTTTTTCAATTAACCTTTTTTGCAGCTCATTAAATTCTCTGAAAAAAAGGTTTCTGATCAATTTAATTTTTCTGTAAAAATCCACACGTTTCGGGAAGAATCGAGGGAGAGTCTCCAAGAAAAATAGCTTTGTTTATAATTCATACGTTATTCACTCAGTGACAAGTATCAGATAAAAAAAAAAATTATTCAAATATTCATTTCTTTTTTTTCCAAAAAAGAAAAAAATATTTCCATATTTATTTCATAAAAAAAACATTTATTTCAATCATTGCGGTTTAAATATTGTCACCTCAGAATCAAAGTGGCCTGAGTGCTATGGGTAAATATATCATTTACGCCACTTTGTTTTTGAGATGCTCTTTATTTCCACGTGTGCGTTTACTCTGGCAGATTGACAAGCGCATGTAACTTTTTAATGAAAACTCATGTGTCTGCGCACGCTGTTTCAATAACATTGTTATAGTGACAATCTATATTAGTTTAACTTAGTTACTATTATAGAATTGTGCTCATAACCGCGTGCAGAATGGTATTGTTGCATTGATGAGAAAAGGGAGAGCAAGAGATCGAATACAGGGCTTTTTTTTTCAACATCACACTATTCATTCATGCTCGAGCATCCCCCATTGGCCGCTCCGCGGGTGTGTCGTGTGACGTCACACTTGACCGAGATCAATGCGGCGTTCCGATGAGCGGAAACCCTCTCTCGCATTTTACGCGGGAAAATTTGAATGATTTGACGATTTCCTATCATTGGTTGATTGAAAGAAACTCAGGAGAAGAGGTTTCTTTAGATGGAAAATATTGGGCATTGCAATTTTCTGTATTTTGACAGATTTCATTAAGGGGTAACGGAGGATCCAGTAAATTTCAAATTTTGAAATCCATTGTTTCGTAATAATTATGATTTTTTGCATCAAAGATCAGAAGCATCGACTTTCTAATTTCCTTCTCCAGACGTTGTCACTTTTTTATGATAAAAATATTGATAAATTTCGTCAAACAATTGAAGGATAGATAGGTAGATAGATAAGTTTTTTGTTGGTGTTACGAATCTTGTTTTACACCCTTCCACTGCCAAACTCGTTATAGTTACATATTTACATATAATCTCAAAAATAAAAGTAAATAACATTTGACAATCTCTGAGAATAAAATCAAGGATTGAAGGATTTAATGTTTTTTTTTTTTGTAAAATCATGCGGGAAGTCAATCCAAGACACTTTGACCTACTTACCAGAAATGGCTAATTACAGTTCCTAAATAAGAATCATGATACTACTGTGCTTGAGAAATTTCTTGGCAACATGGGGAACAGTAAATTCTCCGGAAATTAACGGAAAATGTAGGATTTACTGGTGGTGAAATAGGCGAATGAGCCGAGGGGATTTAACTTTTTTTACCAAAATTTTTGTCGAGAAATGAGAGCTACCAAAAAATTTCTATGAAAAGTGGACTATCTCCGTTCGCTTTGAAAATATTCCTCACAAACTGATTCGAAGCTGATAAGAATCTAATTATGAACCTTTCAGACAAATCGATTTCATGCCGTCAGTTTTTTCAGGATATCTCAGAAACTAGGCGAGATGGAGCGCCCATCCTACATCCTTTTTTGTATCTCTATCGCTCGATCTCACTTAATTTCCAAGATATTGTAGAACAACTGCTGAAAAAATCGAATAAATATGTCTGAAAACTTTATATTCTCGTAGAAGTCTCAGTTCCTCTAAACTCATCAGTTTCATCGCAAATCTCTCATAAAATATGATCAATCCAGAAATTTCCATGATACAAAAAAAATCCCTACGAAAATTCTCCTATCTCAAGAATTCGAAGATATTCATCAAAAAGCATACTGAACCAAGAGTCACTTCCTTCTTTTTTATCAGTGAATGATTCACAAATTTGTCACTTTGATTAGCGAAACAATCGATATTTTTTTGTCACACTTCATGTTTCTATTCCTGCACATAATTGGAGGTGATGGATATTTGTATTTGAATTTCCTTGTTCAAGTAATGACTAGCAATTTTCGACGTCTCCAAAAGATAAGAATTATATTGAATGATTGACAGCGATTTTTCCTCATAGATAAAGTTTACAATGAGATTTGTTTTTTCCTTTCTTTAAGTCCTCAATAATGAGGAAAAAATAAGAATACGATGCTGTGGAATTTACGACAGTGCAATTAGGTAATAACTGTCGCACATTTATTGCAGAGAGATTAAATTTTAACCTGATATTTATTTATTGAGGGTAAAGCTGTTAATGTCAATTGATTTATTGTTTTCATTTTTTTTCTTACAGATCAAAGATGCCTGCAAGGATCTTGTACTCTCTAACGAACAGCTCAAGCTGCTTATGCAGCGGTTAAATAATGAGATCAATCGGGGATTGGCTAAGGAGACACATCAAGAAGCTATTGTGAGATGCTACACTACTTATGTTCAGGATTTACCCAATGGAACTGGTAATTGGAGTTTTTCCATTTGATCAAGTAAAAATTGGTGCCAATGAAATTTAGGAAGGGGTGCGGGCAAAGGGACACATCTTAGTTTTATATCATGAAAATCACTTGCAATCAATGCAAATATTGAAAATAGGTTTTTTTCAATTATTTCATTGGGAAGCTGGGGGAATTATCGATGAAGAACATATGCCAGAATTGATCTTATGGAATTTTTCAAGTATTAGATTTTTTGGTCAAAATGTGGGGGAAAATTTTAGTTTTTGAAAAATCTTTCCTTGTTGAGGATATCACTGAATCTCTTGATTGTAGCTAACTAGAAGTGATCTTGAATGAAAGGAGAGCTCAATTCCCACTTCGATTTGTATAGTTCTAAAAAAAAATTATGGTTTCTTCGAATAGGTATAGAGCAAGAATTGATTTTCGGAAAATAGACTTGTAATTAATTAAAAATCCATTGTAAAAAATTTAGAACTACATATTTCGATGGTAAATGAGCTTACTCTTCATTTAAAATCATCCTAAGGTCTCTATGATCAATAGAATCAGAGATGTACTCTAAACAGTAAATTTTGTCGATTTTGGCTAGGAGTGACGAATGTTTGAAAAATTTACACAAATTAATTTCAACACATGTTTATCACTCAAATTTCCATCAGTTTTTCAATGAAATCACTTGTCTTCTTCGATGGGATATCCATTTTACCTTACTTTTACCTATGGATCTTTAAAATTTTGATCAATCCATTAAAAATCTCTCAATTTCTTTTATTCTATTTATTCTATTGCAGAAAAAGGTAATTTCCTAGCACTTGATCTTGGTGGTACAAACTTCCGAGTACTTTTAATAACACTTGATGGACAAAATTTCGACATGAAGAGTAAAATTTATGCTATACCACAGAGTTTAATGTTGGGTACTGGTACCCAGTTATTTGATCATATAGCACAGTGTCTTGCTCTATTTGTAAAAGATTTGAAATTGGAGAATGAAGTTTTACCACTTGGTTTCACCTTCAGTTTCCCACTTACTCAGAATGGATTAACTGAGGGATATCTGGTGAGATGGACAAAAGGATTTGATTGCAGTGGTGTTGTTGATCAGGACGTTGTTAGCCTGCTGGAACAAGCTATCGAGCGAAGAAAAGTAAGTGATTTGGCAATTATTGAGTTGTTCTCTATTTAAATTTTTAACTTATTGGAATTTATTCTCTTTTAGGATGTCAAGATCGATGTCTGTGCCATATTGAATGATACAACTGGAACGTTGATGTCGTGTGCGTGGAAAAATCAAGGCTGCAGAATTGGTCTGATTGTTGGTAGGTTGAAAACAAAGTGGATCGACAAAATATTGTTAAAATGCTTTTTTTTGGAATACTTCGATATTTGTAAGAAATAACGGAATTTTAGTGAGGCCTCTTTTCAGTACACTGAGAAGAAAAATTGGAAAAAACTATGGAATATTTGTTTCATTGTTTCTTAACAAATATTTTTTTACAATAATTTAAATTTTTTTTTAATTTACTGAATTTTGTTCATTCGAACAGATTAACTGTTTCAATGAACGAAATTCAGTAAATTGTACAACTTTTCTATAAATAAATCATTTGCTGAGAACCAATGAAACAAATATTTGATAGTTGTTTACCACTTTCTTCGTTGCTCAGGGTAGAGGGGAACAATAGCTTAAAAAAAAGAACATAGCAAAAAATCCAGTTTTTCCTTTACACTCCAAGATATTAAAAAAAAAACCACTCCATTCCATTTTGTCACCAGCTATTTCTAAATATCTCGCATTCTTCGTGAGATAGAGCGATTTTGCCCTGATTTTCTTTTGTAGAGAACTACACGAGCTACAAAAATGTATTCACGTAAAATTGCGGCATCTCGCTTAATTTCCGAAGTATTCTTAAATGATTGATGATGGAACGGAATCTATTTGTTTGAGAACTTGATAGTCGTAATAATGTTGAAGTAATGAATTCATCGTTTTTCAGGAACCGGAAGCAACGCATGTTATGTAGAAAAAACAGAAAAAGTACAATGTGCAATACCTGGTAATTACAATCCCAGCAAAGAAAATATGCTGATCAATACAGAATGGGGTGCATTTGGTGAACAAGGTACCCTGGATTTTGTTATTACTGAGTATGATCGTGCCATTGATAAAAATTCAATAAATCCACAAAAACAGATATTTGAAAAAATGATATCGGGAATGTATATGGGTGAATTGACGAGGCTTGTACTTGAAAAACTTGTTGATAATGGATTATTATTTGGTGGAAAGTGTCCATCTGATTTGAAAACAAAAGGAAAATTCTTCACAAAATATGTTTCAGAGATTGAGGCGTAAGTGGAAGTTTATTTAATTCTTTTTATTCTTTAATTTTGTTTTGGAGTTTATAAGAATGAAAATTTTTGCGTGAAGATCCTTTTTTGTAGAAAAAAACAGAGCTTCAAAAAAGATCATATCACGATAAAAATCCGGAGAAATTCACTGAATTTTCATATTTTCAATGTTTCCAGAGACGCCAAGGGAAAATATACAAATTGTCGAGAGGTATTAGCTGAACTTGGTATACGTAATGCAGTTGATCAAGACTGTGAAAATGTTCGATACGTTTGTTCAGTTGTATCGAGAAGAGCAGCACATTTAGCAAGCGCTGGTATTGCTTGTTTACTTGAAAAAATTGGAGAAGACAATGTAACTGTTGGTATAGATGGATCAGTGTACAGATTTCATCCACATTTTCATGATCTCATGACTGAAAAAATTAGCCAATTACAGAAGCACAAGGTAGAATATTTCTAACTAATCAATCGATTTTGATTATTCGCAAGAGAATATTCAGAAAATTTAATCTATGATTGAAACTGAAATGCCAATTTCAATTTTCTAATTTCTTCTTGTGTTTGAATATTTCAGTTCGATTTGATGTTATCAGAAGACGGTAGTGGTCGTGGTGCAGCGCTGGTTGCTGCAGTTGCTGCCCAAAAGCGGTGAAGATCCAGCGAAATCAATTGATTTGATTTGATAAATTAAATGAAATTTCTAGATGTAAATTAATTGAAGCGATTTAACGAAGAGAAGAAAAAGATCGAGAAAATTCTTTAAAAAAAAACAAAAAACAGGCAAAAAAAATTTGATTGACACACTACTTGTAAATAGAGCACAAAGAGATAAAAGAAAAATCATTAACTGGATTATGATTAGAATACAAAATCATGTATAGATATTAAAATAGCCTAGGTCGTTGGCTGACGCGAATTAGGATAATTAGTTTGGTCGATTTTCAGATTAAAAAAAAAAAAAAAGAAGAAGCGGGAGAAGAGGGGAAAAGAGTATTTCATGTTGAGATTGTCTTTAATCCTGTAAAATTAATAACGAGAGGACAAGACACTGGGTCGAGTGGATATTAAATTAGAATTCGGAATCTAACAAAAAAAAAATCAAACTTTAAAAACAAAAGAAAAGATAATGTACTCTGGTTACTTAAATTTCACTTTATAATAATCGTAATTTTTGCTATTCAAATTACGAATATGAAAATGAATGAAATAGGTAGAAAATAGTAGTGAAAGAGTCTGAATGGATGTTGATGATGTACTATTGTGTGTCTGTGTAAATGTGATTGTAGGTAACAAAAAAAAATGAAATAGAAACAGTAATACAAGAAGTAAATAAACTGAAAAATTGAGTATTTCTATAAAATGAAGGAAAAATAACGAAACTTAGGACAATTTATAAATTATTTGTATTCTTCTTTAATTTAAATTAACGGAGAAAATAATAATGAAGGATATTAACGAATAATTTATTTATTTTGATGGTAACGAATGAGAGAAGAAAATATAAACACAAATTCTACTCGGTTTGGATACTTGAATACGAGAAATCCATTAAAACTCATTATCACGAGAATGATAAGGACATGACGAGTGATACTGTGTAAATAGTAATTCACGTTTAGGAAATAAAACGCATGAAGTATATGAATTACCAGATGTCTTGAGGCATAAGTAAAAAATATCTGTTGAAATAGTCTTGTTACTCTGCGTATTATAAAAGTATCTTGGATGAATTACGTGCTTTTATCTGTTAAAGTTTTTCTTTTTCAAATTTCTGTCGAATAAAATAATATAAAGAAATTTTGAAAAAATATAAACATGCTGAAGAAACTACAAAGATTGAAACGGGTGAGTAAACAATTACGTTTTTATTACAATTATGATACACAGGAAAATCATCGTTGTTGTTGAAATTTTTGAATAAAAACCAAATAAAATTCCAGTGATTTGATTAATTTATAATTCCTCCTGTATTTGCGACGAATTATTGAGAGTTTAAACTTTTCAAGTAAAATAGGATAAGTTTGAAAATTACGTGCAACTATTTTTGCAAATATCTCTGAATGAAGTGGATGTAGAAAAAATTTTAAAAAAACCTTTTTTGTAGAGAATGTCAGAAGTACAAAAAAAGAATCTCTTACTTTTTCCTCTAAGCCCACTCAATTTAGACATATTCGTAAGAAAAGCTGCCCACGATTTTGAACTTGTCTTATTTCGCAATATCGATACAATTTTCATAAAATAGTTCAGAATCTATGAGTGATTGAAATTTTTAAAGACCTTTTTTGTAGCCGTCTTTTTTCTCTGCAAGAAGAAATCCTTATAGAAAATTTCTATTCCTCACGTACCAGGGTAGACCGAGTTACCGGACTTAACAGCAAGTTATACTAGTGATTGATATTCAAGTGAGAAGACTAGATTTTTCAATACTTGAAAAGTGTCAAAATAAAAATCAACTAAGTTATTCGATTCACTCAAGTAAAATTTTTTATAATTTTAATAATTCAATTCTCATTGTCCGGATACTAGTACCATTCCCTTAATTTTCTGATGACTGGTGCCTTCATGGTATTTCGAAATCTTTCATCGAAATCGATTTTTCAAAATTAATATCAACCCTTCACTTTTCGACTGGAAAATCATGTCTTGTTCTTTTTTTTTTTTTTTTTTTTGAATTTTTGATTGATATCAAAGAGGCTTCTTTTATCGGCCTGATATTCTATTTCCCAATTTATTCGTCAGATGGTGATACTATGATCTTTCTGCTCTGAATTTTTATGAAGCAAAGCAAGTTTGCGCTTGTCAAGAAATAAAAAAAAATTACAGCAATATGTAGCGACAACTCGAGAGCGCAATGTTTTGGAGTAAAAATAATCTGTCAATAATAAAGTGATACTTAATTAAAGCCATCCAATAATACCAATTCAGTATTCGATAATTGAATAATCAATTGTAATTAAAAGTAATTTAGAAGAAAAAAATTGATAAAATTCAATATTAAAAATGATCAGTGGATTTCAAGTAGCCTTGAAAAATACTATCGACGTGGTGAGTTATTAATTGCAGTATCGGTGTGAGCTTTTGTTATCTTTAATTTTGAATATTGTTTAATTTAATTATCATTTATTACATCATCGAGCTTCTGCTGTAATTAATTTCAATCAATCATCTTTTTCCCCCATTTAAGTTGTTCCTTGTCTCATGTACACATTGTGCTACAAAATAAAAACAAAATAAATAAATCATGTTTTTCGTTACATTATTGTTTCATTATTTTTTCTTACCTCATCAATACTCTTATTTATTTGTCTTTCACTTTTTTTTTTCAATTTTTAGAGCACTTCGCTTATGTTCAGCTTGCAATTGTGTGATGAACTACGAAAAAAATAAAATTTAATTATTTCCCTCAATTATCTTGAAATCTACCAGAGATAGAGAAATTCCCATAATCACTTTTTTTTTAGTTCTCAATTTTTCTACAAGAAAGGTAATTACTGCATTTATTGTAAAATTCCTGCATCTCTGATGGTTTTCGAAAAATATTTGTTAAAAAACGAGATAAGAAAAATTGACTTAAATTCTTAAATTCCACGAATTTGCTTGAAACTCATTTTTTTGCAGGAAATTTTGAGATCCACAGTGAATATGATGATTAAATTAGTCCTCATTTGACAAATTTTTGAATGTTTGTGAATTATAGTAGAAAAAAATATTTAAAAAATTTGCGCCCATAGTGCTTTGGATTTTCTACATGTGCATATTTTTCATTTTTTCACAACAATGTATTTGTTACAGAAATTTACAAAAGAATTATCATTATTAGATGTCTGCTACTTTCAGTTTCTTCAAAGAAGAAAATTACAGAAAAGTCCCAATCTCCAATAGTTTTTAAGATAATTCCGAAAAACCTGAGAAGTCCATCGCATCCTGCTACTCACGTGTGAAAGATCCTCAAAGAAAATTGCTATAGAAAATTTCTATGGATTTATTCTGTAGAGAATTCTATGAGTGTATTATAAATGATATTGGGAAATTTTTGATAGACACTGATGAAGTTGAAAGGACAAGGACAAAAAGAACAAAATTTCTGGATATTTTTCTTATAGGCCTGAAATTCCATTAGATAGAATCACATGAAGCTTCACTCGTATATAAACGATTCTTATAGAAACAATATCTATACATAGCTAAAAAAAGGTAAAAACAATCAAATATTGATACCATTGGTACCGAATAGATTAACTGTTTCCCTAAAATTACCTAAATCAGGTAACTTCAACAAATTTTCCAATTATTTTGTAAAAAATATATGCTCAGGACTAATGCCATCAATATTTGATTGTTTTTATCCCCTTTTTTTCCAAGAAAACATACCAATATCATATACCGTGAAGGCGCCAATTACCGGACGGTTAAGACAATGGTGTACTGGTTCCCGGACAAGTTGCAATTATAATTACTAAAATGATAAAAAAATTCAATTAAATGAATCAAAAAAATTTACTCGATTATTATTCCAACCTTTTGCAAGTATTGAAAAAGTAGATTACTTCACTTGAATATTTATTATGAGTACATTTTGCAGGTGCATCCGGAAACTGGGACCCGTCCGATAACTATCCCCATGGTGTACGAAAAACCCATAAGATTCTCTGTAGAAATGTTCTACAAAGATTTTTCAAAGCCGCTGATTTCCTTATCACGACTCTCATTAATTGTTACATCCTGTATGTTACTCCATCATCCTTGAATTTCAGATAGCCCCACCAGCCACGCCATTCCAGGATTTTACTTATCACTGGAAGCAGTTGATGAATTTCTACGCCAGCCACCAAACAAACTGCAAATTGCCAATCGAAAACACCTGTATTCCCCAACATTTAGAGTCTCTCCTCGAAATCCTGATAAACGAGGAGAAAAATGAGGACAATCCAGCACCATGCCTGGAGTATTTGCTGCAGCACAAGCTGTTGGATTGGCTGACAACATTGGCAAGTGTCGAGACACCACCTGGCATGCGTTACGTTTGCTTGTCATTTATGAAGCGTTTCCTGGCTAGATCAAAGTACCCATTGTTGCTTCAGACAGCAGTGCACGGTCCTGTGCAACGATTGATAAGTCTGTGCAGTGGGAAGATCCCATCGCCCTACGAGACAGAAGAGATCCACTTCCTGCTGACAATCTGTTTCTTTGTCTGTCATTATCCCCACGTCACAACCATCGTCAATGACTCCAGTACGAAATTCAGTACCGAAGATATGAAGAATGAATTCGAGAGAAATGAGAAGCATTCAGTGACTTATTTGTCATCGAAAAAACGCAATAGCATGAATCCATTGTTCGAGCCACTAAATACCCAAGCAATTACCTTAATTAATCCAAATTTATTTGCCTGTGATTATCAGAGACGTAAATCAATCGCAGCTGAACGCTTCAAGCTCAATGATTCAATGAAAAAAAGGGAAAAATGTCGGGATAAAAGAAGCGAGACAATTAGAGCGAGATCGAGCGAATCGACTTCGGGGGACACAGACGCTTCTTCGGCATGCTCAAGCCCGGTTTTAGATAAGGGGAGGAAAGATCTGGCTATTGAAGCTGGACCGAGTGAACAGGAGTTCGATGCCTGTGACAGAGAGCTGGACAGAGTCTCGTTGGGGGACATTGAGGGAAAGCTGCAGGAGCTGGAGGAACTTAGGATAGATACTGATTTGAGGAGCATTGGGATTAATGGGTCAGAGGGCTCGAGAAATCAGAGCCTGGCTATCTCACCGGTTGGGGAAACTTCGAGCAGCTTGCTGCTTGATGCATTGAGCAGTTATTTAAATACTGCTGTGAGTATTAGAAGTTTTTGGATATCTTTGGAATTAATATTGTCGATCTAGAGTGAAAAAGGGCGTGAAAAGATAGAAAACGTGGACAATTTACACCCTTTTTGCTCTAGGACGACGATATAGTAAGGAAAAAGAAATTTTCGTTGCAAGAAAATCGAAGCAGCTGTAGATAATTTACTTGGCTCCAGGAAATTGCGATATGTATAGATATATAGATAAATAAATTGGGGAGAATAATTTTACATGTTACAAAAAAAATATCTTGCCACAAGATTTCTTGGTTTTCTGTGTAGGTTTTAAGGACAATACCTATTTTTCTCGGAGTCTAAGAGAAAAAGGGAAATTTTTGTGGAAGAAAATCAGAAGTATAAAACACGTTATTAAAAAAAAATTCTATATCTGCCTTTAATTCCGAGATATTCTCCTAAAACTGCAACAGAAATTAATTATAATCTAGATTATTTAATTTTTTTTGTGGTTTTGCAAATATCTCCCAGATGAATAGATTGATCAAAAATTATCAAGAGACTTTTTCTTGCGCGGAATTGATTTATCTAAAAAATAAATCTCTTGATCGTTTTTTCAAAATCCCTTAATTTTTGGAATAATCTTAAAATAACCACTTCTTTCATTACATTTTTATCGATAAATGAAGAAAATCTCATCTCTTTTTGTGTCATAGGATAACACAGTAAGAATAAGAGCCTGCGAGGGAATAATGGTACTCGCCTCTCTCGAGGATCCCTCATTTGCAAGAACAATGGCGAACAGTGAGCTCTCAAGAATCGTAACATCACGTCTTGAGCATCTCTTCAATTCCATACCAGCACACGTTGATCCTGGTGAAATTGAGGATATCGATGTTACTTGGGGCTTAGACTCACCTCTCTGGTCAAATGAAAAAAAATTTCCTGGTTGCAGACAAGTTGCTAGCTACTTCATGTGGCTCGACTACTGTGATCAATTAATTAAAGAAGCTCATCCAGATGTTGCGCATGAACTTGCCAAGACAATTAGATTATTGTTCTTTGAAAAAGTTGTTACACCAGCACTGTCGGAGCATCATGTTGTATTAATAACTGCTCTAATTACCGAGACAATGAAGAAAGTGACTTCAGTATTGTTGAATACAGGTAAGAATCCAGAGTCTGAAAATTTTACTTGAATTTTTTTTCTCAATATCTCAGAAATTATTGGATTTCGGAAAATTTGTGAAGAGACCTTTTTTCTGCATAAAATTCAATTATATAATAGATACATTAGAAAAAAAATCAGGTTCATTGTGAATAATTTGAGATTTGACCAGAAATCTCAAAATTTTGAAATTTCGAGAATCTTTGAGATTTTTTCAGATTTTTGGTAAATTCAATAGTTTTTCAATTTTTTTTTCGAAATTTCTCTCAAATCTAACTTCGGCAACCCACTAGTTCCTGAAATACTGACGAATTACCCGTGAAAATGAGAAAATTATTATCCGATTTCCAGAAATCAATTATTGGCTCGTTGGTGAGCAGCGGGATCCAGTAATAGCCGGTGTCTGCTCACCACTGGTACTGGAGAGACTCATCGAGAACTGTTACACAGAGAGTGACGACCTGACTCTAGAAACATTGAAACTGTTTGAAGAAATCATGGACAAACGAAACGAGCACGTTCTGCATTGCATGGTACTCTCGTACCTGTCTTCACGTGGTTATTACGATAATACAGCAGCAGACAGTGCCATAGCGTCGTGGAGTGACGAGGAGGATGAGAGGGAACGAGAGAAAAAGGGCGCGTTGGATTTCTCAAGTGAACAGAGTCACAGTAGGACATTGGCACCGAGCAATATTCACAGGATTATAAATTGGTGATTTTTTTTAATTCTCTTAAATCTCGGAATTCGATGAAAATACGGGAAGAACTGTAGAGATCTTTTTTATAGCTCCAATTATCAGTTAAAAAAAAAAGGTGTGAAAAACCTTCTTTGTAGCTCCAATTTTCATCTATAAAGAAGTTTCTTTGTAGCTTTAATTTGGAGCTACAAAAAAGCTCCGAAAAAACATTCTTGTAACTCTAATTTTCACCTACAAAAAAGCTTCAAAAACCCTCTTTCGTAGCTCCAATTCTCATTAGATAAAGAAAATTACAAGAAACCTTCTTTGTAGCACTAATTCTCATCTACAAAAAAATTACGAAAAAACTTTTTTGTAGCTCTAATTTTCATTTATAAAGAGACGTACAAAGAACCTTCTTTGCAGCTCCAATTTCTGTCTCCACAAAAGCTACAAAAAATCTTTCTTGTAACTCTGATTCTTATCAACAAAAACGATAATCACAAAAATTCCCCTATGTCCTTCAGATTTCGAAGAAAATCCTTGAAAAACCATAAACTGAAGTCAATCATCAACAATAAAATGAATTCATCAGGAAAAAGTTTTCTAAAAAAGATTTGTTTTCATTTCAGTTTTTTATCGTTGATGCCAAGACAATTACAGACAGATCCAGGTGAAGATAATTACGAGCGTTACATGGCAGATTGGGAGAAACAGTACGAAAAAGCAAAATCTGATTGTGCCCTATTTGCCTGGCCCCTCGAAGCTGTCAGCATAGATGACTCAGGAAGCTACGATTCTCGACCAGAGGCAGATCACTGTTCATCACGTTTTTACATGGGCCCATATCTCACAATGCTCTTATACAAAGTAACAAACATTCCATTCCAAAAATATGAGGTAAATCTACAATTAACGGTTGTAATATCGCGACTTGCGTTACTACCACATCCTTATCTTCACGAGTTTCTTCTGAATCCACTGTTACCACTGGCACCTGGCACAAAAAGTCTCTTCAGCTGTTTGCAGAAAATTGTTAAACAATTAGTTAGTGAAACGACTAAAATACCGAAATACAAAGAGGCTCTCAGGGAAACGAGGAAGAAATTGCTGGAGGATTATTCACAACAGTAAGTACTTTTCCAGTATCATTATTCTCGATATAGCGCGGAAACTAAGCGAGATAGAGACATTTTCGATGATAATGAAATTAGCACACATCTGACAATTATTTGGATTTTTTTAAACACATGAATTATTATTCAAAAAAATACATTAATAGTTTTCTGAATGTTTTGCATATTTTTGTGCCTATTTTTCTTCTTCTCAAATAACGAGACCGATCAGGCGCTTTATCGTGCTTAAAACAAATTCATAATGTTTTTGTTTAAATTTATTTTTTTCAATTTTTTTAATGATTATTGTTCGATTTGAATTGAAAATTATTGACAATCATCAATAATTACTTTCAAAATAGCTTTATCCTTTATTTTTTTATTTTATCCCGTATTGCATGAGACATTTAAGAATTTTAAAAAATGGGAATTTATGTGAAATGAAAGAAAAAAAAGAAAAATTTCGGGATGTCTGCTATTTTGAGTTTTATAATTTTCGTAGAAATCTTTCTTATAGAAAATCAAAGCTACAAATAAGATAATTACGAAAATTTCAATAACTCGCTTAGATTTCGAAATAATTTCAAAAAAAAAATTTCAGTCCATTTATTTAATTTCTCTCCATTTAATTAAATATTCACTTAATATTTAATACTTATTGATTAATCATGTTTTGGATTTAATTGCAGAGCCAAAGATAATATTTTGTACGAAAGCGTTGTAATAACCGAAGAATTTTGTAAAGAATTAGCCGCAATTGCTTACGTCAAGTATCAACATTCCATGTGATTGATTCGATGAATTCAATCAAGACGAACAGAGTCCAATGCAACATGTGTACCTTAATAATTTGTAAAAGAAAAATTGTTAAGATAATTTATTAGTGTAAATTTTGTTTAATAGAATATGTTTAGAATAATGAAAAATTTACAAATTATGCACAATTGTACTTTTTCTCGAATAAATTAAATGAAAATACTTTTTACATTATTTATTTTTTCATCAGCTATTTCGTAGATTATTTCGGAAACTAAGCGAGATAGCGTGATTTTTGTAGAATACTTTCCTGCAGGACATTTCGAGAGCTACAAGAAAGGTATCTATGGAAATTTCTGTATCTCCCTTAGTTTCCCAGATCTTTTAGAAAAACTAAAGGAACTGAAATGCCCAGTTTCCAGCATTTTTACTACATACTCAATTATCTTCAACGTCTTCAACTCCATCTGTAAACAAATCAACGTGTCGCCTTCAACGTTTCTGGAGTGAAAATGTTTATGCAAAAATGAGTAAGATTGCCGAATTTATCGACAATATTTTCCTAGAAATAATTGGAAAAACTAAAAAATCGAATATCGTAAAAATAAATGGTGAAAATTTATCAAATGATGGGGATTTCTGGTTTCCCTTGAACATACTGGCCTGGAGGGGTTTGATCGCCTCTAAAAATGACAATAAATCGGTAAAAAACATCCTTGATTATTATCTGAACAGTAAAGGAATCGACACAATTAATTTAACCAATGAAGAAATAACAAAACAGGTAAAATCATGTTTTCCTCTCAATTACTTCAATAAATCGTAAAATTCAGCCTCAAGTTAACCTTAAAATTGTCTTCAGGGAATTGATTTATTGGTGGAAGCCAGTGGAAATTGGAGCTTGAGGATAGAAAAAGGATGTCAACAAAAAGAAAGGATTTGCCTTTTTCTAAACCGCAGTTTTGTCATCAAGAAAATAATCAGAGAAGCACTGAAGAGTGAGAAACTCTTCAAAAAATTACTGTCCACCAAAAAAAAGATTTTTCTGAAAGTAAATGATGATGCAGAGTCGAATTTGACGACTTTGAGGCTCGAAAAATTGAGGAGATTCGCAGAGAGAATTTTAATATCTCAAGGATACGAAATTTCTCAGGATTCTGAAGATAAATTCGTCCTGACAACGAAATCCCAGGGGAAGAGTGAAGAGGAATACAGGAAATATGTTTGTGGAGTTGTTAAAAATCCAGTAAGTGGGGTCAAGGAAACGGCAGAAACCTACGATTCCTATTTACAGGCGAAAATAAATGAACTCGAGGAATTAAATGAGGGAAGAGAGTCAGGGGATGGTCGAACAAGTTTGAAGAGAATTGCTGAGGCTATTGTCACGTTTGAACTGCTTGGAGTTAGACCGAGTCGTCCAAGTTTCATCGATGTTGGAGATTCTGATAGGACAGTTGCTAGCACGAAAGGTGGATCATTCGTGCTTTACAATTCAGCCAGGATTGAAGCTATTCTTGGGAAATTTGAAGAGGAATGTCTGGCTCGGAGATATCCGGAGATTGTTGGGATCGATGAGGTGGATTTTGATCGTCTTTCGTTAGAGGTAAAGGGCAGAAATGAAGAATTAAAGTTTTTGGAAAAATCGACTTTATTCCGTTTTTTTGGAACATATAGCTCGAATCCTCTTTTGTAGTTCAGGAAATTTCTACAGAAGAGGAATACGGCAAAATCACCTTATCTCACTTTGTGTCCGAGATATTACCGAAAAATTGATAACGGAAATAAAATCGATGAGTCTGACAACTTTAAATCCTTTGAAAATGAATTGAGAGTGGAAAGAAATCAGAAGGAAAAAGGTAAAACAGAATGGCTCGATTTTTTCGATAATATCTTGGAAAGTAAGTGAGATAGAGCTCTGATATTTTTTTTAGTAGAAAATTTCAAGAGCTACAAAAAAAAATTATCAGAGCAAAATCACTCTATCTCACTTAGTTTTCGAAAGATTGCCTTATCATAAATAATGCATAATGTCATATAATATAATAATATATAAATAAATATTAATATTATAAATATTATACATATATATAATATAATATTATTATAATTATATTAGATATAATTATTATATTAATTATTAAATATTATAATATTATATAATATGTATATATTAATATATATATATATTGGGAGGTGGAGAAAAGATGTGAGAATCAAAATTTGATGGTAAATATAGTAACTCGCAATAGCTCAGCGGTAGAGCACCTGACATGTAATCAGAGGGTCGTGGGTTCAAATCCTGCTTGCGCATTACATATTTTTTCCGAAATTTGATTTTCTAAATAAAATTTATTAATAAAAATTAATTTATTAATAAATTTAATTGTTTAATATAAATGTAATAATATAATGTCTCTTCGAAATCATGGAAAATCAATCTCCAAACGTGTCATTGAAATAACCGTTTAATCCGATTTCTGATAATTAATTTTGCATTAATTATTTCAGGAAGAATGGACTTTAATTTTCAACTTCATTTTAGCGTATCCACACGTTTTAATGAATTCTGTACAGTACGAGGACAATCTGGAACTTTCTCCACAGTATCTGTGCACATTCTTGTCACATCTAAGTCAAAAGTTCAGTGTATATTATCGTCGAACGCGAATATTAACGGTACGAATACATTACAGATCATATTTTTATAGGAGAATACGAAGTTTTCAGACAAATTGATTTCATTTTGTGGCCAATTTTTCTAGAAAATCTCGGAATCAAGTGAGATAGAACAATTCAGCCTCGATTTTTTTTGTAGATAATTTCGAGAGCCATAAAGAAAGTCTTAAAGCGTTAAATCGCTGTATCTCACTTAATTTCCGAGATAATTTCAAAAAAACTGATGATGGAATAAAATCAATTTGTTGGAAAAAATTCATAGTAATTTTAATAATTCATAGCAGTTTGTGGATTTCATCGAATATCTCTGAATTTGAGAAAGTCCCTGAGCTATTCTCATTTTTAAAAAACTGCTCCAAACTGTATTTATTTGAATTTTTCAACAGGAGGGACGTGAGCATTTAATTCCAACCATGATGGCCAGACTGTATCTCCTAAAAGCTCTGCAAGCCGTCATCAACAATGCTCTGGAAATACTCGATATCACCTCGATATCACGAATGTAAATAAATAATAACAAGAATAATAAAAAAAAGAAAAGAAAACGAAAGAAAACTCACCAAAATCTGTTCTGCTGATGATTACGAATTAATATTTTTCATTTATTTTTTATAGTGTTGTCTAAAGCTAGGCTCATGGCAATAATAATGTTTCATCAAAATTACTGCCATTGTATTTTGATAAGCAAAAAAAAAACTTATTTCCTTATATTTTTTCTTAAGTTATTGAATTATTGATTGTTTTATCATCTGAATTGGTGGCTGTCGAACTTTCTGTTTCATTGTTTTTTAATTTTGTTGAATTTTCGGATTTTTCTGGACATATGAGTTTGTGATAGTGGCTCTTAATCAGTGGTAAGTGAGGAGCAATGTGATTGGGCTCAATAAATAATGCTGGTGATACCTGAAATGAAAATTCAACAATTCTCAACAGTTCTTGTGAACATGTTATTGAGGGAATATCTTTCAAAAAAAGTGATTTTGGAGAATTTATAGAAAAAACTTTTTTTTAAGAAAATTTCATGAACTTCAAGCAAAGACTATTACTAATTCCTTTTAAAACTACTTGTTTAGAGAATATTTCTAATAAAATAAGCAAATAATTTCATTAAATAAGCTGTTAAATCCACAGATCAACAAAATGATAAAAAATACTTACATGGATATCCTTAACTTGGGCTTCTCGCGATGTATATTCTCTTAAAATATAATGTTTTCCAAATTCATGGTAAATTCGTGTGTCATTTATCCTTATCATTACGTTATCTATTCTCAAAAAATAGCGTAGAAGTATAAAAAGACTACCTGGCATGACACGCTAGAAAATGATACACCCATAAATAAATGATTATACCAAAAAATCTCTCAGAAAAAGAATGAGAAAAAACTTACGATTTTGACTGAGAGAGACGCAACACCATTGTCATGCAGCTCATCCTCGAAGAGTGTGAGTTCGTGGTAAAACAAAATTTTCTCCTTTCTTTTCAATTTTTCAACATCAATTTTCTCCTCAGTCTCTTCAATTATGAATCCTTCTATTGTACCAGTGTAGGCATTCGTGAATGTCCAATCAAATGGCTTAACTTTTTCCTCCAAGTATTCTTGGCATTCGGATCTGTAGATAAACATGATTTTAGTACAAATTTTACATTGTCCTCCGTTTTTTCAAAATATTTCGGAAATTAAACGAAATAGAGGAAGATAGAGACTTTGCTTGAAACTTTTCTTGCAACTCTTGGAATCCTCTACCGAAAAGTATTCTTGAAGAATCGTTCTATCTCCCGTAGTTTTTGAAAATATATTTCTTAAAAAAAGAATATAAGAATTATCATCACTGGGTGATTTCTCTAAAAATTTTGAAATCAACTTTTTTTCCAATATCTCAGTGAATAATGGCAATACGCCCTTTTATGTACTGATATTTTTTTTCTAGAGAACTTCAAGAACTCAACAGAAAGATTAGACGGAACTGCTTTATCTCGCTTAGTTTCCAAAATATTCTCTGAAAATAAACAAAAATTGACTCATCCTATTTCCATTCTCTTTTGCCATCTCTTCATCTAAGAGTATTTCGGAAACAAAGCGAGATGGATCGACTTTGCCTCAACTTTCAGTTGTATCGAATTTCAAAAGCAAAATAAAAGTATTTGAAAAGGGGCGTATCTCGATTATTTATTGATATTTTCTCCAAAAACTATTAGAAAGAAAAATTTCACATGAGTAATTTCTCAAATTCTTCAATGGAATAATTCTTGCAATTAAATTGCTTGTTGGTCTAATTCTCCTCTGCAAAAAAATCCTCACACAGAATTCCTCTAAATTCCTCATATTCGACAAAAGCCAACGAAATGCCCTCAACTCACCTTGATTCCTTCCAGGCCTCTGCACAAGCCAATTGAATATTTATTCTACCATTTGCCACGCACTTCAAAGCATCAAGTGCATTAAACTCAATTTTTCCACCGCTCTGATGCTTCAAGTAAAGGATATTATTTGGAAATACCATGTCGGGCATGTGTGGCATCTCCAGGGCTCTATTGTACCTGAATAGATATTTAATACTCCAATTACTCGTCCCAAAAACTACAAGAATCTTCCAAACCAACTCATTACGGAATTTTCAAAGATAAGGCTGAAGAAACAAAAGTGCCTTTTGCGTGTCTCTAAAATGCCCTTTGAGTATTGAAATGTTAAATTACGTAGGGGAAAGGGGGGGGGGGTGAACCTTTAACACTTCTTGATTTTTCAATAATTAATTTTAACACACTAAAATAATTAATCATCAATGGTTTTTATCTCGAATCAAGACTTTGGATAATTAACGATTCTAATACACCTTTGTTAATTAAAAAAAAAAACAATAAAGCACAAGTATGTTGTCAATTAAAGAAAAACCATTTTGTTCAAAGAAGCCCCCCTCTTCCCTACACTTTAATGACACTTAAAGACATTGACATAACACACAAAATTAAATGTATTTCTTAAGGATGATTGGAAAGTACAATTGGAAAGAAGTTAATTTTTTGTATGAATTTCGTAAATAAAAACGTATACAAGATAAATGTCTTGAAACTGATTTTGTGAGTATTTGAAGAATGTGATAAGGAACAAAATGAGCCGTAGAAACAAAGATTTAATTGAAAATTAAAAAATTGGTGCTATTTTTCCCATTTCTTGAAAATTTTCAAAATTCAAAAATTTTTTTAAAAATGATAATCTTTTAGTTTTCAATTGATTTCGTATTTCCAAGGCTTATTTTTATGCCTCCTTACATTTTTTTATAGATTTATTGATTCAGATTCGAGAATTTCGTCTTGTATAAGTTGTTATTAACAATTTTACATAAAAAATTAACTTTTTTTCCGATTGTAGCCTGCCAATAATCCTTAAGGGGTAACGGAATACCCAGTAGATTTCAAATTTGCAAATCCATTATTTAGTAATAATTATGATTTTTCGCATCAAATATCAGAAGCATCGGCTTCCTAATTTCCTCCATCAGTCGTTGTCACTCCTCTATGATAAAAATATTGATAAATGTTGTCAAGCAATTGATTTGGAAATTCAATAAATATGAAGAGTGCCGTTACTCCTTAAAGGCACTTCTGTACCTCTAGCATCTCGAATTTTCAAAGATTAATAAACGACACGGCTAGAGGTACAGAAGTGCCTTCAACAAATGCATTGAATTCTGTATGAAATTTTAGTGTCTTTATGTGTTATTAAAGTGTACGTAATTCAACATATACTCAAAGGGCATCTTAAATACACAAAAGACACTTTTATAACTCTAGCTTTCTCAATTAATAAACTCTTGCCTTAATTATTCATCAACTTACACACAAAATTGACATGGATCAGTGTCATCACCGCAGGATTCTTCATTTTTTGAGCATTTCGAGTGTAAAATATGAGACTGTGTATATTTAATGTGCCAAGGTGGAAAAATATGCTCCTCCTCATTGACTGGCAGCCTCAGAATATCAATTCCTCCATGAACTTTAATCGTTGTCATTATTATCAAATTTATTTTCTAATTATTTATTATATTTTAGGATAATTTTGGCTTCAATTGGACTTTCTTTTTATTATTCATTCATAACCTCCAAGTGACACTCGTTTTTGCACTTACGCTTCTTCTCGATAAACCCGAAGTTCGAGTCAATTATTCATCTGAACCTCCACATTTCGTATTTTTCTGTATTCACAAGTAAATACGATTGCAAAAAATTATTCAATACTGATTATTTATTGATAGATAAATCATCCAGACATTGTCGATGAGAAAAACTCTCACCGAAATTTCAGGGATGAAAAATGATACACAATAGCGCACAAAATGGCGTCGGAAGCGCGGCAAAATCATTAATATTTGAATAATAATTTTTTAATTAATTAAGAAGAGACTTGAATACAGGAACATTGAAAAATATTTGAACAATTAATGATTTTTTTCAATTTTTTAAATTTTATTTTAGAAATTTACACAGTTTAGAATTTCATTCTGTGTGGATATTGGCTGCTACGAAGGCCAAACATTGCTGACAAGTATGTAAACAGCATTTTCTTGTCCTGGTGTTTCTTAATTGCTGATATAACGAGTTTATCAACTGTCTTTTGATCGGATTTTCTCTGATCACTTGGCTTGTATTCCTCCTTCTTTTTGGTGAATATATCGCCTTCCTCCTTCTTTGCACGCTTGTCACGCTTCCTCTTGAAGTACTCGTCGTTGAGATGAGTCGGGAGTTTTACACTCGAGAGATCAATCTTTGTCGATGTAGCAATGACGTAGTTCTGGCTGACACGACGAAGTGGACAGGCGTTGATGAGGAATGGACCTAAATATCCGAAGGACATTTTTCAATTAATTCAAATTCAATTTGTTTGTCATCATTCAATTTATATCTTTCGGGGGAGTGGGTTTATTGGAAACTGTGAAGAGACCTTTTTTGGAGGAAATTTCATTACCTAAAAGAAAGGTGTCTTGACAAATTCCCCGAAACTCAATATTCCCAGAGATATCCGCAGAATAACGAGAATTATTTAGAATTTAAATGGATTTTTTATTCTCGAGAAGTAAAGTGCTACGTTTTCTACGGAATTTTTCCCTTTCTCGAACAGAAAAATATTCTAAGCACAACAGATGAGAAAAAAGTCAACTCGACCAATACTTTAGCATACTTGTATCACTCAGGAGGTAAATGTTTGCAGAAGTTAACTTTCTCCCTTCCTAAGTGTGTAATATATGATTACTTCACACTCACCGTTTACAAGAAGAAGCCCACTGCTTAAAACCTTGAGCAAAACGACGCGTTTACCCTTGTGTGGACCAGCAAGAAGAATACAGACTGTTCCAGGTACCAATGAAGGCCGCACGTAACGTGTGTGATCGCGGAAACATTTTTTTCCATGATGAACTGTAACTGGATCAGCAGTTGGATAACTTGCACGTCTCTTCTGTAAGCGTACGATACGAGTGCCTCCGTTCTTGTCACCATTGATCTTCTTCTCAATGGTTACTGGCTTCTTGGGCTTGACCTGATAACAAAATTGATTTTTTGCGAATTATCAAGAATTTAACATTCAAATTCATTTAATTTTCTCATCATTTTTTTTAAACATCTTGAAAGCTAGATAAAAGCGACAGATTGATTTTGTCCTAATCCTTCTCTTTGTAAACAATTTCAAGAGATACAAAAAAAATCGTTCATCAGGGCGAAATCGCTCCATCTCATTTAGCTTCCCACATATTTACAGAAAAACTGATCAAGAAATAAAATCGATTTTTCGGAAAATTTCATAGATCAATCTTAGATTATCTCATCATTTAGAGGAAATAACTCTCTATGAAAAGAAGGTTTCTATGGAAATTTTCCCAATTCTCATACATTCCGAGACAGTCACTGAATATAGCAGGTATCTGACAATTTTCTTGATTTCTTTAAACAAATAAATTATTTTTTGAAAGATATTCAAGAAATCTGCTCTTATAGTTTCCTAAATGTGCTAATTTTCAATTTTTTTTAAGATAATTTATTTGTTCAGAAAAAAAAGACTAAAAATTGTCAATGCCCTTTATTCTTGGTATTATAGATAGTCCAAGCAGTTAATTCGAATTTAACAGAGGAATAAACTGAGATATTATTTTTTTTTAATGCATAAACTGAGATGATGCGATCACATTTCCTCAACAATTTCTCGAGAATATCTCAGAATCTATGGGAGATAGAGAATTTTTTCCTGATCATCTTTTTTACAGCTCCTTTTTTTCTCTACTAAAGAAAAAGGTGCTCATTTAGATTTTTCTATTCTCCATAGATTCCAAAATATTCCAGAAAAATCAATGACGAACTGATTTATCTCCTTTTACCACAAAAATTCAATGTTAAAATTTATACTCACAGTTTTTGGAGTTTTCTTGTCAAGGAATTTGTATACTGCCTTCTTGTGGAACATGCGTGTACGACTGAAGCGATAAACTCCATTTCCTAGATCGTAATTTCTAGGATGTCCAACTTTTTTAGCTGATTTTGCCGCAGCAGCGGTCTTGGCTGGTGCCTTAGCCTTAGCATCCGCCATCTGATAAATAAAAACAAAATTTAAAAATCGAGAAAAATTCTAAAGAACAACCTAAACAATGCAGTAAACAAATACGCTAATTATAATTCGAATAATCCACCAATTTCAGAAGATTTCCACTAATTTCAGTTGAACAAAAAAGGAACTATTGTGTTTATGTTCTACAAAATAAAGGCATCCATCGGCCGAACAGAGTTGAGGTTATGTATTAAATTTATCAATTTTTTTAAATGAATTTTTAGATGAATCAAGTAATTAAACATTATCACTCTAAATAATACACAAGACTTTCTGCAACACGTTCTGACGAACAATAATCACTAATAAATAAAAGGAAATTCTTCAAGTGTCATCCAGTCCGTGTGACGACAGGCATTTTTTACTCGTCTATATTGTGCTGAGATTCATGATTATGTTGATAAATATCATGATCATTCGTCAGGGAAAAGCCTCAAATACAAGTATTTGCAATGATTTTTCATGATTTTTTTGGAAATTACGTGGATTTATTCGGATTATTCCAGAGCACTTTTCACGAGCATCACTTACCACGAGTAGAACGACTGAAAGAACTCACTAGACGCAGGTCTGCCAAGGTTACAATCACATCTAGGGTTTTTATGCTAGCGGGAAATTTGAATTTGTCACTAGAAGGAGTTCAAATCAATTCATTTCATTAATTCCTTTGATTTTTTTGCCGAAAGACAGATAATTATTTCAAAAGTTGAGTTTGATTCTATAATTCAGATCAATATGAATTACTTCATCGAGAAAATGAAACAGCATCATGAATATTATATAACTAATTTCAGGAATGTATTCAAAAGTTGCGCGAAAACGTGATTTCATTCGTCATTTTACGAAATCGGATACGAAGAAGATGGTTTTGGATGAATATCTTGGAAACTAAACGAGATAGAGAACTTCATGTGGAAATCTTTCTTGTAGAGAAAAATCAGAGCTCTTAAAAAATCAATAGACAAAATTCCTATCTCACTTAGTTTCCGAGATATTTTTGAAAAATGACATTTATTCCAGAATTTTCAATTTTCTTTTCTAAGAGTTATCGTTCTTTATCAAAGAATGTCCCGGAAACTAATGGAGATAGAAAAATTTTTGTTATGACCTTTTTTGTAGGAGAGAATCAGAACTACAAAAAAGGTAACTTCCAAAATTTCTCTATTTTTCTTAGTTTCCGAGATATTTCCCAAATACTGATGGAACCACAATTCTTTTTTCTTCTTTTTGAAGTTCAACTGTTGAAAATTTTAGGTTAAGTTGCTCTATTATTGCGGTCACAGCATGACAATAGGCATCAAAATAATAACACGACGAGAATGAAACTCTTCAGATACTTGAACAGAGAATTAACAAGCCTGAATAATAAGAATTTAATTAGGAAATTAACTACAAGTGCTTTCAAACAAAATCAGACAGAAAATCAATCGCAAAATGAGGAAAAAACGACACACTTTGGCTTTGAGACTGTGAAGGAGAGTGAGAAAGAGAAGAAAGGTCGGTTTATCTCAATTTCATTAAAATCATTATTAATTATTACTCATGACAATTCAATGATGGAGAAGAGAAATCCTTCAATTTCGAAAATTTTACATTTTCATGAAAATTAATTTCATTTTGTTGCCAGTTTTTTCAAAATACCTCGGAAACTAAAGGAGATAGAGCGATTTCGCTCGAATCCTTTTTTGTAGAAAATTTCAAGAGTTCCCAAAGAGGATTCTGGCAAAATCGCTCCATCTCGCTTAGTTTTCAAGATATTCTCAAAAAACTGATGGAATAAAATTGATTTTTCTGAAAATCTCACAATTGTAATTCTAAACTTTTAAATTTTTAGAAAAATTAATTTCATTTTGTTCCTAGTTTCTTCTAAATATCTCGAAAAATAAACGAGATCGGGTGATTTTGTTCGAGCCCTCTTTTGTAGAGAACTTGAAGAGCTCCCAAGAAAGATTATCGCGGAATCGCTTCATCTCGCTTAGTTTCCAAAATAGTCTTAAAAAAAAACTGATTGTATAAAATCGATTTATCTCAAAATTTCAGTTCAATTTTCAGCTGAAACTCCAATTTTCTTAAAAAAAAAAAAAATCCATTCTGACACGTTTTTTACGTGAAATTTCCTCAGTTTTCCAATGAAATTGTCATTTACATAATAATTCCTATTTTACTCCACTCAATTAATCAATTAATCATTGCAGTTCACACAGTTTTCGAGAAAGTAGCAAATTCTTACGATGTAATGAACGATGCGATGAGCCTGGGCATTCACAGAATATGGAAAGATATTTTCATTCAAAGACTGTCACCAACCCATGGAAGTAGACTGCTGGACACTGCTGGTGGTACAGGAGACATCACGTTCAGATACTTGGACTATTTGAAGAATCGCAAAAATCCCAAGGGTCTCACGAGCCATGCTACTGTTTCTGATATCAATCAAAATATGCTGGATGTTGGAAAAATAAGGGCTAAACGTTTGGGTTACACTGTTGAGAATGGGTATGACATTGCATGGCTCCAGGGTGATGCTGAGCAACTTCCGTGTCCAGATGAATCATACACCGCTTACACAATTGCCTTTGGCATCAGAAATTGCACGCACATTGACAAAGTGACGTTTTTTTCATTTTTTACCCTAAATTCTTGTGATTTTTGGATTTTTCAATGTTATTATATTTTTGGATTTATTTAATTAATTATTTAATTCGTTCCAGGTTCTCGCAGAGGCTTACAGGGTCCTTAAACCTGGTGGAAGATTCATGTGCTTGGAATTCAGTCATTTGACCAATGAACAAATGCAATGGTAAATGAAAAAAGAGGGAAATCCACGGTATTTTTCGATTTTTGGTAAATATATCGGAATCTGAAGGAGATCGAGAAAGTTTTCGTTAAAATCTTCTTTGGAAGAGAAGAACGAGAGTTACATTGAAAAAAAAATTTCTATGGAAAATTCGATAATTGAGTACTATAGCTCTGCCAAATGAAAATTAATGGCACTTGCCCCTCTATGGGGATATAGCCAAATGGAATAAGAAGAAGAAGAACTGAAAATGAGTGTTTTTAGCATTTTCTTTACAATTTTTTTCGTCCACGTTATTCAGTGCGCCTATTCTAGGGTCGCATTGAGTTCGTTTTTTGAAAATCTCGATTTTCTAAATTTTTTGCAAAATAAGTCCAATTGTTCATTTTGAGTCAAAGAACTTGAAGTTATTCATTAAAACACATCACGTTAATTCAAGAAATTCGGAAAAATAATTAAAAATCTTGATTATATTTGGCAGAGTAAACGTGGTCAATTACCGGAAATTCTCTATCTCCTGTAGATTTGGAGATATTCCAAGAAAATAGATCTTTCAGAGAATTACCAAGTTTTCCTGTAATAATTGAATTTGTTATGATGATTTTTTCTTATAGGCTTTATGATCAGTACTCGTTTCAAGTGATTCCTGTTATGGGAATGCTCATTGCAGGACAATGGGAGGCTTATCAGTATCTAGTTGAGAGTATTAGAAGATTTCCAAAGCAAGAAGATTTCAAGGTAATGCCTTTTTTCCCCCAATTGTTAAAGAAATTGAGGGATTGATTTCTCTTTTACTTTATCATTACAGGAAATGATAGAAAATGCAGGTTTCAGACACGTAACGTATGAAAATCTGACGTTTGGCGTTGTGGCCATTCACTCCGGTTTTAAAATCTAAATGCAATCAATGAAAAAGTTATTTAATTATAGATTTCACACTTTACACATGTTATAAAGAAATGAAATAAAATTGGAGATGGAGGGAAAATTATTCCAAACTCTTTTTTTTTTAGAGACAACTGTATTAGTATTTAGTATTGAGGAATGCAGCTTTAGACAGAGCAGTTTAAATATACACACAGGTTACAGTCCATCCAAAGGTTTCACAAACATTAAATTAATACGGTCCCTCTAATTTTAAAAATGAATTTTTTTATTTTTTTTTCAATTTTTCATCGTTTTTAGTTTCAGGGTGTGTCTCAAGCTAAATTTGCATAAGATGGGATTACACATTTTTTTAAAATTTTTCATTCATTTAATTTCTTCTAATGAATTCTCATTGCTAATTCATATTCAACAGGTTTTGGCGAAGAGATTTCTGGATAATTTGGCTTACCTGCAATCTTTTCTAGTGGTAACACTCAACACTCTTCGTTATTTAATGCCCATTAGTGCTATTAATTCAGTAGTTAATTTTTTAAAAATTGAATAGTTTCAGTTGAAATCAGTTTCTCTCATTTATCTCGATAAATAAAGGGACAGAGAAAAATTTTGGTAGATACTTTTTTTCAGATCTAATTTTTCTTTAAAAAAAGGTCTCTACGAAAATTTCTCAGTCTCGCTTTATTTCCAAGATATACCGAAAAAACTAGTTTCGAGTGAAATTATGATTATTTCATTTTTTTTCTTTCAATTAATTACTGAACACTTCTTCTTTCAATTTCGAATAGTCAAGTACCAATTATTACTACTATCGAAATATTGCAATGAAAACTCTCGCGTAGTTGAGACACGCCGTGATATTTAATGGCTTTTAGGCCATTTTCTTAATTTTTCTTTGTTAATCTCTTGTTTTTTTTTTTTGTATTTTTGTTTTGGGTGCAAAAGACTTTAAAATCGGAGAATGCAACGAGCCTCGAGAGAAATTGAAGCTCGGCATATTATAAATTTTTCTAAGTGTTTATATATATTTTTGTTCATTTTCTTAGTTTTTAATTTTTTTTTAAATCTTTTTTTTTTTAATTTTCCATAAAAATTACTGCTACACCATGTATGGAGATTGAAATTATTACTCGACCCCCTTAAAAATGCGTCAATTGCAATTAAATCTTTGAATTCATGAAGCTGATACAGAGAAGATATTACGCACTTTTTTTTATTAATTTTTTTTTTTCAAATTTTTATTTTAATATTTCTTTTTGTCTTAATGGCATGAGTTAATAGAAAACATTTGGCCTAATTATTGTATCTTGTTAATTAAAATTGTATGATTGCAGGTATTTAACTATTTTTATATTAATTTACTTTTTCTTCCCATTAAATTGTAAACAAGAAAATAAAAAAAAATTCACTTGTCAATTATTTGAGAAATATTTTCATCTATAGTTTGTTTTTCTTTTTTTTTGTAAATTCGATGGGTCGTTGATAATTATCGTTAAAATTTTTTCAATTACACATTATAAAATACTAGACTTTTTCTTCTATTCTGCTTGTTTCTTTTTTTTTTTTTTTTTATTCATCTATACTTTTTCGCCTTTACCTTTTAAGACCCAATGTTTTTTCATTTTCAAGCTTTCACATATCGAGTGGAGTGCAAATAATATACATTATTTTTTTTATTTATAAATCATCTAGATAAGGACTTTGAGTACTTAGTCTAAAAAATTTTTAGATGTCAATTTTTTTTTTCATTTGAATCGGAGTAATTCAGAGATGAAGTGAAAAAAAACGCGCGAATCCACTTCCACTTACGGTTTTTCAAAAGAATCTTGGAAAATAAGAGGAATAGAGGAATTATGGTGGAGACCTTTTTTGTAGCTCTTTTTTTTCTGTACAAAAGAGGTCTCTACAAAAATTGCCCTATCTCGCTTGGATTCCGAGATATTTCGAGAAACTTATCGTCTGCGAAATTGTCTCTTCTCGTTTTTTTTCACTTCATCATTTATCGCTCTTCTGATAAAGAAAAATTCAAACGTTTTGTAATATGTAATGGCCCAGAATGAAATTGTGGAATTCATTCTCTTCAATTTGCTCAATGATGAGTGATGAAAAAAATTAAATAAATTTCTTCATTAAGTATGCAACGCCGTTCGAGGATAAAAAGCTTTTTACTCTTTTCTATTATGTTTTCTTTTTTTGTCAAATTTTTTTTTTACGATTTTCATTCATTTCACGTGCCAATTACAAATTACAACGACGGTAACGGATTATTGATTTGATATTATGATATAATATTTAATCTTAAATGCTATTTACTATTGATATTCAGTTTTTTTTTCTTTCTTACTTTTTGCGATTCAAGATCTTTTTATTTTTTTTATGCAGATAATAGTAAAGTGCATAATAATTCGTCGTAAAAGAAGTGAAACAATATTTAATTATTAATGTGTTGAATAAAAAAAAAATAAATGCCATATTTTTTAAATCGGTAATAATGAACTTTTAATATTTTTCGTTATGAATTAATCAAACAAAAATTCAATAAAACCGAAGATTTAAGAAAAAAAAAAAAAGAAAAAATAATTTTTTTCTCAAATTATAATGACAAAGGTAAAAATAAAAAATACATCGTTGTGAATTATGCATGACAAATTTTTTGATTGAGGGACAATTATTATTTAAAATTAACATAATTAATGTTAATTATTCATTTACCATTCTCCTATTGTTTTATTTAATGTTTTTTTTTTATTTTATTTTTTTTAATAAATGAATTTTGGCTTGTGTTCACTATTGGCGACTGTTATTCACAGGATAAATTTCATTTTTTCCCATCACAATCCAACAGAATTCAACGAATTTAATAATTTTCAGTTTTTCCATCGCTGTATTTTTCTTTTTTTTTTTTTTACATAATAAACTATAATGTAATTTTTCATCAATTATTTCATTTTTTTTTCTTTTTTTTATTAAATATGATTAAAAACCGCCAGCACTGAACCCAACCGTAGATATATACCTAATATAAAACAAGAACACAACAAAGTTTTTTTTTTTTAATTTTTTTTTATCTGGCAATACGAAGTTACATTTGAACATGTAAAATTGTATGCCGAGGCTTTTTTTTCTTTTCTTCCAGAGTAAGTCCCCCCTACCCTTGAATTAATTGAGTAATGAGAGATGCTAAATCAGTATAAGTCAATAAATTTCTTGTACTTTCGTGAATATCTTCAAAAACGAGTGGATCTATCGCAAAATTGATCAAGAGACCTCTTTCGCAGTACATTAAATTGCTTCTAAAAAAATCTCCAAAAAATTTTCCAAGATAAATCCAATGATTTCCAAGATATTTCCAAAATAAATTAAACACTCCTTGACCTATTCTACTCAATCACTCCAAAACTCAATTATTAAATTACCTTCTTCATTTTTCTACACACATCAGTTTATACTCGAGTCTTAACGAGTAAATCCATTTAACAACATCAGGATGATACATCTTAGATATTTTTTTTTCTGTTCATCTTACATTACATTTTAATCTTGATGCTAGCAGGACTTTCTTCAATTTCTCTTTTCTTTTTCATTCATTTTAATTAAAAACAATTATCTTTGTTTAAATATATAAGTCGATTAATTTATTTCATAGGTGGCATGGCGATCGCGAGATGGAAAGAACGAGGGGGGTGGGTGGGTGGGTGGGGAAGGGGAGGGATTTTTTTTTCGGGGATACAGAGAGGTTTTTATTTAATTTTTTTTCATTTTTTTTTTTGCATCTCTTTCCTCCGTTTCCTGTCATTCAAGTGAATCCAGCTTATCCGCTCTTGAAGAGGAGTATGGCCACCTGACCAAGGTAGAAGTATATGAAATGTCTTGTTTCATGCGTTACGTAGCTTCCAAAATTACGTCCAACAATGCAGTGCCACGTTGGATTGTATTTTTTATCAAATTCTTTTTTTATGTACGCAGCAATATCCTAGAATAATTGAGAATATTTACTAGAATCATTTAAAAGTGTTATATATTTTATATCGAAAATTTGAATTTTTTTGAAAAATTTAAATGTAACAAATACATTAGTTTAATTGAATTTGTGAGGCAAATTGAAAGCACTCTAAATTAATCGAGTATTTTAGACAAGTACGTTGAGAAAATTTAATAAAAAACCTAATGGCTGTCAAATATTCTCGTAAAAACACACGAAGCAAGTTAATTTAACTTTGTCATCGGTTTTTTCGTGGAATATCTCGTGATTCGAGGGAGATGGAGAAATCTTCATCATTACCTTTTTTTTTTAGATCTTGAGAAAAGAGTGAACTGCGAGAAAGGTCACCACGTTAATTACGTGATCTCTATCAGGCAACGAGATTATCCGTTAAAAAACCGATAATAAACAGAGAATTTATCATTATTAATTGAATCAATTTTAATTTACCTTTTCGATATTGTATTTTTCTAGTGCTTGAGTTGCACAATCAACAGCATCTTGCTGCATCTCCTCTGACATATCGGCATTTTTGATAACTGCTTTGCGGTCCGTCATATTGTATGGCCTGAAAATTGGAAAAAAATTAAAAAGAATTCATTAAAATAGAAAAATAAAAAAAAACGTGAATTTTACGTATTAAATTTTTGTTGTTTTTATGCAAGAAAAATGACGAATCTCTCGTGAACCTGTGGATTTCTCGACTCCTGAGCAACTTGGACTTCAAAAATTTCCAATTAAAAAACGTTGAAAGAGGCGTACAAAAATAAATCGATTTTTGGGAGAGCTCGCGAGCACCATTGACACGAAAAAAAAAAAAATGACGAAACACAAATAGGAGAAAGGAACGAAAAAAAAAAGCAATAACCTTTTGAGAATAAATCACGCGTTGTCATAGCAACGTCATTTCAATTTTACACCAAAAAAAAAAGAAGAAAGGTGAAATGGAATCATCTTGTCTTGATTTACAAAAGACAAATAACATTAGGAGTAACACAAACACGAAATATACTCGTGTGTGATCCTAATAATAGAATTCAACGGATAAATCCTGTGTTTTATCATTGATTTAACAATTTTCAAGACCTTGGAATCATTGGAATATCAATTTATACCAATCTGTATAATTTCAAAAATTCAAAAATTAGAAAAAAAACCGATAAAAATCGAATTGCCCAATGATTATCCCATAATTTTCATTGAATTAAATAAAAAAGTGCCGGAACTTTCCGATAATACGGAAGTATCGATGATGAGAATGAACTCGAGTGGATAAAAAAAAAAAAAGAAAGGTTTATTTATAAATAAAAATATCCTTATGGGGTAAAAGGTAGAAGAGTAGCTGAATGAACCTGGTTAATGGAACTCGTGATATCTTAACAGTTGCGTGTACATCGAATGCCGGCATTGCAGTTTAAACTTTTTCCCCCTTTTTTTCAATTTTTTTATTATTTTTATTTCAACAATTTTCTTTACTGGAGTTTAATGACTGATTTGAATCGTCGATGATAGTGGCCAATAACTCAATGGGGAAAAAAGTACTTGGAAAAAAAAAGTAAAAAGTAAAGGAGAGAAAAGGAAGAAAAAAAACGATAATATTCGATTGAAGAAGGAGAGAGGGGGGAGAGGAAGAAACGCGGGAGGATCCTTCGTTTTGTCGATAGGTGAAAAAAAAATAAAATAAAAATAGAAATTAGATCGCACGCGATCGACGAAGTAGGTCGATTAATTGCCCAAAACTTCATTGGTTTATCATTATTATCAACAGGATGAGGGAAAAAAAGTTTGTTGGACGTCTTTTTTTGGGTGTAATTGCGAACTTTTTTTTTTTTTTTTTTGGCCACTCGTTCTCGCTGATTTTGACGTATGTGGAGAAGAGCCCGGCAAGAAACTGGCGATTTTTTAATTTTTTAGTTGGATTAATGAGATAAATAAGAGGAGATTAGTGAAATAAACAGATTTATATTACGTACCTCTCTTTGGTAATACACTCAGTGTAATTCTAGTTGTAATTACGATTTATTTTCAGTTAATTCACAAAATTTAATAATTGTCTACTTTTTTTTTTATTGGTTTAATTTAATTTATTTAAAATTCAACGTTTATTTTAGGTAATTTAAATGTTCTTGCTTTTGTAAAATTTTCTTCTTCTTTTTTTATATTATAAAAACTTCGACGAAATTTTTACTCTCGTACACGAGCCGACACCGAAAATTTGTCGTATGGACTGAAGATTGAAGCGCCTGGGTTTTTTGTGTGTGAAAAAACCAACGTTTCCGGGCCTCTGATTGGTTGAAAATTAGGGTCTTCTATCAGGGTCTTCTATCAACCCACAATTCCTTGCGACAATTGAAACGCGGGAGAAAACAAATGACTGTTGGAGAATTTGAAAAGTTTTTTAACGAAAAATTTAAATTTGCGACAAGTTATTTTTTCATTGATTTATTTATTGATTAAATAAATTGAATAAATAAATTTCACTATTATATTCATTCAATTTAAAAAAACCCTCAATTTTTTTTTCTACAAAAACCATTTTTTTAAATTTGAATTAAATTATTAACGTATTTTTTCGAACAGTTTCTTCGAAAAAGAGTACTTTTATCAAAGTAATTATTGAAAAATAATTTTGTGAAGAAAAACCATCGATATAATTACTTTTTTTCCAATTTTTTTTTCAAATAAAAAAATTTAGTGGCAGCACTTGCTACCAAGCCATTTTGTTGTGCCCTCTCCCTCCAACCCGGTAGCCGCCATCTTGATTTTATTTCACACACCGAAGAGTCATTGTGTGCAGAACGGAGTTCAATAAATTTCTACACATTAGAGAAAGAAAGAACAAAGAAGAATCTCAAGTGATTAAAAAAAAAAGCCAATAAATTTTGTATTTTATTATTGAAATTTTTTTTTTTAATAAATAAAAGCCTAATTTATTTTTTAACGAATAAAAAAATAAAGACAAATTAACAATGTCTCACGGTGGTAGAAATGAGTGCAGAATATACGTTGGTAATTTGCCACCAGACATAAGAACGAAGGATATACAAGATTTATTTTATAAATTTGGTAAAGTAACATTTGTTGACTTGAAAAATCGAAGAGGACCGCCATTCGCATTTGTCGAATTTGATGATCCAAGGTGAGTTATTTTTTTATGTACTTCGTTGCAATAACGTTTTATTTTTTTTTCAGCTGTAAATAGAGTGGTGAGGTGAAAAAAAGGGGAGTGAATGCCAACGGTCATAAGGCAATGAATATAAAGTCTAAAAACATTGACTGAACTTCGAAAAAAAAAAAACAATGCATATTGTGTTTTTTTTCTAATCATTTCATTGCTTTGATAATCCAGACGAACGATACGCCTGCGCTGGGGAATTTGTCTTCAGCTTGTTTTTCCACGTAGGCAATGTGAGAAATTGACATTGAATTCGGTGGAGTTGGATTTTTGAAGACAACTCGAGATATAGAACAGCGAAATTTTTGTGGAAATCTTTTTGTAGCTCTAATTCTCCTCTACAAATAAGGTTCCTACTGGAATTCTTCTATCTTCAATGGATTCCAAGTGATTTCATGAAAACCCAATTGAAAAATAATACTGAAAATAGCAGATATTTGACAATTTATTTCTCTTTTTTTAGCAAGTAAATTATTATTCAAAAAAAATCCACAAGTACCAAATTTAAAAAACTAGAAGTGCAAATTTTTTAAATATTTTTCTAAATTTATTTATATGTTCGAAAAATCCAAGTAATTGTCAGATGTGTGCAAATTTCATGATTTCATAGTCGCCTTTGAGTCGAAGAGGCGTAAGTGCAATTAACGAAAAATGCAATTAATTTGATTCTCTTCATTTTTCACTTGGTTATTGTAGAATATCTCGGAATCTAAAGAAGATGAGGCAATTTTTGATGAGACCTTTTTTGTAGAGGAGAATCAGAGCTATGAAAAAGGTCTCCACGATTTTTCTTGTATTTCCACTCAATTCTGTTTGCGGTATTCTGCAAAAAGCGAAAATGAAAATCGACTCATTTATGATTGAAGTTTATTGACTTTTTTAAATTTATTAAATAAAACCTAATACAGGTTTATTCATTGAAGTTTATAATTGATGAAACAATTGTCTTTCAGAGATGCAGAGGATGCAGTTCACGCGAGAGATGGGTATGATTACGATGGTTACAGGCTTCGGGTTGAATTTCCAAGGGGCGGAGGTCCAAGCAACAACTTCAGGGGTGGAAGAGGTGCTGGCGAGAGTGGACGTGGCGGACGTGGAGATATGGGTAATTCGAGGGGACGTGGACCACCAGCAAGAAGATCTCAGTACAGAGTACTCGTCACTGGTTTACCACCATCTGGAAGCTGGCAGGATCTCAAGGACCACATGAGAGAGGCTGGAGATGTCTGTTTCGCTGATGTTTACAAGGATGGCACTGGAGTCGTTGAATTCCTCAGATACGAGGATATGAAGTATGCTGTTAAGAAACTTGATGACTCGAGATTCAGATCGCACGAGGTTTGTGTATTATATTTTTATCATTGACAAAATGATGAAAACTTTTTTGATGAGTAGGTTTTTGTAAAAAGAAACTTACGACTCTGGTGTTTTCAAATAAATGGATCTTATTTTCCATCAGTTTTTTGAGAATAGCTCGGAACCTGAACGAGATGGAGGGATTTTGCCCTAGTCCTTTTTTGTAGCTCTTGAATTCTGTACGAATCAGGATTACAGCAAAATCGCGATATCTCGCTTAAATTTTGAGATATTGAAAGAAACCAAAGATATTGAATGAATTAATAAGTTATTATTTCCTCGTCCTAGAGCGAAAGGAGCGTAAATGGTACATGATTCCTATCTTGTGACGCCCTTTCCACTCCAGAACGACGATTAAAATTTTTTTTTTTAAATTGCACTTCTAGTTCTTCGAATTTTCTAAAAATTCTTTTTCTAGTTCTTAGTTCTTTTAAAGTTCTTCTTCTAGTTCTTCGTTTTTTTTAAATAATTTATCTGTTAAAAAAAAATTGTTAAATGTCTGCTATCTTCAGTATCATTTGTCTCAAAACTTGATATTCTTGAAGAACTTGGCTACTGGAGAAAACCAATAGAATTTCTTATTTTTTGTTTTTAATTTTTTTGTTCAAATTCTTGAGGAGTTTGGGGAGTTGTCTCCAAAATATGGAATCATTTTGAGAATCATACAGGATGTTCCTAGCGTCATCATTATTATGTAGTATTTTTTTCAAAATTTTCATGTATTTTGTTTTGAACAGTTTTGTAATGAACAGTCAAAATTGCATCTTATACGTGGTCTCCTATGCATCAAACCTGGTTTAGCATCGATATGCGCTATCAACTCAGGTGGTAACAAAAGGTCTCCTGTTATGACAGATTTTATGCATAAGAACCCATGTATAAAATGCAATTTTGACTGTTAATTAGTCTAAAACAAAATACATGAAACTTTTGATAAAAAATACTACATAATAATGATGGCATTAGGATGACGTCCTGTATGATTCCCAAAATGATTTCATATTTTGGAGATAACTCCCCAAACCCCTTAAATATCATATGAGATGATTATCCATTGACATTTTTAAATAGATTTATAATGAAAAATCCCTGATTTTTCTATGGAAATAACCACAACTTCCTTTTTTTTAATTCCAGGGTGAAGTTGCCTATATAAGGGTTAAAGAGGACCATACAACTGGTGATCGTGGACGCAGCGAGGACCGTGAGCGTGGTGGTGGACGTAGTCGTTCAAGAAGCTACAGTCCACGTCGTCGTGGTTCACCAACCTATTCACCACTTCGGCGTAACTACTCGCGTTCAAGATCACGCTCGAGGTCACGTTCTTACGACTAAAGTGTGTACGTATATAAACATTATATATGTCCTCACAATTTGATAACAATAACCGAAAGTTTCACACGTTAATTTTGCTTTTTTGACACGATTATCATTATTTCTAACTTAAGAGACAACCGCTGAAAAAAAAAAGAAAAACTGAAGATTATGAGGAAAAAAAAGTAATAATTGCTGAGGATGAAGTAATTCAGAGGAATTAAAACTTATTGCTTAACTTTCCAATCCAAAAAATTGAGAGACCCTGCAATTACGTAAAGATTTCTTCATCACTTTTTTCCTTTTTCTTTTGATTGAAATAATTCGGAAGAGAATAAGTTACTTATTATTAATTGTGCCACATTTTTGATTGCAAATGATTTCTTTTAAATTCATTGATCGTTAATTGAATCATTAGAAGAGTGATAGATTGAGATGAGTGGATCTTTCATTTGGAATCAATTTTATTTTTGGATATCTTGAGATCTAATGGAGATACGAAATTTCTCTATCTCGCTTGAATTTTAGGATATTCAATTATAAGAAGAAAATGGGAGCGTTTCGTTTTATCACTTGACTAGATGAATTTGTTGATTTTCTTTTCTCTTTTCATATTGAAATTAACCGGATAATTTTGTACATTATAGTTGAACATTCCGTTTATATTTTCTCAATAACAAAAAAATTTTGCTCTGCTAGATGCATTACAAGCTCTAGTGTGCCAGCAAAGTACCAAAAACAAAGAAATTATTTATATAGAAAAAAAACAAGAAAGAAGAGAATAGTAATAATGAATAGATGAGAAAGAGCTCAAAAATCATTGGACTGTCGATTTAATGACTGCCCAAGTCAAGAATCATTGAAAATCGTGTTTATAATTATTTTCAAAGTCTTTCAAACTGATGGATCAAAAATCACAAGCATTTTTTACAAAATACCTAATATTATCAAACATTAATATATATCCAAGCAAATTTTTTTTTTAAATCAATCAAGAACATTAATAATGCGACTTGAGTGGCCTTGAACGAAGTCTCGTTAACAATTAATGATTTTCAATCTCATACTCGAAAATTTATGTATATCCTCTAGGCACTTTTTATTATTAATTGAATTACCTTTAAAATTAAAATGAAGGAAATAAAATACAAAAATCATTGAGACTATCGCGATTACAGGAGTGCAAGCTAACAGATTATTTTGTCAAAGAAAAAAAAAATATTAAGCAAGGGAAAAAAAATTGTAGAAAATATATATTCTATAAGCGTACAAAATTAAATTTGAAATTATTTTTGTTTTCCTTTTTGTGTTCAAATTACATTGACTTGTAAATTCAAATAATCCAAATGGAAAAATCATTAATAATAATCAAAAGGAAAACAAAAATTTGCAAACAAAAAAACATGAAAAAAATTGCAAATATTTTCTGTGATTTCGTGTGACTAATTTTATCAATTATCAATTACTAAAATGATAAAAAAATCACAGAAAATTCATTTGCATTACTATAAGTTTATAATGAATAAATAATTAATCATAAAAAAAATAATAATCATTCAAAAACAATGACATTTACTGTATTTGAAACAAACTAATGTATTTTTTCTTCTTTTGTATATTGGATTGGATTGTAACACAATGAATGAAAAACTGAACCCCACACGATCGTTGATTCTTCGATGGATAAATGAGAGAGATGGACCCGCGCGTATTTGGATGGATTTTATTTGCGGACCGATATTATTATTATAAAAAAAACGAGGATTTTTTAATATAATGAGACAGGATAACGTAAAAAAACAAGAGGATAATAATCTATTAAATTCAGGATTCAGGATATAAAAAAAAAATAAAGAGGGAAAATGGATTTTCATCGAGACACAAAATACACTCAAAGGCCACAATTATCGAGGGAGCTGTTTTACGTTGCAATTAATTTTAAAGAGATGATTAATTTCCTACCATTATGACTGTGGAGAACAGTTGTGTTTCAGTGAGCATTCAATTGTATTTTTTTTATTTTTTTTATTCATTCAAATTCTTCAATTGACAATTTTTCTCGTCGAGTTTCGAGGAACAATCGAGGAACATTTGTCTTTTTTTCACTTTCATCATCGAGGATTTTTTTTTTGTTCAAGTGTACAATTAAGTGCGCCATGAATAACGCAGGAACACAGGGAGAAAAAGAGGATTCAATAGGAGAGCTCCCAAGAGGAAATAATTTAAACTCTATTATTAATATCAGAATCGGCCTTACGTCTCGATGGGATCTAACTGGATTTTGTTAGAGGATTTTGAGGAGGATTTATTTGCAAAAAAAAAAAGGAAATTAAAAAATTGGGATTTAGGATTTCTTCGCGGGATTGATTAAATAATTCATAATAATAATAATCATAAAGAGAAAGGATTTCTCGGAGTTGTAAACTTCACTTTGGAATAATGGATAAATTTGGATCACAGGATCTCGGATTAAAATAATAATTTAAAAAAAAAAACATTATATATTGTCAATTGTGTGGGTGGAACAGAGGCTTCTCACACCTCCTAGGGTAACACGGATTACTCCAGATGTGTTTGGATAAAATGGATCACTTGCAAATATACCATTGTGGATTAATCGTTATTAAAATGGAATCTCAGTGGATCAGATGCCTGAGGTATTTGGACACCGATTTGACTCTTAATTAATTTTTTTTTACCATTTTTTTCAAATTACAATTTTCATGTTTTTTTTTAAATTTTTATTTAATTTACAATGTGAGGTACTCCTTAATTTACTCTGCATGCTTTTTTTTTGCTTAATTAATACCTCAAATTCGTGAGCACTAGAGAGTTTAATTAATTAATTAATAATAATAATAATAATGCATAAATTTAGATCATAATATGAGAAGCGGGTAAAGCTCTGTTTCCCATCAATTGACAAGTCTCGTTGACGCGATGAACATTCACTTATCCCTGATTAGTCGTTTCTCCTCTCAATGTGTATTCTAATTTTTTTTCAATTTTTTTTAACTTAACAATTTTCTAAATCCTTTTCTTTTTTAGTCAATTTGTGCTTATATTCCTTAGATTTTATTTTCTTCACAAACATACACATAATTACACACATTCGTTGGGAATATATTTTTTCTTGACTTTTCTCTCATACTCTCAATTATTTTTCGTTCACTTTTTTTTATTCTTCAATTTATCATTTTTTATTCAAACAAAAAAAAAACAATTTTCAGCAAAAACAGGTAGATTGCTTTGCAGGTCTCTTGGGAAATCTTCAATCGTCATCTGCTGTATTATTAATTTCATTTAATAAATACTTAATTGAAAGAGAATCTGTAGTTTGATCAATCTTATTTATTTTCTTTTGGAATTGAGTAACAAGTGCTTTATCATATTTTTTTTTAGATATAAAATTATTTTGGAAGATATTTCATGTGCAGTATATGTTGGATAATCATGAGAGAATGGAAATTTATTACCAGGACTCACCAACTGGACGAAGAATAATTTCTTGCACCTGAAAAATTCACGAGGAAATTTATTAATTGAGGAAAATTCTATTTTTTATAATCATAAACTTCTTTTTAAATCATTCTTCGGAATTTCGTAAGATAGAAAGAGGATTCAATCTATCCTCCTTCTTTAATTCAAAAAATTGATTGAAAATTACCGAAACATGAGATGGTGTTGACAATGCATAAATAATAGCATCTGCAACGTCCTCAGGCTTCAATGATGGCATTGCCGTAAGAATTTCCTGGGAAAATGTCGAGTAAGATGACATCAAGTCCGTTGCAACGAGTCCTGGAGTGATGGACTATTGAAAAGAGAAAAAATGATCGAAAAAGATATCACATTAAATCATGCAATAGAAGGAAAATTCTAATTTTTGCTTCCGTAAGATTATCTTGAAAACTGTGGGAACTGGAGAAATTTTCGTGGAAATTTTTCCGTAGAACAAAATTCAAGCAGTGAGAGAAATCCTTATGAAAAATTCTCTATTCCATAATTATCGAGAGATTTCGAAAAAAATTGAGGGTGATCCCATTAGACTTCTTTCTTCTATTAGGAAAAATATCAAATTTATCAAAAATCTCGAGAAATCTCGAAATTTCGATGTTTTTGGGTAAACTAAAATTCTTTCAGATAAAATTGATTTTCATATTTCAAATAGGTGAAGAAATCTTACCAGAAGTAGATTTCAGAGAATTTTTGACAAAATTTGGATAAATATTAAATTGACCGGAAATCTCAAAGAATTTTGAAACTTCAAATTTCGAGATTTCTGGTTAATCTCAATTTTTTTTTAGATATGATTTATCAATCTACAAATTGATGAAGATCATTACTGTAACTCGAATTTTCGATCCAACGAGTTCATGACGCAGCGATTGTGCCAGTGCGGTAACAGCCCTCTTGGATGCTGGATAAACGCTGAAGCCAGGGACAGCTGGTACACGTTCACCAGCAAGACTATTAACATGAACAATAAGACCCTCTTCCTCTTTCTCGCGCATTATCTTCAATCCCTCTCGTGTAGCTAAACAAAGCCCCATCACATTAACATCAAACACGGTTTTCCAATCCTCTAACCGACCATCTGCAATAATCATCCAATTAAAATCATTTGATCTATCTATTGTTCAGTGATGAAAGGGTCTAGTGAGGTGAAAAAACCATAGAGATCAATTGGTATCTGAATTTAGATGACTATTAAATTTTCAGACAAATCAATTTTACTCTAGCATCAATGTTCTAAAAATATCTCGGAAACTAAGCGAGATAGAGCGAAAGATTCTACTCAAATCCTTTCTTGTAACTATTGAAATTCTTCACAAAAAAAAACGATTAAGGCAAAATCGCTCCATCTCACTCAGTTTCCAAGATACTCCGAAAAAACTGATGGAATGAAATCGATTTCTCTGGAAAATATGGGAATGGAGCTTTCGAAAAAATGATTTTATTTCGTCACCAGTTTTTTTTTTTTTACAATGTCTCGGAATCTAACGAGGTAGAGCAATTCGTATGATTGCATTTTTTGTAAAAAAATTTCAAGAATTCCAAAAAAATCATGAAAATTGCTCTATTTCGCTTAGTTCCCGAGATATTATTGAAAAATTAATGATAAAATTTGTCCAAAAACTCGATTTTGAAAATTGGATTTTGTTAAATATTCCGCAAATTGTGGGAGATAGAGAAATTTGAGTAAAATAGAGAAATTTGTATGATTACATTTTTTGTCAGTAAGAGAACTTTAAATATTACAAGGAAGTATAAAATTGTAAAAAGTGCTCTATCTCGTTTAGATTCCAGCATATTAAGAAAAAAATTGGTAACAAAATGAAATCATTTTGAAAACTTCTCAGATTTTCGGATTTTTTTGAATATCTTGGAAATTCCAGGAGATGAAGAAAGTTGAGTGAAAACTGTTTTTTGTGAAACAGAGAGGGTTGCAAAAAATTTCTACAGAAATTCCTTGATAAATTTCATTACCGCATAGACTCGTTTCAATCGTAACTCCAGCATTATTAATCAATACATCCAGCCTCCCCAGATGCTCTTTGATCCAAGAAAACGCAGCAATTACACTCTCCTCTTGTGAAACATCGCACTCGACTGCGTACAATTTACCAGGTGCATCTTCCAACGTCGATGATAATTCTTCAATTTTTTCCAATCTTCTGGCGAGCCCAGCGACGATTAAACCTGATGAATAATTAATTAAGGATGATTGGGAGGTACATTTGAAGAAAAAAGTTACATTTTTGTATAAAATCGTTAATAACAATTTATACAAGATGAAATTCTCAAATCTGATGCAGTGAATCTGTAAAGGAAGCGATGAGCAATGAAATAAGCCCTAAAAACAAAAAATGAATTGAAAATTTGTAAATTTTCATAATTTTTTAGATTCCTTTAAATCGTGAAAAATTTGAAAAAATCTAGAAAATAATGAAAATTTCACAATTTCCAATTAATTTTTTGTTGCTGGGGCTTATTTTATTCTTCACTACATTCTTTACAGATTCACTGAATCAGATTTGAGCATTTCATCTTGTATAAGTTGTTATTAACGATTTTGTACAAAAATTCAACTTTTTCTGATTGTACCTCTCAATCATTCTCAACGTAAGGAAAATGAGTCAATTCTCCGTGATTCGTCTTCTTGCGGATATTTCGAAAACTAAGAGGGATGGCGAGATTTTTTGTAGCTTTTGAAATTCTCTAAAGAAAAAAAATCTCAAGAATTTCTCTATCTCCCTCAGTTTCCAAGAAATTCCGCAAAAATCTTGACTCCGAATTTTAGGAATTCCACATTTTTCTCATTATTTTTGTTTAATTCATGAAATAAAAAACTAGACTAACAATTTTCATGAATAGTAATTGTTATAAGCACTATATGGTTGATTAGAATGAAATTCGATGACGCCAGAGCGACGATTAAGCCCGATGAAGGCTAATTAATTTAATTTAACAATCAATTAAAAACAAAATGAGTCAATTCTTTTCAATTTTGTTTTTGAAAAATATCTCAAAAACTGAGTAAAATAGAGAAATTTTCGTGGTGACCTTTTTTGTAGCTTTCAAAATTCTCCACAAAAAAGATTTCTAGAAAAATTTCCCCACCTCCCTCAATTTTCGAGATATTCTGCAAAAATCTTGACCCAAACTTTCAAAAATTCCACATTTTTAAATTATATTTATTTGATTCGTGAAGAAAACCCTAGACCAACAGTTTTTATAATTATTAATCGTAATCAAGACTATATAGTTGACTGGAAAGAATTTTGACTGATAAAAAAAAATTAAACCAATTTTTCTTAATTTTTTTCATCGTTAATGTAAAAAATCTAATGAAAAAAAGAAAATTGAGAAAAATCAGGGATTTACCATTGCAAACGAATTGGCGGGCAATAGCTGCACCAATCCCAGCGCTCGCTCCAGTAACAACAGCGACTTTACCCGACCAACGTTCCATAATGCACTAAAACACTGACCAGTGTCAATCAAGCCTTCAACCAGTGATAAAAAAAAATAAAAAATCTTGTCCCACTCGTCACTACGTGTTTTTCGAGAAGGAGAACTGGACGTAATCGGATCCCAACACTTATAAGTATTGAAATCAATATTCGGATAAATATTAAAATTGAAATTAGAAAAAAAAAAAAGGAAATGAGTAATTGGATAGGTAGTGTGGCTTAGCTCGAGTTGACTGGGTCACCTTCATTATTTTTATTGAATAATAATTAGTGATGATAATATTTCTTACAATTGAATTGCAGAAAAAAAAGAAGAGATGTACATATTTTTGTGTTAAATTATTTGAAGTCTAGGGACTTTCATTGTTTTTTTCTCGATAACACACAAGTTCCCTGTGTTTTCCTCGAGCAGCTGATTTCCGTCAAAACACAAAGAAGAAGAAAACAGTCACTGTACTGTGTTTATTATTCAGTCAACAAGTGCAGTAAACACAGAGGACCCATCTCTCTCTTTGTTTTTTTTTTAATCAATTTTATTACAAAAAAAAATTAATTTTTGGAGATTTTTCATTTGAGTAAAATGAATTTGCTTGAATTCATGTGATGTCTTCGAGAAAACTGGTTGCACTCTGCGTTATTCGCATTGAGATTGTTGATCCAGAAGCAGAAGATACAGCAAGTGAGTTTGAATTTTAATTATTTATGTAAATTATAATTAATTTTGTTATTATTGCATTGTGAATTTATGGAGAATGATTCTAGGGGAACAGTTGGTGATTGAATTTTCTTAATAATTTCATTGAAGAACTGAGGAATTTTACGAGGGAGGACATGTGTCAAGAAGAATTCATTTTTGAAAGCTTTTTTGATTAAAATTCGACTGTTTTTGATGGTTACTGAAGGTGTAACCCTTTTTATTATCGAAAATATCAAATTTTTTTTGGAACATGTCAAATTCTGATGCTCGTAGCGTATAAATTCGGTGATCACTAGAAAGGTGAGATAATTTTCCATCGATTTGTGTGGTTTTCAATCAATTTTTCCCTTTTTTTAGAGTGAAAAAAAGAAGTGAAAGTGAAATAAATCATGAATAACTCAAAAATCGATAGGAAATGACCTCGCTCTTACGGTGGTCATTGATTTTTTGTGCTGTGACCATTAGAACAGCAGAAAATCTCCAAAAAACACAAAAAAAATGGAAAAGATTATATTTTATATTTAATTTCTGCCCAAAACATAATTTAAAAAAATACAAAAATTCTTCAATTATTCAATGGCATCATCAAAAAAATTGAATATCCAATCATTTTATTCTTCTCGAAGCTATCCACTAAAAATATAATATCGATTGAATTTATGATTGACATCAGGCACAATGGCAGCTAGGAAAATGCGAGGACGTCGTGAGCCACGTGATATAACAGTAGAGAGTTACGCAAGTGTTACAGAGGGACCAGTACCATTATTACCATCACAGGGATCAAGCAAATTACACACGAGGCCAAATTCTGAAGAATCATCGTCTTCTTCAAATCAAATAGCAGCTGGTAATGCCGAGGGATCAACGCAAAATTCAAATACCACTGTCGAACAGATTAATTTTTTCTCGGGTAATCCGTTTGTCGAAGTTACCAAGGGAATTCTACATCTTTACAAGGAAGAGTATGTTCATCATCTTGGAAATAATTGTAATTGGAAGGGAAATGATGAAAAAGAGATGAAAATCATGAAAAATTAGAACAGAATATTTTAGAAATATTTTTGAAATGAGTGAAGTTGGGAAAATTGCTGAATGACTTTTTTTTTAGAGAAATTTTTTTTTGGGAAGAAAAACAAAGGTCTCTCGATAAATTCCTTCAAATCTTGTGAAATCTGATGTACAATCAAATTAGGAATCTCACGAAAATTCTAGAATTCTTTTAAAGATTCCTGAAATTTTGGAATTTTTCAAATCTCATAAAATCTGGAACGAGTCTTGGAATCGCTCATAAACTGGAGAAATACGATGAAAATTTAATGAAATCTGTGAAGTCTTTGAAATTTCATCTAAAACAAATAGTGACAATATCTGAACAATCAATTTGAGAACTCGAGAAAATTCATAGGAGATTTTGAATTTTGTTGAATAAGTATTTTAATCAAATTTTTATCATTTATACATTTTTGTTTATGCCATGAAATCTCAAAATCTTTCAGCATTCCCTGGAATCTTGAATTCTCATGAATTCAGCACTCATGAATTCTCATGGAAATCTGTGAAATTTCCAGGAATTCGTTCAATTCTCATAGATTTCATGAATTTTCATGAAATCTTTGAATTTTTTTCATTTGAAGTGCACAAAGATTTTAGAAGTGACTATCCTCCTCCCCCTTTTCATCATTTCCCCATTAAAATTGCCTTCTTCATTCACTCTATTAAAACCGCAATATTTCTTCTGCATTTAATTACAGTGAATTGACGGAAATGCATCGAGCAGCTGATCGCAGTCACACAATTTGCATTATTTCAGTCCCAGCAACAATGACATGTCACGATTTACTGACATTCACAGCCGCTTGCCATCAAGATATTCAGCATTTTCGAATACTCAGGGATAACAGCCCAAATCAGTACATGGCACTGATCACGATGAGGTCGTCTGTACGTAGAATTGCACAGATCTTTGATAATATTTTTTTTTTGAAGCTTTGCTTGCACGACTGTCCCAATACGTACTATTTCGCAACGATTGATGCCTCTTCTTGTGGAGCAAAGGGTCAAGCAAGCAAAATTTTCAGAAATTCTTGACGATTTTTTTGATACTTTCAGGCAGCGGCTAATGAATTCTACGAGACGTTCAATGGTGCCCCATACAATTCCCTCGAGCCAGATACAGTTTGTCACATGGTATTCGTGTCAAGAGTCGAAGTAGCTGACAATGGAATGTCACTAGCTGGACACACGGAGTTACCATCGTGTCCAGTTTGTTTGGAGCGAATGGATGAGAGTGTAGATGGCATATTAACCATACTGTGTAATCACACATTTCACTCGAGTTGTTTAGTCAAATGGGGTGATATATCTTGTCCAGTTTGTCGTTGTGCACAAACACCAGAGCCAGTTGCTGACAGTCATTGCATGGAGTGTGGTAAATTTTAAAATTTGATTTTTTTTTCATAATTTGTAGAGTTATTTTTTTTCATTAAATTTTTTATCATAAAAATGATTGAGACAGAGATTTTTTTGGAGAGATCTTTTTTGTGGAGAAAAATCAGAGCTCCAAAAAAAAGGTCTGAACGAAAATTGTCCTATCTCCAATATTTTTCGAGATATTCCACTAAAACTAATTCTTCAATGATTATCAATTTTGAAAGGAACTTGATGATATTCTATCGATTTACCAATTTTCAATCAATAGTTGCAGATACAAGCAACGATGCATTATGGATTTGTCTAATCTGTGGTCACATTGGTTGCTCACGTTACCACGAAGGTCATGCTTTTGAACATTATCGTGACACACATCACTGTTATGCCATGCAACTTGGTAATAACAGAGTTTGGGATTATGTTGGTGATAATTTTGTTCATCGTTTGCTGCAAGACAAAGATGGAAAAATGGTTGAGGGTGGTAATGAACCAACTAAGGGTGAGGGTGCCGCTGTTGATGAGAAGGTTGATGCTGTACAACTTGAATTTACGTATTTGTTAACGTCACAATTGGAGACACAGAGGCAATATTTTGAGGATCGTTTGAGCAGAATTGAGCAACGTTCGTCATCTGAAATTAGCGAATTGCGGGAAAAATTGAATCAAATTGTCGATGAAAATTCTGAGATTAAGGTGAGGAAGAAGTTTTTGGTTTTCAATATTGAGATTCATTTTCTTTCTGATTGGGTAAAAAATTCGTTTGTCTTTTCAGAATAAATTAATAGCACTGACAAAAGAAAAATTGGCAATTGAGAAGAGACTGCAGCATTCAACGACAAAATTGAATCAAGCGCACTCTGAATTATCAGAAGAAAAAGAATTGAGGCAGGCACTCCAATTGAATCAAACAACATGGCAAGCAAAGCACAATCAAATACAGGATGAACTCAAAGAATGTAAAATTACAAAAGACAGTGAGATAAAAGATTTGAAAGAGCAAATAAGAGATCTCATGTTTTTCCTTGAAGCACAGAAGCAAATTGAAAATTCAAATGACAAAGATGACATTGCTGGTGGTACTATCATTGTACCTGAATCATCAACTCCACAATCAACAAAATCACGCTCGCGTCGTCATAAAAAGCACTGAACTCCTCACCCCAAAGTGTGAAAAGAAGAACTTCATATTAACACAAAATGAAAGAAATAAAAAAAAAAACTAAAAGTACAATTTTACCTCATGCAATAAAGTACTTCGCACTATTTAAATTAAATTCATAATGTTTTTTATTCACCAATTCAACGAAATTAAATTAATCTTTTCTTTCCTTTTTTTTCAATTATTATTACACATTTGTCTTCATTTTTATGCGTCTAAAAATACGACTGATTATACAGTAACTACGTTATTTGTACATAAGTATTGAGAAAAGAGTGTTGAAATTCAAATAACAATTTTTCTTTTTTACTCTTCTTCATCTTAATATAATGAAATATTATGAATTTCAAGTATGACTTTTTTTTCAAAATAAAATGAAACAATAAACAAAACAAACTAATATGAAAGTAGAAACAATTGTGCATTATCTGTTTTTTTTTTTTGTTAAATCAATGAGAGATGTCTTTTTGCGTTATAATAAAATACAAATGGGTGAGATTACTCATGGGAATGTGTGCAAGATATACTTTTTAATATTTCATTTGATTATTATGTTTTCATTTGTTTTATCTTGTCTTTAATTGCCTAACTACTCTTAAAAAATTTATGATTACTTCTCTTTTATATTGTTTAATGGAGGATAAATTGTGAAAAAGGCACACCTGTTGACTGAGGATTGGGATATTCTGTTACGTTTTTTTTTTCTTCTGTTATTCTTCTTTTTTTTCAAATTTTTTTTGTTGCTTTCTGGTCCAAAATAATTGGAAGCATTTAATCAATTCCATTGGCAGTCGAGTGAGATGCTTGATCTTTCATCTTGCTTCTCTTTCTTATCTGCCTTTGGTGCTCGTACTCAAAATCTTCTTCACTCAGGTTCAGTCTCATCATCTAAAAATCGTACAAAAATTAATCAATAAAATGTTTAACTTGTCTTTTCATTCGATGACTCACCTGATTAACTAATGCTTCTTCTTCCATAATTTCCGGTGGAGGATTCCTTAATACTTGGAGGGTTTCATACATTGTTGGACAATTTTTGGTCAATGAGGTACGTCCCAGGCTTCCTTTGAGCAGCACAAGGCCAACTTTGAATATTATTTTTACACCTTCGCATAAAAACATGTCCCAGATCCTTAGAATACTCTCCCAGGGCAGTGTTCTCGTGTATACACAGAGAAACCACTCTGTCATATACAAAATTGGTTCCATTTTTTGTTTCTTCTATAATTACAATGAAAATTATTATTTTTTCAATTAATATCCAGGTTTGATTTTACGAATATCTCGAAAACTATTGAGTTTAGCAAGAGAGAATTTTGTAAGAGAGCTTTTTTGTCGAGAATCTTCCTCTCTCCAAGAAAACTGCTTTGTCTAATTCTCCTAAATCCAATAGTATTCGAGATATTTGCAAAAAAATGCATTGAAAAAGATGTAAAGCGAGATAAGTTGATTTTCAAGATCTTAAAATATAATGCAGATACGAAATACTCTGAGGCCCTTCTTTATAGGTCTTGCGACATATTTCTCAAAAATAAACTTAAAAATAAGCTTTAAAAAAAATCAATTTTCTTTTTTCCGCTCTTTTTTGTATATTCACCGGATGTGGAAAACTCAACTTATTTACCTCTTCATCTTAAGATGTTTAAAAAAATCACTTAAACTGACCAGATGTTTGTAGGCAACTGGCGATACTCTTTTCAATAGTGCAAAAAGTATATCGCCATCACGCTGAAGTGTCTCCATACCCTGACTGTAATAACCAACAAGATACTTGTCGCAAACTGCAACGAGACACCAGAATGCCTGTACAGCTGGCATATGCATCAATAAAAATGCAGCAATTGGTGCTTGTGCCTGACAGTATCCAACTTTACTGTTCAATATTGAATAGGCCTTGAGTACTTGGAACAATTCCTGTTGTCCAGGTGCATTATCCACAAACATCTCATGATGTGGAAATTGTCTGTGCAAATCTTTCTTGATATCCTCAATATACTTAGGATCACCTGGCCTTTTTATCAATTCCTCGTATAAATTTGGATTCTCTGTCATTAATAATTGTCCACCACAGAGATTTAACCAGGCACGTAATCTCACTGATGGTGGAATTCCTTTTCTACATCTTTCACGTACTTTACGATAATTATTTGTCATAAATGTACTCCAGTTATTTAACATGCGAATCCATTTTCGTTCGCGTCTCAGAATCACCTCAGGTGGTACAGCCTGTTTCCTGTGGAAAAATTAGAAAATTGATGTTCAATTAATTTTAATTTATTTGAAGTATTATGGGAAATTGGAAGGTTTTTTTTGCAAAAATTACAATACTACAATACTGTCGATTTGCAAAAATTACAATACTAAAATATTGTCAATTTCCAAATTGATAATATTGTCAAGATTATTGTCAATAATATTATCAATTCGCGAATTGACAATTTTTTAGTTTTGTAATTTTTTGAAACAATCTTCCAATTTCCCATGATACTTCAAATAAATTATCAGGAACATGGAAATTAATCCGACTATTAATATTTCCATTTCTATATTTCGTTGATATCTTCAAAACAAGATTTAAAGGAAAAATTTTCAACAAAGGTCTTTTCATAAATTTTTCTCTTATCATTTTCAAAACAGATATTGGCAGAATAATCTGCAAAAGATTTATCGACTCATTTTTTTCTTGTCATCAATTTTTGAGAAATATCTCAGAATCTATGGAAAAAAGAGAAATTCTCGTGATAACTCTGTCAGTGAAGAAGAAATGAGGTCTAAAAAAAGGTTTCCACGAAAATTTCCCACCAGATTCCAAGATATTTTGTTTAAAAATTGATATCAACAAAATTCATTTTTTTCGCCTTCTCTTCTCTGAATTATTTTATTCTTCCTCGTAATTTACCTCTCAGGACTGTACTGTGAGCCGCCAAGAAATCCATGCCTATCAGGTACAGTTGATATGACTGAGCCACACTGATAAATACTACTAGCCTCTGACTCAGATTCTCCATTCAAATCATCATCATTATTGCGTGACTCCGAGGCCGCCATAGCATCTTCCTACACTACCTGATGAAAAAAAATCGAATAAACACAGTGTATGCAACAACATAAACCACTTAATTAATTTATGGAATGTTTTATTATGTGAAAAAAAATGAAAAAATGAAAAAAAAAATATCCTTTCACTTATGCAATAAACCATTGTGAGTTAATCATTATCATCCCACATTAGTGTATGTACGAAACTGATAATTTTACTTTCAACTAAATTATTTTCATATTAATGAAAATAATAAATAATTGGATGAGAAAATACATGTATAAATATATATGTATATACATATATATATATAAATGTATATATATCGTACGTAAGGTCACTGGTTTAACGTCGAAACTTTGCCAATTGATTTAAATTGCCTGCGCATTTTTTAAATTTTTTTATCACTCTGCCTTTTTTTTTAATCCCCAATGAACCGAAATTATTTAAAGGGGCGTTTTGTGTTCTGCGTTTGGGGCGATGACGTTTCGGGGAAAATCTGGTGCGGTTAATTGATAAATACACACATTGATAATCGAGTGAGTGGAAAATTTTAGTTTATATAGATATATATATATACCATGGAAAAGGCACAGGTCATGCCCAATCGTAAACACAAAACGCAGGAGTCTTTTTTTCCTCTACACTTGTTTATTTCCAGGAAAAAAATAAAATTAATGCCACATGTGATTTTTCATGTTTCTCTGGGACTGATGGTCTGTACTAATGATGGAAAATGGCAAATTGAATTGATTAAAAATGGTGCGTACAGTGCAAATGAGAAAAAAAAGAGAAAATAAAAAAAGTACCGTTCTTTGGCATCGAATTATTTGAGAGCACCAAAATCACGTTTTGCTCAGCACTTTGGTAATACGACACTGGATGTAGTACACTGCCTCCTACTAGTCTCTTTGACAGACGTGTACGTATACACATAGCACAGTTATGAACAGTCTGTTTATTCCACCTGTACTTATTATCAATTACTTTCAATCACTTTTTACGTTTTAAATTGAGTGTAATTTGTTATTTCTTCTTCTTTTTTTGCTGACTGAAGACGCAGCGTTGAAATTCCTGGACGCTACTCTTCCGGGTGGAATTTTATTATTAGAATTGACATTTAGGCGTCAACAAATACACAATGCAGACACACACGATGAATAGAGGAGGATGAAAGGCGTGTTTTAGGTATTATTTTTTTGCCTTTTTCTTTCGACTGCGGTCGAATCGCTCTTATCGACTGTCGACCAATGGGAAAAGAGCGTTTTTGTTATTTGGGTGTTAATGGCTTGTGGAGGGGGTAATTTGTGGAGAGTTTGTCATTTTTTTGGCGAATCATCGTGACTGTGATAATTGATATTGAATTATTAGTTTTTTTGGGGAACTTTTTCTGGAGTACGGGGAGATAGTGAGGAGGAAGAAGACAAGATGGCGCTGATGGGGATCGCGCGTTTTTTGAAGCTCCGTAAAGTTGACCCCCATACACTGCAAAAAAATTTCATAAAAAAAAGCGGGACTGCGGTAAAATTACTAGACCTGCGGAGTAAAAATTACTATCGGCACAGTAAAAAAATTATAAAAGTCTCATTGATTTTACTAAAAAATTTAGTCATTTTTGTTCTGTAGGTATTGTAATTTCTCTGCAATACCCTTCTTCGTCCCACGTTTATTGGATGGCACAGTAATTTTTCATGAAATTTTTTTTAGCGTGCATATGGATATTTCGAATTTTCTCAATTGCAATTGTTTGACGGTGATTGACAGATTTATTAACGTTTGATGGATAATAGTTTTTTTAAAATAAATTTTTCAAAATTGAACAAAAAATCAATTTCAGTAAGCCCCTTCCCCCCCCCCCCCCATTTTGGAATTTTTCATTTTTAGAAGGGGCTATTGAAAGAAAATCGTTTGATGGTTTTTGACGGAACATTAATACACACGAAGTATTAATATTTTTGTTTCAATGCAATAATTCCCTATTCCAGTTTCGAAGATTCATACAGCTCTGCTCCAAAAACCTTACGAAACTTTAAGGAGGGGAGGGGGGTCAACTTTGCGGAGCTTTTTTTGAGGCGGTTTCTGAGCAGTATGATATTAGCCAGAAAATTATCAATTTGATACTAATTAGCATATGTGATCGATTGTGAATTCGTTTGCTGGTGATTGTAATCGCATTTTTAACGTTTAAGAGGTAACGGGAGACCTAGTAAATTTCAAATTTTCAAATTCATTGTTCAGTAATAATTATGATTTTTCGCATTGAATATCAGAAGCATCGACTTTATCATTTTCTTCTGCAGTTGTCGTCACTGTTCTATGCTAAAAATATTGATAAATATCGTTAAAAAATTAGTTCAAAAATTCAATATATACAAAGGGTTCCGTTACCCCTTAAGAGTGATTCGATTCGGATTTTGTGAAGTATTTTGGAGGGTGAGGGAGGGGGAAGTCTTGGAATGGATTTTTTTCTTTTGAAGGAGATCAATAGTACATACCTAACAAGTGCGGTAAAGTATTTTGTGACAAGTATGAACCGGAGTATCAACCCTGAAAGACTTTACCGCACGTGTAAGGTAACAGTTTTCGCCACAAACCGTAAGCAATGCGTATGGGAAGTGGCTTTTTCGCACGGCGTGCGGAAAGGTCCTTTGGATAGGATAATTTCGATGATTTTATGGGAGAAGATAACTTATTTGTGGAGACTTTTCGGAGGAAATTGAAGGCAAAACCCTTTTTCATTTTGAGTTTATTGGGAATACCTCACGAATCTATTAATCTTCTTTTGCCAATATTTCTGAAAATCCAGTTATTTCCCTCTTCAGGACTCTGATCCAGCACCGGAGATGGGACTGGAGCCGGAGCTGGAGCCACGATGGGAGTCCTGTTTGGAGCCAACGCCGGAGCCAGAAGCACCTCCGGAACGCAAACCAATTCTTTGATGTCATTTATTAATTTTTTCATCTTACGAGAGTAACAACGACTGAGTAGAGAAATAAGAAAGTCAATGTTTTTGTTTTTTCATGAAAAAAAACATCATCGTTGCTAAACAATGTCTTTGAAAATTTGGAATTGACTGGATCTTCCGTTACCCCTTAACGCTAAAATTCGATCATTCGAGGCGAAGTGAGCTGACCCCCCCCCCCCCTTTCCTTTCACGGTTCATGTGGTTCTTGATTAACTTTTCATAGCTTTTGGGGTAATCATGCATTTCACTGACAATCAGTTCGACTATTCTATAACTCTCAAAAATACCTTAAAAATCGCTTCAATTAATTGGGAATAAGCTCATCTTTTTACTGGTAATCGAGGTTTCGCATGACGACTAATCAAATTAGCGATACTCATCCAAACCGTTTTTTTTCACCCAAAACAGTAGAATTTTCCAGAATATGAAGTTTTCACACAAATTGAATCCATTTCGCTATCAGTTTTTTCGAAACATCTCGAAAACTAAGCGAGATGAGGTGATTGGCCCTGACCCTTTTCTTCGGAGAAAATTTCAAGAGCTACTAACAAAATGACAGCGAAATTGCTCTATCTCGCTTAGTTTCCGAGATATTCTCAAAAAGAAGCCGAATAAAATTCATTTATTTAGAAACTTTACAGTTGTCAATTTTCAAAATAACAAACAACAGATTAATGTTGACACATGTTTTGAATTGAAAATTTCGTCCATTTTTCAATTGAATTTATTGACAAATCCTCATTTGTACCTATTTCATTAAGCTATCTATTTTTCCAAATTATTATTGAATTAACAAAGAAAATCATTCATTTTCATGACAATAAAATTAATGAACATCTTAAAATTTCGCGTTTTTTTCACAAATAAACTATTACAAGAACAGTACTTAGAAAATTTTCAATCATAGTTTTTCGAATTGTCTATATGTGCATATTTTTTATTTATTGTAAACTAATCCATTTATTAAAAAAAAAAATCAAAAATGATCGAATACCTGCTATTTGAGGTACTGATGGAAGCAGTATGGAATTAGATTATGTTAATATCATATAGTATAATATTATCTATCATCATTATATTTTATTTAATTACAATTAAACCATTAACTCTTAAACGATTTTAGCAGCACTAAATCACCAGCGAACGGAATACAAACGTTTTAATAAGTGCAATTATCAATAATTGATCATAAAAAAATATTAGCCATATTCCCTACTGCTCATTTTGAATTTTGAATCGTTCCAAGTGCTGCCCCCTGTCATTCGTAGTCCGACTCACTCCCCCCTCCCCGCCCTCGTGAAATCCCCATTTCCCCCTCCCCTCAAACCCGTGCAAAAAAGCCAGCAGGTTTTTCGCAAACGAGTCGCACCTCTTCCACTCCAATTTCAATGGCCAGATGCGTGTCAAATGTGCCTCTCTCACAGTGTTGAATTACCCTCCAGTTTGTGTGTTAACAAAATAAAATTTTCAAATAATCCAATTTCCCCCAAGCAATCATACAAATCCACTCAATCCCCCAAAATTCCCCCCTCTCTCCTCACAAACTCATTAATTTCCCATTAACAAAGAGGAGAAAAAAAAACGAAAAACGTAGCCCCTCAACAATTCTTTCCACAAAAGATAACCGTTTAATTTCATCATTTTTTTTTCCTCTGTTTTTGTCAAATGGTAACGTAGTTATTTGGAGACTCGTTGTGTTGGGTGAAATGCTGGATCGACTTCCTGTTTCATGGCGATATACCGAAGCTCCGTGAGCAGCGTCGTCCCCTTCATATTGATAGTGAGTTGAGAGCCAATCGTCTGCGAGTAACACAAAAAAAAGGAAAATAAATGCAACAAAGAAAAGGAACAAGAAAAACAATAAGCCTAAAAAACTCGACGATTTCTTAATTATCATTATTAACATAAAAAAAAATTTAATAATTTTAACTGTGTAGAGTGATTAACGTATGTGTCAGTGATTCAGTTTTTCCTTTTTTTTTTCTTTCTTTTGTATTAAATTAAACGAATGCTATTGTGATTCATTCAAATGAAAAATTCATTAATTTCCAAAAAAAAGTGATTACTGTGATTTAAGTTAAATTATTTAATTTGAACATAATTAATACATTTGGCCCGTGGCAGGGGCCTTCGAGAGGGTACAAAGACCCCCAGAGACGTTTGCCTCCATCATAAAATGATCAACATGGAGACGGATAAAATCATTGATGACACAAATACCAACCTACAGGTAAATTTAAAAAATCACATTTAAAATTAATTAATAGATAATAGATTTTTTTAAATTAAATTATTCAATTAATTTCATTAATTATCTGTGTGAACCGCCATCTTATGTAGTAAGTAAAGTTTTTGCAGGAAAAAGAGAAAAAAAAAAGTGCAGAGGAAATCTTGTACCGTATAATAATCTTTCCCCTCTCTCCATTAATTTTCAGTATCTCCGCTATTTTTTTCTGTCTCTCTCTCTTTCTTTCTTCTCCTTTCTCTCGCCCTCTCATTTTGTCTCAATATTATCCTATGTTCAGGGTATTTATTGATTTTTTTTCAACTTTTTTTTTTTGTTTGATTGTAAAGGCCTCACACACCTTTGAATTTCATTGTTGATCGTTATTATTTCAAACTCGTGGAATTAATTGGAAATTTTTTTGTAAATGGGGAATTACATCAGGTTATGCGAGCACCTCAGGTGCTAATTTTCATGAGTCTTTTTAATTTTTTTTTTGGAAATTTAGTGATGACACACACACACGAGGCTCACATGACTAGGGAATAAATTTCAATGGCATTCATCATATTGGCTAATTGATGGAGAATTTATTTTATTGATTGCAGCAATTTTTTCCATTGATTGTAATAATTTTTTCTTTATTTTCTCCATAATTTAGTCTCGAAATGCATTAAATTACTGGTTATCTTAATTCGTTAATATCTTGAGAATGGAGGGGTTTAGAGGAGGATTAAGCCCTTCTCCTTCATTTTGGGGAATTTAATTCTCAACAAAATAGGTTGACTAATCCTTCATGAATTTACGGAAATGCGATAGTTTCAGAGATACTAGAAATTATTCATTGAGCCACATGCTGACATGATAATCTTGAGAAAAAAAAATGCTTTTGAAGTAATTACTTGGGTTCTCAGAAAGAAGTGGGTTTAGGAGGATAAACCCATGGTGCTTTTTTCGTAGAGAATTAAATCCTTTAAAAAAATGTTTCGTCATGAATTCTTCTTCATTCAACGGCTCCAAAGATATTCGTGATAGTCTCCCGCAATTAATCAATCCTGTGCTTAACAATATTTACTCAATTTTCATTCATGGTGATGAAATCAGCACACATCTGACAATTCTTTCAATTTCATCAAACTGATAAATTTCAATTAATTTTTTTTTTTTTCAATTTATGCTCACAGATTTTTTTAATTTCCTATATGTACATATTTTTCATTTTTTTAGAAGACTATTTGTTAGGAAAGAATAAAATTGTCAGATGTCTGCTATTTTCAGTATCATTTATTTATAGCGATAAAATTAGCACACATCTGACAATTTTCGGCATTTTTTTGAACAAATAAGGAACTATAAAAAAACTATATAAAAAATTTGCAATTGCGATTTTTTGAATTTTCTACATGTGCATATTTTCCATTTTTTTAAAATAATTATTTATTACGAAAAACATAAAAATTATTAGGAGTCTGGCATTTATCTATGGTGATAGAATTAGCACATATTTGATATTTCTTTAGATTTTTGATAACGAAAAAATTACGATAAAAACAGGCCATTAAAAAATCTTCACTTTCAATTTTTTGAATTTGCTGCATGTGCATATTTTTCGTCTTTTTTTTTTTTTTTAAATTATTTTCTAAGGAATAGGATAAAATTGTCAGATGTCTGCTATTTTCAGTATCATTTATTCATAATGATGAAATTAACACACATCTCACAATTTTTCATATTTTTCTTAAACAAATAAATGATGATTAAACAAAAAAGTTGCACTCACAGTTACTTAAATATTCTACATGGGCATATTCCCTATTTTTCTAAAAAGTATTTATCTGCTGAGAATAACAAAATAATTGTCACATGTCTGCTATTTTTTGTATCATTTATATACGGCGATGGAATTAACATACATTTGACAATTTTCGGGTTTTTTTTAACAGATAAATTATTATAAAATTTTTTTTCACATTTGCACTTACACTTTTCTGAATTTTCTGTATGTGCAAATTCTTTTTTTTAATTTATTGAATAAGAAAAAAACCTAATAATTGTCAGATATCTGCTATTTTCAATATCATTTTTATTTTTCTGGGAAAAAAAAGAAATTGTCTTATCATGAGCGATAAAGATCCCTTTGGAGTCCCCGAGTGAGTGTAATCCAGTCTCAATCAAATGAAAGAGATATAAATCAGGATTAAATCCATTAAAAATTGCTGAAAATCACGAAGAAGACCTTTAGCAAAACAACATCGAAAATGTCAAGTGAAAAAAATTAAAATAATGTAGGTCAAGTTTGCTCTTTTGCTCCATTTAACATTCACTGACTCGCTATTTCTTCATCTTCTTTCATTGCAATTTTAGATTTAGTAGACAACAGTTGGGGAAATAGTTAACTTAATAATACAGGTTTAGCTGTTGTGTGAACCCGAAGCAGAAGGCAGGGGTCAAGAACCCCGGGTGTTTCAGTATCGTCCAGTTGTGTCGTTTGGCGCTCCCTACTTTAGTTTAGCCTTCAACGGGAAAAACACTATCTTGTATATATACATGAAATGAGAGGCCTCAAGTCATTGGTACTTTGGATAAAGCTACAAGAAGGACGATCTTACTGAAGCCAATAATTGTTCTCCTTGCCTTTCACTTAGTATTTACCTTCCTTCGATATTATCCACCTGCATTTATTTTATTCTACTGTAAAAGTTTTATTTAAATTCAGTAGTAAAATGGTAAATCGAAAAATGAATTTCGATTAATTTTTGAATTTTTTTTTCTTGAAACAAGATATCTCGAGATTCATTGGAGATACGGGAATTTCCGTAGATAGCTTTTTTTTAGAGCGGAGTCTGGCCTACAAAAAAGGTGTCTAAGAAAATTTCTCTATCTGCAACAGATCTCGAGATATCCTTGAAGCAATTAAATAAAAAAAGTCCATTTTTTGAAGATTTTCTCGAAAATATTTTCGAAATCAATGGAGATACACCCTTTTTTCTATCCTAATTTATTCTTGCAGTTTCTGAAAATCTGTAGAAAAAAAGGATTGGGGTGAAAAGGGCGTATCTCCATGCAATCGGTCGATTTTTTCTTTTTTCTTTCAATCTCACTACTTAATTATTCCATTTGTTTGAATACGAAGAATTTTCATTTCTCATAATTCTTTGTTTTTTTTGCAGTATCCCATGACTATACTCTATGACACGGGTGTACGTAAAAAAGAGCCATCGTCACAGTCACTTGGACTAACAGCACAGTACACACAGGAGCGTGAAATTTGTATGAAATATTTTGAAAGATGGAGCGAACCAGAGCAAGTCCATTTCGTCGAGCAATTATTAGCAAAAATGTGTCATTATCAGCATGGACATATAAATACATTCTTGAAGCCAATGCTGCAGAGGGATTTTATATCTCTGCTACCGAGTAAGTTTAACTTTATTATTAGTGGCAGACCGGGGCAAAATGGAACTATGGTTCCAAATGGTTCTCGATTTTTTTTAGAGAGTGAAGGAGTCCAAAAAATTCTGGAAAAATTCACCAATAGTGTTCACATATTGGAGCATCTTCTCAAATTTTTTTGGGATTTTTTTGAACGAGTCCTTCATTCCGAAAAAAAAAATCCTGAATCGTGTTCCAATGGAGGTCCATTTTGAATTTTTTTTTCATTATTCTGAAGGGATCATAAAAATTGAGAGAACTAGGGAGAAACGTCAGGAGATTTTTTTTGTAGAGAATTTCAAGAGCTACACAAAAGGTTTCCTGATATTTTGCCCTAAACCTAATAGTTTCAGAGATATCTACAGTAGTATCCTCCAAATATATTTCCTCATTTATTGAATTCACCAAAGGGTCAATGAATTGTTCTCAATATCTCTTCTTTTGTCTGTGTAGAAAAAGGACTGGATCATGTAGCAGAGAGTATACTGTCTTACTTGGATGCTGAATCGTTATACTCGGCTGAGCTCGTCTGCAAAGAATGGCACAGAGTCATAAGCGAGGGGATGCTTTGGAAGAAGTTGATAGAGCGTAAAGTAAGGACTGATTCTGTTTGGCGTGGCCTTGCAGAGAGAAGAGGATGGTATGTACCCTAGTATCGTCTTTTTATCAAACACAAGTAAAGGTGATTATCGATTCATAATTATGATAATCATGAGTCGATAATTAATTTTGCGATGAAGTGTAAAAATGAAGCGAGCAGATGTTTCTTTTATTTTTTTCAAAATTAGATCTTGGAATCTGATGAAAATAGAGGAATTCTCGTGGAGGCCCTTTTTTATAGCTCTGTTTTACCTCCACAAAACAGATCCCTACGAAAATTTCTCTATCTTCCTCACATTCCGAGATATTCTATAAGAAACTCCAATCAATACCTGAATAATGAATTATTTTACTAAAAAAATTATTTTTTCTTTCAACAGGATAAAATATTTGTTCAAACCACGTCCCGGCGTGGATCATCCTAATCACACATTCTACAGAAGTTTATTTCCAACAATAATGAAGGACATAGACAGTATTGATAACAATTGGCGAATGGGAAATCACAAATTACAAAAAATAAATTGTCGTAGTGAAAATTCAAAAGGAGTCTATTGTCTGCAGTACGATGATCAAAAAATTGTTTCTGGCTTGAGAGATAATACAATTAAAATATGGGACAGAAATACATTGCAGTGTATCAAGGTGTTAACGGGTCACACAGGCTCTGTATTGTGTCTTCAGTATGATGATAAAGTCATTATTTCTGGCTCATCAGACAGTACTGTTAGAGTTTGGGATGCTAATACTGGAGAGATGGTTAATACACTTATACATCATTGTGAGGCTGTTTTACATCTTAGATTCAACAATGGAATGATGGTTACGTGTTCGAAGGTAATTAGATTGAAATATCATTTGTTAAATTACCGAAGTTAGGAACGAGGTAGCGAAATTTTTAGTAAAGAGCATTCAGGACTACAGAAAAAAAATGTTATCACGAGAACTTCTCTGTCTTTGGTAATTTTCGAGATACTTGAAAAAAACATCGCAAGTGGAATTGATGCATCTCATTTTTCCACTCCATCGCTTTTCGACTCGGACTCGAGCCTTGAATCATGAAAAAATGTGGGTCACTCAAATTTCAGAAAAAAAGATGGGAATATTTATCTATTTATATATCTACTTCATTTTTTTTCATATGGCCTCTCTGGCCTTGTCCTCTTTCCATTAAAATTTTTCCATAATTTTTTTCCACCCATCATCAGTGTCTCAATAGAAGCATCTTTTTTTTTAAACATTCCTCGCAGATAACAAAGTTTTAAAAATTGTACTCACAATGCAGTAGAATCTGGGGTATATTTCCTGTTGGTTAGAACTTTCGACCTCTTATCAGTAGAGAATGGTCACCTGAAGCTTTTTGAGATAGGATTTCTCACTGTATTTCCAATAAATTAGACTCTTTTGTAGACCATTTCAACCAGAAAACCCAGAAAAAAATATTTCCTGATGAATTTCCATAAATCTCATAATTTCTACGAAAATTAAGTTTTTATTGAATTTATTTCATTTTGTTGCCAGTTCTTTCCTTTGATATTTCGGAATTTGAACGCGATAGGGCAATTTTGCTTAAATCTTTTTCTGTAAAAATTCTAAGAGCTGCAGAAAAAAATTACCGCAAAACCGCCTTACCTCGCTCAGTTTCCTAAATATTCTAAAAAAAACTGATGATGGAATAAAATCGATTTGTCTGAAAATTTGATAGCCATGAAATAATTCACATTGTCATAGTATGAATAATCAAAATAAATGTTCTCAATGATTTCAGGATCGTTCAATAGCAGTTTGGGACATGACATCACAAACTGAAATAGCTCTACGACGTGTACTTGTTGGACATCGTGCTGCTGTTAATGTAGTTGACTTTGATGAAAAATATATTGTATCAGCAAGTGGTGATAGAACAATTAAAGTATGGAACACCTCGAGCTGTGAATTCGTAAGAACTCTAAATGGACATAAACGTGGTATTGCGTGTTTGCAATACAGAGATCGTTTGGTTGTTAGTGGTAGCAGCGATAATACAATAAGACTGTGGGACGTTGAGTGCGGTGCGTGTTTACGTGTACTTGAGGGACACGAGGAGCTAGTACGGTGTATCAGATTCGACAGGAAGCACATTGTTAGCGGGGCTTACGATGGGTGGGGTTTATTTACTTTTTCCTTTGCTATTTATTATTGATTATATTTTCTTCATTGTTATTGGATTATTATTAATGGAACTCAGATATCTATTGTTATCCAATTGATTATTGATTTCTTTTGTTTTACAGGAAAATCAAAGTCTGGGATTTGGTTGCTGCATTGGATCCACGAGCACTTGCTAGTACACTCTGCCTTCGAACGCTGGTGGTAGATATTTTGTTTCTAATTGAAATCATCAGATTATTCTTTTTATTATTTTTTTAGATTCTCTGAACGATTTTATGAATATCGAGTTTTTTTTTGTTTCTAAAATGCAAAGGGGGGAGAATGGATATTGGGAAGGAATGAATTGAGGCGAAATTCTTTTCATGATTCGATTGGAAAACTGATACTTTTTTGGATTGGGGGAGGTGGGGTGAAAGAGACACAAGAGATGAAACGGACACATCTTTGTTTCGATGTTTTATATTACGAAAATCAATGAAAATATTGAAGATATGTTTTTTTCTGATGGTTCCATTGAGGAGCTGCAAGAGTTTCCGAAGGAAATGATATGTCAGAATTGTCTTTTTGGTATTCCTCAAAAATTCGATTTTTTGGTCAAGATTCACAAATGAAATTCGTTTCATTTTTGAAAAATTCCATTTTATTAGCGAATATCTCCGCTTATACTAGTCGTAGCAATCTGGAGTTTATGAAAAATGAGAGATGAGCTCATCTTCCATCGATTTGTATAGTTCTAAAAAAAATTATAGATTTCTTAAATGAATATAGAGCGAAAACTGATTTCGAAAAAATGGGCCATGGGTAATTGGAAAATCGATTTAGAAAATAGAACTGCAAGAATCGATGGGAAATGAGCTCGCCTTTCATTTAAGGTCAACGCCGGGTCACTACGACAGATAGAACCAGAGATATGCCTGAAGAAGTGAATTTTTCAATTTTGGGAAAGTGTACCCCTTCAAATATTGGCTAAAAAAGTAAAATTATCAAAAAATCGAGAGAAAAAAAGAAAAATTTGACACATGACGATTCACTCAAATTTCTATTGGAATCATGAAAAAATTATTATTTCGAACCATTTAGTTGAAATGTCTATTTTACTCTACTTTCCCCTTTCAAGTTCTTTTAAAACTTTGAAATCGAGGGGGGGTGGGATGGACATTGTATCCACTTAAGGGGGAGAGGGGGGATGAATTAAGGTAAATTTTTTTGATGATCATGTTAGAAGGTTGAAAATTTTGTAGAGTAGTAGGAGAAGAGCCTTGAATATCCGGTTAAAACCGCAGAATTTTCATGAAAATAAAAAAAAAAATTGCTGACCCATTCTTTTATCCGGAATTGCCTCAAGTTTTCATAAATCAAACCCATCAGAAAAAATCAAATTTCAAATATTCTCTCTCCCTTCTAACATGTACGAATAACCCTAATGTCCAATTCACCTCTTTACACCTTTCTCTATTGAAACAAGTGGTTTTTTTTTCTTAATTATTTTAACTCGTCTTCTCTCTTTTCTTTTTCCGGACTCACAGGAGCACACTGGACGTGTATTTCGCCTGCAGTTTGATGAATTTCAAATAGTATCCTCGTCGCACGATGATACGATACTGATATGGGATTTCCTCAATTGTAATGATTCAAAAGGAACGGATAATCATTCTCAAGTTGTACCAACTCAAGCTGTTCCTTCTCAAGTTGACAACAGATCTCCTTCTCGTGAGTTGATTATTTTTCCTCTTTAAGGTAGTTCACTTGCAAAATGATTTTTCGTAGGAATTGAATGAAATTGAAGTGTGAAATAAAGGAAATTGTCTTACATTTAATTTAAAAAATTGAAATATTTTCGTAAAGCAAGATATCGTATCCTTAGAGTGAAAGGGGCGTATGTCCACTTATCACTCCTAAATGTTTTTTATTGTCTCTGGAACATTATTTGGGGAATTGAAAATTAAAATAACGAAGTGGCGTAACTACCAATCTAACTAGGGGTGAGCAGTTGCTCGCTCGCTCACGAATGGAGGAGTGCGTTACTGCCGATTAGAAGGCATTAGTGAGAATGTATTGTGATGAGTGTAACTTCAAGCCGCACTAAGAACTTCCCGATAATTTCTCTCACTTACTATTTGAAAAAATGATGAATGATGAAAACGATAAATAACAACAGACATAATCGTGGAAACTATCAAAAAATGTTGGGGAGATCTCAAAATATGGAGATCAATAAAAAAATCGATTTTTACTTTTCGGGGTCAGTGCATAGACTTCACTTTCAGGGAAGTTAAGAAAAATTTGATAATGTTTTTCTTAAAAAACTAAGAAAGTACTGTATCGATTTCAATCAAAAACTAATCAGATCGAATCTATATCGAGATGCTTCGATTGTAACATCGATCATCTCAATCGCGTTATTGATTAACGAGAAAACGTGAACGAAAAAATTGGTCACACACATACACACACACAGACATGATCGTAAAAACTATCCAAAAATGTTGGGGAGGTCTTAAAACATGGAGATTGATCGAAAAATCGATTTTCCATTTTCGGGTTCATTACATAAACTTCCCTTATCGGGAAGCTAAAAAGGAAGGGAAACCTCGGCTTCGCCTCGGCCAACAATTACATGTGCTCTGAGACATTTCTTACATTACTGCCCTAGGCGTGGAATATACTATTAAAACTATAAATTATTTTAAAAAAGCCTAGGCGTGTTGAGATTATTTCGTCGCCTTAAGAACAAAGTGGCGTAAGTGCTACGCTCATACATAGCACTTACGCCACTTTGTTACAAAGGCAACGATGTAATTAGATCTTGACAATATTGCAGTCGTTAGACGATTTTCATTCATTTTATTTCCAAGAAAAATGATTTTTTGCACTTAAAATCCGCAGTTTTTTTCATAACTCGTGTAATTGAATAATTTTTCGACTACTATACAAATCTGTACCTTTGAATATGATTGTCGCAAGTGAACTACGTTAATTTTTAATTAATGCATAATTAATTGAATTAATTGATTCAGGAATAGAGTTGACCGAGACGAGTCAATTTCATCATTAATTTTTTGGAATATCTCGAGAAATAATAGTGATAATGAAATTTTTCTGAGATTCATTTTTGTAGAGAAAATGAAAGCTACAATGAAGGTCTCAACGAAAAATTTCTCTATTTCCATTATTTTCCGAGATATTTCACAAGATAAAGTAACTATTTTTTTTCGTAATTTCAGCGTTCGAGTGACGCATCAAAATAAAAATTCCTCAATTGTGATACAACTGTGAGTTTAAACAAGCATAAAAGTACAATTATGAAGAAAATTCAACACTTGAGTTGAATTGTGTGTGTGTGTATATATAATTAATATTAATTCCAGATAAATGGTTAGTGCGTGAATTCAATGTGTTCACGGATGCGTATAAAAGAATTTTTGAAAAAAAAAAAAAAGCTATTTAGTGTACACTGGAGAACATTTGAAGCTGAAAAAATTGATATCATCACAACAAAACTTAATGAAAGTTGCTGGATAACGAGTGAGAATGAAAAATAAAAAAAAATAAAATTTAGATAAATGAAAAGAAATGGAAACAATTATTGAGAACTAAAGTTTATGAATGTGAGCAATTAGTGGATTAAAAAAAAAATTAACGGAATAATGAATTGTACGTATTCATACATCCCATGGATGTAAGAAAAATTAATTTGTCTTCTTTAAATGTATTCACTCATTTTATTTGGAATTCTTCTACGCTCTATGACACGTTAGAAGTTGACCCCCTCATTTTCTCCATCATCGAATACTGGAAAATGAGTGGAAAAAATGAAAAATGGGGGAAAATTACGATGAAAATAATTGAAAAGACTTGATAAACAGTGACGCCACAAAATTGTAACGTATTATAAGTCCAAAAACAATGAAAAATGATGGGAAAACAAGCAGAAAAATTTGAAAATTGTGAAAAAAATGTTTTACGAAAAACTGGCTACACTCAATGACAGTAGATGTATTATAGTAAGTTAAACAAAAGAAAAGGAAAAAACTCATGAGAATGAAAGAGGAAAAAGCAAGGAAACATTTTTTATGTAATTAATTTATAGCCGAGAATGATAAACACTGATAAATTGAAAAAAAATTGCAAATATTGTGGAATGTCATTTTGTTTTTTTTTTTAAGTAATTTAATTTTCTTTTTTTTTATCAGGGGGGTACTTATTGTGTACGAATAATTCAAGACAATTGTAAAGATAAATGTAAAATTTTTCAAATTCAAATCCAATTGAATCATAGTAAATTGCCAATTTTTTATTAGCAAATTACAATTGCTAATATATTATAATTTTTTTCTCGTATGGATCTCTGAATGAAGTTTTTTTGTTTTTTGGGAGAAAAAAAATGAGACTGTGGCTCAACTCAGTAGAATGAAAATTGTAACAAATTCCAAATGATTCGTGTGAAAAAAAATAGAAATTGTGTAAAAAAAATAGTAATTAGGATAATTTCAATCTTCGTTTTTAAATGTTTTTTCATCAATTTTATAATCATCCAATTTGCCAATTTGATGAGAAAAAAGGAAAAAAAGAAAATACGAGTGAAAGATGAAAAAAAATTCATAAATGCTTAAGTGATTGTACATTTTTTTGTTATTATATTAAAAAATTGAAAAAAAAATTTGCTGAATTGAAAAAAAAACTTTAGTGGAATTTATATATTAATAATAATGGTAAAAATGTGAAAGCTGTGATGATGTGAGAATGAAATTTATTTTAGTCGAAATTCACGGAATAATAATTCATACTAAAATCAGATAAAAATCTAATTCTCATTTATCATTATTAATCAATAATTGGTGAAGTTTAATATAAACAATTAAATTGATGAGATTCTTTTTTGCACAATGTAGAATCGAATCGAATTTTTTTTTTCCAAATAAATTAAGAACAAAATGAAACATAATAATCACACTAGTAATTGTGCAATTGATTGACATTTGGCATCACACAGTAATACAATGAAAAAAACTCATCTTATTCATTAGCAATCAAAATAAAAAAATTATCAATTAACGACAAAGAAAAAAGAAAATCTACAGACATTTAAATTAGTTAAACTCTTCAAGCTTTTGAAATTGCGAATGTGAAGGAATGATAGTTGTTTGTAGACGTAAGTGATATGTATTCTGAAATATAATGATCATGCGTTTAATTGCACTTATTTAATACCTCAATTATTGCATAAAATAATTTTTAAAAAAACTAACTCAACATCATTTCATAAACGTCATGGGCTGAAATTCTTTGTTTTATATTTAATTTTCAAAAAATATCTTGAAAACTAGAAGAGATCCGAATTTTTTCGGGGAATCGAATGGGATACAGAAAAAAAGTTCCCACCAAAAACTCCGTATCTCTTTGATTTTTCGAAATATTCTAAAGAAACAATTTTCGCTTTTTTAACAGGAGGTGAAATGGTTCTAATCGCCCTTAATTTTTCCGAAATATCTCGCAATGTAACAGAGATACGAAAAATATCGTAACTTGATTGCCGGATTCATTTCCATTTTTTTGCATTTTGATATTACAATTGATCATAGGGATATTGGAAAAGTGATTAACGACATCAATTATTGTCAAATCGCAATCTGGCAATAATTGATGTTGCTAATGACTTTTCCAATATTCCTATGAACAATTATAATATTAAAATATCGCAAAACTTTTTCCTGGCTCGTATTCTGCTCTAGAGAAAAAAGTCTCTGAAAATTTCCGTATCTCCTTCCGATTCCGAAATATTCTCGGAAGAATAAAATAAAATTGCATAATTGCGTAGAAGGTGGCGGGGGCGGAACGGAATGGGCGCGAGAAATGACCCTGGTTCCCTTCTCTTTGAATTGCAGATTATTAAAATTCATCCGAATCGCTGAAGGAAAGACTTTAGAAACGAGAAATCATCGAATAAATTATCAGAACCTCATTCCAGTGAAACTGGAGACATTTTTAACATAAATGTGATAGAAACTATATCACAAACGATAAAGAGTGAGTTCTTATGAATTCCTGAGATTTTTTTTTACATTAATTTTTATTTATTCCGATGATAATTTTGATATTTTTTTTCGTGATAGAAACGAGATAGGGTGGGACGACCAATAGATAGACGGTTGAGGAAGAGTTGAGGTTTATCGAAGAGTATAAAATAGGCAAATCACGTAGAGGAACTGTAAGAGGGAGCGATGCATGAGGAAATATATAATAAAAAGTTAATAATCAATTGAACTTGAGTAATAAAGAAATAATTAATGAAAATCTGGGAAAAACTGGAATGTACCCCAAACTTCCAATAGATAGGCAGCAGCATATTCATAGTGCCATGATTATAAATTTTGATCAACCGGTATGTAATCAAAAGCGCATGAATCTATATGAGTATTATAGTCAGGAATTGAAGAGAAAAGTCAGAAAACCATTTAATTATTTCTATAACTCTCAATAAAAATAACCGTCTATCTTTTGGCCGTCTCACCCTAGGAAGATTCATGATAATGAAATTAGCAGACATCTGACAATCTTGTGCATTTCTTCATCAATAGATAGAAGAAACAAAAATCGGAAAAATTGGCAGATGTCGACTATCTTTAGTAGGGTAAGTGGTCCAGTGATTGAACATAAGAAATTCCATAATTACTGATATATTCAATAGCTTTCTAGAAATATCGTTATATTATTGGGTTGAATTAACAATTTTTCTAAAGATAAATACGTTAAGGATATCCTAGTGGCAGGTTCAAATGATCGACTTTTTTTTTCCTCTTAGTTATTATAATTACTATAACTATTTCGATTTTTCAACATTTTACCGATACTAGAACGATGTCCACGATGATAAATTGTTATTATATAATATTATAAATATTCAATATTGTTCCGCATTTGACTCACGCTGTCCCAGTATCTAGGACTGTGATTGGAGGATTCTCGGATTTTAAATACCAATATTCCCGCCATTGATTTTTTCATGTAATTAATTGCGTTAATCATCGTTATATGTTCGGTAACATGCATTTTTCATGATTTCAAAAATTAATAGACATTCTGACGAACAAAAAACATATAAGGCCCTATAAGGAAAAAATAGGTCTGTGATCATGAATTTTCGCAGTGAAACTGAAACTGAACCTCGCTTATGGAGTTTCAATGTTAATTCAATTATTTTCAAAAATTAATTTTGGCCTTATTTGTCCGGTAACATGGGGTAAACTGAATTTTTAAAAAATCTCCTCATGCTATTCTATCGGAAGTGACCAAAATTGAGAAGGAAAAATAGATTGCCCGAACCACTAGGATATCCTTAAATAGTTCGATAACTGGATGAGTTCGAATACTGGTCAATTCGCCTTGTCACAAAGGGTCATGAATCGCTTCCCATTTTGTAAGCACAATGAGAACCATTCTTCTAATATTCTTATAATACCTATTCTTCATGTTTCTTCTTCTATTCCTTAACCCATCAGCGGTCGCGCTATGAGGCTTTCTCTCACACTTTTTTTGAAGATATAGGAACCTACCTTAAAAAATGAGTGAAAAATCTCGATTTTTTTGTATTTGTCAAAAAACTATTTTACTTTATGATGGTCACAAAATTTCAAAAATAATTTTTTCTTTTGGAAAAAATAATTTTCTCTTCCTTGCCGTCAGGCAGCGTGAGACTTTCTCTCATCGTGTGCCTAACGTGGTCGGTGGGTAAGCATGGCTCAGTCGCTGTAGATAGAATTGGTGACACCCCCTTCTCGTTCTAATCCTTTTTTCTCAAATATTTCTTCGTAAACGGAACTGAATCTATCAAAAATAAGCGCCTGCTAACGGGTTAATGGTTATATCCCCTATTAGAGGGGCAAGTACAAATTATTCTTCATGTTAAATACTTAGATGTTTACAGACAAAGAGAAAGCGCACAAATCCTGCCGGATGTGGTCAGTAAAGCTTTGGTAAATTTCCCCAAGCTTCAAGTATCGGCTACTTTCCCGCCACTTCATCCTCCTTCCGGTTCATCCCCTCTCCGCACAATAAGGACCAGCGCTGCAAGCATGAATCCTCTCCCCGGCTATAGTCGTACAGCAAATAAATTCGACATCGGCTTTCTTCGGCTCCAATGCCCCAGCATGTAAATTTTACTTCGGCACACTTCGGATGTCGATTCTTTCGTTATTACGACAATAGTCTAGTGTCCCCAGCGTCTCTCAATTAGATTTTCAATCGCAACCAGAAATGCTAAAGCTGCAAAAATGGCGGATGAACAGGTGAGTTAACCCGATGCCAAAATAAATATGAAAAAGATGATAATGAATAATATTGATTAAAATAATTACCATTAGAATTCAACTAAAAAATAATATCTCTGAAAATTAAAATCGATAATTCATTTTATTTGTCACAATGAAACATGAAAAATCGTCAATCAAATCCGTTGCGAATAACAGTTTTCGTCCGGCATAATCCCCCACCCCTTTTTTATCTCGTTCACATACACACAAAACCACACAAACACACCCATGAGCATACAAAACATATAATTCTGGGCTTTTGCCGGATGTGTAATTCCGTACAAAATCAGCATCTTTAGTCTAAACGTGTTTTTCTGCGCCAATTAAATTAGTCTTTAATAAAAAATTAATTTGTTTCTAAAAAATTTAAAATTCTCAATTTAATTTGAAAAATTGATTCACCGTAAAATTATTATGTCATTGCGCGTACTTCAATATACCGTCATCCGGCGAATTGCCAACGTAAATAATCGTCAATTGAGATGAAGTACTTTTTTCCAAAAAAATAAACAAAGTTTCGAAAAAAAATACAAACAAATTTAAGTAAAATATTTTTAATTTACGGAATTTCTACTTCATTCGTTTATTCACATTTTATTTTACGTAAATTAAATATGTTCAGTGATGGTGAATGAAATTTTCGGGTCCTCCTCGTGTGTCTCTGTGTCTCTTTGTGTGTGTATGTGTGTATGTTTATATGTTGATACATAATTGTTTTTCAATATTTTTTTCGCTCTTTTCACACGTTAATTCACGTGATGTGTCACACTGTTGTCAAAACAAAATTTTTATCCATTGAAAATTTTGAAATCAAGAGATGATAAAATTCATGGAGTAGTCAAAGTTGCCCCGGTGAATTTTTCATTATTTTTTTTTTTTTCATGCAAAGTTAGAAATTTGCGAAATTCGTGTATAACCTAGAAGCTTTGTTCAGATATATACGAATATAATTTTTGCGAAAATTCATTTTTGCTTTTTTTTTAATGGAAAATTTATTGATGAAGTGATTTATTTAATTGATTAATTGATTAAATAATAATACAAAGTGTTTGAACTTTGCTGACACTTTGGCGTAATGGGAAAATGATCAAAGAAATGAGATAAATTTTCGGGTTTATTGTGTGTAGAGGCGAGAAAAAAGAGAAAAAAGAAGTGAATGAAAATAAATCATCTATAAACGTGGACAAAGACAGGGGGAAAAAGGATTCGTTCGAGAGAGAATTGGAGAATTTAATTTATTATTTATTCTTTAATAAATAATTCAGAATGAATGATATGCAGGAAGTACGGCAACTAGAGTTGCTGTGCAAACAATTGTACGAGTCACAGGATTCTGGTCATCGTGCTGAAGCTGAAAAGGCACTTGTTAATTTTCAAAATGCACCTGATACATTAACAAAGTGTCAATTGTTATTGGATCGTGGAGATTCAGCTTATGCTCAACTACTTGCTGCTACTACACTGACTAAATTGGTATCACGTTCAGCACAAGGCCTGAGTCTTCAGCAAAGGCTGGATATACGTGAGTTTTTATTTTATTAATTGAGAAGATGCATTTTTTTATGATAAGTCGAAAAGTATTGGGTTTTGAAGGAAATTGCAGGAGACCTTTTTTGTTTTTTGGAACAATCTCTACAAAAAAAGTTCCTTGATAAATTTTTATAAACCTACCCGTTTAGAAGTTATGTGCCAAATAAAGTATTTTCTTATTTTTCATCGATTTTATTTCATCATCAGTTTTTTGAGGATATGCCGAAATTAAGCGAGATAGAGCGATTCAAATAATTACCATTTTGTAAAGAATTTCAAGAGTTATTGAAAAATGTCATTATGAAAATTCCTTTTTCTCACTTACATTCCGAAATATTTCTTAAAAATTCAGAAAATTAAATTGATTTGAAAATTGGAAATTTTTCGTCTTTTCTTTTTTTTTGGGGGTTGATTAGTTTGATGATAACTCTGAAGCACTTGGGTTTAGAAGAAATGAGCAGGGGACTTTTTTTGTCGAGAATGAGATACTCTACAAAAAAGATCTCTTGATGAATTTCGCTAAATTTATTAATTCCGGAGATATTCAGAAGTTCTGATCATTAAGCAAAATTGAATTTAAGAAAATGATAATAATAAATTATCAATAAATTACAAATTACAATGATCAAGCAATTCCTTATCTCTTTTTCAGGAAATTACGTGTTAAATTATCTAGCAACTCAGCCAAAATTGCCGAATTTCGTTATTCAAGCACTGGTCACTCTATTCGCAAGAATATCAAAGCTCGGTTGGTTTGATGCCGACAAAGACGAATACGTATTTCGCAATGTAGTTGGTGATATATCAAAGTTTCTCCAAGGCTCAGTTGAACACTGCATGATTGGCGTACAATTACTGTCTCAATTAACATGTGAAATGAATCAAATATCCGAGGCTGATGCCAACAGATCATTAACAAAACATCGTAAAATAGCAAGTAGTTTTCGTGATACACAATTATTTGAAATATTCAGATTATCGTGTTCATTACTTGGTACAGCTAGAGAAAATTGTAAAAATTTAAATTTCAATGATGAAGCACAACACGGTCTAATGACACAATTATTGAGATTAGCACGTAATTGTTTGACATTTGATTTTATTGGTAGTTCAACTGATGAAAGCTCCGATGATTTGTGTACAGTACAAATTCCAACAAGTTGGAGGCCAGCATTCCTTGATTTTACAACATTAAAATTATATTTTGATCTTTATCACAGTTTACCAAATACATTGTCATCATTGGCATTGTCATGCCTGGTACAAATAGCATCAGTTAGAAGAAGTTTATTTTCAAATACAGAGAGAGCAAAATTTTTGACACACTTGGTGAATGGAGTGAAGCATATTTTGCAAAATCCACAGGGTTTGAGTGATCCTGGTAATTATCATGAATTTTGCCGTTTATTGGCACGTTTGAAGAGTAATTATCAGCTTGGTGAATTAGTTATGGTGGAGAATTATCCAGAGGCAATACAATTGATTGCAAAATTTACTGTACAAAGCTTGCAAATGTGGCAATTTGCACCGAATAGTGTGCACTATTTATTGAGCCTATGGCAGAGAATGGTAGCATCTGTTCCATATGTAAAAGCAACTGAGCCACACTTGCTGGAGACATACACACCAGAAGTATCAAATGCATACATTACCTCGAGACTCGAATCAGTTGCTGTTGTTGTACGTGAAGGCCTGGAGGATCCATTGGATGATTTGGGAATGGTACAGCCACAATTGGAACAATTATCTGTGATTGGTAGATGCGAGTATCAAAAAACTTGTACACTACTTGTACAATTATTCGATCAAGCTGCTAATACTTATCAGGATTTATTGACACAAACAGTTAGTACAACACAACAAATTGATATGAGAATACAGGAGGGACAATTAACATGGTTGGTTTATATTATTGGTAGTGCTATTGGTGGTAGAGTATCATTTAATAGTAATGAAGAGCATGATGCTATGGACGGTGAACTTGTATGTAGAGTACTACAATTAATGAATTTAACGGATTCTGGATTAACACAAGGTGGCTGTGAAAAACTTGAACTTGCTATGTTAAGTTTTTTTGAGCAATTTCGTAAAATTTATGTTGGCGATTCGATACAAAAAAATTCAAAAGTTTATCGTAGACTTTCTGAAGTACTTGGACTTAATGATGAAGCTATGGTGCTGAGTGTATTTATACGAAAAATGTTAGTATCTTCAATCTATTATATTTTTATTCAATTACTTGGATTTTTTCTTTCTTATAATTGTTGCTTTTTTTCTGAATTCCAGAATTACCAATTTGAAATACTGGGGTCGAAGAGAACAAATTATATCAAAGACACTTCAATTACTGACTGATTTGTCAGTTGGATACAGCTGTGTTAGGAAACTGGTTAAACTCGAAGAAGTACAATTCATGTTGAACAATCACACAGTAAGTCTCAATCGGAATTGTAGTGAATTGAAACTTGAGAAGAGAATAATTGATTTTTTTTCTTTCGTTTTTTGTAGAGTGAACATTTCCCATTCCTCGGCAACAGTGTTGCAGTTTCAGAGATGCGTTGCAGGACAATGTTTTATACGTCATTGGGAAAATTATTTATGGTTGATCTGGGGGAAGATGAGGAGAGATTTCACACTTTCATGCTACCTCTAACTGGTAATGCAAAATTTCGCTTCTAATTCGAAAAACTAGATCATGCAGGGAATTGAATCTAGAGCTTTTTTTCGTACATATCTTTGAAATCATTGGATTTCGGAGATTTTATGAAGAGAGCTCTTTTGTAGAGCGAAAAATTCTCCGCGAAAATAGTGCTGAAGGCTGATTCTCCAAAATTGAGTCGCTTCTGCAACATTCACAAATACTCTCATGTACTCATCTCAAATACTCTCATGAATTTTTCAAAAGCGGAACGTGATGAATAAAATATGGACAAAAAAGTATTTTTTTCCATCATCTGTTTTCTATCTTGTATATTAGACTTTTGGTAGAAAATATAAAAAACCACGAAGAAGAAAATTATGATAATTTCACTATTTCTTTTGAATTCCGAGATATTTCTAAAAAACGTCAGATATATTTGAAACCATTGAATTTAAACGATTTTATAAAGAAAGCTCTTTTGTAGAACAGAGACTCTCTTACAGAGACTTCTCTGTAAGAAGGGTCGATGCCTTATTCTTCTAAATCCACTCGTTTCCGAGATATTCTCATATTGTCGGCTTAGAAACAAAGGGGCGTAAACGTTATGCTTATGCACAGAACTTGCGCCCCTTTGTTTCTAAGGTGATGATATTCATCTCTAATAATAGCATTCAATTTTTCAAAAGCTGCTCTGGAGAGTCTTGGTCAATTAATGGGTGCAGCTGACACTCCAGTTTTTGCAGCCGAAGAAGCAAAAAAAGCTTTAATAGGAATCGCCAGAGACCTGAGAGGTCTTGCTTATGCGTTCAACACAAAGCCATCCTACATGATGCTATTCGATTGGATCTATCCAAATTACACGCCAATTCTTCTCCATGCAATTGAATTATGGCATCATGATCCACAAGTGACAACGCCAGTTTTGAAATTATTTGCTGAACTAGTACAAAATCGTAGTCAACGTTTGCAATTTGATGTATCATCACCAAATGGCATACTCCTATTTCGTGAAGCAAGCAAAGTCATATGCAGTTATGGTAATCACATACTGAATGTTGAAGTGCCCAAGGATCAAATTTATCCACTCAAATTGAAAGGAATTAGCATATGCTTCAGCATGCTCAAAGCAGCATTGTGCGGGAGCTATGTGAATTTTGGTGTATTCAGATTGTATGGAGATGAGGCATTGGATAATGCACTCAATACATTTGTCAAATTACTTTTGAGTATACCACAAAGTGATTTATTGGTGAGTTGAAAGAAAAAGAAAAAAATTTTTTTTCACTTAACATTCTAGTTCATAGGGATATTGAAAAATTATTAACAACATCAATTATCGTCAAATCGCGATATTTCGCTGAACAATTCCAGCTTCTTGAAGCTTTCCACGTTATTGATGTTTTATCGAGACAAAATCATTTCCCATAATATGGAGCAATAAGCAGTCATTAAACATTGTTTTCATGGCAACAATTCGTGAAAAAAACATTAAATGAATAAACGAATACGCTACAAGATTACAAATAAATTAGATAACACAGTAATACAATGACACATTGAGTTAATCGTCACGATTTGAAAATAATTGATGCTGTTAATGTTTTCCAATATCCCTATGAACAACTAGAGTGTTATTTGAAAATTAATGGAAATAAATCCGATAATTTTTTTTTTACTATTTTAAAGAGTGAAATGGGGGTTCCATCGGAATTGGGGATTGAATTCTTCAAATATCCTTAATGAAATATAAAAAAAAAAATTGCTTGATGTTTCCTTTTTCATCGATTTTTGGCCTGAAATTTCACACACACATATTTTTTTTTTTTACGAAATTAATCATTAAATTTTCGTGATTTCTTTGTGATGCAAATAGGATTATCCAAAATTATCAGCAACGTACTACGTCCTTCTGGAGTGTTTGGCCCAGGATCACATGGCATTTTTATCAACCCTCGAGCCACGTGTATTTCTCTACATCCTCTCGAGTATCAGCGAAGGCCTAACGGCACTAGGTGCGCTTAAAGACTCCTACACAGGTCTGTGCGGCTGATTCTATCTTATTCGTATCACTCTATATCCTCAGGAAAAGTAAATTCGAAAAAAAAAAAAATATTCTTTGATGTGAGTCAAAGAGAAGAGCTTTAATAGTGCATTCAAAGAGCATTATGGTATAAAAAAAAAAAAGAATAAACGAAAAAAATTAAATGCCTAATTTTCTCTGCATCGAAAAATTTAATTGCTTGGAATGTTATAAATTGCAAATATTTTATATAGAATTTTGAATTAGTAAATTCTGCACACCCGTTTATTTGACACTGGTAGCGAGAGGATTTGAGTGCATAAGAATATCTAGATCCCTAATTGAAATTTATTGATTTATATAATTGAAGAAAAAAAAACAAGGGAAATTATTCCTTAAAAATTTTTTTCATTTTCCCATTCGCTTAAAAATGGTCAAGTTCCACCCTTTAGTTTCCTTGTTTATTTAATAATTATTTGAAAAGGACAATACTCTAAGATGACAAATGCAATCATAAGTTAGATTACGGGGTCCAGCACTTGCAATCAGCCGCACAGCTGACACATTTTACTCAATTATTAACCTCTTGAATTGCTACGTTAGAGTAAGTTTTGCTGAATTTATTTTTTAACAATGAGTATTTATTAATTTGCATGATATTTCTTTTCTTTCTAATAACATTTTAATCATTTTCAATATGCTTGTTTTATTGATTACCAGTGTAATTTAAATTAATATTGTAGAAATCGTAGAGGAAGGTAGGTTTTTTTCCTGCATGAGAATGTATCTTTAATTTCTGGGTTTCTCTCTTCTTTTCTCTTCCATTAATGATTCTTCAACTGCAATTATTCTTGATTGCCATCAAATAGACTCATTGGTTCTGTTTCAGATACAATGGTGTGTACTGGCTGCTGTGCAACTCTGGACCACATTGTTACGTACTTGTTTAAACAATTATCACAAAAAGGTACGTTCTAATTACGAAAAAAATGAGGAATTTTTCAGAGAACTTTTTTACAAAAAAAAAAAAAAAACATGATACTGAGAATAGTAAACATCTGACACTTTTCAGTTTTCGTGTCCTTTCAACAGAAAAATGTTTATAAAAAAAAAAAGGAAAATATGCACATGTAGAAAATTTAAATTCTGCAAGAGCGAATTTTCTTGATATCTTTTTGGTAGCAATTTTTTCTTTGAAAAAAAATGGAAAAAACCATCAGATGTCTGCTAATTCAATAAAATTCGCAGACTAAAATTAATAATAATTAATAGAACGTCTCTCAATGTATTCTCCTAAACAAAAAAATAAAATCTCGAGATATTCTCAAAATAAAGACGTCCCTACTGATTTGTTAATGGTTGGATTTTTTTGACAGCTGGTGTTTATCCTGGAAAAAAGAATTCAGGAGTAACTGCTGGTGGGGATTTATTTCTACAAGTACTGAAACAACATCCTGAAATACTCCAACAAATATTGAGTACTGTACTCAATGTGATAATGTTTGAAGACTGCAGGAATCAGTGGAGCATGTCGAGGCCTCTTCTTGGTCTTATTTTGTTGAATGAAGAGGTGAGTTGTTCATTATTCAAGTCATTCGATCATGAATCTATAGAAAAATTCTTCACAGTTAGTTTCATGTTTTTTTTATTTTTCAATTTTTTTCAGTATTTTGGTCAATTGAGAGAAGGGATTATAAGGAGCCAACCAGTAGATAAACAGGCAGCAATGGCACAGTGGTTCGAAAATTTGATGGATGGTATTGAGCCTAATTTACTCACGAAAAATCGTGACAGGTACGAATTAAAAACAATTATTAAAGATAATTTAATAGCGAAGTGAAAGATCAATGTTACTGAAAATAGCAGACATCTCTCAATTTTTTTTCCTTCAACAAATGAATTATTGAGAAAATGAAAAATATGCATATTTAGAAAATTAAAAAAATTATAAGTGCAAATCTTCAAAATGTTTTTTTTTTTTTAATAATAATTTATTTGCTCAAAAAAAAATCGAAAAATTGTCAGATGTGTGCTCATTTCAAATAATATTGAAAATATCAGACATCTGCAATATTTACTTTTTTTTTTCTTCTATTGGAAAAAATATTTTTAAAAAAGGAAAATCTGCACGTGCAGCAAATTTAAAAATCTACAAACGAGAATTTTTTAAATATTTTTACACAGTAATTTATTCATATAAAAAAATTCAAAAAATTATCAGATGTCTGCTAATTTCCTTATCATAAAGAAAAAAGTTCTCGGCACCCAATTTTTCGTGAAAATCTCGGAAACGAAGTGAAATAGGTGAATTTTTGTAATGACCACTTCTGCAGTACTGATATTTCTCGATAGAAAAAGGTCTTTGCAAAATTTTCTTCATCTTTTCTGTATTGCGAGATATTCTCAACAAATCGATAATGAAATATTCTAATGGAATTTAATTCAATAAATTTTTTTTATCTTCACAGATTTACTCAAAATCTTTCAATGTTCAGAAGGGACATTAACGACTCCCTGAAAGGACCAAACATGTCATCAAATTCTGGCAATGACATGATGACATCGTAGTGTTGATAATAAAAAAAAACCTTTAAAAAAAAAATATGTAATAACTGCAAATGTCATCAATGATTTTCTGATTTAGAGATAATCCTGGGACATTGGCTGCCATTCAACAATTTAATGAAAAAAGAAAGGAAAAATGATCGTATGCATGTGTGAGTATGTTTTCTGTAATTGGCAAAGCAAAAAGAAAACAAAAAAAGTCTAAAACTTTGTAAAATTCAGACAATTTCATTCAGTGTTTCATAAACATCAGAAAAAAAAAATTCTTTTCACTTAGAATCAAGTACAATATAGAGAAAAAAGCATTGAAAAAATATATATATATATATCTCGTGGAATGATTGATGATTTAGCCACAAAGAGTGTTTAGAATAAATGTTTAATGTGTTTGTGTAAGACTTTGCGGCCTTAAATCGCTGTTTGTGGCAAAGTTGAAGTGAAAATCGTGTGCGTGCATGCTAAAAGTTGATAATAGAGAAAAAAAAAAGAGAAATCTTCGCACATTTTTTTCTTTTTTCTTCGTTTCTCAAATGAGACTTTTGAAGAATTAATGAAGAGCGAGATTGATAAAAGAAAAAAAGAATGAAATTGAGAAGTAAAATAAGAATGAAAAATAAAACGAAAAACTAATAATTATTAACAAAAAAAAAACCACGCGCTTCTTCGTACGGGATTTATGTGAATGATGTAAATGAAAGATATCATTAAAAATATCATTTAAGAGTGCTCAGTTCTTATTGTAATAAAAAAAAAGAAGAAAAAGAAAAAAAAACAATTAGGTAACAACGATTGACAATGCCATACAGTGTTAAATGAAAAAGAAACCCTTAAATTTGAGTGCCAAGTGCATACTTGAATATTCTGTGATTAGTTCAAAGTAAATTGCATTACAATTGCTTATTCCCCCCAATTCTTCATTCATTTAACTCAATCATCTTCATTTTTTAAATACAAAAAAAACAGAAGTCATTAAAATACTTTGAAAAAATAATAATTAGAAAATTCAAAAAAAAAAATGTTCCATATTTTTTATACGTCAATTTAATTCTTAATCCTCAAAATAAAAAGATTCATCTGTTATTTATAGTTGAAAAAAGGGAAGAAATGAAACGAAAAAAATCGCTAAAACTTTGATTTGCTGAATAATAAAAGAGACAACACACAGAATTCATGGATGAAAACGGTTAATCTTTTTTTACTTTTTTTTTACAATCTCTACAGCTATTCATTTTTAAAGGGGATGTGACAAGGGGGTTTCTATACTGGGGGTGTAACTCAGTGGTAGAGTGTCTGCTTCGCATGCTGAAAGTCCTGGGTTCAAATCCCAGCTCCTCCAATAAATTCAATTTTTACCCTTCGTTTTATTCGATTAATCGGGGAAATTATTATTAAACATTTTTTTTCCAATACAATAAGGAAGGTACAAATGTAATGAGGTAATTGATACTTAATGACTTACTTCTAAAAAAATTTGAATAAATTAAGAGTATTATAGTTAGTGAAGAAAACACAACTATTTAACAAATTTCATAAATTTCTTTCCAGATGTTTTTTTTTAAAGATGCTCGTCCCGACCCATTGATAAGCACTTGAGCAGCAGGAGACATGGTAATTTCTAGCCCAGTCTAGTCACTCCTGCGGCACTAGTACTTAGGAACAGGACAGGATTAATTAAATTGATGATTAACATTATTCCTGATAACTGAAAAAAAGGAAATTCAATGGTTTTTTATTTAGCAAATGCTTAATCAAAGATTTCTCGGAATCTAAGCGAGATACGTCAATTTACAAAGGAATCTTTTTCGTAGCTCTCATTTTGCTCTACAAAAAAAGTCTCCTCAAAAAATCTCGTATCGCCCTTAGATTCTGAGATACCTTTAAGAAATGAAAATCATAAGTGAAGAATCAATTTTATCTCGTGTATTGCTCCATCGCTGATTTTGAATCATTACGTCCAATTGAATAATCCAATTGAGTTTGAAATAATAACTACGTAAAATTGATACTCCACACTCATTGAACCGACCTCGGCCCGATGATTTAATACCCACCCACGTATTTTTTCATTCTCGTGAAATTCTTCTTCAAACAATCATCTCATTTTACAAATTCATTCTGAAATCATTGCTTCTCATTCTTTTCGCTCATTAGTAATACGATCTCTTTATTTAAGAAAATAAGATGAAAAGAAAGAGAAAAAAAAAGAAGTTGTGAAATGTTAGATGATGCTGTTTCACTTTTTTCTACGTAGTAAGGCAATAATCCATGACAAATGTCAGTGACTAAAGTGTGTACATGTATTTTTGTGAATGAGACCCTCTGTGCTCTCCTCCATTCTATCATCTTAGCCTGCTGTCTTGTTACTGACAGTCTTTTCTGTTGTCTGATTCCCCTCCTCTGCTTACCAATGCAAAATGCATTCTTTCATTTGACTTCGTCCATTTTTTCTTTTACCCTGAAATTAAGAGCAAAAGAGTTTAATTAGTAGTGAATGGGATTTTTTTAAAATTAGTTGAATCAATTTTTTGCGAATATCTCAGAATTTAAGAGAAACGGAAAAATTTTGATAGACTCCTTCTTTTTGCTTTTTTGCACTCCTTACGTTCCAAAATGAGGTTTTCATCAAAATAATTTCTATCTTAGCCAAATTCCAAGATATCTCGAAAAAGAAAGGTCATAATGGAATTTTCTATCTTTGAAAATTCAATAGTTTTATCAGTTTTTATCGAATATCTCGGAAACTAATCAAGATATCGAAAGCTTGATAATGACCTTTTTTGAAAGAAAAAAAAGATTTTCACCAAAAATTCATTGTTTTCCTCAAATTTCGAGAAATCTCGATTTAAACTGAGAATTTCCTTTTTTTTGTCTTTTATTACTTTTTTTTTGTTATTCACTTAATTTTTTTTTTCTAAATTCTCCACAGTAATTAAACCAACATTTTTATATCATCCACAATACAATTTGTATAATTCGTAATTGAAAAACAAGAGGATTAAGTCATCTTTTGCCTGTCTGCGTGTGTCTGCAGTGTGTGGATTTTACAGTGGAGGAGGAAAGAGGCGCAAAAAAAGGCAAAAGGGGTCTGCGGGTCCGGAATATGAAATAAAAAATGAAAAAAAAAAAAAAAAAGTACCAGAGGCAGAACTTCAATTAACACTAATTCTCGCTAATGCAACTCTTCCCTCTCTTCTACTTCATAAAAACTTGAGAATCATCCGTTTAAATTTATTTTTGAATTTTTAATGTTTATATCTCGTTAAAATTTTGCGCGTAAATTTCAAATTTCTCTAAATTTTTCAAGTTCATAATTTTTTTAAATTCTTTCTTAAATATTCAACAATTATTTATTTTTGTATGAAGCAACTTAACGAAGTAATTTTGCATTGTAGAATTCGTTAATATATATTACTGCTATCGTTGAACCATTGAATGCCAAAGGGGTCAGGAAGTCAATGAGATAACAAAACGTATTTTCGTATTTTTAGAATTCTATTGAAGAGAAATAATCATTTTTCAATTTTAATTTTTTCTTTTAAATTTCACACTGATAATAAATCCAAATAAACAGGGAAAAAAAAACAATTTAAATAATTAGAAAAATTAAGAGTAAAAATTAAATTTACATTAGCTTCTATCACTCGACAAGTTGAACAATTTAAAAATCCATAATAAAATTATCGTTAAAAAACAAAGAATTTGAGAAAAAAAAAAATTGGAAAAACAAGAGAATTATACAATCACAGGAAATCCCCACGATCTTTTGAACTCAAAAATGAAAAATACATTACCTCAAACTAATCCTGCATTTTTTTTTTTCGCCAGAAAAAAAAGGAGCCACGAGAGCAAAACCACCGGCATCGGATATTTTCCCCATAAAAATCCCGAAAATTGAATTGACTTGAAGAAAAAAAAAGGGGAAAAAAAAATTCAGAGAGCACAAGATTTAATTGACGACAGAGTGTAGCAACTGAATCCTCGTGAAAAACTCAACGGAAGATTATAGGAAGAGACGAAAAGAGCGTAGGAGAATGAGAAGAGAGAGGGGCAGTAAGGGGAGGGGGAGGTGGAGAGGGATCGGATGATGAGGGGGATGTACTCGAGAAGAAGAAGAAGAAGTGTGTGTAAAAAAGAAGCTCAAGCTGAAAAGAAGGGGGAATATTCTGTGTATCACTTTAGAGTCGTTCAGCCTCTCAAGATCACGTTCGTACAATTTAATTTTTTTTTTTTCTTCTTCTTTCATTCATTTATTGAGAAAAATAAATAAAAAAATTTGAAAAAAGTCACAAAACACTCTGTAACCCCCTTGAAACTAAGAGAAAATAGAGGTGATTTTTTATTTATTTTTTTAAAAAGATTTTAATCATTTATTCAACGAATAAATTGAATAAAAGTTATGAAAATTTGATAAAAATAAAAATATATAAATTATTGCAATTTTACACATTGTGTGAAATATATATGTAACGTTAAATAACGCGCTCACTAACCGGCGTCAGATCCACGACTGAATGATAAACTAGTCTTGATTGGCTTAATATAGTATGTCGGTTACTCTAATTGGTCGTTCTTAGCCGGGCGGGAAATGATTGGTCAATTTAATCCTAGAACGTTACCAGAGAGAAACGACAATGTATTAAGCATTCAACTGACGTTCACTTTCTATTAACGGTTTTTCAGACACATATTATAGTTTATAGTTTAAATACACAATACAAAATGGTTTTTCAGTGGATTGAGATGAGACTTTGTGCGGGAGGGGGGGGGGGGGTATTCTTGTGGTGAAGTACATATCCAAGTCCAAAAGTACTGGATATTTTCTTTCTTTTGTATTGATAAATACAAAAAGGGCCATTTTTGTATTTTTTTTTCGTTCATTCATTACTTTCGCTCTTTCTTTTTTCAGAAACAATTTCTTCTCGTTTTCCAACTGGTGCCGGCTTCAAATCAATTTACCAATTGAAATCACAGTCTTTTCATCAGTGCCCAGTGGCTTCAATGACAAAAGAAACATCAAATTATCATTCATGAAATAAAACGTTTATTGTCAAATGTAATTTTATTATACAGTTCATTGAATTAAATTATATTCAGTGGTTGATTTTTTTTTCGTTGAATTTCGCTGATGAAGATGTTTTGGAGGGATTTTTGTCAGGGGAGTTAGTTGGTGTTGGGTGTTTTGTGATTTTTGAAGGATTTGAAAATTGTTTTTTGCAGATTTTGGAGTTTTCGGGGATTTTTCTTAATATTGCGAAACCGGAGAGATACATAAATTTTTGTAAAGATCTTTTTTTGTAGAACGATTAGAGCTGCAAAAAATATTTCCATAAAAATTTCTATATTTTTCCCTCTTTTCGAGATATTCAACAAAAACGGGAAGACTATATGATCAATTTTACGATTTTTTCACTTCAATTGGAGTTCCCGGAAAAAATATTGATTCCACGAAAAAAAAAGTTTAAAAAAAATGTTTGTAAAAAACGAATAAATTTGGTTATTTTACATTTTTTCGTGAAACTTGTTAAAAAGCTCAGTTTGAAAAGTGCTGGACACTGAATTGCGTTCATCGATCGGAGCAAAAGCTGAAATAGAAATAAAAGCCAAAAATTAGTTTCATAAAACTGTTTGAATAAACGTTTTCTCCCTTTTTTTTCTCGTAAAAATTATATAACTTCATTTGGAAAAATGTGAAAAACTGTAAAGCCGCACATGATCCTAATAAATATATCGTCACCTTAGAAACAAAGTGGCGTAAATTGTGTGTATGGCTACAGGACTTACATCATATAAATATATATATATTACATATAATAATGAAAAAATATTTTTTTTTTCCTTTTGCTTCTAAGGCGACGATTATGACACTTCTTTTATTTTCAAATCATTTCTTCCTCAAGAAATTTCTTCTTTGAGACTTCAACCCCGAATATCTCTGGAAATAATGAAAATACAAAGAAAATCAATCAAATCGAATTTGTTCGTCTCAAAAAGCGCAAAAATTTTCATTTTAACTTTTTTCCCATATCTCCAACAATTACACCATGCACTTAACTTTTAAAATTATCTCATAACTTTTTTTAAATGTTTTGCCGGTGATTCCGTATCGTTCAACGTTAAAAGTAATTGTGCCAAGGTGAGTATCATTAATTAGATCACCTACGGCACTACTACTTAGAACGCAGAGCGAAATCAATTTGCCTTTGCTCGAAGAATCCTCTCCACGTTTTATACTTACCACAAATCAGATAAGAATATTCCAAAAGTGAAATGAAAAAAGATAGAAAAATTGAGTGAAAGAAATTTTTTCCAACAAAAATTTATGACTAATCTGTACAAAAGTCAAAGATTAAGTATTTGTTCAGTTGAAAAAGTGCAGGTTCGAGTTGCGAACGCATCAACGAGCGTTCGTATCTCATCGCCCATTATTGCGGTCACAAACCGAAACAGCTCCAAAAAAAAAAAGAAACTTTACTCATTTATTGTTTACACTTCTAATTCTGATTTTATCGGGAATTATCTCTTCCATTTTTCCTCCACGTTTCTTTTTTTCGTAACTCCGTACCCTGTACAAAAAAGACAAAAAAAAAGGCGTATTAGAAATGCTTATTTCTGTATTTCTGTGAGAATGGAATTCTTCTTTTTTTCCCTATTGAACATTGGACAATATTGAATTTATCATTGTTCAAATGAGAATAAGAAAAGACCATTTTACTGAATTATTTGATTTTAGCAGAAAAAAAAACCACCATGCGGGCTCACTCAATTTCATTTTGAATTGATAGAAGTGTCTTGAATGCATTGCAATGTTTCTAACCGAATATTTCTCATGAGGGATGCACAAAAGAAGGGTTTCTACTGTATTGATCAGTGAAGGGAAACGAGATAAGTCAGTTTTGTCTCCAATTTTTTGAAAATATCTCGCAAACCATGGGGGATAGAAAAGATTATCCCACTGAGAAAAAAGATTATTGCAGCAAGAAAATTGGCTTCTGAAAAAATTTTCCTACACAATTTCTATATCTATAGATACCATGGTAGACATGGTTACCGGACGGGTCCTAGTTTCCGGACCCAGCAGCAAAACATGCTAATAATTAATATGCAAGTGAAAAAATTTAATTCTTCAATACTTGCAAAATTTTAAAATAAAAATCGAGTAAAGTGTTTGATTCATTTAATTGAAATTTCTTACTATTTTAGTCATTTAATTCTAACTTGTCCGGTAACTGGTGCCTTCATGGTATATTGAAATTTCCTGGAGTGAAATAAATTTTCTTACAACAAATTTTTCTTTCTCAATTTTCAAAAACTGTTTTTTGGGTTTTTTCCACTTTATATGAAAGATTCCTACGAAAATCGTGCTATCTCGATTGAATCCTGAGATATTTCCAAAAAATGGATTTTACAGTAGAGTATTGAACAGTTTAGCTTGATTATCTCGAAATCTATGCGAGATATCGAAATTCTCGTAGAAATCCTTTTTACAGCCCTTTTTTTCTTCTTCAAAAAAAGTTTTTATAAAATTTCGATGTCTCGCATAGATTTCGAGCGATTTATAAAAAAGTAATTGAGCTCTTTTGCATTAATTCAATTTCTTCCACTATTTTTAATTATTTAATGAATAATTAATTTTTGAAAAAAAAGGCGCCACGTAGTGAGCGTATTCTCGAAAAGTTCAAAAAACTTCCACTTCTCACAAGTTATTTTGTAATCTCAAATAAAAGATAAATTTAATAGTTCTTACCTCAAAAAAAAAAAAAAAAAAAAAAAGTAAATTCCGAGTATTAATCATTAAAAATGGATAAAAATCAAGAAACTTTTGAATTCTCTGAGTTTAAAAAGTACAATTATTCTGTTACAGATCCACAAAATGAGACAAATGATCCAGTAAAAGACCCAGTAAGTGACTGAATTCCTCCCAATACTGCAGACAAGAAACGAATGAAAAGAAATTGAAAAAAAAAAAAAAAGAGGAAAAATAATAAAACACAAAGTCTACATAAGTTTACACATGTACAGGTGTTTTCTGCTCGATCACGTGGACAATGATCGTATATACATAGTTCATTACACAGATGTCTCATTACGCCAGTCTTCTTAATGAAATATCCATATTTTTTTTTTCTCCGAATAAATTAAGGCATGATATCGTTGCCTTAGAACCAAAAGGGCGTAAGTGCTGTGTATTACCATATACCACTTACGCCTTTCTGTTTCTAAAACGATGAAATCGTCACCTTAGAATGAAAGGGGCGTAAATCCTATATATATAAATATAATATAGATTCAAAGAGGCGTAAGTTCTGTGTATAAGCATAGCGCTTACGCCCCTTTGCCTCTAAGGCGACGATATATATCACTTACGCCCTTTTGTTTCTAAGGCCACAATATTGTTAATTTTTTTGAATTGCCAAAAAAATTCTTTTCATTCATTCGCTCGCAAAAATCGTCTCTCCTCATGAGAAGAAGCAAAAAAAGGGTTCAATAAAAAAAAAAATGTGAACTACAATGTTAAATTGTTTGAAACGACGTAGAAACATGTTAACGTAAGATAGAGACTATGTGGGGAAGGGAAGAACTCGATTCGAATTTTATTAAATTGGATAGAATGCGGTGCGTAGGCACTACCCGGCCGGATACACGCCGAATGAATCTCATCCCAGTGGGAGGAAGTTCGAATTAACTCGAGCCAACATTCAAGCTCAGTCCTAAATACAAAAGAGGGGTAAAGAGAGTGAGTAAGTGAGAGAGAGAGAGAGAGAGAGAGGGAGAGAGAATTTTACACGTCATTTGTCCGTGTTTGATTTTTTAGTGATAATTATTTTGTGATTTTAATGGGAATAAACGAAAATCTGACAAATATAATTTGATTTTTGCCCTTTACTGATTACAAAAAACGCGGGATTTTTTGAAATTTCAAACATTTTAGTGAAATGCCTTAAATTTATATTCATTAATTTCATTTAAAAATGCATTTATTACAATTTTTGATGATTAAAGAGGGGGAAAATTGGGGTGGGGGTAAATCCCTGAAAAGTATGCCCTTTATTGATGATAAAAACGCGGGATTTTTTAAATTTTTATGATTTTATCAAATTTATTGGAATTTAGTATTATTTCTTTTCAATTGTATTTAAGAAATTAGTTTATTACAATTTTTCAATGATCAGAGAAGTGGAAAATTGTGGGGGGGGGGGGGGGATGGGAAGTAAATCCTCTAAAATTTTACCCTCTACTAATGGTAAAAACCCGGGATTTTTGAAATTTTAATTATTTTATCGAATTATTTGAAATTCATCTTCATCGATTGCATTTGAAAATGAATTTATTCCAATGTTTCTATGATTAACGGAGTGGAAAATTGTGGGGTGAGCGGAGGGAGTAAATTATCTAAAATTCTGCCCTTTACTGATGAAAAAAACCGGGATTTTTGAAATTTTAATGATTTTATCCAATTATTTAAAAAACATTTTCATCAATTGCATTTAAAAATGACTTCATTCCAACTTTTCAATGATAAAACAAGTGGGAAATTAACATGGGGCTAAATCCCATTAAATTCATGCAAAATATCGACATTACGAGGCAATTTGCAAATTTCCCATGAATATTAAGAATTGGGGAAAGAAGCGCAGCATTTTAATCGCATATCACGTTTAAAAAAAAACCATCAATTTATTGTTCATTAATTGAGAAATTCTAATTTTTATAGGAACACGCTGCATTCATCTCTCTCTATCCCATTAAGTGATCTCGCCGATCTGCATTACCAACCATGCACTCACAACCACCTTAATTCTGCAACAAAGTACGGATAATTTGAAAAAAAAAAAATAGGTAAAGCTATTAATTTTTAAATGTTTTGACCCCCGACAGGTCACACATGTCGTCTTCTGGGTATTGTTACAATCTGTATTAATACAATAATAATTCAACTATTTTTTTGCTTCAATGTGTGGGTGTCTTCGGGCGAGTATGAGACACGAGAGAGAGGGACAGAATGTATAGATGAGAGAATTGTAATGAATGAGTTGGAAGAGGATGAGCTGGAACTGGTGACACTGGGGACACGTACATTGTTGTACTCTGACACCATGCGCAACCTCCGTCTCGACCCTATATCCCAGTCTCTCCCCCTAATTAATCATCACGATCGTAACTATTGATATGTTCATAATTCGAGGAAAAATTGTTTCAAGTATTTTATTTTTTTCTTTCAACATTATTTAAAATATATCGTACATGATTCAATGGTAATTTACATGATTTTTTTGGGGGGGGTTTTCTTTTTAGCCTCTCTCGCAGATTATGTCCACTACACTTGGTTCCATGAGGACTGGCTCCAGGCATCTGTGCACAGCGCTTCCCAATATTTCGTCGAGGAGAAAATGGACTAGACTGAAAAGAAAAAAAGTTTTTTTTTTCAAGAATTAGAAGTTTGATTTAATGAAAATCCCATGAAAATGCTGCATGTAATTGAAATGGGATATTTGTAAAAATTTCGTTAGAAAATTGGGGGGATTTTAGGCGAAAAATCCATGTCACATGATTCCTACGTTTTTTTCTTGAATTTTGATGATTGCGATCAAAAATTGGGGGATCAACACTTTTTATACTTAAAAATTTTCAATTTTTTGGGAATTATCTCCGTTTCTAATATTCGCAGGACTGAAATTTGATAACTAGTGACAAAGTCGGGTCATTTCCCATTGATTTATATAGTTTATGATTAATTTCTTACGATTTCTCAATTATGAATCATTCTACGATAATAATTTTTAATGATAATAAAATTAGCAGATATCTAACAATTTTTTTGATTTTTTTGGAGAAATAAAGTGGTATGGAAAAAAATTGAACCTTTAGACTTTTTAATTTTATGTTTGCTTATTTTTCATTTCATTTTATAACTCATTTTTAAGAGAAAATAAAATTAAAAATTGTTAGATTTCTGCTATTTTTAATATTACTAATTTCGCCCCAAAAATTCCAAAAAATCGAGAAAAAAACTGAAGATCTTCCCCCCAAAGAAAAATTCTGAGAAAGGAACGATTATCATTTAAAAAAAAATTAAAAGATTCAATTTTTTAATACAATTTTCATCAGTTAAAAATAATAAAAAAATTAACAACATTTTTCTTACTTTTCATCGGTTACAAAACGCCACAGATACAGCTGCAGATAATGTGTATCAACTTGAATCTGTTGAAGGCCATATTTGCTGAATGTTCTCAGTCTCACGCACTCCAGAAAGGTCTATAAATGTTAATAAAATTGAATTAAAAAATTTCGAAAGATACTATATATAAACTCCGTGTATAAAAAAAAGAACCAAGAAAAAAAACACATAATAATTCAATTGATTCAACACATTAGAAGATTACATCTACGATTACTTCGTTCACGTTGCAAAGTGAATAATGGCAAAGTTATTTTGTCATTGTGAATCAAATAACGTACAGCACCTGCACCCAATTGCACAAGTACATAATCATTCAAAAGTTCCTGCACTCCTGACATAATGTTCATTATTTAATAATAAGTAATGTTAGAAAAAATAATGGTAATTGATAAAAATTACCTTAAGGCTTATTTTAATAATTCCAGTTAATATTGAAGCTTTGTTGAATTGTACTGGTGCAAATATTTCAATTCTCTCGGAGAATAATTTGTGAATATTCGTGACAAGTGATGAATCCAAATGACTTGGATGACTGTACGAGGACCAATTTGAACGATACTGATGCCTCGAAACGCTGATGCTGTAAAATTCACGTAATTTTATGACCTTGCATGTTAATTTTAAAAGCATTAAATCACACGAGTGAAGTGTTAGAATAATTTTCATTTCTCCATTCGCTTCTCCAGTTTTTTTCAAAAAAATATCCTGAGATGAGATATAAAAATTTTCGCAAATAATTTTTTTTAAAGAACATTTCATAGGTTACAGAGAAAGTTTCTTGCAAAATTTCTAAAAAATCCTAAACTCTCATATAAAAATATTTTATGAAGAGTCTGTCATGTTTTTATAAAGTCTTCATGAAGAACTTTCAATTCTTTATTAAAAAAGTTTCAATTCCTTATGAAAAAATATTTTATATAAATCATTTTTGTACGTGCTTCATCCTTCTCGAGATACTTTTTGGAATAAACAATAAAACTGAATTTAAAAAAAAAATTACCTATGAGTTTTTCTACTGCTGTCACTGCTCCTGTCAACTTGTCCATCATTGTCATCATATAGTGCAGCTATTTGTGAATCAATAGCAGTTACATCCTCAACGACACGTTTCATAACGGCCCTAACTGTTCTCGGCTCGATAGTATGCAGCCAATCACGTGTCTCAACTGATTTCCTCAGCATCTGCGAAACTGCCAATCCCTGAAGTCGCACATAATGATTGAGTAAATCTTGAGCAGCCCGATTGAACTCGACGCAGATGTCCTGTTCTGACGTCAACGTATTCGGAGATAAGCTGTACTCATCGATACTGAACATGTCATCAACAGTTCCAAGAAGATAGTGAATGCTCGTCTCCTTGAATTCAATGCACATTTTGCTGAGTAGCAACAGAAGGGTAGGTGGATACTTTGGTACATCGGAGTTCGTGCAGAAGCCAGCAGCAACAGCCGTCAAGTGGTGAAGAAAACCGATGACAAGACCCTCTCGAACTTCTTCAACACAGAAAGACTCGAAGAATTGTGCTTTCAGGCTGAATGAGAGATCTGGTTGGAGAAATGCTGATAAATCCTGAAGAACTCCCTTGATCTTCTCGATTATCGGCATCACCAGATGTGCCTGCAGCTCAGCGAGTCCTCCATCGTTCTCTGACGTCATTTTCGTCGCTAATGTCTGACGGACTTTGACGAGAGTCTCGTTCAAATGCTGTTTCAGCGAATTCAGGTGATTTCTGCATTGCTTCCTCCCAGCATTTTTGACGATTTCCGTTCCGGTACTAGCGAATTCAGTTGTACTGCAAAGAATATTCATTGCCTGAAGACGACGATGAAATCTGTCCAGGGCTCGCACGAGGATCGCTGTATCTGAAACATCCTCCATTCGCTTCTTCGTCAATTCAAAGTATTTTTTCATGTTATTGGCGACAAATTGCTCCAAGCGAATGGTCACATTTGCGTTGGGCTCGAAGTCGTCTGCCATATCAGTTGGATCCTGTGGTATCGGCCGATTTATGAACATGTCGTGGTAAGAAGCTACTACAAGGCTCAAGTCACTCAGAAAACCCGAGCTTGCAGTGTCCACGAACTCTATCACGTCGTTCTCGCACATGTCCTTGAGGCTGTCCAACTCGCCGGAGAGACGAGTGTCGGCGTGCTTGAGGAACTCCTCGCACAGGGAATCGGAAGGTTCTTTCAGTCGTAGGAGAAGGTCCACGCTTTCTGCTAGGGTTTTTGTTGTTGCGTCACGTTTGTAGAATTGCATGCGTAATTGGGATTTTAACTCGTTCACGATCTCCTCGCAGTCTTTTTGGATTCCGTGGAAGGAGGGCATGTTGCCGTATTGGTTCAGGACTCTGCGAGCGTGGATGTAATCTTGGACTGCCTGTGGAAGATTATATTTGATTTAATTGAAGTGGAAAAACAGATTTAGGTGGAGCTTTGCAGTTTTTTTTGAGGTATCTTGGAAATTGTGGGATTTAACTGTTCACTTCACATGACTGTAGGAATACGTGCTATTGAGCGATGATTGGTGCCTTTTGCGAAGCAAAGGGTTAAGGAAATTCGTGAAAAGATCTCTTTTATAGACTGAAAAAAAAAAAAATTGTTGTAAGGAAATTTATTCAGTTAAAGAAAATCTACTCCACTCCAGAAAATTTCGACATATATACATGTAGAAATTGTGAAGGAAAATTTTGTTAAAAGGGAATTTTCTTGCTACAAGAATTTTTTTTCTCAGCATAGAGGAAAACTGAAGTTACAGAAAACGTCATCATGAGCATTGTTCTTCTCCCATAAATTCCGAGAAATTTTCCGAGAATTTTCAGACAAATCGATTTTATTCTGTCACATTTTTAAAGATAACTTGGAAACTAAGCGAGATAGGGCGATTTTAAATGAGTTCTTTCTTTGTTGCTCTTGGAATTTATTAAGAAAAAATTTGAACAAGATTCGAACAAACGAACGAATACGTAAAAGATTTGAACAAAATCGCTCTATCTCGCTTGGTTGCCGAAATATTAAGAAATAAAATGATGACAAAATGAAATAAATTTTTCTGGAAACTTTATACTTTCAAATGTTTAGTCTCACTTGAGAATAATTTCCTTCATTCATTCTCTCCTTCAGAGTTCCTGGTAATTTAAAGAGAAATTGCAATCTTTTGAGATGAGTGTGAATCGAGGAAAGCCGTGATATCTGCTGTCGTGTACCCTGGAGTGTCGATGAAATCTGCTCGGAAAATGACGTTATACTGTCCATATTCGTTGCCAATGAGTCCATGCTGTCTTCCATTTTTTTGAAGTCACTTTTCATCTAGAAACATTGAATTGTCAAGGTAATCAATAGTTTTCACAGCTACAGTTGGATTCGAGTGACACACTGCAATGTTAATGATAATATTTTTTTATGCTTGTTATTGTCGATTGGAGAAAATTATCTTCAAGTTGACTACGAACTAATGATGTCAACAACCTGAGAAAGCCTGAATAAAGCGGGCAAAACTTCGTTCATTTGACAATTAGTAGTTTAATTTCATATTTCCAACGTCCCATGATCCTTTTTTTTGTGTTTGTTTAAATTAAGCCTGTGTACATCTTTTTTCTTCTTTGAATCACTCACTAAACAAGGTAGTTTTTTTTTTTTTTTTTTTAAGTTCAAGTAATGCAAACAAGTCTTGATTTAAGACGTGTTTTGCTAAATACATTTTTGTATTATAGTACACTTTTTTTTTTACTTTTTTTCAAAACTTATTGAGCTCTCTTATTCACAATATATAAATATATAAATTATATTTTTATATGTAGCAATATTTCCTCCTTAAGGTGTTATTGAAGGGGAAGGCTTTGAAACCCCTTAATTGCATCGACCCAACATCCTTAAATCTCAACTTATGGACGTGGAAATGAATATCACAACTGATTGAATTCTCCTTTCAGATTCAGTGTGATGAATGGATAAAAACTTGGGTATTGATCTCACCTTTCTTATAGTGTCAGTTGCTGCAATAAATTTGTTGTAATTCTCGTAGACAAGTGTTTGCATCTCGGAGTGAAGTATCTGAGTGTTTCTCTTGATTTCTTCCTCGTGATCGATTATCTGCTTCAATCTAAAATCCTGGAGAATTGAGAAAATTGTGAAAATATCAAAAATTTTCGGACACATCAGTTTTTTCAGAATATTTCGGAAATTAAACGAGATAGAGCGATTTTGTTCTACTCTTTTTTTATAGCTCTTGAAATTCTATACAAGAAAAGCATTGGAGCAAAATTACTCCATCTCACTTAATTTCCAAGATATTTTAGGCAATAAAATCAATTTGTCTGAAAATTTCATATTTTTTTGAATTTTCAAATTGATTTTATTTTTTTATTAGTTTTTTTGGGGGAATATCTCAAAATCTAAATCCAAAAATAATGAAAAAAAAAATCGTTTGGTCTGAAAAATTCATGGGCATAATATTGTTTGAGGGTGAATAGATGGAAAAAAAACAAATCCATCAACTTCACTATCACCCCCAAAAAATTCTTCAATAATTAATTATTTTTCTGATTGTTGTACCTTCGTCAATTTCTGAAGATACATATCAGCATTAAAATGCTGTCCATTGATGTCATATGGATTGCTGGTGTTTTCTGCCATTTCCCCTTGATTTTAATTTACTTATGCACTCGTTAAATAAATAAATTATCCAATATTTGATTTCTCCGAAGAAATTCTTCTCCAGCTTCAGTATGTGCAAGTATGTGTGTTTACTATTTTGACAGGAGAGTTGAGGTTAGATTGTTGAACGTCATCTACCTGTCATTGGAACAGGGGAAATCTTCTTGACCAATCAGGTAACAGTAGGAAAAACAGGTCTCTGTTATTGGGCATTGGCGCTTTCACATACCACGTGTGAGACACTGCATGGAAACATTCGACCATAACCTAAACGTCTCAAAGAAATTGTCAATAGTCGTTTGAAAGAAGGAGAAAAGACGCAAAGTTGGGAGAAAAAGTCAATTATTTCCTCCAGGAAGCTCATCAAAACAAGGTAAATAAATAATAACCTCTTTATTTAAATTAAAAATGAGTGCTAAAGTGATAAAATCCTTTAAAACAAGGAATTTTGGCTTTGGTGTATTTTTTATTAAAATTCTTGAGATTCAAGGGAGATGGGAAAATTTATCGTGTTACCTTTTTTGTAGAGACAATAAAGAGCTACAAAAAAGGTAATCGCAAAAAATTCACTATTCCTCATAGTTTTCGAGATATTTAACAAAAAATTTGAAAAATTCGGTGATTGCTGAAATGGTAAGGTAGAACAAATCCAAAAATCATCCACGAGGAGTCAGGAAACTTTTTTTTTTTTAATAATAATTGAATTCTCTACAGGGTGACGATCGACCTGGAAAATCTGGAAAACTCAGGGAATTTTAATCTTAGTCAGGGAAATTTGTAGTTTATTTTTTATTATCTCCATATTTTCAAAATTTTCAAAGTTGGAAATGTGCAAAAAGGTCAACAAAAATCATAATTTTAAAAATTTAACGCAGTTTAGGGGATTATTGTTAAATTCTAATTGAAAAAAAAATGTTTCCAGAAATAACTAAGAATTTTAACGTATATTTAAATGATATTTTCTTTGTAGGTCCTTAAATTTTATTTTTAGTCAGGGAAAAGTCAGAGAATTTTGAAATTATTTTTCAGTCGCCACCCTGCTCTATAATGAAGATATCTCAGAAATTTTGTTTGCAAACCAATTTGCTCATCAAAGATATCCTTAGAATAAACCACAACTGAATTTGGAAAAAAAAGAGCTTTTAATTAATAAAGATTAATCCTCAATATTTCAGAAAAAATGCCAAAGACATCAGCAGCAACGAAACGCCCTCGTAAAGAGGGCTTCAATCGTTCTGGCCACAGTATGAATCCAGAGCGTCCAACCGAGGGCCTTAAAGGAGTAGCGAAGGTTCGTACAAAAGCAACAATAAAACGTCTCCAGATGTACCGTTGTTCAAAAGCAAAACGCGACAAAACAGGTAAAATCTTAACTCCCGCACCATTTCAAGGATGGAACAAATCCGGTACAATGTCACGTGTAGAGCCATCCCAGCGTTGGTTCGGTAATTCCCGTGTGATATCCCAGAATGCCCTTCAAAAATTCCAGACAGAATTGGGTTCAGCCCTGAAGAATCCCTACCAAGTAGTAATGAAGCCAACGTCCCTGCCGGTAACTTTATTGGAGCAAAAAGCGGCAAAAGCCCGAGTTCATCTCCTCGAGACGGAGAGTTTCAAGGACACATTCGGTCCAAAGAAGCACCGTAAGCGTCCGAATCTCCCTGTTTCCACTTACGACGAGCTGAAGAAGCTAGTCGAGGAGAAGGAAGAGGTCTATGACAAAGAGAAAGACACGAAGGACTTTGACCTAATAAGGCCCAATGACGGAACAAAAGATGCCGTTCGTGACTGGGTAATGGCGGCCGGTCAATCCCGAAGGATCTGGAACGAACTCTACAAAGTCATTGATTCCTCCGACGTGATCCTTCAAATTTTAGATGCTAGAGATCCACAAGGCACAAGATCACCGCCAGTTGAAAAGTTCCTCAAAGACGAGAAACCCCACAAACACCTGATATTCATACTCAACAAGGTCGATCTCGTGCCAACATGGGTTACGCAACGTTGGGTAGCCATTTTGAGTCGTGATTATCCAACCATTGCATTTCACGCGTCTCTGACCCATCCGTTTGGCAAAGGTTCCTTGATAAATCTACTGCGTCAATTTGGAAAACTCCATACAGACAAGAAGCAGATAAGTGTGGGCTTCATTGGTTATCCAAATACCGGAAAGAGTTCAATAATAAACACGCTTAGATCGAAAAAAGTATGCAAGGTTGCGCCAATAGCAGGCGAGACCAAAGTATGGCAGTATATAACGCTTATGAAACGTATTTATCTCATTGATTGTCCTGGTGTTGTTTATCCATCGGCTGAAACTGACACGGAAAAAGTACTCAAGGGTGTTGTTAGAGTTGAATTGATACAGAATCCTGAGGATTACGTGGAGGAAGTACTCAAACGTGTTAAGACGGAATACATGAAGAAAACTTATAAGATTGATGATTGGACTGATCATGTTGATTTTTTGGAGAAAATGGCTAAGAGAAGTGGGAAATTGTTGAAGAAGGGAGAACCAGATACTGGTGCTGTTGCCCGCATGGTTTTGAATGATTGGCAACGTGGCAAGTTGCCTTTCTTCGTTGTTCCAGTTGGATATGAGGAGCCACTGACTAGTAAATCAACCACATCCGGGGAAACCCAGAAAGAGAATACGATGGTTGAGGAAGTTGAATCACTCAATGATGATAGAAGCATTAAAAATGATGGCAGATCGGCAATTGGAGTTGTTCAAGATTTTAGGAAAATTCGAGTTACTCTCAGTTATTCTGGTGATGACGTTAGAAAATTAGATCCTATTCAGCTTGATAATAATCAGGAGGAGGAGGAGGAAGAAGAGGAGGAGGAGGAGGAGGAGGGGGCAGAAGAGGAGGAAGTTAAAGGGACTGAGGAAGTTGCAGACAAAGAAGAAGAGAAAGTGGAGGAGGAGAAGGAGAAAGTTGAGGATGTACAAGCCAAAGACAACTTGATGCAGAGTGTATTTGACGTGATTCAAGAAGCTGATTATTCATCGTCAGACGATGAATTACCAGTGAGAAAGACAATTAAATCAACAAGCGGTTCATTCAAAGTTTCACCAACTATTTTAGTTGATAAAGTTGATAAAAAGATGACTAGCAAAGAGAAGAGAAGCCTTGAGCGTGCAAGTAAACGCAAGAAAATTGGCTCGAACTTTTATGAAATTTCAAATGTTAAAAATCGTAATCGCAATAGGAAAATACCGAAAATAGTTAAATAAAGGTTTCGTGGTTTTTATGCTGTGCTTATTCATTGGGCTCATTTTTTTTGTTCTTTATTGATTTCCCACCTTTTTTTTCAAGAGAAAAACAAGAGGGAAAATTATGAGAAAATGGCGCAGTAACTTCCCGTCAGGGTGAGTTTAACGATTTCCCTTCCCCACTTATTTTTTTTTTTTTTTTTTCTATTTAGTTTCCGCTTTTTTTTTGTCTCCCCCCTTTCGTGTGAAATTAGGCAATGGAAATAGGGAATTTCAGCGTTGAAACATTTGGTCTTTGCGAACAAACACAAATACACACACGAGAATTTACTATTTTTAAATTTTATACGTGGGTGGTTTAATGTATTGATGATAGGAGGGATAAATTAGTGAAATAATACGACGCAAAAAGAAAATGACTCTCCTCGATACATTCGTGAAACAATCAATAACAAAAGTCTGTAATATTAATGAAATATTTTAATCATACTTTTTCTTTTCTTTTTTTTTAAATCTTAAATATTTCATGAGTTTCGCTAATAATTGAGGGACTTCCCTAATCCCGTTTATAAAGGTTTCTGCAGTTGAGAAAGGAAAATCTTTTAGAACGAAAAATAAAATATGGTGGATGACCCGTTAGGCAGGTATATGAGGGAGGGTGGCTTTTTTTTCTATCTCTGTCCCTTTTTTTTTTTTTTTTTTTTTTTTCGCTGCCATCGAGAGTGTGGGAACATGAACCCTCGTGGCTTTGCAGTCTCGCTTATATTTATAGCTGGTGAATGTATTTTTGGTAAGGGAAAAACGCGCCCTCAAGCTGTACGCCAAGATCAAGCCTAACACACGTGTGTAAAATTTTTAGAACTGCCATGAGCACGAATGGTTTTTCCATTTTGCTTTTATCCGATTGTGCTCTCAGCAGGTATCTTTATATTACATTTATAAAGATTCATTCTAGCACTTGTGAGAATATTCCGAGATTTTTCGTATAACATTGTTGTTAATAAATCATTATAATTTTTTAAAAAAACTGAAATAAAAATTGTAAATTACATGTGTTTTTCTTCATTTAATTGTATAATTCTCGTAAATGAACCTTCTTTATAGCTCTAATTTTCCTACAAAAAATGGTCATTAGCAAAATCTCAATTTCCCATTCCCTTCGTTCCTAAATTACGTTAATTCCACCCAGTTGCTTCGAAAAAAACTGCGGAAATTTATATCAACCCACTTTTCGTGCCAAAAAAATTGTAATAACGTGTGAACTAATTACTCCAAAAATTCCTCAAGTTTTACAGGAAAATGCATTCAACAATCATCAACTTGCCCAGCTATTAAATGACGCAAGAGAATAAAAAAAAAAAGGCAATTTAAAAAAAATCCCATCCCCATTATCTCAGTCGAGGGATAATGTTCTCTCCTCAGTGTAATAAAAAAAAAGCCAGCTTCTTTTTTACTATCGCCGAGGAAGTTGGAGAATCGAAGGAAAATAATAAGACAGTGGAGATACGAAAATTGTACACTCCCTTTTTCTCAGCTGCAACTTAGTATGCTGTCAAGGGAGTGACCGCCTACCACTTCCCCCACTTTTTTTTTTTTTTTTTTCATTTCCACTGAAGTCTCTAACTGCATACAAGACTCTTAACTTTCGAGAGGAAGAGAAGCGGGAAGGGAGATAGATAGATAGATAAAAAAAAATACGAGAGAGAGGGAGAGAGAGAGGGAATGAGAGTGAGAATGAGAATGAATTCAACGGCCAGAGAAGGATTTTTTTTTTTTCGTCGTGCATTAACTGCGCATTGCGTTCTAAAAATGTACACCCCTACTTGCCAAGGTCAATTCCCTTCTCCTTCGGCTGTTTTTTTTCCTCCTCTTTTTTTTATGCCTCCGATTATGTGCCTGAAGGGTTTTTTTCCCTCCTTCTTCTTCTGCTTCTTCCTCTTCTTCATTTCTTGGGGCGCACTGACGCCCGTGGGGCTTTTTTTCACAATAATGCCGAGGAAAAAACTTCTCTGTGTCAGCACCTGTTACTCTTGGCACCGTTTTCTTCATGCCGATTCTCTTCTTTTTTCTTTTTTCCCTTCTCTATTCATTTCGGACATTCCAGTAACGCAAAACTTTCTCCCATTGCATTTGTACCCCTTTGTTCTATTTTAGTTAAAAAAAAAAAAGGGTGTAGGACAAAGGATTGGGATTGGCTTAACGGGACTTTGGTTTTATTCGCTTCTTTTTTTTTTTACTGGGAATTAAATGGAACTGGAGAACAAAAGGGAATTACTGAAGTTGCGTATTACTAATGAATTTATTTGAGAATTCATGAGACTCGATTATTTAAAATGCATGAGAATACCAATTATATTCAGAATTAATTCATTCATTTTGGAATTCAATAACGAACTCATATATTTTTCATTCTTCATCTCAACTTCACATAGAATTAGAGTTAAAAATTTTGTTTTTGTGATATAATTTGATTAATTGATTCAGTAGTGAAAGGGTAAAAACAGGATTAGGTAATACGACCAAAAGGTAGACACACTGAGAAAAGAAATAATGGTAAAAACAATCAAATATTGAGGCGAATGGATTTTAGCAAAGATTTTTTTGAAATAATTGAAAATAGCTGTTAAACTTACTGACTTTAGGCAATTCAACTAGTTAATCTGTTTCAATGGACTAAATTCAGTAAATTCAACAACTTTTTTACGTATTCAAAAAAAAATTTGGTAAGCACCATTTGCCTCAATATTTGATTGTTTTTAAAACTATTGTTTTTCTCAATGCAGTAACCAAAAGATAGACAGTTTCTTTTATTGAAGAGTTACGTAAATAATTGAATATTTTTTAGACTTTTCTCTTCGATTTCTCATTATAACACTCATATAGATTCATGCGCTTTTGATTACGTACAATGAGAAAAAAAATAAGGGTAAAAACAATCAAATATTGTGGCAAATGGTCCTTAGCAAATATTTTTTTGAAATAATTCAAGAAATTGTTGAATTTACTGAATTTAGTTAATTCAAATAAATGAACTAGTTGAATTGACTGAATTCAGTAAATTCAATGACTGTTTTCAATTAATTCAACAAAATATTTTCTAGGGAGCAATGACATCAATATTTGATTGTTTTGACTATTATTTTTTTCTCAGTGTACTAATTGATCAAAATTTATAATTATGGCACTGCGAATATGATACTATCTATCTATTGGAAGTTTGGAGTATATTCCAAATTTTCCATATTTTCATTAATTATTTCTTCATCACTCAAATTCAATTGATTTTTAACTTTTTATTATATATGCTTCTATGCATCGCTCACTTCTGCAGTTCCTCTATGTGATTTGCCTATTCTATACGCTCTGATAAACCCCAATTCAGTAGTGAAGTGGTAAATAAGGTTGAGTCATGTAGGATTACCGTATATACTTAACCTTGTTTACCACTTCACTACTGAATTATTCCTTAACCGTATATCTATTGGTCTTGTTACCCCCAAGTTGATTTTCTTTTATCATTTTTTTTTTAAATATCAGAAACTGCATGAGATAACACGACATTGCTCACAAATTCTTCTGTAGAGATTTTCGAGAGCTGGAAAAAAAAAGTTTCATCGAAAATTGCGCTATTTCACTTGATTTCCAAGATAATTCCAAAAAATTAATGAGCGAAAAATCGACTTATTCTGTTTTACCTCTTCACTACTAAATTAACAAAGTGAATATCACGGAATTAAAGGAAAATAAGGAAATTAAGGAAATTTTCGTAAGAACCTTGTTTGAAGAGGGAAAAGAGAGCTAGAAAAAAAGTATCTATGCAGAAAATTTGCATCCCAAGTGATTTTTAGATACCAGTATCTTGCTCAAGGGATAGCCAAAGACCTTGCATGCATTGAAATCTTGAACCAATTGTTTGACGATATTTATTGATATTTTTATCATAAAGACTGTGAATGACTGAAGAAGGTGATTGAAAAGTCGATGCTCCTGTTATTTCATCAAAAAATTGATAATTATTGTTAAACAATGGATGTGAAAAATTACAATTTACTGGGTTTTTCCTTACCTCTCAAGAATCTGTTACTTTAAATCAATTTTTGACTGGTTCCTCTATGAGAAATTCGCCTCATTTCTCTTTTTTTTAAATCATCATTTGGCTGAGAATGAAATTTTCTAAAAATAGACTAAGTTCATTGAAATATTTAACAAACGATTGTATTTATTAAATGACATATTCCGCAAAATTGATGAAGAATTAACATAGATTCTAGTAGGTAGCTAATTTTTTCCCATGCTAAATGGAATTGTCTGGTAAGCAGTGTTGCCGATTTTTTTTTCCTAAAGTTTATTAAATTGAAGAAGCTACATTATTTGTTTTACAGGTGTATTAAACTTAGCGAACAAAAACCTTAACATTATATGGACAGTAATAAGCAATAACGTCTCAACCAACATTTTTTGAAGAAATTTCTTAATAGTGTATTTTCAGTTAACAAACATTTTTGAACCCCAATTTGCCCTCTACAAAATTTCGAAAAAATGTTGGTTGAGACGTTATTGCTTATGACCATCCATATGAGTCTAATCGAAAATTTGGTGGCTTCTTGCCATGTCTCTACTTTCTGAAGTACATGTATCTCCTACATAGATCAATAATGAAAACATAAGATATTTGTTGTATCAACTTTTGAGCCTCAGTATGTTGCCGAAAACTCAGTAAACGCAACTGGGCAGTGTAGAGTGAATTCGACAACGTCGCAGCTGAAATAGCATAACGGCAGTGAATCCCTCATGACAGGACCAAAGTCATAGGGGCGCGTTAGGTGACCAATCTAGGGTTGAAGTGAAAATCAACTTGAGGGGTAATGGAAGACCTTGTATATATTGAGTTTTCAAACTAATGCTTCGACGATTCTTATTAATATTACAATTGTTCATATGGATATTGGAAAAATTATTGACAACATCAATTATTGTGAATTGCGAAATTTCGCTGGACAATTCCAGCTCCTTCAAGCTCTGAAACCAAAATTGATATCATTTATTTAATTTCTATTCGTGATTACATGTTCTCCTTTCTAAAAACAATGTAATCATAAATAGAAAATGAATAAATAATATTACGTTTGGTTTCAGAGCCTGATGAACCTGGAATTGTCTGAAACGTCACGATTGGACAATAATTTATGGTGTTGATAATTTTTCCAATATCCCTGTGAACAGTTGTAATATTAAAAAGCAGAAAAGTGGAAAATGAATCCGATAATCAATTTTTATTAATATTTTTAGAGAGAGACAATGATTGTGAACAGCGCTAATACTGATGCAAAGACTGGGTTATTAATATAGTATTAACTAAAATGTAAAATAGGTGTAAAAAATAGGTTTTTATCAATCATGTCAAAAAAAGTCTAATTATTGGTAAGTTAAGTTAAGTTTTCTTTTGTTTAGCTGTAACACTGTACTAGAATGTAAACCAAAGTCTGTGTACTGGAGAGCATTGTAAATGCAAAAGGGGAGGGGCGAGCAAATGTAAAATATTCATATTGTTATCATAAAAAAGTGTCAACGACTGGGGAAGGTAATCGAAAAGTTGATGCTGCTGTTTTTTCGTGGAAAAATCGATCAATATTGCTAAAGAATGGGATTGAGAATTTACAAATTAGTGGGTATTCTGTTACCCTTTGAGCAAATCATTTACCAGGGAGGTTAAGGAGTTAGACCACTTTAGAATTTTCAAAAAATCAATTTTTTTTTGGTTCATAAAATACTTTGAACCTGTGAGAATATGGAAAAGAAAGTTTTTCACCCGAAACCCATTGTTTCTGATTAAATTTCCAACTTTTTCCCAATTATTGATTCATGTTCATAAAACATACCAAATGAGTCTTTGGAATGAGTCTTTTTCGGAACACGATTTTTCGAAATGGCACGCAGCATAACTCAAACAATTACGTTTTTTTTCCCCACATGAATTTTTGACAGTAAGTATGCAGGGGATTTTTAGAAGTTAATACGCACATTTTTGATTGATTAAAGATTACCGATTTTTTGGTCAAAAATTGAACGTGTTTCCATTCAAGTTTCAACCAACCGTTTGAAAACCAATATTTCCAAAATACCTTACGCACTTTGAAAGCTATAGGCACGTAGATTTGGCCCATTTTTTTATTTTTTCCAAATTGATGTTTGCACCTGCTACACCACGTACAATGGAGCACCGAAAATTTTTACGAGCCTTGATAGAATGGCTTTAGTGTTACTATTTTTCTGCATTTTTTGGCTGAAATTCATTTTTTTTTCACAATTAAATATATGCTCAGTACTTCACTTAGCTATCATTGTCTTATTACCTCCCCTTCCTCCTTAAAAAAACCGAAAAAATCCTTTTTTGAAGCGGTTATAGTGGTCTCAGGACTCAGAAATGTACTGCCACTATTATTCATTTTTTGGAAATTTCTTACAAATCATTAATCTAATTGATGCATACAATATATCGTTTTTCGGTGGCATCATCATTTAATGACTCGCACAGTTTTATTAGCATTCACCCAGTTTCCTTCTTTTTTTTGCCAGTTTTCATGAATATTCACAGAACTTTGCAAGAAAACGGGAAAATCAGTGTACGGTAATGAAACTTTTTGCACTTAGACGATAAAAAACTACCCTCTTCCCAAAATACCTCCCCTGCTTTGCTTGGTGAGTAGTTCTTCATGTAGTTTTTCACTTACTCGGTACAAGGAGAATCGTATGCACCGTGGATCGAAAAAAGCCAACTTGGACCAAAATTTGGCAATTTTTTTTTCCAACGTAGTTTTTTTGTTTTTCTTTTATTATTTAAGGTACTGAAACCTTTTGAGGTTTATCTGCCGGTAATCATGTATATAAGTATAATCATATATGTATATATATACATGTACAAAAAAGGGAGAAAGTATTCTTACATAAATAGATTCGTACAATTTTCCCACATAAACTTTTGAATTCAACTTGTAAATTTATACATGTAAATTACAGTTAACTAGAAATTTACTAATTCAGTAGTGAAGAGGTAAAACAAGATAAAGCGACTTATCTTTTGAGGTCATTTCGAAGGAAATGTCTCGGAAAATAAGCGAGATAAGGTGATATTACTCATCTGTTTTTGTAGAGAATTGCAAGAGTTAGAAAAGCGTTCTGGGGCGACTTTATTCTTTCTGGGTTATTTTCAAAAAACTTGATGAGAAAAAAAAAGACTTATCTTGTTTTACCTCTTCACTACTGAATTATTCTTAACGCTTTGATATTTCTGGGAAAAAGGAACTCTCTCGCAAGAATGGGAAAACTGTATCGTCCAGCTTTGGCTTTTTTCCTCCCTTGGTACATGATATACTATTGTGAACCAATGAGTAATAAGGCCACCGAGAAACCTTGTACTTTTAGGCATTAATTTGATTAATGGTTGGTGAAAAATCTTCGAAAGAGGATTAAAATGACTAATAGCCACAGTACATTCTCGATTGGCGAATTCATTGCTATTTGCTTCATATTTTCCCCCACCATCCAATTGAGATGATTTAGACATGAATTGATCAGCACTTGATTTTACCTGGAAATTAGCTGATTAAAATTAGTTCCTTTGAAAAAAATCCTAAGATCATTTGACCGGATGTTGTCAAGACTATCGTTACACACTGAGGGAATTCCTTCCTACTAGCATGACTATTCCTTTAAATCTGAAACGAAATATTTTAAATCAATTATGACACCTAGAATTATAACTGGACAGTAATAAGCAATAATGCCTTAACCAACATTTAAAAAAAAATTTCTTGACAATGTATTTTCAGTAAACAAGCATTTCTGAACCCAAACATACCATCTACAAAATGTTGAAAAAAATGTTGGTGAAGGGGTAACGGAAGACCCAGTAAATTTCAAATTTTCAAACCCGTTGTTCAGCAATAATTATGATTTTTTACAGTAAATATCAGAAGTATCGACTTCCTAATGTCTTTCCCCAGTCGTTGCCACTCTTCTATCATAAAAATATTGATAAATATCGTCAAATAATTAGTTCAAAAATTGAATATATATGCAAGGGGTTCCGTTACCCTTAGGACATGATTGCTTATTACCATCCAACTGGAACCACTATTTTATAGTCATGTGTACTAGCTGATAGTTATGTTTGATAAAACCTAGTTCATTGTTAGTATATTTTATAGTCAAAGTCTTTTCTGCTATATTTTTAGAATTCTCTCAATGCATTGGCACCACATTCTCCCCCAATTGGTCGCAAAAGAGAAAACTTTGCTGTAATTGAACGAATTATTAGTAACGAATAACAGATTGAAATGTTGTGATATTCAATGTTCTTCTGGCATTGGTTTTCATGCAATAATCTCGGGATCAAAGGCAGATTGGAAAAGTTTGATGATAACATTTTTTATTGCGTACAGTCAGAGCTACAAAAAACAAATAATCACAGAAATTTCGCTATCTGCCTCTATTTTCAGAGATAAAAAGAATAACATGCCATGAATGGATTAATCTGATTCGGCTTCATTGATGAATTGATTTTTTTTACTAAACACTTCAAAATTGAATTTTGGCTTGAGAAAAAAAAAGTGCACGTGTCTTATCGTGTCTGCTCGTTTGAAATTCCTCGACGAAAATTACCCCAAGCAATTATATGAAATTGTGAAATTTCAGTGAATGTGCAATTAACGAAAAACTTTCGAGTTTTAAAACTAATTCTGCTCTTCCACCAGTGAAAGTTCTTTTCTGAATGCTTATTATAATACATTATTTTTCCCATCCAATTCAGGCAATTAAATTCATGAATTTTTCAATGATAAATAGACGCATGAAATGTTTGGTAGAGAATAGAAGAAGAAGAAAAAAAATATGTAAATAGGAGAAAATTTCCATAATAAAATTTTTAAAATACATTTAAAATTAAAAATAGAGTGAATTTTTTTCTTTTTCTTCGTCTTTGTCATGTAAAAATTCATATTTTCTAAAGTTAAGGTTCTTCAACTGAGGAAAAATGAAAAAAAAGTGCTTTAACGTTGGCCCAGCGATGCAGTTTTTTTCGACTGTGTTTCCCAATGCCCACGCAACAGAGACAAGTCAGTTGTGGAAAAAGAAGAGAGAGAGTCGGCAACACATGTTGTGCATGCGTGTGGCAACATCGCGGTCCTACATTCCATGTGACCGTGAGGGTGAGAAGGGCAGAGTTACGGATAGTGCGAGAGAGAAAGAGGAAGGGGGACCGGTTTGCGGCGTGGCCGAAAAACTAACGTTCCTTCTAACGCAGATAAGCCCCCCACGCCCTTTTTTTTTCGTTTTTTTTTGGCCCGTCTTTTCGACTCGCTTGTCTTCACTGGCTTCTTATTCCTGCGTTTTTTTTCCTCTTTTTCCTCTCCAGAGAATATTTTTTTGTCTAGCTCTCTCTCTCTCTCTCTCTCCCTCCTCCACACTTCCCCCACTTGGATAATTTTTCTTCATTCTTTATTGCAACCGGTCCGTGGCTTTTTGGGAAAAGTCGAGGTCGCTGCGCTCAGCGAGTAAAAAAAGAAGAAAAAAAATATATATTCTCACGTTAGAAGAGAAAACATATTATTCTAAAAGTCAGAGAAATGAAGGAAAAAAAAAAAGAAATTGACCGAAAATTATCGCATCGTATTATTATCTCAATTAATTTCACAATAATGAAATTCATTGAAAAAAAAAAAAAAAAAACATAATTATTCCTATTCATACGTGATATTACGCAATTAAATGGGAAAAATTGTCGAAAATTACAAGTTGATAAAAACAATATTACGCAATATTTTTTTTTTTAAACTCACGGTGATTTAACTTGGAGAAATAAAAAAATCAGAAGAATTCAGTCAGTGGCGGAGGTGGAGGGGGAGGGGGGATGAGGAGAAGAAAAAAAAGGAGACAGATTCACCCCCCAATGCACCAAGTGAGTGTATCGAGGCAGGTAGAGGAGCATCGATCGGCGAGGTGTACCTGTCCAACGGTCAATGGCCTTCGAAATGCAGTCAATTCGTATGTGTATAAGAAAGGTGGATGCCTTCTAAAAACCCTACAAAAGCCCATTATGCACAAACGAGTTTTCCATAATTTTTTTCCTCTTTCTTTCCCTTGGTGTCTGCCTGCGTTAGATCATGGGCATCTCTCCCCTCCCCCCCCCCCCTCCCTTCAGATGATGGCATTTTTCAAGCGACTTCCTCTATTCTCCTCATCGCTCCTCTTTGATTAAGAAAAAAATAAGCCAGAGAGAATAATAAAAAAAAAAACGTGCTATCTTTGCTTCTATGTTCTAGAAAAACACAGTTGATACGCATTCTCTGTATTTGAGAGTTTTCCCACTTATTTTTTTTTTTTTTTTTTTCGTGGGTCTCGTACAAATACGAGATAGTGCAGAACGTTTCGTTTTCTTGAGATATCTGGAAAGCGATAAACACATTGACATCTAATAATTTTTCGAGATTTTTGGAATGAAAGGAGAGAAAAGAGAGAGAGAGGAAATTCTGGCTATTGTCAAATGATGAAAGAGATAGGATTTTTTTTTAAAGTTCCGGTTATTTTTAGGAGCACTCTGAAATGGTTGGGTTTAAGAAGATTCTTAGGAAACCTTCTTTATAGAGAATTTTTTGCTCTACAAAAAAGGTCTCCTAGAAAAATTCAATAACTCTGAGGGTTTCGGAGATATTCATGAAATAAGGTTTATTCATCAGAGTCAATAGAGATTTTTAAGAAACATTGCTTTCCGTTTTCACTTCGCTTCCAGTTTTCAATGACCAAAGAAAGAAATAGTGCTGAGATTAATTCATTAATTAACTATGATTGTGGGTCTTCAGAGAAAAAAGAAAAATGTTATTTGAGGCCAATTTTTAGATGCAAATTTAATTAGCTATGTACTAAAGAACTTTCATTTAACCTGTGATACCTTTTCACCTTTTTTTGCTTCACTTTTTATGTAAAATTCAAACGTAATAGGTATGTTAGCTTATTTTTCTAATTCTATGTGATAACTTATGTTTTAATGGAATTTCTACTGTTTTAATGGCACCGATGGACTCTCTAGTACTTGAGTCTCATCAATAAATATCAAATATTCAGAGGGTTTTGGAAGGAATTACCACCTGATGTCGCTTCAGCAGAATCAACTGTTCAATTGAGAAAAATCATCATGAAATTTGGAGACATCCGACAATTTTTTGATTTTTTTTCTTGAAGAAATAAAGTATTGTTACAAAAAAAAATAAAAAAATTCGTACTTGTAAATTTTGGAAAATTATGCATATGCATAATTTTATTTTAGTTAGTTTTCATTTACAGAATCCTACACAAGTTTTTTTTTTGTAGATTTTCTTTCCTCCCTCTCTCTTCAGTATGGGTCTGTAATGCGAATTAACTATAAATAAAAACATATTCTCAGTTGCATTTTATAATTTATTTTTTTTTTTAAAAGAAATTTCCCAAAATTTTCAGATATCTGCTATTTTCAGTACCATTTAAAAAACTGATTTTCAAGTAATGAATAGGAAAATTAATGAGGCGATTGATCTTTGCGAAGCAATTAATATAATGACAATTCTAGTTAATAGTGATTGTTTTTGAGAAATAAAGATATATAAGAGGATATATGATTAACTGAGAAATCAAAAAGCCAATCAGTCAAAATGGCTAAACGACAAAAGGGCGAAACTGCAAAAACGACCAGAATAAGTCAAAACTGAGAATCCAGCAAAAAAAAGGTTATTATGGTTTTCATTTTTTTTGTTAGTTTTCCCAAATAATCTATGATTAGAATCATAACTTTTTGATGATTTTTTCCCCAGTATCTAAAAATTCTGTGATACTGTATTACTTCATTATCCTATTTGTCTCAATTTTTCCAATTTTTAACTGTTGAATATTCATGAAACCGCCCTAATTCGCTGCAAAATGTACCAATAAATTTGTAATTTTTATAAGTAATTTTTCTAAGTGATTTGTCATTGTCATAAGTGATTTGTAATTTTTGTAAGTAATTTGTAATTTTTATAAATAATTTGTTAATTCCATGGGCGATTATGAATATGAAGGGCGTATTTTTTAAAAAATTTGATGATCTCAGAATAAAACTTTGGCAAAAAATAGGGAGTGTGCAAACTATCTTATTTTTTCCAGCTCGCTTGCTGAGGCAATTTTAATTTAATGTTAAATTGATTTTATTTCAACAGACTGTTAATCTGCATACTTACCATTTTATGGATGAAATTTTTAATTTTTATGGAATAATTTTATTAATGCGACTAATCAACTCACATGCATGCGATTTACTGTATTAGCTCTAATGGGTTTATCAGCCTGAAGTTTCAAGAATAAACATTAAGCATTAAACTTTTTTTTTGAAATTACCATTGCTGTATTTAATGTAATTTCCACTGTTCAAATAGCTTCTATAGCCTCGAATCTTATCAACAAATACTAAACATAAAGAAAGAAGATGTGTATGGTGGAAGGCAATACAAACCTATATAAATCAAAAAATTGTAACGGCAATGGAATAAATTCTACTCTAAATATTAGATATTTAAATTTGTTGATTTTCAAGTATATAGATAATTTGATTTTATTCTGCCATCAATTTTACCGGAATATCTCGGAAACTAAGTGAGATCGAATCATTTTCATGATGAACCTTTCGTTTTTAGCGCTTGAAAATTTCTACGAGAAATGCAATTATACGAATTGATCTATCCCAAATTTATATTCAATTTATCCAAGATATCTTGAAAATACTAATGGAGTAATATCGATTTGTCTGGAAAATTTCAGATTTTTCACAATTTTTTTTTTTTTTTTTGGCAAGAACTTGAACAAAAATTGTGGGTTTTGGGAGTTTATCAAGAAATTTCTTTTCATCATTAGAAAAGTCTCTCAAGAAAAGAGGAAAAAATCTATTCAATAATTTCAGTGGATCTAGTTGTATTCTTAACATATCCACGAGCGAATGAAAAAATTGAATATTTGCTCAATTTAACTTTATCACTTCATTACAGCGTGTTATTTTGATTCAATATTTTTAAATGTTTTCAAGGTAATAAAGCGAAGTTTCACGTGTAGCAATCGGTCGTTCAGGTGTTTTTACGAACCTGCGGAGGGAAGGTGAAGACTATTCACCTCATCGTAGCATTCTTGTCCTTCACAGTTCCCCTCCATTATTTTTTTTTTTTTTTATTATATAGAAATGCAAGAGCTGAGGACTGAGAGGTGCGTCTGGGATGAATCCTTGAGACCCAAAAATTTTCAATCTCCAAAAGAATCCATGCAGTTTATACAAAGCTCTGCATTATTTAGTGTTAAATAATTCTTTTTTTTTTTTAATTTTTTATTTTCATGTGTTTTTTTTTCCTCGTCAATGCCCATGGAACAGTTGAGAATATTTGAAGAATCGAGGTGAATACTCACGATTTACTCGAGCGATAAGAAACGAGTGAAAAACAAGTGAATTATTTCCATCTTTCAGGTTCATTAGCAGGGAAAATGTCGAGACTTTAGTAAATATCCCTTCCTAAATCATTTTTATTTTTACGTTTATTGTACTCGAATTTTTCCTCCTTTTTTTACCATTGAAAAATTGAAAACAATTGAGATAATATAGCTTTTGAAATTTACGTACTTTATATGAACTCCAAATATTTGGCTAAATTTTATGTTTAATTGAGTATTATAAAAAATCTTGTTTTTCTCAAATTTTCAATGTCATTTAGTGAAAAATATGTCTAAATGTGGAATAATCCATTGAGAATCTAAGATTTTCAGGAAATTAGTAAAAAAAAATTAGAGAGAAATACAAGATTTTTCATGAGGTCTTTGTTCTTTTCTTGAAGAAAAAAATAATGATTTTTCCTCAATTTTATTTACCACTTTGGCATTGAAAATTTTATTGTGCTGTATTTGAGGCATAAATTTTGCTGACTTTTCAATGCCACTGTCATAATTAAAAAAAAAAAAACTATTTCAACATTTCAGCCTCAAATTGTCTCATCATTACATCTTCCCCCTCCCCACCCCCAACTTTATCTCCCTTCCCGTGAAAATTCTCCCGATGACGTCATCGCTAGAACAAATGGCCAAAAAGCCAAAAAAACAAGTCAGAATTTAATTGAATTGCTGGAAAAAAAATCCAGACTATCTAGACAAAATTTGATGTACCAAAAAAAAAAAAAAAAGAACTTGGTAAAAATCATACGAAATAAATGTGAAAGTATCGTGTGTGTGTTATATATTCGCAAGTAAAAAGGAGTAAAATCGCGTGAAAGACATCGACGTGCGGGTAGACATATAACCAAACTACCCTCGTAAAAAATATATTTTTTCTTTATTAGATGAATCTCTCTAATAATAAAATACGGGCGTGGCATTTCCACTTGAAAGTAAAAATTTAGAAAAATACAAGAAGAATGATACATTTATAAATCCACATGTGGCCCTCACACAATGTAGCATAAAAAACAAAGAAAGATAATATATATATATACATATATATTTATAATGAAAAATATTTTTCCCCCGAAATTGATAAGAACACAGTTCTAATGCAGAAAAAAAAAATCTTACGCAAACCTTAGCTTTTATCAGCAAGAGCAAATTTACGATAACACAACGTAACATTCTTCTGTGAATAATAATCAATAAAAAATTAATACCACTATGAACACGTGCGGTTTCAGCTAAAAAAAAATAATTAAGAAAAAAAAAAAAAAGTGAAATTCATCAATTCCACGTTTTTACATATTACGTTGGAGTTTTTCGTAAATTTTCCTTCACCCATGTGTGTATATATATATATGTATGTAGGCTTGTGCGTGTGTTGATTAGTAAAATATTGAAGGTCATTAGTACGAGGAAAAATAAAAAATGGAAAAAAAAAAACTGAAAGAATTGAATGAATTGAAATAATAGCGAGAAGCCGAAAAACTTGAGTTTTTTTTTTTCATCAGTATATTTTTCCTCCAAGTATATCTTCCTTTTTCCTGCCACCCTAATGTGAAAAAGGCGCCTTCGTACTGCGTTTCTTCCCTCGTCCCCCTCCCCCAACCCCCTCTGCCCCTGCTCGCTGCCAGTCGTTCTTCTCCTCCCCCTCCTCCCCGCTCATTTCACTCAGTCAACAATGCTCAGGGAGTTTTCTGCCACGGATGCAGTCACGCGACTCCTTACCCACTCACCCTAGATAGTAAAACATTTAAATGCTTTATGCCTTAGCCATAGCCCTAGGAAAAAAAAAAAAAAAAAAAAAAAAATAGACAGTGGTGGGGATTGAGTTTCCGTTCAACTTCTTTTCAGAATTCATGCGGGTGTTTTCATATTGGGGCCCAATGTGCGTTCTGCTGCGCGTTGCGTGCACAGGGTTATAGACTGAAAAAGGTATGACTATGTGTGTGTATGTGTGTGTGTGTGTATGTATATGTATACATACATATATCGTCACCTTAGAAACAAAGGGGCGTAAGTGCTATGTATAAGCATAGGACTTGCGCCCCTTTGTTTCCAAGATGACGATATATACAGATACGCATGTGCGTATATGTGTCTATGTGTATGTGTATGTGTGTGTGTATGCGCGTGTTCACGGGCGTACCCCAATGTTTGTGCGCTTCTCTCTGCTGGCACCTAAAATCTTCTGCCCCCACCATTGGCCCAACCACGATTCCACATTATTTTTCACTATTTAGGTCTGGATTTTTCTGTCTCACTCTATTGCTTTTCCTGAGGCACCCAGAAACATTCAGGAAGAGGGGGAAAGGCGATTTTTCCCCTCTTTTTTTTTTCGGCGCTCAACCGATCTATTCGTTCTCTCTCTCTCTCTCTCTTTATCTCTTTCTCTCTCTCTCGCACTCTCTAGTTTTGCCTATGACTATTTTGCCTTCGGAAACCTTTCCCTTTTCCTCTCTTGTATTGCCATCCCCGAAAAATCCCTCGCGCAAACACTGCGTTTCCCAAACGCCCCACAGACCGAAAACTCCAGTCCAGTCTTCTTAATGTACAGCATTTAAGCGTTTGTAGTTGATTCGCGCAACATCGACAAAAATATATATTAAAAAAGATAAAAAATAAAAAAGTTCAAAGTTTTTTTTTATTATTTTAAATCCAAGAATTTCGTAGATTATTTTTTAACTTTTATCTCGAGGATAAATCTCGTTATATTCGCTTCTTCAATTTTTTTTTTTTTTTCGTTTTTTTTTTGCTGTTTGTTCATTACGGAAATATTAATTTGTGATGTAGTTTAAATGTTGCATTGTTTTTTGTTTTTTTTTTTAAAACAAATTTTCATCGTTATGTTCGTTGATTTTGAAAAATCACAATTTTTCGGTACATTGTTTTTTTTTCTATTCTTGAGTATGTGTGAATTACTACATTAAATCTACAAATGACTCTGAAAATCAAAAGTTCTTGATAAAAAAATAAAAAAATAAAATAACAAATAGGAGGAAAAAGAAATACCACTCCACATTCTGGGGATTTTGTTTTTCCAACTGAAGTTTTTTTTTTTTCTTCTCTGCTCGTCGCGCATCTTACTGAAGTTGCGTGTGTAGATATATATCGTGTGTGTTTATTACGTGAGTATTACAGCATGCTGCGCAGTTTCGCGCGCTAATTTTTACTTCCTCATTCTCATTTTTTTTCTCCTCATTTCATGTTTTTTTTTAGTTTTTGTCTTTTTCAAGTTCAATATTTTTTTTTTTACTGAATACATTAATTTTCAAATTTTTCGTAAAATTCAAGTGTTAATTGACAGTATAAATCATGAAGAATTGAGAAAAATAAAGTTTTTTTTGCGATTGAATTACCAAAAATTGGCATTGACGCATCAAGAAAATATATAGAATCGTAAAAAATCGTGAATCTAGAAAAAATCGAGAGAAGAAAAAAAAATATCGATTTCCGTGAATATCTTGAATCATCTTAGACTGGCCATTGATTCTCATCGATTTTTCCATGAAATCACTGAATAATTCTTTTTTTTACATTTCAGTCGCTAGACAAAGATAAATATAAAAAAAAGTAAAAAAAAAAAAAAGCCGTAAAAATGGAGGCATCATCATCGGAGCAACAATTTTGTTTACGCTGGAACAATCACAAGAGTAATTTATTAACTGAATTCAATGAATTACTACAAAATGAGGCATTTACAGATGTAACACTTGTAGTTGGAGATGGACCATCATTTATAAGATGCCACAAAATGGTATTGGCAGCATGCTCAACATACTTTCAAGCATTATTCATACAATTACCATCAAATGATCAGCATCCAGTAATAGTCTTAAAAGACGTTAAATACAGTGAAATGAAAGCAATACTTGAGTACATGTATCAGGGTGAAGTTAGTATTGCACAAAATCAACTGAGTGAATTATTAAAAGTTGCTGATGCACTCAGAGTTAAAGGTTTAGTTGATGATAAACCATTGCGTCCACGTGGTACATCAATGTCACCACCTCCAGCAATAAGTACGAGTACAGAAAAAAGTGCATACAGTAATGACAGTATAAACAATGACATATCATCACCGCCTCATTCAACAAGTTCATCACCTTATTACTCTTATTATGGTAAATCACCTAGTACAACACCCCAGCAACAATTAACAGCTCCACCAGTTTGGAATCATTTCTCACGTCTATCATTAGCAGCACAAAATGTCATGAATACACCAATGACACCAACAGGAGCACCATTATTCTCAAGAATATTTGATGCTGATGAGGCTAATATACGCAAAAAAATTGGCATTATGGGTAATAGAGATACACCAATACTGAGAACTGTACTTGGTGGACGTGAACATGCTGATAGCTCACAAGGAATTCCAGTGATTCATGGAGATAATATGGAATTACACAGAAGCAACAGTAATGGCTCGGCTAATGATGGTCATGATGGTAGAAGAAGTAGTTTGGATTTGTCTGGTAATAGTGGACACAGTCCGTATCCAACTGAGGCATCAATGGAGGATGATGATAAGAAGTACTCGTCAATGAGTGGACAAAATAGGAAACACAGTAAGTTTATTTATTTTATTATATTGGATTAGAATTGTGGATTTTAGTAGATGTAAATTTGTGAAATAAGGGAGGATAAATGAAAGTTTGGGTAACTCCTTTAGAAAATCGGGTGGGAATTCTGTTTTTTTTTGCGAATCATCTTGGAAACTAAGAGAGATAGAGCAATTTTTCATTATTACCTCTTTTGTAGATCTACATTTTTGTCTACATGAAAAGGTTCTCATGAAAATTTACATATCGAAAAATAAAAAAAAAACCTGAAAAAACAATGATTTTCCATGGTACTCTTATGAGTGTATTTGCTTTTGATTAATTCCAGAAGAGTGGAAACGATACAAGCAATATTCAAAGGAGGACATGCAACAGGCAATTGAAGCTGTTAAAACACAAAAAATGACTGCACTTAAGGCAGCTGGTATGTTTCGTATACCATCACGTACACTATATGATAAAGTTAAGAAAATGGGGATTATAACACAGCGAAATGGCCGACGCCATTTGTCTAACAGTGGTGCTCATTTTCCACATGGTATTGGTGGCAATAGAAATGGCAGTATTTACAGTGGTATTACAGATAATGATAATGATAATGAACATCATAGACAAGATAGTATAATGGAGAGTTCATCTGCATTACTTGAATTAGCTTATGGTAATATGCGTGAACATCAACAAATTGATGATGAAACAATGAGTACTGATACTATTAAACGTTCATCAAGTCCTGATGATGAATCAAATAATGATGATGAACAAGATAATGATGATCGTGTACAGGATTTATCGGTTAAACGTAAAAATGTTATAGTACCACCGTTAAATCCAATTATTAAAGAAGAAAAACCGGATGTAACACAGAACTGATTCAATTAATGAATATATCATGCAAAAATAATTTCACTCGCAAGACTGAAGGAACTATGCGTTTCTTTCTCTCGTTCCTTTATTATTATTATTATTATTACTATTATTATCATATTATATTATATTATTATTATTTTTATAATTTTAATTTGAAGAGACTGAAAATGATATCCATTTTATCGCGCGTGTTCTGCATTTGCTTGGCTCTTGCTGTTGTTTTACCACATTATTATTTTTTTTTAATTTTTTTTTTTTTTTTCCTGTAAGCTTTAAGAATTAATTCGTTAAATCGAATGGAATAGAAAGAAAGAGAGAGAGAGGTGAAAATTAATAATATTTTGAAGAGAATATATATTAATGGAGTATATCGATACAATTAGTTTAAAAATAATTGTGATTGAGTTAATAAAATTATGAAAAAAGAAAAGAAAGAATAGGCAGAGATAATAGAAAAAAAAAAACAGTTTTGTGCGTGATGAAGAACCGTACTCCTCTTTGTTTATGGTGAAAATTATTGAAGAGGAAAATAAATTTGCATTCAATGCTTTTTTAGAGAAGATTGATAAGATGAAATCCGACATGAATCATTTTTTTTTGTTGTTGTGAAAGGAAAAAGTAAAAAATTACACATTCAGAATAATTAAAAAATAAATAATGTAGGAATTATGGTTTCGGTGATGGCAAAATTATTAAATTTAAGGAATACTATTTTGAATGCATTGAAAATGCTGAATTTTTCGAAGAAAGAAAAAAGAAGAAACTACAGCTTTACGAAACAAACTGAATTGAGAAAATATTTTCAATCAGTGATATAATGAAATTTTCTATAATTTTATTGGAAAAATTGGGAAATTTTGAGTTCAATTTTTTTTTCTCAATTTCCCGATTTATTCAATAAAATCATAAAAAATTTTGAACATAAAAAAGAACTTGATTATTTTCAAAATCGAAATTTTCATCAGTAAGAAAGAAGAGAAAAAAAATTGAAAAGAGATAAAAAAAAAAAACAATTTTACGTTAATATTTTCACTCGATAGTGTTTGAAAATTTCTTTTTTCTTTCGTTTATAAGAAAATCAATAAGAATTTAGAAATTAAAAATCAAAATGAAAAAGATTTTAAAAAAATTAAAAAAAAAAAAATAGTGGCCCTGGGATACAGTTGCAATATATTGCTCAATGTGCATTTATAAATAAATTATAAATGTTTGAAGGAAAAAAAGCAAATGGGACCAATCTACCTCAATGTACAACATAATTATATAAGACTGAATAATTTCTATTGACATGTTATTTCAATTCAATTGAATTTGAATAACAAAATCAATTTGTTTTATCACAAAAATAATGCAGTTACCATTTATAAACCGTATAATATTACCGTTTTCATCTAATAATCATTGTGTTTTAATCACAATAACAAAATCGACAAATTAGTAACAACGATTTATTATAATTAACTCGATTACATAATTACTATTAATTAAACGTGAGTGGAGTTGAAAATGAGAATAAAGGGATGATGATGAAAAAATAAAATAAAAAAATAAATAAAAAAAATACGATTGACCGTCCAACGGCAAAAAATAGAGGTGATTACTCGTGAAACAATTTAATCGCCGTTACACGTACGAATTCACATTACTATCGATCGTACTCCTTAGGTTACGAATATTATGATGAAAATATTTTAAGTTTTGTTATTTGACGTAATTTTTTAATGCATTTTTTTCACATACTTTATAATGAAAAATCAAAAATTTAATCACTTAATGAATTTGGTAAAAAAAAAAAGTTAAGAAATTTGTAGATTTTCATGGATTTTTCGTTTTTTTAAAATATCGAAAAATAGTGGAGATCCAAAAAAAGATTATAGAAAAACTATTTTTTTTGTAGATCGTTATGAGAACTATGAAAAAGAAGCTACTATAAAAATTTCTCTATCTCCATTAGTATCCGAGATATTCCCAAAAAAAAAAAAAAAAAAAAAAAACGACAACGTCAAAATTGACTCATAATGGTTGACTAATTGCCTCGAAATATATTCAATTGATTGTTAATTACTAGATAATTAAGATGTACCTCGATAAAAAATAAGTACAATTGAAAGTGCCTCGTATACCTGCAACTAAGCTACCTCATCCATAATAGTAAACTACAAGTTTTTACGAAAAAAAAAATTCAAATAATAATACAATTATTAGTAATAAAAATATTGAAAGAGTTTCTTTTTTTTTCATACTCAAGAAAGGAAAAAAGAGGAGAAAAAAAATCATTATATTTAGATGTTAAGTATCACTGAAAAATTGATGCCTTAAACAACTTGTTCGTTGTATTTCCTAAGTAAGACTGATTTTTTAAATCAATTTTAATTTCTATGTTTGTCTTTTTTTTTTCTCCATGTTCAACTGAATATCGTGTGTATAATGATTTATGAAAATTAAGAGAAAAAAAAAAAAATTATTGCACTTTCGCACGGAAAATTAACGAAATGAGGAAGGAGATTTAGCACTTTGTATGTTGACGCAAGTAAAATTAAAATTTCGAAGATATATTAATCATATATATGTTTGTTACTCAAATATACATATATAAATAAAATTAGGATAAATATAATGATAAAAATATTTGTGTTAAAAAATCAATTATTGGTATGTCTCGGTAAATAATTGAGATAGAAGATTTTTCAGAAGAACCCTTTAGTTGAATTTTGCATTTTTTATTTTTCAATTTCTTGAGAAGTTTATTCTATTTCTTAAGTTGCATTTTCCGAAAAATAATCCCACAAAAAAAAACATGATAATGAAATTAATCCAGATCTTAGAATTTTCCGCATTTCTTTAAACAAATAAATTTCTATCAAAAAAGTATTGAAGAAATACGCATTTGTAATTTTTCACAATTTTTACATCTGCATAGTTTAATTTTTTTGGAATAATTTATTTATTAAAAGTAATGAGAATTAAAAGAATTGTCAAATGTCTTCTATCTTCAGTATTCTCAAAAAAGGTCCTTACAAAAAAAAAACCTTCTATCTCTCACACATTCCGAGATATTCCATTAAAAAAACCGATCATAAAAGTCCGTTTCCTGGATTATCTCAAATTCCAAACTCGAATTAAATTTTTTTGTAATCCCCATTTTTAGCCCTTATTTTCCTCTCCAAAAAACGGGCAATAACAAAAGAATTTCGTTATCTCAATTATTACCCGAGATATTGAGTAGAAAAAATGAAAAAAAAAACCGAGCGACGACACCTTGAACTTCATTCATCTAATTTTCCACTTTACTCCAGAATTGTCCATCAACTGGTGATAAGTAATATCAGAGCTGTAATATAAACGAATTGACTGAGAACTCAGTGGCTGAGTGGATTTGCCCTCCCTCCAATCTTCTCGCAATCCTCTCAGCTATCCTCGATTTTTCTCCTTTTTTTTCCTATTTTTTATCACCCTCATCCCCCTTTTCCTCTCATCGGGAAAGGATTCCCCTCATTCTCAACGTAAAAGAGAAGAGTGGAAGGGGAAAATGGAAATAGCTGAAGGCAAACCAACCCCATCGTCAGCATGCACAGCGTATGTACGCGGTGGGAGAGGAATAATTATGAGCTTGCGCACAACTTGGGATAAAGTAGGGGTAAAAGGGGGTAATAGAGAATCCCCCGTTGTACTGTTGAGGAACAACTGAGCCCCGGGTATTCGTATCTGTGTGTATAGTACTGTCTTCAGCGAATCAGCGCGCACATTCATATCCTCATATAATTTTAGTGAAATTTCGTGATTTTTTTATAATTGATATAAATCAACGAATTTGATATTTCAATGTTAAACGGAGAAAAAAAGAGGAAAAAAGAAAGGAGAGAAACTTGATTTTTTTCCCGGTAAATTTTAGGGATGAAAATTTTTTTTAGTGAGCTTTTTTCTAAAGAAAAAGATAATCTCGTCGTAGATACCAGTGAGAGGAATACGTTTGCAACTGCAGCAGCAGAGGACACAATTTCCTACTTGTGTTATAAACTGAGGCATGCGCCGTAAACACAACGAGATTGATGTATCGCGGAGCGCAGGTATTTTTATTTTATTTTTTTCAATTTTTAGTTTGGAAATGTTCTTTGAATTACCTCTGAAGGCATCTTTGAAGTGGGAGGAATTTGGGAATGGATACTTTTAGATAACTACATTGGCAGTACTGGGCTTTTTGGGAATTGCTGGAGGAGAGGATGTTGTCAGTTTTACTGATGAACCATTTGACTGCCCATCTGAGTGCATCTGCCTGTCATCGAAGCAGGTGAGTTTTAATGATGTTTTGGAAGGAGGAAGAAGACGGGGGGGGGGGGGGGGGGGATCTGCGGATTGCTTTGGGAATACCTCGGTGGAAATGCGGTTTAGGAGAATTTGGGGAGATACTCTTTTTCGGAGTCCGTGGAGTTCTCGATGAAAAAAGGCTCTTGATATTTTTTTTCATAAATCTGCTTATTTCGGAGATATTTGAAAGAATCGAAATTGATACGAAGGATACTGTTGAGGGATTCGAAGATATCTCTGGAATGATCGGGTTTAGAGGAAAATGTTGAGAGATCTTTCTTCTAGAGAATTTTATTAACTTCGAAAAAGATCTCTTCAGAATTTTTGCTAAACCTAGTAGTTTCAGAGATATTTGTTTAATGAATATGTAACAAATGAAGTTAAAAATAGCAGACATCTGGAAATTTTTAGTTCTTTTCTTTCTTTCTTTAAAAAATGAATTGTTTTCGAAAAGAAGGAAAATATGCACATGCAAGAAATATGAAAATCTACAAGTGGAAATTTTTTTAACATTTTTTTTTGTATTAATTATTTGCTTGAGAAAATCCAAGAATTTTCAGATTTGTGTTAATTTCATTAAAACAAATCATGTGTTGATAATTCTGAAAATATCTCTGAGACGATAAGATTTAGGAGAATTTATCAAGGAATCTTTTTTATAGTCCATGAAACCTTCTACAAAAAAAAGCTTATGATGTTTTTTTTTCTAAGTCAACTCATTTCGTAGATATTCGGAGATGAATATAGGATAAAACAGTAGTAAAGAAATAGATGCGATCGAGCTGAAATGTGGCTGTGATTATTTTGAAGATATCTCTGAGATTAGTGGGCTCAGAGGAAAAAGTCAAGATACTTTTTTTATAGAGAACTTTCCTTTTTTTCATTGGATGCACTAGCTTGCGTACATAAGAAGGAAAAATGAACAAAAATTCGAAAATCAGAATAATGCATAGTAACAATCAATAGTCCTGTTAATATCTGTAGATTGCGCTCTTCTGATAACTTATTTATGGCTCCAATCAACTAAGGGCTACAAAGAAGGTTTTCTGATAATTTTCCCTAAATCCACTAGAAATATTTCAAAAGAAAGAAATCTATCACAAATCATAACACTTACAAATAAATTATTTTTGAAAAAAGTTGCAAATTTTGTGAACATCTTTTCTACAATTATTCATTAACTCAAAAAAATTTTCAAAAATTGTCAGATTTGTACTCATTTCATTTCATTAAATCATGTTTTGTTAATTTCAAAATTATTTCCAAAACGACAAGACTTATAAGAATTTATCAAGACATCTTTCTTGTAGATCTCTTTATAGACAATTTTCTCCAAATCTACTTGCCTCAAAGATATCATTAAAATACTTTTAAAAAAAACTATCATTATCTAAATAATGAAAAAAAACAATTTCTTCTCTGTTAAAGGTTCTCTGCAACACCGGTGGACTCCACGAGATACCGCGTCGTTTAGATCTTGGAATTGAGGATTTATCCCTATCAAAAAATGATTTTAACGTAATTGAATCAGACGCATTTATCAGTTTACGTTCACTGCGCAAACTCACATTAGATGGTAATAATATAACATCAATTAAACCATTTGCATTTCGTGGTTTATCTAGACTAACTGATTTATCAATTCAATACACACCATTGAATTGTATAGGCAGTTATTCATTTGCAATGTTACATAATCTATCATATATACTACTTGGACACAATCGTATAAAGTATATCGATGAAAATTCATTTGCCGGTACTAGTAATATTAAATTAATATTATTAACAAATAATCCAATTGTAAAGATACATTCGCACGCATTTTCTGGTTTAAATTACGTTGATAAATTATTATTTCCATCTGGTATGAGATTAATTGAGCCTGATTCATTCAATGGTCTACAATTCATTGGTTTAATGAAACTCATTGAATTAGATTTAATTAGTCTTCAGGCATTTACATTTCGTGGTCTTTGTCATGTGCAAAATTTGACTATACAAGAAAGTGATTTAGGCACAATTAAGACTGATGCATTTTCAAATATGTGTCACATTGAAAACATCAATATTGAAAATAATAAAATCGATGAAATTGAAGAATTTAAATTAACTAATGACAGTACAATTGGTACACTAACATTTCATGGAAATCATGTGCTACGTTCACCAAAATACAGAGAAACAAGTCTACAAGTACAAACAGTATCAGCTGTTAACAATCATTTTCCATGTGACTGTCAAATACATGAATTATTTGACAGTGATTTTGTTAATGGATCGGTTAAAGATTTTAGAAAATTTAATTACTGCATTTCACCAATTGAATTTAATGGAAGTCCCATGAGCTCTGTTGACTTTGATTCAATTGCCAAGTGCCATGATAAAGTTATGAAAGATAATCTTGACTCCTCGGCACAGGCATGCTCTAATTTTGGTTTCTTCGTTATTTTTAATTTAATTATACTTGTGCGATAAAGTTTAGCAAGTGTTTCAGGAATTTCTTGGAATTTTTTTCACTGGGGAGAAAACGTTTTTTTGAGAATATGTGGGAATTTGGGGAAAATTGTTGGGAGAGATTTTTTGTAGGTCTTTGATGAGAGCTACAAAAAATATTTCTATGACAAATTGGTATCTGTCGGGGATTCAAAAATATTTTGGAGCAAAACTGATATTTGAAGAACTGAAAACTCGAGAATTTCGTCACTGATTTGGGGAAAAAGGGGCGGGTGGGGTAAAATGGGCCTTTCGAGGAGTTTTTCTGGGGGTGGAATGTTTTAGAGAAATTTGAGGGAAATCCGAGAGGGTTTTTGGCGGTAAATAATTAAGAAAATCTAGAATTGTTAAATTATTGAGGAATTTAGGTTTTGGGAGCACAGGCTTTTACGGATATCGCAGGTGCTGATTATCGCAGTGTGCTGGAGTTGGTCGCAAACGAAAGGTGAGAAAATTTGCCATCGATTGCACCTATTTTTGAGTTATTTTCGCCGAAAATTAGTGCAATTATCATTGAAAACCGGTTTTTCAAAGAATTTCTCATATCTCGATCGAATTCTCTCAATTCCAATGGAAAATCGATAGCAAATCAGTGAAATAGATGGGAAAAGATCCCATCTTTCACCTGCAAGCAACGACAACCATGCTACGACAATTATAATCCGAGATATTCGTAAAAAACTGAGAAATCGTAAAATTGATTTTTCTCATATCATTTCCTCGAGAAATGATCCCGGTTCTTCACTGGAAATTAAATTTAAAAAGAAAATGAAAAATATAATTTTATGTGGTGGGGTGGAAGGAGTTCCTTTCTGTCAATTTAAACTGCATTTATTCGCGATAATTAGTAGTAATGGAAGAGGGGTAAAAATCTATTTTAACTTAAAATATAAATTCACAAAATTCATCTATTTTCAACATTCCACTCTTCCTTTACTCCACTATATATGTATATATCTCCACAATTACCTTGATTTAGCTAATTCAATTAAGCTTTTAACATTATACTTTATAAATGTTAATAATGCTGGTGAATTGTTATGAAATTTTTTGAGAATGAAAAGAAAAAGACTGGAATTGCTGTTATAGATGCTATTTGTAGATAAAAAAATAATGGCTTTTAATGAATTCTATGTAGCAGAATTGATCAATGAAACCATTCAGAAAAAATGCATTCAAATATATTTATTGCTATGCATCTCTGCACAATGTGCTGAAAGCTTTTTAAGAGTGTATAAAAATAATTGACTAAAGAGATTATAAAATGAGATGATTTTCATCTTTAGTTTTTTGGAAATATCTTCAAAAATTATGGAAATGGAAAAAAAAATTGTAACTACCTTTTTGGTAGGTCTGATTTTGCTCTATAAAAAGAGTTTAATGTCTTTTTTTTTTAGTAATCATTATAGTCACTTCTAATACATCATTTCTCTAGAGTTAAAAGGGCGTAAGCACTATCCTTATCCATAGCACTTATGCCAAATTGTTTCTTAGGGGATGACATGAATTAATAAAATTTAATTTGGAAAGCACCAACGTTACTTCTGCTATGCGCAAATCTCATCAAAGTGCATATATGCACTTTGATGAAATTTGCGCATAGCGAACGAGTGTATGCACTAGAAAAAAATAGTGATAAAAATGATCAAATATCGATGCCATTGGTCCTCAGCAAATATTTATTTTTAAATAATTAAAAAAGCTATTGATTTCATTGAATTTAATTAATTCACGTGGTTAATCTGTTTGAATTACCTAAATTCAGTAAATTCAACAAGTTTTTCGATTATTCCTAAAAAATATTTGCTAAGGACCAATGGCATCAATATTTAGTCGCCTCAGAGTTAAAGAGGTGTAAGTGCTATTCTTATACACAGGATTTACGTCACTTTGTTACTAAGTCAATGATTTAATAGTTTTTACCCTTATTCTTTTCTCAGTTTGTAATTATCGTGGATGACCCAGCTTCTGACGCTGCACCAGTAACTGAAAATTTCCGCAAATTCCTCAATTACATTTAAATGTGCAATATATTGTTTGACATTCAATTGCTGAGTTTGTTCAGCAGAACAAGTGTGCATTAATTTAATTTAATTATATTCAATGAGCAACTAGTTGTTGTCTTGGATTTATGCTGTCACAAACTAGATGTAAAGTGTCAGAAACTGAGCCGTTGACGGTATTCTGGAAATTACAATAGAAAATGAAAAAATCAATTGCACATTTTTACTTTTTATCCGACCGTTGTATTAATTTAATTAATGATTTTTGACTTTATCATTGTACAATGAACGATATAGATGAAAATTGTTAATCAAATGAATTACACAATTTTTTTTTGGTTTTTTACGTCAACAATATAATTTTGAAAATAATGGTCAGAGGAAATTTTTCTAATAACTTTCAAGAAAGTCCTTTTAAAAATTTGGGACTTTTTTTGGATTTAGATTCAGAGATATTTCTGGAAAATTGAAATCAGAATTGGAATTGAATCGTCTCGTTTTATTAATACAAATTGTATTGTGACAGGCACTTTCCATCAGTACTAAATGTCATTTTGTAATTTTGAGGAAGAAAATAAAATCAATTTAAATTGAATTAATGATTATATTTGAAGGCATGAGGAGAATTTCAGATGCAAGAAGAGATTCTGTTCATAGATCAGGTGAAAATAATTGGTCTGTTTTATTAATACTTAGTTTGTATTAATTTATCCGAGATGACAAGTATGATTGTCTCTGCGAATTTCTGCTGTACTGCAAGAATATTTTTGGATGATCTGATCTTAGAAGTGAGGTCATAATGATTTTGTAATGAAGTGGGTGAACGGAGGAACTCCAGAAATTGTGATTCGATTAATCTGCAAATAACTCGAGAATGCGTAGGTTTGAGAAGATAGACGTTCGCACCTTTTTTGCAACGAATTTAAGTCATTGTCGATTGAAAAAGACTCTTGACATATTGACCTGAATATTATGGTTTCGGTGCTTTTCGTGGAATTATAATAGAGGGAAACAGAGATATTAATAAAGATGATTTTCATTTTTGATGATTTCATTAGAATTCCAGAAAAAAAATCTGTATTTTTCCCCTAATTTGGGATTTTCTGAGATTATTCAGAATTTTCAAGAAAAAAAAATTGGAATTTTCCAGATTTTTCGTAAATTGAATTCCGGCATCTTTCCTTTGTCCACATATTTACTGAAAAAGGAGTATTTTCTCCTAATTTGAGATTTTTCGGAATTTTCTACATTTTTCTAAACTTTTTCAGAATTTTTCAGAACACACGCCTCCAAATTGTGTTTTGTTAATTTTCCAAAATTCCTTATTTTTGCGGAATTATCATTATGTAAAGCACCAAATTTTCAATTTAATTGAAAGACACGGGGGTGTCTTACGTCATGTACCCTTTCATCTTCTGTACGCGCAATCCCACCACATCTTTTTATATTTATGATTAGGCTGTGAAATTTTATTTTTTTCATTAAAGCCCGTTCCCTGTCCACGAAAAGTTCAGTTCCTACCTTCTAATATTTTTGCAAGAAAAAATATTTGAACTACAAAATAGTAATCTATATGTTAAAGGAAGAAATATATCGTCGGCTTAAAAAGAAAAGGGCGCAAATGCTGTGTATAAACAAAGCATTTATGCCCCTTTGCTCCTAAGGCAACGACATTTCATTACAAGCTCCATCCCGGCATTTTCGAGTAGAACGAAAGTGCGTGAGATATTTTGTCTCCAGAATTGGCTATTCAATCTCATTTAATTTTTTTCTAGGGAAGGGAATTCTAATACCCTTCTTTTTTCTGGTACTGGTAACAGGAAATATCCGACAACCTTTGGAGTAACCGGTATTAATTCCCCCGGAAAAAATTTCCCGGAAAAAATCCCCCCGGAAAAAATCCGCTAGACAAAAATCTCTTATTGAAAAAAAAAATAATAAAATCAAAAAACTTCCAGTACAAATAATTTTATTCCAAAGTATTACGATTGGAATGAACGGTTCATCCAAAAATTATAGAGAAGCTTCCATTAATAGCATTGGCTTTCCATAGAAATACTATATAGAGATATCAATTTTCCTCAAATTTTGCGTTCTAGAAATATTTAGTGAATTTTTCAAGCCTAATTTCAATCCTATCAGATGATTAGTCGCTGAACTAATCTCACACGCTAAATTTAGTTATGACAAACAAATTATCAATCCGATTGAAATTTGACATGCGCTATTTGATAGAAGAACCTTCAGAGTAGTTTAAGTAAAAATTTCAGAATTTTCAAAGTAAATTTTTCCGGTAAACGAGACGATTGAATATATGAAGCGTGGAATTTCAGCCCGCAACTTTTGTTTATATAAAAAATAAGTGATACAAATATTGAAAAAAAAAAAATTTCTCCACTCCGAAGACAGTTCCATTATACCTAGCCAAATCAATTTTTTTAATTTCTACATCTGTGATAGTATTCGAGAAACTAATTTTTAAATGTTTACGGAGAGGGTCGATACGACTATAACCCGTACTTGAAGGGTTAAAGTATGATGATCATTTTTCTGATGTTGATAAATAATTCTTATAATGTACTATGTTATCAAATTTCCAATACATGATCAATGAATTGAGAACATTTCATTTAATGGAATTATTTCCTGAGTAATTTTTGTAGAGGGGATTTTTGACGAGAGGATTTTTTCCGGGAATTTTTTTCCGAGGGCATTTTGTCCAGGAAATTCATTCCTAGAACCAATTGTGTGCTTGTTTCATCAATTTTCCTAGTTTTCCATTTCTTCTTCTTCTTCTTTTTGGATCTGTCTATATTAGAACATCCGGTCATTTTCCATTTCACATGGAAATAAATGGAACAGCTGCCGACATCTGGCGCTTACATTCAAAAACAAAGCCAGCACTTTGTAGCGTCAGATGATAAAAAAAAATCCAAAGTTTTCAGAAAAATTGATTTTATTTTGTCACCAGTTTATTCGAAATATCTCAGGAATTAAGCAAGATAGGGCGATTTCACCTTGATCCTTCATGAAGAAAATTCCAAAAGCTAAAGAAAGGACTGGAGCAGAATCACTCTATCTCGCATGGTTTCCGAGATATTCTCAACAAATTGATGATTGAATGAAATCGAGTTATCTCAAAATTTCTGATAAATTATGACTGAAAATCTTGATTATCCCGATTTTTCAATATTTTCCAAGTGAACCTTCATTAGTGATAACTGCATGAACTTCTATTTGCAAAAATCATGTGATAAACCACCTTTAAGGAGGAACATCAGCTTTCGACCTAAAACAAAAAATGCTCACGTTTTTATGAAACTTCGAGGACAAGTTCATTAAGTAATCCAGAATATACCATAATTTTTTCGGATTTTTCCACCACCGAATAATAAACGAAAATAATTATCAAAGCTGGAACTTCCGTATAGGACGATATGGACAGCGAGGTAATTTAGTAAAATTCCCCCTTTGCCACCACGTTGGTAAAGAGGGAATTCTGCTAAATTACCTCGCTGTCCATATCGTCCTATACATAAGTTCCAACTTTGATAATTATTTTCGTTCATTATTCGGTGGTGAAAAAATCCGAAAAAATTATGGTATATTCTGGATTACTTAATGAATTTTGCCGGTTTCCAGCCAATGATCCTGCAAAATTCTCATTTATCAGCTCCACTCGACCTTCAGAGCGAATGCTACCAATTGGACCCACAACTGATGATCTAGTTACAAGAAAACACTGAATTCATCGAATTCGAACACTAGTAATTTTCATCTAGTATTTAAAAGAAAAACATCAGCTGGTATCGCCGGTAATTACGCATAAATGAATTCACGTTTCGAAACAATAGTTGACATAAATCAAAACAATCAATAAGCCCGTGAGTAAAGATCTGCCAATCTTTCAAACTCAATGATCTTAAATTTTTCTCGTTTCTGAAGAATGTTAAGTTTTCAGACAAATCGATTCTATTTCACTATTAGTTCTTCTAAGATATCCCAGAAACTAAAAAAGATAGAGTAATTTTCATAATTATCTTTTTTGTAGCTCTTAAATTCTCCACCAGAAAGGTCATTCTTAAAATGGCTCTATCTCGCTTAGTTCCCTTGATATTTGAAAGAAACTAATCATCACCTTAGAAGCAATATGGCGTAAATATCATGATTATACATAGCACTTACGCCACTCTGTTTATAAGGTAACGTAATGATCAAGTGAAATGAATTTGCCTAGAAACTTCATAGTCATGGTTTTTATTAGAGAATATTTGTGATTTTTTTCAGCGCTACATGATTCTGAATCCTTAGAATGGAGGACAATAGTTGGCGAGAATCAGAATACTGCGACAGTGACGATGAAAAATTGAATATCAAACGTGAAAATTCATTGTCCTTTCAATCTACGAATTTAATTGCTTCACAAAATTCACAGAAAGGAGAGATTGAATCGCCGAGTTCTCAGAAAATGAATATTTCAGGAAAAGTGAATTCTTACATGTTGTATATTAATGATATACCGTGGTGGCTCCGGTTTCAGACACTTTAGAGCGCATTTCTGGCAGCATAAATCGAAGGCAATAACTATTTGCTTATAGAATGTAGTTTAATTACAGTAATAGGGTGAGTTGACCATTGTTCAAAGTTGTCCAATGGTCCCACTATTTAATGTATTTATCCTGGGCAAAATCTCTAATCCAGCCAAATACCATATTTTTAATCTGAGAAACACAACATAATGTTCATCAACTCAAATAAGAGCCTATAAAACTATTAAATGTATCAGTAATCATCGAATTTCTTATGTTCGGTCACTGGTATCGGTCGAGTCTTATCCATTCCATAACTGGACCAGTCACCCTACATGTGAATATAACTAAGAAATTTACCAAAATTGTTAGATACTGGGACCAACACGATACAGTATGTAAAAATTCATTTTTTCTAACATATTCATTCCACACAGAAAAACATATTGGATCAAAATTCTTACTCTAATGATAAGTTACATAGCCACTTCAAGAGGGTCATCAGTTTCTAGGCAAGAACAAAGAAGATGAAATTTTGTAGAGAAGTTTCAGTATAAGTTGATAGAGTAATCACAAATGTAAAATAATTTTTCGGAATTCTCTCATCGCTTAATAAGAAAAGACAATGATTATTAAAGTCTGAACCCACGTATAGGAAGATATGAACAGCCAGTATGCTAGGCAAAATTACTATCTTACCTCCACGCTGGTAAAAGAGGAATTAAGCTAAGTCCTCCGGCCATTCATATAACAATAAAATTTTCAATTTTGACAATCATTTTCTTGTCTTATACCGTTGCCCCGGTTTCTGACACTTTAGAGCCTATTTCTGACGGTATAGATCGAGGGGAACAACTATTTGCTCATTGAATGAAATTCAATGCTTTCAATACATATTTGTTGTGCTAAACGTCCTCAGCAATCGAATATTAAACAATATATTGTATAATATTATATAGCACTGTCAGAAACCGGGGCCACCACGGTAACGCAGTAAAAGAATCTCAAAAAATTACTGTATATTCTTAATTACTTAATGAATTTGTTCTCATAGTTTCATCAAAATTTTAATGCTCCCTGATGAAATTCCTTAATCAATGAAATTTAATCATTTTTTTCATGTATTTGAGTCACTCCCGCATTTTCGCTACCTTTTCTGCTAGCTAATCAATCCGAAATATTGAATAATTCATTTGAGTTAATAATGAGTGCGTCTCAATATCAGATTAATGAAAACTCGATCCACCTAATTTTTTTCGTTTTCAATTCATTGAACTGATATCTCATCGAAACTATTGATAGAAATTATTTGTGTAGATGAATAAAAAAAAAGTGCTGTGGAAGTTGATTTGGCCTTAATGAAAGAGTTATTGATGCAATTTCATGGATTCACAATATTTCCCGTTTTTTTAGCTCTGAGAGATGAATCGGATGAAAGCAGGTGAAGTCGAATAAATAGCTGAAAATAGCAGACATCCAACAATTTCTTTTCTTAACAAGAAATCATTTTTGAAAAAATGAAAAATATGCATATTTAGAAAATTGAAAAAAAAATACAAATGCGAATTTAAAAAAAAAGTTGTCACGTATTTTATGAGATAAAAAGAGACTTATCTTGTTTCACCTCTTCACTACTGAAATCTACCAAAATTAGCATGTGGAACTCCAACTAATTAGTAACAACATATTCCAAAAATCTAATGACCACGGAATCGATTGGTTTCCAAATTTCCATCTGAAATAGAGTCAGGATACAAAAGTGAATTTAAAAAAAATCAGGAAAAATGTCACGAAATAATGAATGATCTGTCCACGGTCGATAATATCAAATCCTGTAAGAAAAATCAGATTCATTAAAATGAGTGAAATTCAATTTTTAATGAGCAATATCTTTAAATGCTCGATAAAAAAATAATACAATAAAAATTTAATAATACACTGAATTCGATCCTTCATTCAATGCAAATAAAATAAATAATATATCAATAATTCATGTATTCTAGAAAAAAAAAATTGCCACATGTGTGCTAATTTGATTGGAATCTATGCGAGATAGAGCGATTTTTATAGAAACTTTTTCTGCAGCTCTGAGTCTTCTTCATAAAGAAGAAGACTTCTCCATAAAATTTTTGCTATTTCCCTTAATTTCAGAGATATCTCGGGAAAACTGACTTTAAAACCAGATTTATTCAGATCAGCTGCAATTTGGAAAAATCTCAAAGATTCAATATAAAAAATACGTAAAAATTATAAAATCGAAGATGAAAATCTTCACATTATGCTATTAAGCAACATTGAGGTTCGTCGAACCTGATAAGAATCATATTTTGTCGTTATTGCATTTTCTGCAGTGAAAGTTAGTTAACAAAAAAAAAACAGAAAAATAAGGTAAAATTGAGTTAATATGGCCTTCATAACGCCTGCATTGTCTCGAAGAGAAAATCATAATTTCCGCCAATTTTTTTTCTTCTAATCTCAAGTTTAATTGCGAAAGGCCAGATTTCCTGGTTTATAGTAGAATTTAAAATAAAATAAAAAATCCTATGAAATCATTGAAATAAAGCAGAGTGAATGATTGAACTCGAAACGAAAGGTTGAGACACAAAAATCCGCCTTCAGTTGGGAAGGCCAAACCGGACACAAAGAGCTATGGAAAAAGTTGTCGTTCAAGGACGAAAATCAACTCAGTTATTACTCGATGAACGAGTATGGTGATTTACTAATTGCCTGTTGATTTTCCTAAAACTATTCAAAACCTCTAAAGCAATCAATTAAACATCTTTCAATAGAAAAATCAACAAAATCCTTTTCCTAAGTGGTTTTTCTCAAAAATTACGACTATGAAATTTTCAGACAAAATGATTTTATTGCATCAGTTTTTTAAGAATAATCTCGGAAATTAAGCGAGATAGAACGATTATGCTCTGATCCTTTTCTACAGCTCTTAAAGTTCTCTTCATTTCTTTTTGTTTTTTGAAAAATATGAAGTTATCAATTAAATTCGTTCTCCTTCATCACTTTTTAAAAAATTTTCGGAATCTAAGCGAGATAGAGCCTTTTTGCTCCAATCCTTTCTTGTAGCTTTTGTAATTGTCTACATTTTTTTCCTATGATTTTTAAAGGATATATTTTGCAGACAAATTATTGTTTTTCCATTTTTTTTGAATCTGAACGAGATAGGGCGATTTTGCCCTAATCTTTTTTTTAAGCTTTTGAAATTTTCTCCATTTTTCCGGTAATTTTCGAAGAATATAAAGTTTTCAGATGATTTCATTCTTTTCTGTCATTTCTTTTAATATTTCGAAATCTAAGCGAGATAGAGCGATTTAGCCTCCATCCTCTGTTTCCAGCTCTTGGAATTCTCCTCTTTTTTTACGATTCTTGGGAAAAAGCAATTTCTCCCAAAAATTCATTTTTTTCTGTCACTTTGAAACAATATCTTGGAATCTAAAAGAGATAGAGCGATTCTCCGAAAAATGCTATTTTATAGAGACTTTCGAGATCTACATAAGAGGATTACTTTATAGCTAAAATCACTCTATCTCCTTTAGATTCCGAGACATTAAAAAAAAGTCTCAAAAATAAATCAATTGCTCTAAAAACTTTCTCCTCCTCTAAAAATCTCGCAAAAAATGGAGCTACCCAAATTTTTAAAACGACCTTTTTTGTTTCGTCGAAGAAAGGTTCACGAAAGAGGTCTGGACCAAATTCCTCCCCCCCCCCCCCCCCCCCCCCCCCCAAAAAAATCACCAGAATTGACCTCTCCTCTTTGTGCCCGTACAAATAAAATTCCAAAAATTAATAATTATTTCCCAGAATTCATGAAAATGTGTGTTCAACAAAAGAAGCTCGCTCAAATAATCGGTTTTCCAAAGTGAAAATATGTGTTCTCTGTTGTTAAAAAGAAATGTGGGAGGTGGTAAAATAAAAGAAGTCGAAGAAGAGAAAAAAAAATAAATAATGTATAATACATACTGCGAAGGCAAATGGGGAATGCATCGGCAAAATTGCGCACAAGTTCCTTCTCCTTCACTTGTGTGTTTGGGAGTAGAGGCACGAGAGAATGAAAAAGAAAAAAAAATCCAACAGAGAGAGAAAGATATAGTCCCTGGTACCCAACTGTGTTGGCTATACGTATAAGCCTGAGTCAGTCGGTTTTGTGCCGGCCCCGACGCACGATCATCGGTGTGTGTTTGCCGGTATTCACAGTAACCGCAGCACTGTATATATATATTATATTTCGTTGAAAACTTTCATTCCCACAGTTTACATGTGAAACACAAAAACAGAGTTTATTATTCATTTGAAGTGTCAAGTGTTTTTCCATATTAAGAAAAAAAATTTATTAATTTTTTTGAAACGTGCAGAAAAATTACTTAAATTCCATTGGATTATACAGTGAAATCTTTAAACTGCAGTTTTTCTTTAAACTGCTTCGTGAGTATACATATACAATAGAAAGGACTAACTTCGGGTCACGAGTACGTACGGGGGCCCGTTCGGTCTGCACACTTCGCAAGGAATAAAAGGTAAAAATTTATGAGTTAACTAAAAATAAATAAAAAAATTCTCACCATTTTCAGTGACTTGCCCATTAAATTGAGTTGTTTTGCCAATTAAAGATCGATTGTATCACTCGTTCTGCGATTATCCATGGCAAAATTCTCAGGCTCCTATTTTATTGTTTTTTTTTTTTCCTAAATTTCATGAGTGAAAAAAGGAAGTATTTTCTTTTCAAAGTGGCGCAATCGCCTTCCACACGCTCTCAAATTGACTGTGTTCGGGTGCGGTATGAGAAAACGATTAAAATTTTTTTTCTACTTGTCATTTTTGTATTTAACCAAGAGTCGTCATAAATTTTCTCATAAATAAAGGCGCGCCAAGATATAACAATTTAAACTAAAAATGGGTGGAAAAAGAAGGAGGGAAAAAAAAAATTGTGCATGACACATTTTTTTTTGCGCTCTTTCCTCTTTATTTTCAAAACTTGTTTATTAACAATGAATATTATATTTCACTTTGGTAAAGAATAAAAAAATAACAGTGCAAGAGAGAATTCGCACGTCTGCAAAATGAGTCACACTAATGAGTTTTAGCATGAAATTTTATTTCATTTACACTGTGGCGAAAAAAAAAAAACAACAAAGTAGGGAAAAAATCAGAAAATTCATTAGACGAATGAGAGAAGAAAATGCTGAAATACTGAAATTTCGTCAAGGTAAAATTCACGAGAGCGTGACAACAAAGAAAGTAGCTAGTATATGCAATATAAATGTATACACACGTGTTATTGGTATTTCTGTGTATATGAGTTTTTTTTTTTTTTTTTTTTTTGGCTTCATTATTTGCGCGTGATTGTAAAGGAGGAAAAAGGAATTTTGCTGGTTTAGTAATTGTATGCTTCAACACATTTGAAAGAAACTGGTAAATGGCAGGGAATGTGTATGAATGTAGCCTACATATGATGAAAATACATTGGCGCACCCGTGTGTTTATCTCGAAAACTTTGGTGGAGGGGAAAAAATGAATGGGAAGTCAATTGACTGCTAAAGCAAATTGTTAGAGAGAAACTTATACATCTTAGTTTGCATATAGATTCGATTGAATTATTGGAGTCATTTGATGGGAACAATGGGCAATGATTGATGGTTGATGGACTGATGGAGATTTTATTGATGGTGGGGAGAATGGAAAAATAGAAAAAAATTAGGTCATTTTCGGTTTTTGGAGGATCTTTGAAGGTATTGGAGGGAATTGAATGGAATATCGGGAATTTTAGGGGAAAAATGGAAGATTAGGAGGTTTTTAAATTTATTTCATTCTGGTACCAATTTTTCCAAAATATCTTGGAATCTAAGTGAGATAGGGCGATTTTACCTGATTTTTTTTGTAGAGAGTTTCAAGAGTTGGTAAAAGGATTGAGGTAAATTCTTGCTCTATCTCGCTTAGACTCCGGGATACTTTGAAAATATTGATCATCGGAATAAAGTCGATTTTTGTGAAAACTTTAAAGTTATGAAAATAAAGTTGAATAGCTGGGTTTTTGTAAATTCTTCAATTTGATTGAAAAGGAAAGATAATTTCGGAGGGAAATTGATATTTTGGTAGAATAGTAATAATAATTTTTTTGAACGATTTTAGTGGAAACTTAGGGACTAAACCTCTCAATGCTCAAAAATTTTCAGCTTTTATAAGAATTTAAATGCGACTTTGCAGATGCGATTATTTGCCATAACTTCTAGCAATTTCTAATGAATTTATGAATAATTTCATGCACATCACTCTCTCTCTGCCATTACTCAATGTAAAATAATCAAAAATAGTTTCGAAATCCCACAAATCTCTAGAAAATGACCTCACTTTCCCATTGCTTATCAAATTCTTGCGTTACGACCATTAAAACCGGAGATATTCCCAACAAAACTGAAAATTCTGGACGAGTCAAAAATTTCCAGACAAAATCAATTCTATTTCATCATCAATTTTTTGAGGATATGTTGGAAATTACGAGAGAAAAAGCGATTTTGTTCCAATCCCTCTTTGTAGCTCTTAGAATTCTTTACAGAAAGGTCTCTAAAATGGCAAAATCTTCTTATCTCGCTTAGTTTCCGAGTATTTAAAAAAAAACTCGTAACACAACAAACCCACTTTATCTAGAAAATTCATGTTTTTAAATTCGGAGAAATTAGAAGGCTCAACCCTTCAAATTTCGCCTAAAATCCTCAAATTTTCAAAATATTTGAAAAAATAAATGTTGACAAATTTGCACAAAAATTTCAAAAATATTCAAAAATTCCATTAAAATAAAAACCTTAAAAATTTGATTAAGGATGATTGGGAGGTAAAATCAGAAAAAAGTCAATTTTTTTGTATAAAATCGTAAATAGCAACGTTATACAAAATGAATGTATCAAAATTGATTCAATAAGTATTTGAAGAATGTAATAAGGAACAAAATAAGCCATACAAACGAAAAATTAATTGAAAATTGAGAAATTGGCGCCATTTTTTTAATTTTACATACCTTCAATTTTTTTAAAGATTCAAAGGAATGTAAAAAATGATACCAATCTTCCACTTTTCAATGGATTTTTTGTTTCTAAGGCTTATTTTATTTCTCATTACATTCTTCACAGATTCACAGAATCAGATTCAAAAATTTCATGTTATATAAGGTGTTATTAACAATTTCATACGAATAATTAACTTTTTTCTGATTGTACCTCCTACATATCCCCCAAAGAAAAAAAAACTAATGATAAAAAAAATTCCAAGAACTTTAATGAAATTCTCTCATTTTCTGCTCTTAACGTGTTTCTGTCGATACATAAACTCGTTAATAAAAATTTGTACGAAATAAAGTTCTCAAATTTGATGAAGTGAATCTGTAAAGAATGTAATGAGGAATGAAATAAGTGTTGGAAACAAAAAAAATTAATTGAGAATTGGAAAATTTTCTGTCCTTTTTACAATCCTTCATTTTTTCAAGTTTTGAAGGAATTTTCAAAACCACAGAAAATTTTACAGTTTTCAACTAATTTCTTTTTTCTACGACTTATTTCATTTCTCATTACATTCTTCACAGATTCACTTTATCAGATTTGAGAATTTCATCTCGTATAAATTGCTATTAACAAGTTTATACAGAAACTTAACTTTTTCTTGACTGTACAGATACACTGTTGAAAAAAAAGGAAATTTCATAGACAATTTGATGGGAATTTTCATAAACGTGATATTGAATTTTTTTTCAATGGGAAGATAGTTATGAAATCTTTGAGTTTCAAAGGAATCCATGAGTCTCAAGTAGAATTAAGACGGAAATTCTACAACTTACTTCAAATTTTCAACTGAACATGAATATTCAGAATCAAAATGACTTGAATTTTCAATTTTTTTTTTAATTCTCCTATTTTTACTAAATTTTCAGAAACAATTAAACTGAAATTTACAAATTTCATTGATATTCAGACGTGAAATTATTTGGAAATCGATGCCTTCATTTTTCACTGACGTAATTATCTGAATTTTCAATAGAAATGTGACTCGTTTGGAGTTTCCGGAATTTTTTACGGAAAATTCAGCCGGAAATTTTGAGAAACAGACCAGTGTAGAAACACCTCAAACAATTTTCTCTCCACCCTCGACTTTTCCAAGAAGAAAGATATACTTCTATCTCAATGTTAGAAACCTATTTTTACATTTCCCCGACGGGTTTCAAATTTCGTCCTTACACTCCCGTAAAATCTAACGTATGGTGAAGACAGCATCATCACATCTCTTATATGGAGACTGCGTCTGCAGCAGAGGGGAAGAGACGTTCAATGACCCGTGGGTAGAAGAAGGATCGAGGCAGAATGAGAGAGTTTAAAAAAAAAAAGAAAAAATCATGGGAAAGAAAGAGAGACAAATATAATTTTAGATATATATATATACATACAAACGCGTAATGTCGCTTGAATCATGTAGCGGCGCGAGTTTTGGCCCGTTAGGTATACTCGCAGGTATGAGAGTAAGGAGAGGACAGTTTTAAAGACTCTTGGTTACGTTTAACATTGGAATTTACGGTCCGTCCACATCGTGATTCATCATTTCTCCTTTTCCGTATAGATATCTCGAAACCAAAGAGAGATAGGAAAATTTTCAATGAGACCTTTTTCATAGCTTTTTTTCTTCTCTACAAAAAAGGTATCCTGACAAATTTTCCTAAATCCCATATTTTTCGAGATATTCAAGGGAGAATTGAAAAATCCGCGGTAATTCATGATTTTACGTTTTTTCTTCAATGAAAAAAGAGAGAAAAAACCTAAATATATGTGTGAGATTTGTAAATTGATGGTGTGAAAGTTTAGTGTTTTACTGGGGTGAAAGTCCATTTGTATTCTGGATTAAGGAGGTGAATAAGAAATAAAGGAAAGAGGTAAATAATTAAAATACAGATAAACTAATAAACGTCAAACGATGGAATGTAATATTTTTTTTTTAATTTTTTTTTTATTCAAACATTTCAACGTCTCTTTTTTTATTTCTATTTAACAGTTTCAATAAGAGGAGGTAGTGTTTGTAGCAAAAGTTAACAGTTATGTGCGAGAGAGTATATATAATGCGAACGTGAGGATTTTTTTTTATTCTTCGAGAGGTTTGATGCGTGCATAAAAGAGTTGAAACCGGATAAACAGAGTTTTCCGCATTTGGAAGGTTTGTTAATAAGCATTTGTGTGTGTGTGTATGTGGATGAGATCATTTTTTGCGGCCAAATACGAAATTGTACATTGTATTTGTGTTCCGGTTGATAAGGATTCTTTGAATGATGAGGAGGGAGTGCTGGGAGGAGGGGGGGGGGGGGGGGGGGAGAGGGGGAGGGGGGATGTGATTTCATTCTTCAGAGATGCAATGAGGTTGTGCGAACGTGAGTTGAAGGATAGACTAATTTTTTTCTTTTTTTTTTTGCTAGAAATCTTTTCATTTGACGATCTCACGTGTCACTGACAGAAATGGCGAATAGAGCACTCGACACAATTAAGAAGTGTCTAGGAAATGAAGGGAAAAAAAGTGGGAAATACATATAAATATGGGGAAATGAGGACAAGTTTGACTTTCTGTTTAGATCTTGTTCTTATTTTTTTTTCTTCAATTTTAAATCTGAAGATGGAAAAACGGGAAAAGAAATGGTTCATCGAGTTTTTTAGAAATCCCCTGTGTGTGTATGTGTGTTTCGTCAGTGATTACATGTATCTCATTTTATCTTTTCGTAATCAGAATTATTTTGATTGAAAGGCAAGTTGGTGATAAAAATCATTTGCTATGATTATTAAAGTATGTTATCTTTGTAATTGACTTGCTCACCAATGAATTTCTCAGAAAAAGGTATAATGATGATTTAGATAAGTCTATTAGCATTCAGATAAATGGGAAAGTCCTTTACGGAAGTTTGAAACACATTATCCCGGAATCGAGAGAACACCACGTGGCTCAATCTGTGTCTGTGTGTGTGTGGGTTCTTGTAACAATTATGATGACAGTGGGATAGATTGCGATGGATTTTAACGAGAGAAAGTTCAAGCGCATCACTTTGAACATTGAATTTGATCTCAGTTTATTTTACCTTGTTAAAGTGAAAATGTGGGTATTAAAATTTTATTATGCATAGAGTACACACGAATTCAATTGAATTGTGAATTTTTGCCGCTCAAAAATATTTATGAAAAAAATGTCTTGATTATTTCATATAGTTACCATTAAAATTTATGAAAATTTTCAGTTGTTCAAGCATTTTAAAAAAATTACCTTTTTTCTCGTTTCTTTTTGTAAAGGGAGAGATCGTGGAGAAACACTGTTTGAGAAGAATATTTATAAAAAGAGTCTTCTGATGATTTTCTGTAATTACCAATAATATTGAATGTAAATATAAAATATTAATGTAAAACATAAATATAAAATGTGAATATAAAATATGAATTTGAAAAATAAATATAAACTTCAATACACTTTTATATAAAAGTGAACATTCACTTCTCTTTTTTCATAATTATTTAGATACCGTTTTTATGGATATTCTTTAACCGATGACCCTTCTCAACCTTTTAACAAAAATTCAATTTTTCTCAAATTTTGACAAAAATGGATATGTAAGAAAATTTGAGCAGTAACTATATAAAATCAGGGAGAGACCTTTTTTAGATATTTTCTTAATAATATACTTCATTTCCGTGATACATGCAATGTTTTTTGACTTCCCTCCCCCTTTCTAGAACAAATGTCAATTTTTCTCAAGAAAAGATGTATAGTTATTAAATCTTTTATTTTATTCAATCTAAATAATTTGATGTAACTTGAAAAAATGGAATTTTATTAGCAGATCCTAGAGTGTCGAAATGTGACATATAGAGGAAACACAGGAAAAATATAAAATTATGATATAATAAAATGAAAAGCAATTATTGACTATCCATGCGATTGAAAAATCTATAAATCTTGACATGCCTCAATGTAAAAGTGAACATTCACTTGTTCTTTTCTTTCTAATTCAATTTTTTCATTTTTTTTTCTTCCTCATATTTTCCAGGGGAGTTATGCACAGAGTAATGAAAATAATAAACTGAGAAAGAAAAATGTCGAAAGAATGCAAATACTTTGTTCAGCATGCCTGGAAGAGAGAACTATGTGCCAATTGCTTTGAATCAAGACAAGATCACCAGAGAGCAGCGCCATGTACAAAGCCATTTATCGCACGAGATGTTCGTAATGTTCAGGTAACTATTATCCACTTTATGTATTCAAAAAAAAGTCATAAACTGAAGTCCATAAATATTTCATATTCAATTATGGAAAAATGTTTTTTGTAATGAAATATTGTAAAGAATGATAAACGATGAGGATCAATGACCCTAGTGGTGCATAATACGTAAAATATATATATTTTTTTTTATTTTCAATTATCACCGTTCTTACCAACCTTCCAGTTTTATCCGTCCGTTGTATCAAAATGTAAGTGGGTTAGCCGGTCTTGCAAATGCGGAAGTGGAAATTCTGAAGTTCAATTATGAAATTTTCAGACAAATGGATTTTATTTTATCATTTTTTTTTTTCTTATCATGTCTCGGAATTCAAGCGAGATAGAGCAATTTTACCCTAATCATTTTTTCCGTAGCTCTTGAAATTCTTTTAAAAAGAAAAAGGATTTGGGTAAAGTCGCCCTATCTCGCCTAGTGGCCGAAATATTGAAAAAAAAACTGGCGCCAAAAATCAATTTTTTGAAAAATTCATATCCTTAAATTCTGAAAAATTGAGAGGCTTGTGCGACCTCCAAATTTTTCCTAAAATCCTCGAATTTTCCAAAAAATTGAAAAAAAATAAATTCAGACACTTCATTCTCCAAAAAATTTAAAAAAACCGATAACTTTATCATTATAACACCGAAAATTTTCTCTCCATCCTCGAATTTCCGATGAAGAGAGAAATGCTTCTCTCTAGATATTAACGATCTATTTTTAAATTTCCCCCAAAAGTTTCAAATTTCGTCCTTACAATCCCGTATAAATCTAACGTTATCCACTTGTATGAAACCATAAGTGGGTCAGCCGGTCTTGAATATGCGGAAGTGAAAAATCTCCACATTTTTTTTTCTCTCTTCTTTCCTCTTTAATCATCTAAAAGAACTGCAAAAACTTGTTCACAGGGTATTCTCCGTTTGCGGAAAACACCGGCTGTGACAGGAACTAGGAGTAAAAAAAATCGTGTTATATTCCCAGAGAAATTAACAGAAATTATTGGTTACGGTGGTGATGATTACGATGACAGTGATAATGAGCCTGATAAAACATCTAATGACGTGCAAATTATCGAGTCTAACAAGTTAAGTACCAGTAAGGACATTGATTACGATGTAGAAGATGATGATGATGGAGATGACGATGAAATTGATAATATACAGGAGACAGATGATGAAAGGGCATTGAGTAATTTAACTAGAGTAAATACAAATTTCAACATGATAACAGCTAATTTAACGAAATCACCAACTGAAAGTAAACCAAAAACCCTTGGTTTAATGCTCGGAAGAATTCAGAAAGATGCGGATGGTAATAAAACAACATTGCTCATATCTGTAACACCATTTGGTGCTGATGACGTTAGTGTTCCAACGGCACGTAGGCCGATTGAGAGAAAACGTGTGGACGAAAGGCCAATTGGTCTTGAAAAAATTGTTGACATGCCTTTAATAGCTCCCAATAATCTCCTAGCAATTAAGAAGACCGAGACAACTGGCGTGACGTCATCGATTCTTTCAAATCCCGAAGAAGAATCGAAAACCGAGAATAACGAGGAGACTCCATCAATTGGTGATAATGAAGATCTAAAGAATTGCGAGAATATGGAAAGCTGTCTTACTGATGCATTGATCAATTCTGAAGAGGTCAAAGAAGAGGAATCCATTGTGAAAGATAATGAGGCAGATAATGATTCGAATCTCGAGGATTTGGGTGAACGCACGGTAGAAGGTGAATCAATTGTTGATAATAGTGAGGAAACAATGGCCGAGGATAATAGCAGAGAAGAGGCTGGTGTACCTGATGGCAAAGCTGATGAGGATGATATTGCGGCTGAGTGTGACTCGATTATTTCAGCTGAACCTCGCAGATCATTTCTTCACAGTGAATTGCCGAAGAAACCAGTTGTACCACCAAAACCAACGGTTGAGAGTAAAGATGAGGTGGTTAGTGCATTGAACTGTTTGAATACACCGAAGGTTGATGAGAAATTGTCTCTTGATAGTACAGAGGATATTGAGAAGTTGGATTTAACCGCTGGAAAAGAGGACGATTTTGGTGATCAATCGAGCGGCAACGGTAAACGCAGAATGGCACCCAAGCCACCGGAAGCCAGTATTGACGACACTTCCGGTCCATTATTTGCGCGTAAACCGAATATAAAGGTGAATGTGAAGTCAGATTGTCCGGTAGTGAGAGAGAAGGAGAAGCGTGAACGTGCAGGGACTTCTTCGAGTCCGAAATTGAAGAAATCATTGGGACCAACGGTTTCCAATGAATTAAGGAGTTTTTCCATGCAGGCAGATGATGCAGATGAACCGAGACGAAGTTTGTCCCTTTCGCAGCACGATATACCATCGTGCTCAGGGAATTTGGAGAAATTTGAAGAGAAAAAGAAGACAAAATCACGATTTTCATTGAAAAAATTACTGAGAATGGGAGGAACGAGAAAAGATATCAATCTAATGAATTCAGTGAGTTCGTCTTGTATTAAATTGGATGATTTACCGGGAACTATTCAACCAAAACCGAGATTAGAAATTATTCATCCGTTGGAATTGGATGGTGCGGCTGTTGAGGTATTACGACATGATAAACTATCCAAGTGCCAAGAACAGGAACACACGGTCAATGATACGAAACAAGATTTACTGCATAATGTTACTGGTTAGTTGTTATGGAAATTTGAATAATTCTTTTGGTTATGGTGATTTGATGGATACAGTTTGAGCTGAAGGGTTCATGGGAAAAAAGAATTTTCAATTTAATTTAGTAGTGAAGAAGTACAACAGAATAAGTCGAATATCTCGGAAACTAAACGAGATAGTGAAATTTTTGCAGAAATCTGTATATCAACTTCAATTTTTTTCTACAAGAAGATGTTCACAAAAATTCCGCTATCTTATTCAATTTTCTCGAGGTTTTGTTCTTTAAATTTTTTTCAATGAATGATTCGAAACCATTTACACGACTTATTCGGAATTATCGAAACACTCATTCAAAAAATTAGTCGCTGGAAAAATCGATCTTTTCTGTTGCACTTCTTTTTCTTCCAAAGAAAAGTCTTAAAAAAAAATTCTCTATCTCCCTTGGATTTCTAGATATTTTCAAAAAAGTCATCTTTCCTTCAGAAATAAAGATAAAATTTGTCTTTTCTTTCCGTGGGAGACATTCTCTTAGAATAAAATAAATCGCCCACTCCTTAACTGAATTCAATTGCCCGAGACTGCTACTCTTCTATTTCATAATTTCTCACCAATTTTAAATTCAAATTCCATTCATTTTTATTCACAGTGAGACTTGGTAAGCCACCTCCTCCACCAAGAAATGGACAATCATCAACAAATTTACCGAGTAAACCAGCAACAAGGCCACAACTATCTAATTCAGAAAATTCCACAAAAGTCAATTCAACGAGTGTGAGAACTTGGCATCCAGCAACAGCACAGCATGGAAATGTTGCTGGCGATTCAATTTACGCGAATTTGGGTAAGTTTCGGCCCATTCAGTGCAATTGATAATTTAACAATTTAGAAATTTTGAGTATTAAAAAAAGCAAAAAAAAAAAAGTTAAAGAAACGCAATTGTGTAGTTGCTTTGATGAATTACTTCATTATACTTTAATGGAAATGAAAAAATAATCACTACAATGTGAACAATGAAATTTATTAATCCCGTTATTGTATCATCACTTATTCATTCTCAAAATGCCAATAGTTATTTACTAATTGCCTATTATTTTATTCTTCTTTTCATGATTTTTTTTTATTAAATGTTACTCGCCCAAAATAAAAAAAGCCATATTATTGTTTTTTGTTTGTGAGAATGTTAAGCTTCACTTTTTTTTTTACACTTGCGACACAAGCAACAATCGTTATGCATAATTTTTAAGTTTTTTCACATTAAAAGAAAGAAAGAATATTATTGACGATAAATACTGTGATATATCACTTTCTGTATCTCTGGAGGAAAAAGAAATTGAACTGAAAACTAAAACGATTAAAAAAAATTCAAAGTGAAATATTGTTGAAGATGAAACGAAAGAAACTGTAAATTCTCATACTGAAATAAACGTGATTATTTGAGCTAAAATAAATGCAATAACTCGATTACCCAAAACAAAAAAAAAACAGAATTGTTCAATGGAATCAGTAGTGAAGTGGTAAAATAAGAAAGTTTGAAAAATTACATTTCACTTTTTTAGTGAAAGGAGTCGGATTTACGTCATTTTGGATTTCCTTTTTAGTGAGTATTTCGGAATTGAAGTGAGATAAGGCATTTTTATAGGAACTTCTCTTGTAAGTATCATCCTGATCTACAAGAAAGATTTCTACAAAAATTCTCGTATCTCCATTATTTTCGCTAATATTCAGGAAAAAATATGATCAAAGAAGAAAAATCAAGCTGATTCGTTTCACCCATTTTGTTCAATTAAATTGGGAATATCTCAGAAACGAGCAAGTTTAGGTAAATGCATCTTTCGAACCTTTTTGTGCAGAATTGAATTCTGTAAAGAAAAGGTGTCCTGATAAATTCTCCTAAACCCATAAGTTCCTGAGATATCAATCAATATAAAAAAAAAACTGAAAAATGTAATTTTTCAACTTTATCTCGCTTTACCCTTTTACTACGAAAATACAAGAAAAATAATTTGATTTCAATGCAAACATGGAATGAAACCACAGGGTAAGTGCGACTAAAGCATGTGGCAATCGATCTAGCATGCATATTTGTTTCTTTATAAATATATATAATTTTTTTTTAAATATTAATAACAAAGAATGGCTATTAAAGAGATATAAAAACGCCCAATAAATGTGGTTGTAACTAACCCCTGGCGCTTGATGAATGGCGTGTGGGCCTGCAGCACCGGAGAATGTTGCAGGTGAGGCGAGAAGTACACTAGCACCATCCAAGCCACAGAGAACAGCAAGCCTAAGACGTGAGACTGAAGCTATCATGAGTAATAACTCGAGTCCAAGGGATATTGCTGCAACACGTCGTTATGAAAAATCCTGTCTCGATTTACCAGTAAACTCGGATTCACTTGACTCGGTACATAAAATAATAAATTATTTCCAATGAAAATGGGAGAATCTTCAGCATTTCATGTGGCAGAGAAGTGATAAAATATGTTTTTGTGGATTAAATAGGGGAAAGAGGGGTAAAATGGATATTTTAATTAAACGGTTCGAGATAGAGATTTCCTAATGATTCCATTGAAAAGCTGAGGAAATTTTAAATGGACGGCATATGTTAAAATAATTTTTTTTTATGTTTTCGAAAATTTTACTTTTTTGGCGAAATTCAAAGAAAAAGTGAAATGAAAAATTTTTTTTTTTCAGATACTTTCGATTATATTGGTCTGAGCGATCTGACGTTGATCTTGAACGGAAGATGAGGTCATTTCCCATCGAATTATGTAGTTGCAATTTTTTTTAGCGATTTTTCAATTGTAGCGAATTGTTTTCGAAATCAGTTGAAACTCTGCATCGATTTAAAAAATCGATATTTTTTTCCTATAATTATATAAATTGATGGGGAATGAGCTCGCCTTCCATTTCAGGTCAATTGCAGCTCTCTACGGCCTAAAAAACCGAATGAATAACGAAAAAAATGGAATTTTTCAAATACTGAAATTTTTTAAATCTTCAAAGAAATAATAGTATAGTTTAAAAATTCCAAATATCAAATAGATTTACAAAAAAGTCGCAAAAAATCTGGAAATCTTTAAATTTTGAGTTTTTCAAATAATCTTAAATTATCCGAGATAAACCTGATTCTGATGTTATAGATGGGTAAAGGATTATTGCCGGAAGTATATTTCAGAGAAATTTCAAGGAAAATTTGGATTTTTTTTTTTTTTTACATTATAATTCCCATCGGAAATTTTCTCAGCTTTCCAATGGAATCATCAGAAAAAACCCATCTTCAAAATTTTCATTTACCCCACATTCCCATATTTCAGAAACTGAGGGAGGTAGAAACATTTTCATGAAAACCTTTATTTGTAGCAAAAAATAAGAGCTGCAAAAAAAAATATTACGAAAATTATTTCATCTCCCGGAGATTCTACAAAAACCGATTACAGAAGTAATTCCAGAAATAGCTTTTACCACTGCACTGCTGAATGCTCTTCTTCAAATCTATTCTCTCCTGCCCTGAAAATAAAATTCTCTGAATTGTAGACCTCGAGTGACAGTCACGATGTCTACGAGTTTCTCTCCAGTTCACCAGAGTGTGACTCAAATCCTGAGCTTCGGAGGCATGCAAATGAGGCAACAAGATTAAATACAACGAAACGTAACTCCGAGGGCGGTAGTGATAACTATCGTCATTGCAAGTATAACAAGACATTTCCACGTTCAAATTCACTTCCATACTGTGGCAGCGAGACAGAGAGTGAATTGAATGCTGTTGATGGATTTTATACTGGTAATGAGGTGAGTATATTGATTTTTAGGATGAGAACGTGAAGATTTTTATGGAGTAATTGAAGAACATGTACAAAATTCGTTGATATCACAATCATAAATTTTTTAGACAAATCAATTTTATTCCATCCTCAGTTTCCCGAGAATATCTCAGAAACTAAGCAAATCGAATGATTTTACCCAATTTTTTTTTTTGAACTCTGTGAATTCTATTTAAAAAAAGGATTCAGGAATAAAAGGGCTTATCTCCATTAATCTCCGACAGATTTTGAAAAAATCTCTGATAAAATGGCTAATATTGAAAATATGACCTTCAATTTTTTTTTCTTCAACAAATAAATTGTTTTCAAAAAAATGAAAAATATGCACATATAGGAAATTTAAACAATTATAAGTGCAAGTTTTTTCCATTTTCTTTTCGTAAGCCTAATCTATTTGTTTAAAAAAATCGAAAAAATTGACAGATTTGTGCTAATTTTATGATCATCGTTATGGAATTGATTTATAGGTAGAGCGATTCTTGTGATGGTATTTTTTGTAGATGAAACTGGAAATAGCAGACATCCAATGATTTTTATTTTACTTTTTTTTTAACAAAAAATTGCTTTATCTTCTATAGTTTCCGAGATATTCTCGAAAAACAGATTTCGAGAGAACGAATTTTGTTTTTTTTTCATTTCAATTCTTCAATTTCATCGGACAATAAAAATGATGACTTTTTGATAACAAAAGGGTGCCGAAGAGGATCACGACTGGAAAACAAAAAATGAAGATTTCGTCCTGAGCCGAGTTCGCCAACGGAGAAATCGAACTGTCGTTCATCGTAGCCTGGAGGATAATTATGGAGCTGTAGTTATTGCTAATCACGAGTCCCTTGCGCAATTGTTGGAGAGAGTGAGTTTAGAAAAATAATTACTGGAGAATAATAATTAGCAAAAAACCATTTTCAAGGAGCAAGAAATAATCGTGGGAATAAAAAAAAATTCAATTTTTTTTCCAGTTATCGCAAGTAGATCAAACGACTCTATCATCACATTTGCGTGCTTTGGGCACTTCAAATTCACGACTCAAAGATTTTGACATTGATGCTGACACAATGCGAGTAATTGGTAAACGTGCATTTACCAACGCCTTGTGGAATGAACAGCCTGTTACAATTTGTCTGTCTTCAGACAGCCTTTTGTCACCAGTTTCACACAAAGAATTCAGTCTTATGCCAATTCTTGAATTTGTGGATCAAATACCAGATGAAATGCCGTACAGTCGATTAACTCAGGTGTTCAAGAATGAAGATGGTAAGTTTGATCAAATGCGGGTATTTAGCGGGATAAGGCGAATTTTTCTGGGACGAAGAAATGGAGAAAAATCCATCAATTTTCGTTTGATTCCAATTTTTTTGAAATACTTTGTAAAATAATGGAGATAATGACTTTTTCGTGAAATAATCTACAAAAAAAGGTTTCCACAAAAATTTCTGTATCTCGCTTCAATTTCGAAATATTTTACGAAAACTAATCTGAGAATAATGTCAATTACTGAAATTGAATGCTTTTGGTTTAAAAAAATTGACAATTTCGAAAAGTCAAAATTTCTTCGTTTTATGAAATCCTTTTTTTTCCTCAGCTAATGTTTTTCATGCAACATTGTATTAAATTGCATTAATAATTTCAGTTACAGTATCAATTCTACCACCATACCAAATTTGTCCAATGAAGTCATTTCTTTCGAATCTTCCACGACAATTTCGCAATAATAACAGCAATGAAAATATAATGAGAGAGTGTTGCTTGGTACTATTACAATTCGTTAATGCATTGAAAAATCTTCAGGCACGTGGAATTGAAGAATTGCCCAAGAGTCTCTGTAATTTTATACTGTGCAAAGATGAGAAAGATTCATCCTATCGTCTATATCATCTTCAAAGGTAATTAATATTTCTTGAATTATCATTTAGATTGAAAAAATTTCTTTCATTAATCTCGAACTGTCTCGAATTTGTTTATTCAATTTTTACAGTCTGCATGTTGATCACACGAATGACGAGGAGGAGATGGTTTCACTCTGTCAGAGTGCTCTTGTGGCCCTTCGAGAACTCAATTTAACGAGCAGACTTCCGGTTATAAGAGAATTGCTCGTGCGTGAACGAGCAGTCAGCCTCTCGCAGGTAAAAAGCCGGTCAAAATTATATTCACGTCAATTTCATTTATTCATTCATATCTTGATTCATTAATTCATTTATATCTTGGAACTTGAAAGGGAGAAAGGGAAATTTTTGTAAACTTTCTATGAAACTCACGTTTTTCTCCACAAAAAAGTTATCAAAATTTCCCCATCTCGTTTAATTTCGAGTAAATCACATTCGATTAATTCCTCTGGAATAACTTGAAATCCAAGAAATAGATTAATTTTTTTAAAACGAAATTACAGCTGTAAAAAGGTTGTAATATAACATTTCCCTATATCGTTTCGTCTTAGAATCAAAGTGGCTTAAGTACTATGCTTATACACAGCACTTACGCCACTTTATCTTTAAGACCATGGTTTAGTTTTTCAAATATTCTCGAAAAACCAGTCATTGAAAAAAATTACTTTTGAACGGATTTCATTCAATCATCAATTCTCCTAGAATAACTTGAAATTTCAGGGGAATATAGTAGTTTTTTGTAGAAACTTTTTTTGTATCTCATATTGCTATGCAGAGAACGTTATTACGAAAATTTTCCCCATATTCTTTAGTTCCTGAGATATTCTTGAAAAATCAATTAAGAGAAATTAATTGTCAATTCGATCAATTTTTCTTGAATAACTTAAAATGAAAAAGAAATAGAGCATTTTTTTCGAAACCATCTTTGTAGAATGAAATTGAAGCTACGAAAAAGGTCATAACGTAAATTTCTCTATCTCAATCAGATTCCGAGATATTCAATAAAAACTGTCAAGACATTGATTTATCTCGTTCACCTACTTTACCACTGATTTCATCCAATTTCTAATTCAGGTAAAAGCAGTTCTGGAGTATTCTCTGTGGGGTCCATCAGACGTTACCCTCGATATTTGGAAAGAGAGAGAGATTGTTCTACAAAGATGGCTCGATCTCGAGAGAGCAACACTTCTCCACGCATTAGTTAGAACACGTCCACCATTGACCGTTACTGATGAATATCAATTGATGTTTTTGGTCCAAACAACATCAAAAAATATGTGCGAGGCATCGGTACTACTTGATGAGCAACGATCAAATTTAAAAAATTTCCAACATCCATAAATTCTCTACATTGATATTAATTCGTTTTCTTTTTTTTTCTCCTCCAAATGTGCTCAATTAACACGTAATGTTATTCATTTTATTCTTCCATTTTGTGTATAATTTATTACTCGTTTACTTTATTTATTACTGAATCATAAATTTGTTACATACTTCTAGTTTTTATCTTCAGCAATGAAAATATTTTCATTTAATGAGAAAAGTGTTTTTTTTTTTTTTTAATCATTAAAACAAGAAAAAAAAAGAATTTATCATCGTTTTTAATATTTATTACAATCCTTTATTGTAGTAGAGTCTCACTGGCCTGTCTTTGAATGTAACTTTGAATTCTCTGTATTCAGTTGGGGATAATCTCAGGAGATTTGTATTTAATGAGCTTTAAAAGGAATAATTGCGAATTATTAATTAAATATCTTCGAAATTGAAAGGAGACAGAGAAATTTTGGGTAGAGACCTTTTTTGGACAAAATTTCGCTCTTCAAAAAAGACGTAATTACAAAAATTTCTCTGTCTCATTTTCAATTTCGTAATATTTCGAAAAAAGCTGATTCCGAAAAAATGAAAAATTTCGAAAAAAAAAAGAAAATTTTCGAAAAAAATGAAAATTTTCGAAAAAATGAGATAATTTAATAGAAAAATGAAGAACTACATTCATTAGAGGCACGAAGTCTTACTGAGTCTCTCCATAGATTGCCAGAGCAGATGGTATCATGAACATGAGGCTGAAACCAGAAATTCCCCAAAAATAAATTAATTCTAAAATTGAGAAATAGCAAAATAAGGAATGAAAATTTTTTTTAAAATATAACTAACAAGCATTTAACCATAGTAGCCTCAATAATCGACCCAATCCATGGTCTCTTTCTGCAAAAGCTCAGTATTTTAATTTTTTTCATTAAAAAAGGAATTGACAGCATACCGGGTGCTGCAATAATAATTCTACAAAATGTACATTCACTAACAGCTTTAACTGCTGCAATTCTTGATTTAATTAATTCCGTACGTGTTGAATCATTGTAAAAAAGTGAAATACCATTTTTAATTTCATTTTTTCTCATTATTGGCAAATTAATAGCATTACCAGCAGCAACAGCGAAGAATGCAGACCACTTCTATTTATAGAAATTTTTCTTTATTACTAAAATGTGCGTTTTAATGAATTTCGTTTTTTTTTTTTCTCTCATTTCTCCCATACATAAATTTGTGAATGACGTCAACTCACAGCTATGGGAGATCTTAGTGCAGCAAAATAATGATTAAATCCAATTGCTACAATACAACTGGCGAATGATGCACCAATGAATGCTTGTTTTAGTGTTTCAATGTCATTTATACCATCTTTTGTATTGCTGTATGTGTAATTAACAGCGACATTGAATGCTTGATTCAGAATTTGCCAGAATATCATTGAACGTGTTGTTCTATATTGATTGAAACTGTATATGTTAATATTCCATCGGCTTAGAAACAAAGGGACAGAAGTGCTATGCTTATACTCAGCACTTACGCCACTTTGTTTTAATGCACTTGAGAGAAATCACTGTATCTTGAAATTTCGTTTTGACGGAAAAAAAATCGTGACTTTAGAAACAAAGTGGCGTAAGTGCTGAATATAAACATAATGGTTATACAGTGGTTTCTCTCAAGTGCATTGTTCAACATTGAAACCTCGTAAGGGAAGGTGGGGCAATACGGACACGAAGGACACACTTTATTTTTTATGCATATAGTATGAAAAAATCTTGAAATAAACGAAAATATTGGCGATGGATTTTCTTTGGTGATTTTTTTGCAAAGTTGAGGGAATTTTAAGCGAGGAACGAGTCCTAGAATTAATTTTTCTCAATTTTTTTGAGAATTCGACTTTTTGAGGCATTTTTCAAGGGTAAAAAAAGCCTTCTGATTTGTGAGGAAATTGAGGTTTCTGAAAATATCTCCGGTTCCGTTGGTCGTAGCGACCTTGGACCGATTTTGAATGGAAGGTGAGATCTTTTCCCATCGATTTATGGGGTTTCGAATGTAAAAATATCGATTTTTAACATAGTTATAAGGCAAAAACCCGGATATCATAATTTTTTACAAAAGTTTCCGTAATTATCTGAAAAATCAATATTTTCAAATTCCAATTGATATAAATCGATGGGAAATGATCTGAGCTTTCATTCAAAATCGGCCCCATATCGTTACGACCAATAGAACCAGAGATATTTTTGAAAAACAGAATTCTCTCAAAAATCGAAAGAATCACGTTCTCAAAAAATAAAAAAAAAAAATTATTCTCGCCTTTGTGATTTGCCGAAAATTTCCTCAGTTTATGAATGGAATCACCAGGAATAAGTCATCTCCCATTGTTCCATTACAATGCCCATTTTGCCCCACCTTTCCCTATGTTAATATTTCATCGGCCTAGAAACAAAGCGGCGTTAAGTGCTATGCTTATACTCAGTACTTACGCCACTTTGTTCCTAAGACAACGATTTTTTTCTGTAGCGACGAAATTTGAAGATATAGCGGCTTCTCTCAAGTGCATTTAAGTGCACTTGTACCGAGTGCAATAGCAGTGAGTATTCTCGCTGTAGAATGAAAACGGCGTAAGTCCCGCGAGTAAAATATTTCGAATTTTCCGATAATTCAGGAGGTACTGAAGTGGTAGAATTGAGGTGAATTCTTTTGTCATTGATTTTTCTTTTAATATCTCGGAAAATAAACGAGATAGCGAAAATTTCTGTGAATATATCTTTGTAGAGGAGGATGACAGCTACGAAAAAGGTTTCTACGAAAATTAAGCTATTCCACTTATTTTCCGAGATTTTTCGATAAAGGGTGATTTATCCTGATTTACCTCTTCGTAACCGAATTTTATTGCGAAATAAAGGGAATTATTGTAAGATCATTGAGCATATGCAACTTAGGACCTTCTGATTCTGCAGTGAGGATATATATAGATTTAAGTGCAGTACTGGGGGAACATGTGTAAATCAAGCACTCGAGTGCATTTGAATGGGTTGATGAGTGCTTGAGTACTCGAGAATATTGGAAAATCATTTTGAGTGGACTTTTTAAAGGAATATGGAGTTTTCAGAAAAATTAATTTCATTTTGTTACCAGATTTTTCGAAGTAGTGCAATCTAAACGAGATAAAGCGATTTTGCTCTAATTCTTTTTTTGTAGGGAATCTTCAGAGCTACAAAAGAGGATTATGGTTGCATCGTTCCATCTCGCTGAGCCTCCCAAATGTTCCCAAAAAAAAATGGAATAAAATAGATTTTTCTTGAAACTTTAGAGTCACACTTTTTGGGGGATTTACGTGCATATTAGCATATCAAAGATAATTGGGAGATACAATCGGAAAAAAAAGTTCAATTTTTGTATAAAATCGTTAATAACAATTTATACAAGTTGAAATTCTGGAATCTGATTCAGTGAATATGTGAAGAATGTAATGAAAAATAAAATAAAGCCTAGAAACAAAAAATTAATTAAAAACTGAAAAATATTCATTATTTTTTACATTTTTTTAAATCGAAAAATTTGAAGAAATGTAAAAAATAATGAAAATTTTGCAATTTTCAATTAATTTTTTGTTCCTAAGGCTCATTTCATTCTTCATAACATCCTTCACAGTTTCACTGAATCAGATTTGATAAGTTCATCTTTTATAAATCGTTATTAACGATTTCTTCCAAAAATTTAACTTACTTCTGATTGTACCTCCCAATCATCCTTATCCTTAAAGTAGGGAAGAGTTTTAATTTAAAAAAATAGGAGAACGTGTCCTAATTTTTCTCGTAGCCCTTTAAATTCTCTACAAGATAAGAATTTACAACGAAATCGCCTTATCTCGCTTAGTTTCAGAGATCTTTCGAAAAGCTGGGGACAAAGTGAAATTAATTTGCCAAAACCCTTCTTTTTCTTAGAACAGAATAGTAGGGGAGAGTGGGGCAAAATGGACCTCCATGGCAATATGATCTAGGAGTTTATTTCGGAGTGAATAGTTTGGTTGAAAAATATGAAGAAAATTGAGAAGATGCTCTAATATATGGGCAATGTAAGTGAATTTTTTGAAATTTTTTTAAACAGGCCTTCACTTTCAAAAAAAATCCCGGATCATTTCAACCTATAATCCCATTTTGCCCCAGCCTATCCCTCTATTTAAGGATATTTGAACATATTCTCGAGTAATTGAGCGTATTTCCGTGCTATAGAGTGCCAAAAATAAGCCTCTGTACCTTCAATCTCGCAATTTTATCATAAACTCCAAAATTCAAGATTTTTCAAAAATTAGAAAAAAGTATCAAATCAACAATATTTCCTCGCAACATCGATTATCTATGAATTACTTGTAATAAGTGAGCATGCCAGTGGTCAAAAAGATATTCCCAGGTAGCTGAAATGACATTCTACTGATCAGATTCAATGGTTCACCAGTTTCTTGGTCAAACGAGCTGTCCCTCAATTTTTTGGCCCATATTATGTCACATTCCGTTACTCCTTTTGGCTCCTTTCCCACTCTATTTTTTTTTCAATAAAAAAGAAAAGGAAAAAATTGCCTGAAATTCAAGTGCTAGAACTTGTTTTTTTTACTTGTATAAATCACAGAGTTCCTTAGCCTCTCGCAATTTCCTTTCAGACGCTAATATCGTACGTATGTCAATGATGAATGCATAATGCTTCCATCTACCATAATACGTTCTTTGATCCCAAAGTGGTTGATCAATATCAATTCTTTTTTTCGTTTTTTTCATACAATTTTTATCATTATCATTGAATAACTTATCAGTAGACATTAATTTTAAAATCAATTTTATACCTTTCATAATTTATTCATTTTTTTTTCTTTACTTTTTTTTCATTCACCTGAACATCTTTCTTTCGTGTCTCAAATAAAAATTTATCTCAACATACTTCACGATTATTAGTTTTTTTTACACGTTTTCTCATTTCTTCGTTTTTGCATTACGTATTACTTTTTTTTTTTTTTTTTTAATATTTAGCATGCACTTTGCATTTGATAATTTCTGACGAGAAAATTTCGTTTCACTTCTATATATTTACACAGTTAACAAGTCAGAGCAATGTTGTTTTTTTTTCTTTAAATATGTAAAATGAGAGAAGAGAATTACAATGAGTGATGAATCGTTGCAATCAATTCTTTCGTCCACCTCGTCTCTTCATGGAAGACGTACATTGAGGACAGTACCATTTGCCTTTTGGCGGTGCTGCTATGCCCACACATGGATAGTGGAACCATTCGAAGGGGCACTGAAAGAAATCAACGGTATAAATAATTTATTCATTTCGTAAAAACGAAACGATTATGAAAATTTTCTGACAACCCGATTTCATTTCATCATAAGTTTTTTGAGAACATCTTGGAAACTAAGCGAGATGGAGCGCTTTTACCTTGAATCTTTCTTTTGCAGCTCATAAAATTCTGTACAAAAGAGGATTAGGTCAAATCACCCTATCTCGTAAATTCCAAGATATTTATTGGAAAAAAACTGGTGACGAAATGATATCAATTGGTCTGAAAATTTCGTTTTTGCAGAAAAAAATAGTGGGGAAGAGTGGGTTAAAATGGACTACAGTGGCAACATGATCTGAGATTTTTTTTCTGAATGAAGGACTTTATGAAAAAATCTGAAAAAAATTTGAGAAAATCCTTCAATATGTGAAAATGTTGGTAAATTTTTTCAAATTTTTTCGTCGACTCCTCCACTCTCGAAAAATAATATTAATATCGATAATATTGAAAATAGCAGATATCTGATCGATTCTACTTTTTCTTTAACTTTTTGACAAATAAATTATCTAGAAAAAATGAAGAATATGCGTATGTAGAAAATTTAACGAACTACGAGTGCAAGCTTTTCAAACATTTTTTAAAATGATTTCTTTGTCAAAAACCGAAAAATTTTCAGATTTGTACTAATTTCATTATCATGCAAAATAGGCAGATCAATGAGACGCTCGAATAATTTCTTTTCTTAATAATTCAGACTAATGAAAAAACAAAAAGAAACAGGAAACTTCCTTACGTCAGAATTATCACAAGCAACCATATCTCCATAAGAGACCTGATTGCAAATACAATATCTTGGTTCATTAGGATCATAAGTCCAGTCAGGATTATCAGGATCAGTAACAGTTGCAGTAGGTGCTGATACAGGTGGTGATACTGGTGCTTGTACCACAGCAGTTACGACACTCGAGCTTGGTACTGCGGTTGTCACTTTTCTAAAAACGCAAATTTTTCATCAGGATAATTGTAAAAATTTTCATCCATCGTCAAAAGTTCGTGATTTGTTTTTTTTTTCTAAGTAATTTAAATTACTTTTTATGTTTTTTCGTAGTCTCCTGTATTGCAGCAATAGCTGTTTGTGCAGCACCAGCCAATTCTCTGCTGAATTCAGCTGCATGTACACCACCACCAGTGTTAATGGCTTCGTAACTTGCTTTTAAACTAGCAGTACGACGTCCTTGTTGCATTTGTTGTGTTGCAGCAATTGCTTGTGATGCAGCAGCAGCAATTGCATTACCACCAGCACCAATGTGTCCAAGATTATAACTAACTGGACCAACTGTTGTATTACCAATAGCCGTTGGTGTTGGTGGTAGGCTAGTTGAATTATTTGTTATCAATGGACCAGAATTAGCTGATGCTGGACGTGATTCTGGTAAATTTGTTGGTATTTTTTCAACTGCCAAACGTTTTTCCACTGATGCTGATGAGGCATTTGAGTCTCTTCTTTTCTCAGAACGTGCTAAAATATTGGAAGAAAATACATATTTTCATTAAATTACTATTTTCTTTTTTTTTTTGTTAATATTAAAAGAAAATTTATTTAATGTAATTTTTAGATTTTTTTTCGGTCCATTTTCGTTGATTTACGATGTTGCTTACAATGACTGTGATGATCCCGTGATCTACTCGATGTAAAACTGTAACGATTCTCTTTTTGACTACTATTTGTTGGTGGCTGATCCAATTCTAATGAACGTTTTTCTAATATCTCAGTTATTCCTTTATTATCAGCCTCTAATTCCATCTTAAATTTGTGCAATTCTTGATCAAGCCTACGTAAATATCTGTCGACTAGATCGTACATTTGATTGGCAAGATGCACTTTTTCATCAGCATCTTCCAATGTTTTGTAATACTCTTTTCTTATATTTTCATACTCTGTTTCTTGTTCAATTGGCTTCATTTTTTTAGCATTTGAAAAAAATGTTTTAACTTTTTTTTCTAAACTGTCCATTGAATCTGAAAAATTAAGTAATTAATTTAATGATGATTTTGTGAAAATCAATCCATTCTATTTTTTTTTAATATCCTGGAAAATAAGCGAGATAGCACAATTTTTTGAAGAGATATCTTTCACAGCTCTTTTTCCGTTCTAAGAGGTCCTATAAAGATATCTACAAAAATTTCTCTATCTCGTTTGGTTTCCGAGATATTTTACAAAAGCAAAAGAAAATGAAAAATTGATAGATTCAAATTTTGTTCATTCGATTGATCACTTTTTTCAGAATATCTCAGAAACTAAACGAGATAGCGCAATTTTCAAAGAACCCTTTTTTGTAGCTCTCATCCCATTCTACAAAAAAAGTCTCTACGAAAATTGTTCCATCTCCCTTAGTTTCCAAGATCCCTTAAAAAAACAAGAAAAATTAAAAAATTGATTAATCAAAATTTTGTTTATTTAATTAATAACTCACTCTGTACACCTAAATCCATTTCCCTCATCTCCGTAAATCGATCCCTGAGCTCCTGAGGAAGATGCTCGATCACTGAAATTTAAATAAAAATGATATTAAAAAAATTTCCTAATACCAATATTTCCATTATTTGAATTTTGAATGAAAAAATTCTAGTCTCTACTGTACTACTTGCTTTAAAAACATTGACCTAACCTCAAAGACAATGCAACGAGCATTGTCAAAATAATTACACTTTGCATTAAACTCTGCATTGTTCTCTAAAAAATTGTCTATCAAAATATTAAAAAAATTTTAATCGTAACAATAAATTAATGAGATTTGCAGAAAATTATTAATACTGAGAAAATAAAAAATAAGCAGACAAGCAACTGTAATTCAAAAAAAGGTTAGTAATTTTTTCATTCCAAAATGATTTTTTTTGGCGTTGGCAGAGACGCCCTGGGCGTGCATGCATCCTTTCTTTTTTTTTTCCTAAATTTTTTTTTTTATATAATAACACAATTACGTACTTTCAACATAATCTTCCAAATAAAGCATCCTCGTTTTTATTAATTCACTTTGTTTTTTTCTTCAAATAAAAAAATGTAGATATTTTCAGTTAAATATCAATAAATTTATAAAAGGAATTTTTACAAAAGAACCTATATGTACAAATTATAAATGGAGACGAATGTAGTCAATTCGACGTCCGGACGCGCAGTGTGTTTCAACCGTGATGAAAATTTTTTTACCCATTTGAGTCAACAAAAAATATATATATTTTTTCAATAATTCATATAGTTCAACGATTAAATGTAAATTTTGCATTTAATTCATTTATTCATGATTGATTAATCGTCGATTTTTGCTTTTTTTTGTAACAAATCGGCATTGAGTTTTGGAGGTTTTAATGGGGATTATCGAAAATTTTTGGGGTTATTCTGTGTGAATGGACACGATGTGTCGGCCATATTGGAAATTGCGCGAAAAGTGAGCAGGAACGTGGCTATTGGTCGGAGTTCCTGGGGGGAAAGATTTTTTTTTTGAAATTTTGCGGGAAATAGCGGGATTCAAGGGGAATTGTTGAGACATTTTTTGGGGGATGAAATTCTTTAAAAAATGGAAATCCTCGGAAATCTACTCTTTTTTTTTAATATTCAAGTCTTAGTAGAGATTCTCATTTTCCCCGCGAATTTTTTGAATTTGACGAGGATGAAATTTTTTTGATTTTATTCCATCATCAGTTTTTTTTAAGTACATCTTGGAAACTAAGCGAGATAGAGCGATTAAGAAGGAATCTCGTTCTCTGTAGCTGTTGAAATTGTCAAGGAAAAAGAATTAGGGTAAAATCGCCCTACCTCCTTCCAATTCAGAATAGAGAATATTTTTTAAAAACCGATGAGAAATGAAATCAATTTTCCTGAAAAATTCATATTCTTTCCAATTTTTCTGCCCAATCAATAATGCAGGATATCTCCGAAACTATTGGGTTGGCGGTCATGTATCAAGAGACTTTTTTTCTGTGAAAAATTGAATAGACTACAAAAAAGTTTCTTTGCAAAAGTTTTTTTCTAAACCTCCTAGTTTACGAGATATTTTGAAAATAATAAACGTTCAATGATAATGAAGTCAGCAAAAAGTTTGAATTTTTTTTTGTATAAATAAATTATTAAAAAAGAAATTAAGAAATTTGCACTTGTAGTTTTTCCCGATTTTTTCACCTATGCATAATTTTTTCATTTTATTTAATAATTTATTTATTTGAAAAAATTGTCAGATTTTGCTGTTTTCAGCATCATAAAGTTTCTAACCGTTAGAATTAATTGAATGAAGTAATTGAAGATTTTCTACTTTCAGAATAATGATTCGCCGTAGTCCAACGAGGATTGATCTCCGTTTGGATGACCTGCAGGAGTACGAAGTGATCAGGAAAGAGAGAGAAGCTAAAAAATCATCTGAAAAATCATCGGTCTTCAATCCACCGTCCTGGGGTGGTAAAACACTGCAGAGTGAAATTCAGGAGAGAATCGGCTTTGTCCCACAACAATCATCTCACACTACACAATCACGAACAAATATTTAATTAATTCTCATTATTTAATAAATTCCCATTGATTAAAATCATGTTTTTCTTTAATAATGTACGTATTAAAATGATTAACATCTCTGAAGCGAACTCAACTCGGAAAAAGCCGAGTTTTTTTGTTCTGTACTGAGTCAATACGAGTAATTCATGATAATGTAGTTAGAACTATTGCTAACCAGTCTTGAAAAATTTCAAAAAAAATAAGAGGAAGAATCTATCATTGACTGAGGTAATTTGACTTGGAGACTTGGGTTCACAGGCCTTTGTTGAAGTAGAGGTAGGCTGGTAATTCTTTGCTCTTGCAGTTAGTAACTAGAGTTTCGTAAGCTTCTGGCTCCCAACTTTTCAAGGTATTTGTGGAAATTGAGCTGAAAATGAATTTTTTAGAAATTATTCTCAGTTTATCAATTTGAGGAAAAAGTATATTTTTGTGAATATCTCGGAATCGAGGAGAGACACGGAAATTTTTTGTAAGAAACCTTTTTTATGGAGGAAAATGAAACCTCAAAAGAAGGCTCTCATAAGAGAAAAAAATGGTACCACTGTAAAATTCTGAGATATTTCCAAAAAATCAATTTCATATTGAATTTTTTTTTTAAATTTATTTACCAGTTTTGTGGGAAAATGGCGCAGGCAGTGGGAACCATGAATGAAAGGCTGAAATTTAATAGAAATTCCAAAATTAGAATTTTCTTCATTTTTGTTAATAATCAGTTTGTGGAGAATATTTTGAAATGTCCTGGAAAATATGAGATTCAGGAGAATTCATTAGAAGACCTTTTTTGTAGAACACAAAGTTTCCCACAAAAAAGGACTCTCGATAAAATTTGCTCTAAATCCATTATTTTACTAAAATGATTCTGAAACTAGCATACACTTGACAATTTTTTTGAAGAAAAAATAATCCAAAAAGATGAATTTAGCATTAAAGAAAAATTGCAATTTTTCAATTCTTCTTAATAATGATGCATTTGTTTAAGAAAAATCGACAAATTATCAGATGTATGTTAATTCCATTATCATTTTGCAAGAAATTCTCCTAACCCATTTTAATAAACAAACTTACAAAAGACCACAGCCAAGAATTTGAATGGGTCCATGAAGTGCCTTGATTCTCTGCATCCAATTGAATTTTTCCAGTCTCTCCATAATAGGTGGAAGAATGCACATTCCCGGTGCACACATGATAATCCTGCATACTGTAACTTGACTTATGCCCTTGACAGCTGCAATCTAGGCAAAAAATAAAATGCAGAAATTTTCAAAATATTCGTAAAATAGAAAAGCAAATGATGATAATAATGAAATTAGCACACATCTTATAATTTTTTGCATTTTCTTGACCAAATAAATTATTATATAATATATAATAATTTATTTGGTCAAATATATTATATTTTTTTAATTTACACTTGTAACTCTTCGAATTTTCTATATGTGGACGTTTCTTCTTTTTTTTTTTTTTAATAATTTGTTTGTTAGAAAATTTAAAATTGTAAGAATTATGAGACGTTTGCTATTTTCAGATTTATAAAAAATGAATTGATGATTTACTTTGGATTGCGTAAGTTTATTGCCATTTTCATCGGTTAAATCAACGCCTCCTAAAATTTCATTTTGCCTCATCAGAGGAATATTAACGCAATTAGCAGCGGCAACTGCTGCAAATGGTACATATCTCTGCAATGAAAAAGGAATAAAAAATCATGATCATTTCTTTACAAATCGCCAAATTTACAAGAAAAAATGAATGTTTAATATCTCACTGCCATCAAGGGATTCGCACGTTTTGACCAAAATGCTTTGCAGCCCATTGCAGTGATCATTGCAGCAGCTGTAGCACTTGCATAAGCAGTTGCTAATTGAGTCGTTGTTATCGGACTGTTTGCATTTCTGTTCGTGTAATTGACGAGTGCATTGAATGACTGATTCACCCATTGCCAAAAAACAACAGCCGTTGTTGTCCTGAAAAAAAAAACGAAAAAATAATTTCACTAATGACGAAAAATATGAGTTTTATGAATTTCGATTTGACGTTACTATTTAAAGAATATCTCGGAATTGAAGCGAGATAGCGGAATAATTGCCGCACCCTTTTTTGTAGGGGAGAATGATCTCTAAAAAAAAGGACTCTTCAAAAAAATTGGTATCTCAATTATTTATCGAGATACTCTCAAAAATCGAATTTGGCATTCGACAAATTCAAAAAGTGAAGTTTTCATTGGTTCTTTGAAAATATCTTGGAATCTAAGCGAGATAGAGTAATTTTTGAAGAGACCTCTTTTATAGCTTTTGAAATTCCCTACAAAAAAGATGATGTCAGAAGTTGCTCTATCTCGTTTAGTTTCCAAGATATCCTTAAAAAATTGACGGAATAAAATCGATTAATCTAACAACTATGAAAATGGACATTTTTCAATTACATTGAAATACAATGTTCGAATGAAGAATTGTCACTGTCGAAACAATTGCCAAAATTTCTTGGAATGTTTACCTGTAGAATTGTAACATAGCACCAGTGATTGCCATCCCACCTGGCACCTGAAATGACATTCTGCCAAAGACATTTTGTAATTCACCAGTGTCCGGATGAAATGCTGACTCGTACAAATTCTTAGCATTAACCAGCTGCTCCCGGGTCGTATCACTTGGCGCAACTCCAGTTCTGCAAGAAAATTTTCCTCATCTCTCAAAAATGTCCTTTCATCAAAGAAATAGAAATCAATTCCCCATCATTCGGGTATTCTGCACTGTTCGAAGAACAAGAGCCAACAATTCATAAAATCAAACGTTTAAAAAAAAAAAACAAAAAAAAATACCTGTAGTCATTGTAGAGTTTTTTAGCCTCAAGTAATTCTCTTTCACTTGCAAAACATGATCTAGGATCAGTTACCCACGCAAAATGCCTCCAGCGTCCATAAAAAGTCGTTAAATCCCACAGTGGCTTTTCAATATCAAATTTCTCAACTGTCATTCTGATATCACAGTATACAATTGATAAAATCTGCGAAAACTCACCGCTCCAACTAGATTTCAAAAGACAAAGAAGTATAAAAATTAGCAAAAAAAAAAAAAATCTCTGATAACATCAAGAATTAAATACTCACAATGCTAAACTATGTTAACCGGTTTTTCTTACGTAATGGACGAACGAAAAACCCGTAAACACATGATTATGAACTCATGTGAAAAATATATATTCACAAGTTTCCTGAAGTATTATTTTTAATACTGATGCAGCAACAAAAAAAAAGATGAGTCAAAAAAAACGAGTAAACTGGGCTCGAACACATTCGAATACATCCCTGAGCTTCTGCGCATGCGCATCTGCCTAATCTGCTATTGGCCAGCTGTGCACATCTGCTTGTCCATCCACTGCGCCGAATCCGTGTGCCGATCTTTTACGAGAGGTAGCGGAAACTGCCGAAGTCCGGAAAAAAGGCAGCAGGCAAGTACAGAGAAGAGGAGAGTGGCTCAAGGCGAGTGATCTGCTACCACCAGATACCCCCTCACGTCCAGCTCTCACGTCATCCTACCCAGACGGGGCTAAACGGGCGTTATTACCGTCAGGGCCTTCTGGGTCACATAATACAGATACACATATATATATATAACATATATAGATATATATATACATATATATATTTTTTTAATTACACTTTTCATTTCCCACCTTTTAATTTAAACATTTTCTTTTTTTTTAAACAATTCTCAACAATATGGCGGAGACAGTGGAAATGTCTAAGGATATTACGAAGGGAGACAAGATCCTAGTTACTGTTGTATCTGCACTACAAGATATTATTGTCGTCAGCTTTGATCATGGAGTTAAGTCCTTTCAGGGTGCACTACTTGATGCCACCAAGAGGTAAGATCAATTTAAATCAGCAAATTCTTTTTAATTAATTTTTTTAGCTGCTCTTTTTTTTTTTTTTTTTAATTGTCATTGTCATTGTCGGCGATTTTGGGGCATAATTTGGGGGGGAGGGGGGTGCACTTTGTTCGAGTCATGTGGGAAGATTTTGGACAGGTTTTTAATTTTTTTGTACAGATGTTTTATTTGTTTTATTGTTGGTTGAGTGGGGAAGAGGTCGAAATGAGATGAAATCCTTTTTTTTTATTTTCATTTATTTAAAGGTTTAGGCTTGGTTTTAGGGTGTACTTCGGAGCCACAGGGAGAGTTTTTGGGAATTTTTGGAGCTTTTCTGGAGAGCAAAGCAAAAGCTTGAAAAAAGGAATTAATGAAAATTTTTGCAGGTTTCATGTATCTCAAGATATCTGCGAAAATGTGAATCATATTGTGATGTATTCTTTGTAATTCGCTTTTCTTTGGAATTTTTTTTTTTTTTCATTTTTATTTTCACATCTTCATGTAGCAAGTGAACTAGAGACAAAGAAATTCGATTACTCAATTACAAACGTGACTTCTAGAGTTTAGAAATTAGTCAGAGATAATAATCATTGGATTCGTCTTTATTAGTACATTATATGTTTTTTTTTTAAACTATTTTCTTGGGCAATTTAAAACGCAGACTGAATCTTATCACTAATCATATAATTTTTGTGTACTGAGATATTTCAAAATTTTCTTGAAGCGATAAGACAGTGAAAAAGGAAAAACAAGTTTATTTTTCGACCATGAAATTTAATAGAAACAGACTTTTCTGTGTTGGAATGAATTTAAATTGTCTATTTTTTTATTGAAGGAATTTTTATTTCATGAAAGAAAGATGAGAAGATGAGGGCCTCTCTGGATTCATAGAGAACATATATATAGATGAAAAGAGACACACACGGAGAGTACGGTCATAAATTCAGGCCGATCGATAGGTCGGTTGCGCGATGCTTTCGTCGTGGATATACGCGTATGAAAGCGAAACATCACCATGAAAGAGAAAATTCATTGTTTTATTGTTTCAATTTTCTTTTGTTAAAGTGGTAAAAATGGAAGATTTATCATGTTGCTATTGGTTTTTTGAAGATATCTTAAAGGCCGAGGGAGATGAGAATTTGTTATAGGGACCTTTTTATAGTTCTGAGTCTCCTCTACAAAAAAGATCTCTACAAAAATTTCTCCATCTCCCTTAGATTACGAGATATTCGCCAAAGAACGAACTAGTTTTTTCCACTTTCTCAAAGAATTCAATGGAGAAATTATCTTTTTACATTCCATTGCAAGTATCTTTGCAGCAAGTAGGTTTAGAGGAAATTGCCAGGAGACCTTTTTTATAGAGAATTCAATTGTCTAGAAAAAAGGTCTCTTGATAAATCCTCCTAAACTTCATGATTTCTGAGATAGGATGAAAAATTGTTAAAATTTAATAAAATTATTATTTTCATGATTAATTTAATTTATTTTAGAGGCCTACCATGTGGTGTTCAACCACCCGAGCCAATTCAAGGACCAGATGGTGATAAATTATCGACAATAGCAGGACGTTTTACATATTTTCAAGAGAAAAAAATTCCATCACCACAAGCATCGACAAATTTAATAAACAATAAAATTGATTTACGTAGAAATATAAATCCACCAGCAAGATACAAAAATGCTAGGCCAACAGTACGTTTACGTCCACGTCAAGTATTATGCAGCAATTGCCGGTCAATATGCAATGAAAAAAATGAAAATGTTGATGTTGGTAAAAAACGTAAAATTGATAATAGAATTATTGAAAATGATATTGTATTGAGACGCAGTGAAAGACGTAATAATTTACAACAGACTGATAAAATTAGTCGTAGTAATAATAATGATTTAATTGATAATAGTGTGCCATCATCGTCTTCAATTATTCAAAAAATAACGAGAATACGTTCGAGTAAAATACACAATGATGTTAACAATGATTTGCACAGTAAAAATGGTGTTTGTTGGTTGAGACAAAGAGCAGACGATTGGGTCAATGGTGGTGAGAACAAGGTGAATCACTGCAGTACATCGGTCATTGAGCCCTCAGAGTCATCAGTACCGGAAGACAATGCGAGTGTTAATTATCGTGCAACACCGAGACGTTTGAGCAGTTCGTCTGTGGAAAGTGCCAAAATACCGGAAGACGATGACAACGAGAGGGAAAACCCCAAGACGATGATGGCAGCTGCTGACTCGACAGTAAAGTCCTCCTCGTCATCATCATTATCATCCTCATCGAAAAACAACAGCAGAGTATCGAGAAAAAAACGGTCCATTGGCTCGATGGAGGATCTGTGGGACGAGACGATATTCGACGAGAACGGTAGAAATACACGAGCAACGCCAATAATTAAGATCTCGTTTGGCACTGAGGGTGAGGGTACAGTACTAAAAATACCATCGAAAATGAAGAATTCCATTGGAGAATCGGAGAATGAAAATGATGAGTCAATTAAATTTGATGATGTTGGGAGAATTGATGAGGATGGACTACAGGAACAGTTGGATCCGCAGAAGCAGAATTGTGGCAAGGATTTTGCATGTGCCAAGGCTGCTAAGAGGGCTTTGAAGAAGGCGAAGAGAGAGGCGAGGAGGAAGATGCTGGGAAATGGCAGTGGGGCTGTTTCACCGGGAAGATCACCGTTGGGCGCATCACCTCGTTACAATCCGTCCTATGATCCACTGTCTTATCATCGTCGCAAGCACAAGGTCAAGCACAAAAAGAAGCACAAGGAGGAACGAAAGCACAAGAGTCAGGAGGATGACGGTGAGAAGGTGTCGGCACTTGTGAATGCACTGCCAAATGACGAGTCCTATACGGCCATCAAGGAGCAATGCTTGAAACAAAAATTGTCGATATCGTTGAAACGATTGAATACTAATGCCTATGCTAGGTGTGACTATCCAGTTAGTAATGCCTCGTCTGGGTGCAAAAGCCCGGGAGGCAGCAGCGAGGAATTGAGTGAACCTGAACAGGAACATCAATTGGAGACTGAGACTAATGAAAATACACCGGATTTCCCATCGCCAACACATCCACTGGCCCTGAGGCTGGCTGCAACTTCGGTTGCTCATTGTTTGACTGCCAGTGGGAGGAGAATGGATGTTGGGGATGTTGTATGGGGAAAAATTCATGGATTTCCTTGGTGGCCTGGAAAGGTGAGTTATTTTGGGATAATGAAATTAGCACACATTTGACAATTTTTCTTTGATTTTTTTGAGCAAATTAATTATTATGATGCACATATTTGGAAAATTTGCACTCAAATTTCTAAAAAAATTTTACATGTACATAGTTGTTATTTTTTCAAATAATTTATTTGTTGGAAGAAAAGGAAATCAGACAATTTTCAGATATATACTATTTTTTGACATTATTTTCACAATTTTTCCAGGCAATAGAATGTTATTAATGCCAATTGTATTCCATTGAGAATTAAATATCATTGTCATGGGAAAAGTGGGTGGGAGGTCGGTGTGGGCTATTTGTACAATACTCATCATATATTATTATTATCATTATTATTGTTATTATTATTACTAGAATGAAAAAATATAATATTTTTTCACCAAGAATTTATATTCAGGAATATTTCGAAAATTAAAGGAGATGGGTAAATTTTTGTTATTACCTTTTTTCGCAGTTGTGATTCTTTTCTGCGAAAAAGGTCATTACGAACATTTGTCTACCTCTCTCGAATGCCAAGATATCCGAGAATAACCCACGTTGAGATTCATGATTTGGAGATAAATAGAACTGTGAACTTTGTATAACGAGAATCGAGTTCATAGTTCACTGCTAATTTTTTTCTTTACCCACATTTTTTGTTGCGAAATAGGACGCATCTGTTCGTTCACACTTGCTGCATTTTTTTCTGTAATTAATTGAACGTTAATTGGATAATTAATTGTAATAGGTTCTCAGTATATCAATATCCTGCAAGGAAGATGGTACACCATCGGAAGCTCAGGCTCATGTTGCCTGGTATGGATCATCAACGTGTTCACTGATGTCCTGTGATCGTCTGAGTCCATTCCTCGAGACCTTCAAGGTTCATTCACTCATTTAATCTCATTGTTCAATTGAAAAGCGTAATTGCCTTCATTTTTCGAGGACATTATCGAAACTAATGGAGACATGACTTTTTTCGTGAGGATTTTTTTTCTCGGACCTCTTTCGGTTCTACAAAAAAGGCTCCAACAAAAAAAAATCATCTCTCTTTATTTGCAGGATAATCTTCGAAAACTGAGTCTAGGATGAACGTTTACCTTTTTACTACTAAATTTTATTGCTCTTTTTCTCTGAATGCTAATGATTATTAATACTCGGTTTCATTTCCATGTTAATAATCATTAATTTGAAGTATCATGGGACATGGAAAGGTCTAAAAAAAAACAATACTAAAAGATTGTCAATTCACGACGTTTCGCTTATAGTTTAAGCTTCCTTAGGCTATTGACATTCTCAGTATGTTATTAACTTAATTCTAACTAGACTAATGTTGACAACGGGCGACATTGCAAATTGATTTAATACAATGAATAAATATACACTTAGTCGACAATGTCGTTGATTCTCAATATGAATCGAGTTAGAATTAAGTTCACAAAATACTGAAAATGTCAAAAGTCTGACGAACCTTGAATTATAAACAAAACGACATGAATTGACAATCTTTTAGTATTTTTTTTTTTTTGAAATTTGAATTAATGCTAATGATTACATTTTAGGCACGTTACAACAAGAAGAAACGAGGCCCTTATAAAGAAGCCATAAGACAGGCACAATCAGAAGCTCGCAGTCAAATAACACCAAACTCAACGAATGATGTATTGAAAGTTTGTGGATCACCACGTGAGGTCAATGTACTTTCCTGAGATAAGAAGATTAAGAATAACAATAAAAAAAATAAAATTAAAAAAAATAATATTCATACGATTCGTAACTGCCGTCGACTACCTCGTACGAGGAAAATTGACACCAGATCGAAATTATAATTCACTGTAATATAATGTTTCTTTCTATTATTAATTATTAATTATTATTAATATTATTATTGTTGTATATAAGTTTATAGAAATTGTGATGGCCGCATTATGTGTGTACGTACGGTATTGAATATTTTCATAGCCAAATTTGAGGCATTTTCTTTTTTTGTGAAATTAGTTTTCTTCGAATGGACATTTTGGTTTTCTTTGAATGTTCGTATTGTTCATTTTTTTTTTTAAACTTTTTTGAACGATCAATTTTATTAACTTTTTATTCTCATTTGTTACTGTTAAATATTGTCTATTTACTTCTATTGCCTGAATCAGTTTAACAATTTTTAATTCATAATGTTTTTTAACATCTTTCTTTTTTTTTTAAATTGATTTTAATTTTGTTAGAGATATAAATCTCATTCTTCCAGAATGCTTAATTAATGAAATTAAATACTGCCTCGATTTTTAATAATTCAACGATGAAGCAGTGAGCCGAGATGATTAACATTTGGTGTTAATTTTTTTTTCTTAAATCGAAATAATGGAATGCGAAACAATAATTTAGGGAAGAGGTAAAATGAAATGAATCAATGGAAATTTTGTGTTCATTGTTCGAGCAGTATCTGCGAATTAGAGAGAGATGGCGAATTTTTTATGGAGATCGCATTCAGCCTTAAAAAATGGCCCATACGAAAAATTCTCCAATTCAGTTATTTTCTAAGATATTCAAAAAAGAATTGATTTCGTCAAACATTGATTTTTATCATTTTACCTTTTTGCTACTGGGATAGAAGAAAAATTGTAAATATACAGATGTAAGTGACAATCGTATAAAACAAGAAAAAAGTTGAACGAAACGATTTTTTAATACACAAAAAAATATCACCCGATTTTTACATGAAAAAAATGTTAATTAATAAAAAAGAAAACACAGAAATGAGATGAAATTGTTGCCAATCACTCACGCGTTATTTCGTACCGTCGATGATGGAAAAAACAATAACGACGAAAATTACATTCTTGTTTTCTTAAATTAGTGTAACTGTGATGATTTTATTTTTTTTCAAAATATTTTGTACTGTATAAATATTTTTGCGCATAAACTATGTTTCAACGTCGCTGTGTTTATACAAAAAAATTGAAAAATTATCTACAAACATAATTTGTAGAGAGAAAAAACTCTTAGGATAATACATATCGAGAATTGCATTGAGAGACAAAAAAAAAGTGAAATTATATGAAAAACAAAATTGTAATTCTTATTGCGATTAAAATTACTTTTTATCAATTTTTGTTAATTAAATTTCAAACGAATGAGTTGATGCAAACGAAAAAATGTAAAACTTGAGCAATTCATTCCGCACATGTATGTTTCTTGTGAGAGAATTGAGAAAACGAAATAAAAAACTAGATTCTGTACAAACACGAAAATAAATTTGACGGCGCGTTATATATTTTACAAAAAATTAAGCGGTCTTTCTCGAGATAAAAAAGAGAAATAGAAACGAAAAAAGTAAAAAGGCTGAACGCTGAACCGTGAACCGTCTTCCATTTAGAATCAAGCAAAATAAATTTATTCTTTCTTTTTATTTTCAACGAGAAATAAAATTGAGAGAAGCAAGATTAATGCAAATCATAATAAATGCAACTTTATCGTTCATATAAAAACTCGTGAATTTTGAAATACAAACGAAATGATAAAAAAAAAAATAAAGTGTGTTCTTCAATTGTAATAATCAAGTACTTGAGTAATTAACTCAATGAAAAAAATTGACTGGAGATACATAAGGCCTCGTGGCGTTTTTACTTGTACATTAATGAAAAATATACTTTGTTTCACTGTCTTAATTACTGGTCGAAGAAATTTATTTCTCTCCCTTTTGATTGTTTTCGTAAATTATAGTGTTAAGATTTTTTAAAAATCTGCATTCTCCAAAATTTTTGCCTGAAGCGATAGAATTTCCATAAGAATCCTAAAAAAAATTTTTAATGCATGCATTTTCTCTGAAATCTTATCATTTTTTGAAAGAAAAAAATTTGAAAAATTTTGTCGAAATTTTTCATGAATTTGATTTTCGTAATATAAAGTATTTCATTTGAGACTGCTTAATTTGAGTCTATGCTACCCTAATGTCCATTCCACCCCATCCCCTCTCCCCTAAAAGGGAACATTTTCCCTTCTCCACTTTGATGATTGAATGTCACAACAAAAGACAAAGAAATTCTACAAAAAAACGATCAGTCACGAAGAGACCCGTAATGGAATCGTCATCTTGGAAACGAAGTGGCCTAAGTGGTATGAATAAGCATAGCACTCACGCCACTTTGTTTCTGAAACGACAAAATCATAGATAAAGATGAGTGAGGAAAAATCGTTATATCTTCCCTCGCGTATATCTCCAAAACGAATGGGTCTACAAAAAATTTGGGAAAAACATTTTTTTGCAGAAAATAAAATTCTCAACAAAAAAGGTCTCAACAAATTCCCCTAAAGTGAACAGATCATTAAATATTCTCGGAATAAATTACAACCGATTTTTCAAAATTTTCGATTTTTCCGACAAATCCTTCGAATTCCACCATCATTTTTTGAAAAATATCTCGGAAACTAAGCGAGATGGAGCGATTTTCAAAATTCTCTACAAAAAGTATAAGGGCAAACCGCCCCATCTCACTTAGCTTCCAAAAAATCAAAATAAAAACTATTGACAAAATAAAATCAATTTGTCTAAAAATTTCATATTTTCCATCATTTCACATCGAAATTGGAACAATTTCGATAACTCCAATTCGTTAAATCATTCCCTCCCCAAAAAAATCAAATTTCCTTCAGTTTCTCCAATTCTCCCTAATCAATCCAATAGAACCTGATAATTCTAATTTCCTTCCTGGCATTAAAGAAAAAAACATAGGCACTCTCGTTGATGAGAAATTGAGTGAAAATTGTGTTCTCTATGTAAAATTGCGCATAAATGTTTCCTAACGTTGTTAAACTCCTTCTTATCGATTGCACCGTGTACTTCCCCCCCAGTGTTTGTGTATTTTCCTCTGGAACAAGTAAACACACATTCACGCATGCCATCATCATTGATCTTCCGATGTCTAACAAAATTAAATGTAAATTGAATGAATTAATCCGCAGCATCCCTTATCTCAAGACAATTCTCACCACAAAATCCAATAAAAAATTCAAATAATAGCGAATAAAAAAACAATAAATGAAAATGACTCACTGAATTGATAAGGATATTTTGCACACAGTTATCAGAATGACAATAGTAAAGCGTTTGCGCATTGAATTTTAGCTTCAAGAGAGGGGATTGACGTCGACGAAACGAAGAGTGAAGATTTCCTCCCCTCTGAGCACAAGTGCAACCCCCTTTTTCTGTTCTGGCTGAGGTGAAACATTGAAATATTACGTGTGTGCAGTTGCCTCCACACAGGGCTGGAGGATAATAGGTATTTTGTACTGCTGCTGCTACTTCTCCTACATTTTCGGCCTTTTAATTTGCATTTTATGCAATTAAAAATAATTTCGGTGGTGAAAACTGTGTGTGAGAGCTATCGCAGGGGTGCGAGGATCAATCCGCAAGAAATAATGGCTCTGGCAAGTGCCTGGATCTGGAAAGTGAATGAAAATTTATTAATGTGCTACTAAATTTAAGTTTTTATATCAAATGAATTTCTCTTTCTCACCTTTTTCTTTGAATTAATTTATTTGGGGAGAATCAATGTTTAATTATGATACACGTGTCCTCCGAAAACGCCCACAGGTACGATCGTGTTAAGCGCAAGGGCGTTGCATTTTTAGCTGGTATTTTTAAGAGTAAAAAATTTGTTATTGGCATGAAGATCGAGGAGGAGGACGAGATGAACAGAGCACCGAGAATCGAGGCACCTGGTAATTTTTATGCAATTTTTTAATCATAGGAGAGATTAGGGTAAAATGGTCTTGTGAAAGGAAAAATCATGTGGGATTTTTTTTAAGGGGGGAAGGGCTTCACGAAAAAAATTGAAAAAATTCGACAATTAGAGGGACATTTTCGAGTATCTTCTCAAATTTTTTCAGATTTTTTCGAGCACTCTTCCTTTGAAAAAAATTTCGAAAATCATAGGCATCTCCCAGTTTTGAATCATAGAAATTAGCAGACATTCGATAATTTTCTGTATTTTTTTGAAGAAATAAATTATTACGAAAACAAAATTTAAAAAATTCACAGTTACAGATTTCTGAAAATTCTACATAGATATATTCATTTAACATTTTTTAAAATAATTCATTTATTGATAGAAAGAAAGAAATCTGTGAATTGGCAAATGTCTGCTATTTTCAGGATCATCTGGGCTTTTTAGTTATGAACTTTTTTTTTTCATTATATAAATGCAATTACGTTTTTTTCAGCGATTGTCTCGACAAGTTGCCGACGTAATGTTGCTTGTGGTATTCAAGTAGATAGTGATAATTCAGTTTCCACTAGAATACCATCAAGCCTTAGTGTTGCAGCTGTTGATGTCACAGTAGATTCAGGAGTTTGTCAGCCATCACCATCGCATTCAATTCTAACTTTGACACCAGGAAGAACACGTAATATAGATCAGGATATGGAGGCATTACGGTTGAGTCGTCAGGACAATCCATTTCTACAGGCATGAATTTAGTTGATTAATTTAATTATTTTAATTATCCTAATGTGACAATTTTTTTTGTCGAAAAATTAACATCTAGGCTTTTTTTTAAATGAGTTTCGGTTTTTTGGGGATAACTTGGTGAATAAGAAAGATAGGGAAATTTTTGAAGGGACCTTTTTTGTAGAAGAGGATTTGGGCTACAAAAAAGGTTCCTACAAAAATTGCTCTATCTCACTTGGATTCCGAGATATTGAAAGAAAACAGAATTTCCAAAAAATCTCCTTTTCAAGGACTATTTCTAAAATTAATGAGTTTTTTTAATTAAAAAGCAGGTATTAGCTAGTCGTGAAAGTTTGGTCGAGTCAATTGAAGAATCGGAGTCAGATGACGCAATTCTAATGTCCCAGGTGAGTAATTATAAATTAATGAGAAAGATCAATTAATGAATTGGAAAAAACTGAAAAAATTAGAATCACTTCATCATCATTTTTTTTGTTATCTCGGAAACTAAGCGAGATAGACTGTTTTTCATAATGACTTTTTTTGTAGAGAAAATGAACAGCTACAAAAAAGCTCTCCTCGAAAATTCCTCTATCTCGTCCAGTTACCGAGATATCTTGACAAAACTCAAATACAAGTGAAACTGACTTTTTTTCACTTTTTTTTCGTTTTTAATGACCTTTATCGATGATGAATAGGAACTTGGAGATACCGATCCACTGACCCTGGCCCAAGTGCACGAGCACCTTGTGCGCAGTCCACCACCCGCCTCGTGGCCCCACACACCGGCATTTCCATTCAATAATACCAGTATGATGACTTCTGTCAATAATATGGATCCAATGTCACGATATAAGCATTCTACAAGCAGTCCATCGAACAGTGGCTGTTGCAGAGATCGTTCAACTGATACTAATGAGCTCTCGAAGAGTGAACCATCGACTGACTCGAGGGGCGGTAAGTAATTTTTTAAAAATTCAGTTCAGTCGTTAAAAATCAATTTGGTTGTTTGTCTTTTTTCCACACGTTGTGCATAAAAAAACAGTACCTTACACGTGCGATAAAGATTTTCAGACTCGTGTGATCGCAAAACTGGCTTTCGGCTCGTCTTGCAGCCTCACACTCGTCAGAAAAGTACTTTATCGCACTTGTTAGGTAATATGCTATTTTTCTTCCGAATGGAAGCTATGTAATCATCAGAATTTACGATTGTAATTTTTTTAATAGAAGATACTTGAAATAATCCAAAGAGAGGAAATGTTATTTGTGAATAAAATTCCAAAAATTTAATATTTTGTGGAAAACTTCCTCTCGACGAACTCTATTTTTTGAGCTTTATTTGAAGAGAATTCGATCGGTACATTTTGAGATATGTTTATTTTTCGAAAATCATTTTTTAATGGAGTTTCTGGAAACTATTAAACTGATGTTATTTATACTCGTATATTATCTCGAGAGTTGTATCAGTTGGATGCCTGTCAATTTTGAGCTTATTTACATAATTAGTTCTCGAATTATTGGCGTTTTAATGAATTCTTCAAAATTTGATTTCAATAATGGTTTCAAAAAAAGTTGTATCACTTCCACACGCAAGCATATTGCTAAAGTATTAGCAGGAAAAGCTATATCAGTTGGAAAGTAATGCTATTATCCACTCGTTTTTTATTATTTATTTTTTTATGTAATGAGTACCTATTCATTGATTTGTCGAGAATTTATTCAGCGAGTGTACAGTCTTTTGTGTGGATCGCTAAAAGTTTTTTTAATCAATGTGGAAATCGAGTTTTCTGAAGGAAATGTGATTTTCAGCCTTTTTTCATTGCTGAATTGTTTTTTTTAGGGAAATCGAAAAGTGCCTCTTTCAATTTTATGTTTTCCTACAGTTTTTTATGAATATCTCGGGTTCTGATTGTTGTAGCTCATTGTAGATGGTCGGAAATTAATGTTGAAGTTATTTCCCATCGATATCACTGATTTTCAATCGATTTTTGATGAAAATTGAGATTATAGTCTATTTTATGGTAAAAATGAAGAACATTTTCACCTGAAAATCGATTAAAAATGAGTGATATCGATGGGAAACGACCTAGCTTCCACTCGCGACCTACCTCAACACGCTACGATGATTAAAACTGAAGATATCCGCAAAGTAACTACTTTCCACAGGATATCGAATCGATTTTCACCTAAAATAAATTAATTTATACAAAAAAAGCGGAAAAAATCTCTTTTCTGCACGAATTTTGTATTTGCCGCAATTTCTTTAGGAAAGTTGACGAATATATTGAGAACGTTTCACTTTGACAATTTCTATTAAAATAATCCATTTTGCCCCCACTTTCATCACTTCATTTCTAAAACGGGTTGCAGGGGAGAACGGGGCAATATGGACCTCTAGGGCAAAATGATGCGGAATTTTTTATCTGGAATGAAGAATTTCGCGAAAAAATCTGAAAAAAAATTCAGGCAAATTCTCCAACATTCTTGTATTCTTGTACAATTTTTTTTTCAATTTTTTCTATAAATGCCTCTACTCTCAAAAAATCCTCTTTTATTCTGCTCTACTAATCCATTTCACTCCGGTCTTCGCAAAAATGCTGAAAATAAATGAATATGAAGTTTTCAGACAAATTGATTCTATTTGGTCACCATTTTTTTGTGATATCTCGGAATCTAAGTGAGATAAAGCGATTCAGTCTCAATATCTTCTCACAGAATATCTCGAATGCTAGAAAATCGTTTCAGGGCAAAATCGAACGTATCTCTATTAGTTTCCGAGATATTCTCAAAAAATTCTTCATGGAATAAAATTGATTTGTCTGAAAAATTCAAAATTGTGAAGATAAAAGTCATATTACCCTTATTTTGTTAATGTCTCAAAAGCAACGACGTTTACGAGAACTTATCAAGAGATCTTTTTTGTAAAAAATTAAATTCTCTGAAAAAAAGGTCACCTGACAATTTTCTCTCAATCTACTCTCTCTAGACATATTCGCTAAAAGAGTATGTGAAAAATTTCTTAAATAAAAAAAAATTCTTACTTTTAAATTATTATTTTAATTAATTGCTAATTATTTATTTTTTTTTCAAATTTTTTTCAGATCGTCATACACACACATTCTCTCTGCTAAATCCAACGCCAATTCGCACATTATCGGAGGTACGACGTTTGCACAGATCTGCTGACGATAGCGTTCAGCTCATGTCCTCTGAATAATCACAAGAACAAATGGAAAAAAGGTATCGATTTGCTATTGAAATGAAGAAAAACGAAAAAAAAAGGCCTGGACAATTCAGTCTGTCGCTGTAAATCTCCCCAGTATTGAGTATTGCTGATGTAAAAATCGACTTCATAGAAAAAAAATAAGGAGTGAAAACATGACAGTGGCTCTTTTTTAGATCTCACAGGCACAGGAAATGTGCAATATTTTAGACAGAATTTTCTCTGGAAAATTCTAAAAAAATGACTGAAATTTTCGGGGAAATCGATTTTATTCTATCATCAGCTTTTTGAGAATATCTCGGAAACCAAGCGAGATGAAGCGATTTTTTCTGGATCCTTTATTGTAGCTCTTGAAGTTCTCTGGAAATAAGGATTCGAGCAAAATTGCTCCATCTCGCTTAGTTTCCGAGATATTCTTGAAAAACTGATGGTAAAATCAAATCGATTTTTTTTTGAAAATTTCAAGTTTTTGTTGAAAATGAGAAAAAAAACATTGAGAATGATTTCCTTAGACGATCGACTCTGTCAGTAGCGAAAAATAAATAATTCATTAGGTATACGAAGCCGATGAAATATTTTTAGTGAAATAGTGAATGAGGATAAGTCATGAAATCAAATTTTACCTTTCATTTTCTCTTTTTTGAAGAAGATCTCGAAAATTATGGAGTTTCGGACAATTTATTAAGAGATCTTTTTTGGAGTTTACTAAATTCTCTACAAAAAAGGTCCCCTGATATTTCTTTTAAACTCCCTCGCTTCAGAGATACCTTCAGAAGAATTGTGAACAATTTATTTCATTTTTTAATTAATCGATAAAGTAGAAAAAAGAGTTAAATTTTTTGTGAAAATCTCGAAATTTATGGAAAATGGAAAATATTTGTGTGGAAACCTTTTTTGTTTTTTGAGAAGTCAATCAGAGCTACAAAAAACGGTTTCTCGCAAATTTTTTAATCAACAATGAATTTCCTGACTTATCTTCATTTAACTCAATTACTGAATTTGTAAAAGACGAAGAAAAAAGCATTTTAACGAGGAAAGTTAATAAATTCCTCACTCACAATTATGCTTGGACTAAAAGTTCCAAGTTTGTATGATCTTATTAGAGTTAATAGACAAACTTTTGCGAAGAAAAGATAAAAAAAATACCAATAATTATCATAGAGAAAAGAAAATTGAAGGAATAAAAATGAATTTAAAAAAAACTTGAATACTTGATGGCACCATTAGCAGGGTTTATACGGATGAATTACCATGTAGTTTGTTAAGTAATTAATTGATATAATATTTAAAAGAGTTTTTAAACAAAAAAAGAAAAACAAAAAGAAAAAATGATGGATAATTATAGCCCAATTGACTTGGCCTTTGAGAATTGACACTAATGATATTAAGTATTGAGATCGTTCATGTATATACGTTGACGAATTATTTTGATTATTTCAAATTTTAAAGAGTGCGGAAAAAAAAACATTATGAATTAAGTACTGTAAAACCGAGATTGTGCAATTGATAATTCAGGAGTGAAGAGGTAAAAAGTGAATGAGTCAATATTGATTTAATTCTGGTTTTTTCGGAAATATTTTTGGAGCCAATGGACATACGCTTTTTTCGCAGAAACTTTTTGTGTAGGTCACATTCTGTTCTTCACAAAAAGTATCCATGAAAATTTGTCTATCGAGCTCAGTTTTCAAAATATACTCAAAAAATTGAGTAGTGAAGTGGCAAAGAAAAATGAAAGAAAAAGAAAAAAAGTTTATTCTGAGAATGAGTCGAAAACTATGAGACTTGGGAGAATTTGTTGAGAGACTTTTTTAAAAATGCATCAAATTTCCTACAAAAAAGGTTTCTTGATATTTTTTCGTAACTTTACCTATTTCCGAGATATCATCACCTTAGAAACAAAGGGGCGTAAGTACTGTGTATAAGCATAGGACTTACGCCCTTTTGTTTCTATAATGACAACATTTACAAAAATATTTGTATAAAAAATAAATTGACAATTTAATTAAAAAACTTAAATTAAATCGAAATTATAAACTTGACTCGTTTCTTTTCATCTCTTCGAAGCCTAGAATTGTTGAAGATTTTTTGAAACAAAGATATTTAGTTTATTTTAGATGTATATTGGACTATACTCTGTTGGTATTAGTCGGCCAAATTTTACCGAGTTTGATTGAAAAAAAAAAAAAGAAGTGGATGAAGATAGGGCCTACGTATCTCGCAGTTGTGGTCACCCTAAGATCTAGCGAGTCGCACAAATAATTAACCCGAAGAATCACAAGGAAATATGAATAATTACAAACTAAAAGAAAAAAAAACTGTTGAACACCTAAAATTGTTGTTTCAAAGGCACTAATCCGTAGGCCTTATAAAAAAAAAAGAAATCTCGTACAGCACTGTATTAGATATTTTGTTTTATATATTCAATAAACTATATTTGTGTTCTTACAAAAAATTGAGTGACTTTATTCCAAAATAATCATTAAAGCTACATGCACATTGGCCCTTTTTTTCCTGAGGAATGAGAATGTTCCTCTTTTACTTTGAACTATAAGAAAAAAAAATTACCTCTTGGCATTTATGCGATCACATATAGGCACGTAAACGAGATCTTCATCTGATGAAATTTCGAGGGGCTCCGGAATTTCGGGAATGTTTAATTGTTCAATTGGACTAGGCAAACGAATTATTTCACTCGAACACTTTGCCTTCTGTTTAAATAAATCAGTGAGTAATGAATCCGTACGACTGCAAGTTTTCTGAATAATCATTGACATTTCAGGGCAATCAGCATCAACGTCACTGGCAAAATCCTCGGGGCACAAATCATCGTAAATACTTTCCAAAGTGCCATTGAGTTTCGAGATGCTTGGCTGCTTTGGAGGATCTTCAATTGGCTTTAGACTAGAATTTTTAACAATTGGCTTCTCCTGTTTCTTGGATTCTTTTGCCTTCGATTGAGTGAATTTCTTCTCCTTGAAGTAATCGTTAATTTTCTTCGATGGATTTTTCTCTTGATTGTCTTGATTCTTCTTTGCCCTTGTCTTCTTCGGCTTCACTGGTGTCCCTGGATTATCGGTATTGATCGCTTTTTCAGTAGGACGCTTTGGTTTTCTCGAAGGTGCTTTTTTCTTCGACTTGAGCTCCTCATATTTCTCAACCAATTCGGGATAAGTCTCTCGTACATCTGTCTGAGGCTCAACAGTCAAATAATCCTTCACAATTTCAGTCTGTCCCTCCTCTGTAGCAAGAACGTCGAGATACTCGTCTTTTGGAATCTCCCATGCTATCTCGAAGCTCGCAATTGATTGTGGAGTTTTGGTTTTTTTAATCTCTTTGGGGATAAGAGCATTGGGAATTTCTGAATGAAGCTCTCGGGGAATTGACTTGAAGTTTACTACCTGCCATCGGGTTACGAGGGGAAGAACTTTCTCGAAGGCTACATCGATTTCCCAGGCCAAACTCAATGCTAAGAATTCCTAAATGAAAATTTTTTTTTTGTTAGGGGAGTAGACAAAAAAAAATATCTCTTGATGAATTCATGCAAACCCAATAATTCAGTAGCGAAGAAATAATATAATCGACTTATCCTTGTGATAATTCTCAGTAAAATCCACTTCTCTCTTGGAAGCTAATGGAGATACGCCCTTTTTACGTGAATCATTTTTTTTCAGAGAATTCCAAGATTTACAGAAAAGGATTTAGGCGAAATCGTTTATTTTATCGCTCAATTTCTAAGATATCTCCAAAATAATAAATAGTGAAATGAATACTCATCCGGTTTTACCTCTTCACTACTGAATTTCTTCACCGATGTGATTATATTGCCTCATTTTTAAAACGTATTCATACTCACTGTTAATTTTGCTCCACTGGGATATTGCCATGATTCAAGTTTCTTTGGTACTGAGCCTCGCCGCTTTGTGAACTCATCGATTACTTCTTGACTCGGAAAATCATCGATTAATCGGCACTTTGATTTCACTGCTTCCTCCTCTCTAAATTGAACAATTTCATCATCGTTAATATAATTTCAACGATCAAAGGGCGTAATTGATTTAATATTGCTTACTTGGTGGGTGCCTTGCTTTTGTCTCTCTTCCAACTCATCATTCTGAGGGAAAAATAGAAAAATAATGAACTTTTTAATAGAGTGGTCAAAAAATTTATCACTGATTTTTTTTTGCAAAGATTTTCGAAACTAATGAGTTTAAAGGAAATTTGCAGATTTCTAGACTATAAAAAAAGGCTTTCGAAAATTTTTTCTGAGTCTCGTTGTTATGGAGATATTTCTAGATTAATTAAAATTATTTCTTCGTGAAAACCTTAAAAAAAAAATGTTATTCACCTTTTCAAAATCTCTCTGTCTTCAAATAAATTAAAGAATTTCAATGCACTGACTTTGCCAACACCAGCAACACCAGGTGTATAATCACATCCGCACAATAATGCAAGTGCAATCATTTTTTGTCTCCCTATATTGTAAATTTTTTCAATTTTTTCAATTGAATATTCCTCAGCACTGCGTCCACAGCCAGTTGAGCCAGCAAGTGCAAATTTTTTGTAAATCTTTTTGGCTCCGTACAAAAAACAGTCTCCATCCTTAGTTATACAGCCATCAACAAGCTGTAAAGGTGAGAAATGAAGAGCAAGTCATTACTACCAAACTTTAGAGAATATTGGGAAAAAAAAACTGGATACTCACTCCATCCTCATTCAAATAAGCACACATAGCCTCAGCTTCACCCTCAGCTTTCACACAAGTCAGTCCCATCAGCCCGAGCATTCTCTCACAGTCCTTGAGAATACCATTGAATCTTCTACGGACAAATTCTCCATTTTTCTTCTCATGATCTCTGTTTTTCCCATCTCTGATATTCAATCTCTCTGTTATGACTTTTTTCTTCAATTCTGGGGGCTTTCCTTCGAGTACGAAGACTGGAATTGTTCCTTGCATGAGAAGAGCACACGTTCTGAAGAATAAATTCCTGAAAAAATAAAAATAGGGGATAGTAGAGAGAATATGAAGTTTTCGGACAAATTGATTCCATCATGTCACCTGTTTTTGAAAAATAAAACTGAGTTGCAAAAAAAACAAAAGATTAAAGCAAAATCACTCTATCTCGCTTCATTTCCGAAATATTTTCAAAGATTGATGATGGAATGAAATCTATTTGCCTGGACATAGCATAGTTATGAAATACGATAGAATAGATATTTCCAATGAATTTATATAAAAATAGTATATTTTGTCTCCGAAGCAGAAAAAAGTCATTTTTGATTGAAGAGAATTTTGAATGAACATTTTAAGAAAATTTGATTACAATTATTTTTTCACAATTCGAGGCGCACACAGCATTTTCTTCAGTATTCTGAGCTGAAAATATTTTTTTAATGAGTCTACTGAACATCTCAGGGAAATTCCGTTGTAAAATATGCCTTAAAATTGATTTTTGCTAATTTCTTTGAAAATTCGATGGTTTTGGAGATAAATTGAAGATCTGATCCTTGAGTCTCTACTAAAATTTCTCCATTTCCCACCAATTTCGAGATATTCCATAAAAACTGAGTAGTGCATTCCAAATATTTCAGATTGGTTTGAGCGTCAGTATTTTCTGCGGAATACCTCCGTGTTCAAGAAATATACAAAATTCAGTAAATCTGAAATTTTCAAATTGATTTTATTTTATCACCATTTATCAAGAGAGAAATAATTCGGAATTGAAGCGAGATGAAGCAATTCCCATCCGAACCTTTTTTGTAGCTCTTGAAGATTACCAACGAAAAATTTCCCAAAAGACTTCCTCTATCTCATTTAAATTCAAAGATATCCTCAAAAAACAGATTACGAGATAAAATAAATTCCGCTAAATTCTTTCCAGAATCTTCTAGTCTCCAAAAAATTAATTAAAACCTTCCTCATGGACCGGAATTCACTGCACAAAAAAGGTCCTCACAAAAATTCTCCTTTTACCTTAAATTCCCTCAAGAAAAGCAAATTCCACAAAAATTAGACTTCAAAACAAAAACATAAACATAACCTCAGCAATTGTTGACACTCACCGCAGATACATTTTTGGTTGCACTGCATTGGCACTTGTAAGATGCTGTCCTTCAACAGCCCAACAGCTCAAATCAATAGCAATTGTGTGTCCTCGTAATTGATGAATGGCAACAGTCTCACAAGAAGACTCGATAATATTCCACAAGTCTTGGACCCCCATCGTAATCGTAAAACTTCGAAATTTCCTCTCAAAACAGCTCCGAAACACGAAACACACACACAGTCACATCTCTAGTGATTCCCAGAACTGTCACAGGACAGCTCTGCACGTCTGAACACACGTTTGCGCATGCGCACTGCATAAGGTATTGTCGCCCCACCGAAAAAATCGACATTCGAAGTCTGCCGAAGCGAAAATTTACATGGTGGGGCATTGGAGCCGAAGAAAGCCGATGTTGATTCACTCGCTAGTACAACTATAGCACACAGTTCGCTGTATTTCTCTCTTTTCACCTCTCTATCACGTGCTTACGTGGAAGATTAGATCCATTCAGGACTCTTCCGGATTCTTCCTGTGTTTACACAAGTGATAATCATTTTGGAGTCGATGATCCCTGTTTGTTTTTCTGCAATCTTATGAATTAAATTAATTAATTGTGAATTTGTGTAAAGTGAAATTGTTGTTGAGTGAGTGAAGAAAGTTAGTTTTGCATCTGCGGAATGACATTTTCGTGTGCAATATGGGTGATCAATCGCGTAAAGTCAAGAATCCACTGCTGACTGCTGCCGGTCAAGGTTTTCCATTTGATGATTTTGGAGTTAATACAATGTTAATGCCACCGCAGCCATCTGCTCCTAATGAACCTCCACAGATTGATTCACATGGTAGGTTTTTTTTTTAAGCATTGTGATTGGTTAGGTTGGGTGGGGTTTTGATGTTTAAAGTCTTTGAATGGGACTTTTACCTGGGCAATGTCAAATTTGGGGCTTTTGTGTGAGAAAAGTCGGTTTTATGGAGCGGATCTTTACTGAGTTGGAGGAGAAGGAAACTGGGGAGAGGGGGAGGGGGAGGGGATGATTAAATGGTAAATTTCTTTGGGAGGAGTAGGTTTAGGATGATGCAGGGGCTCAACCACTTTTTTTGTGCGGAATTTAATTCTCTACAAAAGAAGTCTCTTCATGAATTTTTGAAAACTCAAGGGTCTTGGAGATATCATGAAAAAACGGAAAATGTAATTTTTAGAGTTAGGGTGAGTTGACCAGTTTTCGAACTTGTCCAGTGACCGAATTATTCAGCATGGTACTGAAGATAGCAGATATCTAAAATTTTTTTTGATTTTTTTGAACAAGTAAAATATTACAAAAATTTTATTTTCAAGAAAGTTGGACTTTTATCACGAATTTTTTTTTATGTGCATATTTTTCATTTATTTGAAAATCATTTATTTTATCGAGAAAAAAAAGACTCTGAATATGCAGATGTCTGCTATTTGCAGTATGATCTATTCCACGTATTTATCCTCGAAATAATTGGTAATCTAGAGAAATATAATTTTTCTAATCTTTGAGACACGATATAATGTTCAGCAATGGAAGCATATAAAAATGTTGAATATATCAGGATTTAGGGAATTTCTTATGTTCGATTACTGGTGTCTGACGAGTCTTATTCGTTCGACCTCTGGACCACTCACCCTATCTCCTTTTAAGGAGGTCCAATTGCTACCCACGTTAGATAAAAATTATTATATTATAATGGAAATCAATTTTTTAGTAATAGTTCAAGTCGTTATCTATACTATCGCCGAATTTCGATTGATCTTATCGTGTAAATGTTTGAGTATTGAATTTTAAAAAATGATTTTTTTACAGTTTTATGGGAAATCAGGAGCTTTGCTCTCTGCTTTGAATTGTACTATCATTTTTCGATTAGATGAGGCTGGAAAAAAATAAAAATGAACAGAAGTAAAGAAAAATTAGTAAAAAAATTTATAATAATGAAATTAGCATACATCTGACAATTGTTCGAATATTTTTTTAAATAAATGAATTAACATTAGAAAAACATGGAAAAAATTAGCACTTATAGTTTCTTGAATTTTCTACACATACATATTTTTTATTTTTTCAAAAATAATTTAGATGTTGAATGAAAAAAAAAATCTTAAAATTTTTAGTGTCATGAAAGTTTTACATTTTTGAAAATTCAATACTAAAAAATTCACACGCTAAAATTTATTGAAATTCCGTGATAGTACACATAACGACTTGAACTATTATAAAAAAAAAAAAATCATTATTATCTAATGATTTTAATTTAACGTGGGTAGTGATTAAACCTCCTCAAGATCTATTGAATTGAAATAACACAAATTCATCAAGTGAACGTACGGAATTGAATATATTTGATATTACTCGAGTTCTGTATAAAAAATGATATTAATTATAAATAATTGCTTAAAAAATTACAAATATTCCATTTAATTTACTTAAAATAAGAATGAATATGAAATAATTACAAACTAATATTAACAATTAGGTTCTCTCGAGTCTTCCACTCGGTGCTGCTCTCGATCCGTAACGCTGGGTATAAGAAATATCGGCACTTCTACTATTACGTCGACAACAGTAAATACAAAGTAAAATGAGGAGTACGATGATAAGGAGTATAAGAAGACTGCCAACTACGATGGCAGCAATTTCGCCGGTTGTCAAATTGTCCCAGGCTAAAAAAGATTCGAAGGCGAAATAAGTGACAATTCGAAATATTCGTTAGTTGAAAATCTTTCAAAAAAAAATGCAATTTTCTCAATTTTCCATAAAAATATTATCTTTTCATCTGATAATGTTTGAAAATGTCTTGGAAGCTAAGCGAGATGGGGCGATTCTCCCTTAATATTTTTTTTACCATTCAATGTTATCAACAAAAAAAAAATTCAGATGAAATCACCATATTTTGCTTAGTTTCCGGGACATTTAAAAAAAAATTGATTGATTTTTGCTGAATTATTGAATAATTAGTCTTTACCCGTGACGTCAATTTTTCGAGTATAAGTGTTGTCATTGACATCAGTAGCTGTCACCTGAACTGTTGTATAGCAGCAAGTAGAGGTGTAAATGAAATTTACTGGATTCTTACTGCCAGCAGTAAATTCACGTTTCGGCTGAATACCATGTGGATAAGAAGTGACTCTCTTTAATCCTAAAATATATTAAAAATTGGATGAAAAAAAATGCCAAGAAAATAAAACAGTAATTAAATATTTATTTACCCGAATCTACGTCAGCAACTGTAATTTCAACACTCCAAATGCTATTTTCGCAATGCTCTTGGCGTAGTTTTCCTGCACAATTATTGTTGAATTCATAATCAATTGTTGGACTCGTACTGTCAGATACCTAAATAAGACGTCATACGTTTAATTTCTTTTGTAAATTCGAATATTCAGTGGTTATTGTGATTATTAATTTAATTTACCACATCAGTTGAGCCTTGAACGTAGACGTAGACAGACTTTTCGACAGCTTCTAAACTTCTACTGCGGTCAACGTGCAATGTTACGGTGTTAACGACATTCTCTTTCAAATTTGGTACAGCTATGTTAACAGCAACTTTGATGGTTTGACCTGGTTTGATCCACCACCTAGTGAAAGGAAGAGTTTATAAGATTATTTTAGTGAGAAAATTGGAGGATTCAAGGGAGTGCGAAGTGGTGTATAGATTAGTTCAAGAATATCTAGGAAACGATGAGATTTGAGAGAATTTATCAAGAGACCTTTTTTGGAGAGCGAAAAATTTTCTCTAAAAAAGGTCCCCTGAGCTTCTACTCTAAAATCTACTGAATTCGATAGAAAAAGGAAAGAAACTAGAAGTTTTCATAGGAGAAAGGGTTTTACAATTGAATGTGTTTTTTTTTTTTTTAAGAATTTCTCGGAATCTATTGGAGATAGGAAAATTTTGACAAAAACCTTCTTCTTGTAGAGGGAAATTAGAGCTACGAAAAAAGTCTACAAAAATTTCTCTGTCTCTCTTAAATTTTGGGATATTCTGAGAAAACTGAGTATATTTTAGATGGATTCTTCATTTCATCCACCTGATTCCATCGATAAATTGTTAATTTAAGGTAGTATCCCAGAGTACGATCAATAAAATAGGAAAAAATGAAAATTCATAGATTAGTTTCCCTCAATTGCTGATAATTCAGGAAAACGTGCATAAATTCATCCGAAAAAGTGATTAAACTATACGAAAGTCACATCTTCAGCTTGTGAATAGAATTTTTTTCTCTCGAATTTTTTCGACATAAATCTCCTATCACATGCATGAGATAGAGAGAGAGGCAAATAGTTACGACTACTTTCTAATTAGAATTTCTCAATAACTATACGGAGAATTGGATATTTTTTTCTTCTGTAATTTAGTTAAAATGCTCTTCTCTTCACCAATAGTTTTTAAATAATGGGTCAACCCTGTGATTTTTCTAGTAATTTCGTTATTTCTGTACGATTTAGGGCGTTTCATCCCCATCACTGCTGTTATCAGTAACTTTGATAATTCATATCTCATGAACTACACGGACAAAAATTATGAAAAAATAAAAAAAAAATATCATCTTTGATACGACATCAAAAAAATGAGGGGTCAACTGTAATCGGATTCGCTTTAAAAAAAGAGGGAACCAGAATGAGCTGGAAAAATGAACTATTTGAGAAGTTCTACGAACCCGAGAGGATTGACAGCAATAAGTTGAAATTGATTGCTCCTTGCTTCAAAAATATGAAGAATATTGAAGAACTCGTTATTAGTAACTGTGAAAACAACAGTGTGAACACTTCCTGGTTTAGCAAGTAGTGTAGTTTCTGGTGCAACATCAACTGGTAAATTTTTGCCCTTTGTTACCAAATCACTTGTTCTCGATAATTTTCCTGATGCATCTCTTCTATTATCATCGATTTGAGACTCAGAGAATTCCTCAAGTGACTCAGGAAAAACTACTCTGCCAGAATTGTAGCTTCTTGTTGATTCAATTTCTTCTGGAAATCTGAGAGCTGCTCTTCGTCTTGCAGTTGTCTGGGTATCCTCGAGATAAATTACGAAACCTTGATTCTGAATTTCTGTGGGAAGACATGATTAATATGAAATTAATTTATTTTAAGAGTATTTTGAAAACTATGAGGTTCACGAGAATTTCGCAAGAGACCTTTTTTGTAGTTCATTAAATTTTCTACGAAAAAGGTCTCTTGACTAGTTTCTCTAAACCCACGTGTTTCACAGATATTTTTAAATTGGAGTTCAACAATTTTTTATTGCTAAATTTACGAAACAATGTGGAAAAAAGAAACGAGTTTAATGTTTCAAGAATATCTCGAAATCTATTAGAGATATGGAATTTTTGGTAAAGACCTTCTTTGTGAAAAAGAATCAGAACTCTAAGAAAGGTCTCCACAAAAACTTCTCTATCTCCCTTAGATTCCGAGTTATCTGCAAAAGAAATAAACTGCTAATTGAATAACAAAATTTTTTTCATCAAGAAATTATTTGTCAATGATATTTACAAGAGAATTCAGCTAAAATAAATTGCACTACAGATTTTTCAGCATTGTTCGTTGATTATTCACAAACGTTAGAAGGAAGTTGACAGAAAAAAATCGGAGAATGACGTTAAATCTTAACATCACGGGCAAAGGGCAATTCTCAAGCACTTAGATGAAGAAAAAGAGAGAGAAAGATTCCTAGAATTATTGCACAATATTTTGCTGAAGCAGGCAGTGAGCCAATGTTTCTTTTCTCAGTTCAATACTGTCAGCTGACAAGTGCAGTTGTTCAGTGAATTTAAAAAAAAATTGAAGAATGTTTGTAAATTATAATTTTTTTCAAATAAAAATGCTTGATTAAATTACGGGAAAATTCCAGTTTATCTTCTGCTTCTCTAAGCTCTGAATAAAAATTTTAAAAAATTCGAGAAAATTTTGTTTGATGCATCATCGTGAGTGTTTTTAATAAATTTAAATTAAAGTTTAAAAACACTTACCATCATCAAGATTATCAGCATTAACTCTTGATAAAAGTGGTGCTGAAGTGGTTGGTACTTTTAATCCTCGTGAAACAACTAGACTGTATGTTAAATTTTCCCTCCCCTTTAGTTTCAATTGCCAGCCACCTGGTGGTGGATAATTTGCAACAAGATTCACCTCATTTTTGTCATTTTCACGCACCAGTGACAGCTCAAGGGGTTTATCTCTGCTTTTACCTGTATTATTAATTTTTTTTAAAAATAAGTCGATTATAAATGGAAAAGTATTCAGTGTTTTTGTTAATTAATGTCTGAAAGTGCGTACTTTTCAAATTTAATTAATTACTTAACTTATAAGTAAATTGATGAATGGAGTTATGAATTGATGGAGTGGAAAAATTAGTTTGTCAGCTTATTTTTCGAGGAAATCTGGAAATCTCATGGAGATGTGCAAAAAAAAAGTGGAAATTTTTTCCTTTTTTTTTAAGAGAAAATTTCGAACTCCGAAAAAGTTCAGCATGAAAATTTCGATATTTCACTCAATTTTCGTCGAAACTCGAGAAAACTGTCTAACAAAATTGTCTGATTTTTCCTCTTTTTTTTTTTTTTATTCATTCGCTCCATTTAATAATCGAGAAAAAATGACATTGAGAGGAACAAAAAGGCGGAAGATCTCATTGCATGCTTGTACACATGACACGTAACCCCTTGTAATGATCAAGTCATCAATTTTTTAGTGATAATAAAATAGTATAAGACTTTTGACGTTATTTCTAGCGAATCTCAGCGAAAATAAATTTATCGATGATAACAAACGTAATTAAATGACGTGATCATGTATTTTTATCAGATTTGTTTGTCTTTTTATAAATGTATCGTAGGGGATTTCGTGTGTGTTAACATATGTGCATGTGCATGTTTTTAACCTGTGTGCAGCATTGAGACGTTTTTAGTTCAGTCTTATGTGCATTGGTGGGTTTCCTAGTTTCTGTATTGAACCGCGCGCGCAATGAGAACACCACGTGGCCAATTATAAACTGCAGGTGGCCTTCAATTTGTTGTTATTATTAAGGTGCATGCTTGTGAAAACTCACCAGTTGGTATTTCCAATAATATCCATGATATATTTCCAATTATTTTGAATTGTAGTTCATTTGTATCGTTACTAACATTGAATCTGCTTGAACTGTACTCGGTTAAATGATCTTTTCTCAATGTTTCCTGGAAAATTAAGGGAAAATCATTATTTCGGTGGTAATATTGTAGTTTCATTTTTTTCGAAAATTAATAAAGTCCCCACAAATTTAAAAAAAAATAGGGGGGGGGGGGGTGATTACTCGTAAAATCTGATGTACATTCAAATGAGAAATCTCAAATTTTTTTTAGAATTCTTTCAAAAATGGAAGGAAGTCTTGGAATAGTCCACAAACTAATGAAATCCGATGGAAATTTCATGAAATCTGTGAAGTCTTTGGAATTCCATCAAAAATACATAGTGACAGTATCTGTAAAATCGATTTGAGGACTTGAGAAAAGTCACAGAAGATTTTGAATTTAGTTGAACATTATTTTGATCAAATTTTTTATTTTCTATACATCTTTGTTTTTTGGCCATGGAATCATGAAATTTCATATAATTCCTTGGAATTTCTTGAATTTTCAAAGAAATCTATGAAATCTTCAGAAATCCTTTCAATTTTCATAAATTTCAAGAAATATCCCGAATTTTCATGAAGTTTGCTTTGGAAAATTCGAGAATCTATGAATTTTTGCAATTTGAAGTTTAGTTGACACAAATTTTAGGAATGATTATCCTTTTGAAAACATTGAAAGCTTTCTTTCTATAGTTATTTGTAAATTTAATTCTGATTTTTTTAAAAAAAGATTTCCTTTAGGAAAAATTCTAGTTGATTACAAAAAAAGATCTCTTGAGAAATTCTCATAAATCTCATTTTTTTCGTAATAATGAATAGTACATTTGAATTTATACTTCTTCAAAATTTCACAACTGATGTATTTTTCAATATCTCGGAAAATGATATAGATACGAAAAATTTTGGTAATTGTCTTTTTTATCGGCGTCTAGAGGTCGTCAATAAAGGTGATTATCGAAATTTCTCTGTCTACAATAAATTCCCAAATACTCGAAAAACAAAAACTCATTACAAAGTGAAAGCGACTTAATTGATTATTTGCTGCAATAATTGTTTACCATTTGATTAATATTTTTTCCAATAAAGGAATCCGTCGAATTATTACATCCGACCATCAACTGAATTTCACATTTTTCCGGTTGCCTATTTGCGTCATTCGAAGCCTCAAAGTCAAGGGATTGTTCACCTGTTGTCGTGATTTTCTTATTTCCTGAAGAAAAAAAAATATCCAAATAATCGATTGACTACTTGATAAACCCCTTCGTTATCACAGCTCAAAAATCTATGAATATAAAACAGAACTCACTTGTAAATTCGAAAGAATCTCCGCTCAAATGCCAAACCAGATTGATTCTACTGGAATTTTTTTGATTCACTCGTGTTCTATCTCCAGCACTTTTGATGCAGTATCTGTTTGAAATTCAATATTTCTGGATTAATTATCAATTCAGTAGCCGAAAAGTAAAACATGATAATTAAATTAAGCACATGTCTGACAATTTTTTGGATTTTTTTAAACAAATAAATTAATATAAAAAGAATATTCAAAAAATTTTCACTTCTGATTTTTTGAATTCTCAAAATATGTACAGTTTCTTTTTTTTTTAAATTCATTTATTAAGAGAAAAAAAAATGAAAATTGGCAGATGTCTGCGATTTTGAGTATCATGGTAAAACGAGATAAGTCTATTATTTTTATCATTTAGTCTTTCGAAAATATCATAGAAAATAAGCGACATAGGGCGATTTGACCTTAAAATTTTTTTTATAGCCTTTGCATTACATTGGGAGTGATCAAAAAGACGATTTATCATGATGATACAATTAGCACAAATGTGACAATTTTTTAATTTTTTTTTAGACAAAGCAATTTTAATTAAAAAAATACACCCAGCAAAAAAATTAAGGGAACGGTAAATTTTGTCAGTTTTTTGCTTGATTTTCAAATGGCTGTAACTTCGCCAAAAATGATCGTATCAGAATAAAAAAAAAATCGTTGGAAAGCTTGAAGTCTCTACTCTTGAAATCTTGAGATGAAAATTTTTTATGACCGTTTGTTATAACGAGATAGGAGAGTTGAAAGTGGAAAATTTTTTTTTCTTTTTTTTTCATTTTTTTAACTTGTTCCACGGACTCCAAAAAAATTTTCTCGACTCAACCCTTATGAGGATCATGTAGCCTGGTCTTTCAGCTTCAATTTCTTTTTTTTTTTTTTTCTCTACGACCCTTTGTTGCTGAGATATTGTCGATTGAATCAAAAAACACCCTTTTGTCTTTAATCGTTGATATCTCAGGAACTACTGATCGCACAGCGAGCGGATGATGAGATTCGTAAACTTGAATGAATTTTCTGTAAGATTCTTGCACTGTTTGATTGAAAAAAAATTTTCTTCCAATTTTAAAATTGGTTCGAAAAAGTACCAAAAAATTGCGTTTTTTTCCTTTTTTGAAAATTGCCCTGCATTTTGCGAATTTTGCGAAAATTGAAAATGTTTCAACGTTTTTCTTTAGTTTAATGTGTGCTGGAACACCCCCTAAATTTTCAAGCCAATCGGTTCGACCGTTTTTTTTCCCGAACGAACAAAGTTTCAGCAAAAATTAAAGGAACACTTTTTTGTGCGTAAACACCAATTAATGATGATTAGGGCCGAAAATGTTTTTTCTCCATTATTTTTCCGTGATTTTTTGTGCAAAATTTGTTGAATTTCATCGAAAAATGAGAACAATGAAAAAGACAAAAAAACAATAAAAAAATTGAAATTTTGTTTTTCATTAATCAATAAAAAATTCGTTTTTTTTTTTATCAATAAAAAATTCAATTTTTTTTTTTTTAATCAATGAAAAATTAGAAATTTTCTCTTCTTTTGAAAATCAATGGAAAAATCAATTTTTGTTCTCAAAAAACCAGTAGAAAACTCGGAAAAAAATTTGAAAAATGAAAAAAAAAACACCGGAATCGCATTTGATTTGGAGAGATAGTGACTCAGCAGATTTTTTCAAACAATTTTTTTTTTGATTTTTTTCGTTTAAAAAAATTGTTTTTTTGATTTTTTTATTGATTTTTCTTCATTTTTCATTGTTTCCATTTTTCGATGGAATTCAACAAATTTTGCACGAAAAATCACGGAAAAATAACGGATAAAAAACATTTTCGGCCCTAATCATCATTAATTGGTGTTTAGGGCACAAAAAAGTGTTCCTTTAATTTTTGCTGAAACTTTGTTCGTTCGGGAAAAAAAACGGTCGAACCGATTGGCTTGAAAATTTAGGGGGTGCCCCAGCACACATTAAACTAAAGAAAAACGTTGAAACATTTTCAATTTTCGCAAAATTCGCAAAATGCAGGGCAATTTTCAAAAAAGGAAAAAAACGCAATTTTTTGGTACTTTTTCGAACCAATTTTAAAATTAGAAGAAAATTTTTTTTCAATCAAACAGTGCAAGAATCTTACAGGAAATTCATTCAAGTTTACGAATCTCATCATCCGCTCGCTGTGCGATCAGTAGTTCCTGAGATATCGACGATTAAAGACAAAAGGGTGTTTTTTGATTCAATCGACAATATCTCAGCAACAAAGGGTCGTAGAGAAAAAAAAAAAAAAGAAATTGAAGCTGAAAGACCAGGCTACATGATACTCATAAGGGTTGAGTCGAGAAAATTTTTTTGGAGTCCGTGGAACAAGTTAAAAAAATGAAAAAAAAAAGAAAAAAAATTTTTCCACTTTCAACTCTCCTATCTCGTTATAACAAACGGTCATAAAAAATTTTCATCTCAAGATTTCAAGAGTAGAGACTTCAAGCTTTCCAACGATTTTTTTTTTATTCTGATACGATCATTTTTGGCGAAGTTACAGCCATTTGAAAATCAAGCAAAAAACTGACAAAATTTACCGTTCCCTTAATTTTTTTGCTGGGTGTACTATAAGAATTCGCACTTGTGGCTCTTTAAATCATCAACATGTGCATATTTTTCTTTTTTTAATTGTAATTTATTTGTTGAATGAAAAAAATTCTCAAAATGGATGACAATGAAATTTACATACATATGGCTATTTTTTGTGATTTTTTAAAAATAAATCAATCATTATAGAAAAAATATTTGGAAAATTTTCATTGTTTATTTTTCAAAATGGAAATTTGTTAAAGGATTTATTGTTTAAAAGTCTGCATTTTTCATTGTTGACAATAATTCATTCGTCGAGAGTATGAAAAATAATGAAAAATTGTCAGATTTCGGTTTCACCTATTCACAAGAATTGAATTTCATCAGTGAACTGATGAATTTATGAATATCTCCGGAACGAGTGAGTTTAACGAGATGGAAAATTCTTTTTCCTAAATCCTTTTTTCTTCAAAATATAATTGCCCATAAAAGAGGCTTTCGTCAATCCTCCCTAACTCCAATCGTTTCCGAGATATTCCAAAAATTCTGCAAAGTATCCACAAGTATCTCACTTATCAATTAAAATTCCAATTAACGAATGAACCGCTGAAAAAATGGTTACTGAAAATAGCAGACATCTGCCAATTTTTAGTCTTTTGTTATCTTAGCAAATGAATTATTTTTCGAAAAATGGAAAATATTCACACGTAGAGAATTCAAAAAAATATGAGTGCAAATTTTTTTAATATATTTTTTTTTGTGATAATTCACTCCTTTAAAGGACTCCAAAAAATAGTCAGATGTTTGTTATTTTCAGTATCATCTTAAAAAAATAAGATCAAACCTCGAGCATTCATGCCTCTTCGTAAAGATTCTATTCGTAAATTGACTTGCACGATTGACAACAATCCACTCAGGTTTATCGATCTCAGTTTCATTAGTTTCGCTGAACTCATCATTAATCACTTCGACACTTTCATAACGATTATCACACCAGACGCACAAAATGCACAGTGAAATAATCAAATAAATGGATTTCATAATGAGCCCATCAATGCTCTTCACCTTTTCACCAAAAACTGACTAATACGAGTCTTCGTTACAAGTACTTATAACCCAGGGTAAACGTCGTGTTTCCGGTTCTAACGATAAAGAAAATGAAAGAAAGAAAGGAAGAGTGAAAAGAAAGAAAAAGAAGTTTCAATGCTACAAATACTATGCAAGTGACTACAGTGACTTATTTCACAATTGTAGCATCATATTGACAACTCAAATGGGTGTGGATAATGTAATTCAATGTGTGTAAAGTAAATCTTGTAAAATGAGTCTTGTTTTCACTTTAACAATGTTAAAAGCATTTTCACTATTTCAGTTTTATTTTTTATCATTTTGAAAAATCATTTATCACTGTCATTTACGTGTATCCTGTTAAATATTTACACACATTACTAATTTTCGTGTATTTACGTCATAAAAATTCCCATTGATTCCATGAAAAATAATGATTTTTCTATATATATATATATATTCTTTTTTCTAGATAATCAGCAAGGTGAGCTAATAAGCTCAAATCAACAATTATTGCAGCAATCAGAGCCAAATATTCAGCCACATTTGCCAGAGATTTTACAAGGAAATGAGGCTAAAACAGCAGCAATTGATCAACAACGTTCTGGTTATTTGACGACATTTCTCTCATCTCTGCCGAATTTTTCACTCAAGGGACAACAGCAGACGCAAATTAGCCAATCGATTGATGATAGCGCAAATAATCAAGCGTTTAATTTTCAACAAGAGTGGCAAGCACCTCAACAGTTTGCACCTCAAGTTAATTTCAACGATCAATTAAGATCGCCGAGTCAGCCATTTGTACCTCCACCCACTGCACCAACGTGCCCACCATCAAGCAGCGGTGAGTTTCAATAAATTTGAATTAAACTTGGTGAAAAACAAATAATCGAGATTAATCAATTTTTATTGCAACAAAATTTGTTGAATATCTCCGGAAAACTAAGGGAGATAGAGAAATTTTGATGTCTGCTTCTTTTGATAATAATGAAATTAGCAAACATCTGACTAATTTTTTTGATTTTTTCAAATAAATAAATTATTATAAAAACAATATTCAGAACAATTTGCACATGTGCATTTTTTTCAATAATTTTTATGTTGAAAGAAAAAGAAGTCTAGAAATTATCAGATTTCTGTTATTTTCATTGTCATCTTTCCATGTAAGCCATGAAATTTTTTACTAAATTTTCTTTCCTGAATTCATTAGCGAAACGATGAAACAGGATAAATCGTTTTTTCTTGCAACAATTATTCCCGAATATATCGAGAATTAATGGGTATACGCCCTTTTTACCTTCATCCATTTTTCTAGTTTTTGAAATTCTACGAAAATGGGTCGAGATAAAAAAGGCGTTTTTCTCTTTCAATAATTTTTTCCAAATATTTCGAAACTAATGGAGATATACCCTTTTCACCTTCATTCATTTTGTAGTTTTCAAAATTCTCTACGAAAATGTATTGAGATGAAAACGGCGTATCTCTATTACAATCACCTTATCCTGTTTTACTTCTTCACTATTGCATTATTTTAAAATTTATGAAATTCACTCCTGAATTATTTTTTTGCGACAACAAATGCTATGAAACATTTCTCCCAAATCAATAAATCAATCTCATTTAATTTTTCCTTCAAATAATTAAACGTTAAACTTTGAACCAGAGTATCAAGTACCGCATCAGCAATTCATCCCTCCAGTTAATTTCAACGATCAATCAAGACCATCAGCGCAGCCACTTGTACCACCACCCACTGCATCAACCTGCCCACCACCAAGTAGCGGTAAGTCCATGTAAAATTCAATCCTCTACCGATGAAAATCACGTTAATTTACCTCTAACCAAACAGCAATTTAATCCAGCGCTATTCATGTAAAATTTGTGATTTCAGGTGGAGTTTCTTATCGTCTCGGTAATCAGCGACGTTTGAAGTATGCACCACCGCCAGATTTAACATCAACACCATCAAAACCTTATGGACAGTCGATTGCCGTATCGAATCAATCAAATCAACAAGTTGACTTTTTCAATCCAACTTATGCGCCCAGAAATCCCGAGAATTCAGGATTTTCCCCATTGATACCATCGAATCCACCGATTCCCAGTGTTTCTCAACCCCAAGAAATACCAACAAGCACGTTTAATGATCCAGTAACGCCGCACAATACTCCAGCGAATTATTTCTCAAATTCCCAATTATTTGATCCTAATTATCAAAAACCCCAGACAATTAATGATTTATCGCAATTGGCTTCATCATTGACCCTGGACGATGCTCCAGCCCAAGCAGTCGATTCATCAAGAGCAACATCAATAACTGGAACATCCGAAGATCTCGCTGACATTGATTTATCCCAAAGATCCTCGCCACCAGAGATTTTCCAGCCTCCCCCCGCATTCGACACTTCGCCACCAACACTAACAGATTTCCCAATTCCACCTGTCGAGGCGAAACCCTATTTCTCCAATTTTCCGGCAACAAGTGAACCGACTCTGACTTCATTCTTTGACTCCACAGCTTCAACATCAAATCCTCAATTATCAGTGAAGAGCAGCCTCTCGCAGCCTCTCATTCCCCCTGTATCATTCTACAATCCCGGAGAATTTGCAGCAACCCCTCAAAATTTCACTCTTCAATCTGACATTAATTCGCAGAATTTGTTGAATAATGAAGCAATATCGAGTGTTGATGGTAACAATTGGCCGACACTTGTAGCAAGTGAAATGCCCGAGCCAACTGGTACAGCAACACTAAATCCAATTCAATCATCAGTGAATCCATTGATTTTACGAAATACTCAGCAGACAGATACAATTCCACCTAGTCTTCATAATTTGGCGTCTGGAGCTAGTGCGAATAATTTTGGCGACAGAAAAATGCAATACAGGCCGGTTTATCATCACTGGTTCTATCGCAGAAATGTTGAGAATAAGATCTTGTGGAATCCATTTACGATGCAGGACAGCTTGAATTTAGAGGCTGCACATGATTCTAGTGACATCAGCATTGAGACGAAGGTGCCAACTGATGGAGGTCGTTATGATGTTGATATACTTAAACGCGAGAGAAGACCGGTTTATTGGATTGGTGAATCGACTGAAGTCAGAAGGTCATCTTGGTTTTACAAGGGACCTTCTGAATCTAGGTATACACCTTATGAGGAAAGTACTGCTGCAAGACTCGAGGAGGAATACAAACAGGCGTGTACTAGCGATCACTGGAATAGGAAAATTGAATTGAGCAATGGAGAGTACATTGTTTTTCATAGCTCTACGATACTAATTCATTATCTTCAGGCTAGTTCACCTGAGCTTGTTGCCTCGTGGGGCAACAGTACTGTGAGTTTCATGCAGGTTCATATATATATTTTTTTAAGAATGGTTTTTGTAAGTGATTTAGCAGAGAAATGAGGTAGAAAGGTCGTAACTTTGGAGCGAATGGGTTTAAAGAAAAATTGGAGGACAGCTTTTTTGTAGAGAATTTTATGACCTACAAAAGAGGTTTCTTCGAAAAGTCTCTTAAATTCGATAGTTTTGGAGATAACTGCGATTTACTAAAAATGCAGTTTTTACAGTGATTCCAGTTTCTCATATCTCTGCTGAATTAATCTAGATTTTGTTTTCTTTTTATTTAATTATCATTTTTTTGTATTGTTTTTTAACAACGTTTTTTTGTGTTGCACGTGTTGTTGTTTTTCACCAGGGGTCAGAGAACAATAGTACGTATTTACAGGGTGCATCAAGCAGGCCAAAGGTCGTTAAACGTGGAGTTGATGAATTTCATATTGAAGAGGGTGAACCAGAAAAAATTGATCATCTACTGTTTCTTGTACATGGAATTGGAAGTGTTTGTGATCTCAAGTTTCGAAGTGTCGAGGAAGTTGGTGAGAATGAAACCGATTAAAACTTTAAAAAATATAAAAATTTCGTTCCAAAAAGAAAAAAAAAGAGGTAATAGCGAAATTTTTATAATGACCTTTTCTTGTAGCTCTAGTGTTCTGCAGAAACGGTCATTACAAAAATTCCTCTATTCCCTCTAGATCCCAAGATATTTTTCAAGAGACTATGAAAAAAAAAGTAGTAAAACTTCTCGCACATTTTTCCGCAAATATTTTTGAAATGAGCCAATTTAGAGAATATTGTAAAAAAAAAACCTTTTTTTAATGAAAAATTTCATAATCTCCAAAAAAAAGGTCTCTCGATAAATCTCTCCAAACCCATCAGTTTTCATAATATTCCCCTAAAAAATGTAATCACAATCTTTCAATTCTCCTGAAATCGCTCAAAGAAAAACTAATTATTTCATATTTTTTAAAAATAGTGGACGAGTTCCGGAGTATCTCCCTGCAACTGATCCAATCGCACTATCGTACAGCAAGTACCCATGGGATAGTTAATAGGATCGAAGTACTACCAATTTCATGGCACGCAACACTGCACTCTGACGACACTGGAATTGATAAGAAATTAAAGGCAATAACATTAGAGAGTATTCCGAAATTGCGCCACTTTGCTAACGACACCCTGCTGGACGTATTATTCTACACGAGTCCAATCTACTGTCAAACAATAATGCAGACAGTTGGTAACGAGATGAACCGCCTTTATTCACTGTTTCGTGATAGAAATCCAGAATTCACTGGAAGTGTTTGCTTGGGTGGACACTCGTTGGGCAGTCTGATACTCTTCGATCTGTTGTGTCATCAGAAACCACCGCCTGAAGATAAAAAAGACGACGAAGATGATACAATCAATGAAGAAGATGAAACAAACGACGAAGACAAAGATCCATCTGTTAATACGACTATTAAACCAATGCAAAGATCAATGCTAAAACGTCGTTTAAGTAGGAAAATAAGTTACGTAATGGGTGCAGCTGGTACTGGACAACCATTTATCATCTATCCACACTTGAATTTTTCACCAAAAGCATTTTTTGCACTTGGCAGTCCAATTGGAATGTTCGTAACTGTACGTGGTATTGATAAACTCGGTGAAAACTTTAAATTACCAACGTGTCCAGCATTTTTCAATATATTTCATCCATTTGATCCAGTTGCATACAGAATTGAATCATTAATAAATTCTGAGGCACATAAATATCGTCCGATGTTAATTCCACATCACAAAGGAAGAAAACGCATGCATTTAGGTAATTAATTTAATTATTTCCCTTTTTTTATTCTTAATAACTCTGAAGAATTCACAATTCTCCAAAACTTTGGTCTTATTTCATTTTTTTATTTTCTTTTCTTTTCATTGCAGAATTGAAAGAGACAATGGCACGAGTTGGTGCTGATTTAAAACAGAAGCTTTTAGATTCAGTCAGAAGTACTTGGAATTCAGTTTATCAATTGGCAATGTTCCATCGTTCAGACAATCAGGCACTTGAACATGAAATCGATAAAGTCGTTGAAGAACAATTGCAAAAATCTACAAATAATAATAATAGTATTGATAATGAAAATTATGATGAAGGAGAGGATGAAAAAAATGGACAATTGAAAGTTGGACAACTCAATGGAGGTAGACGTATTGATTATGTACTGCAAGAGGCACCTTTTGAATATATCAATGAGTATATATTTGCATTGACAAGCCACGTGTGTTACTGGTGAGATTTCTTTCCTTTTTTAATAAGAAATTACGATCAAAAATTAAATTTTGAGGAAAGAAAAAGCAATTTTTCAGAGATTTCATTGGGATTCTTGAAAAATTTCATGAAAAATTTCTTTTCTTTGAAATAATCGAGGGAAACTAAATGGAAAATTCAATGATTATCTATTCACTTGTTAATTAATCCAACGAATTTCAATTAATTACAGGGAGTCAGAGGATACGATGCTCCTGATACTGAAAGAGATGTATGGAACAAGTGGAATACAGGCAGACGCCCAACTTCCACCGCAAACAATGTCAATAGAGCGACCAACACCAACTACTCCAACATTACTATCAACACCAGGACCATCTTTATCAGTTAGTCTATCAAATTCTGGTACAACAACACCAAAAATAGGAGTAGATCCAACAGCACCGATAACAAATAAGCCAGTTGGACCACCGCCCACATCTGGATTTGTACGGAAATAATTAATGTGATATTAACGTACCTCAAGAAAGACAAAAAAAAAAACAAAAAAAAAACGTGAATGAAAGAGTGAAAAAAAATAATAACTGAAAAGTTTGACAACGAACTATTGAATAATGAATGAATAATAAAACGAGTGACTAATTGGACTTTTTATCGTGACTAATTGAAGTTTTGTTGAATAATTCCGTTGGATGCTGGAGGAATTTCAGAGAATTTAATATAATTGAGGAAAATTATTTGTATATTATGTAAAAAAAATGAAAAAAAAAAATATATAATACGATTGTTTTCATTCTAGGAGAGAAATTTGTGAAAAGAAGAAAAAGAGCCATGAATCCCATTTATTTTAGCATCACTTGGTAGTCACATATTACGTGTCCGTTGGGATCGTGTCGAATGGCATTGGCTTATCGGTGGAGGAGGAGGAGAAGAGGAGAGTAGAAAAAACAAGAAAAGAAATGAAAACGAGGTAAAAGTCATGGATTGTTTAGTTTAGTTTGGTAAAGAGAGGGGCTGAGGTGAGTGGTAGGACCAGAGGAGGAGGAAAAAAAATAAAAGAAATATATATATATATAGTTCCCCTCTTCTCCTTCCATCGTGCACCATGAGCCCCGGTTATATCACGAAACGCTAATTAATTGCAGTGCAAGCCCAACCACCCTGTGCCTCCGTGGGGCATTTGCATTTTGCGTGCGGTGCCTCGTAAAACTACCGAGCCTGTCAGCTACGGCGAATTTCCAAGATGATTTATCGCCTTCTGAAAAGTATAACTTTTTCGTTTCTCCTGTTTTTTTCTCTTTTTTTTACATTTTAAAATGAAAAAAAATAAGGAAAAATAACGTGGGCTCCTTTACCCACTCTCTCTCTTTCTCTCAGTTCATTTCCTCCCTCTTTCTGGATACTTTTTGAATTGCTGGAACGTCGTGAACGTCACGAGGCACGTCGTCAGCCACGAGAATTGCAAAGATTTGCCGCATTATGCTCGAAAGCTACGTTTTTTTAATCGCCAATTTAACGAACTATGGGATTGGTACAATTAACAGAACTTTTTAATTATGTTGTGTTTTTTCTTTTTTTTTAAATGTCATCGATCAGTTCATGGTATTTATTCGTTGAACTTTTTTAATCAATCGAGACTTCAGTGGGAGAATTTATTCACTTTCGAAAAGACGTGAGGACTGGAGGTGAAATTTGGGGTTTTAATGTATTCGTGAAATCGGTGTTTTTTTTTTTTTAGTTATCTCAAGAATTATAGGAGATAGAGAAATTTTTTGTATGGACCTTTTTCGTAGCTGTAAATCTATGACACTGAACATCGTAGACATCTGACAATTCTTGTCATTTTCATTTTTTCAACAAAAATAGAAATTATGTACTCGTAGAAATTTTGAAAATGCTTTTTAAATCAAATTTACGCGTTTAAAAAAATGCAAAAAATTCAGAGATATGTGCTCATTTCATTATCATCTAAATTTCCTCTACGAAAAAAGGTCTCAATCGCAATTTCTTTATTTCTCTCGAATTTTGAAATATTCACGGGGAAACTCATCTTTTTTTCGCCAATTAAAACAGCGAAATTGCAGAAGAAATCATTAAATTTATAATTTCATCTTAATCACAGCTAAACACTGCTCCGTAATCGCTTGGCTACGTCAACGATACGTTATATATTTCGAATAAAATAAGTTTTATGTAAGAGCGCGTGTATTATGTGTGTGCGAATATTTTTTTCTTAGGTGTTAGAGCTGCATTAAGATTAGTTTAGTGTCTCGTGAGATTATCGCCTGGCAAGCATCATGTCCAAGACAATTGCGCCAAAGACGCTGTGAGTAATTATTAATAAGCCTGATTTTATCAATGACAAACGTGAATTCTAAAATCCTCTGTAAGAAAAAAAAAACAAGGAAATAAAGTAAGCCAACACAAAAAAAATGTCTGAACGCGATGCAGGTACATCGGTAATCTTGATGTCAGTGTCACGGAGGATTTGCTGTGTGCTCTCTTCTCTAAGTTTGGCGACGTGAGGGCTTGCAAAATCATACGAGAGGTAAAAATACAACTGTTGATTCATGTATTTACATTGGATATTTAAATGTTATAGTCGTAGGTAACATTATGTTTTTTTCACTCAAAGCGACATCAATTTTTTCTATTCGTTTTTTTTATAAAATGATTTTATTATTTTCTCTTTTTCGATGTACGTTCTTTCGTGATTATCTCTGAAATCAGATGATTTGGGGAAAATTGTCAAGAAACCTTTTTTGTAGAGAATTTCCTTGGCCATAAAAAAGGTCTTCTAGTCAATTTCCCTAATTCTCATCGTTTTCGGGATATTCTTTGAAAGCAAAGTACGATAAAATTTTCTTGTGAAAATTTCGTTTCTAATAATTAAAGAAAATTCTCAGATTTTATCGATATTATCATTTTTGAGGAATTTTCAATTTTTATAATGTCTCCGTGCAAGTTGCGTGCCCCTTCTTCCATTTGATTTGACAGTACTTGAACAATAAGATGAAAATAATAAATATATATTGGTGTTTTGTTTAGAAATGGGCCAATTTTATTTTTTTTTATTGAAAATATCTCGAAATCTGAGAGAGATGAATCAATTTTTGTAGAGATCTTCTTCTGTAAAGAAGAAAAAGACGCTCAAAAAAGGTTTTTGTGGAAGATTCCGTATTTCTGTTAAATTATGAGATTTTTCAAAAAAAAACGAGCGAAATTGCTGCAGTACTGAATTTTTATTGAATTAATATCCGAAAATTTGAGTTTTTCACGAATATCTCCGGTCCTAATTGTCCTAGCGTGTTGCAGCTGCTCGCAAATGAAAGCTGAGACAATTTCCCCCTCGATTTCATCTTTTTCGAATCAATTACAGTCGAAAATTACGTGTGATACGATCAGTTTTATGAAAATCGCTGTTTCAACTATAACTTCCTCAATTTTCATTCAAAATTAATTCACAAAAAAAAGCCAAAAAAGAAATCGATGGTAAATGATTTTAGCTTTCATTTGCGAGTAGCAACACGCTACAACCATTAGAACCAGAGGTATTAGTAAACCTCCAAAAATATCGAGAGACGAGAAATTATCTCCTTTCGTCGACCTAAAAACCGTGAAATTTCAATGAAATTAATCGGAAATGAATTTCGAATAAAAAATCGAAAAAACTGTAGAATAAAAAAGAAAAATCAGTTCCTGACGCATGTATTTCATCGGAATTTTTCTCAGCTTTCCAATGAAATCATCGAAAACATCGTATCTCAAGTACTTTCACTGATACTCATTTACAATGGGAAAAAATTTTATCATCAAAGAATTCGTATTTGAATTGAAGGAAAAAAAGCTTGATAATAATCGAAACTTTTCGGTTTCTAATTGAATACGAATGGAATAATTGGAAGCTCTAATTACTTAATTAATGAATTAATGTTGGAAATCATTGGAATGAATGTAAAATTAATTGGGTATAATATGGCAATCATCGGGACAATATTATTTTGACTGTATTTAAATAAAATTCTTATAGAGCATTTTGTCATCTTGGAAGCAAAGGGGCGTAAGTGCTATGTTTCTGCATGGGACTCGCGTTATTTCGTTTCTGAGGTGACGATATAATTCTTTCTTGTTTTGTCAAAAAAAAAAATTATTCTTTCCAATTTTCTCATTATTCATAATATGTACAAATTCAGTAGTTAAGAGGTAAAACGAGACAAGTCTATTTTTTTGCTATTTATTGTTTTTAGAGTGTCTTGGAAATTAAGCGAGATAGGACAATTTTACGCAAATCCTTTTTTTCTCTAGCTTTTGAAATTCTTTATGAAAAGGGATGAGAGTAAAAGAGCGTATCTTCATTAGTTTTCAAGTTATGTCATTGAGAATTATCACAGAAATGAGCCTATTCGCTACATTTCACCTCTTCACTAATGAATTCTTCATATCATAAAGGATTTCGAATTTCAAGGAATTTTTTCTCTGAGAGTAGTTATCTGTAGTTTGACACAAACTTCTTTTGGATCATTGATATAATTAAATTGTTTAATTAAAACTCGAAGTTTTTCCGATTAAGTAACTCATTAATTAACTTGAAAACTCTTATCTTAAATTTGAATAATTAACTGATTCATCTGAAATTTAGTATATTCATTATATTCTGAAAATAACAGACATCTGACAACTTTTCTTTTCTTTTCCTTCTCTAGACGAATGAATTATTTAAAAAATGGAAAGTATGCACATTTAAAAAATTTAAACAACAATCTGTGCAAATAAAAAAAAAATTATTTATAATAATTTATTTGTTTTGAAAAAGTCCGAAAAATTGGTCAGATGTATGCTAAATCAATTGTTACTAGAAAAATTCTGGAATTTGAATTGAATTTTACTGATTTGAATTACAAAATCATTTGTTTTACATCGCTTGTTTGCCTTTCTCCTATAGTTCTACTCTTAATTTAAATTTCTAAATTTGACTTTGGATTTTTACTTCTTTTACAACATCGTTCTCCCCGGGGGGCAAAGTGATCCATCATATATTTTTAAAAATTAAAAAAAAACATCGAAGAGTAAATACTGGGAGAAAAAAATACTAAAGGAAAAAAAGAAAAAAAAAATCTTTTTCTTAATGTATGGAGTCATGAAAAACATCAAATTCCATCTGAAATCCAATGTTTCCCCCCAATGTCCACTTACCCCACCCATTCCTGCATAAACATACTTTAATGTCCCCCCAGTTTTTAGCTGCATAAAAGTGGGTGGAGTTTCAGGTGGGAGGGGGGGGGGGATGATAGTAACCTTCTAGCACAAGGGTAAGGTGGCTCGTTAAATCCCAGGGCTATGCGACTGGGATAACGCAGAAACGCTTGCACCCCTTTTACCCATAGCACCCTTGGACTGCCATTAAAGTCGTTATTTCAACGTACAGAAGAGAATTGCTCAGAGTGAGAGCCCCACACGGATGATGCCCTTGTATATATGCCTCCCTCACTAACCTGCCCATCTCCAGCTCTCTCTGCTTCTTCTTGCCTTTGCAACCCCCCCCCCCCCCTCCTTCCTCTTTCACGTAAACAAGCAGGCAACGATGGACGTACGTTTATAACGTTAAGGTATCGCATCGTTTTACTAGTTAATGCATCAATATTTTATGTATTTCGCATAAGCAGGAGCACAGCCTCTGCCGATGTTATTTGCCTTTATTGTCCATAAAAAGCTCATGATACACAACGGAAACTCCAGGGTATATAACTATCGTGTAGTTTGTGTGTTGGCTTCTTTAGACGGTGAAACGAAAAAAAATGAGGGAATTTTACGCTCTACGATCTTCTCTATCATCTGAATTTTCGATTTTTTAGATGATGATGGTGCAAATGAATTTTTTGCTTTTGGGAAAATTAGAGGGGGGTAGGCAGTTTTTAGGGAAATGAAACATATATGAAAATATTTCATAAAGACTTTATGAAGTCTTGATAAAAAAGATTTCAATTTCTTATGAGAAAATATTCTTTATAAAGCACTTCCGTACGTGAAGAGGAGAGGGTAGTTTTTGGGGCATATCGCGAAGACTAAAAGAGATAGGGAGGATCGGGGCAAAATGGACCGACAGGTAAAATGATTCAGTTTTTCTTTCTGAGAGTGAAAGCTTCAACAGAAAATATTGAAAAAATACACCAATAATCCAGACATCTTGAAGCATTTCTCCAAATTTTTTCAGATTTTTTCATAAAGTCCTTCTTAGATTTCCCGATCTTCTCTATTAATTGGCGTGTTGATTTTCCAGATGATGCTATGCTATGAATTTTTAGTTTCTGGGTGAAATGATAGAGGAGAGAGCAGTTTTCGTGGGATTTCACGGAAACTGAAAGGGATTACGATTTACGATTTGAAGAGTTTTATTAACATAAATACAATCAACTTTACAATATTCACAAGTTTATAGATTCAATACAAGAGACACAGCAACTGTCTTTAATTTTTGACATATATTTAACTAGTAGTGTGGGGTTTTGTAAGAGCACTGAGGGTGGAGGTAGTTTAACGAAAAATTGAGAATAGGGAAAATTATTATGGCTAAAAAATTCCATAAGAACTGAAAGGGATAGGGAAGATAGGGGTGAAATGGAACTGCAGGGAGAATGATTCGGGATTTTTTTTGAGGGTGAAGGCCTCAACGTCAAAATTCAAAAAAATTCACCAATAATTCAGACACGTCCGAGCATCCTCTCGAATTTTTTCAGAATTTTTCATGGATTTCTTTATTTCAAATATTTCAAAAAAAAAATTTGTATTATTTTACAACGAAGGCTGCATTCTGCCCCGATCTCGCTTACGCAATTTCTCATAGACCTTTCTCTGCTCTTCTAATCCTTTCATGTAGCTCTTGGAATCCTCTACAAAAAAAGGGTTCAGGCAAAAAGGGCGTGTCTCCATTAGTTTCCTAGAAATTCTCAAAAAAAGATCGGCCCAAAAAAATAGACTTATTTTTTACCTCTTCCCTACTGATTTTTTTTCGATAAACATTCTTTTAACATGATCTCTGAAATTAGTGGATTTAGGGGAAATTATGAGGAAACCTTCTCTGTAGAGAATTTAATGGCCCACAAAAAAGGTTTCTTAGTAAATCCCCTCAACTCTCATAATTCTCGAGACATTTCCCAAAAACAAAGTACAATAAATTTTCCCATGAAAATTTCTTTTTTTTCTTGCTTTCTAATAACCAAAAGAAATGCTCCGATTTAATCGAGCTCATAATTTTTCAGGAATTCCTCTATATTTCATAACATACCCATGTAAATTTCGTGACCTTTAATCTATTTAATTTGACAGTATCCTGAACAATAAGGTTGAAACAAAAAAAATTAATTGGTATTTTGCTTCGAAAAGCCTTATCTCTGGTAATTATCACTTCTCACTGTTTCTCTAATCTATTTTGGCTTGTCTCTCCACTATCTCCCGATCATTCCGGAACTTCATCGTTTTTTTCCATTCTTTCTCCTCTTTTTTTTTCTTTAACTTTTTTTTTACATTCAGGATTTACAATGACCCTCCCGGTAAATGTTTGACACACATACCAAAGTGATAGTCACGCACTTTTCACCGAAAAAAAAAAAAAATTAGTGACCTCCACCGGTTACTCTCACCAGCTTCAAAAATACTCACTGGCCATTCACATCTTGTTACATTAGTATTCTCCTCTTTTAAGTGTATGAAATTCCTCCTTTTTTTTCGATTTTTTTTGTCATGTTATTATTTAATTTGATTAATTACTGTGATTAGATTCTCCCCGGGGACAAGTACATACTATTAATATCCTTTTTTTCGTCCAGCCCCCCCCCCCCCCTCTTCAACAAACATTGGGCGAGATAAAATTTAATTATATTAGCCAGGTATTTTATTTGGAGAAGGCGGAAATAAACTTTCACCGGAGAATAACGTGGAGGATAACGACGAGATGCGGAATTCTCGCAGAGAAGTGCAATCGCCTCGTAATCGTTTTGCGGCTATTTAACTGTGAAAATCTGGGTAATGCTGCTATTGTTGTACGCGTATATTAGTTTGGGGTTTTTAAAATTTTTTTTACCGTTTTTTTTTTTCGTTTTTTTTTCTCCTATTAATTCAATGTCGGGTAGAGTTAAGTGGTACTTACTATTTTAATGATCCGTGGTTCAATGTTTTACAGATGAGTAAGCGCACAGTGGTAGGGGCGGTTAACATTGCCCCGGGTACATTTCAACAATGAGGTTTTTTTTTTCTTATGGTTCCGTGCTGCTCATCGGAATTATTTTACGCGCATCCGGCACGCGGTAACTAGTTCGGAATGAATAAAATAATAATGTTGCAAAATTGTGTTTAGGCTCGTGTTTTTTTATGGAAATTGTTAAGGATTCGTTTTTTTTTTTTTTTTTTTTTTTTGATTATGCTAATGCAGGAGAAAGAAAAATTGGTGAATGGGTGAATGTGAACACACCGCATTGAGATATGTCCTTCACCCACTGAATCGTGGAATTATTTCAAAATGAAGGGAAAAAAAAATTGGAGTCTTTCGAGTTTTTTTTCTACTTTTTTATGGCTCGGGGCGAAGACCTAGGACAGACATGATTTATTTCTATGGTAATATAATTAGGTTTTTTGGGGCTTAGGTGACGTGCGAGTGATGAAATTATAGCGAGGGAATTGCATAGGGAATGTCTTTTTTTTTTTAATGAGTGGATTTTAGGGGGAAAGATGAAGAAACGTTTTTTGGAAAGGATTTTCGAGGACTGCAGAGAAGGACACTGGATGAATTTTTGGAAGGTTAATAGTCTCGGAGATGCTGCAGGGATCATGCAAGGAAGACAAGAGGGAAATTCTAAAAAAAAAATCCAAAAATTCTGGAAAATCTTGAAATTCTAAAAAAAGTTGCATAAATTCAGGAAAATCTTAAAATTGTAAAAAAAGCTGATTTTCCAGAAAGCATGTGAGACAAGAAAAATTGCCGAAGTCGATTCGAAAATTTATTGAAAAATTTCTGAAAATTCGTAATAAACACAAAGAAAATCTCTAAAAAAGTAGAAAATCCGGAAAAATTTTGGAATATCCCAGCATTCGCAAAAAATACTGATCTTTCAAAATACATGTGAGCAAACAAAGATTGCCGGAGTTCAATTTTGAAAAATCCTAGAAAACTTTCGAGAATTCAAAAAAAAAAAATGGAAATTCAAAAAAATAAAAAAATCTAAAAATTTCGAAATATTCAAAATTGTGAAGAAAATCCTAATTCTTTCGAAAAACATGTGAGTCAAGAAAAATTAGCGGATTTCGATTTTGGAAAATTTGAAAAATTCTATTACTTTCTTCTCTCAAAATTTACGCTTTGGAAAAATGTGTCGAGATTATTTTCTACTTATCTCCGAAACGAGTGGGTCTATAGAAAAATTCCAAGAAGCCTTTTTTGAAGCGCAGGAAATCCTCTAAAAAAAGGACTCCTAATAAACTGTACTGAACTTCTTAATTCTCAAGGTATTCTCGGAATAATTTCCATTTTTTTTTTTTTCATTTATTGGTCTAATGACTGATACAGCCGAAAATGGTCAATTAAATTAATACAACGGTCGGATAAAAATGAAAAAAAAAATTTCCATATTAATTTAAAACTTTTCTATCATATTTTTTGATGAATTCTCTCTTCTAAAATCATTTTGATCATTTAGTGACACACATTACCAGTAAAATTTCGTGAAATTTTATCTGGGCCAAGTTGAATCCGTGGGCTGTACTGAAACGTGCCAAAGCCGCCGGCAGTGTGTCAAAGCCTTCTAGCGTTTACATATATTGGCCATGTGAAGAAAGTGGTCCACACACTTGGCAAATGCTTCATTATACACGATAATGTATTTGTATAGAGAGAAAATTAAATTATAATAATTAAATTAGGTATTCAAAGAAATTTTTCTCTCGATTATTATTTCATTCTTTTGTTTGTTAATTTGAAATGAATTTCTCGTTGTGTGCCAGAAATTTGTGCAATGAGTTTATTGTGCATGAATGCGGAAGTTATTCATGTGATGAGTAAATTTTTTTTTTTTGGACTCAATTCAATTTTATTCCAGTTTCTGATAGATATTTCGGAAACTAAGAGAAATACGAAATTTTTCATGGAGACCTTTTTCATAGGTCTTTTTCCTTTTTATAAAAAAGGTAACCACAAAAATTGCTGTATCTCGCTTCAATTCCGAGATATTCTTGAAGAACTAGCATTGCAAAAAAATTAGAAAAATTGACTCAAAAATTTTCTTGCAAATTCTTTCAAAGATATCTCAAAAACGAGTGAATTTAGGGGAAATTATCAAGAAACTTTTTTTGTAGAAAATCAAATTTCCCACAAAAAAGGTCTCTTGACGAATTCTCCTAAACCTCATCGTTTCCGAGCGCCTTTTAGAAAAAGTCTGACACAAATTTTCCTTCCGAGTTATCGCAAATAAATTCAAATATCATTTATGCCTAGAGTAAATTGGATTGAATTGAATTGAAGAAAAGAGATAAATAAAAAAAAAACAAAATGGAGGCCCATTTGAACGACGTAATGAGCGTAAATTTCCTCGCTTCGATGGCCACCATTATTGGACATGCGAGCACATCCACGCGTCAAAGTCCCGCAGCGGAAAGCGAATGTTGCGGTGTCACCATGGCGGCCAGTTACATCTATGGAAAATTTTTCTCCGATAAAATTGCTGTTATTTACGTGCCTCCATATTTCCATCTATTATTTTATTCTTGCATTCTGTAAATGTCCTAATTGTGATACTCAACAAAACACATTGGAGGAAAATAAAAAAAAAGAAGCTGGCGAAGTGATAATTATTCCAATTTTTTCCTCTTCTGAAAGGGAGAAATTACAGTTCTGTTAAGCGTCAAGGAAAATGGAAACTTTTGGTTGGATAATAATGAAAATTTTAAGTGGAGCATTGATAATGCTTTTTTTAGAAAAGTATTGTAGTATTTGGAAAATGGAATAAGTGAAAGGGATTCAAGGATTTATTATTTTTATCTGGAATAATATCTTTAATTTTGATTAATTGAAGAACCATTTTTCACTCTTGATTTATTCAGGAATTTTTGTGATAAATTAGGAGAACTTCATGGGTAAATTAAGGATTATTCAAGTTGTGTAATACATCGAAAAAATATAGAGTTGCTTGGAGAATTAGTGAGGAATGTTAATCGGAAGAGGAATTTCTTGAAAATGAAAGGATCTGGAGGAAAATTTAAATTGACCTTATCAGTATCTTTCGTGGTCTTTTAGGTCTCTGCAGAGTTTAATATTAATTGAACATTACGAAAAATTATGATTTTCTGTTTCAACGTTTCGGTTTCAATGTGAAACCCTCTTCAGGATATAATCGATTAATTTATCTATGAAAATAGAAAATATAAATTCAATAATTATTCAATAACTATATAAATTTATTGCATTTATATTTTGTATTTTTATTTCATAGATAATAAATGATTGTATCCTGAAGAGAGTTTAACATTGAAACCGAAACGTTGGGACAGAAAATCATAATTTTTCGTAATGTTCAATTAATATTAAACTCTGCAGAGACCTAAAAGGCCACCAAAGATACTGATAATAAACGAAAGGTCGTAGATCCACATAGTAGAGAGACCTTTTTTATAGAGAATTTAATTGGTTATAAAATAGATCCCTTGATGATATCTATGGGAAGAATCTACAGTAATTGTAAAATAATATATATTTTGTATATCTTAACAAAAGAAAATAATTCGATTATAAAACATTTGACCGAAATTGATACATACTTCATGCATAAAATTTACAATTAAAGATAGAAAAATTTAAATACCACGAATATATAATTATAATCATGTAAGATAGATAAAATTCGATATAAAGAAAATATATTAAATGAGAGTAAACACAATACATAACATAATTTTTATCAATTTTGTATAATTATAATTATATACTCGAGGTGTATGAAATTTCTATCTTTACTTTTCGATTTATCAACTCTCCCTATTATGAGTTTGAGGGATTCCGTTTCTCTTAAAAACTCCATTTAAATTCCCATTAACTAAACTTGATCCAACCTTTTTTTATACTTTTTTCCTGTCAAACCTTATCATTCATAATGTGCGTTTTCTACATTTTCTTGTAAATTTTATGTATCGTCACTTTAGAACTGTAGAGGCATAAGTGCTGTATATAAGCAATGCATAGCACTTACGCCTTTTTGTTTCCAAGGCAACTATATAGAATATGTATTAATTTCTGTTAAAATTTCTATAATCGAGGTATATTTTTTTCAATATAATGCACAAAACATATATTTTTATAAATTGATTATAAATTTGTCATATATATCGTCACTTTAGGAACAAAGGGGCGTAAGTGCAATGCTTATACACAGCACTTACGTCCCTTTGTTTCTGAGGCAACGATATTTACTATCAAATTTTTATATTTTACTACATGAATTTGATTGCCCTGATGAATCGGACGATTGCATATCAACTATAAGTCGATCAGACAATCGATTTTTTCACAAAATTGACTGTTATGTGACTGTGCTGTAATCCCATCGCGATCGAATTACGGTCGATTTCGTGAAAAAATTGACTACCCGGTTGCATGATCCATCAGGATATATTTTTTATATTATTGATATTTATTTTTTCTATGCACAAAATTTCTCAAAATCTTTTGCAGTAAGTTCTTCCCTTATAAATCAACAAAAGTCCGCACAATTCCGTTAAATTCATTGAGACCCACCCTGTAACCGCATTATCACGTGAATTCTTGAGCAGTAGTACAAGTCTAAAAAATAGAAGAAAAAAGGCCCAAATTAACGTGAAATTTACGAATTAAAATAATGAAATTTACATTCTCCATCACGTAAAATAATTTAAATTACGAATAATTTTCATCTAATTGTTAGAATTTTTCCCCGTATAATTGTATATCACCGAGGGTTCAAGCACGAGTACATACCGCACATTAAACATTGTGAAAGTGCATCCAACCGATGGATAATTCGTGGGATTGGTATGTTGAGTGATATTTTTCGGGATTTGAAATAATGAGAAGGAGAAGAGCAGTGAGAGAGAGACAATATTCTTGGTAAATCCAAGTTCAAGCGGCAAGGACGCTTTCACGCGCCAGCACACCGTGTACTCTCTTGACTCGTTGCGCTCCAAAGATTTATGATTTTACGTCATGAAAGAGAAGGAGAATGAAGGTGGAAAAAAGAAGAAGAGAGAGAGAGAGAGAAGAGATGATATTATAGAAACTCATCCTACTGCTCCCCTTGTTTCATTCAATTTAATCCCATGACTGAGAGATTGCTGATAGATTCTTCGTTTTTTCTCTTCTTCTTCCATTTTCTTTTCACATGATTCATAATACCAATGAAGTATCGACAGTCATATCTGATTATATGCTCACGTGTTCCTCGTAGATAGCTCCCACGTTTCTCCAACGTTTTTCGATGCTCCAACGGGAGAGAAAGTGGAGAAGCTATAGTCATCTGTAAACTGTCCACTGTATGGAGAAGATATCCATAAGAATTTATGTTAATGACCTTCTTCGTATTACACTTGTTTTTTATCATTATTTCAACATTTTTGGAGAATTTTTAGAGAAATTGATACTCATTATGATTTATTTTATCAGATTAATTGGTGATGATGGGACAAAATTAATTTGGGACACATTTCACTTTGTTAGGAATTTTTTTTATTATTTTTGAATAGGAAAATTGGAGTTTTCGGTTGGAAGATGTTCTTTGGGTCTTGATTCGTGAATATCTTCGGAGCGAGTGGGTTTAGAGGAAATTGGCAAGAGAGCTTTTTTGTAGGGAATTGAATTTTATACAAAAGACGTCGCAATGATTCTTTTTGACTCAATGGTTTTGGAGACATCTTTAAAATAAAATTTAAATAAAATATTTTTGAACTCTTGCTTTCGTTAGAAAAAACGTTTGAGACTTTTTGTTGCTCGTTATGCCCGGAAAATAAATGCAAGTGTACACAAGTGCTATTTTATCTCTCACAAATACTTTTCCTTCTTTTTTTTCGTTAATTGTTGGAAACAGCAAAAGTTACTCCAAGAAAGTGAGTCTGTTCTTCAGGCTTTCTTCAATAGATATCTCAGAGAATGATGGGTTTAAGGGAAATTTTCAGGAGATTTTTTTTGTTGGACATTGAATTTTTCATGAAATAGGTCTCCTGATGAATTCCCCTAACTCTGATAGTTTTTAAAATACCTTCAAAATGAAATAAAAATCAAAGATTTTCGAACTCTTTCTCTCGTCGAAATTTTTTTTTACTCTTTTCGATATAAATTACGCATGGAAAATGAATTTGAGTGGCCTCAAGTGCTATTTTATTTCTCTCAATGATTTTCCCTTTCTTAAAATTCTTTTTTGTTAATTTTCGAAAATAGCGAAATTAATTACCTTACGAAAGTCATTTCATTTTTCGTACTTTCTTTAATATATATTTCCAGAACGATTGGTTTCAAGAGAAATTATCAAGATACCTTTCTTGTAGAGCAGCAGAAGAGACCCAAAAAAGGTCTCCTGATAAATTCCCCTGAGCCTAAGAGTTTTTGAGATACCTTTAAGATAAAATCCAAATCAAAGATTTTCGAACTCTTTCTCTCGTTTTGAAAAAAGGATCTTTACACTCTTCGTTATTCGTTACACATGGAAGATAAATTCAAGTGTATTCAAGTTTCATTTTATCTCTCACAATGATTTTCCTTCTTTTTTTTCTTATAATTCTTGAAAACAGCAAAAGTAGCTACCTTACGAAAGTAAGTCTGTTTACACAAACTTTGCGTGTGTCTTTCCCCTTTTTCCCGGACAAATGAAACATCAGGCAACACACGAAATAATTCACATGAGCCCACATGAAGTTATTGTGTAGCAGATGAATGAGAGAGTGAGACTGCTCATTAGTCGTTAGCTATAAGAGCGTCCGGGTTACGAAAAAGAAGAGAAAAAAAAAATTCGTTACGTTTTTCTTATTATTTTTCTTCCTTTCTTCCCTTCACCTGACTAAAAAATCATGCTACTGATGCACATCAGACCACACATGGTCACGTACCTATGGACTTTTTTTTTCTTGTTCCTTCTAAAAAACATTGAGAACTCTTACGTAAATAAGATATACAAGTGTTACTTGTTTCTCTATTTTTTTTGTTGCTCCTACTATTTCTTTATTTTCATTATTATTTCATCCAAGACTGTTGCTAAAGAATATTCAGAGCAGTTTATCCTCCTTTTTTTTTCTTTTCTGCAGGTCGTGGAAGAGGCACTGCGTAATATGTGAGTTAATGAGATGTAGTGAGATTATTTCATTTTATTTTCCTTAAGGAGAGGCCAGCATATGCAATAGTTTCGGTGCAATTACACTGCGGAATCGCTGGGCTTCAACGAAAAAATTACACATGCTCTAGATTTCGTTGGAGTTATTTTACGAGTTATATGGGTTTTTTTTAAGAGAGAAAATGAGATGAGTTAATTGATGATGTTTATGCTGGAGATACAGAAAATTTTATGGATACCCTTTTTTCTAGAGCAAAATGAGACCTAGAAAAAATTTCTGGAACGAATTTCATCTGTTTAATTTCGAGATTTTTCAGAGAAAATTTCATCTCCTCTTTCTTGTAAAATATTTAAATTATTTTTTAATAATTGAAATATTGAGAATTTCGAGTTTGTAAAATTACTACGGTAATCTAGATTGCTTGATTGATTTTTATGAATTTTTCAAAAAATTTCAATTTTTGGACATGATTTTAGAAAAATTCGGTCTCTGCTGGATTTCACAGTTTTTTGGTAAAAATTTCACCTCTTTATTCTTTGGAAATATTAAAATCTTTTTTTAACAGTTAAGAAGGGGAAAAAATGTGATTTTTCAAAATTATTACAGTAATCGAGACGACTTGGTTGATCTTTACGAGTTTTTTTTTTTAATTTTTGAGTGTTTCTGGATAATTAAGAGAAAATGAAATTAATTACTCTGATGAAATGTAATTAGTTTTTTCGAAATATTTCTATCGAGACCTTTTTTTTGTAGACCTAGAAGGAATGTCAATAAAGAATCCCGTCTCTGTGGGATGTCGAGATATTTCGGAAAAAATTTCACCTCTTCATTCATTGGAAACATAAATTAGACTTAATTTAAAATATTTTTAATAATTGAACAATCAAAGATTTGAGTTTGTAAAATTTATTATAGTAATCTAGATTGCTTAATCAATTTTTCCGTATTTCTCTAGGAGCTTCCAAGTATTCGTAAAGGATTTTAAAAAACTGGAATCTTGTCTCGAGAATATCTCGAAATCTTTGAAAAATACGAAAATTTTTACAGAAATATTCTTTGTAAAGCAGAATGAGCCCTAAAAAAATCTCTAAAGAAATCCTATCTCTAAACGATATCGAGATACTTCGGAAAAAATTCTACCTCTTCATTCTTTAAAAATATTCAAACACTATTTTAACGAGACAAAAAATGGAAAAAATTGAGTTTGTAAAATTACTACAACAATCGAGACTACTCGTTTGACTTTTACCAATTTCTTCCAAAATTTTCAAGTGCTCGTAGATATTAAAAAAAAAATTAAGTTCATTGTTCTGATGAAACGTAATCTCTTTCTTCACAAGAATGTCAAAGCCTCAGACCAATACGAAAATTTCCATAACGATCTTTTTTATAGAGTGGATTGCGCACCTTAAAAAAAAAGAAAGATTTCTACAAAAATTTCCGTATCTCGTTTAAATTCTGCGACATCCTCAAGAAATCAGCTTCAAGTAGAAATCCTCTTCCTCAAATTGCCGCAACTTCACTAAAATAAAATCTAAATGCAGCACTTCCTAAAAAAAAAAAGTAATCATAAGAAACCGGCAGAGGAAACAGCATGTATACAGGTGATAATAAAAGTAGGAGAGGTTGCAGCGAAAGTGAGGAGAGATCGTACCGAAACTCGTGACTCTCGATGAATCCGTTTTTTTTTCTCTTTCCTCAAAACCACGTGACGTCCTTGGCTCCATCAATGATTCGATTGAGGCTTTGGGTGTTCTCCAGGTTGTCATACCAATTCCTCACTCGTTGACGAATAATTTAATCGATGATTTCTCCAAACGCTCTTTCATTGTACTCACAGTTGTGGTATGCGAGAAAATCTCCGTTGATCTCGTCTCGTCTCGTCTGGAGAAGAAAGTTTTCATTTTTTTTATTTATTTACATTAATTTCATCTTCAGTGTTTCAGAGAAAAAAAAAAAAAGAAAAAGACGCACCTGTTCCGGCATTCCGATGCTGACCCTAAAAAAAGCGAAAGATAGAATTACCTTGACCATCGTCACATGCTCCCGGAATACATTGAAGCACTCTGCGACCTTTCTCGCTCTCGTTTTTCGTTGAACAGTTGCACAATTCTCGCTTCATTTCATTCGAACAAAGCGCTTGAATTACGAAATTACCGGAATTTCTACAGTTTTTAATTATTACTAAATCCCCGTAATTTCAGTGTAAACAAAGGATTTTTTTTTCTCCAGCACTTTTCCCTTTCTTTATTCATCGCGATTGAATTACCGAAGTCAAATGCTAATGAGAGGGAATTAAGGCGATGAATCCGAATCGGCGCACTTGAGAGGTAATTCGCCGATGTCAATGTTCTATTCATGATTTTACATTGAAAAACGAAGAATTTTAGTCTCAAAATTTGTGCGATACGATGAGCACCGATCATCGTCAGCCTACTTTCTCCACAAAAGAGATGTTCTCCCTCCCCCCTTCTTTTTTTTACAATTTTTATTTCTCATCGTTTACCTCCTGAATGTTCCTCCTCTTTCACTCGTATCTTCACTGGTTACCCTTGTCCCCCTACCACTAACAATTTTTCTCACTCACTCACTGGGTAAAAACTCGTCAAATCCAGGTGGTCTCTTCTCCATTCCACGAGTCTTCCTCTACGGGTTTCGTTAGCGTATGACGATTACTACAATATCGGTGTAACAGTCTAGAGAGTCTATATAAGCTCGTGATACTCCATAAAATACAGCATTTTTTAAGTTGGGACTGAACGTGCGCGTGAGTCCCAGTCGGTCCATAATTGAACACTGCAACACCTCGTCATGATCGTCTACGACATGTGAATCGTTTATTTATTTTTTTTTCTGTTGTAGTTTATACGATTTCGAGTTTATTTTTTTTTTTAAAGAAAAAGTTTTGTTTAATTGAATTTTATCGAGTGTGTGGTTTATTTGGGATTTTTTCAACACAGTGCAGAGTGCGACAAGTGCCATGAAAAGTTTTAAGGTAGGTGAAAGAGTATTCAGATAACATTTTTGTTGAGAATTTTTTTTTTTTTTTTAACAATTTCCGACAGTGCATTAAAATCTCTAGCGCCTAGAGTCGGTAAACTTTTCCCCTTGGCAGCGATTCAAGAATGTTGTGTGTATTGAGAAGTTAACTATACGGGAAATTTTTTTTGTGATACTTTTTTTTTCCGTAGACTGTGCTAACGTGAAAATTGATCGCTTAATTGAATTAAGAGTTGTTGAAGTAATTCATCGCCTGAAGAACGAAAATTTCATTTTCAATTATTTCAAAATAAAGTAGAGAATGCATCGAACAAATTGTGAATAATTCGATGATAAGTTTATAAGTGTTTTTCTTTTCTAAATAAAAAAAAATTCATGACACATTTATTTTCCTTTCAGTTGGCTGGAATACTGCTCTGCCTCGCGTTATTGAGCGAGCAGTCTCATGCAGTATTAAACAAAAATCCAAAGAGCACAAACAGTGAAAATCACCTGACTGATAAGAACACTGAGAAGAATGCAGATGACAGAATAAGTAATGAATATGGACCACCTCGGCCAGGCTTCAATGGTCCAGCGCCAGTGTACGGTCCCCCAGAATTGACCGGAAATCATGGACCAGTTCAAGTGTTTCCCCCACCGCCAGCAGAACTCCCCCCACCACCACCGCCATCCTCAATTCATCCAGGCCCAAGGCCACCCGGATCTTTCGGGCCACCACCAAGAAAGCAGCCACCGCAATTCCAGTTCGCCCCACGACCAGGAAAGCCAGCACCATGGAGACTACCACCGCCTCGTTTTTCCGGAAACAAGCCCTCAGGGCATGGACCCCCAATTCCAATAACCCTAGAAGCCTACGGACCACCGAATAATCATCCAGGGCCTTCATTCTCCTCTCAAAATCCCTTCGGTCCACCTGCCCAATTGCCGCCAATACCTCAGCCTCCACCACCTGGTGTACCAGCTCCACCAACACCACCGGACATCAAGTACGATGGTTGGCAGCCAATAGCCGGAAACATCGACAACGGCAACATCAATTCTAATCCACGACAACCAGCAGCATCAGACAACTCAGCAAACGTAAACTATCCGAGTGACTCTTACGGCGATCCAATCAGCAATCAAGAAGACCACGATCTGAAACAGTCCATTGGTCAAAACGGCGATGGTCAGGGTCTACCTCCGCCAGTTCTTCCCGAGTCTGAACCTCTCCACAACATTCAAGAGCCCATCAAAGACTCGCCGGGACACGTGAATGGCCTCGAGGCACTGCCCACAGCAAGTGGCCTTTCGACATCCTTCAACGATCTACCTCCCAATCATGACAACAATCTGAATCATCAAGAGCCCGACTCGTTCCAACAGTTGACGCCACCCGGACCATCATCCATTGACTCTTACGGCCCACCGCCAGTTTCCTTTGGCTCCGGACACTTTCCATCATCCCACGGCTCATCCCACGGATCCTCCGCCTCCTCATCCTCCTTCTCCTCCTCCTCCTCCTTCTCGGTCCCCCATGTATCGACCCACGGCTTTGGCTTCACATCTGGATTCAATCTGAACGCACCTCGTCCAAACCGACCCAATTCCTTCCCCTCATTCCACCCTCCACGAGGTCACGCACCATTCAGACCTCCCAACGGTCTCTCCAACACACTGATACCCCCAAGAAGTCGTGCACCCCTAAAATTCCGCGACTCCGTACCTCCCGGTTTATTCAACTCCATCAACCACTACCTACCTCCACCACCAATTCGCCCAGGTCCATCAAACAAACCAGCAAATACATACGGACCACCAACCGTACCACTACCACCACCCCCACCATCACGTTTCGCCTTCAATCTTCACCAACAGCCACCAACATTACATCATCCCCTCTCATTCAATTCAAATTCCCAAAGTAATGCCTTCACATCATTCGAAACAAGTGCCACGACCCTTGATAAATCTCCCCTAGCAGCACCAAACGTCAACTACGGTACACCCCTCTCCTTCACAAACTTCAATACACCATCGCCAGTATTGACATACGGTGCACCAAACTTTGTTCCAGCAAACTCCTTCACTACAAACATAGCACAAGGTAATCTCTACGATCAACACACTTCTCTGACAACATCATATGGCAGACCATTATCACCACCTCCATCAAATACATTCAATGGACATCAATGCAGTGGTTATCAGAAGCCCCTTGAGGAATCTATATTATTCCCAAGTTTTCCACAATTGCCCCAAGGAAATAGTCTATCACTCCCGGGTATCGGAGATTATCCGTTGCCATCAATCAACGAATTGGAGCTAGGAGATAATCAGAATAATCACCAACAAATCGATCCGAAAGACAGCTATGGTAATCCAACTGGTGCTGCATACGATCAGAGATCGTCATCAAGTGTAACACATACTAGTAACCAAAATTTGGTGAACAATGAAGCCAGTGCTGAGGCATTGACTGCTGCCCTAACTGAACAGGGTTATCGTCAAATTTCAAATGACTACAATGTTCAACAATCATTGAACAATTACAATCAAGAAGCAAGCAGTGTTTCGACAAATTCAGTGAATCTAAATCATTTGATACAGTCACAAGAGGATAGTGAACCAGCAATGGCACTTGCACAGACACTATCAGCTGAGGGTGCTACATCAGATGGATTTCAAATTCAAGGATCCAAAGGTACATACACACTTCAAATACAGTCATCAAATGGATTACATCAAAATTCAGATGGTACAATAAGACACGATCAGTTACTATCAAATGGTCTTTTACAAGATATTTTGGCTGCTATAGAAGAGCCGGGTGATGGTAAAAATCAATTGATCGAAATCCAGGGCTCACCGCAGACACAAAAACAAAATACTGACACTAATCAACATGTCTATGATCAAGTACATGAACGTCATAATGATGATCTATATCGTGCTGAATCTTCATCAATTGTCTCGAACAATGCTGCAACAAATCCCGAGGATGTTGCATTATTCTTTAATAATAATTATGGAAATACCTCGAAAGACGTGAGATCAACGGCCAAGAGCGAGGGCAATGTCGAGAACTCTACGAAAGCGAGTGAAGAGAAATCAAGCAAAGAATCCTCGTGAGACCGCCAATAGCATATTTTCTAACTATTTATTTTTCATTTCCCGTTTTTTCCTGTCTTTTTCTATTTTCCAAACGAGAAAATGAGGAGTTGTCTATGGAAATAGCATGTAATGAAATGAATGAAAAAAAAGGAAAAAGACGTGAAATAATAGGGAAGGTGAAGGATTTTTTTTTTTGATAGAGGATGTAGACAGTAGTCATCGATGCCGGTGTGTCTTTACTTTTTAATACCGCAAGGGGCTTGCGTCAGCGGAAGTGAACGAGAAGAGATATTCATCCGACTTTCACCCGTTGCGCGTAATCCGTGTGACCAACATTCAGTGTATGTGCGTGTGTGTGTGTGTTTGTTTGTGTTTGTATCTCTATAATAATCAGATCATAATCAAATGGACTTTACTTTAGTTTAATTCAGAAACAGGCATTTAATTGTTGTTTACGTTGGAATGATTTATCATGTACATCACTAGTCCAATTGCCGAGCTAATGGGTGAAGAATCGATGAATGGAGAAGATAATTGGGCTGCAATTAATGGAAAAAAATCTTTTTTTTTTAATTGCTCAACTTGAGAAGAATGGAGAGAGGAAAAGGAAAAAAAAGAGATGAGTTTTGGAGAAAGAGAAAAATCATGTTAAAATATTAAAGAATCGAGGACAATGTGGTTTTGGCCTGTATTTGGGTCAACGGGTCAGTTTCAATGGGGCAAGATTCTTCGCAGTAAAGTGCAACGAACACGGGTGAGCTGGTCCAAAGTGGCAAGGTGAAAGTTCAGTGCTGTGTGTCCACTCAGAGAAGACGCAGTCTTTTTTTTTTTTTTTTTAAGAAAAAACGTTTAAAAAGCGTCAACAGGCGCTTTCATCTGCCTCCAACCTGTCCATCCATTTATGCACATCATTTTTTTTTCTCCACTTCGAAAGACAAAAAAAAAGGAAAACTCGTTCACTGCACTTGTGTTTGAGATAATGACCGGTGGAAATGAGATAAGATGCACTGATCGATAGTTTCAACGTAAACCGAGTAAATACAACAGAGAGCCCTGACATTATAAGCCATAAAAATGTGTCCTCTTTGAAAATAAAGAAGATAATTTTAACCTCAAGTTTTATTAAATAAACTTTTATTTATTATGAATTTTTTTTTGTCATTTTCTATTTCATGATGGCTATATCTCGTAGAGGGGCAAGTGCCACTTTTTGTCATTTTATGTAGGGCCTCATTTGTCACTGATTGGGTGAGAAATGAGGCAGATAATTTCTGATTTTTTTTTTAATATCCATCAGGCGAATGAAAATTGAATCATTAATTCGTTCTGTGTTGGATGTACAAAATGGATTTAATATGTTTCACGTTTTAGCGTCAATAATACCTTTCTATCTGTACATTGTATTATACAATGTGTTTATTTTATGAATGAAAAAGAAGAATTATGATAAATCCTGTATTTTACGTTGAAAACGTGTAAATATTAATTAATACTCGTTTGTAAATATAAATGACATTGAATTTATCTTGTGTATTTTATTTTTTAATTTTATTTACCCAGAAACAAATTGCATATTAATTAGAATAGCAAAATCAGCACCAATCGGACAATTTTTTATACTTTTTTTTGAAGCAAAATGAATTATTATAAAAAGAAAAATAAGAAAAATTTGCACTTATAGTTTCTTTAATTTTCCACATGTGCATATTTTGCCATAAAAAAAATTATTTATTAGGAAAAAAAAAGCTAAGGATCGTCAAATGTCTGTTATTTTCAGTATCACTTTTAATTAAATTAAACATCATGAAATCAATTTTTTTTACTGCAGATAATTTTGGACTCTGCATGAATGCTAATTTTAATTTCGGCCCCTTTCTTCATTTTTTTTGTGTGAAAAAAATTAAAGGAGAAAGAGGAAGCCAGCATTATATCAGCGGTGAAGATACTCTGGAGATAGTGAGGAGAATGTACGAGGGGGAATTAGCTGGTTGCCTCTAAGTAGGATTACGTTTATGTAAATGAACCGCCTATCCCATCATACGGGCGTTAGGCATTGCTTTTCCTTCTATTTTATTTTGTGTCTCTCTTTCTCGCACTTCACACAAGTAGAAAACTTCCTCACACTAACTCTTCTTTCAGTTAATTTGCACACATCTGGATGTTGACATTACTCCTTTTTCTCTAGTTCTATCGTCTCTTTTTACTCCGTTTCTTGCTGTATTCTCGAATCAATATTTATCTGAGGTAAGAAGCGTGAAATAGAAAACAGAAAAAAATTACAGTAATAAAGCCGCAATGTTACGTGAAAACATTTGCTAGACGGGTTTGCTGGGCAGAGTGAGAAAAAAAAGTGGATTATGTTTTTTTTCTCTATTTTTTTTTTATAATGCGGGTGGACAGTGGGTGATGGTTGAATTTCTATTTATGTTTTTGATTGTTTGGAGAGAATGGATTGCGAATTTTTTGAGAATTCTTCGGGAACTGTTTGGTTTACAGGAATTCATGGAAAAACCTTAATTGTAGCTCATGAAATTCTTTAGGAAAAAGTTCTCTTGGGATTTTTTTTTTTTGAATTTGTGCTAAATTTTGATTAGAAGGTAGTCGTAACTATTTGGCTCTCTCTTTATCTCATGCATGTGATAGGAGATTTATGTAAAAAAAAATTCGAGAAAAAAATTATATTCAGAAGCTGCAGATATGACTTTCGAATAGTTCAAACATTGTTTCGGGTAAATTGAAGCACTTTTTCCCCCATTATCAGCAAATAATGGGAAACTAATTAATAGATTCCCTTTTTCTCTGCTTTATCGACCGTACTCTGGGATTTTACGTTAAATAGTATGTTTTTCCTCAATTTTCTGACATTGAAAAAAACCCAAGAATTATTAAGTTTACAAGGATTTATGATGAATCTTTTTCTGTAGCTCTTGAAATCCTCTACAAAAAAGGTCTCTTTGTAGTGATGTGGTTATTTAAATGAATGTATCACTAACACTGCAATTAAAATATATAAAATTGCGTTTATTAAATTACGTGATATAATACAAGTCAATAGTGTGGTGATTGAGATGCGTTCTCGTGAACTGTCGATACGCGAGTGTGATTTAATAATCACCATATAAGGATACCCGAAACTCGGAATATTCACACAAAAGGAAAGTGAAAAGAATACGCGTTACAATGGTCAAGAGCGAGACAGGTATAATTAATATGAGATAGAAAATATTATTTGTGCTCTTCAAGTACACGCGTACTGTAGCGGTTGCTACATCTTGAGTTTTTCCTCTGGACCCGTTTGTTTCGAAGATATTTACAAAATAATTACAGGTTTTTAAAAATATTTTTCTTCTTCTATTTTTTATTATTTTAAAGAATACTCCGAAACTCTTGCATTCAAGGGAATTTATGTAAAGACCTTTCTCGTAAATTTCAAAATTCTCTGCAAAAAAATCTTATTGACATTTTCCCTCTAAACTCAGTCCTCCAGGAATTATTCGTGATCTAACGAGCATAACACTCTTTCAAACAGTCTCTTTTCGTCTTCTTGAGGCCGATGACATTTATTCCATTGACGGAGTGACACTCGCATAATTCTCACAATAATCACACGATTCACTTCTTTCCATTAACTAAATTGGAAGGACTTTCAAACACTTATTTCCTCCCATTTCCTTTCACATGGCCCAGTTACTAAAATCCCCAAGGCCACACTGTATCGGAAATACTCGGAATAATTTTTCTCAAATTTTTTTTAACACCTCATTCTTCCCACATTCATGAAACGAGAAGCTTTTTTCTTTTCTCTCTCTCTTTTCTAACACTTTCAGGACTATGAGAATGAACTTTTATTACAACAAACGAGAATTCACGGGGTTTTAAATTTTATTCGCATTAACTCCGGGGCCTTGTGTTTGAATATTCTCAGAGGCTTTATCTCCTGGCTGTGGCTAAATGGCATTAATCCATGTTAAATCCCTCTCCGAAGATTGGACAGAGTAGTATAATTTTATTTTAGTTCACAATTTTTTTTTTCTTTTTTTTTCTTATCCCTCTTATTTCTTAAATTTCTGCATTTCTCCGTTGAGAATCACTGAATTTTTGCGGAAAGGGAACGATCGGTTTGCAAAATGGAGGAAAAAAAAAATGAGGAAAGAAAGAAGCTAAAAGGGTACATCAGAATGGCAAAAAGAGGATGAAAAGAAAAAAAAGGCAAAAAATGAATAGAGAGAGAGAAGGAGAATGATGGGAGAGGTTCCAAGAGAAATTTCTGCATAAAAATCGGTGAAATATGCATAGCCGTTACGAGGAGAATGAGGAAAGGAGCTCTCTCGAGGGAAACCGAATCCGGAATCCGAGAGGGTTTTTGAGAAGGGGGGAGGGGAAGGAGGGTTAAAAGAAGGGGGAGGAGGGATAAAGCAAAAGAAGCAGAGATAAATAAAGCCAGAGTGCAGGAGCATCTTGTCTCATAGAACCGAAAATCAAACTTTGGCCTTCTATGTCCTAGGATATGGAATTCAGGCATTTCAACGTATAGCAAATGGCGCACACGCATTTTAACATAACATAACCGGATACTCACTTTACATATATTTAAGAGCTGAGTATATTCAACGTAATATCATATTCAGAAAATATCATTAACCTGGAGTTTATGTGCATATGTTTTGGAGATGGTGAAATTCCTGAATTAGAGAAATTTATTCATGGTTTCGCGGGGGAATGGGAAAAAATATTTTCATATGAATTTCGGAGGGAGAGGAATTTGTGAGAATTCAATTGAGAGCATCGACGAGATGCTTGCGATTGGAGGTTTTTTTTTTTGGATTCTATCAAGTGTAGTTGAATAGATTTTTTTTTTTGAAGAAGACCTCTGGAGGAAATGGTGATTGTAGATTATTCTGAGAATATCTTGGGAACTATTGAGTTTAGGAGAATTTGAGAAGAAAGCTTTTTTGTTGAGTGGGGAATTCTTGGCAAGAAAGATATCCTTACATTTTTTTCGAAACCCACGAGTTTAAAAGATATTCACGGAAGAAACTGCGAGGAATTTTTCTTTTGTTTGAACTACTGATTTTTGAGTTATACTTTTTTTTTAATTATTCCGTAAATATCTTCAAAATTAGTGGCTTTAGAGAACAATGTCAAGATACCTTTTTTGTAGCCCACTAAATTCTCTACAAAAACGGTTTCTTGACCTTTTCCTTCTAACCCACTCATTCCGGAGATCTCTATAGTATAACGTACATGATAATCTAAAATGAATTGAAAGGGAAAAATTGTTGTTAATGTTTTTTCTTTGAACTATGTGAAGAATAGCCAGCATTATTGATTTCCACGAAAAAGTTTTCAATCGTAATTTCGAATGAACTTTCAATTTCTGTACTATGGTTTCCAGAACCTGAGAAAGCCTCAATAAAGCAGGCGAAATGTCGTGCACTTGACAATTATTTAATATTATTAAATTAATTTGTTCGATGATCCCAAAACAATAATTATTAAACATGGAAATGAGAAACACAATTGATTGAATTGGGAAAGTCGTGATATCCAAATGACGACTAAGATTTTTTCAAAAAAAAAAAATTGATACTTTAAAGTTAAGTACTCAACTCTCCTCCATCCTTCTTCGTCTCTCTATACCATAATTAATCTCGACTCCATGGTATTTGATAGTCACTAAAAATGTCACCGAGGGTAGACCCAAAAGTGGTTAAGGACACTGAGAGAAAAATTTTGGTAAAATCAATCAAATATTAGGGCCATGGGTCCTTAGAGAATATTTCATTTAAAATAATCAAAAAAGTTGTTCATTTTACTGAATTTTGCTTATTGAAACAGATCAATTTGTTAATATGGAAAAGAATCTCTCCAAACTAAATATTTTTTGGTTGATTGTACAAAATATTGTATTACTACTCATTTAGTAGAATTAACTAAATATTTTATTTAGCAAAAAGCGTTTGACTGATTACATTGTTGTATGTACAGAATATTTGCTTGAAAGAACTTTCGTGTTCAATTGAGCTCTGCGCATGCATAGTAAATCTTCAACATTTCTTCTATTATCCAATTTTTAGGTCGAATCTACAAAATGATTTGTTGACTCATCCATGGAAATTCGAAGCACATGCGCACATTAGGCATTTTACAATAAAGTCCTTCGGTTGAATTGAACAATTTGTTTAGTTTGACAAATTATTCCTTTCAAAATTGGTTTTTGGTTCTGCGAACTTAATATTTATTTAAAATAATTTTTTTCAGGATTGACATCTACGCATGCGCAACTAATCTCGCTTGGTTTTTCTGTCAAAACGATATTTGGTTGAAACAATCAAATATTTTTTCGGTTCATTCAATAGAACTGTTTTGCACATGCGTTCATCGATTGTCGAAACGACATTTGATCGATGCAACCAAATATTCCGTTGGATCTAGCCACAGGACTGCCTGGCGCACGCGTAAATCAGTTGCAGCATACCGCGTGTCGTTCTCATTGCGTGCTGGACTCGCATTGTGTCCGGAAGTGTTTCATTTTGAAAGAATTGAAAAGTACTTTTTCGATAATAATGACAATTAGCATAAAGTGTTCTGAAAATTGAGGTCCCGAAAATTGTTTTCAAAAGTGTTGATCATTTTGGTGAGTAATAATATATGCTTTCTCATTATTTTCCACAAAATCACCCTCTCTTATCAAGTTTTAAAAAAGAAACAATTTTTTTGTATCAGTTGAATAACGGTGAATACATTATGGGCGATTTGGGAGATAGAGGAAGGAATGAGAGGGATAACGTGGAGGAAGATGCTGAGAATTATCCTCCGGAACGACAAAATGCATTCATCGGCACAACGATGTTTGACATCCAATCTTTCTCGATCGAGAAAGAACTGAGAGCTTAATTTAAAGGAAAAGAAATCCTCAAAAAAAAGAGTTCTTGACGAGCATTCGCGAACAATCGTAGTCGATATTGTGGTCAAGGCCGCCATGAGGGAATTCAGACGGTATTTTTTTTACCTTTGTCTCGATTGAAAAAAAAATTAGTAAAGTCAACACATTTTATTTACTTTCAAGAAAGAAGTATTCGCGTTAACCAAATATTTTGTACGAGGAACTAGAAAAATTATTGATTCAAAAATCGAAAAATTCGTTTCTACAAAAAAATGTTGTGAATAGAATATTTTACTCTTTTAATGCGAATTACAGTGAGAATAAGAAAGAGTGGTAAAAATAAACAAAGAGTGAGGCAAATGGTCGTTAGTAAATATTTTTTTGAAATAATTAAAAAAGGTGTTGAATTTACTGAATTCAGTGAGTTCAAACAGATTAACTAGTTAAATTGACTAAATCCACTTAATTCAGAATATCTCCAAAAGTAAGCAAGATAGAGCAGTATTATAAAATAATTTTTTGGAGCTTTTGAAATTTCCTACAAAAAAGGTTTCTACAAAAATTGCGCCATCTCGCTTAGTTTCCGAAATTTCTCATGTTTTACTTCTCCACTACAGAATTTTTAATTAATTAATTCTATCTAAGAAGAATTTGAATGTTGACAGTAATTTTCATATAAAGTTTTCTTTTTTCACGCAAATTTCAATTAATAAATTGTATTTGTGTTTTTTTTTAATTTTGAAGAAAAGCCTGATTTTCTCTCAATTTATCTTCTGATTTTTTTCACAATTATTTTTTCTTATTCGACCGATTAATGAATGACTGAAATGAACAATCCGCCCTTTATTACGTGGGATTTTTCAATTAGATTAACAAATTTTTTTATGTACAGACTGAATAACTCGATCTTTGAGATACTTGGACGAAAAATTGTCTCAATCTTCAAAAAAGAAGATCTCCGTACTTATTATCGTGCACCAGTACCAAAGAGAAATTCAAAAAATCAGAAATCCGAGCCATCCAGAGGGAAAATTCCCGACAAGTACAGGAACTTGTTAAAAAAAATTAAAAAATACGAGAAGAGCTTACTTAAATCTACTGATGGAAATGATCCTGGTGAATATTTATCGTAATTAGTAATTTTATGATATTAGGAAAACGTTCTCCAATGGCACATTTCCTTTTTCCAACAGATGATCCAGATGCGATTTCTGCAAAATCTTGGCTTCTAGTCAATGTCCAACCATGGGGAGAGGTCGAGAAAAATTGGTCGATTTCGAGATCATTGCGTTACATTGACGCACAATCTGAAGCGATCAAGACAGTGGCAGATTTCATTGAAATATGGCCAAGCCTCAAACTGCCTGAAGGATACAAATTAATTGAGCTAGATTTTCTGCAGTTGAAGAAATTAGAAAAGTTCGAATTAAGTTTCGAACAGTTCGAAAATTTCATGCGAGAGGTAATGAGCATTCGCAGTGGTAATCAGCGCAGTAACGAGGTTCCCGAGCTGGTTGGAAACATGACTAAAGAGGATGTTGATGAGAATTGCAAGGAGGCGACGGGGATTTTTCTCTTCCCTCACTTGTTCCCACCAAAAATCAAAGTGACCAGGCGTTATAAACCGTCAATTGCAGATGCGCAAGAGAGCCTCATCATCCGCGTGCAGGTAAAAAACAATTATGCTCAATCGCACAGAATGTATTCACTGATATGAACTCAGTTTTAATCGTCCTTGCATTTTGATTAGTTGGAATGTTTCTTTACTTATTTATAACATCGTCATCTTTATGAATATTTTCTTTTCCCAATTAATTATTCATTCTTCTCTTTAATAATTTTTTTTTCCATAAGGATTTACTATACATTAATCTCAATGAATTTTTTTTTTTTTTATAATCTCAATGAATTAATAATGCCATTCGGCTAATTTTTGTTTTCCAGACTGACGAGGAGAAAATTAGAGCAGTAGAATCAAAGGCGGCGAAGCTGAAAAAATTGAAACTACCTCTTCAGCCTTTCCTCATTGTTGTTGGAGACTCGTGGACATCTATCAACGATTGCTACGTTTCTGTCAACGAAATCCTGTACAAAGTACCAAGTGTACTGAGAGGACTACAATTGTGTTTTCAAGTATTCCACGTTTTAAATGCCGATTATCCAGTTCAAAGCCGTCATCTATGGTGTCTCATTGAAGAGTGGTTATTTCTGATGCCGGCAAGAAAGGATTCCTTGGCTGTTGCAATTATAAGTGAATTGCAAACGCTCAGAGAGGTTGAACCTAAGAAATCTATGCACTCACCAAGGCAGGAGAACAATTCACCGTTAGCAGAAATTACTAATATTCAATCAACGGAGGCAGAGAAATCACAGGAGGATCAAGATGAATTCGTGGAGTTGAGCAATATTCCATTGTTGCCCACCAACGTGATCGTTGGAGGAAATCTGTCATTCCCTCTGGAAATTATGGAAGATAGTACCGGTGAGAACGTTCTTAACTGGCCTGCGTAATATTATTTTTAAGTTGTAAGAGATATGGGAAAAATTGAAGTTTTGAATTTTTTTTTTCTAATTTGATTTAACATAGAGATAAGTACTGATCTATCAGAGTTTTTTTTCCAAAGAAAGGGTAAAATTTGACATATTCCGGATTTGATACATGCATCATTTTTTCTGCAGTTTTTTATCGTCATAATCATTAAAAGTGTTACATATTTTATTCAGTATTTGGATTTGAGAGGGTTTTTTCGATTTTTTTTATATGATTTTTTTTTTTTGAAAAATCCTGAAGATTATTAACAATCTTATGTAGCCTTAGATATCAGAAAATAATAATACGTAGCATTGCTTCTTCTGCCAAGAGGAGAGAAAGATAAGTGATATCTTGAGGATTCACGTTAGTACAATGCACAACTCCATGCACTGAGTATGCAATTCGTTTTTTATATATTTTTTTAATGATTGCCAAAATTTAATTAATATTGCAATTGATAAGAAAAATTTTGCCATTTCGTTCTTCGTGATTTTTTTTTATTAGAATTTATTAAATACTTACTAATTTTACCAATATGTATTATTGTCCATTCTGTAAAGAGAGGTTGAAAACTTATGATATTTTGACCAGTCATGTTAGTATAATACATTATTCTACGCGAAAATCGTGCTACTGCCCTATAACTGATTGTGATCGTTCATTCAATAACATATATTCTTATAAACGACATATTGATAATTCCCATCGGTCAATTAGCAAAGAAACACCGAATCATGAACAGAGAACAGCCAACCTGAAACAATCGTACCCAGTTATGGCGCCACGCTTCTCTCACGAATCATGTAAAGAACTCGAAATTCTCATTGCTGAGCACCATCAATTATACTCTACGCTGATTGGTCCATTAATTCCAAAACATCACTTTTTAGTACATTATCCGCGAGCAATACTGAAATTAGGTTCATTGCGTTCAGTAGCAACAATAACATGGGAGAAAAATCATAAAAATTTCAAACATACTGCTCATTATCGCGATCACGAATCAATGCATGTCATACGTTAGCAGTTAAGAATCAATTAAAATTAGCACATGTTTTCTCGAAAAATGAAGCTCTAAAAGGAACTGTGTATTTTGGAAAAACAAAAAAAGTGACAGTAACCACTTTGAGTAATTATGAAAAATTCAAAAATATTCTTCCCGAAAATCTACCGGAAGAGGTAGAATTAATTTCACTGATGAAGTATAATAACATTGTTTATAAGCCACGGACAATCATATGTATTGCTTCTACTGATAACTTGCCTGTATTTGGAAGAATTGACGCGATAATTAAACTTTCGGAGACTGTGTACTTTGTTATCAACGAGTTACGAATCCTCAGTCTCAATGAACATATCCAATCGTATGATGTGGAACACACTAATACATGGCATTTCCTTACTCGCGTGAATTTTACCAGTCATTATACGTTTAGTTCTTATTCCCTTAGTAATTCGAAAACAGTCATACCTTTAATTACAGTGTAAATGTATTGTTTATTTCACTAAAATAGCAATAACGTAAAATATTGCTAGTCATAAAATATAACAAAGAACAGTGATGAATGAAACTAAAGCGTGATAAAAAATACTTTGACTGATGCGTTAAAAATATAAGGAATAAAGGCTGTGAAGAGTTATTCATTTAAATGTAGGTTAAAAACAAACGTTTAATGTAATTGATATCTCATTTGTATCAAAAAAATGATTGTATGATTTAAACATGGATATTGTAGTGCTGAAAAAATAATTTGATAATAAAAAAAAATGTTCTCTCATAACAATTATTGTACTTATTCCTTTCAAAATTATCTCTGCTTGAATCTATCAATAATGAGATCAATGCAATTATATATTTGGCTAGAGAAACTTGAACATTTGATTAAAATGACTGCACAGTTTGTGATTTATATCTCTAATAATTTTGATTTAAAACAACATTTGGTTGAAATGACATATTATTCTTTCAATTTTCTCTAGAATATCATTAAATGATAATATTAAATTGTTTATTTTGGACAAATGTTTGCTTTCATGAAATAAAAAATTATTTGATAAAACATGGCAATTTTTTCGGTACAAAAATCAAAACGGTTGCTTTTACACGTCGAGCTTCTTATTGTAATAAATAAGTGTTTGAAAATTCTGTTCTATTTGTTTGATTCAACCAAGGAATGTTCCCTGTTAACAAACTTATTTATTCTATTGCAAATATTACTACTTTGAATCAATGGAATCAAGGTTCGATTTGAAAAAATACATTCAAACAATTATTCTGGGGTTGCAACCAAATATTTGTTTAGAACTATTGAAACAATCGAATTTTTTTAATGAAACCTTTATTTGGTTATTTTTAACAGCGTTTTTTCTCTCAGTGGAGTTTCGACAGTCTACAGGATTTCGCTAAAGTGGTGTATGCCGCGACTTTTCTCCAATGCAGAGTAGAGGGTGAAAGTGCGAGAGAGAGAGAAAGAGAGAGAGAGAGATAGTAGTTGCGTATACCTCTTTAACGCTCCTCTGCGATATTAGCAATACTCGGAGGCTCATAAAGTCGAGCATAGCGCAATTCGAGTCACTTTGCAGAACCCTTTATACACTCTCGGGCGTTTTCTCTTCCTTGCCTCCTCTGTCCCCGGGCTTTCTCATTCGTTGAGAGCCTAGATTCACTGTGGCGGAATATATACTCGACTACTACGTAACATTCTACCCCCAAGGAAAAAAGGGGTAAAATTATATTCACGAGTAAAATGTGCACACCATTGGACTGTGATTTTATTTTTTATTTTCTTTTGCTTCAACTGCCTCTTCTTAATTAACGTTGACGCATAAAACAAAGTATTTTTTTTTTATCTTAATTGAATTGACGCGAAATGATTGGAAGTTTTGAAAATGATGAAGACTTGAAAGTCATGAGAACAATGCACTCGAAAAATTTCTGCAATTTTCCTTTTGGCTTTGTTGATTTTTCACGTTTACGTAATGAAATAATTCAGAGTGAGCACTTCTTTATTACTATCGGCCATTACGTAATTCTCGAATTGTTACAATTTGGTGCAGTGAAAGGGAGATAATGATTAACTGGTAAATTCAATGAAAAATGTGGGAGAGTTGCATAAACTATAACGGATCTTATTATCTAAGTAATTAGATTCTCAATGCTCCTTTATCCGCGAAATTTCGTTGGTAATACTTCACACAGAGTCAATTAGAATTTTGCAAGACGAATTTTTCTGATTATAGCAATATTTACTGATCATTTTTTGGAAAAAATCTTGGAAATAGTGCATTAATCCCTTTACTAGAGCATTTTAAGAGCTGCAGAAAGGAATCTGTGCAGAGATCGTTTGGTCTCCCTTGGTTTCTAAGATATAGATATATATAAAACAGGGAAAAATCAGGATTTCTTTGTTATTTTCCAATTATCTGCTAATAATTCCGGAAAACGTGTTTCATTTCCCAGAAAAAGTGATTAAACTATTGGAAAATCATATCTTCAGCTTGTGAATATAATTTTTTTTTTCAAATTTCTTTTATATAAATCTCCTATCACATACATGAGATAGAGAGAGAGAGGCAAAAAGTTACGACTACCTTCTAAATAACATTTCTCAATAACTATACGGAGAATTGAATATCTTTTTCTTCTATTATTTAGTTAAAATGCTGTTTTCTTCGCCAATTGTTTTTAAATAATGGGTCAACCCTGTGGTTTTTTAGTAATTTCCTTATTTCTGTCCGATTTAGGGCGTTTCATCTCCACCACTACTATTTTCAGTATCTTTGATAATCCACGTCTAATAAACTACATGCACCAAAATTAGGAAAAAATTTAGAAAAACGTAAAATATCATTTTTAATGCGTCATAAAAAAAAGTGGTTAACTGTACTCGAGTTTGCTGGAATACTACCTCAAAAGTATTTACTGTTTTTTTTTTCCAGAATTAAATGAGCAGATAGTAAAAACAATTTTTGCCAAAACTTTACTTTTCTAGAGTGCAGTGTTTACAGTAGAGGGTAGAAAGACGGACTTTACCGGACGTTAATTAACCCATGGGTCCATGGCGTCAAATAAATTTCGGTTAGAACGTGAGAAGCAACAAATCTCAGTCAGGTGGTTTCACTTCGTAGGTATGCTCAAGTTGCGTCGTTTCTCCACGACGATATGCGGGTGTTTCCAGTCCCTCTCTCGCTTTTCTCATCAGTTCTCTAGAGAGAAAGAGGGTGAGAGAGAGAAAGAAGGGTGAGAAAGAGAGGAGTATCAACGTTGTATCAAGCAGAGAGGCTGCACAGACGTCAAGCGACGATAGGTGCTTGCGAAACGTCGAGGAAAAGACAAGGACACAGCAACTCTGTCTGTGTGTGTGCGAAGGGACTGAGAGTAAAGACCGAACTACAGAGGGAGAGAAAGAGAGAGAAAAACGCCTATTCTAGCAGCCTCCAGCATTCGCGCGCGCCTCCTAATTAGAGAAATTTAAATTCATAGCCGTCACACCGAGCGACTCCCCCGTTCGGCTAAACCATTCTTGACGTCTTCTTCTTCTTCTTTTTCTCAGCTTCGCTCTTTCCTACATTTTTATTTCTTCTCCATTCACTTATTTATTCTCTCAGTCTACATACCTCCACGTTTTTTACTCGACTACCATCTCCCTAGTATTCTCTGAGGCAAGTTAATTTCAAATCAAGGTGTACTCTCTCGCCAACGGTGAAGTATTGCGTAAGAGTTCGGTTGGTAAGGCAGAGTGTTTTTGGGTTATTTCTCGGTGAATTGGTGAGTGGAAATGGAAAATTGCGAATGAGGAGAAACGTCGAGATTGGGAGAACGGTGAAATAGGGAGATAACTGAATTTTATTTTGTATTGCTACTATTTTAATGATATCTTGGAAATTTAGGAGCGAAGAGGTAAAACGAGATAAGTCGTTTTTTATCTCAATAATTCTTCGGAAAAAAAAAATTCTTCGGAAGTACGTCGGAAACGAAAACAATAATGTAACTTTCGAGAGAATTTTTTTTTGTAGCTTTTGAAAGTTTTTAAAAAATCAAGATAATGGCGAAATCGCGTTATCTCGTTTAGTTTCCGATAAATCATGGACTTAGGAACAAAGTGGTATAAGTGCTGTAGCATGGCACTTACGCCTCTTTGTTTCTAAGGTGATGATATTCTTCACGAATTATTTTTCAGACAAATTGATTTCATTCTGTCAAATTTTTCATTTAATTTCTTAGAAGCTGAGCGAGATAGAGTGATCTTGACCTTAGGTTTTTTTGATAGAAAATTTCAAAAGCTTAAAAAAAAAACTCGAAGAAAATCGCTCTATCCCGCCTAAATTCCGAAATATCCTCAAAAGAACTGATGATGGAAGAAAATCGATTTGTCTAGAAAATTCATAGTTGTGTAAAAAATGACTCCAAAACTTCAGAAAAATGGGGAACGTCTTCAGAGAAGAATTGAAAGAAGACTAATCTTCAAAAATTATTCAATTTTGCAGTGAAGAGATAAAAAAGGATAATTCACCTCATCTTTGTGCTAATTATTAATGAAATATCTCAGAAATTGATGGAGATACGCTTTTTTTTGTTCTGAACTTCTATTAAGTTTATTTGGAATTCTCTAAAGAAATAAAAAAGGCGGAAAAGAGCGTATCTCGTTTAGTTTTCTACATATTAAAAAAAAACAATCCGAAGAAAAAATTGAGTTTTTCTGTTTCACAATTTTGCTACTCAATTAACTGTTTATAACAAATTTTCTAAAAAATAAAATGCATTCGACATGCATTTATACTTCAAAGCATCCACTTAACTTCAGATCGACTAGATTATCTAAGCGTATGCCTTTTTTTTCCCCTCCATTTTCATATTTCTGCAAATATATATCCTTGTTTCATATAAAAGAGTTGGTCAGACAAAAAATAGCTGCGTGAAAGCTTATCTCAAACGAGGCTGAGGCACGAAGAGGAGGACAGAGGGGTCGACACTGGGCAAAAGACCCTCAGAAAGAGAGAGAAAGAGAGACCATAGCAGCATTACGTTCCTTGATTCCCTCTTTTTCTTTCATTCTAATACCCTCTCCCTCTCTCAAACACAAGGATTATATATATCGCGTAGCTAAAAGCCTTTATAAATCAGAAAGAAGTAAAGGCGGCCAACGGCGATCGTGTGTGTTTGAGAGTGCTCTCGCTTTCAAACTTCCTACGTAGTGACCTTTACGTATCTCGCATATGGCTTCAACACCTCATTTCAAAGATTTTTATACTCTTTTTTTTTCTTCATCACATGATATCTTTTCAACTGCAAAAACTTTTCTTCTTTTGTTCAACTGATTTTTCTCCAATTTTTGAGAATTCTGAAATGAAAAAAAAAAAAGCTTTTATTTGGCAAAATGGGTGAAACTTTAATAAATTTTCGAAAAATGTCATGAGTAAAATTAAATGGAAAATAAATATAATATCTTTTTGTTTCGTCTGTTGCCACTGGCGCCATTGGTGACACTGCCACAGTGTTGGAGTATGTGTGTATAAAAGCCCAAGGGGAATGAGGGATGGGGGTGAGGAGGTGGAGGAAAGCGCTTTTGCCCTGGTTACCGTTGCTATTGCTCGGTTATTCTTGGTTGGATGGCTCGGCAAAACGCAACGCGCATCTGTTGCCAAATTATTTTGTCCATGGGGCTGTGAAAAATTTTTCAGGCACTATCCTTCCATTATTATTGTTTCAGGTTTATGTTATAACTGAATTATCATGGGCCTGTGTGTGGGTGAAATGCTAATTGATTTCATTCGCAGTAGCGTCGGTTTTAACAGCTTCAATTAGGAGGATTTTTTTTTTTTGAATTTATGAAGGAATAATGGGATTGATAATTGGAGAGGACAAAGTGATTGAGTCGGTGCTTGTTTATTGTTTTATTTGCTGCGGGATGAGGAAATAATGGGTTGAGTAGGCTGAGTGGTCCAGTTATTGAACGGATAAGACTCGTCAGACACCAGTGATCGAACATAAGAAATTTGATAATTACTGATACTTTTAATTGTTTCATAGGCTCTCATTGAAAGTGATGAAACATTATGTTGTGTTAATTACCGGATTCATTTCTATTCTTTGAGTTAATGTACTAATTGTCATGATTTTACAATGTTCCAATGTTGTTAATGATTTTTCCAATATTCCTATGAAAAATTAAAAATATCGAAAAATCTCGAAATCTACAAATTTCCAGATTTATTGTTAATTTTAAATAGTTTGAAATAGAACTGACTTTTCTTTACTATAAAAAAATTCATTATTCTTATTTGAACAAACATGATATTGTGTTCTAAAGATCAGAAAAATCGTATTTCACTGCAGTCAATTTTTTTTCTAGAATCAATATGTTGAACAATTCGATTACTGGACGAGTTCGAACACTGGTCAACTCACTCTACATGATCATGTTGAGAATAAGGCATAAGCTAAGAACTTTGTTAAAGTTTCGTAAGCAGCTTGTTTTAATAATCGAATGATTACGAAAATTATAAAAAATATATGTAACTATTGTAACAATTGGGATATACTCTATCCTGGCCTAGTAACAAAAAAGAAGGAGGGATGAAGAATTGTAAAATGCCCAGAGATCATATGAACATATGACTGTATATATACAATGGTATATGCATATAACTATGTAACATTAATGAGTGTAAACAAGATAATTGTAAAGAAACATGTACTAATGTTTTTTTCATGTGGAAATCTGTAACTTTTTACATATACAGATATATGTACTTCTCTTCAGCAGTATGAACTGTATAGTTCCAAATGCATTGAATGAAAAAAAAGATCATCTGAAGATGAACAAATACAGTAAATACATGATCATGTCACAATGCTGTTTATTTTGAGCGTTCTGGTGTAATCAGAAGCGGATGAAAGATGAATATTTCTTGATACTGTGAGGATTGTTTGGAACAGTGTATCTTGGGGTTGGATAACAAGTAAACCATCGTCGGATTGATCCATTAGCCGGAAGATGGACAATTGTTTGATTTGGTACACCATGTATTTGTCCATTAGTTCGGAGTTGTGGAAATGATCTTACGCTGGTAACTCCGTAATGAGGCAGAGCATCTTGGATATTTTTAATTCGATAGAATGTTTCTGTTGCAAATATTGAATCTAAAATTTTTCATCAAATTATTCATATTATTTCAGTAATAAGGAGGTAAAACACAATTAATTGTCTTATTTTTGTGATCACTTTCAATGGAATATCTCAGAAAGTAATGGAGATACGCCTTTTTTTTATCTCAATCCTATTTTGCAAAAAATTTTGAGAGCTGCAGAGAAAAAATGAGGACTCCATCTCGCTTACTTTCCGACATATTTCTGATCAAAATGAATGACAAAAAAAAAATTCATACTTTTTTAACATTTCACTGCTAATTTGATGGATTGAGTTACTAATGCGGGATTAGTGGATGTATTTGCTGTTTTTATAGATATTTTGGAAACTAAACGAGATAGGGTGTACTTTGTGAGGACTTTGTGAGGCTTTTGTAGTTCTCTGCTCTACAGAAAAGATAATTACAAAAATTTCCGTATCTCACTTAATTTCCGAAATATTCGCGACATTTTGTCGTTGAAATAGAAATTAAAAGAGTTTCAAAATTAAATTTTTCATGAAAAAAAAAAATCGTAGATAATTAAATTCTGCTTTCAAATAATGGACGAGAAGTACGAACCTCTTCAAACCGTGAAATTTCTCATAAAGAAAGTGATAAAATCAAATGAAATTGATAGTGGAAAAATTCCTAGGTAATTTCTCAATTTTCTAGCTTCATAAAAATTTACCTCTTTGAATTCTGATTGCGTCGTGTGATGAAACATGCACTGAGTAATACCGATTAACTTGTGGATCATAAAAAGTGAAGGGAATCGTATGATAACTACTGTATGACATTCTCCCTAGTTATTATTAATTGGAAAACTTGAAAATAAATAAAATTTGTCGTTTCTTCAAAAAAGCTTTGAGAGTGTCAGAAATGAATGGACACCTGTACAATTGAGTCACGAACTGATTGTGATATCAGTATTGCACTGAAATCCTGCAATATTTCATTGGGGAAATTGGCGGAGAGAGAGAGAAGGGGGAAGAGGGGAGAGACAGTGAGATATGAAACAAGCCAATCATTAACCAAAACTTCTGATGGCTCTGGATCATTTAAAACGTTGAATTTACTGATAATATCATTTGAGTGAAATTTGTTGAAAAACTGCTTGTTCCGCGTATCCATCATGATAAAATTTCCATCTCCATTATTGAAAAAAAAGGACAAAATGAAAAAAAAAAAATCCCTCGACATTGAATGCTGAAAATTTGAGTTTATAATCAATGATAATGGCAACTCCACGTCATGCCTTCCGCACGAAGTCTCGCTATCAAAATTACTGATAAAACGATAACGTTTGCAATGTTTTTTTTTATTTTTATTATTATTGAAAAAAAAATCCCCTCAATGTTGTCGGAAAACAGCAACGACTGACACAATCCAGTAAATCCTTCCTGTTTGTCACAGTTTGTCAAGTTTACACATGAATTTAAAATGAACAATCATTTGCATTTAAAAGTAATCCACATTTCAAGATCAAATTGTTGTGTAATTAAGAAATAGGAAAATTAGTTATTTGCTCGTTCTTCATTAAATAACCAATTACCATAAAATGATTATTTACTTTTTTTTTTATAGATTTTTTTTTTGTAGAGAGAAGAGAGTTTTTTTTCTGTTACGAGGGCTACAAAAAAAGGCTTCACTCAATTATGAAGATATTTCTGAAAGATTGATGATCGGAAAAAATACGTCTTACGTTTCTATTACTAATTCATCGTCTTTGAAAAATGAACTTTTTTTTTTCAACTTCTAAATTGATTTCTGGTTTCTATAATTTTACTTAAAAAAATAATTTCTCTTTATTTGACTAACTTTTTCGTATGAAAAACTCTCAAATTATCCAGGAATGAGGAGATAAAACAGAAAACATCGACTTATCTTCGTGATTATTCTCACCGAAATATCTCGGAAATCAAGCGAGATGCAGCGTTTTCGTCCTGAAATTTTTTGTAGAGAATTTCGAGCGCTAAAAAAAAGTTGTTGGACAGAAAGGGCATATCTCCTATAGTTCTAGAAATATTCCAAAAAAGCTATGAAAGAAAAAATAGACTTATCCTGTTTTACGTCTTCGCTTTAGAAACAGAGTGATCTAAGTGCTATGTATAAGCATAGCACTTACGTCACTTTGTTTGTCAAACCACGAAATAAATTATACCAGAATGAATAGCCTAGTATTAATCATAAAAAAAATGATTGATATAACGATAACGTTTGCAGTATTTTTTTTTTTTGTAAATTTTTTCCAACGTTTTTGGAAAATTGTAACAACTGTGTTGTATTAACCATACAGTAATTTCTTCCTTTTTATGATATTTTGTCGAGTTTACCCATGAATTTAGAATGAACAATCATTTGAGTTGAAAGCGATTCGCACTTCGAGATCAAATAAATATGCAATCAAAAAATCGAAGAATTATTTGCTCGTCATTCATTTCATTGAATAACCAATTACCGTGAAATTATTTAGAAAGTAACAGAAAGTTTTTCCTTGTAGAAAAAAAAAGATGAATTATTTTCGACTTCTCCATCATCGCAAAATGTTGAATGAATATAATCGTAAATGAATCCCACAAAACATGAAGTGAAAGAGGAGAGGGAATAAAACGCAACTTCTCTTCTTTCACTTCTCTCTCAATAAAGGTCAACCTTGAAAATTCTCCTCTGACACTGTATTATACCTCTTTTATAAATCTCTACACACGATTATTGCCTCTCGTTTGTTTGATACAGAGAAAAATAGCTGAACTTTCACCGACTTTATTTCTCACGGTCTTCTTTGAAATTTCTTATTAACTTCATTATATTGCACATGTAATTGTGAAGAAGTTAGGTTGGCCTCATTCATTGCTCAATGTATGAGTGTTTAATTGACGGAATTAATTGGATTATTGATTTTTTGTTGGATTTTCATGATTGAATAGCATTGGTATGTATGATCGATCATATCAACTCGTATATTTTTTAAAATCGATAAGAAATTGCAATATTCACGCTTAACGATTATTATAATCTGGTCTGACTCATATTTCTCCGATTTTTTCAGGGATAAAAATGAGTCTATAAACAAAAACAAGGAAAATGAAACAAGGACCGTATCAATTTATACAGTGAGAGAAGAAAAAAGGGTAAAAACTATTAAATATTTGTTTAATGGTTCTTACACTGGGGAAAAAAAAATTCGCCCTCAAATGAATGGATTTTGCCCAAATAAATATAATAAGTTTTTCCTCGATGAAATATTGATCAATAAATGAGTATATTTATTTGTGCAAAATACATTTATTTGAGACCAGATTTTTTTTTCTCAGTATAGCAAATATTTTGTTGATATTATTTAAAAAATGGTTGAGTTTACTGAATTTCGTTCATTCCAACAAATTAAACGTTCGAATTTACTGAATTTTATTTATTCAAATAATTGAATATTTAAATAAACAAAATTCAGTAAATTCAACCAAATTTTATAATTATTTAAAAAAAAATATTTTTTAAGGACCAATGGAACAGATATTTGATAGATTTTACCACTCTTTTTTTCTCAGTGTATAAGGTGAAATATTTGAACATTCTCAGTTATTTATGTAGACAATAGATTGAAATAAGTTTAATAAAATAATTATTATAATTTGGCTTGAAATTGAATAATTAATTTTGTAGATGAATAAAAGTTAGTATTCTGCAGAGGGCTTCACAAAGAAGCCGGAAAAAGTCAGTATTGAATCTTAAAATTTCTTCTCAATTAAATATAAACTCCGTAGAGATCTGAAAGGCCACCTACAACAATCGAGAGAAAATTCATTTGGAAAATTTGAGCTGAAAATATTTTAATTCCATGTAATTTAGGATCAATTATGAAGAAGTAAAATAGTATAAGTCAGTTTTTTTCGTTGATTCGTTAATAGAATATTTTTTTTCTTTATCAAAATATAGATTTACGATTAAAAACCCATTAAAACCTTTTAAATAATTATAAATTCCATATTTGCTGTTATAGTAAAGACGTGATGATCCTTCCTCTATTGAAATCAACGAGAAAAAAGGAAATAATTGAAGAAAGGAAAAGTCAAACAAAATTTTCAATGAATACATTAAACATAATATTTTTGAAACTGATGGAAGGGAAATATTACATTAATATAATATATTAAATGTATATTTACATAATGAATATAATATATATATATATATATATTATATATAATAAAAAAAAATATTTTTATAAAAATATTTATTAATATTTAAATTAATATTTAATATTAATATTTATTAAATTTTTATTAATATCATAAATAATATTTTCTTATACTTAATACATGAAATGTATATTTACATAATGAATATAATGTAAATATATTTAAAATATATTATATTCAATATATTTAATATTCCTTTTTGCCCTAATCCATGTTTCGAGCGTGTTGATTGTAATCGTTGTGTTTCAGGGTGGATTGCAGGAGGCGGATAATGACAGTGAAAGAAGTAATAGTTGAATTACACTGAGCCGCGAGGCAAAACCATTTTATTCAAACGGAGAAAAGTCTGCTAAGCCTATAGATAATATACACGTTGAATAAATAGACAAATAGTTGACTTTCACACAATAGTTGAACAAACTAGTTGAATTTAAATAAACTTGAGACAAATTCTGAGATAATAGAGAACATTAATTTTTGAAATAATTATAGAGTTTTTGCGATTGTTCAATATGTTGTCGTGTTTTGATACTTTTTAAACAGCACTTTTAAAAATTTCCGTCTGAATTTTTCGTGCAAAATCCCGGAAATTTCAAAATAGTCACATTTCTACAGGAATTTCGGATAATTACGGCATTGAAAAGCGGAGACATCAACGATTTCTAAGTAATTTCACTTGAAAATTGAGTAAAAATAGGAGAAACTCAAAAAAAAAAGTTGGAAGTTGTACTCCTTTTGATTCTGAACATTCATGTTTAGTTAAAAATTCGAGTAAGTTGTAGAGTTTCCGTGTCAATTCTACTTAAGACTCATAGATTCCTTTGAATTTCCTCTGAAACTCACAGATTTCATAACCATCTTCCCATTGATGAATCTGAAGATGGTCATTCACATCTTGACCCCACTCGACCAGGTGTCTGTTGATTGGTCATCTTTACCAGTGAGAGTTTGACTACGACAATCAATTTTTGTCGAGAATTCCGAGAGCTACGAACAAGATACGCGTAAAATCACTGTATCTCATTCATTTTTCGAGATAATTAAAAAAAAATGGTTAATGACAAAACAGCCAAAAAAATCAATAATTAACGATTTATTGAAAAAAATGATATTAATTTCAAAATTATTAGTTATAATTTTGTTCGCTCCATTTTGTTCATCAATATTTTCCCTTTACATTAAATAAAATCCCGAAAATTCAAATTTATCAGTAAAAACAATTTTCTCCTGTAAATGTGTGTTTTAAGATTAAAAAAAACATACAGAGGCCATTGAAAATGGAATAAGATATGATCGTGTAGATATAAGGCAGAAAAAAAAACGCTAGCGCGTTTTAAAAAAACGTCGACAAGTACGCGCCCCAATTTTATTGAAAAAAAAATATATGAAATGAGAATAGGTAGAATAGTACAAGTCCGGCGATCTACCTGTACATTCCTTTTTCAAATTAATTCATCATCTCATTATTCGGGTACTAGATGAAATTGGCATTGTACAATGAATTTGAAAAATTGAATAGTAAAGAAATTAAACAAAAGAAACGTACTTGGTGTACCTGTAATCTGTGTCTTCATTTGGTACACCAAGTACGTTTCTTTTGTTTAATTTCTTTACTATTCAATTTTTCAAATTCATTGTACAATGCCAATTTCATCTAGTACCCGAATAATGAGATGATGAATTAATTTGAAAAAGGAATGTACAGGTAGATCGCCGGACTTGTACTATTCTACCTATTCTCATTTCATATATTTTTTTTTCAATAAAATTGGGGCGCGTACTTGTCGACGTTTTTTTAAAACGCGCTAGCGTTTTTTTTTCTGCCATTTCACTTCTTTTTTTATTTATAAATGAGCAATGTAATAGAGATGGATTAAATCAAATCTAGACGCGTGCTGATCGACTTGACTTTGAATTGAAATATCTCGAAAACTATTGAAAATTTATTGAGACATGCTGCGAATGAAATTGAGAGAAAAAATTAAGGAACAGAATGAGCAAAACTCCATTATCCTACGACTCTTAGTTTCTGAAATATGATTTTTCCAATGAAAAATTCGAAAATAACGCGCGAGGCTCTAATTATTTTTTCTTAGGAACAAATTGCCGCAAAAAGTATATCACGAAAAATAAATAATCTATACACGGTCGGTAAAATGAAAATAATCTATACACGGTCGGTAAAATCAAAACTCTGTAATTTTTTCTTAGGTCACGCACGTCATTGTTAAACTTTTCAGTAAAGCATTAATATCTCGGAAACTACAAGTCGTACAAGCACGGGGTTTTACTTATTGTATTCGTTAATTTATCTCCTAAATTTTATTCGCAGCATGTCTCGATAAATTTTCAATAGTTTTCGAGATATTTCCATTCAAAGCCAAGCTCGTTTGATGTTTACTGCGTGCGTTTGTGTGACGCATACTTCTACGTAGTGTCGGTGAGGCACTACCACAGTTACAATGTCCCAACGAAAGTTCGATTGGAGAAGAATTCTGGCCAACGTTTTTAATTAATAATAAAATATCGTTTTTTCAATTTTTTTTTTACATAAATTCGAAGATAATGGTAAAAGCAATATATTACCGAAAAATCATCTCATGAGATGGAATTTTGACTATAGAAAAAATTATTGAAATTTTTCGAATCCTATTTAGCTGTATAGGAGTGCGGTAGCCCTTGCCTGACAGAAAGTGTTGGGCTCGTACTTGTCGAGAGATGCTACCGCATCTCCTGATCGTATGAGGCCCTTCGTATGCAAAAATGCTGAATACGCGGCAGTAAAATGCAGACGGCACTGCTAAGACTATGCCAATATTGCGCAACTGCTCTCGCACTATTTGCCTGTGTTTTTTTTCTTTTAACTCTCCCGTTTTCTTTTCCTCTTCTCTAAAACACAACTGGAATAATCGAGATATCGACATTGATGACATCTTTCCACGTCATATTCACCCATTTCCCCTCGCTCCACGTGACTCGCAATCTGCTCTATCTGTTTTTTTTTTATTTATTTTTTTTTTCATTTTCCTTTCATTTCCACGTTTATTTGCTTCACAAAAGAAAATTCAACTCACTTTTTCCCCTTTAGCTTCACCTTTATTTTTATGCGGATAAAGACTCCGAGGGCGAAGGAATTACCAACAATAAAGAGAGCCAGAGTATCTTCTAGCACTTGTCTCATTTTCCACTTTTTTCTCCTCCCCCCTCCACCTCTCCCTTATTTTTTTCTTCACTCTCTCGCTCTGTTCTCGCCCGTTGGCTTTTAAACTTTTTACGTAATATCCAAAATTTGAATTTAACCGCTAATTATACGACCCTCGGCATCCCCTTGCTACTGGGCAAAAAGGAGGGGGGAAAGGGAGGAGACGCAACGCTAAAATATTCATCGTCTTGGTAACTGGAAACTTTTCCCGCTCCGACAGACCACGCAAATTTATTATACCCACTATCCATACTCATTCTCTTTTTCTCTCTTTCTTGCGAGCGTTTTCTTTTCATCCCTCGAGTGTATCTACCACTGTAGTATGCATCAAAAGTGCGTACTCTCGTGACCCGAGTACTTTTTTTTTCGGAGGCACTTGAATTAATGGAGATACTCGAAGACAGTCGGTTAGGACGAGCCGATTCTTGCTGATTCATAAAAATAGTCTTGGGGAATGATTCTCTGGAAAAATTAGCGTTTGAGGGATTTATAATCAGACTGATGGATTTTGTAAATTAAGATTATGTGAAATTTGAAAAAATAAAATCAAAAGATTCTGGAGAAGTGACAATCTTTTAGTATTGTATTTTGAAAACCTTCCAATTTCCCATGATTCTTCTAATTAATTATTATGAGCATGGGAATAAATCGAATTATCAATGAAATCAAAAGGGCGTATTCACTGGAAATATGTTTTTTTCTATTATTATCAATTCAAAATGAAGAATCCTGAATTGAGGAAAAAGTTGGAAACAAAAAAGGGCGTTTGTGCAGAAAATACGCCTTTTTGTTCTTATTAATGTTATACGATAAATTACAAATCTGAGGAATATTTAAAATCCAAGTTACTTGAAAAAAATGATGTCAATCAACGGTAAGACAGAATAATCGATTGGACGAAAACTATTATATTCTTACAAAAAAACCTTGGAAATAATCCAAATAATTCTGAAAATGATATAAATAAATTATCCCCCAATAAAAAAGCCCAATATTAATCATCAACAAAAATTTTCAAAACATTTCATTGAAACTCTTCACAATCCATTAAATCCATAAATTTCATTATATCTCAACAAAATATTCCATTCACCATTGAAAAGCAATGGGATTTTTTTTTCCCCAAAGATTGAATGAATCATAGAATCAATGTTAAATAATCCAGGAAAGCTCGAGTTATTATACGTTGTGTAGTGGTCGTCTTCCTCACTGCTCGTTGCTCTACGAGAGACTCCTCTCTCTCTCTTTGAGCTTTTCTGTGAAAAGCGTCCCGCACACATGGGTTCTATAGCAACGACAATGGGCATTGTGCAGACGCCATAAGCAGGAAGCGAATGTGCGACAGCTCACCCCCTCCCCCCTCTCACTATCCTCTACTGCTTTGGCATTGTCCGAGTGTCACCGAGGAAGATACCTCTTCTCTTTCTCTCTCTCTCTACTTATTGCCGAATATCGTCGCCGCTCCTTTCCAATAACAGACAGAAGCACACCTATGCACTCACTGATGCGCTATCATTTGATATATATATATAGATATATCAAAATCATTAACACATTATGAACTTGTGAATTTTCTAGCATTCGATAATTCCAAGAAATTGTCACACACTGGGGAAGGCCATTTGCGTTTGATAAATTGGTACGATTAACCTCGGCAAAGTTGATAAAAAGATTAAAGTGAATTAAAGAAAGAAAAAAAAATGAATTGAAAAGAAGAGGAAAAAAAAGTAACAATGAAAAATTCAATGTAGTGATAAGATTTTTTTTTTTGAGTACTCTGAATCGCGTATAAATAGGTGGAATATTATTTCAACAGTCACAGTCGAAACAACAGCAGTTGATAATAGTTCATTATTTTCAATTCATTGAATATAACTGCAGAATTCGAATATGAGAGGTAAGAGATAAATTTAATTCGAGTAGAATAAATTCATTGATAAGAATGAGTAAGAAGAGAGTTGATTGATTAATTGTATTTTTTTTTTGATAGGCATTATTATTTTGGTGTGTGCCCTCTTCTTTGCACACAATGTATTGACTCAAGTGAGTGATACGACAGAGGAATGGCCAAAAACAACTGAAGAGCCAGAACCACCAGTGAACTGTGATATCTCTACTGAGGATCCAGATGATGTTATTCTTCTGCCTGATCCAGAATCATGTGATCATTTTTACATGTGCGTTGGTCTTACACCAGTCAAAAGGCCATGCCCAGATGGTCTACACTGGAATACTGAATTACGTGTCTGTGATTGGCCAGAAATGGCTAATTGTACACTGACATCCTAAATTATTCAATTACAATTAATTGATCAGTCGAATTATAATTAGTCAATTTTATTTAATAATAATTATTTATAGTAAAATAATTATTATTGTTAAAGCTTACTGTTGAAGTGCTGAGAGCACAATAAAGTTACTGATGAAGATAAAAATGGTTATTTGAATTTCAATATCGAATTTTTTCCGAGGAAATCGGTGAAAATGGATTCTATACTTTGCAGATGAGGAAGAGAAGGAGGGGGAGGGAGGGGGAGAGCCCAGGGGGATTTTGTTACGATGTATCGAAAAGGTGTAGCACTGCCAACTGAGAAGCCAAGAGAAGAAAGAGAGAAGAAAATTCTAGAAGAGATCTCATCAGTGCTGCGACACTTAAATTCCCTATTTCGTGTTCGAGACTCAATACCCATCCGCTTCTCTCCCTGCCTCTTGCAGTCTATCACATATACACATAGAAATCTTATTCGCTTCTTCGTTCTTACCATTTTCGTCCATCCGTTTGCCTTCAATTTTCCCCACTCTTTCTTCTTGATAGTCTTTTTTTTCTCCTTTTTTTCATCATTTTACTTTACTTTATTCTGATGGTATCAAATGTGGAACGTGCATATATTCAAGATTTGAAATAGACTATCATGAATGAAAGAAAGTGGGAAAATTTATCAATACATGTTGATGAATATCAATTGATGATCAGCATTTTCTCATTTTCTAATTTTTTTGCAACACAATTTAATAAATTTAATCAATTATAACTATTATTTTATGACATCCCTTCTTAGGAGCATCATCGGTTATAAAAGGGTTCCTTCATTAAATTCGGTTGAATTTGAGGATGATTGGGAGGTACAATCAGAAAAAAAGTCAATTTTTTGAATAAAATCATTGATAACAATTTATACATGATGAAATTCCCGAATGTGATTCAGTGAATCTGTGGAGGATGCAATGAAGAATAAAATGAGCCATAGAAATAAAACATTGATTGAAAATTGAAAAATTTCATTATTTTTTACATTTCCTCAATTTTTCAATCGACAATTTATTTCTTTATTTTTTGGGCTTATTTTATCTCTCATCACATTCTCCACTGATTCACTGGATCGGATTCAAAAACTTCATCCTGTTTAAATTTTTATTAGCGATTTTGTACAAAAATTTAATTTTTTTCCGATTGTACCTCCCAATCATCCTTAAGCCGACAAAAGTCCCAAATTTGCTTAAGTCTCCTTTATTTGAAACTTCTAATCTCTTCATATTTTCTAAGTCGAAACTCATATTATCACGTAAAGGATGGAAAATCAAATTAATTAAATTCATTAAATTAAGAAATTATTAAGGCACAAATTTAAAAGATTTGGAGGAAATCGATCTCGAATGAGTATTAAAGCTCACATCTTTCCACTTTCCAGGCGGCTGCTTTACCATTAAGCCATCAAAGCATCTCGAATCAATGGAATTAATAAATTCTAAACATTATTTATTTTCCTAATTATTTACATCTTCAAATGAGTATTTACATGATTTATATGTTATGACATACATGAAACTATGGATGAATCATAGTGACACACAATTGACACATGATCTCACTTCCCAAAGCCTCTACTGAAACACCAGGGGCAGTCAGGAATGAATTTTCTACGGGAATTGCTCATTCCTTGTCTTTCAGTGTTCACTGTGTCATTGTTGATTGGCAGTTGCTCAGTGATCGTTTGCTCTTCATCGTAAATAGGTTCGTCATCGATTTCTCCCTGTATCTTAAAGACCAACCACAGTCTGTTATTTGGAATATTCACTAAAAGAGATAATTCAGAGTGAATTCATAACTACACTGAGAAAAAATCGTGGTAAAAACTAACAAATATTGATACCATTGGTCATTACCATTTTTTTTAATGAAAAAATTGTGTTGATTTACTGAATTTAGTTGATTCAAACTGGTCGACTAGTTGAATTGAATAAACTCAGTAAATTCGACAGCTTTTTTTGATGTTAAAAAAAAATGTTTGCTGCGAAAAAATAGCATCAATATTTGATCATTTTTACCATTATTTTTTCCTCAGTGCACAAAATTTCGAGATAATAATTCCACTATGTTCACTATAATCTTTTATTATTCACTTCAAAAAATGTACTCACAAACAGCAGCATCAATCACTATTGCTAGTGCAATTAGCATAAAAAGTATCTTCAGTTGCCCAAACATAACGGCGAAATTCTTAACTTGCAACTGAAGCCAAAAAAAAATTTGAGAAGACTCTTGAAAACACTGGAATTTGGAACGGAAGTTTTATTATCCTCACTCTCGTTGGAACTGTCAGTTTTGCAATGTTAATAACTCGAATTATCTGCTTCTTTTTGATTTTATGTGACCTTAATCTTGCGATGGATTTAGTAGTTATCAAATATAAATATTGGCTGAAATGATTACGAGGAATTTTACAATTTTAATGTGTGCCACACGTTACGTTCAAGACTAAATTATTTTAATTTTTGGATGGTAGGTGTCGCTATTGCGAGTCATACAAGACATATCTGAATACAAATTCAGATATATTTAGATTGTCAATTTTAATCTACTTATATTGACACATTATGATGTAACTTTATAACTGTAGCAATAAGACTGATGAAATGTGCAAAGACAGCATGAATTTCGGGCTACATTCTGATTCGAATTACGTATTTTTGAATAGAATATGAAGTACTTCACTAGGATGATGAATTAATTAAATTCGATAAGTATCTATATATTTTTGATATATCTAATTTGTTATTGAATTTTAATGTCAATTATATAAACTGTTAAAACTGATACACTGTTTTTTTCTTCGTGCAAGAGATATTAGGGTAAATACATATTGCAGCCTCAGAATTTACGGAATCAATAAAACAGCTAGGATTAAATTAATGATGTGAACAATAAAAAAATTTCAAAACTGTATAATCTCGAATAATTTTGAAATTATTTTGTATAATCTCGAATGATTTTGGAATTATACAAATGGAGACGATGAAAGAAAAGAAAGAAGCAAATTTTTAATTTAACGTTAACTATTTTTTGTTACATACATATAATTATTGATTTATGGGAATCATACATAGCTGATAGACTTATTTATTATCCAAAATTTATAGCTGAACACCAGCCTGGGCATCTGAACTGTTTCTTCTTGAGAAGTCCCATTGGTTCATAGTCCTCATACTCTGGAACTATTTCCAGAAATATTCAATAGCATAAAAGTTTGAATTATATTTTTCAATTGAATGAAAAAATTCAAAGTACTCAAAATTTTAAAGTAGTATTTTCGAAGACAATTGAGTCGTTGAGTGTTGAGAAGGGAAAGGACGAGAAGAATACTTGAAAATTATTATACATTATTCGAAATTTCCTTCTTGACATGAAAAGCGAATTCGATGAAAACTCAGTGATTTATATGTGTTATTCTTCAATTATTGCTTCAACAATATTATGTCATTTGTTACGAAACACAAAGTTATTCGAAAGTTTCATAATTTTGATGTTGAATCGTAAATTTTCGTTCTTTTTCTTTTATTCCTCATGACATTCTTCAGATTTTAACATTTTTGTAGGTAATAGTGATTAAGTAATAGTCTAGTGCCTTACGGACCAATGTCAGATTTTGACTATAATTTCGTTATTGATTATTATTGATTACACAAAACAGTAACTTGACTTGGAATTTTATCACATTGTTCAGATTCATATAAACTTCAATTTCAAATTCATTCCATATTCCATTCTTCAAATCTGATTCATGGCCATACTGTTCTAATCGAATAAATATACTTACTAGGGGCTGCACTGATGAGCACTGCATATAAGCATAGTATAAGAACTATTGTGAACACACTGATAATCATAACGACGAAGTATTTTAGCTATAAAAGAATTATCCAACTTTTCCCAAAATTTTTTCAATCTCACTTCAATTTTCTATCAAATCCAATTATTTTCTTTTAGCACTGCACATTTAGATCGTTCGAAACCTTGAACAGATCTAAACTTGAGGCGCATTTATTGATCTACATAAAAGCAGTTGATGCGTAGTGATTAGAATAATGCATTGATCTCTACACTTTTCAAAAACCACTATTTAAATATTTGGATAGCAGGTGTCACTATCATAGGCTATCAGAAGTTATCTTTTCTCAATATTATGTCAGTACGTACATTCCAAGGGAATCAATGATGGTGGGAAAATCTTCAAGGCAGCAGACGTATCATAATTTGCACGTGTACTTCAAGAATACCGATCAATAAGTTACTTCGATGTATTGATGATCATTTTCCCAAGATTTTTGAATGATCTTGATAATAATTTATGATTCAGCTTCTGGATCTTTCTGATCAAATCACATTTCCCATTAAAAAATGTGCATTAATTTTCCATCCTTCCGCATCACTGCATAGAACTCTTATAAAAATATTCTTAAAGATTCTAGCTTCATCCACGACTGATGATGTTTCTTGCATTAATATTCGAAGTATATGCAATTGTAAACGTTATCGATAAAAAAGAGGAAAAAATTCCATAAAAAAAAATATGATGAAATTCTATTTTCCGATAAGATTGAAGCTGATCAAATAACTTGTGTCAAACATAATGTATGAGTGAAAAATTCGTTAGTTGGACAGATTTATCAGACGAATCTTGAGTTATTTTCAAAACTTGTTTTCAACTTCTATGTTTCATGTTTGAAGCAATGATAAGAGATGCTTACTTCCTAATAATTATATAGTAAAATATTTTTGAGTTATAAAACTTGTGATGTAGCGTGTAACATTGATCAGGTTGAAAAAAAAAAACTAGGGAAAATGACTTCGCACGAGAGGTTATATCTCACACACGTATATTTCTCCAACGCCTATATTATATTGAATTTTGTTGCGTGTCTCCTCCATAGTTTCACCACCACATGCATTATAACTACGGACTCGGGGCAATTTTTCCACTCTCGCCAGACCGCACTATCGTTTTTTAATCATTTTAAAAAAAGAACTTTTCTACCCTCTCATTTTTTCCATATACATGCGTATATATATATATGTGTGTGTGTTGATAAAACAAATTGTTGAACTTTCACATTCATGTGAATTTCATTGTTTCAAATGTCTCTATAGGTTTTCTCTGTTGATCGCAAATTGATTCTATTTATTTCATGATTGGAAAAGGCATTAATTCGTGCATTTAACAGTAAAAAAAAATAATTGATGATATTCAATAATTTAATACTCCAGTGAATTTCATCAAAAATTCCATAATAAAATATAGAGAGAATAATATAGTATTGTTGATTAAGTTTCAATTATAATTGGGGAAATTGAAATTATTGATGAGAAGAAAAAATTGAAAATTCGAATTTTTGAAGTGCACTTGATTTAATTCAAGTTAATCATCGAAAATTATACAAATTTATTCACATAAAGTTTGTTGAGATTTCGAATGAATAATTTTAACCGCAATATCACTTCCCTATTTTCTCATCCTTCTCATATTTAATAACTTGTATCGATGCAACAAAGTTATAAAACACAGTTGGTGTGTTTTACCCATTCAGAATAGAGAGAGAGACAAAATAAACGAGTGAATCAAAGTTTGAAATTTCATGGGACACCCTGTATACGAGACCCTCGACGCCGTTTCTCGCATCACCGTACTGGCCAATTACCCCACTAAATATTCACAAGTTCATTACGCGCGCTGGGGTTGGACGGTTCTCTCTACGCGGCCTGAATCCTATATGTGTGTATATGTACGTTGGCGAATGAATATAGGCTGAGTTAAGAGAAGGGGGTTGGAATTGCTGTCGGCTAGTTCGGATTTACTATACGCTTGGAATCGCAAATCAAATATTACCGCAGAGAAGTTTGCCAGAAATAGTTTTTGGAAAAAAATCAAGAAAAAATTTATCCACGAATTGTTGCAGATTATAATTGAATTTGATAGTTCTTTTATTGTTATTATTTTGGATCATTGTGTGATGGATTAATTTGATGGAGACTGAAGATTGTGTTCAATGATTGTAATCAGACTCTTATCAAGCGCAAAAGTCTCGTTCTATTGGAAGATCAAGGTTAATCGAGTGAAATAAAAGAAAATGACTTTATTTGAATTTTGATAATTCGTTTTTTTTTTATATATTCTGCGATCAATTTCAATTAACAAATTGATCAATAATCGATGATTTATTGAATTAGTCAGCGATTTCCTTTCAAGATTCTTAATCATTGAACTTGTCCTCCGATATCGATTGAAATTTATTGCACTAGGAAATGAATTGCTGGAAAAATTTGTAGCGCTTTTTTTTCCTTGTAATCAAATGTTAAATATCATTTTTAAGGCCATTCATCGTATCGATACCGGAACAATACATTAAAAAGGAAATAAAGATGGTAAAAAAAGAACGAGATTGTCCTTCTGGCACTTTAAGTGTCCAACTCCACTTCCATAATTGAAAATGGCAACAAAAAAATAAATAAATGAGAAATAATAAATTACAAGGTAGAAAATAGCGAGAGATTGGAGAAGAAAAAAAGGAGGGGAAATAACGTCACTTTAGTATGGGGGGTTACTGGTTGATCGTAAAAATTTAATAGATCGTTCAGTTCCAAAAGCTATGCTGGCCTCTTTTACGGCTTATAAATGCTCAGTTTGACCGAAAACAATTTCCCGAACGGGTGAACGCTCACTGAAGTAGTAAGTGACTAAGAGAAAGAGGAGTAGGTTAGAGTTTAAAAAAAAAATCCTGTACATACCACACGCGCATCACATATTGTCCAGCACAATGTGTTTCTGTGTTACACACGAGGTAAAATTGCGGGTGTCATTTTTCGCACGATACTGCACAAGTAGAAAAAGTCCAGTCTCAGCTTCAATGGGTGCTCAATAATTTTTACAATGTAAATTTATACAAGTAACGGCGTATGTGCCATGGTCCACCAATGTTCGTTAATGTTTTTCTTTTCCTCATGAAATCAAATGGAGTCTATAAAATCTTGAAATTGACCCATCGTACCGTGATCGTTTCGAGACATTTTCATTTTCCCTGAAAAAAAAACAGTACTTCATTTAAAATTCTTTTTATATATATTATAAATTGAACAGATGCGAGACTACAAGATATGAGGGGTGGGTGGGGAAATATCTATATATATAAATCTTTTTTTCGGCAAAAAAAAATTTGAAAAAAAGAAACGAGAAGAAGTATAGGTCGTGGAAAGAAAGATATGGTCTGCTTGTTCGAATTCGATCAGGATTTACGATATTGGTTGCGACGCCACCTGAACCCTGTGATATTCCTGTGGAATATATATACCTTACACAGTTGTATGTATCTTTTCTCCATTCCCTCTCTGGTTCTACCCTCTCACACTCTCTGGGTATACGCTTTATCCATGTGCCTCTTCTTTATACCCATCTTTCCCCGCAAAGATCCGCATTTCCGAATCGGCTTTGAAGCATCCTGAGAAATAGTTTCCCCCTTCCCCTTTCCCCCTTTTTTTAAACCACTATCGTTCTTCCATCTCCTCTATCTATCAAAATTTATCGCTTTGAAAAATTCACTATTTTCTCAACTGTCATTTATATTGTCATCCTCTCATACCACTCGAACTCTGCATTTTCATGCATGATTATTAATAATTGAAAAGCACTGGATAATCGCATATTGGCATTAGCAGAAGAGAAGGCACAAAACTATGAACGGGTTTCGGGCTCCATGGGTGTATGAGCCTGTACGGGGCACTTGGTAAATTTATGTCCCGGGGCCAGATAGCGGGGCAATATAAATGAGATTTTAAGTACTATACTGGCAGCAAAGCAGCCCTGAGCTTTTCTGCACTACCATTAATGCCGCAAGCGCACATATATACATCTCACTCACTCACTCATTCACTCTTGCCTCGCTCTTTCTTTTACTCTGTCTCTCTTTCTCTCTCCTCCACCTCCAAGCTCTTTTCTCCCTGTCGTTTGAAGGCTTTTCGGTTGGTCGCTGGCTTTCTATTTTGCCGATCGAGAAGGACCGATAAATTCGGTGCCGAGGCACACGTGAGTTACGGCCAAAAATGTTGTCGCTTCCCTATATGATATTATATACCCTCCCTATATATACACATATATAGATATATGTATATATGCCACACACCAATGGCATTTTGGTCTAGAACTGCTCCTCTACTTTTTTTGCCCTTTTTTTTTTTATTATTTTCGTTCAAACTCGGGGTAGATGTACAGTATTCACCTATGCCCATTGTTCTTCCTGCTGTTTTTTGTTTTCTCTATCCAGTTCTTGTTACTCTTCTCTTTTTTTTTCCACTCTCTTTCACTTCTCTCTCGTTATACCGTTGTGCCTTTTCTTTTTTCATAGGTTTTTCTGTTTATTTTGTTTTCTTTTAATTTACGGTGGAACGACCCCCGTTGTCTTGCTACAACAGCTTTGAAGGGGCCATTGGACTGGGTGGAGAGGAGAAGGGGGGGGGGGGGTGAAGGGAGGGGAAGAGTCGAGCACACACCAGTTTGGTTGCTTTGAGAATGCGATAAAAAGGATAACGATGATAACGGGCATAAAATTTCCTCGGGAATACTTGACGAGACGTGAGCATGGGGAGGGGGGGGGGGGGGGGGGGGGGGGGGGAGGTTTGGAATTGCTGGCGGAGAAGCAGTGGAAATGAGAGAGAAAAGAAGAGAGGGTATCAATGCAGTCAGGTGAAGAGTATGAGGAAAAATATAAACATTTGGTGAAGAATTCCATTAGACGAGACACGTACAAGAAAAAAGCCCTTAGACTGAGATTTGAATTATTCTTCATTTCTTGTCTTTCATTGAAACTCATTGTGTACGTTGCTTTTTATGTGTTTTCTTTTTTTCCACTGGCCCTCTTTAAAATGCGGGATAATACGCGCATATAGATGAATCCATGGTGGATCTGCTGGATTAAAAAGAAGCAAAAAAAGGCGAATCCTTCGACTAGAGGTGAAAGAAAAAAGGAAAAAAAAAAGTTACTCACTGTTGGAGCAAGATACACGATTTTCAAGCGTTCAACTGAAGAGAGCGCAACGACTATCTGTGTGATAACGTCGATGAATAGAGAGGTAATGAATCCCCGTGGACACCGACACGGAAGAGGCGAGGCTATATGGGAGGTGTTGGCTTGGTCTTTCCATCTGCAAATAAATGGAGAAAAAAAAAGAATGAAATTGGGAAAAAAAGGAAAAAATATGGAAGAATATGGATAAATATAAATATAGTCAATGATATTTTATACAGATATCTACCGTTGAAACTAGATTTTATTCATGATTTTTGGATCGCGTCGCGGAGGGGAGGGGGGGGGGGGGGGGAGCGGGAGAAAAGTTAGAAAATAAATGGAAAAAATAATATATCTGTAGCAAAAATAAACGAGGGATTCTTTTCCAATTCTAATACATTTTTCATTGAAGAATATCAAGAGTGAAATAGTATTTTAGGAAAAAAAATTGATTTCCATGACACATCGTAAATAACATCACCTGAAAATTATTAGGTTTTTTTTCATGATGTCTCGAGTAAAAAAAAATATATATATATATATATCTATATAAGAGAAAAATTCAACTGCGGTATAAACTACAACGTAGCCCTGGCATCCAAGAATGACGTGAACGGTCATAAAGGGCTCCACGCATCAGGGAATCCGAAGAAAAACTGCTAAACGAAAATGCCAGTCCGAGGGAATGATCTCGACGGGCGATCTAATGGATAAAATAATGGATTTTTTTTTTATTATTTTTTTTTTTATTTCGGAGGGTAGAGAAGGAGCAATAAAGATTTCCCGGTATGATCGGACGCTTTTTGGCGAAGCCATTGCAGCAGCAGCAGCCCTACGTCATCATGGCTTCTTCAATTTTCCGAGTTAGTGTGTGTTACCCTTTGGCTTGTGCATTGAGTAAAGAAAATTCACTTGAGGCTTTAATACTGAGAGAAAGAGGAAGAGAGCATAGCTTCCTGACGAACCTCCATTGCCGCCTTTTCTTCCCCTCCCCTCTCCTTCTCCTTCTCTTCTTCTCACCCTCCTTCATCTAGCCCTTTACATCTCCTTCCTATCCAACGTTGGCTTACTTCCGGCGAGGCTTCTTCGAACTAATTGATTTTATTCACAAGCCCTTGAGAAATTTACTGCCTTGTCTCACGCCATCATCCACTTTGCAGCGTGAAAACCTCTTATATAAAATAGTATCTCAGTATCTTTCAATATATCGACAGTGTATCAGTTGAATAGAGCCTTTTGCCATGGATATTCATCAATGTTCTTTCCTCAATAAATTAGAGATAAGGGTAAAATGTAGGGTAACGTGTATACCCCTCAACCAAACATTTTTAGAATAGAAATTTTACAAATACACGTACAATCAGAAAGTTCAAGTAATTTCTAATTGAATCTGTATGCAATTAATTCACTGCATTTTAAAATTTTCATTGTTTTCGTTCTTATCTGCAGGTTGTTTCATTCAAGTTTTTTTTTTTTCAATGAATTCTTCACGGTAATTGAGTGAGATACCGTTCCTGAACTTCAAAGAGATCTACTGAAGAATCACGTTAGCTTCTATATTCTCAACCACTAAATGCTGCGATTATGGTCTAAATATATTTTTGTGGAAAACCATAAATTATTTCAAAGAGTTATTCCTTAAAATTACGATCGAATAATTTTCATTACAAATTTCTCTGGTTTTCCCAGTTGAATATATTGAGTATAATCACCTGCTGATTGTTCTCCGCAGAACAAACAATTGCAGCCAATCACCCGAATACAATTGAAAATTGAGTGGAGTAATTGCCTGAAAAAGAACACACATTGGTTCTTCGAATTTTAATGAATCAAATTCATAACACATCTAATAAAAAAAAATTAATAACTCAATGACGAAATATCAAAAGATGAGTGCAATTAAAATAATGAAAAATCATAAAACAGTGATTGAGGTTATGACTTCAATAATAAACAATAACACGTATCCATCAACATAATTGGGTCAAATGATTTAATGTGTATAAGGTGAAAAAACATTAGAACATCATTATGATTTTACTGTAAAATAAGCTGAAATCATTTTTTGATAAAATTTTTTTGATGATTAATTGTATTATAACTAATCTTTGGAGATGAATGAATACTTGTATCCTGAAGAGGGCTTCACAAATAAACCGAAATGTCGATGCAGAAAATTTGAAGAGTTTTCTTTGTAACTTCATTTTAAATCTGCAGAGATCTAGAAGGCCACACTAAGAGGATTTTTCGAATTGTGGAATTGAAAATATAGCAGAAGAGGCCCTGACTATGGAATATACTAACAGCAAACAAATTTTTATCAAGTAGATCTATCATATAGTACAGATGACTATAATTTAGTTGTTTTAGTAATAATTCTAGGTGCGATTATTGATTTAAAATAGTTCGTTTTCACTTTTAGGAAATAGTCATCCTAGTAGGAAAAAATACCCTCAGTACACCTTTAACAATAAAAAAAAAACACTTATGTCAATTATTCCATCTCTATTCAGTGTACATTTCCAAATGTTGATCCAACTACTTAATATAAAATTAATTGTACACATAACTCGGACTCTATGACCAATGTATCAGTAACAATGAAGCTCACAGTGGTTAGATAGGATAGTCAATCAGAGATTAGGTAGTCACTATCCATTAGGGAGAATGATCTAGTCTCCAGTTATGTTGGCAAGAGGAATATATACAGAACACAGGACATAGGTATGTTTTGGTAGTAAAGTGGAACGGAGAGAGGGAGAGGATGAGAGGAGAAATGGGAAGCAGTGGTTCGTATCGAACATAATCAGCTCAAATGAAGTATGTGCGCTCCGGGGGCATATTCCGCGGTGCGACCGATGCGTGGCGGGAATTCTAGTACAGTTTCAGCTTGTATACCAAACGGACCACTTGCTCCCAAGGGCGCGATGTGTCCTGCCTAATTACAATGTCCAGTGTTTCAGTCTCTCTCTCCCTCTCGTTCCCTGTGCGCCCTTTCCTCTCTCCTACCACCAGCAGTAACCTCTCGTATGGTCAAATACAAATATATAGATGCTGCATGTACTCATTCTCAGCTATTGATACAGTACTAGTTTGGGTTTTGTTAATGCCTATTGAGCGATGACATTCATAATATTTTTTTTAATTAGTAGATTATGATGCGCGTGCTTCGCGCACACGTTGAGCATCGTGTCATCATTTTTCAAAACAAAAAAAAATGATGGCTGGATTTATTCCCATCTTCATGACGGTTAAGATAATCCTAGTGACAGGTTCAAATGATTGATTTTTATTTTTTTACTTTTAGTTATTATAATTACTATAACTATATTACTATACTAGAACGATGTCCAAGATGATAAATTGGTATTAGATAATATTATGAATATTCAATATTGTTCCGCATTTGACTCACGCTGTTCCAGTATCTAGGACTGGGATTGGAGGATTCTCGGATTTCAAATACCAATATTCCCGTCATTGATTTTTTCATGTAATTAATCGCATTAATCGTCGTTATATGTCCGGTAACATGCATTTTTCATGATTTCAAAAATTAATCGACATTCTGACGAACAAAAAACATATAAATTTATATAAGGGAAAAATAGGTCTGTGATGATTAATTTATGCAGTGAAACTAAAACTGAACCTGTCTCAAGGAGTTTCAATGATAATTCAATTTTTTTCATGCGGAATGGACCATAATAGGTCTGGAGGCAATATAATAAAAAATACTCAATTATTTTCGAAAATTAATTTTGGCTTTCTTTGTCCGGTAACATGGTGTAAAATAAATTTCAAAAAAATCTTCTCATCCTATTCTATCAAAAGTGACCAAAATCGAAAAGGGAAAATGGATTGCTCGAACCACTAGGATTGACTTAAGTATGTTTGGGAGGTACAATCCGGGAAAAAAGTCAATTTTTTTCAATTTAGGCGTTACAGGATTTTGATATATTTGATATCGATTACCGCAGTTCGATCAAATCTCGCAATGTGTTTTTTAGGAAAAAATATTCGCACTTTCGTGGTGATAATGATTTGCCTTTTTTTTGGGTCTTTGAAGAGTTTTTTGCGTTTTTCTCCCACTTCTTGCGCCGATCTCTTTTTCCCTCTGTAACCAGTCGCTGCGGTTTGATGGTACTATTATACTTGTTATGACCCGAGTGGAAATTTGTTAGGGCTAGCCTGATCCAGTATCAGTTTGGGATCCGTAGGAAATAAGGTCAACCCTATTCAGGGTACCCTGATACAAACCTTATCAATTTCGCATCAGGATTTCCTCAACACGGGGAGGCTGATCAAAGACGGATCCTATTCTTATCCAGAAAAACTTAATGTAATAGTATTTCGACAAGTAAAGGTGAGGACCTCCTTAGTCAGGGAACCCTGATGAGAAACTTATCAGTCCCGCATCAGAGCTTCCTTGATACGGGGATACTGATCGAACACGGATCTTGTTCTTATCCGGAAAAACTGAATATTATAGTATTTGGGGAAGTCGAGATTAGGTTCTCCTTAGTCAGGATACCCTGATCCAAAACTTATCAGTTTCGCTTCAGGGCTGCCTTGATACGGGGATACTGATCGAATACGGATCCTGTTCTTATCCGGAAAAACTGAATATTATAGTATTTGGGGAAGTCGAGATGAGGTTCTCCTTAGTCAGGATACCCTGATCCAAAACTTATTAGTTTCGCATCAGGGCCCCTTTGATACGGGGATACTAATCGAACACGGATCCTGTTCTTATCCGGAAAAACTGAATATTATAGTATTTGGGGAAGTCGAGATGAGGTTCTTCTTAGTCAGGATACCCTGATCCAAAACTTATCAGTTTCGCTTCAGGGCTGCCTTGATACGGGGATACTGATCGAATACGGATCCTGTTCTTATCCGGAAAAACTGAATATTATAGTATTTGGGGAAGTCGAGATTAGGTTCTCCTTAGTCAGGATACCCTGATCCAAAATTTATCAGTTTCGCATCAGGGCCCATTTGATACGGGGATACTGATCGAACACGGATCCTGTTCTTATCCGGAAAAACTGAATATTATAGTATTTGGGGAAGTCGAGATTAGGTTCTCCTTAGTCAGGATACCCTGATCCAAAACTTATCAGTTTCGCTTCAGGGCTGCCTTGATACGGGGATACTGATCGAATACGGATCCTGTTCTTATCCGGAAAAACTGAATATTATAGTATTTGGGGAAGTCGAGATGAGGTTCTCCTTAGTCAGGATACCCTGATCCAAAACTTATTAGTTTCGCATCAGGGCCCCTTTGATACGGGGATACTAATCGAACACGGATCCTGTTCTTATCCGGAAAAACTGAATATTATAGTATTTGGGGAAGTCGAGATGAGGTTCTCCTTAGTCAGGATACCCTGATCCAAAACTTATCAGTTTCGCTTCAGGGCTGCCTTGATACGGGGATACTGATCGAATACGGATCCTGTTCTTATCCGGAAAAACTGAATATTATAGTATTTGGGGAAGTCGAGATTAGGTTCTCCTTAGTCAGGATACCCTGATCCAAAATTTATCAGTTTCGCATCAGGGCCCATTTGATACGGGGATACTGATCGAACACGGATCCTGTTCTTATCCGGAAAAACTGAATATTATAGTATTTGGGGAAGTCGAGATTAGGTTCTCCTTAGTCAGGATACCCTGATCCAAAACTTATCAGTTTCGCTTCAGGGCTGCCTTGATACGGGGATACTGATCGAATACGGATCCTGTTCTTATCCGGAAAAACTGAATATTATAGTATTTGGGGAAGTCGAGATGAGGTTCTCCTTAGTCAGGATACCCTGATCCAAAACTTATTAGTTTCGCATCAGGGCCCCTTTGATACGGGGATACTAATCGAACACGGATCCTGTTCTTATCCGGAAAAACTGAATATTATAGTATTTGGGGAAGTCGAGATGAGGTTCTCCTTAGTCAGGATACCCTGATCCAAAACTTATCAGTTTCGCTTCAGGGCTGCCTTGATACGGGGATACTGATCGAATACGGATCCTGTTCTTATCCGGAAAAACTGAATATTATAGTATTTGGGGAAGTCGAGATTAGGTTCTCCTTAGTCAGGATACCCTGATCCAAAATTTATCAGTTTCGCATCAGGGCCCATTTGATACGGGGATACTGATCGAACACGGATCCTGTTCTTATCCGGAAAAACTGAATATTATAGTATTTGGGGAAGTCGAGATTAGGTTCTCCTTAGTCAGGATACCCTGATCCAAAACTTATCAGTTTCGCTTCAGGGCTGCCTTGATACGGGGATACTGATCGAATACGGATCCTGTTCTTATCCGGAAAAACTGAATATTATAGTATTTGGGGAAGTCGAGATTAGGTTCTCCTTGGTCAGGATACCCTGATCCAAAACTTATCAGTTTCGCTTCAGGGCTGCCTTGATACGGGGATACTGATCGAATACGGATCCTGTTCTTATCCGGAAAAACTGAATATTATAGTATTTGGGGAAGTCGAGATTAGATTCTCCTTAGTCAGGATACCCTGATCCAAAACTTATCAGTTTCGCATCAGGGCCTCTTTGATACGGGGATACTAATCGAACACGGATCCTGTTCTTATCCGGAAAAACTGAATATTATAGTATTTGGGGAAGTCGAGATGAGGTTCTCCTTAGTCAGGATACCCTGATCCAAAACTTATTAGTTTCGCATCAGGGCCCCTTTGATACGGGGATACTAATCGAACACGGATCCTGTTCTTATCCGGAAAAACTGAATATTATAGTATTTGGGGAAGTCGAGATGAGGTTCTCCTTAGTCAGGATACCCTGATCCAAAACTTATCAGTTTCGCTTCAGGGCTGCCTTGATACGGGGATACTAATCGAATACGGATCCTGTTCTTATCCGGAAAAACTGAATATTATAGTATTTGGGGAAGTCGAGATTAGGTTCTCCTTAGTCAGGATACCCTGATCCAAAATTTATCAGTTTCGCATCAGGGCCCATTTGATACGGGGATACTGATCGAACACGGATCCTGTTCTTATCCGGAAAAACTGAATATTATAGTATTTGGGGAAGTCGAGATTAGGTTCTCCTTAGTCAGGATACCCTGATCCAAAACTTATCAGTTTCGCTTCAGGGCTGCCTTGATACGGGGATACTGATCGAATACGGATCCTGTTCTTATCCGGAAAAACTGAATATTATAGTATTTGGGGAAGTCGAGATTAGGTTCTCCTTAGTCAGGATACCCTGATCCAAAACTTATCAGTTTCGCTTCAGGGCTGCCTTGATACGAGGATACTGATCGAATACGGATCCTGTTCTTATCCGGAAAAACTGAATATTATAGTATTTGGGGAAGTCGAGATGAGGTTCTCCTTAGGCAGGATGCCCTGATCCAAAACTCATCATTTTCGCATCAGGGCTCTCTGGATACGGGGCTATTGATCGGACACGGATCCTATTCTTATCCAGAAAAACTGCATATTATAGTATTTAGGGAAGTCGAGATGAGGTTCTCCTTAGTCAGGATATCCTGATCAAAAACTTATCAGTTTCGCATCAGGGCCCTCTTGATACGGGGCTACTGATCGAACACGGATCCTATTCTTATCCGAAAAAACTGAATATTATAGTATTTAGGGTAGTCGAGATGAGGTTCTCCTTAGTCAGGGTACCCTGATGAGAAACTTATCAGTTTCGCATCAGGGCTCCTTTGATACGGTGACATTGATTGAACATGGATCGTATTCCTGTCCGGAAAAACTGAATATTATAGTATTTCGACAAATCAAGGTGGGATTCTCCTTAGTCAGGGTACCCTGATGAAAAAATTACCAGTTCCATATCAGAGCTTCCTTGATACGGAGATACTGATCGAACTCCGATCTTATTCTTATCCGGAAAAACTGATAATCATAGTATTTCGGCGAGTCAAGGTGAGGTTCTCCTTAATCAGGGAACCCTGATGAAAAACTCATCAGTTTCGTGTCAGAGCTCCCTTCATACGGTGAGCCTGATTAAACATGGATCCTATCCTTTTCCGGAGAAACTGAATATTATAGTATCTAGGTGCGTCAAGGTAAGGTTCTCTTTAGTCAGGGAACACTGATGAAAAACTCATCAGGTTCGCATCAGGGCTCCCTTCATACGGTGAGCCTGATTGAACACGGATCCTATTCTTATCAGGAGAAACTAAATATTATAGTATCCAGGCGAGTCAAGGTGAGGTTCTCCTCAGTTCGGAAACTCTGATGAAAAACTTATCAGTTTCGCATCAGGGTTCCCTCAGTACGGAGCTGCTGATCAAACGCGGATCTCATTCTTATCCAGAAGAACTGAATATCATAATATTTAGGCAAGTCGAGGTTTGGTTTTCTTCAGTCAAGGGACCCTGACGAAAAACTTATCAGTTCTGTATCAGGGCTCTCTTAATATAGGAATGCTTATCAAACCCGAATCCTATCCTTATCCGGAAAGACTGAAAATGATGGTATTTAGGGAAATGAAAGTGAGATTCTCCCCAGTCAGGCCTCACTGATCAAAAATTTATAAGTTTTGCATCGGATTTCCCTGAATACGGTAATGATGATCAAGCATGGATCCAATCCTCATTCGAAAAAACTGATTAGTGTAGTATTAAGGGAAGATAAGGTGCAGTTGTCCTCAAGCAGGCCTCAGTAATTAAGAACTTAGCAGTTCTGCATCAGGGTTTTCTTAATACGGTGATGCTGATTAAACATGGATCCTATCCTTATCCAAAAAACTGGATATTATAGTATCCAAGTAAGTCACGGTAAGGCTATACTTAATCAGACTTCACTGATTAAAAACTTATCAGTTTCGGATTAGGGCTCCTCTACTACGATGACCCTGATCAAGCTGGATCCTATTCACATCCGGAAGAACTTAATATGCAACTATTAGGGGAAATCAAGGCAAGGCTATGCTTAGTCAGGCTCTACCGATGAAAGACTCATCAGTTTCGCATCAGGCTGCCTTACTACGATGACTCTGATTGAAACTGGATCCGGTACAGGTCCGAAAATCTCAAGTTCTCAGTATCAACAGTATCCTAATATAATTTCTGATCAATAGTATAGATGGTGCCAGCTCTGCATTGCGTTGTCATTCCTTTGGTGATGTTATCCTTTCGTTAATTGTAGAGAAAATTGCAGAATCAATAAAAATGAGTAGCTCATGGCGGAAACGAGAATTAACACGACTGCGCGTAGAAAGATGTCGAGATCGGGCAAAGAAAGAAGAATCGAAAGAGACTGAAGGAGATAGTGGTTCTAGCGAGAACATGGAATTCGAAGTTACGGGTTATGGAACGGTATCAATAGATTCGATGAGTGATACAGAGGAGAATTTGATGGGAATTCCCAATGAAGATCAACCACCGAACGTCTCTGCAGAATTTCTGGAATTGCAAAATTCTTTGCAATCTACTTCCTCAGAAAATTCATTTGAAATTGATGAGTTTGACCATCAACACAGTAGAATTGATGAAAATGCAACCACATTAAGTGAAGAAGAGGATGGTAATTCTTCTGGCGATGATGAATCAACTGACGATGATGAATCAACTGACGATGAGATGACAGAACAAGATGAAGAATATTTCGATGAAATAGAGGCACTCCGTCAGTGGGCACTTGAATCAAAAATTCCTTTGGTTCATCTGGATTCTTTATTGAAAATTCTTCGGAGAAAATGTTTCACAAAATTACCAGCCTGTGCGAAGACTTTTCTGAAAACTTCTGCCATAGTTCATAAAATTGAAACTTTCGATCAGTCAAATCAGAGTCAGTACGTCTATTTTGGAATGGAAGAGCATTTGTGCAAAATTATTAATCCCAAGCTACATCCGGATCATAAAATATCTCTATTAATTAATACAGATGGTTCTTCACCATACAAGTCAAGCAGCATTCAGTTGTGGCCAATTTTGGGAAAAATTTTTTGCCAACCAGATGTTTATAAAGTTTTTCCAATTGCTTTGTACAGTGGAGTAGGTAAGCCTCATGATATGCAGAAGTTTTTCAAGCCATTCGTTTCAGAAATCAATCAGATCCTCCAAGAAGGTCTCACAATCAATGGTGACCATTTCTCTGTTGAGATAAAAGCGTTTGTTTGTGACAGACCTGCGCGAGCAATCATTAAATGTATCAAACATCATGGTGCTAATCGTGCTTGTGAACGTTGCCATGTCCAGGGTGTTCATGTGGAACGACGAACCGTGTACTTGAACCTGAATAGTGAAGAGAGAACAGATAAATCTTTTCGTCTTCAGCAAGATCCCCTGCACCACAATGGCGTATCACCGCTTCTGAAGATCAATCCACCAATTGACATTGTGAAACAGGTGATATTAGAACCAATGCATCTCCTATGGTTAGGAATAATGAAGAAACTGTTGATTGATATCTGGCTCAATGGTGATACAGTCTACAAATTCAGTCATCAACAAAAACAAATGTTTTCAACTTATTTATTATTTATGAGCAATCAAATACCTATTGAGTTTCAACGAGGAACAGCATCGTTGAATGAAGTTGCTAAGTGGAAAGCAACTCAGTATCGTTTTCTGGCATTATACGTAGGGCCCATTCTGTTGAAAAAATGTTTAGAAATACGATTATATAAACATTTTCTATTATTCCATGTGGCATGTAGAATTTTGCATTCTGATGATTTATTCATCACTATGCATGATGAAGCTCAGATGTTCCTAACAACGTTTGTCCAACTGTGTGAAAAAATTTATGGAAAAAAAACTCTAGTTTCAAATGTTCATAGTCTTCACCATATCGCCAATGATACCATCAGCATGAAGTGTTCTCTGAGTAATGTAACAGCGTTCCCTTTTGAAAGTTCGTTGGCAGATATTAAGAGCATGTTGCGCACTGGATATCGTCCATTGAGTCAAATATGTCGTCGAATCTCCGAACAACATTTCGCTAATGCCACAGAAACGAAAATTCCTCCCTGTACGGAAATATTACAACGACTTCAGCCAGATCGGACAGGAAAAATTTTGATTAAAAAAGTTTTACATAAAAGAAGTACTCTAACAACTACGAGACCCAATAACTCAGTGCTGTTGATGAATGGGCAAATTGTAGAAATTGATGGAATGTATTTATTGCCAAATGAAACTCAAGTCAAAATATCTGGAAAATTGTTAAAAAAAACAAAATCAATGTATGAATATCCATGTGACTCTAATTCGCTGAATATGTGGTGCGTTTCGAGAAGAAACCCTGTGAACATTATTTGTGATTTGAAAAATGTAATTAAAAAAATGATAATTATAGATATCAGTACAGCTGCAGACGAAGAAATTTACGCAATGCCACTTTTACATTCGCAATAATGAGTGAACACTCCTCCATATAAATCGATTTTTTTATTTAATCTAGTTTTTTTCTCTATAATTTCGCTTTTTCATTCCTAATTTATTATTTATGGAATGAAAATTTCAATATTAAAATTTCAGAGAGTGAAAATCGCAAATGGAATATATTTTGAATTTGAATTTATGTCGGTTCGCGCATTGTGTGTATGCGGCGAATTTCAGAGCGCTTGACCTTCACTATCGAGACGCCGCGTGACTGATCTCATTGTATTGTGATCTCTGAGCCGGTACGGATCGTCAACTACGTGATCGGGATTATTTCTTGATATCAGTAATTTAATAAATTAATAGTTATTGTAGATTACAACTAGAGGTGAATAAGTGAAGGTAAGATATTTTTTATATTAAAAATATTGGTGAATAACAATTCAGTAGAAGAAAGATAAAACTGGTTGAGTGTACTTTGTTATCATCTAGTTTTTTCGGCAAATATCTTGAAAACTAAGCGAGATGAGGCGATTTTATCTCCGGTCTTTTTTGTAGAGAATTTCAAGAGCTACAAAAAAGAAAAAGGGCAGAATCGTTCTATCTCGCTTGGCTTCTGAAATATTTTATTGGGAATGAGCACCCTGTTGGATCACTCACGCACACGACCAATGTCCATGACGTCATTTCGACGAGAGAATTTTTTTTACTAAAATTCCATTTCTGTGATGCACATTTTCATAATATAAGATCACAACTACGTAGAAATTACTCTTAGAATAAAATGAAAGAAAAGAGGCAAAACAGGGCTAACCGACATTTTTTTCTAATATTTCACACTGCAGTATCTCGGAAACTAAGCGAGATAAGACGTTTTTACTCGGAGCCTTTGTTGTAGAGAATCTCAAGAGCCACAAAAAAGAAATGGGGTGAATTTGTCCTATCTTATTTAGTTTTTGAGGTATTGGAGAAAAAACATCACTCATCCTGTTCAAGCTATTCGCCATTTATTGAGTGTTTTGTCTCCTCAGATGGTTCGGCAAGAGAAGCTACATGAGTACTATCTCATTCATTTTCCCGAAGAGCAAGGGATTTTTGATATTGTCCCAATCGATTGGTTAGAATATGACGAGCGAGTCAATTCATTCTGTTGCCACTTCCATGATGGAAGCAATGAAGATGACAGCCAATTGGCAATATCACTGGTAAAACAGTGTAAGCCTCCTCTTCCTAGTTGGAAATTGTATGTGGTCGACATCAGAGGATATGCAAGTACGTATAAAATTCGGAATTTCGTACATACACTAACCTCGATCATTGAAATTAGTAGTGGAGAGGTAAAAAGAGATAAATCGATTCGTTCTGCTAAACGTTTTTGAGTAATTTTTTGGGAATTAAAAGAGATAGCGAATCTTTTGTAGGAACTTTTTTGTAACACTGATTTTCCTCCAAAAAAAGTAATAGTGAAAACTTTGCTATGTCGCTTAGTTTCTGAGATATTACTCGGAAATGAACCGGTCCGGTTTTACCTCTTCACTACCAAAATGATGCACCAGCACTTCAATTCCTCCGAACAGAAACATATGAAGAGGCAGAATTGCGTCTTGAGAAGCTGAGGGAAGATCCCTATGCTTTCTCTACTTCAGATGAAGCCTCTCCGAGAAACGAGCTCGAATCTCTTAAAAAGATGTTGAAAATAAGGAAAAAACGTAGAAATGATGAAGACATTGATAAACTATTGACCGATGCGATGAAAGATAAAACAGAGTCAATGAATCAGGATCATGACGGTAATATATATCAGTTGTAAAAAAAATATTCGTATTATTAATTAAAAATTTGTAAAATTCGCTTTAATAATTGAGAAATTATTTATATTAATTCTGCAACAAAGAGGTAAAACAATATAAGGGATTTTTTTTTCTTTTATCTTTTGGAAATATCTCAGAAAATAAGGGAGATCATGCGTTTGTGTCTTGATTATTTTTTGTAGCTCTTGAAATGTTCTACAAAAAAATATCAAGGCTAAGTCACCCTGTCCCACTTAGTTTCTGGCATATTCCATTGGAAACGATTACAAAAATGAATCACCTTATCCTACTTTACCTCTTCACTACTAAATTTTTTCACTCCAACGATGAATAATATTATTTCAGGAAGCTCGTCTGATTCTGCAGTTAAGAATCCGAAGAAGTCTGCACGCGCGACGAAAAGGAAACACACTGAAAATTCGTCAGACAGTTCACCAGAGAAAGACCAGGTTGTCACTAATGTTGGACAGTTGAAAGGTAAATTGAAAGCAAATCAACATTTCAAGTTTTTCGTTCAATTTTAATGCAATCGGAAAACAGATCAAATTTTCATGTCTTTTCATTTTCCAGGTACACCCTTTCCTCCCAATACTGAGAAGAAAAGGATGAAGAAGGGTGCTTCCGAATCACAACCGCTCAGTCGATCATCCAAACTCAATGATTCCTCCACCACGCACAGTGGAGGATCTCAATCTGTGGATAATCGTGGAGAGAAACGCAGAGATCAACAAAGAACAACGTTGAACGAGGTATCGACACCCAAAAGCAGCAGAACTAATGATCCACTTCGGCGCGTCAGCGACGGCAGGAACTCATTCAGTTCAAGCCAAACGAGACAGTCACAAGATCCAGTTGGACAATCAGAGTTGCTCATCAGGCAACTCCAAAATTTGCCATCAGCTGTGGCCCAATTGAGAGCACAGATAGTCCGACTCACAGAGACTCAAGAGGAAATAAAAGGTTTATTACTCCAATTAACCACTAGGCTAATGGCCGGGAATGAAGCAGCTGGAAGACCTATCGTGGGTCCAAAAAATTTGAGACATTATCGCTGTACGAGTCTGCAAAAATTCAAGGATTTGAACACCAAAATGAAAAATGACAGACAATTCCGTGAAATTCTTGTAAGATTTATTTTTATTTTCTATTATAACTATTTTTTTTCAATTTTTTTTATTTTTTTATTTTTTATAATCTCTCAATATTCTGATTGTTACCATTTTTTCAGTCTCAAAGTATTGCCGATAAAATAAATATAAAAGAAACACTTTCGAGGACGCTCGGGACAATTTTGAAGCCACTCATCACTAAAGAGGTTTTGATGAAGTTCACAGCACAAAAAGTAACCAAAGGCAAAAGTCAATTCATTGAGCTGGAGATCTGGACATGTATTATGGGTAATTTTTAACTTTTTTGTTATAACTTTTCACTAGGGGTGCGCGAATAGTGTTCGAATCGAATCGAATCGAATATTACTATTCGATTCGAATCTCGAATCGAATTATTCGAACATTCGAATTATTCAAAAATTCGAATTATTCGAAAATTCGAAAATTCGAACTGTTCGAGAATTCGAATTATTCGAAAATTTGAATTATTTAAAAAAATTCGAATTATTCGAAAATTCGAAATATTCGAATTATTCGAATTATTTGAATATTTCGAATACTTCGAATTATTCGAATTATTTGAATAATTCGAATACTTTGAATTATTTGAATTATTTGAATAATTCGAATACTTTGAATTATTTGAATTATTTGAATAATTCGAATACTTTGAGCTATTCGAATTATTCGAATATTTTGAATTATTCGAATATGTCGAATATTTCGAATCGAATTTGAATCGAATAATTCGAATTCAATTCGAGGTGAATTATTCGGAATTTCGAATATTCGCACACCCCTACCTTTCACTCTCTAAAATTAAGGCGCAACTCATCATCTAATGTTGTGGTTTCAGAGCAAGTGCGAGCTGAAGCCCATAGGCGTAACGCACCACTATTTAAAGAAGCCGATTTCGTTAAGGCCCTCGGTAAATGTATTAACAACTGTAGGTCATGGGGCGACGACGAGCAAATTGGTGAGAATGCTCTTGAAGATGGAGATGGGAAAGACATGGAGGAATCTGGAGATGGGAAAGACATGGAGGAAACTGGAGATCATGAAGAGGAACATGAAGGGGATGGTTCAGAGAAATCGGCGAAGGATAATTGAAACTATTACAGTGAAACTGCAGGAGAAATATTACAGTTGATAAAGATTGAATAAAAATAGAATCAATTATACCTGATGGTCCCCTGATTTGTATCCTAAACTCGAATATCAACTCGTTTGGATCAGGTATCCATGAAGTATCTGATCTGATTGGCATCAATGCTATCAGCGTCTGGTTACCTTATGCTATTAGTATACGGATAGCTGATGCTATTAGCATTTGGATAACTGATGCCATTAGCATCTGGACGTCTGATGCAATGAGCATTCGGATACCTGATACTATTAGCATCAGGATATTTGATGCTATTGGCATCAGGATACCTGATGCTATTGGCATCAGCATACCTGATACTATTGGCATCAGGATACCTGATACTATTAGCATCAGGATACCTGATACTATTGGCATCAGGATACCTGATACTATTAGCATCTAAAACAGCGTCATAGATGATCAGTAACTTATCCGGGTACCGGATATTAGTAGCATCTGGACACCTGATGCTGTTAGCATCCGGATACCTGATGCTATTGGCATCAGGATACCTGATACTATTGGCATCAGGATACCTGATACTATTAGCATCAGGATACCTGATACTATTGGCATCAGGATACCTGATACTATTAGCATCTAAAACAGCGTTACATAGATGATCAGTAACTTATCCGGGTACCGGATATTAGTAGCATCTGGACACCTGATGCTGTTAGCATCCGGATACCTGATGCTATTGGCATCAGGATACCTGATACTATTGGCATCAGGATACCTGATACTATTAGCATCAGGATACCTGATACTATTGGCATCAGGATACCTGATACTATTAGCATCTAAAACAGCGTTACATAGATGATCAGTAACTTATCCGGGTACCGGATATTAGTAGCATCTGGACACCTGATGCTGTTAGCATCCGGATACCTGATGCTGTTAGCATCAGGTCATTTGATGCTATTGGCATCAGGATACTTGATGCTATTGGCATCAGGATACCTGATACTATTAGTATCTAAAATAGCGTTACAGATGTGATCAGTAACTTATCCGGATACCGGATATTAGTAGCATCCGAATACCTGATGCTATTAGCATGAGGATGCCTGACACTATTAGCATCAGGATGCCTGATACTGATAGTATCCAAAACAGCGTTACAGCCCTGATCAGTAACTGATCTGATAGCCTGATCAGTAACTGATTACAAATCAGTTTGGACGGATCAGTAACTGACCATAAACTTATCAGAATTTCCACTCGGGGAGGTTGACAGAGGAGGAAAGAAAGAAGAAAAAAAAAAGGAAAAAATGTTGGCTAGATGCTCAACCCTGTCGCTCTGGAAAAGTGTCGTAAACGGAGAAGAATACGCGGTCGGTCGAGCGCGCGAGAAAAATCACAAACTGTGTGGTGTTGGAGTATGGCAAAACAAAAATGAAAGAAAAGAGGAGAAAGAAAGGAGAATAAGAGCGTCAGCTTTCACTCATATAAATGTTTCTTGGCAGTCGTGGTGAAATTGTCAGATCACTCAAATGCTATTTTTTTTTCTCGTTTTTTCTTCATGTTTTTTCATTTCGATTTGTTTGACGAATAATTTGGTTTTTCATTGACACATTGGGGCTCGTTTAATCATTTATTTCTCGTTGGAGGAAGAGACTTGCAAGAGAAAATAAAATGTAATGGAATAAATTAATTTTTTTTTTTTTTATCGTAATTTGTTTCAGATTGGGAGTGATCCTTATGGGTTCGTTGAATTTGCCGATAACAGTGGCGCATCAACGGCACTTGGGGCTCTGAATCAACGTTTATTTTTGGACAAGGCTAGTAAACAAATACGAATAAAGAAATATTCGCTTGAATAATCTGGATAACGAGAGGTGTTTTATACGAGATTTAGTTTTTTTAATCGCATGCTGCAGAGGAAAATAATCTAGTCCTAGGGAAAAGTGTGGTAAAATTGAGATTCTGATGAAACGGTTCGAGATGGATTTTTTTTCAAAGATTCCATTGGAAAGTTGAGAAAATTTCTGCAGAAAAATAGGTGTCAGAATTTATTGTTTCAATTCTTCAGGAAATTCCCCTTTCTATAGACCGGATTCGAGAGTCAAAACCTCTCCATTTTTGGTTCTATTTGTCATAACGACCTGGGATGATTCTCAAATGTAAGGTGAAATGATCCGCCATCAATTTATGTAGTCCTGAAGAGAAATTTATCGATTTTCATGTAACTTATAGTTCACTTTATGAAAATAATTTTTTCACTACATCATCTTCAAAAATCGATAGGAACTCTAAAACCACATAAATTATTGGCAAATGATCTCATTTTTCATTTCAGAATGGCTACAAGTCACTATGACCAATGGAACCATAGATATTCCTAAAAAAGTGGAGTTTTTCAATTTTTTGAAGATTTGACCCTGTTTTTTTAATAAAAACGTCAAATTTTCTAAAAATTATCAAAAATAAATTTTGACTTATGTTTCCCGACGAAATTATCAGAAAAAAATAATCTCAAATATTTTCACGGATTTCGAGTAATTTCCATCATTAAAAAACCAAAACAAAAATATGTATATTTCACCTCTTTCTGTCCTTTTTACTCCACCTTTCGCGATAAAAATTGTCATTGAAAGTATCAGACTGAGATTATCAAACCCAATAACTTCATAATCACAAATTGTACCAAACTCCACCGGATTCTCACCAATTAATTGAATACAAACCACAAAACTCACTTCACCGACTGCATTACCCACCTGAACTCTTATATAATACCTTAACACTACCAAAGTATATAATTAAAACCATTTAAACTTTGATGATCGAAAGTACAGTATCCCTTGCTGTATTGAGATTCTTGTGGGAGGTACGAAGGGTTAAGGGAATATGCGGTTTGGATGGACAAAGTTGGCTCGTTGATGTCGGGGATGAAAACCACGAGATACGAGTATTTCTAAATTATAAGAGATGTGGGAGTTCATACAGTCCCCCAAAAGGAGTAAAATCGATGATATTCAAGAGTAAAAGGACTTTATAGATATATAGCTGTTGAATAATTTTACTCAGCAATACATGCAAAATAAATTTGCTTTTAGCCGATGTAGTTGTGTGGTTCACGAATTATACATAAGATTCTGATAAGTGAAATTCAAATCACACTAATCTTACCTCACTTTTCAGTCTCTTTGATCCATTCAGTTTGTTCATATCAATGTTTTAGTCTTCATATCGAAGTAGTAAACTCCTGGTTAGTCCATGGGGTTTGTGTATTTTCATCATCTCTAGACGATGAACATGGTGGGAGCTTTTCGTCTCTAGTTCCACCATGTCCCTCAGTCCTACAAAGGTACACTCTCTCTCTCTCTTTTTCTATTTCTCTCTCTTTCCTTCAGGCCCTTCGGGCCATCCTTGTAACGTAGTTCTGGCCCGTAACGCGAACGAGTTACTCGGTTAGTTTAGATTCGCCCAGGCGAAGTTTTGATGTCATGCTTTGCGCGCTACACTAGAGTCTCTCTGTCTCGGTCTCTCACTTCAATACTCTCCTCCTTTCTTCATCCTTATTCCACCCATCTACCTTCATCTTCCATTCATCTCAGCTCTCTTGCTCTCACTTATATATCACGACCTTTCCATCTCTCCTTTCACGTTTATAACGTATAACCAACGCCACAGTGACGACACATTGCTAATGCCGAACCGTACTCGTAATAGATTGGATGCAGCTCTAAAGTTACCAAGTCGGGCTTCACTAATTTGATCTAACGTTCGTAGTTGAAAACCAGTGTGTTGGGAGTAAGTACATATATGTATGGATCATCAAGTTCTATCCTACTGGAGTTAAATTGAGTATCGTATAGATTGGGCATTATTTTGAATGCAATTTAGTTTATGCATATGGTTTGCAAGTTTCTTGGTGTAGGCTTATTCTGTGTCTAGCTACTGCATCACTTTGAATTTGCCTGTTTAATTATTATAATTTGATTTGTTGGTGAATTAGTTGAATCAGTCATCAGTTCTAATTAAAGTTTTTATCTTTTTTAGTGTATTTCTATGAAATAATTGAAGATGAGTGCTTTTTTTTTATTTGGGACAGGTACAAATTACTGAGCTATTTGACATTGGGAACATGAAAAATATACGATTTTATTCGGAAAAGAAAATCGAATTGTGGAGATTAATTTGCTTCTATTTTTTTTTTCTGAAAGAGTAACAACAAAATTCCACATATTACTCACTTTGGATTTTGTACAGGTAGTAAGTAGATATTCTCATCATTTTGACATTGTGCATTGGTAACCATGGGCATATGCGTAAATCGTCCAATACATAGAGACACTCTTGAGACTTGGAGAAATAGTCACGATATAGAGAGAGAAAGAGAGAGACAGAGAGTTGCAGAAACGGAAATCAGGTGGGAGCACGAAGTTACGATTGAGATTTAAGTTATTGACAAGCTACTTTGGCGAAGCTCCGATGGCATACCGAAGGCATGGGAATATTCAGCCATCACCCACCTCCTATACTCACCCTCACTTTCCTCCTCGCAACTTGCTCCTCTTGCCTTTTCTCTATCTCTCTCTCAGTCACCTGATTTCCCTGTGGACGCAACCCTTCGGAATCTATTCTTCCATCCACAGATGACTATACCAAACGTCACACACTGTTCAACAGAGAAAAACTTTTATTTGAATGTAATGAATGATTAATAGTTTTTTTTTGCTCTTCTTTCTTCTCCATCTCCTTCCTTTTCATCTACATTGAATATAAAATGGAAACAACTGTGACATTCAAATACGATGAAAGTCAACTTATCAGGTGAATTGAAAATTTTCCAATTTCTAGGGTAATATTAAGTGATTCTTTCTTTTTTTTTCATCTGAAAATGCTAAAATTGTGAGGTAGACATGTTTCCATATGTTCAAGCTGGAATTCTATGAAATTTAAATGAGACAATTATGGAATTTAGTTATTCAAATGTGTTTCAGTGAATTGAAAATGTTTTGCAAAATTGTAGAGAAATTTCAGAACTATATATTAATTAGCACGAGTTTTGATGACAATTATTTTCTGGAGTAATGATACAATGAGAGCTTGTGAGTAGTTTATCTTTTTCGAAAATTGTAGGTGAAAGAAGGAGAAAATGAGGAAAAAAAAAGTCTGGATACGCTAGGTATGTCGTTGGGGCCCTTATACATAGAAAACTTTACTCTCTAATAAAACACAAGTCGATTGTGATTCCTTCACTATTATGGCAGTATGACACGCGAGTTACGTTGATAATCGTTTTCAATGGGCTTTAGCTATGCACAAAGTAACATTGTGTATACGTCATTAAACTTATTGATTTTCATTTTAAAAAATAAAAATAAAAAAAAGCTCATTGTAGCTTGTCGATAAAAAGATTGTTACAAGCTTTATTATTTTCATTACTTTTTTTTTCCAGTAATTATTAATAGCTCTCATTGAGTTTCACAGACAGATAGCAAAAAGAATTTAAAATTAAAAAAAAAATGCATTTACCTCTGGTATGAACCAGGTAACTGCGTTTCAAATAATTATTTCACCGTGAGCTTCTCGCCCTGCAATTAATTATTTGTTAATTGCCGCTAATTAAGGGTAAATAACGTCGAGGGGCAAGAGGACGAGATGGGATGGGAGAGAGCGAGAGAAATGGAGTGGGACAAACACAAGGTGAGGGCGAGTGAGGTGATAGGTAGAATGAGAGCAAGGCAGAGCTTTTTGGGAAAAGGGGGGGGGGAAGAGAGGAGAGGAGAGTGGAATGGGAGTTAGGAGACCAAATTCTGTGGCGGAAATTTAACGGGCTGAGCACCAGGCGGTACCCGATTATTTTTGGTTTCAGTTACGACTCTAGTAGCTCTATCTCTCTCTGTTTTTCTCTTTCTCTCTCTCTTACCTTTCCACTGGTTCGAAATTTACGGTTTCTCTCCCCTTGTGGTAATGTAAAGAAATAGCATTTCCAGTCTCTTGCTTGATGAATGCCACCACCTTACAACGCACTGAAAAAAAAAAAACAAAAAAAAATTGGAGAATGAAGAAAATTAAAAGCAAAAATTATGAGAATCAAAACAATTGACTTTTGAATTCCCTGGAGTTGGGTATATAAGAGTAAGCCCCCCATGAGTTAGGATCTCAGTAAAAACCCAGGGTAAAACGGTCGATACATGGAGGAGAAGAGGGTAGTAACAAAAGCCCTAGTGGGGCAGTTGCAACGGTTAGAGAATGAAAGAGTGACGGCTTCTCGAGGTAAAAAATAAAGAAAGGAAGAAAAATGAAATAAACGAAATGGCGAAGGAAAGAAGAAAGTGAACGAGAGAAGAAGACTGCACACACATACACATATATACACACACATATACGTATACAATTAAAGGCAAAAGCTCTGCCGTCAGTCGTTTTTATTAATTTCTCTCAGAAACAATTAGTTGGTCTATTCGTCAGAGACGCGTTTCATTAGGTTTTCTCCCTCTTTCCTCATCCCTCTTCACTAGTAACTCTTGACTTTTACGAAACTGCCAGAGCAATTTACCACTTTTAAGCTAGGAAAAAAAAAGAAATTTGTATCACCCTGGTGTACGTGTTTAAAGTATGTACTTTAACATACAGGCTGATGGTTAAAAAATAAATTGAAACGAGTTTAGGAAATGTAAAAGAGAAATTGTATGAAGCAATACGAATTATCCAGTCGTTTCGATTTAAATTATCAATCGACTGAATGAGTTTTCTCGTCAATACGTTCATTCCCTATTCTATACGAAAAGGCTTTTAATGGCGTATAAAAGTCGATTTCAAATGGCTTTGATCTCCCGTAGAGAAGGTACTGTGTGATAAATTCGTTGGAGTATATATACCCAGAGACAGATCAGCTTGGGATCTCTATTCCCTTTTTTTTTCAATTGAGGATAGAAAATTTCGTGTATTTCGCTTCATTCACTCAGAGTAATGGCAATGTTGATATCCACCTCTATTAAATTCAGGGAAAATCGTATGAAAATTGTGAAATTCTCCTATCAAAAAGGTCCAATCGCTGAAAAAATGTATATATATATATGGCAGATAAAGTATAGTATTCAAAATTCCACAAATTCAATTCAAATATTCATGGAAAATAATATAATTAAAAAATATATGGTTTGCAAAGCATTTATCATTTAAATGTAAAATATTATTTGAAAAAAAATAAATAAATGGAAAGTTGCGGAGCGTTTTAACTCTGAAACCTTTCATGCAGGTTAATTTTAAATTTTATATGATTTCTCTTCATTAATTCAGTGAACTTTACAATAAGTTAAATATTTAATGGCAAAAAAAGAAATTTTTACATTTCGAAAAGCTAATTTTCAGGTTTTTTTTTCAATATCATGTAATCGGCAAATGATAGTATAATTTAAAAGAAAGTGCTAAAATCTTAATTCCCCCTAGGACAATGAAATTTTGCAGTTCTGAAAATTACATTATAAAAAATTTTCATGGTGAAATTAATCGAAATTCCGTGATAGTGAAAATAATGACTTGAACTATTAGAAAAAAATTGATTTTCAATATTATCTAATATTTTCCATTTATAACATGGAAAATGACTGGATCTTCTTAATGAAATTTATATTCCGTCAGTATTTACCTTACGCTTCTGTTCATTCCAATTTCGAGATAATTACCATGAAAATGTGGAATTTTCTCATCAAGAAACAGTCCAGTTATGTAACAGGAAAAAAATCAAAATCATCTTCCTCCTTCTATGTCATAAAAACCGCAGTATTTAATGAAATTCAGCGTTGAAATATTTTTTTGCCTCACCTGCTGAACTCTGCAGATAAAAATATCAAATTTAAAATTAAAAAAAAATACATCAAAAAACAGATTAATTGCGTAAGCGTAGCAATTGGATTTTAGTCCGTTGAATCTATGAAACATCATAGCATAGAAAATCATGAATATTATGCTAACAAAATTCACAAACTTTGAATGCGTATACAGTGATGTACATTTCAAAATTGGCTTGATTCATTGGCGAATAGCGGGAATCCGATGTGTCATCATTATCCGTCGAATTACATGCAAACATCGATATAATGAGATTGGACACTGTGCGAGCATCATCCCCGGATGTTCCACCCACTCCACACACCCACACACACACACACTTTCCCCCATTCTCGCTGGATTTGTTCTCTCTCTCTCTCTTCCTCTACTCGCCCCATGTACTCTATCCAACCTCTCGTTGAGCTTAGCCTATCCAGTTTCCGATAATTTCTCGTTGCATTGATTATTCATTTGTACAACTCACTGTTTTATTCTATTAATGGTTAAATAGATTTTCAATTTTGCATTAACTACTGACAAGAACATATCTGTCAGAGAGGAAAGGGGGAGGAAGCGTAGGGGGCAGATTAAATGTTATGGGGTGGCTGGAGTGGATACAGTATAAATGAGAAAGGTGAAAAAAAAGACAGACAGAGCGATGAAGAGAATGAGAGGATGTAGTAGGTAAAGACGAGTGGGGTAAGCTGAAACAAAGGAGAACAAAGGATCGTCTACCGGAAATAATGAAAGGGTGTTTATCCAGAATTAGGCTGAAATTCCCTGAAGCTTCTCTACCTGTCTACAACTATTTTACCCTTCTCTCTTCTTCCGGTGTCTCTCCTGATTCCCTGTTTCCCCTTCCCCCCTCCCTCTCTTCAAGCCCCCCGCCTACACTTCTGGCTCCCACTTCTTCTATCTCTCTCTTGCCATATAGTTCAGTCGTTCCACGTTCATTCAGACAAATTAGCCCGGCGGCGTGCCTTTGTACTTTTTTCCTTTCTTTTTTTTTTCGATTCTCTTTTCCCCCATCTCCTTCGTTTTTCACGAATTCAAAGCAGGTTTTACTCTCTCCCGCGCAGATTCCTGTTGGCAGAGCTCTTCAACACTTCATTTTGAATGAGCCTCCACTCTCTGCCTATTCTATGAGTACTAAATATGAAGACTTCTTCTTTTCTTAGTTATTTCAAAAGATAGGAGAGCCAGGCTGAGGGGAAGAAAAAAAACGATTAGAGATTGAGCGCAATGAGAGATGCAAAGCTTTGCAAGAGTACTTTTATTTATTTTTTCCTCCTAAGAGAAATAAAATAAAAGTAAAAAGAATTAATAGAGATATTTACTGGTTTCATTCTCTGATTAATAGTCATGCATAATTGGAAAAAATGTAATTATATAAAAAATCATTGATGATGATAAAGATAATGGAGTGTATACTCACGTTGTTTTTTGATGTAAAAACAATTAGCTAAATCTCGTAATTCTTTTTTTTTCTCTCTCTCTCTCTCTCTTTGTATCCAGTGTTATTATAAAAATGAAAGTAGAAAGAATTCAATTCAATTTAGCATTTTTAGCCACTGATTACTCGTTGTCCATTCTGTATCTACGGCTATCCATTAATCTCTGGAATTAAAAGAAAATTAATTATTGTTGGTTTCTCCTCAGAGCGTTGAGGGTGAAGGGAGGGGAGGGGGGGGGGGGAGACTAAGTGATGAACGAGGAGCTGAGAGAGAATTGAAAATATAAATTCTCGAGGTACGTTGATATTTCCTTTACACTTTTTACGTACCTCATTTTTCCATTATTTTTATCCTTTCTTTTTGTCTTCTTTTATCTCCCATTTGTGTACGTATATATATATTCCTCTCATCTTTTTTTTCCCCTCATTTGTAATTCTTGGATTACAGTGTATACAAATTATGTACGCAAAAAAAAAGAAAGAAGAGAAAAAAGAGTAAAGAAGAAATTATTATATTATCCTCTGTCTTCAAAAAAACTTGGCGCAATGCTTAAAAATATACTGCTTCATTTCTTATGCAGAATATATTTCAGCCGATGGCTTTCTCCATTCGCCTAGTGTATACACGTAAAGGAGGTAAAGAAGAAAATGCGGCCAAGTCTAATTCCCGGTTGGCCCTCGACAATTCCTTTTGGCCAAAAAATCCGAGTGATTTGCTCAACTTGATCTGCATTTTAATTATACCAGAGTTATTCTCTCTTTTTTTTTTTTTACTCGTAAAAAACGAGAAGAAATCAATTATTATAAAAAATATAGGGCACTTGATTCAGACGGTACACAGTAAGAATTTTAAATTTTTCCTCCAATAATGTGTCCGTTAGGTGAATCTTCTGTGCTTCTTTCTTCTATCTTCGATCATGATTTCAGAAATAAAAAAAAAAGAAAAGAGAAAAAAAAGAAGAAAAGAGACTGAAACGGTATAACGCTCCTCTACTAATGATCGACGATTGTTTTTCATCGCACGAGGAATTTAAAATGAAGCCAACCCCTTTTGCTTCTTCAGCTCTTTCCCTCAAACACTGGCCACAGGAAATGTAAAGGAGAGAAAAAGGTTTTTTTGACGTTTAAACGAGGGTTAAGTATCGCACGTTTACTACCACTGACAGTTTACCATTTCATCTAGTGATTAATTGATGTTTTTATGGAATACCAAATTTTATCATGAATATTGAAATTATTCCTAATTAGAAACCTTTTTTTTTCGTAGACAAATTTAATTGAAATATATTGAACACTTTGAGAAATTCGAGACACTAGATATACTACTGTAATACTAGTAACATTTTATTTGATTCATGTCAATATTTTATTGCAGTTCGAAATAGATCTAATTTCTGTTCATGCATGAATAAGCTGAGAACGTCTAGCACAAGATCGATCCTCTACATTCTACGTTGAGGTTAATGTCTCTGGATTATTTTCAATGTATTCATCAATTGCAAGATTTTGTCATTTGCCAAAAAATTCTTTTGGATTAAATTCAAAAGATTTTTTTTTTAATCAAAATTCACAAGATAGTCGTTAATCGTGGTGGTTCCAGTTTCCGACACTTTAGAGCTAGTTTCTGGAAGCATAAATCGAAGACAAACAATTCAGTGTAATTTGATTATATTAATACATATTTTTTTGTGATAAACGAGCTCAGCCATTGGATATTAAACAATATATTGTACATTTAAATATAACCGAGAAATTCATGAAAATTGTCAGATACTAGGATAATGTGAGAAACCGGGACAACACGATATTATTTCCAAATAATAACTTTGATTGAAAAAGAAGAGTTTTATTGAATCTAAACAGTATAATTCAGTAGTGAAGGGATAAAACAGGATGAATCGATTTATCTTCGTCATCATTTTGAAGAAAATATGTCGAAAACTAAGTGAAGAAATGGTTTTCAGAAGACCTTTCCATTTCGGACGCACTCTCACAAAAATGCAGGTATACAGCCGTTATTAACCCAACATAATCGTTGTGTAAAAACAATACTAATATTCACGCTACAGTTTTAACAATGCATGTCGGGAAACGACTTTGTTGTAAAATTCAACTATTTATATAATCCGTTGTTTATTGTGGATATTGTATCTTTCAACTGTACACTGGATTTACTCAATAAACATAAAAAATAAAAAATGTCGAAAACTCACCGAGATAAAGCGATATCACTCATCTCTTTTGGTAAGAATTTCGGTGGAATGGCAAGAAGAAACCTATCTTCAATATTTCTATTGTTTTCAAGAGTTTAGAATCGTTGGGGATCAATGCCCATATATGGACAGGTTTACCCCGGGTAGGAATCGCCCAATGCTCAACCCTTGGCCGAACATCGGCCAAGAATTCGCATGCCAAAGCCTGGTAGCCATGGCTTGGCCAAACCTTCGCCAAGTATCGGTATACCGTTTTTCGGGCCTCCAGAATTGGCTGAGCAACGATGCGCCGTAATTTGGCCTGCCAGAATTGGCCAGGCGTTGTTTGAAACTTGAACTCCCAGGGCTTGGCTTCTGATCATTGGCCACTCGTCGGGCCAATAATGTACTGCCAAGGCTTCAATTTTTTTTTTATCTTTTGACAAAATTAGATTATCTCATATTATCAGATAACTTCTGAACAATCACGATCGAATTTCATTTCTCCGAACAAGGTAGACGGTGATAAATTTATCAGGATCAAATTTAGTACTCAATGTATGAAATGTCCTAATGGCTAGTACGGTAAGGTAACAGACTGGCAATCCGAAGGTCCAGGGATCGATCCCAACTGGCGGCTTATTTTTTTTTCTTTTTTTATTCAAATAACATTGGATCTTGATCATTCTTACGCACTTCAGAAGACTTAATTACTTTTAATTTACGTATTTAACATAAAATCTACAATAAAATGAACATTGGCTGAACATTGGGACCAGTATAGTACCCAATGCTCGTTATCGAGGCTTGGCCATGCTTCGGCAATCAGCATTGGTACAATGTTATCATCCAATGCTCAACCAATATTGGGCCAGCCTTGGCTGAGGATTGGGCGCCAGCATTGGCATATTGGCTTCCGGCGCTGAGCCAATATTGGCCCAATGAATTTTTCCTACCCGGGACGCTGTCCAAAAGTGTGTGGAATCACATCCTACTAGCATGACTATTCCTCAAAAGTGAAAACTAACTATTCCAAATCGATAATAGCACCTAGAATTATAACTGAAACAGCTAAATTGTAGTTATGTGTACTATCTGATAGCTGTACTTGATAAAAATTTGTTTGCTGTTAATATATTTGATAGTCAAGGCCTTCCCTGCTATATTTTTAGTTCCACAATTCGAAAAATTCTCTCAGTGTAGTGGATTACCATGTCCGAGGCCCATTGTTAAGGTGTAGATTCGTATTACGTCATTTCCTACAGGTTCACGATGTTTAAAAGTGTCCAAAATCATATCCTAGCAGACTACGACATCTAAAATAGCATCGTAAAGGTGTAGAATCGTTTTTAATCAATTTCTATAGGTTCACGATGTTCAAAAGTTTCTCAAATTATATCCCAGGGTTCTACGATGTCTAAAATAACGTTGTAATGATATTTAATAAGATTTACAAGAGAGGTTCAAGGCAAAATTGCTCTATCTCGCTTATTTTCTAAGGGATTTACAAAAAACTGAGTGTGAAAAAAAATGACTTATCTTGTTTTACCTCTTCACTACTAGATTACAAGCTGTAGCGAAACTCTCTTACAGACTGCAATACCTTATCCTATCAAAACTATCCTTTTTGATTCTAATTTGTGCTGTCTTTATCTACTAATTGTTCATGAACTAATTTCTATCATACTCTATCATGTGATTATTCTTTGGTAAAACATAGAGGGAAAATCCAAAGAGCTTTATCAATTTTCAAATAATAACTGGGGGTAGAGTGTGGTGCATCATTTGAGACTTGTGCTCTTATGCTCAAAAAGGTGGACGTGAGGGGGAGGGGAGGGGGCCTCTTGCAATTTTGTCTCAAGCTTAGCTCTCACCTTTCGCAATTTTGATATCACATTAGTCAACGTTCCATCATATTTTTCAGTCATGCGAAGCTTTCTCTATCGAAACTTTATTGTTTTTCTCTCGTTGCTAACAAAATGTCAAGAAAATGCAAAAGAAAAAAAGAAAATCGAGTGAATGATAATATCCTGTGCAAAAAGTCTATGGTTATGTGTGTGCGTGTGTGTTAATGACGTTTTTTGTTATTTTATTTTTCCGCGAAAGTGTTTAGTGGAAATGAATTTCCCGTAACTTCAAAGCAACAATTTACAAGGGCTCAGCGTGTAGCATCTCATTTAAAAAGCCACAGAATATCGATTTTTACCTCGACTGAGCCACAAATAATCCCGCAACATTCTCAACTGGTGAGTTAACCTCGAAATTGTAAAAATCCCTTTGTGCATATATAGTTGTGTAAATTTGCATTGAAAAAAATTCATCACAAGTGAGAGTTTTCAATGTTTATTCAATATTGACATACAACCATCACCTACACTTGGAAAATTGAGGGGTAAAAAATTTGTTAACTATAGAAAATATGGTTGGCTTGACATTCTCATTCGTTCAACGTGTTTCCGCCGTTTTGTTTACATTAAATTGAGTTTATTTACAGTTGATGGAGAGAAGAAAATTCTCATTAAATTGTTACCAGTTGAGATTCGGTCAATTAATCATTTTTTCTTCTCCCACCTTTTTTTGTCTCTGACTATGCCTCCCGGGTAGAGCGTAAATTAAAGATAAACATGGCTCAGTGAAACGTGAGAAATAAAATCGTCCAGATGGAGAACTCATATTTATTGACACTAGTGAATTTTGGGCGTTATTAAAAAAATTCTCCATTTCAGGAGTTTCGTATTACTTTGGGATTCTATTCACTGTAAAAAAATCACTCGGAGTGAAAATATTTGAAATATTTTTCCAGTGACTAAAAAAGGAAAAATTCCACTAAAATGTGCAATTTTTTTCTCCACTTTCCCTTTTTTGATGCCTCAATTACTTTTCTTCTCAAGAGACTAAATCATAAGTCCCCATCCGACAATATGTTCCTGGCGATCTGAGTCGGATGTCGAAGTTTGTTTATTGAAAAAAAAAAATATTCTAATCATACTGAAAAAAACTCCACTACTGCAAAGATAGTTTTCTCATCTATTCAAATCGATTTCTTTAGTGTCGATATCTCTGATAGTATTTGAGGAGATGATTTTTTAATATCCACGGAAAGGGTCCATACGATGTATAGACCCCGCACTTGCCCATAGGGGTTAACCTAACCACTATTTATTCATGTTATATCTGAGTGTCCATGTTTAGTCTGAGAAAGCATCAATAAAGCAGGCGGAACGTCGTTCATTTGACAATTAATTAGTATTGTTAAATTAATTTTTTCCAACGCCCCATGATTTCCACACGATAATTTATTCATGTTGTCATGCGTCATCATTTTTTGAAACTACAGTTGGACTAACCAAAGGAGGATCTTCAAGAATATTCGGCTCCTATGCTACTACATGTGAATTTCAACTGCAATTCGACTTCGTAAGATCACTCTTTGGCTAGTTCGCCAATAAAGAGGAAAAGTTTCTTCCCTTTCCTGATAAATGGTCGTTTCTATTCATGGAGAGAAATGTACCATATTATATCCGAGATTTTGATTAAAAAAAACATTCATTTTTTGTTTATTTGCGGTTAGGTCACCCCTGATAGTCTTTCTATCGTTCCAAGAGATATTTTGAATATAATCCCACGCAAACCGTGGTTCCAATGAACCAATGAAAGTTGGGCGTGACAATAAAACATTTTTAATCCATAAAATATCGCAATGTATTATTGAGAAGAGGAGGAAAAATCTTCGGAAAATGCAAAGAAAAGAGGCTCAACCGTAAAAACAAAAAAAATATATAAAATTTCCATAAAAAAAAACATCATTAACAGAATGATGTTATGAACCACTGAATACCACTGAAAATTCGTGCACAGCTTTAATAGGATCAAGAAAGCTCTGCTGTGGGTAAATTGTTATGCTGGTGACATCGTACGTAGGTTTGGACTCTAGCCTAATCCAAGTGTGCCATGTTCTCTGAAACGCTCCAGCAGACAGTCATACACTGTCCACCAAATGTTTGTCCAAACTGTGATGCAATCAAGCTTACAATTTAGTGGTGCAGTTCTCGGTCGATTTGATTCTTCCAGAGGAAAGAAGAAAGAGCGAGAGAGAGAGAGAAAAAAGAAAGAGCGAGAGGAAGATCGATTCTTTTGTGCAGAGGTCATTGATGAAAAATTTCTGTGCTGTCCAACAATCGAGAAATTGTGGATTTTCTGATGCATTAATATTCCAGAAGGCGAGATACTCAGTGGAGTACAGGAGACACGATTCTCGCGAGAGGTAGCAGCACTCTTGGACCAAGTTATCCAACAGTTGCCTCGTTCCTAGCTTGGTATAGCTGATGGAATAATGGTCCATTTGGGATGCACGTGCTGTCGCTGGATTCACATCTACCTTTCTCCATCATCTCTTCTTGCATCTTCTATTTCTCTCTGTTCTTCGTACTCAGTGCTTCATCCACCCGTGGTATTTACATGTCATTTTGTGCAATTAATATTTATGCCACCCGTCACTCCTGTACGTGCACCAACTATGACTGTATAGAGAAAACACAGTGGTTTGAGCCAACGACTACTGAAAATACAGAAGCCATTAAATTTCACTCGAGTGATCATCTCTGATTTAATTAAATTAATTACTTACTTTTTTTCTGGATTTTTTGGTAAATATGAGGGAAATGAAAAAAAAAACAATCAGTCTCTGATTTTTATTTCTGCACTCTACTGCTTCTGGTTGGAATTACAATAGTGGCTTCTTTTCTAATTAAAAATAAATCCAACCGAAGACTAGAGAGTATAACGAAGAAAACGTAACCGTTAGCCAGTTAGTCCGTGCGATTGCATTAAAATAAATTATTTAAGTTGTAGCAATTTGGTGGGTCCCCGATGGCTAATATCTGGATAATGGAACGAACTGGGTTTTTCAGTGAGAAGAGGGGGGGGGGAGGGGGAGAGGAAGGTGGCGTGTCTCGTGGTACAGCCATTGCTGTGAGGAGACGGAGGAACTTCAACGCAGAGGAGAATAGCCAGAAATTCAAGGGGAGTTTGAGTATTGGGGATAAGGGCAGAAATGGAGGATGAACATTTTGAATTAGGAGTGAGAAAGAGCGAAAGAGTAATTGACGAGCAGAAATGAAATAATTGAATGCTAAGAATCACCACCTTGAGACACACAATTTACAGTTTAACACGGTTGAAATATCATGAAAAACTTTTTTTTTCAAATTTTTGATTATTTTTCATGAAAAATGCAAAAAAAATTAGTTCATAAACTTTTATTTTTTTTTCCAGACCTATCAGAATTTTAAAAATATATGTATAAACATTTATAAAATTCTGGTAACATTTTGACATGTTGTAAAAATATTTTGATATCTTTTTTAAAAAAGGGGAAAATTAGTCATACGACAAAAGAAAAAATAGCGGAATAACAGAAAGTTCATGGCCGAATATTTCTACGAAAATATTTTCACATTTTCGTTGAATTCAATTGAATTTTTGTCAATTAAATGCAGAATTTTTTGTTAACCCCCAAAATATTAATATTCACGCGTGTTTTTCAGGATGTAAATGTCTCGTTAGATTCTCGACTCAATTATCATTCCAGACAATACCTCGATGCTGGCAATTTCGAGCCATTAAGCACTGTGCATCTTTCTCCGCAGTTGCTATCTTTCCACTGGATTCTGTCTTCGTGCAAGGTTACTATGTAAAATGAGGGGAAGAGGATGGAGCGTAAGCCAAGCGTAACGTTCGGCTGCTCTTACTCCGGTCCCTTCTACTTTTCAACTAAGCAGTGAGTATAGCACAGACACCCGTAACGAAGAGTACACATATACACTTTGCAGTGTGACTTTTCTCTGTGTATGTGTGTGTTTGAATGTTACGAAGGTTTGAAATCAGTAAGAGCTAGATAGAAATAATCGGTGTGGGTGAATGAGAAAGTAACGGAATTTTACCTGGGGTTTTAGCCCCGGAATTATTTTGTATAATTATATTCGTTCTCGAAACGACACCCTTGGGTCTGAACTAAATTGAAATTGAAGTTCCTTCAGCGAATAAGTAAAATTCTGTGGGGCAATGAACCACTTGCGACCTATATATTCCGTTTTTGAGGCACCACTTCGAATATTAATTTAAAGGGGCAATAGAAGACCCCGTAAATTTTGAATATTTGAAGCCATTGCTTACCAAAAACTACGATTTTTTGAAAATGAAATAATAGAAGCATTGACTTTTTACTTAATTTTTTCAGTTGTTGACACTTTTCTATGGTGAAAATATTGATAAATATCGTCAAGTAATTGGTTTGTAAATTCAATAGATACGACGTAGTATCCCCTTAAGGTTGTATCCCAGAGTACGATTGATGAAACAGAAAAAAAATGAGGATTGTATAAGTTAGTTTCCAATCAATTGCTGATAACTTAGGAAAACGTGCTATAATTTACCCGAAAAAGTGATAAAACTATTTGAAATTCATATCGTCGCCTTAGAGTGAAGGGGCATAAGTGCCAAAAACACGAAATTCTGGAGTGAAAGGGGCGTATGTCCACTTATCACTCCAAAATGTTTTTTATGGCCTCTGGAACATTATTTGGATAAATGAAAATTAAAATAACAAAGTGGCGTAACTACCAATTTTAAAATGAAAGGGACATATCTTCACACTTACGCCCCTTTGTTATTTCCTTTTTAATCGCTATATAATTGTTAAAGTTAAAGTGAAAAAGACGTATCTCCGCATTTACGCCTCTTTGTTTTTATAAATTTTTTTATCTCAGGAGAATTTGTGGAGTTACGCCCTTTTGTTTTTAGGATTTTTTATTTCAATTTTGGCACTTATGCCCCTTTATTATTAGTTTTTTTCCGATGATTCGAAAAAATTCAATGAAAACACTAAAAACCAAGGGGCGTATCTCCGGCACTTACGCCCCTTTATTATTAGTCAGTGGTACTTACGCCTTTATGTTATTATTTTTTTTTATTTCACTAATATTGCGTAAAAGGCCTTGGAAAGCCTATTGGAGCAATAATGGTGGAGATACGCCTTTTTGTTATTTTGAAGAAAAAAAATCGGGAAAAATGGCACTTACGCCCCTTTCACTCTAAGGCGACGATATCTTGAGCTTGTAAATATTATATTTTTTCTCGAATTTTTTCCACATTCCTAATTTCTCATCACATGCATGAAATAGAGAAAGAGGAAAACAGTTATGACTACCTTCTGGTTAAAATTTCTCAATAACTATATGAAGAATTGAAGATCTTTTCCATCTATTATTTAGTTAAAATGCTGTTCTCTTCACCAATAGTTGTTAGATAATGGTCACCCCGTTGTTTTTTAGTAATTTCGTTATTCTCGTCTGATTTAGGGCGTTTCATCCCCATCACTGCTATTTGCAGTAACTTTGATAATGCATATTTCATAGATGACACGGGCAAAATTCATGAAAAAATTTAGGAAAAAATGTAAAAAAATATCATCTTTAATATCGCATAAAAAAATGCAAAGCTGATTGTACTTGAGTTTGCTGGGATACTCCTTAAGAGAGTAATCCAGGGAGGGGGGGGGGGGGGGATACATCAATTTCTAATGACTGCATTTTTCTACAATTTTATTTCCTTTCCTTTCCTCTTTTTTTTTGCGCAATTACAAGAGAATCGAGCCGAGACGGACAATGAATAGAGTTTAAAGAGGAGATGGACAATGCGCGCGGGGGTTTTGTGAACGATCAGACAAAAGCCAAACGATGCACGATGAATTTTACTGTGTGTCGATCGTGGGAATGGCGTTGGTGCAAAGCCCTGGGATAGGGCCTGGGTTTTCCCCGTTGATCAGCAGAAATTAGCATAGGCAATTTATGTCCTGCCCCTATAAATAACATGTTTATCGTTGTAATTTATGCGTCCATAGTGGCTGTATCACCTTTTTGGGTGGGAGTGAGGCCATTCGATTTTCGTACTGTTTCTCCCCTCGTGCTGCCTCAATTTTCTCATTCGATGAGAATTATCCTTTTTTATTAATCATAATCATAATAATAGGTAACTCGATCAATTAGCATCGATATTGAGGTATTACCTTGCGGTTCAGTCGGTCATGCAGGGTGAGGAGTTGATTTTTGTGCTAATTTGTTATGGAATCAAGCGATAAAAGTTGGGAAACTGTTCTGAATTAGAGGTGATGCACTCGACTGCAATTTTCATCGACTACTGTCGATAAAAACCAGGGTTTGGCTATTTGCACCCTACATTTCAAAACAATTCCAGAAAAAATTGGATAGTCCTGCACCGGGAGTCGAACCCAGGATCTTCCGATGTCATGTCGGGCGCTCTACCGATTGAGCTATTCAGTTCTATACCAAATTTCCATTCGAATTGCCTTGATAAGTCGCTCACTCAGTATATACCCCCACCTCTGCCCATCATGCAGTAATTTAAATTAAATTTTAATCATATTTTTGGTATATTATACTTTGCGTGACTTTTTCATGCATGGTGCAAATAGCGTCAACCTAAAAACCACGTTACGTGAGCTAGAGAGAGATGAATGCCGCATGGCTCCTGTTTGATCTCCATTTCTTGCCGATTTTCGGGTGGATTTTATGATTTTTTTTATCATAAGACAATAAAAGTGACCGATCATTTGTCATTCCAGTCTGTGCGTGGTCCGGTGAATCTGCGGAGTTCGAAGTAGGGATGGGAGCCAAAAAAGTGATGGTAATTTGACCGGTCAATTGACCGCCAGTGACCAATTCACCATACCTGACAATTTTGGTCAAAAAATAATGACCGTGCGTTGGAAAATTGACCAAATATAGTTTTGACGATCAAATTCCATCTAAATAGACCATGGACCATTTCCTCATTAAAAATAAATAATTCCTCTAAAAAGGACCCAAGAACAAATTGACAGTCATTTTTCATCTAATAGTTAAATTCTAATATCGATTTTGATTCTTTAGTCTTGAAGAGGGTATTTAAAAAATCATAGAAATGACCCAAAAAGTGACCGAAAATAAAATTGACGGTCAATTTTCATCTATGTAGGTGAACGGTGACTCGTTCGGTAGAGTGTCGGATTGCCAACTGGTAGCCCCGGGTTCAAATCCTAGTCTCTGCCGAATGATACAAGCACCACTGTAAAAATTATTTACAACTGCTTTGCCCACAGACGCACCATGAACCTCCGTCACTGATTGGCATAATCTTAGCGAAAAGATGGTGACGTTAAATAAGTATAAAAAAAAAAAATTTCATCTATATAGATGGATTTTGACATCTATCCCGGCTGACTGACCATTCGAATTTTTGACAGTCAATCTCCAACGACAAGACGATTCCAACGAAATTCACGGTCAAGTCATAAATGGTCATAAAACGGTCAATTGATGACTGACCTAACCGATTTCAAAATTGACCGTCATTCTACATCCCTAGTTTGAGTAGCAGGGTATTCCGTCACCACTTAGATGAGTGCCCGCTTACCGTTGGTGGATTCGAACAACGAACTGAGCGGAAGGAATGTATGCAAGGGAATGAGTGTCTCTTTCTCTCCACTGTGATTGAGAAGTTCATAACGTCCTGCAGGTTTTCCATGGTTTCCCTAGGTTTTCAGTGAATGTGGTACAGTAATAGAAGTCGATCCATAGAGTCGCAAAAAGAGGGGGAGGGGATGATGATAACAGAACGATCAAAAGGGAAGGACTGGAAAAAAATTGGAAAAGACCGAAAGGTAATACAATGAGAAAAATGAAAGATAAAAACCATGAAAACATTGTTGTTTCCATGAATAATTCTCATTTGGCTGTATAAAATTGATACACATCAAAACAATTATATGGGTTTTAGGTTAGTAATGGCACCCATGAACCGTCAAGAGGGGAAAATGATAATAATCAATGAAATCTTGCAACAAGAGACTGATGATCGACACATTTGGTGATTGCGTAGAATGGAAACACATGAGATGGATGCATTGATGTAAACGCATATTTTGGTTGGTAACATTGGATGCGTGCGCCATCCACATACACGCGTATTCCACGTTATTCGTAGCTCTCTGTCACGTACGAATAGGATAGGTTCGTACGATATGCACCCATTTGCATACATATAGGGTCATTATAAATATATATCAGAGAACTCCTACATTTACCCTCCCCCCCTTGGCTCGTCTATTCTCCTCCTCTCTCTTTTGCACTGTCGCATCGGCTGTTCTCTGTCTCTCTCTCTCTTTCCATCGTCCAGGACCATCAGAAGCAGCATCAGAGAGTATAGCCAACGGTATCCGCGAAACTATACGCAATAGCTTCGCTTATCCTCTATTGCCCGGTTAACCGTTTTGACTCTATACTAAGCTATAACCTCAACGATATTTTCATCTCAGGACTATTCTCACCATTTCAAAAGTCGACACTAAGATCATTTGAAAATATCTCTGTTGCTGTATCATTTATTTTTATCGCTTTCATTTCTTTTTTTTGTTTTTTTTTAAATCAATTTTCTTCACAGTAGTCTTTTGCCAATTCTCGCTCATTCACTGATTATTATTATTATTTTTTTTTTGAATTTATTCATTGAAATGCAGCTGCAGGTATGTGGAGGGACTTTAATTAAATCTGATGAAGCAAAAAAAATATCCTCAATTTCATGGAATGAAGTTTGGATGCTATTGATTGATTGACAGTTTTATATTTTTCATTGAGAATATTTGCGGTTGAAATGGAAATTTTCTTTTTTTCCTTTTTTTTTTCACCAATCAAAACAATTATTTCCGTTCAGATAAAATTTTGGTTGTATTATTATTCATTGTATTAACGAGATTCTTTGTTAATTATTTTGTCTTAATGAATATACATTATTTCCCTTAAAAAATAAATAATTTGTTGGATAAAGTAATGTTTCCCTTTCATTCTGTTCGTTCCATTAATTCGCCGTGCATTCTGTTGAAACGCGAGAAATTTTTATAACCCATGTTTTTTCACCGAGCTATGAAAGAAATAAAAAAAGATAAAAAAACATATCTCCTATGTGTTTCTCTCCTATTTTCATTAAATTCGTTTTTTATTAATGCAATAGTACGAGGGGAATAGGAGAAAAAAAAATGAAGGAGAGAATGTACATTTGCTTGAGAATTGGATGTAAAGAGGGAGGAGGGAGGGGGAGGAGGGGTATGTTATATCCATCTGTGTTTCATTACTCCTAGCTTTTTTACAAAAATGCTAATGGGCGTTCGTGGTAAGCGTGCGTATACCACGTAGAATACATTATACCGTCTCTCGTTCGTCAGTCATTAGCTGGGAAAACACTACATAGGTATGTAAATGTATTTCCAAGCCTATACAGAAGACTGTACACGTATGTATTAAATATATAAATATATTATATATGTATACTCATATATATTATATACACACATAGACATCTATATATGTATATATATATATATATATTAACGTATTTTGATATACATGAAGGTGTTGAAATGTAGACTAGAGGTATTTTGTTATGTACGTATGTAGAACTAAAGAGCCTAGGGTTCGAGTACATAGCGAGTAACTGGTGAAGAGTACGGGGATGAGAAGTGTGGTATGAATCCGATGAAAGGCCATCGGCGATTCAATTATCGAGGCGGCCTCGTAGTTTTCATCGTTCATCGAACATCCACACACACATACATTTACACACACACACACAAAATTTCTCCCTCTCTCCTTCTCCAGCGCTCTCTTCGGTATGGGTTGCCAGAGACCGCGAGAAATTTTTAATTAACACCCGTGAAACTACGTGTTCGTTGGTAGTTATACAGAAGGGTTGAATTGAGTGAGACAGAGTACGATACACGTATAAAATCCATGGGTTCCACCTTCTCTCCCTTTTTCTCATCTCATCGTCTCATAATTTGTAATAAAATCGTACAAAAAAAAGAAGGGCCTTGGGACGTTGGTGAGCTCGAGGAGACACGAATAATTTCATTGCACAGATTTTATCCAACGAAAAATATCTCGCATTCCATGAGTCTTTGTCATGTTATACGTTTCTGCCGGTTGACTGAACGAAAGCTAAAAAATTTACCACAAGAGTCTTACAGTTCTTTCGGTACGATGGACGTAAAAATATATATATATGTATAGATATATACATCAAGTGGTTTATAAAAAAAAATAGAAAAAAAAAAATTAAAAGTTCAGAGATGTGCGCAAGCGCAATTCGTTTTGTGCAAGAACTGTGTGAGGAGAAACGGGATTGCGTCTCGTGGATTCAGGCACTGACGAAATTCCTCGAGAGACTCGTATCGTCGGTGGAATGTCGAGCAGGCCTGCCATCCAACGTCGACCGATACAAACCGGTGGCAGTTTCTCCTCTGCACCCTTCTCTCTCTCACTCATGAACATTTCTCCTACCGTTTCAGTACCGTCAGGACCTAGCCCCTCTTCACCGGCTCATCCCCACCCTTGGCCCGGCAAACCCCCTGCCGTATTACCACTACCACCACCACCATCCGAACATTGTACCACCACCTACCCCAACTACCACCACTATTTCACATTCACCAATACAAGTATACTCACACACTAACTGCGATACATTGCGATACACACTACTTTACTAAAAACGTGTGTGCTTTTACTCTCCACTGTCTTCATGCTCTAGCCGGCGCCGCGCTGCTGGCTGCACAGATATCCACGCTGGTCCATAACCACTAGACGCCTAGGCTCTAGTCACAGCGGCCCGTCTCCGCTCGTTTACCTATAGTTTTTAACCGTCTTGAAAGCACTCTTTTGGCCCGATTATTCAATCGGATATTAATCGTTTGATAACTATTTTTTTTCTGTTGAATTGTTTATTTTCTTACGTTACCTGGACTTTATCGAGTTGTTTCTTCATTTTTCCCCCCTTCTTTTTTTTTTGCTTTTGATTTCCTTTGAATTTTCAATCCTGTGAATTTCTCTCATCACATAGTCCTGTGTGATAATTATAAAAGGGGTGGAGAAAAAGACGAAGAAATTGAGAGATAAAGGAAAAAACGGCGTCAAGGACTGACACACTGCTAGTTGAGAGCACCAATCACAGTACCGTAAATACGACTTGGAGATAAACAACAAAAAAGGGAGAAAAGTTGGAAGCATACCAGCTTTGCTGTTATGAGGATATACAACGAAAACGCGACAGTACAAATAAGTTTGTAATAAAAAAAAAGAAGCTACGTAAATCGTTTTTTGTGAAAGAATAATAGGGAAAAAAAGAGTACAGTGGGGGCGCGCGCATTCGGGGGGTGAGTAGAAAAAAAGAAGAAGAAGGTATATGTCCGACGGATGACGTATGCTTCGTCAGTACTGGAGCCAAGTGTACAGCATATCGAGCAAAGTGAATAATTCTCTGTGATACATCCCTCAGCAATAACACAAAGGAGCCAAGGAAAAAAGAAACATAAAAAAAAAAGGAATCAACAGGAAAAAAAACCTCCATAAATTGACGTACCAGAAATTTCGGAGACACATGTTGAGTTCAAAGTGTGTATCATCTGTTCTGAGTATGAACACGTCAGTTTAATAAACTGTTTTGAAGTGCACGAACTGCGAGACACAGAGGTTTAGAGTACAGAGTTAAAAAATAAATTAAGAAAAAAAAAGGACGGACAAGTTGTTCCCCAAACTCGCCACGTGAAACAGGTTTTCGGCCGAAAAGTTTGATGATACAGTACAAATGCACGGGGTTTAGCTGTATAGCTTGAACGCTATTCTCCCACTTCTCTTGCCTCTTTACTAGAAGAGTAAAGGAAGTCGCTCAACGGATATTGCCCTGCGATTTTTGTCTCCTCTTGTTTTTCCCGCGCGCAGAACGCGACACAACGCAATGTGTATATATATATACATATATATGTACATATAAAATCCGTCCCAGTGAGACGAGTACACGAGCCTGAGAGCCGCCTGCCGCCACCACCGCCGCAGCAGCAGCAACCCCTACACACAACAACCCAACGAGGCATCCCCCACTCTGAATCGCACAACAGCCAGAGCGGAAGTGCTAGTCAGTCGGCGAGCGACCTTCCGACATCACGGGTTAGCTTCTAACCATTATATATATATATTATTAAATATATACAATATATATATATGTGTTGGTGCATGTACATATACATTGGCCCACACAGCGTATCACCTCAATTGTCAATTGATCGTTCAATAGGCATTCGTCGTACTCGCGGTATTATCGAATATCCGTTCATAATTTTTCATTGATTCATTGGCATCAAGAGATCCAGCTATCCAAACTCATTAATCTCATTGTCATAGTCACTTGAGGAAAAAGAGGGTGGGTGTTGATTTTCAACTCCTTGCTAACGACACTTGATAAAAGCATCGTTTGGCTTACTACAACCAAGGGAATTCGTAATTGGACTAACCGGTGTTTATTTTCACAGTTATTTGGGGTGAAATCGAGGATCATTGGAAATATCGGAGAAAACGATTTTTGTGACAGAAACTATCGAGTTTGAGAGCTTCTGTGGACCAATTTTCGTTTATTGAAATTTTGAAAAAAGGTGAATTACGAGGTGATAAACAGTGAGTTTTTTTTTTTAAAAAGATTATATTGATGTTAATTGATATATACATTGGAGAGAATAAAAGATTGAATTAACGGTATATAATAATAAAAGTTTCGGGGTAAATATAAAAGTACGAAGTGATAGAGCGTGAAATATCTGTTGGGGGGGCTGGCAAACAAGTGGTAACAGAAACGGCAAGTCAGACGGCGATAGGAAAACACGGGCTCCTCTATGCATACTTGTTGAGCATAAACCGATCGACGCTCTCTCATCGTTACTTATACGAGAATTTCATTATTTTTTATGTTTTTTTTTGGTGAAATAAAAAAGAAGTTGAACTGAGAGGATTAGGTTATTGAGAGAGAATTGAAGATAAAAGAAAAAGGATAAAGAGAAGAAATAAAAAAAATACTTGTTTTTTCTGAAAATTTTTGGGATTAAATCGAGCATAATAACTGCTTAGTGGTTACTCACTGAAATTAAATTTACTGAGTATTTCTCAGTACTTGTAAGTTCCTTAGATAGTTAACCCACGTGGTGGGAAAAAGCCGGGTTACGCTTGGCAATAAAGCTGCTTCAACCGCAATTTTCCGCCAGTTCATGAATACAATTTATCACAAAATAATTGATTGTCAGTGGAAGTGAAGCTTAACAATTAACAGTGTTATTAAATAATTAATACAGTAATAATTAATTAATGTTTGTGGAAAATATCAAATAAATACAAAAAAATAATAATAATAAATAAAAATAGAAAAATTAATACTAATAAAAGAAAGCCTTGTGTGTTTGAATTAAATTTTTAAATTAACATAATCAAAATAACGTCATCAAAAGATAATAAAGTTGAGGATAAAAATAAGTTGTACAAAGTGTTAAATCAAGAATCTACAACAAGTGATAGCAGTGATACTGATAATTATCAATTGATTGATACAAATAGTGAGAGATATCACTGGTCACGTGAATTACGTAATATTTGTAATAGAAGAAAGGGGATTAGTGTGGCCTCGGCTTCAAGCGCCTTGGCTCGTACCGCATCGGGCCCCGGGGCTGCGGTGGTGGGTTGCCTCGTTGGGGTTTACCCGTGCTCCTCCTCCACGGGACCCAGGGGCCCCGTATCCCATCATTTATTGCAGAGTTTACAATCATCTCAATCACATAATCAACAACACAGCCACCACCACCACCATCACCACATAAACCACCACCAACAGCAGCAGCCGCATCAACAGCAGCAATTACAACAAAATACGAGTCAAAATTGTCGTGCCTGTTGCTGTACACACAGCAATCAGCCAGCAGTACAACTTACTAGTCAACGGGCCGGTTTATCGCTGAGGGTAGCGAGGGTGGCGTCCACCACCTCCGTCCGCACTGCCCCCTACGCCCATCCGCAACATCAAGGACTGGGACAGGAGTGCAGGTAAATGCTCTCCCAATGATTGATTGAGTTGCTTTGAGAAAGAAAAAAAAGTAAATATTTGGAAAAGAAAAAAAAGGTTGAATTTGAATCAGAGGCAAAGAAAGTAATAATTATTTGTTTAATTGCTTAAAATTATCTTTTTTGCTATTATTATTATTTTTATTATTACGTTTGAAGTATCATCGAGTCTGTAATATTGTGTGTGTGTTTGTGTCACGTGGATATTGATTTTAGTTGATTTTTTCACAAAAATTGTATATTTTGTTTTTTTTTTTTTTCAATTTGATTTTTGTTTGAAGTAGTGATTTTTGTGTGGGAATTTTTGATAAATTGCAACCAAAAGAGAAACAAAAAAAAAGGTGTAGGGAGGAGACGAGCGCAGTGGGTGGAGGTGGTGCGCACATCCTCGGTAGCCCGATGCTGTTCGTCCCATTTACGGTGCCCACCTTCCCTGCAACACATCAGACAACACATCCTGTACATCAGACGCATCATCAGCAATTGGGTACAACAATACAGAATCCAGTGCAACAGCAACAGTCACAAATAAATCAATTGAATCAATTGAATCATTCGGGACATCAGGGGATTGGTACTGGTACAACAAATCCAGTACACAGTGCCAATTGTTCACCACAACAGCAGCAGCAACAGCAGCATCAGACAACACAGCAGGCCCAATCGCAGCAGTCACAATCACAGTCAGCGCAGACACAGCAACAGGCAACAACACCAAATAAGGTGAGTTTTTTTCAAAAATTTATATAAAGATTAATGATTAATTTTTAAATTGAACAATTAAATTATTATTGAACTTCCTTCGTCTTTTCCATTTGTTTTTGGTGAAAGGAGTTTGATAATTCATTTATTTTCTATCGAGAGAATATTTTAATTATGATAATACAGTGAATTAACGTGATCAGAATTGTGTTAGGTAAAGGGGGGTGGGGCAGGAGGGGTAGAAAGAAATTAAGCGTTTCGTAGTTTAATGGAAAAAGACTTTGCAAACTGTTTCTTACAAAACTTTATTAATTAAAGGAGGAAACTTGTCTTTGTTACAATGTTGAAGGAGTGAATGCTCCTCTAACATGGCAAACATGAGCCCTAATAAATTGTTAGGCTCTTCTTCTTTTTTTTTCGCGTGACAGTAAAAGCGGAGTTATGGGAGAGGGAGAAGGGAATGTTTAGTTATTTCTTGATTGGATGAAATTAAGAAATCTCAATTGATGAATATTCATCATGAAGACAAACCGGCTCTTAAGGAGGACTTACACAGGACTTTGATTTACGTGAATAGCTAGGATGAGCAAAGAAAAGTAAGAGGTATCAGGTTGGCCTTGGTAGCATAAACCGGATGAAGAGAAAGAGGGAGAAAGGGTCTATGGGTGAGCGGGAAAAGGCGGAAAAGATCAAAGCTTGGAAGATGATTTCATTACGACACGCCACTCGTCTGCTCCGTTGAAATATCAAAAGAGTAGAACGTGAGGTCAGGGGGGAAGATGGGAAAAAAGGCCTTTTTACTATATCGTATTTGTCGTTTCAGTGAAAGTATAAGATGCCTTCATTTTGTGTTACGGTGGAAGTAAGCATCTTATAACACTGTGAGTGAACTAAATTAAAATTAAACTGGATTTTTTTTTTGCTCTTCATTTAATTTATATTGTGAACGGAGGATTCAGGGTAGACTGGTCTTCTGCAGCACTGCGATGGATTTAAATATGAAATTGTGCTTTTGTTATCATTATTAAGGGATAGACAACTAAAACAGGAGAAATCGGGGGAAAATTATCCAGAAATTTTTTCCGAAGTAAAGGACTTTATGAAAAAGTTTTTTTGAAAAATTCAGAGGATGCTCCCCAATGTCTACATTGTTGTATAATTTTCACATGAGAGCTTTCACTCCCAAGAAACATCTGCATTTTTTTTTTTCGGTACAGTCTAATGATCTTCTTGATCATTCTTATTAGGATCTCATGGAAATTAAAGGAGATACGCCTTTTTTTCTCGTATACTTTTTGTAGAAATTTCCAAGAGCTAGAACGAAAGATTCGGACCCAGTCGCCCTATCTTGTTTAATTTCCGAAATATTTTCTTCTATAAGAAGAAACAAGAAATCAATTGATTCGAACAATCGATATATATCAAAAGCTGTCGCGATTAATCTGTCATACTTATTCCGCTTATTGGCTGTTCCATTCAATCAATAGAAATCGTCGCGATCATTTCAAATTCACTTGACGACGATTGAAATATTTTTAAAAACACGTGCACTCCACTGCACAATTTTTCTCGTAAAAAAGTAAAGTTATCCCTTTCTGCCTCTTCACTACTGAATTGAAATTTACAATGACAAGAAATTAGAGGATAAAGTAGACAAACTTCCATCAAAACTGATGGAAAGCTCGTAATTAAAATGAGATTTCTCAAAACTAAGAATTGAAAAAGAAATAAAAGAAAAGTACAAGATTCTAAAAAATACAAGGAAAAAAGAAGAACAGTGACGTTGCCGGAGAGTAATGGATAGAACGCGCCTGGAGCCATCATAAAATTTTACAAACGAGCATCGTCGTACTGCCCTCAGAGAAAACTATGGCCTGAAGAGTGCAATAGCCCTGGAGGGGCGAGAGGGGAAGTAAATAACAAAAAAAAATGGCTTGCAAAAAATAGTATATTACACTACAAGGGACGAAAGTTGAATTTTCGGCCCTGCGCGCCATGATGCCCGAGGCGAAGCCGAGGGTATCATGGCGCGCAGGACCGAGATTTCAACTTTTGTCCCGCGTAGTGTATACGATTTTTCTTCATAGCCGGTCGAAAGTACGTTATTAATTTATAACCTTATAACCTTAAATACTGATAGTTTTTGATGCCTGCCGCGACATTTGCGGCACGAGCGAAGCGAGTGCTGCTGGTCGGGGCGGCAGGCATCAAATTCATTCAAAGAATCAAGGCTTGTCATATTTTCTGGAAATAAATTAATTTTATTTTAGCGAAGATGGGTGTTTATTTTTATTAGTTTAACCAATTACATTATTTATAAACTTTATAAAACCAAATATATTATAAACTTAAACTTTTAAATTGTTAATAACTTTAATTGTGTTTATTTTTTAATGTTTCTAATGTTATCACTTAAATGATTGCAATCACTTTTAATACTTCCGTAAAAAACACAATTCTGAAACGTGACATTAGAGCAATCAAAAACTATATCTCCGTTAAAAATACAGTTTTGGCAATTAATATCCTGATTATTTAAATTTAAATTTGTCGATAAACACTCCGATGTTATTTTACTGGTCGAATTATTAATTTCATCATTCTTTCTCATTTTTAAGGCAGGTTCATTTTCTTGTTTTTTTGCAAAAACATTAATCGGCGGTTTTGCCATAAAATGAGTCGAAGGTATTTGTTTATCATTTTCACTCAATGCCTTTCTCTTTCCTTTTGTCGTAATCGAGGTAGTTGGAAGTTTTGATGTTGATTCCTGACTGAGTTCATCAATTGTTACTAAATCATGTTCATTTATTATAAAGTCATCAGAGAAATCATCGAGAATATCATCTTGTCTGGTAGGTTTTGAGTTTTTATTTGCAGTTACTGAGTCGCTAGAGTCATTTCGACTACTTGATGGCTGTGGATTGGATACAGTCGTATTAGTCATACATTCATAAATCTTTTCTCTATTCTTTAAAGAATTTTCGACGTAACCTGTAAATAATTATATCATTAATATTTAAGATAAACAACAAGTAAGGATAAACAATAAGTAAACAATAGAAAATATCTACAACTTAATCAAATAAATAGAAAAGTTACCTTGTGCTACTGTAAGGGACTTCCATCCACCCAACTGCTTAAGCATAGTAGTGCTTGCGCCTGAGTTAGACAATTGGGTTGCACTCGTTCTTCGGAAGCAATGACCGGTGTACTGTTTTGGATTTTCTAAGCTTAAGTAACGTGCAATAATTTGGGGCGTTTCTCCAATTTTATTCTTTCCAATAACTTGACGTTGGCACTTTCCCTTATGGTACTGAATAAAAAATCTATCAGTAAATTGATCGTTTGGCCTTAATAAGATGTACTGGTCAACTTTCTTAGAGAAGAGCTCTCCGATAATAAATTGTCGAGGCATATCATTCTTCGTGTCATTAATAGATACAAGATACTTGTTTCCATTCTTTTCTACATCTTGAAATTTAAGTTTCGTGAATTCAATACATCTTAGAGCTCCACATATGCCAAAGATTAAAAGAACCTGAAATTATAACAGAAATAGATTTATATGACATGACCAGTTCATGACTAACAATCAGAGTATAATTTAATAAAATTAAATATTTAGCAATAAATAGAAATGAATAAAAATATAAATACTAACCTTTGAAGCTAAGTGATCATGATCTGGAGCGTCTTTAATGAACTTTAAAATTTCGTCCCATTTCAAAACCAAGGATTTTTTTGGTCTGTAACCTTTACTGTTGTTTTTAACTAAAGCTTTCAAGTTAAGAAAATTATTTATGTTGATATTGTCTCTTGTATTTAACATCTTCTTTAAAATTGACCAGACACTCCATATAGTTGACGGCTTTAATTTCTTAGTCAAGTCTTTAAAATATACAATCAAGTTGGTTTCTTCAGAGTTAGATAGGGAAGTTTGGTGTTCTCTCTGCCACTTTTTGTAACTTTCATACACAAGATTGTACCGATCGACAGACTTCTTGGGTAACGTTTCTGTATTTATTATCAGCCGCGCTTCTGCATCGAAATTTCGCATAACCGCTTCTTCATCTGAAGATTCATCAGACGATAACGTATTATTCATTTTTACTCAATTAAAATATTGAGTTCAATAAAATTTCAATACTTAATTGACTGATGAATTGTCACGGGTAAAAGTAATACCAGTAATGACAGCGATTGTCGATTTTCTTTTGTAAATAACACGAATATAGTTACAAGTAAAAATAAACATAAGGACTTCTTTCTTCCCGCTGTTATAGAGGGATATACATCTTACAGGGAGTAAAAGTTGAACTTTCGTCTCTGTTATTAGGGACGAAAGTGCGTACTTTCGACCGAGGTATGAAGAAAAAGCACATATAGCGCAACAAAAAAAAGGAGGAAATAAGCAGAAAAAACGAGTACAAAATGAAAAATAAAAGAGCCAACGGTGATGGCGAGAGTGCCATAGCCTCGCCATGTCCCCCGTGGGTCGCCCCGGCAAATACAAACAAACAACGGGTCATACACGTGGAGTAACAAATGTTGGACATTTACATTTAGTAGCAAGGGGCCAACATCCACTGTACCCTCAGCGGCTACTGCCATTGCTATCTGCCCTGTATCTCTTCCTCTCTCTCTCTCTCTCTCTCTCTCGTTCACTTACAATACACTCTCTACCCTTTTGGTCTTGCAACAGAGGTAAAACCCACTCGTTCCTTTATATCCGTTCCGTGGCTAACGCTTTCGTCCGGCAACAAGGGAGATTTTACCTCTACAATTTTCTTCTTTCCATGAAATATCCCCTCGATTCCCCAAGTGCATCAGTAAAAATTTCACCCTCAAACTCACATCAGCATGAATGGAAATAAAGATTCTTCCATTAGTTCAGAATAACGCATTTTTATTGATAAATTGAAGGGGAAAAAAAAGAGTAATTTTTCTTTGTTGCTTTGTAAAGAGGCATTGTTTTGTGCGCACAGAAGTAAATTTTTCCAAGCACGTAGAGAATGACTCAAAGAAGACAAGAGAGAGAGAGAGAGAAAGAGAATGAGAGAGAGAAAAAGGATTTTAGCACGTGTTACATTGGGTAGGGTCAGCACTGGCCTGACGTGCCGGATGGTCGATGGCAATTTCGCAATTTCCCTCGGTGGCTGCTGCGAGGGAGTATGGAAAAAAAATGAGGCGAAACGCAAAAGGGAAACGAGGTAACGGGATGAAAAAAAAGGGAGAGAGAGAGAGACAGTAGAAAGGCAGAATAAAAAAAATGTAAACGAAAAAAGGAGAAAAAAAGGAAAAGGCTCTGGTATACAGGCGAGGGATAGAGATGAGGTTGGTTAGCGTGTACGCTTTGGTAAAAAAAAAAAAAAACACGACAGAGGGGTTAGATGGGCACGGAGCACAGTGAGGGGGGAGTGAAGCGGCTCGTTATGCACGAAACGCATTACTTTTATCTCGGACGGTATACGCGCGCAGAAACCCACGAGAGTGGCGCCGAATTGCAATCAATTTTTTGTTTGCCCCAGCTATGTATATAGCTGTCTCTTTCTCTCTCTCTCTTTATTCTACTATTTTCCATCCTCTTTTTTATTCTTTATATATTCCTCTCTTTCTGCGTGTACACGGCAATCCACTCGTGCGTTGCTGGTACGTTTCATTTCTTTCGGTTCTTTCTCCTATGAAATGATCTCCGCATGGCTCTGCACAGAGTAACCCTCAGCTATTCGCCTTCCGATGCAGCAGTTAGTGTATATTTTTACTATCTTCCTCTTTCTCTCTTTCTGTCTCTCTTGGTCTCATTTTGTCTACCCTCACTTGGATTTTAAACTACATATATAGTCTATCTCTTTCTCTCTCTCTCGCTCTTCCGACAGTTTTCTCTTCTTTTTCGGTTGTTTCGGCCTGCTACGTTTCTCTGGCTGGCGTTACCCCGTGCAACGAGATTTGCATCCCGAATCCACGATTTGCATTTCAATTCCGTGAGACTTGGCCACCACCGTGGCTACTGCCAAACGGCGAATACGAACATAAATACGATTTCAAGGGTCTCTTTTACTCCTGGTGCATACACAGAGAGGGGGCTGGAAGGGAATGATGAGGAAGGGGGTGATGATGGTGGTTTTGGTAGTGTGCGGTTTCTAGCAATGCCAAAGCCCCAACGGCTATGACACAAGAAATGAGAAATTCGAGAAAATTGTTATGAAAATGTAGTGAAATTTCGAGGGTAATTTAGTTTTATTAATTTACCATTGTTTTTGGGGACAATTTTATTTTTATTGGGTTAATGAATAATTGTTGGTTGGAGCTTCTAGTTTGGTGAATTTTCACAGGCGGATGTTAATTACTCCTTGCATATATCGTCGATCTAGAAACAGAAGGTCGTAAGCGCCATTTATTCATTTTTTTCTTTATAACAAGAGGGTGTATTTTTTAAATTGTTTTTGCTAAATCAATTGTTCTCGACTTCTCCAATCATTTGAAGCACTTGCGTTTTCAAATAACAAATGAGCATACGTACAGTTATTAATACTGAAGGGGCCTATCTATTGGAAATGGGTGTGATAAATAAGTTCTCAACACAATTTATTCTTTTTAATATTCAAGACTTTATTTTAATGCACGAGGATGGACCGTCAGTGCAATGCATCGGTGAACTCTCTACGAGAGACTAACTACTTGTCACCAAGGCCCGAAAAGTATCGGTACCTAAAGACAAAGAACCCTCAGTTCTTTCTCCCTATGGAATCATTGTTTATGTTTATGTTAGTCGCCGACTCGCCGGGGAGAATGAAGCAAAAGGAAAAAATAATAATAACAAAAAGGCGAATATGTTGTATATACGCCTTATTCCTGTTAGCATTAGCCTTTTGTTATTAAAATCTTGAATTCGTTTCTTCTGCATCATTGGAGCATGAAAAACTGTTTCAGAGGTATTCTGGACATACGCCCTTTTGTTTCTAGATCGACGATATGAGGAACGTGTGATTTTAGAGGAAAATGTCAAAGAATCGTTTTGGGATCTCTTGGAATATTCTCTATAAAAAAGATCTCCTTATGTTTTCTTATAAACTTATATGTTTTGAAACTTCTACGATAATTTTCAAATTTCCCCTTTTGATGCTACCACTACTTGTTTGCAGAATGAAGCGTGAGAAACTGAAGTTTCAACGGCTAAAATCAAAGTTTGACAAGTGTCTTTTTATGCCACAGTATTATCGCAATATATAATATTTTCAATCTTTGCGAATTAAGTACATAAGCAAATAATTAAATAATAATTAAGTAATTATTATTAATAGATATGTTATCGGCCATCATGGTCACTCCCAAAATTTGGAATGTTTCATATCCATTAATAATAATTGAAACAATGGTTAGAGAAAAAACTTCAATAATTAAGTAATTAATTAATAAGTAAATAATTACATAGAATTTCGCCAAATGTTTCAACGCCACTGTAATACAGGTTAACCTTTAATTTTATGTGATTTTTCTTCATCAATTCAGTGAACTTTACGATACGGCAAATATTTTATTGAAGAAAGAGACATTTTCATATCTCAAGAAACTGATTTTTATTTTTTTTTTCAACTCTATCTAATCGACAAATGATGAAATAATTCAAAAGAAAGTGCCAAGATCCTGATTGTCCATGAGATTCTGTATAAAATTCAGCATTTCTTAAAATTAACTTTTCAAAATTCAACATGGTAACGTCAATCAAAATTCGGAAACGGTAAAGGAGACTGGGGCAAAATGGACCTCGGGTGTAACATGGTTGGGTAGAAAAGATGTAAATTCCTGAGAAAAATATAAATTAATTTTCAATTAATTTCATTTTAGAGGTCTCTTTTGTGCATATTTATCCATAATTCATGAATTTTTTCGAAATGAAAAACTTTTTAGATAAATCTGCTAAAATTCGGAAAAAAGTTTCAATATGTGGATATTGTTGTGGAATTTTTCCAAATTTTTTCCCCCGAGCCTTCACTCGCAAAAAAAATCCCGAATCATTTTTAACCCGCCGGTTCATTTCACTCCAGTCTCCAATATAAATAGTCACTTGAATTATTATGGGAAGAGATATAATTTCATTATGATCTAACACTTTTTATTCAACAAAGACAGCAAATATACCTCCTTAATTGAATCAAATAAGAACTTATTCACATACAAAATTCTGAAACATTAAAAAAAATTTAATGTTAAACATTACAAAGGTCATTTCATTAAAACTCATCCAGTTTCACTAAACACGCACAAAAATATTTATCTGCAACAAACAAACCATTTGCCCTCTAGGTGTTCTGAACTCTCTGTGCTCTTTAAAAAAAAAAAAAAATAAAACAAACAAAAAATGTGTATAAAGTGCTGGAGTTTAACTACAGAATCTCTACAGAGTCAAAAATTCAACTCCTGCGAGTATATTTTCGCTCTACTACCTTCTTTCCGGAGTTCTCACCAGGGGCCAACCAGTGCCAAATACAAGAAGAGAAAATACTCTTCACGTAGTCAGTGGGAGAGACGGTTTTTCCCTTGAATTGTTAGGGGGCAAGCAGAGTAAGAGAAAAAGAGAGAGAAAGATAGAGAAAAAGATGAGGATTGAGAAAAAATAATGAGAAATAGGGGTAGGATAAAACAAAAAGTTCAGGGAGCGAAAGGACAACGACGCCCGCGTAGAGGAGGAAAAAAAAGAGAGACAGAATGAGAGTGAGAGAGGCTTGCAAATGAGAGCTCTACTGCAGTATATTTCTTGCCGAGGTTTTTAATCTCGCGGGTAACACGATACCCACCATCGTGTATTCCTCGTCTTTCTCAGTTTTTCCTTTCCCTTTTTCTCTTTCATGTTTTGGTTTATTGTTTTTTCCTTTTTTTTATATATATATATATATTATTTGTCAGCATTTCATGGTGTCGTTGGGTCGACGACCAGTCGCTTTCCAGCCGAGAGATCCCACGTAAAAATACCGTTTTGAGATTTAAAGCGTCCAAAAATAAACGTCCCTCCAATATATATATTTACATGTACAGCTTTTATATGTATAGATGGATATATATATCACTGGACACATATCGATCTCCCTTCCATCGTCATTTTGGACGTGTGGCCCAAGCTCTGCTTCAAGTTATACTGTGGGACGAGAGAAATTGGCGGAGGAGGAGGAGAATGAGGATGAGTCAAGGGGGTGTCGATATTTGCCGCGACGCTCGACCGTTACTCTCGTATCTCCCGTTCCGTTACTAACGAACGTAATCGAGCGATGTAGTAGTAGTAGAACCGATTTTCAACCTCCCTAGCCCTCTTTCTCTCTCTCTCTCTCTCTTGTGCTATCTCCTATCCTTCTTTTCAATGGCAAACACACGAGATTATAGACTTTGGCCCTGGTGTGGCCAGATGCGTCTCCCCGATGTGTCCCAACCGATTATGCCTCACAGACACACATCGTTTCATATCGCCATTGAATTGATTTTCATTTTCTAAAAATAGAGGGAAAAAAGGGGGCAGGAGAAAGAGAGGACAGAAGTAGAGAAAATTGCATTATGAGTGAAGGTCTTTTATTTTTACAGCAATTTTTTGAAGTGGATGTGGGGGAAAAAAGGAAATGATGAAAAAAAAGAACATAACGACACGACTGACATCGCGTGAGAGTTTGCTTTTATCAAGTTCATTTTTTTTTTCATTTTTTCCTTTTTTTTTTGGAATACGTAGTGTAGAAAGATGAGTAGGAAGTGGAAGGCGTGAAAACTCAAACCCTGCTTCTACTTTTTTTTTGGCAAGAGGGCTGCTGGAATAAATATGGAGATCTTGTTGTTTCCCCTTGGATAGCTCAATGCCCTCGGGTGAAGAATGAAAATGTTCAAATTAAATCATTTTGAAATACATTGGATTACTTGTAATAAAAGAATAGAGGAAAGGTACACGCTGGTTGCACGATGCACGCAAAACTCACGCAAAAGTATAATATACCAAAAATATGATTAAATTTAATTTAAATTACTGCATGAAGGGCAGAGGTGGGGGTATATACTGAGCGAGCGACTTATCAAGGCAATTCGAATGGAAATTTGGTATAGAACTGGATAGCTCAATCGGTAGAGCGCCCGACATGACATCGGAAGATCCTGGATTCGACTCCCGGTGCAGGACTATCCAATTTTTTCTGGAATTGTTTTGAAATGTATTGTGCAAATAGCCGGTATCTAGAGGAAATAGAAGAAGAACAAAAAATTCCGTGATAATTCTCATTGATTGTCAATTAATTAAACATTTCTTGTTTCTTCTTATTTTTATCGAAACAATACAGATAAAACCAGTGCAAATCAATAAATTGAGTAACAAAGAGTCGTTGTGTGTATCACACGTGTGGTATTCTCGTTTTCCATTTGAGCTTTACGTCATAACGATCAGGCGGATTATCTGATTGTTACACAGGTAGTACAGTTAAAATACATATAGAATGCGTAACAGAAAGAGATGGACAGGACATGCAGAAACGATAGGTTGGGGAAAAAAGAACTAAAAAATAAATAAATAAATGAAATAAAAGCAGAAAAAAAAACCGTGGATTTTGGGGGAAGAGAGGACAATGTGATTTCGAGTGACAAGCGAATCGTGAGCATGAAGCCAGGCGTTCACATTGAATTTAATTAATCCGCAAATGACTACTGGTAGTTATTTGTAGGAAACAATGTATATATACATTGTTATATATAGGGCTAAAATCCAACACTGTTATACTTCCTCTCTCTCTCTCTCCTCTCACTTCACCTGGTCATCGTCGATGCACCTGTATCTGCCTATCTCGGTTGACAATCTATCAATTAATTAACGAAAATTACGCCGTCCCTAAATTAATACTGGAGGTAACGTTGTTGGCCACGCGTTTGCTACGGTGAAAGCCAGTGTGTATGCGGTGGATATTCATTGCCCCCCTCCACCTATGGGCCAATGTTACCAACCTTCATAAGCGCACTAGTGTGTTCGTTGGCAAGCTTCTCGCTCCTTCCTCCCCCGCTGTGTTGGCTTTTGTTGCAGGTAACGCGCGACAGGGCGAGTTTTGGGTAGTCAAGAAGAGGAGGGTGGAGGGGAGGGGGTATATACTGTCACGAATTACTGGATATCTTAATGAGTACCGTAATTAATACGGACACAGATTGGAGGGACGTTTGAGTATAGAGATAGCGCTTTAACCAGGACGTACGGGCTTTGTTGACGATGTACAACAAGGTCTAGTGAGATAACCGTTATAACCGTCGTGACCAGTGAGGTGAGCGGTGTTCTCTACTACACCCCTTCTGTTCTAGTCTATCTATTCAACTATTCGAAATACCGTTTGAGTGAAGCTCTTGTGCTTGAATCGATACGACAACTATTCTGTACTCAGCCACAGAACTAATGGCAAATTATGCATTTTCTGTAGTTAGATTTTGTCGTATTCCCTTGTGAATATAGGGAAATACGCATGGCTATGGAATTGTGGCTTTGGTGTACATTAACTTTGGCTGTAACTACTCGTACTGTCTGTGTTTTAGTTAAAATGAAGTTTAACTTGTGCTTAGGACGATAGAAAGTTTCAGAGGATTCTAACTTATTGATGACTGTTTTTTCATGATTAATTGATTATTTTTGCCGGAGTTTACGTGAATTTCATTGGCTTTCAATTAGGAAACTAATGGGACATGTCCTATTGCAGTCTGGTTATGTATGAATTATGAAGGAGCATCCGGATTTAGTCTGGGGTGACAACAGCTTTTAGAACTTTGGCTGGATGTACTTATCGAATCTCTATCCGCTTTGAATCCGGAATGGGATGAATCCTGCCTAATCTCTACCGAGAGAAGTCACTGTTCTGAGGAAGTGCATGAAATTGAAGAGTGTCTATTCGATTGACAGATATTTATAGGCTATATTCACATTCATCTGTTATTACTCCCCCTCTAGTGAATCAATCTCACTCGAACTGATGACACGAGTTTAGACCACACATCCAGTACTCCCTCTTGTCTGTCAAAAGTTTTGATAATTGACGTATTCAGATGCTATAAATCATGTTTCTCTCAGCAAATTACGACAATTCATTAATCAGCAACCACGAAAATTTTGCACTTAAGCTCGACCATTACTGAAAAATATGAGCCTTAATCCTTTGTAATGAAACTGAACTATTTTATTATAGAGTGAATATTTTCCTTTTTCATATTTTTGAAAGTGAATTTTTTCTTTTCCACAAAAGAAATTGGAATTAATGATTTGAAATAAATCAAATTCACTTAGCCGTCATTCAAATAGTAATATACATGAAATACATGTACATAATTAGTGAATAGGAAAATAGCATTCATTTTCGTATCGATAATCCATGGAAAGGTTAATTGAAATTCGCGTTTTAGTTATCAAAGATTAAAATGAAAAAAGCATTGTTCATCTTAAAATATAAGAGTTAGCAGTATTTCATATTAATGATCGAAACTGATTGGGCCGGTTCGGGTGAGACGAATTCGTGTCTCATTAACCAGAGTAATGAACGAGAAGGGACGTTCTTCTGTAACTTTTTGATAATCCTGTTTAAGTTAAATTAAAATCATCATTAACCTATCAGTTTACCACCAGTCTTCTGCACAATTCCACATGAAAAGACTGACAATTTTGAACACTCAGATGATCTTGAATGACGTCACAATTTGAGTCCTGTAGCGTTAGCTATCGAACGAAGATAAATTTTGAGATGTTGCCTGAGCCAAACCTTCTTCTAACACAACATCTTGATCCATTTTCATAATTTCTCCTTTATCAGCTATTATAATAATAATATCTCCGCAGAATGATTATGTTGGGCATATGTAGCACCAATAGATTGTTGTTTGTTTTTTTGATCCTTTTTTGGGTATCGGTCATAGATCCATGTCCCAGTTCCTAGCACCAATAGATAATCTCGAATTTTCTTCCAACTATGGAGCAGATGTAATACCATCTCGTGAGTAATAGTGGAAATATAGAGAATTATGACGTCATCATTTCGCCTTTGGACCTAAATTTTCCACACGTTCAACAAATTTTCTCAATTGCAGTGTTGATAAAATCAAATCACGTGTGCTTCACATTTTGATTGCTTTTAGAAATAAATTTCAGCTATTTTCACATTGATTTGAAATTTATGCGATTTCCCTATTATGCAATGAATGAAGAGCTCTGAAAGTTACGTGTACTTTGAGAAACAAGAGAGCAAGCCCTTACAAATGATGATACAGATTTTCATTTAAACATCAATTAATCAATCAAAATTCTTACACCTTGTTAATTTATGCCTAAAACCATCTCTAGACAAATTCTTACACTTTGATCTGAGAAGCTAATACTTTCCCATTCTTTTTGAATAACATAAGTGCTCGGAAGCGTATTGTCATAGCAGTATATTCCATACCAAACTCATATCCCCCTCGACATTGCTGTCAGGAGTAGAAATCAGAGTAAATATTATCCTTTCTTTATTAATACTGTAGCCAGAAATTATACGTATGATGATAAGAAAAAGAATCCCTCTGTCATCCCTCCTCCCCACATATATATTTCTTCTTTCATCTCTTGTATACTGCCACGACTCACACGCTTCCGTTCGGGACCCGGTGCAGAAATTAGAGGGTGAAAGTTTTCCGTGAGCAGCCGCTTTTCCTTCTCCTCTTCCTTTTTTCACTTTTTTTTTGCCTCTTTCCTTTTTTTCCTTCCTCTTTTCTATCTTCTTGGTGTACATAAGTATACGTGAAAGTATAAGAACGTACAAATGTATATGTATGGTATCTCTTTCCTTTAGCACAGCCAGAGTCACCGCGATGCGAGGCGTCTAATAAATATTAACGAGAAGCGTAGTGAGATGGTAATCCGTGGAAGTTCTTCTCTCTGGCGTGAGAGTTAAAAAGAGTGGGGAAAACTGTATCTACATCCAAGTGTACTAGAGACTGTGGAAGTTCAGTGGAAGAGAGGGAGAGAGATGTACTTTTATATATAAATATATAACTACAGTTCAACTATATTTTGTGGAATGAGTGCGAGCTAGGGGCTGAGTTTAGCGTCAACGAAATGACACGGCCAACGCTAGATGCTAGGAAGGAGGAGGAGGATGAAAAAAAAGAGGGGCAAAAAGGAGAAGATGTAAATTATTTTTTAATCTTCTTTCTTCGACTTATGGCAAGAGCCTCTGCTCGCACTTATAACTCATCAAGCCAACAAGTTTTTTCCACCTTTTTAACTTGAATTTGTGAGATTCCAGTCGTGTTCTTAAATTCAAATTGAATTGTTTAATTTTATTTTTTTCCAAGCCATTCACTCGAAATGTTCCCAATGAACTTTGATGGCGAACAAAAAAAAAAAAAAGAGAGGAGAGAAAGAAAAAACAGAGCCATTCACAGCGTCAAGTAGAAATTGACTCGTTTAACCTGCTCGTTTCTGTGTACAATAGAGAATCGAGAAATTACGAGAAGTTTCGAGTGAGACACGAAAAGAAAAAAAAAAGTGTAGGAAAAATTTTCCTAACCAGAGAGGGTTAAAAATGTATACGTAGAGTAGTTGAAACGAGAAAAGGGGGTGAAAGGAGAGAAGGGAAGGAGAACAAAAAAAGGAAAATGAGCGCAAGGGTACAACCTTCAGGCGTGTTAGAGAAACGTAGAGTGAAAACCGTACAGGACAGGGCTATTTCAAGGGCTGGAGATTACAGGCCATTGTTCTCTATGGCAAAGCCTCTCTGTGTGTCTCAGTTTCCTACCCTTCCTCACCTCGGGGCGACAACCCACACTCGCTTACTCTACGTCAACTCCCTTGTGATGCTTTTCCTCTTGTTATTCGTTCTTCTTCACTCGCTATTGCATTTTTTTTCTTTCTTGCTCATTTTTATCTCTCTTCCTCTTTCTCCCCCAATTCTATTCATTTTCTCTCATTTTCCATTGAAATTGGAGCATTAACGAAACAATTGCACCAATTTGCCCTCAATTCTTGCATTACAACGCATTTGCGTAAATTCATTCTATTACAAAGAACTTTAAAATTCAAGAAACACTGAGAAAATCGATGAATTTACGAGAGAGAGAGAGAGAAAACTGTTAATAAACACACGAGGTAAAATCGAAATAGCATAGTAGAAGCTTATGGCTGATCGCGTGTTTGAGATAACTCGTTGGTCGTCGCACGAAGTCCAACCAGCCGGGTACACTCTCCCGAAACGAGAGCGATAACGAGAATCACGTCGCTGCGTTATGCACTAAATGGAGTGAATTGGTAGGTAGGAATGGGGAAATGCTAAGACGAATATTGGAGAATGTAAGAAAACGACCAACAACAGTGCAAGTGAAGCTTGAGGCTAGGTGTCTGGTACGCAGGTATACCGAGGACGTGAAAAGCCAAGGAGACGATTAAGACAGGCAAATGTGGGGTGCGTGGCCTGCGTGACGACGCAGAAATGTGTTGTGTTTTACCAATAGAACAGGCAACACAGTAGAGTAGGTCACGTGGTGAAAAGGCATACGTAGGCTCGAGTTGCCTGATGGCCAATAGGGTAGGTATAAGCGTGTTATTAGATCCAATGTACGTGGCTGCATGTTCGCTACAGAGTTCAGGTACTTTGCGTATATATTAGTGTTTTGGAATGAAAGGGGCGTAAGTGATATGCTTATACACAAGACTTGCGCTTTTTTGGTGTTGATGCAACGATATGGAAGAAGGCTTATTGCTAATGTAGAAAATCGTCGATTTGGAGTCAAAGTGGCGCAAGTTTTATGCTTATATATAGCACTTACGCCACCTTGTTTTTAAGGTAATTACATGCTTGTGTATAAGGTTGATTAATAATTTTCTTGAATAGTCCATTGTTTAATATCAATTTGGCAGAGTAATGAGGCACTAAAGGTGAATCAGAACGGGGAATTCTGATGCGGTTTTACGGGTCTATGGGGGATGGACTCGAATATCACTTGTGTTACTCGAATAGTAAATTGTAGGAATCACGAGAAGGCAGTTTAAGGGGGTTTCCTCGTTATGTCAGAAATAATTTGAGAGAATTTGCAGGGAAAATCAGTATAGTGTATAAGGTTTCTATTTCGATGCTATATACGCTTGGAATATTGCATCTGAAATTTAAATTGGATGATGTTTTTTACTACGGAAAATTTGGAAAAATGGTATCTCTTTGAGTATATGAAGCTTTTTTAATAATTCAGATACTCGTTGGATGTTGGAATTCTCTTTCTTATTTTTTCCCGGGATTCAGGACTTTCAAAGGAGTACATTATGAAGATAGAATAAGCCAGTGAAAAGCAATGTTGAGAGCTTTAGAGGTAGCTTTCAACAGAGAGGTTGTTATATCGAGTCCATCCGCAGGATCCGTTGACCAAGTAACTGTAAAAACAAGGCCTTTTGGCCTTTCAGTTTATTCAATCTATTTTCTTAGGCACAAGCACTATCCCTTGTTTGCTCCAACTTATTTGACATTTTTCCTCTCCTCCGCCCTTCTTATTACCTTATTTTGCTTTGCCTGTTTTCACCGCTTTTACGTTTCTTCTGCTTTTGTCTTACTCTCTCGCTCTGGGGAATGTGAAAATCCTGAGTGTGCACTAAAACGTGACTTGGAATATTGTGCAACGGTATCGCAAACTCGAAGATTATTCCCCTTTGGTCCCTTTTCTGTATGGGAAAATTATCCGTTGGCCTATAGTTTTAGCGAAACGTTTGCCGATATTGCGGTTGAGCCCGTAGAATACCACACCTCAGGGAATCCCCCTCTCCCTTTCTTTCTATCTCACTTCAAGATCCCTTTGCCCCTCTAGTGTAGCAGAATGATTCTGTTTGTTCGAAAATAACACCTCGAGGATATGGCAGATATTCAGCTTTGATGTGTAAACTTTTGTTCTTCTCCTTTTCTCTTTTTTAATTGAAACGTTTTTCTCTCATCGCCTCTCTACTCTGGTTCACTCCCTCTCTCTCTCTGCAGATGAAACAAAAACAGGGAAGAGTGTTTCGGGGTGAGTATGTACGGGGGACGAAGGAGACTGGGATCGTGGGAGACGAGAGGGTGAAAATATATATATACACACAAAGAATGATGAAAAACAGAGGGAGATGAGAGGAGGAGAGAGAAGGGAGTAAATCCAGCGTAGCGTGGAGGGGCCGCAGACGTTGCCGGGAACCACATGGTCCGTAGCGGTCAACGTACCATAACATTACATCCATCCCATATCCTGTACGCTCACTATTTCTTTCGGACATGCGAACCTTACTCGTGTTCGCATTAACCATCAATTTCTTTTGATCATCGTGATAAAAATTTTCTACAATTTTTTTTCTTTCTTTTTTCTTCTCTCATATATATATTTTCCCGTCTTGGCTACGTTAACTTAATTTCGTATTTTTTATTTATTTTTATTTTATTAAACGATGTTTGTGAATTTTCGCTTTTTCTTCTGTAAATTTAAGTAGTCGAAGAAATTTCGTTGCGGCCAAAGTGAGACGTAAGAAGCCCTGAGAAAAGAGAGTGCGAGAGCTTATCAAGAGCTTTAAGTTTTCTCCTTGCAAGACGGTAGCTCGTTCGGAAAAGAGAGAAAAAGAGAAAGAGAGAGAGAGAGAGGTGGGGGCTACTCTCGAAAAGCGGCCGTTGGCTTAATCCTGTATTGTAAACTAGGCAGCATACAACGGTATCTCAAGTTTTCCAAGCCTCCCACTCTCTTGTATTTTAACGTACACCGAAGGAACCACTCAAACCCTCTGCAGTCTCTCTTCGTCATAGTACAAAAATGCTCTTTCTCTTTCTTACTTCCGTCTTTCTTTACCCTTCTTCCGCCACGGTAGTCTCGAATATCTTCAGTTCGCTCGGGTTCATACTCCTCGCACTTTCTTTTCCACGGGAAAAACCCTAGTTCCCTCTTCTACAGTCTCTCTCTTTCTCGGGCCCGTTTGCCCGGATGGTGCGGGCTAATCTGTCCCTCGAGAATAACTTGAAACATGAAACAAAAGCCTCGGTAGTACTCATTCCAGTCAGTAAGGGAGAGAAGAGTGGGCCAGATAGAATGAAAGGAGTTGGAAATTTCTGCAGGATCTTTTCTCTCTCTACTTTTACCGCTTTTTTCGTCTATGAACCCAGCAACTATTCGCTAACTGTGCAAGTGCGCTGCATCTTTTGTTTCTCTTCAATTAATTCTCTCATTCTTCTTGTGCGTAATCTTAAATCCTGGATTTTTCGAGGGGCTTTAATATTTTTTTTTTATTGAATATCAGCTCTAGAAATAGTCGGTTGGCGACTTATTGGCTGCTGGTACAAAATTTCATCTTACACAAATATTTATAATGTATATGCAGAAAGTATAAACATTACCATTTACTGTTATTTATATTCTTATACTACATTTCTTCAGATATTCACATAAACATATTATCGCTCTGATATTAGGGCCAGTTTTCGGGTGTAAAATTAGTGCCGACTTTGGTTTAGCTTAAACCGCGGTTAGCGTAACTCTGGATTAACAAGAAAAATGGAGGAACAACAGTGATACCAACACCGATTGCAGCTCTCAATGGTGTTGCTCATAATCTCATCGCTGAAATCTCACTGTTCACAGTGAGGTTTGAATGTTTCCGTTCTGGTACCACTGATTCCGCCATCTTTCTTTTCCAAACGAGAGTTACGCTAACTGTGGTTCACGTTAAAGCAGAGCTAAGCTGGCCCGCAGTTAGCGCTAATTTTCCTCCTGGAAACTGGGCCTTAGTTGTCGTAAGAAGGTGGTCTAAACAAATAGGGAGAGGCTTAAGGTTTTATTTGAAGAGTTTATCGATAACTGCGCTTCTATGTTCTTCCAAGAGTGAGCACTGCCAAACTATGTGGTTCAGGTCTTGATATTCATCCCACATTCACATTTAGGGTCGCTAACAATACCCACTCGTGCAAAAGAAGACGCAAGATGGTAATGATTTGCCTGCGCTCGATTAATTGTTACTATAATAGTTCTGGGTAACTTGCGGAAGAGGTAAAACCAAGATTTTCTTGTCTTCAATATTTTGACGTCAATGATCAAAGTGATGCATTGATGTATACGAGTTTTGTCCGATTGTTTCTTTTCAATTAAAAACCATTGTATATTACAGGAATTTGATTAATGCCCTCTGTCTATTTCTTTTTGAAATTTAGATTGAAAAAATGTTTCCATTCTTCAGCTGTGTGCCCACGATAGAATGAAACACAGAGAAAAAGAGAGAGAGAGAGAGAGGGAGAAAAAGCCCGTAGCTCAATGAAACAGGAATAAAAAAAAATGCAACTGACAGACGTATCCGCCTATTTGACGCATTCCTCTCTATTCAAGAGTACAGAGAGATGGATATGTGTTCCGTACCAAGGGAAAAAGGGGAGCCTGGTTGAGAGTGAAAGAGCGCAAGAGAGAGAAAGAGAATGAAAATCGGTGGATATGCCTTTGAAGCATTGCTCGAATCCCAGGATATACACGTATACACGCAGGCATCAGAGTTATGCGCCTGGAGCTTTATACCACAAACCTTATATTCACGTGTAGCTTGTGCTTTGCCACGGGCATAAACCCCGAGGTTTTCTCTCTCGCTTATGCACGCTGGATCATGCATGCGTTCAACTGACATTTCCGTATAACCAAGTGAATTGCAGATATTTCAACTGATAGTTTTTTCTCCACCCGATTCCGTATCCTATTTCCTCTCTTTCTTTCTCTACATCATCCATTTTTCTATTATAAACGTGACAACGTTTCAAGCAATAACCTTTTATTAATGTAATCCCGTGTGAATAGCCTATATGTATCAATTGATTCAGGTGAAAACGTGCAGACGTGAAATTGACGAGGAATCAATGACTTGGCGCTGCAACACGACCGTGCCTCTTCCACTTGACCGTTGTTATCTGTCCATACATTTATTTATGAATCGCTATGAATAAATGTATGTTTTCCTCGTCTTGTTTTTCCCTGCCACAAAGGTGTGGGGGAGGAGGGGGAAGACTGCTACTGTTATCTTGTTGTTGCCACCACAGAGTATAATGGGACCATTTGAGCTTGGGAGGCCTGTCAAAATCTCACTGGTGGCCACCCAGCACACGCTGTGTTCTCAACTCAGAGGAGGCGCGCAAATCAACCACGCTCTGCCAACTTTTCTTTATTTTTTCCATTTTTTTTCATCACTTCTCTGCTTTCTTTCCTTTCTCTATATACTTGGCGAATTGCCCCGTATCGCAGTTGGTTTTTCTCCAGGACCCCTCAACAGTGATATTAATACTTGTGAGATGAGAAAAGAAAATAACAATATATATATGTGTAGTGAGAGAGAGAAGGAACAAAAAGGGAAACACAGAATTTTTCAACCAGTTGTTTTCATTGAATTGAATAATAATGAAGCATAAAAATATCCATGGATGAAGACTGGACGTGAATTTTTTCTTATGTATAAGTGATGTAACCTTTACTTAGTAGACTCGTAAAATGTAGTTGCCGTGTAGGTTTTATGCGCTTGGCGAGCTCTCTCTCGAGGAATGGTGTGCTTGTGTTGGGAGGCTTTTATGTGGAAAAATAAATAATAGGAGGAAACAAAGAAAAAAGGGGAAGAGATCAGGGAATCTACGGAGGATGAATTGCGGTAATGTGAAGAGGGAAAAACATGCCCAGTGGAAATTTTCGGTTTGACGTTACTAGAGCTTATTCTTACGTGACAGCCTCGTTCGAAACGACTCTTTCAAATGCTGAATGTGTTTTGTTTTTCTTTCTTTTTTTTCTAAGCAATCCTCTTCTCGCGTTTCTCACGCGAATCATTGTCCATTCATTTGTTTCCTTTTCTTTTACGGATTTTGGAAGTTTCTTGTTTCATTCATTTACTGCAGTGAGGCTCCTTCACTCGAAAGTTCTACAAAGTACCACTTGCAGCGGATCTTAGGTTATGATAATGCGAAAGAAATTACAATTCATGGTACAATGCGAATATTTCGGAGTTTTTTTTACTCCTTTTTTGTACTTCAAATTGTGGAAATTTTAGACGCAACTTTGAGAATTTTCTTCACAACACTTTTTACTCAATTCCAAAGTTCGTTTCAGAAATAATGAGGAAAATTTGAATATAAAAAATTTAGAGTTTCGAATGAATTTGTAGTGAATTATTTGATTCTTTCTTTTTTGAAATTTCTTCATTTTTACTGAATTTTTAGCAATTCTTAATTACCATTGATTACAATTCACTCTAAACTGTTGTTTCAACTGAAATTCCACCGCAAGAGTCCTTTGTGGTTTGAGGGAGGGGAATAAAAAAGTGAAGAGTGAATAGGAAAAAGAGGGGGTGATGAAAAAAAAATATCTTCACCCCTAAAGATCGGCCCCAGTGACTGTATAAAGCTGACAAAAACCCTTTACATTTTAATTACAGACGTTTTAAAAAAAAGCCGACAAAGTCTCACCAGTGGCTCTCAACTCGAGATATTTTCACTTTTTCTTTTCTCTCGTTTATAATTATGAATTTAGAAGAAAAAAGAATGGTAATGTGAAGTTTTTCTCAACAGACAGGAACGATTTACTAGAACGGGCAAATTTAAATTCACGAAAATAATTCAAGGGAAAAAATCAAAGGAAAATTAAAAGTGAAATAAGTGGAATTGACTAATTTTTGTGGTCATTCTCGCTGGAATATCTTGAAAATTAATGGAGATATGCTCTTCTCACCTAAATCCATTTGAACTATATAATAGACCGTATGGTCCCTCAGAAATATATAAAAGTAGTGAAAAAAGAACTTTCATTTCTCTTTGTAAAGGATTTTACGAAGAACTAAAAAAAGATGAGGGCGAATTTCAATAAAAAGGAAAACAAGAAGAATTGACTCATTTTGTGATCATTCTCAGTGGAATATCTCGGAAACTAATAAAGATAGGCCCTCTTCACCCCAATCCTTTTGAGTAAAGTATTTTAAGAGCCAAAACAAAAGATAATGAAATGAGCACACATCTGACAGTTTTTTCGTCTTTTTCCTAACGAAACAATTATTTTTTGAAGAAATTCAAAAAAAATTGCATCAATAGTTTTTTGAATTTTCTACATGTGCGTATTTGTTTGCTTTCTTCTTCCAAATAATGTATCTAATAAAAAAAAAAGAAATATGTCAGTTGTCTGCGATTTTCAGTATCATATAAAAAAGATTAGGAGAAATAGAAGTTGAGAGTAAAACAAGAAAAATTCACTCATAATTATGATCATTTTCAATAGAATATCTCGGAAAATAATGGAGATACGTTTTTTCTACCCCAATGATTTTTGAAAAGGATTTCAAGAGATAAAACAAGGGCGAGAGCTAAAAGGGCATACTTTCACTAGTTTTCGAAATATTCTCGAAGAAATTAATGACAAAAAAATTGATTTACTATCTTTTATCCTTTTCCTTACTCGAAATGATATAAACACATATATCGAGGAGTGAAGAAGTAAACGTTTGCCATCCGAGAAGTTTTGGGCTTATTCGTCTATTTAACTTCTCGTACACATACAAGGGGCCTTGAGCGTTGAACAATATCCCTTTATCACAGTACTCGTACTTGGAAAGCCCACCTCATTGCTCTCCTTGTGTCTCTATTTCCTCCAGTTTGTTTCCCTCCCCCTCCCCCTTTTTTTTATCTGAAATTCCTGTTTTTTTTTCCTACTCTTTTCGTCCTTGAACCAACTACAATCACCGTATTTCGTTCTTCACCAGTTACTCACGTTCCATTTCTCTTTCTTTTCTCATTCTTTATTGTAGAAAATTGTTTCGCTTTCGTGTTTCACCGATTTACCGTTTCACGCTCATCTTTTAAATAATAGGATCACCGACGATTGTCCTCGGCTTGTCGTAAGCTTCAAGGGTGAAATGAAAAAAAGTGGAGAATAAAGAAAAAAAAAAGAGAAATATTCCTTCAGTTTGGAAACGGATATAAACAAATTTAGAATAAAATGAAAATGGAAAGAGCGAGAGAGAAAGAGAATGAAAAAAAAGGGAGCAACATAAATACATATTGCCTGGTTTCATTTGGTGAAACGACATTTCAAGAGGGCGTTTCCTATTCAGTGCTTTACCATTTTTCCTTACTATTGAAGCTTACTCTCTTCTTCCACATCTATTTACCGCAATCCCTTCGTCTTCTTCTTCTTTATACACCAACTCGACCTTATATCTTTAAACTGCTTACTGACGGTCTGAATTTCACTCCTAAATAAACTGAAATTACTTTACCAATTGCATTTTCTTTCATTCAATTCTTTTTTTTCTCTTTCTCTCTCTTTTTCTCTCTTCACTTTTTTGTCTTTATATTTTTTCCAATTCTTTTTTATTATCGTGTCGTTGCACTTCAATCATATACAGAATCTTTTTTTTTTTCAGTACTATTCCAATTTATCTTGAATGACATTGGTCTTAGGTAGAGTTTTTTAGATTGGAGGGATGTTATTGTTGTTGAATGAAAGAATGAATAATATTTTTGGAGAATCCAAAATAGAACTTAATACTTAAGCTTCACCATTGATTGATGTTCTAGACTCCATTCCTTTTTGGTTAAGTCCCCTCTCGAGGAGCAAGTACCAAAGATGTTTTAGATGCGTTAATAAGGCATTTAATTCGACACGAATTGACATTTTTCCAGTTGCATCAAGAATTCAGTCCTTAACAAACAACTTTTCTTTGAACAATTATTACCCTTTTTTTTTATCGTAACGAAATTCACCTAATTCACCATTTGTTTCATTATTTTCAAGTAAACATCGTTGCCTCAGAAACAAAGTGGCGTAAGTACTGTCGTTATACGTAGCACTTACGCCACTTTGTTTCCGAAGTAATGATATTAGTTTCAAACAATAGAAAAATTATGTTTTCAATGATTTTATCAAATTGAATAACTTTTTCATCAATTGAAAAAAAAAAGTTGCTGAAGACTATTGAAACAATTAATTCAATCGTTTTTATCACTATCTTCCTCTCAGTGTAGCAAAGAGCTCGGGTAGGAATCGTCCAATGCTCGGCTCTTGGCTGAACATCGGCCAAGAGTTCACATGTCAAAGCTTGGTAGCCATGGCTCGGCCAAACCTACGCCAAGCATCGGTTCACCGTAGTTCGGGCCTTCAGCACCGGTCGAGCGTTGTTCGAAACTTGGACTCCCAAGGCTTGGCTTTCAAGCGACTCGTTCAATATGTCAGTACTGAGTAATGGCAGTACTCGGCCAATAATGTACTGTCAAGTATTTTTTTAAGTATATTTGTTGAATGTCAATAATATGATTTAATGATGTTTTAATTATGTACCTGACATGTAATCAGAGGGTCGTGGGTTCAAATCCTGCTTGCACATTACATATTTTTTCCGGAATTTGATTCTCTTAAAAATTTATTAATAAAAATTAATTTATTAATAAATTTATTTGTTTAATGGCACATTATTATATGGCACATTATAATAATTGGCATATTATCAATAACTTCTGAACAATTTCGATCGGATTTCATTTCCCTGAATCCGGTAAACGGCGAAAAAGTTATGAGGATTAAGCTTGGTTCTCACAGTATGAAATGTAACAGACTGGTAATCCGAAGGTCCAGGGTTCAATCCCAGACACCGGTTTTTTTTTTTAAATTCATAACATTGGATTTTGATCATTCTTACGTGGTTCAGAAGACTTAAATACTTTTGATTCATGTATCTAACATAAAATTTACAACAAAACGAACATTGGGACCAATGTAGTACCCAATGCTCGTTATCGAGGCTTGGCCATGATTCGGCAATCAACATTGGTACAATGTTATCGTCCAATGTTCAATCAATATTGAGCCAGCCATCGCCGATTGTTGGGTGCCAGCATTAGTTCATTGGCTTCTCGCGCTGGGCCAGCATTGGTCCGATGAATTTTTCCTACCTGGAAAGTAAAGCAAGATAAGTAAATTCTCTCTAAGACTCTTCTCCTGGAAATATTTAGGAATTTAAGCGAGATAGAGTGATTTTGTCAAAAATTGTCAAATTCAAAAAAAATAATTCTACTCAAAGTATCATTGCATCCAACAAAACTCTCTACAAATAACCCAAAACCGTGGAATTTACGTGCAAAATTTTTTATACCCTCAAGCACAAAAATATACATATATATCCTAAAATCCATTCTCTATTTTATTTTTTTTCTACATCCGACAGTTTGAACTGTGACACTACGGTCTGTGAGATACCCCTGGGTAGAATAGCCAGTTCGAAAATCCGATTATCGGGAATCAAGGCGTTTATCGTAACAGCCGATGGGTTACGTTTCTCGTGCGTTAAAACGATTGTCGAATTGATTCCCAGATTTATTTCTTATTGAAACCTTTTCGCCATTTCCCTCTAGCATTACTTTTCTATTTATTTATCTCCACCAAGTGTTAAAGTTTAGTGCATATAGGTGATCACTGTCGAGTATTCACTGTAATCGGTTGAATCATGAGGAGTTTTGATGACAGAATGCTCTTCGTACCCAGTGGATCAAGGAGAAAGATAGAGAAGGATGATTGCAGTTGCATCCCTCGTTATAACTCTGTCACCTATTCTGCACATGCATCGAGAGTTCAACATTGTGCGTCACACTACGCCCCTCACTTTTACAGAGATAAAGCTCAACAGTATTCTCTACTCCACATTCTCTCACTCTCTCTTTTCATCTGCCTCTTTTTCCCTTCCTCTTTCTCTTTATTCCTCTCGCATATACGCCCTTCTGTGGATACACAGCCCGCTTCCACAGTACTCGGGCGCCATGGCAAATTATTTGCTCCATCGGAGCATGAATTCCAACCGTAATTACATTTCGCTTGATATTCAATTAGAATTATCGGGGCCTCGTCTCACTTCGCATCGTGAAGACAGCGAGAGCAAGAAAAAAAAAGAAGCAATGAATTGTTTCCGTCTTTTTAAAGTTTTTCAAAGAGCGACCGATACACAATCATTGGGACATTTCCAGGTGAGGTACTTTCAAAGAGTTCACAACTGGCGTAAAAAAAAGAAAGGGATGCTCGCAAAGACAAACTGCGATTGTGACGAGGAGTGAAGTGGGGGATGAAGAAATACAATGGGGATGTGTTACTTGGAAAGGGGGGGGGGGGGAGAGGAAGAGGTGGAAGAAACATAAGGAAATACGAAGAAAAGATGGATAAAAGATGCTGCAATGAAATTTACTCTTCCATTCGCTCTCACGTTTTTTAGCTGAGAGGAAAAAAAAAGAAAGAAGAGGAAGCAAAAGACAGACAAGTGTGATGATTTCTTCGTGCCTTTATTTTTCTCTTCTCTCACTCCTGTGTTTCTCTTTCATTTATTTCCTTCTTTTTTATTTCTTCTTTTTTTCATTATTTCATTTTGTTTATTTTTCTCCGGTAACTCGCTGGCAGTATAGCGTCACACATTGGCGCTTAGCGAGGCTTTAATTTACAGTAATGGGGCACGCTCGGGCGCAAAAAAGAAAAGATTAAAAGTGCCACACACACTGAGGATGTGCAAGTGGCCGGTTCAGCGTACCGACATAAAACGTTCAACGTTTTCGCGCTTTATTTCTACTGCCTCTGAAGCTCTCGTTCTCCGTTTTTTCGCCCCTTCTGCATTTCTTTCAACATCCCCCGCGTGTAGAGAGTCTGAGTTTCGTTTCTCTCCTAATTAAATTCGAAATTCCGCGCAGTTCTTTCGTAGCCCGTCGTCCCTCTTTCTCTCTCTCTCTTTTTTTTAAATTCTTTTTTCACCTCACCTAGCATTTTACTCGTGCCATTCTTTTTCTCACCCTCTCCATACGACGCCATTGCCTGTTTCTGGCGCCCGTGTCCGCCCTCCTTATCTTTCGATCTCATTTTACAGCCTTTCTGCCTTCTTTCATTCCCGACCAGTGTTCCACGTCTGTTACCCTCTCCTTGACGTCTTCTCATTTCTTTTTTCTCCTCTTTTTTTCCCCCTCAGTTTCTCTACTTTCATCTCTTCAACTCCCTGGGATGCTTTTCATGCTATTCGCGCGTGGATCGCGCCACCGTTTACTCATATCCATTGGATACATTGGATATTACATTTCTCATGTACACACCTGACATATACACTGCTTATTCTCTGACTGTAAGCTTCGGGGAATTTCTCAATGATTTTCCTCGAAGAATTTTGAATTTAAACGAAATCGAATTTTTATAGGATAAAACAAATTTCAAGTTTGCCAGTGAATATTATCACTAGATTATGAATGAATTGAATTATTTGATCCTTCAGTAAGACAATGCACATAACTAATCTCAATTCATATTCCATATAACTACATTTGATTCTGGCGCGAGATTTGAAAATTTCAAGCAGAATGTCCCTCACGTGCTTCGCACTATCTTTCAACAATTAAATTCAAAATCAAGCATGCCTCTCAAACTCGTGAATAAACTCCCCCCCCCCCCCCTTTTCTCCTCCACTCGCATATAAATTGGCTGACGGCATATCTTCAGAGGCACAAACTCCCACAGCTGATAATTGCTCTTAGATTAGCCAAAACCCCCTTTTTCCGAAAACATTGCCTAAGAATTTTTCTTAGAAAGAAGCATCTTACAAACTCCACTCAACACTTCTGCTCATCTGAACACAATAAAATCCTCCTCCAACTACTTTGAAAATTTGCCTCGGAAAATTCCTATCACTCACTGATAACCACATGAAGTACAACTTCAAGACATTGATGGAGGTCCTCTCACTGGTGCACTTGAAGTTGAGGTTCATCACTTACAGAATACTCCTTGCGGATGTTCTTAACTGTGATCTTCGACACTGGATGAAGGTATAGAGAGGAGAAGGAGGAGGAGGAGGATGGGCTCCATCAAGTGTACGGGACGAGCATTTAATCGACGACAAGTGGGTCGAGTACTACCACCGTTTCAAACTACTCAACTGAAGTTTGTAGTACGGGTTTTGGGATGAGAGAGTGAGATAGACTGAGTACAGGATAGTTTGAGTCAAAAGGAGGTGAATTGCCCATGAATCTTCCCCCTTCTCCTACTGCATACTCCACATATATGCGTAGGCTTTTGACTGTGTGTGTGTTTGTTTATCTATGTGCTATGTTGGGTTTTGGTTAGATAGGTATGTACATATATCTATGGATATATACAGATATGTATGGGTAGATTGCCTACCCCTATTCGCCGAAGCATACTCGAGAATCGGACCATACCAATTTGTTGGTGTGTGCGAGGCTTGTCCCACGCGGTTTCCGCAGTCCTCCATCTGTGTGTGTCTCCTATTCCAAAAGCACCCTTCACCCTCCAGGTGCCGCCAAAAGTGATAGAGAGAGGGAGAGAGAGATCGAGAGAATACGGTAGGGGCTCACAACTGGGTATATGCAAGTGAGTCTGTTTTATGGAATGATTTATTCAGTACCCGATCATTAATGGAAGAACATTACTTTCTCTCTCTCTCTCTTTCGCCGAATGAGTGGAGCAGAGTTTGTTGTATTCGACAGAGTGCTAGTGCAGATTTTATGCTGTATCAATTTTCTACACACAGAGACACAGTCCCCAGGCATCGTAGTAACTAGAACATGAATGAATTATTATAAAATCGAAGGAAATGGAGTGGAGCTTTTACTGAAAAGCCATATGACCTGCGTTATACTATCATTTAATGTAAATCTACTACAGTGTATCATGGAAAGTATGTGTGTGTGTACACATGCATGTATGTACACGTGAAAGCCAAAATAAATTGCATGGGTAATGTATTCAGGCTTGAAAATGATTATTCTCCTGATCCGTTGGTTTCAGCCTGCCAGTGGGTTACCACAAACCACCGCGACCTCCTCTTCTCTACCCTTCGATGCTCACACACATTCACCCTTCTCGCTCGGATCTCCATGTAGCCCTTTTGGTAATTCGGCCTGATGCCGTAGTCAAATGTGCGTGGGGATATACATGATGTACAACCAATTGTACTGCTTCCAACCTATACACCTTAACAATAGGAATTTATTGATTAATTCTGAATTCTCTGTTCATGTCATTCAATTAAACTCGTATTAGTTGGTCTCAATTTGATTGTCAAATTTCTTATGCCCTCTATTGCTATGTTCTACGAATTTTCGAGGAATCAGCTAAAGGTAATTGATGAGGTTACAATCAGTGTAATGACGCGAGACTCTGGGTAAATGAGGGAGAGAGCGTTAGTGAAGGACTTTAGCACGGGACGAATGAGGCGCTTCTTGCAGTGAAGTGGAAGAGGGGAAAGTGTACAGTTTGGATGGAAATAGGAGAAGCAAGGGAGAGAGGCGCAAATTCAACGAGGTGAGTTTGGTAAGAAGTCGAGAGGAGGAAGAGAAGGATTCACTGGGGCCAGTAGCCGTGGCATGTAGAGAGGGTGGAAACTCCGGAACAGTGTACAGAGGAAAAGGTGAAGAGAAGAATCGGCGAGAAGAGGTGGGAAGTAGGAGGCGGATGGAAGAGCCCAATGCTATTGAAGAGAAAAGTGTGTGAGCGGAAAGGGTATAGGGGAAAAGAGATGTAGAATAAGAGGATGGTCCTTAAAAGTTTGAGAAGAGCTCTCCTCTCTTTCAGAAAGACGGTAGCACAACCGACACCCTCCCCCCTGGTAGAAGCGCCCTCGTACCGAAATAAAGGTGGAATGAGGTGGCAGGGTTGTTATCTAATTTTACTCTCAACGCTTCTTCGATTTATTCGCCAACTTCTCGGCGCATTACAATATGCCACTAAGGCGGAAGACGGAGGAATGAGGTGGAGTTCTTGGCCCTGATGGTGTGAGTTTCACACACAGTGGAGAAAGGAGAATGAGAATGATAAAAAAAAGGAGACGGGATGGAGGCAAAGGTGTGAGGTAAGATGGTGCAGGATGGATGGCTTGAAGATCGTCTTGTTTCTCTAGTTTTCTGTAAACTTGAAAACAGTACGAGGTGTTATATGGGTATGGCATTGAATGAGAAAGGAGAATATAGGATAGAGAATCCAATAGTGTATAGGATATTGTAAAGTAGCGTAGAAAATGGCTTGAGATAGTCATCGGTAGGGTTATTACTATATATAGATGGTAGTTTCGTGCTTTAGCCGAGTGACGGAGGACAAATATTTTCCAATCTGTCCATTCGCATCCGCTACAAAGGAAAATGTTCGATGTGTTTACGTGACTCGCATGTTGTATGTGGGATGAGATGTTGGAGGGTAGATCGTCAACGGGTGAGAATCTATTGTCTGTATTTTCTGTTCTACCTTATTTCTGTAGACCGCTCAATTGCATTTCATTCGTTTCTGCACAGTGGAGTGCAGTTATATTCTCTTTGATGCATTTTATCCTTTTTTTCTTCCACTTTTCTCATCCCTCTCTGCAGAGATCTCTTTTTCTTTCTCTCTCCCTTTTTCTTTGGCTCTTTTATCGTTGCACTGTACTAATAGCAGGTAGAGAGAAACAGGCGGGTTAAAACTGACAATAAGATTTCCCTGCAGGCCCTGCAGTTACACCCAGTGAACTCGTCTACTTTGTGAAAACGTTTGCGGAGAAGGGAAAGAAGAAGAAAAAAAAAAGAGGCGCATGGTGGAGCTCGGTTTCCGTATCGATTTAAAACTTTAACTATCCTCCTAATGACATATTGCAAAGTTAAGGCAACATTTTTCTCCTCTCTCAACTCTACGTACAACCCCGTTTCATGATAGCACCCAGGTAGACCACATTGGAGCTCTTCCCCGCTGAGACACTTGGATTGGGGGGAGGGGGGGGGCACAAGGAAAGTGGTACGAGGGATGAGGTAGTTTGGCTGCAACTACTCGCTCATCCTATGCTTTCACTTTAATACAAAGTTTTCTCTCTGAGCAACTAACTTTTTTAAAAATTGTTTAAATTGTCGGGTTAACTAGTAACCAACAGAGGCTAATGAAACGTGTAATGGTAAAATCGTTATGGCGTTCAATATAACGTTTTACTTCTTTCATTACAGTTGAATTGGATATGTGTGTGCATTGGGTTTGTAATTGCTAAGCGTGCACAGTGTACGTGACTCTCATCCCCTTTCTATCTCAATCACAAATGCTGTACCATTCGTGAATCCAATGCCGAAGAAAATGAGAAATATTAAAGCTCATGCTGTTTATTACTCTTTGAATGTACGTTCTCTTACAAATTCTGCTTAGGTTTATCGGGAAGGAAAATTGTTGAATTGTAGTCAGTTTTCTTTCTATCAGTTTGAGAAACTTGATTCCCTGTTTTTCAGTTGCTTGAGGTATTAATGCGACATTGCTTGGTGAAATTGTTGCAAGATATGTCTCAACAATGCACCGAAAAATATGCTTCATGAAACACTGCAAAGCGACGCACCTCACGCTGAATAATTTTAAACTCACTTGGAAAATTATTATAATTAAGCTCATCCAAGCAAGCGTCTACAGTAAGAAAAGTTGTTTTGTTGGAAGTAATGAGGACTCAGTGAGAGTATAATACCGTCGAGTCGGCTTGTGGCCTCTTTACTTTTAGAATGACTCTATTTCTTATTACATTTTGTAATTTTCTTGACGGTTTTATTTATTTATTCTTCATCCTTTTTTTTTTCATTTCTATTTCCTCTTCTCCTCTTTCGCTCTCAGCATCACGGTTATGAGATTACGATTTCTAGAGAATTTCAAATTGGATTAATTAATCATTTTAGAGAGTAACGGAAAATTTTTAATACCCAACAGCACATGTTGAATGTCCACTCCCTTCCTCTTCGCAACGTAAATCATTTAGAATGTTTCTTTTTTCTTCTCTCCTCTCTTCATCTTTTTTAATCCTTTTTCCCCTTGGTATTTCTCATCTCTCGCCACTTGGTTCACGCAGTTCTCTCTCTTTCTCTATTTCTCTCCAGTTTTTCTATGGTAACTGGCACACAGTGTGAAAAGGGGTGCCGAGAGGCCGAATAAAATATTACCCTAAAATTAACCGATTCCTTAATTACCCATTTCGCCTTTTCCTTCCTCACTCGACTCACTTTTATTTCCATCATCTCTCACTTTTACTCACTGATCGTTATTTTATTCAACTTTTCACATAAACTAATGGCAGAAAGAGAGAGCGAGAGGGTGAGAAGGGAAGAATATGAGTTTAAAAGCATTATTTCACAGTAAAGAGGAATTTTTTTTGTTATAAAGTGTATAATAGTGGTAGTGCCCACGCAGTACTGCTTGCAAAAGCCTCTCATGCTAGAGTATATTCCTGGGTCGGTGCTCCACGTACGGCTGAGTGTTTAGTCTAGCGTTGCCCGGCTTGTGTTGTGACAAACCATCCGCGCACAAGTCCCCAGACAAGTAGAGGACGGTGGGGCTGTGGAGTATGGTTTTACGGCTCGTCAGTTGTACTGGTATGAGCATAGAATGGACAGTATCGAGTGAGACTGAGAGATGAGTTGGATCAAGGTGATGTGGAGAGGAAGAAGCCTTTTGTATGCACTAGTGGGGTAGTCTTTGGAGGGCTCTTTGATAGCAGTGCCGTGATGAATATAGATTACATGAGCACGAAATTATGGACGTGAGGGAATAACTGGGCCCTCGAATTATTGTGTTGAAAGAGGATGCATGAATTAGTTTTGGGAATAGACGCTAGACGGCGAAATCCTCTCGTATGTGGATGAGCAGCTGGTGGTGATTATATTCGGTTATGATCCTTATCAGAATTGTTTTATCAATAATAATTCATGGGAGGTATCATAATATATGGAAATATCAGGAATAATGGAGAATGCGTACTGACGGGATGAGCAAAAATATAAATATACATATGTTCCGGGTAAATCGCACTTTTTCGAACAAAATATCCGAATAATATAATATACAAATAAGAAAAAAAGATTTAATTTGAGGTTATGTGAGATATTTGGACCAAATGAAATAAATTTTGAATGTCAATCTTTACATTTATTTCCCAAATTCACGACGTTTCGCTCCTGATCAGGAGCTTCTTCAGGCTCTTAAATAGACAAGGAATTTTTTGCACAAAGCTCAACATTATTGTGTTTTGACACAAATCATTGATGGATATTCATTATTATGGCTAATTACCTTTAAATAAATGTAAGTTGTCATAATATTAAAATGAAAATTGAGAAGCCCGGAGAATACTTCAGTTGCTTTTTTAAACGGTTCATCTTCAATTAACTGTAATCCTCCACTAATCGACAACATTGAAAGACAAAGACTCAATAAGTACATAAAGAAATGAAGTAATTAGTTGACCGATTATAACTAAATCTGCAAGCGTGTGAAGACTAGAATAACAATGATGCTCCGTGACAGCTTTCCCTGTATGTGTGTATGCATCTGTGTTAGGCGCGCTTTCCATTCTTGGTGTTCTCAAATACACTGAGCCTTCACCATCTCCTTCCACCAGTGATGTCCAATGAGTTCAATGCAATCAACCCATTTGTTGCTGATGTTTTTGTTGATTATCCTGCATTTTCCTCAAGACCTCTGCATAAACAGAGCTCAGACCATTAGCGTCCGTTCTATGATTCACGGTATCACTGGTTTTTATAAAGATCATTTCACTGAAATTCTCTTCAACCAGTTTCTCTCATAGTCTAGCACTATTGACCCATCAAACCTGAATTGATGACCATTTTCTTCCAGTATGTTGATGGTCTTGCAGTCATACTGGTGTTGCTTCAGTTCATTGCCTAGCTTCTGCTCCGTCTGTCCACTGTATACCTCCCCACATTTACACAGAATACTGTATACAAGGTTGGATCTTGCAGTAGTCTCAGTTTTGGCTATTACTCTGCTGTAGAGTTGCTGAATGTTAGTTACATTGTAAAATGCTATATTGCACCCATATTCACAAACTATTATGTGACAATTCGGGTCTAGGAAAATTTTTCTCATAAATTTCTCGGAAAAAATTTCTCTGAAGAAAATTTCTCCATAGACTTTGTGTGTGTTGGATATGAATTTTCGACAGCGAATTTTTTTTCGGAGAAATATATTCCGAGAAATTTTATACGAGAAATTTTTTCGCGAGAAATAATCGACTGCTCCCGACAATTCCGCCACATAAGGGAAAATACCGAATTTCGTTTTTTCCTAATTATTATCAATAATTTGCTGTTGTTGGGAGATACTTTTACTCTGTTTATTGATGCATTCAAAGTCGTCGTTGGAAGTATTCTATTTAAACTTTTCAATAATAAAGATTCTGATCTCGGGATAATTCTTATGAAATACTTCTGGGAGTTGGCACTAGATGGAGAAATTCTCTCGCATGTGGATGAGCATTTGCTTATGATTATATTTGGTGCTGATCTACTCCAGAATTATTTTATTAATAATTATTGATGGAAATGAAGTATCATAATATATAGAAGAATCAGAGGATAAAAATGGAGAATTGAGTATTTTTATGGGATAAAAGTCCTCAATGTGTATTAAACTCCTCAGAAATTTAGTATGAGTTTCAAGTCCATTTTTCACGGGTTCACGCGCGTTTATTCATGGAGTAGGGGGAAGGGCAAAAGTACTACTGCGTTTACCGTTTATCCGGTTCGTGAAATCTGGCCTTTTCGACAAATTGCACTTTTTTCTTTAGAAAAAGCGGAGAATCTCGAATCCAACTACTTTCCCTCTTTTCTTTTTCATCGGTCTGACATCGAATCTGCCGTTTGGAAAGCAAAACGTAGGGTTAAATCATGAAGAGCGAAAGGAGAGTAAAAGAGAAATGGGGCGCTGGTATGGGTGGCTTAGCCAATGGGCCGGAAGAGGGAAAGAGAGAGAAATTCACTCCCTCTATTTCGGTTTTGCTCTCTGGCTCTCGTTCGTTGCGAAGCCCTTTTCATACGATCTCTCCAACTTGGCTCTCCTCTCATAGCCCTTCACCCTGTCATTTCTTCCTTCTTTTTTTTTTTTATTATTTTCCTCTTCTTTTTTTTTATATCAGTGTGTCTCGCTCTTTTGCCCGCTCTCCACGAGCCCATCCAACGCAATCCACTCGACCCTACTTATTTCAATAGCTTTCTCCTTGCCTCGTTTGAATAAACTACGTCTACTGCACACCCCTTTCTCGCAGACGCCCGCTCATCCAGCTCGTCGAGCCGCGAACTCTCTTACGAATCTCGTTCGCAGATCTCTTCATCTTCTTTTTATTTCATTCTCTCTTCTTTTTTCTTGTTTATTTCTCCTATTTCATATAATTTATTTGCTCACTTGAGGCGATGAAAATTTAACCCACTGTGTAAATCCAAAGATTGACGCCACATCATGATATTCTGTAATTTTTAAATACGAAGAAGCAATTAACTTGAGTTTCAAGTATCACTCTCTTTCTTCTTCTCTCTCTCTCTTGCTCTCTGCATGTGTTTTGAATTACTTCTGAACGTGAAAACTAAATTCACGAGTCAGATCGTTATATATACATTCATATATCTCATGAGATTCAACCCTCGAATATATTCCATTTTGAGAAGGAGCAAAAGGGCGGGGAGTGGGAGAGGGGGTGGCGAGTGTTAGAGTCAAGGCTCGTGTGTATGTGTGCTCGTAAACGTATGTGTTTGGCCCATTCCCTCATCTTCTCACCTCGGAGATTTCATCTGCGGCACTCAGGATCCTAACACACCCTTACCCTTGTGCCCTCTCTTCCTCCCCTTCTCTCGCCTTCACTGACGGTCGAGTATGAGTGCGAGAATTGGCCTGCAAAATTCTCGCGAAACGTCTGGCACTGAACTATTTATGAAGGCACAGCTCGTTCTTCTCTCCCTCATTCTCACTTGGTGGCAGTGCGCCTATGCTGCGTCAATTTTTTTTTCCTCCCACTCCATTTCACGTACTCCCTTTTCTTTTTTTTCCTTTTTTTCTCCATTTTCTTCCTTTTGTCAGGCATGAAAATTTATATAGAGAAGTGGTCGTTGACAATTCTACCACTGGCAGACGCCATAAAGTTATACAGAGATATTGCAGAATTTTATTTTCATATTTTCACAATTTTTCCTTCAGAAACGAAGTGGACAGGACAGAAGTGAGAATATATGGGCATTGGCCTGGTACATCGATACTAAGCATTTATCCTTCTACTCCATTACCCCGTTGAGTCCGAAGAAACCATCCCACTGGGGCGTCTTTACAACCAGGGATGTGGCCTCCAACTGTCCACGTAAAAATCCGATCCAAAGGAATGATCACCTTATCCTCGATGTTGTACTTCTCCACTATTTACCGGCTTTCTTGGTCTATACTGCTCCAAGCCTCATTGACTCTAGCAGTGTTGCCTTTACTAACTTCCGCAGAAGCATCCCGGAGAGATTTATCGACAGCCTTAAGGTTTTTTTCTTTGATTTATCTCAGTCGCGTTCACACGATGATTGTATTGGTTGGTGAGGAGATACAACTGCTGTGAAAAGTTGGACACCAAGAGAAACAGTAGCGCTGATAGGATGAAATAGTGGTGCTGAAATTTTAATGAAAGTCGTTGAATGTATTCCATCCAATCTTTCTGAAAATATGGAATTCGATTTTGGAATGATTCTAATTGAATTGTTTTGGGAATTCGGTTTTATCAATTAATGAATTCAGTTGATTTAATTGTTTAATTTAATTGATTTATTCAATTATTTATTTTCCATTTTTGCGCGATAATATGAGTTCAAATTCCTATAACCATAGGTTATAGGTTAGAAAGTAAGAGGTTAGAAGTTCGAATACTCAAGCAAATTTGAGCCTTCTCTCCATTTGAGACGAAAATATGACGAAAATTGCCGTTAAAATGATGTTACGAAAATAATAAATGAATTGTTTTGAGAGTTGACGTTAGATGGCGAAATCTTCTCGTGTGTGAAGTAGCACCTGGTGATGATGATATTGATAATAATTGGTGATGATTGTTACACTGAGGTAAAAATAGTGGTAAAAACTATGAAATATTGACGCCATAGGTCCTTAGCAAGATTTCGTTTTTTAATTAAAGAAGCTGTTGATATGACTGAATCTATTCCATTCAACTAGTTAATCAGTTCGAATTAACTAAATTCAGTAAATTCAACAATTTTTTCAATTATTTCAAAAACAAATTTGCTGAATACCAATGGCATCAATATTCGGTAATTTTGGCCATTACTTTATTCTCAGAGTAGATAGCTCAAGAAAATAATACTGTGGCTGAATCAATGATAATGATCTAACATATTGGAATGAAATGAGCAATTCTTAATTTTTATGAAAACGTTTCATTCAATGCATGTTTCTACGCTATGATATTTCGACGTGAAGTTTTAAATAAATAGTGAATAATCTCCCTAATCTCTCCTATTCCATAACTGACAAGCAACTGTTTGGACGCTAACTTCATTAATTATTCATTGATCATTAGCCAGAAGTATCAATGCAGAGATACTGATTTCATGATAATATTGTATTAATGTAGAGGATGAAATGAGATGATAATTAAGTATAAAAGCCGGAGAACATATGATGTAAAAAAAAGTTCACTTATACCCAATTTTCAGCAAGTGTACAGTCATCAATTGCTCCACTGAACATGAAAATTCTAGCAATTCTCCTTAGTTTTTTCCGAAATTGTAATATGAAAGTGTAAGTGTCTCCACTCATAGGTTCACCACAGTGTTCAGTCTCTCCTTCTTGACTGTATCATAATTTCGAATTTTGTCCTTACTCTATTAACCCGAGATGAAAAATTGTGCGTCTCTGGAGTCTGTAGAAACGCGCGTCTCCGTCTCTTGTTGAGTCTCTCTCCGTGACAAGAGAGTGACTTTCAAGAGACGGCGATGAACGTCTCGACAGAGACGCTGAGAGACTTTGTGGAGATGCGTCCTACAAAGACTCTGCGGAGACGCCTCTCCATAGAGATGCACAGAGACTCTGCAGAGATGCATCTCTATAGAGACGCACAGAGACTCTGAAGAGATGCTCTGTAGAGATCTGCCAACCCGAGATGAAAAATTGTGCGTCTCTGGAGTCTGTAGAGACGCGCGTCTCCGTCTCTTGTTGAGTCTCTCTCCGCGACAAGAGAGTGACTTTCAAGAGACGGCGATGAACGCCTCGACAGAGACGCTGAGAGACTTTGTGGAGATGCGTCCTGCAGAGACGCACAGAGACTCTGCGGAGACGCCTCTCCATAGAGATGCACAGAGACTCTGCAAAGATGCATCTCTATAGAGATGCACAGAGACTCTGAAGAGATGCTATGTAGAGATCTGTGGATAAATTAGAATGATTAATAAGAATAATTAACTTTCTTTTGTCTTACATCATTTATTAGAAGAAATTAAATCGCAAATTGAGGAAGAACACACTATGAAAACTTCAACATATATGCGTGATGAAAGTTCCAAACTAAAATCTCTAAACGAAAACTGAAATCAAGCTAAAATGTATAATTAAAAAAAAACGCTTCAACACCTGCGAAGAATAGTACATTAGTTACTATTACCTGCGCCTCGTGTAGTGAGTCAAATTAACGGCAGTTATAGTTATGACAGCAGTAATAATCAAGAACAATACTTTTATATCAGTAGGGGAGAGTGGGGCAAAATGGAGCTCTATGGCCACGTGATCTGAATTTTTTTCTCGGACTAAAGAACTGGATAGAAAAATTTTAAAGATTCAAAAAGATACCTCAACGTGTGGATATTGTTGGTGAATTTCTTCAATTTTTTCAAGACTGCTGTACTCTAAAAAAATCAGGAATATTTTGATCTACAGGTTTATTTTGCCCTACTTTCCCCTGCAATCGAATCATGAGATTGATAAAAAAAAAAGCGAAAACATGTTAGAGATCCTTAACCGTTCGAAGTTTTCAAAATTTATAAATTTTAAGAAATTTTTCTAAGTTCTAAAACGCAAAAAAAAATCTAAGTTACAATCTCTCCAGCGTCTCTCGCAGTCTCTCGAAAATGTCGATCATTTGAGAGACCTGAGTCTCTGAGCTGGCCCGAGATGAAAAATTGTGCGTCTCTGGAGTCTGTAGAGACGCGCGTCTCCGTCTCTTGTTGAGTCTCTCTCCGCGACAAGAGAGTGACTTTCGAGAGACGGCGATGAACGTCTCGACAGAGACGCTGAGAGACTTTGTGGAGATGCGTCCTGCAAAGACGCATAGAGACTCTGAGGAGACGCCTCTCCATAGAGATGCACAGAGACTCTGCAAAGATGCATCTCTATAGAGACGCACAGAGACTCTGAAGAGATGCTCTGTAAAGATCTGTGGATGAATTAGAATGATTAATAAGAATAATTAACTTTCTTTTGTCTTACATCATTTATTAGAAAAAAATAAATCGCAAATTGAGGAAGAACACACTATGAAAACTTCAACATATATGTGTGATGAAAGTTCCAAACTAAAATTTCTAAACGAAAACTGAAATCAAGCTAAAATGTATAATGAAAGAAAAGACGCTTCAACCCCTGCGAAAAATAGTACATTAGCTACTATTACCTGCGCCTCGTCTAGTGAATCAAATTAACAGCAGTTATAGTTATAACAGCGATCGATCAAAATGATCTGAGATTTTTTTAGAACAAAGACCTCTACGAAAAAATCAAAAAATATTCTTTAACAATATCCACATACTGGAGCATCCTCTCAATTATTTTCAGATTTTATCATGGAGTCCATCATGTTGGAAAAAATTCTTGAATCATCTTGTTACTGGAGTCCATTTTACCGATTCTTCCCAACTTTCCACTCAAGTTCTTCACTTACTTTCGATCCTTTCTTTTTTTTCCTGTTCAGTCATGAATTATTTTCTCCCAATCACCTCCTTTCACATGACAATTTCAGAAATGTACCTAGAGGAGAGATGGCAACTTGGATATTTTTCGAGTTTTAGGTCTTGGAAAAATTCGTTCGAAGTTTTCAAAATTTATAAGTTTTGAAGAATTTTTTCTAAGTTCTAAAACTCAAAAAAAATCTAAGTTACAATCTCTTCAGCGTCTCTCGCAGTCTCTCGAAAATGTCGATCATTTGAGAGACCTCAGTCTCTGAGCTCGAAGACGCTAGGAGATTCCAAAAGGTTTTACAGAGACTCTGCGAGACGCGTGAGACGCTGTAGAGACTCCGCGAGATCTCTGAGCGTCTCTAGAGACTCTCAGAGACGGAGAAATTTCATCTCGGGAATAAATTAGAATGATTAATAAGAAGAATCAATTTTCTTTTGTCTTACATCATTTATTAGAAAAAATTAAATCGCAAATTGAGGAAGAAAACACTATGAAAACTTCAGCATATATGCGTGATGAAAGTTCCAAACTAAAATTTCTAAACGAAAATTGAAATCAAGCTAAAATGTATAATGAAAAAAAAAAACGCTTCAACACCTGCAAAAAATAGTCCATTAGCTACTATTAGTTGCGCCTCGTGTAGTGAGTCAAATTAACAGCAGTTATAGTTATAACAGCGATCGATCAAAATGATCTGAGATTTTTTTAGAACAAAGACCTCTACGAAAAAATTAAAAAAATATTCTTCAACAATGTCCACATACTGGAGCATCCTCCAATTATTTTCAGACTTTATCATGGAGTCCATCATGTTGGAAAAAATTCTTGAATCATCTTGTTACTGGAGTCCATTTTACCCATTCTCCCCGACTTTCCACTCGAGTTCTTCACTTACTTTCTATCCTTTCTGTTTTTTCCTGTTCAGTCATGAATTATTTTCTCCCAATCACCTCCTTTCACATGAAAATTTCAGAAATGTACCTAGGGGAGAGATGGCAACTTGGATATTTTTCGAGTTTTAGGACTTGGAAAAATTCGTTCGAAGTTTTCAAAACTTATAAATTTTAAAGAAATTTTTCTAAGTTCTAAAACTCAAAAAAAATCTAAGTTACAATCTCCCCAGCGTCTCTCGCAGTCTCTCGAAAATGTCGATCATTTGAGAGACCTGAGTCTCTGAGCTCGAAGACGCTAGGAGATTCCAAAAGGTTTTACAGAGACTCTGCGAGACGCGTCAGACGCTGTAGAGACTCCGCGAGATCTCTCAGCGTCTCTAGAGACTCTCAGAGACGGAGAAATTTCATCTCGGGAATACTACGCATGCTTCATTTTTTTCCCACCGAATGGGCTAGAATAAGCCTGGAGATAATTCTCTGGGAAAAAAATTAACTACAGAAAAATAAAGTGTTACGCATATGTGCAGTAAAATATTTTAATATTTTGCAGTAACAACTCGAAGTATACAAAAGGTTGGAAAGTGAGGACAAATATAGAAGAATCAATCAATTACTCCGTCTTAAGTGAATCAATGTGACAAATCAATGCTAATCTATTGACAACTTAGATATCGTATGGGAATAACTTTGATACCTCTAAAAATGATTTCCGTTCTTGTTGTCGTCCATAATGATAGATGATTGATTCTGATGTTCTATTGAATGTTATATCGATGGATCTCAAAGAAAAGCGATAAAATGCAACCAATCTGTTCTTCAAGTTCAGTATTATTATTACAAGTGACATTTAATTCAAAGGTATTTCGAATCTCCAGTATTAACATATTAGTATCGGTCGTTTTTATTGCAGACAATTTGTTCAATGTATGTATATGTTTTATTTTACTTATAGATCCTGAAGAAGGTTCTGATCAGAAACGAAACGTTGCGATTTTAGGAAATAAACGTGAAGATTGCCTTCTAATATTTATTTATCAGTCTGATATCCCCATTGACCTCAGAATTAACTATCTGAAAATGATTTTCATCGATAATTATTAATAGAGATGAATTATTAAATGATGCATGGAAATATCAGAGAAAATATCATAAACTCCTCAGAATAATTCCGGAATAATTCTCTTCGAATATTTCCTAAGACCGTTATGCTGTCGAATTCCTTTCAAGGTAATAAATCAATTAATACCTATAATAACAACATCATTTGAATATTCATTATCCGGAGTGAGGGATGTTTCATTGAATTTTTGCTATTCATAGAAAAAAAAACTTGATAGCATAATTTTTCCTTCAAAGAAAATCAAGTCATCGGTGAAAATAAGAGCAAGAGTTTAGGGATAATGCTTGAGGGTGATTGGCAAGCGTCTAATGTCTCCGCCAAAGTGTCTCCGTGACTATAAAAACGAAACGAAAAGAGCCAGGGGGAGAGAAGAAAAAAGAAAAAAAACCCAGGAGTGAAATTCTTTTCGCAGAAAGATGAAGAAATCACTATGCATATATAACGCTTTTCTCCTCGATTTGCTTCGAGTTGACTCGTAGACATTAACCAGATGTCCCATTTGGTGCTGTTGCAATTAGGATAATTCCATTACGATTCGCATTACTGATTAAGAAGTTTTCAATTTCCATGCACCGACACAGTGACGCCATTAGAGTCACATACTTCACAATGAGAATGGGTACAAGGGAAAAAGAGAGTAAAACTCACGAAAGAACAAAAAAAAATTATATATACGTAACGCTAGTATTTGATATGCACACAGTGGGAAGAATTTAAAATACTCTCTCTTATTGACAATTTCTCGTTCCACTGCATTCAATGACATTTGTTTTATTTCATTTTTTTCCCCCATTCTTTATCTCCTCTCGTCGTTTCCTTCATTCTTTAGTGACTCACGTTGACAACTGGAGACAGAAAAAGATTTTTTTTTATTCTCAAGCCCTAATCAAGAAGAGTAAACGCTGAGTGATGGGGAGAAATATTGGGCTACTGGAGAGGTAGTAGTGATGGTAGTTAAGGGCTCGAGCTACCGAACGTACGAATCGATGTATTATCCAGAACTGAATACCAGAATCTAGAAATCACGTGGTACTTGGAAATTTTCATAGTACTCAATATGTCTATATCTGTATACTTATTTTTCCAATCCATGTATAAAGTTAAAACGCACTTGGCTCCCGGGAAAGAGGCAGTGAGAGAGGGTAGTTAGCCAATCGTACAGTGCAGCCACACCAGATGAATATCAATGAGGAAGAGACTACGGCTCGTGGCGTTTTTGAAGATAAAAAAAAAGAATAAAAATTCTTCCCTCTCCATTTTACTTTTTCCACTGTTCCCCCTGTTCTTTGCAGTCTGTTTCCTATCAGTGAGTCTCGTCTCCGTGATCGTTTGTTTGCGCACGAGGGCCTCGACGATTGAAAATGCGTGGAATTTCATAGGACTCGTGAAATCTCATAGGAATTCGTGATAATCAAAGTGGGATTTGAGTGTATTGGTGATTTGTTTTAGCCAGTGTTTTTTTTTCTGTTTTCTCGAGAATAAAGAGCGGACAGATGAGATTGGAGTTAATCAATAAATTTAAATTAGCAAATCGAATGATTTGTCTCAATTATAAATGTGACCTTGACGACAGAAGGGGGACAAAAAAAATTAGCAATTCCATTGTCCCTTTTATTTTTCCATCTCTTTCTACTCAGGAAAGTACAATTCAATTTCCACAACTCTTGAATAATTTTTTACCTTCTTCTCAATTCAATATACATATACAAAAGACATGTTGAATTTATCGTGCGGTTGAAGATTTTGGCAGTAGCCCCGAGCAAAGGAATCCCCGGTTGGCCGACTGGCGTCGCTCGTCGCAGAGCGATAAAGTTTTTTGCTTAAAAAGTCCCTTCCCGTTTAAGATATTCCAGTCTAGTCTAGTCTCGGGGTTGGCTGAAGCACCAGAGGGGTGGCCACTCTCCTGATATCCCATGGGTATACGAGACGCTACGGCTTCTCTATGCTGTACCAGGCCTTATCTTCCTGTAGGCAAGTAACTTTCCATCTCCTTCATCTCTCTGCACGTTCTCCTTGACTCTGTCTCTTTTTCACTACAATATCCGTGACAGTGTAGACCAGCCGATGAGGGACAATGTGTACGACCCCTACTGTACAATTCAACCGACATACTCTTTTGTTTCCCAACAAATTCGACCCCTCAAGAGTGATACCTACATTAACTTATTATGTCATGGTTACGCTGTTCTTCTGGGTAAATATCCTGTCGTCGTAACTCCCGATTTGAACAACCACTGAGCGGCGATTAGAGGGGTTAGACCATTAGAATTTTGGAAAAATCCAATCAAACAAAAATTAATATTTTTTCAATTTCTTACAGTGAGAACAAAATATAAGCAGAAGTGATGGAATGAATTTTTTCAATAGCTCTTGACAAATATTTGTTTCAAGTGATTAAAAATTTGTTAAATTTGCTCAATTTATTTCGTCATTTTCACTATTTTTTTTCCTCAGGTTACGTACTTGTCACTTTTTTTTTCGACATCGGGATTCACACTGGCTACAATGCATGCCACAGAGTGCTTCTTTGTTTTACTCAAATATGCACACAAAAAAACCCAAATTAACGTTCCACGATACCTAACAGCAAGAAATCGACTTTGAGTTTCTTAAGAAACTTGATCCTGATATCTGCAGAAATGTAATTCATGTCTCTCATGAAAATTCAATCTTTGCGTGTAATTATTTGAACCTCAACAAAGTACTCAAATTGAGTTCCACAGAGAAACCTGACTCAGGTTTCTTTTGATACTGAATTCGAGATTCTTTTTTGTAGTTTGTTTGCTCAATATCTTTCTTGATGATTATTATTCGATTACCGTTTTTTCCTCCCGAAAAATGTTAAAAGAAAAAAACATTTTTCAAAGTGATGCCGTCCTCTTTTTTTAAATTCGAATGCAGTAGCGGTGAAACCGGATAACTCATTTTTCCTTCTAATAAGTCAATTCACAAGAGCTAAAAGAAAGTATTAGAACAAGATTGTTCCATCTCGCTTAGTTTCCACGATATTCGATAAAAAAAGTGCAGGAAAAAAATTAACTCGAATTTCCCATCTTCGACGTTTGTTCATTCCTTGATCATCGAAGAACTATGATATTTAGACGCAAAACTCCACGAAGACTACCCCAAAAGTTTGCGGAAGACAATGTAACTGTTTCGCATCAAAGAATGGACCAATCTGTACAAAACTTTCCGATTCACCCCATCATTCTCAGAGATTACTCCCAACACTTGTTACAGAATTCATTCAAACGACCCCAATGTGGATTCGCCTGAGACAATCTTCTTCCTGATCATCAACTATTAACTCCCTTTTTTCTCATCTCAAAATTTAATTATTATGAATAAATAAACCATAACAGAAGGATTCATGAGCACGCTTCGTAAACCGACAAAAGCCTCTTTCCTCTTTATGAGGTATTCGCGTAGAGTCTGTAACCCTAACCGTCTGAAAAGAGAGAGGGAGAGAGGGGACGACACCGTATCTCCAAGTTGGATGTTTGCTCAGCTTGATTCATTTCCCCCACCCCCTTCCTCTTTCACATCTGTTTTCCCCGTGGTAGTCCATTGCCGAAAGCTTTTGGGTATACCTCTAACACACGGCAGCCATATAACCCCTGAGAAGCTACCTCTCGTTCACTAACCACTCAGCCAATATGCGACTTTGCCTACGTAAATGTTACAAATTGGGTTTATGCCGCTGGCCAACCACTGGCTAGCTTCAATTGTCCTGCAACAATATGCTTCCTCCATTTTCTATGAAAATTTCGTTTTCATCTCATGCAGATTCACTGACTTGTTAATTCTCTGAATTTTCTCAAAGTAATAACAACAAATATTAGTAATCCCCTTCAAGCTTCCTGATTCTTCTGCTTTTACTTTTTATCCAGTTGGATGAAGCTTGACATTTTAAAGTCGAACAATATTCTTAATTGTCGTGGAAAAGTTTTGCGTTCGATGCCCAGTTAACTTTGGGGCCACGAAAGAGAGAGAGAGGGAATTGTGAGAGAGGAGTTTAGACGTGTCACTACTTCCGAACGAGAAGGAAGAAACAGATGGCGGGCTTGGCATTGAGCACTGGCTGGTAGAGGAGAATAGAGAGTGAAAGAGATAGAAAAAGGGGAAATACGAGGAGAGTGGGAATAGCTTAATTCGAGATAATTAAGCAGTGCCAATTATAAGTTGACAATCCGTTGGGACAGAAATTGTGATCGATCATCACGTAAAAGCTCCATTAACCTCAGTTTGCAATGGTTCTATTTATGATTTTAAAAGAACTTTACTTAAGTAAAAAGCAAACTAAACAAATTTTGTATTTATTCGTCTCCTTCGTCTCATTTTCTTCATCACTCTATTAGTTGAAATTAAATTTTAATTTGAGTGCTACGTAGTTTCCAATTAGTAGGTACAAATTTTTCATCCTCCTGTAGCTTCCAAAACTGACAACCAACAGACAAGAAATTTTGATGATGGCCAGGGCCATTCGTCAATGTCACTCTTAGGGGAACACCAAAAGAAAGAGGAAAAAAAAGAAAAGAGAGTGAGGTAACAACGGAGGCAGTATAGAAACGATCTTTTTCCTATGCTTTTAACAATATTATACGACAAAAGAGAGCTGGCTCCATGCCTCCACTCACTACCTAACACATAGCTTCTTTCTTATACTTATTTAAACTGCATCTGGCGTTACTCTTGTGGAATAACAGTTTTTTCACGTACAATCTATCAACTTACACCTCTTCTCGTATAATGCGGAAAGCCAATGTTTATATTTTCAAAGACACTCTACGAAGTTCTTAAACTCCTCGCGTCTTGTATTCAACCTATTCATATTTCTTCATGGATAAACGTGACTGGCGGGAATGTGATGGAATTTGAATTAAGAGTGAAGAATATCTGTATAAGTCCGTCTGTAAATCTTCCTCGATCCACTAGGCTCAAGTCAATGCGACAAATAGAACCGGAAATATTGGAAATAGGTGAAATGAATGAGTTTCCAGCGCAGTGGATAACTTTAATATTCAAGACTTTATTTGATTGCACCAGGATGGACCGTCAGTGCATCAGTGAACTCTCCACGAGAGACTAACGATTCGTCACCAAGACCCGAAACTATTGGTATCTAAGGAACAAAGAGCCCTCAGTTCTTTCTTCCTATGAATTCATTGTTTATGTTTATGTTAGCCTCTCCGACTCTTGTCACGTCGATTCATTCTGAAACTTTTAATCTTAATTTAAATAGTTAATTTAAATAATTTAACGAAATTAAGTGATAATCCAAGGAAATTTCCTCTTGTTTTCGATAAAATCGTTCAAAAAAAGACCATCTCAAATCATTTCATTAGTATCCTCATTTCATATCAACTCCTTCTATTGATTGTTAGACAACTATTGAGACTAAGTTTTTATTTCCAAAGACACTTCACGACATTTTTAAATTCTCCACTTTTTGCGCTCAGCTCATCTATATTTCTTCTTGAATAAACGCAACCGCAAGCGCGTCTGAAGATCCTTTTCGATCCCCTAAGCTCGTAAATTCAGGTGTTTCTATGGATCGGGAATGAGTGCGAAGTAGAAGTAATTTGGGCTGACGAGGAGGAGGCTTGCTTAGTCTCTATGTAATGCCTCTAATTCTCTTTGTTTAATCTCTTAGATACAGTGGAAGTTGTAGTGGAGGAACAGATCTTAAGTATCGATATTTTATGTGAGCAGTAATCGTAAACTGGGCGGAACGTTGCTTTGCATTTGAAGCAACAAACGATCCGGCTGGAAAAGTTAAAATAGAGAAAGTTGGGTTAATGCTGGGACATCTGCGTTTATTGGAGTATTATCTGAATACTCGATTCTGAGAAAATTCGAAAAGCTCTTAATCATTCGGAATTTTTCAAATTTCCTCTGATCAAAGATTCTGAGATGAATTTTATTGATCGATTCAATTGTAAAGCAGAAGAGATTTCTGATGGAAAACATGTTTTAGACTGATTTTGTGAACTTTTTGGAAATTCTTTTTTTTTTGGCGGAATGAGGGTCAAATCCTTTCTATTTTTGATCTCTTTTCACTACTCCAAGGATATTCCTAGTTCTATTGGTCGTAACGACTTGGAGTCAGTCTGGAATGAAGGCTGAGATCATTTGCCATTCAATGATTTATGCATTCGGAAATTGGCATGAAAATTCGGAACAGTCGGTCAAATTTAGGCCGATAAGCCAGAATTCTCGGGAAAGCGAATCACTTCCCTGTTCACGTCAAATTAAACAGTATTCAGTTGTTATCGGATTCTCACCGAGAACGCACCTTCAGAAACTCTCAACGAGAAGGTACATTGACAGCAACGCGTCTCGATTGCTTTTAAATCGTATTTCGATATTCAGGGTCTTTTTCTATTGAATTTGTACATTTAACATTATTTGTAGTTGCTGTTATTTATGTCGTTCATGATGATAGATAATTTAATTCATTTAGAGGTTAATTGGGATATTGGAAAATTAACTAAGTATACGAACTCAATTTTCCCATTCAAATTTAAAATTATCATGACAATTAACCTTGTTCTGAAGGTATTTAAAACGTCGCAATTATGGTAAACAAATGTGAAGATTGACTTCGAATATTCATTTAATTGTCCAATATCCTAGTTAACCTCAAAATTAATTATCTTTAGTATTTAATGAACTTAACATTACGGACATTCAACTCATTCATTTCTCATGCGCCAACTCGTCATTCCTTTGATTTTGTTGACATTGTGACAATCTGTTAATGAATCCTAATATTTGACGAATTCAGTGTTTCAACATTATTCGGCTCACTTCCACTTCCTCCACCTGAGCACCCTGATCCAACTTTAGTGGAAGATTGAGGAAAATCAGTAGGTTTTTGACCATTATGTGGTTTCTCTAAACAAATTAGTGAGTTTTTGGATACTTATGGGCCATTTCGTGGAAAATCTCTTTGGTCCCATAAGTATCACATCAATCAATAATTTTTCGTTCAAAATTACAAAAAAATGGTTAGTGATCTCATTTTTTATGTAATCTTCAAGGCCGAGAACTTTGTGCTCCTACGATTAATTCGCCACCCGGTATATGCTTGAAGCTAGGCAAAATAGTTCCTCGGTTGAATTGTACATAGTAATCTGACAGTTAGACGAGTGTCACGTAAGTCTTATACTTTAACATGGATAAATAGATAAATAATGAATTCAGAAATCAATAAATGGATTAATAAATTGAATTAATAGATAAATTAAACGAAAGTGAAGGGTCCATATTTTCATTGTACCTGTTTTAGTTTGGGGGAATATTCAATTTTGTAATTAAAAAAAAAACACGTGGACTCCATTTCCAGAAATATCCCGGAAATTCATAGTTTTTCTTGACAGCGCTGCTGGGAATCCTGTTAAGAATCCTTCTGATAGTGCTGGAGGGAATACTCCTCAGAATCCTTCTGGGAGTACTGGTCGGAATCCGGTTGAGACTCCTACTGATAGTGCTAGTGAGAATCCTGCTAAGATTCCTTTTGATAGTCCTGAAGAGAATTCTGTTGAGATTCCTGCTGATAGTGCTGCTTGGAATCCTGTTGAAATCCCTTCTGATAGTGCTGATGGGAATCCTGCTGAGATTCCTCCTGATAGTGCTGGAGGAGGCGATACGTTCGAGAACATTTCGAAATAAAGTCCATGTCATTTTTTTTAAATTACAAATTTCAAATATTTCCTTAAACTAAAACTGGTACAACAAATTATGGCAACTCTCCACTTCCACTCAATTATTTATTAAATTAATTAATTTATTCTCGAATTAATTAATTAATTTCTCCATTTATTCATGTTCATGTGTCATTATCACACTTACATAACACGAGTTAAACTGTCAAATTGCTATGTGTATTCCAACCGGCAAACTATTGTGCCTACCTTCACGCATATACCGGGTGGCGAATGAATCGTAGGAGCACAAAGTTTTCGGCCCTGGTAATCTTTGATGGTCCTGAATTGTAACGACCGATAGATCCAGCAATATCTCCGAAAACGTGAAAATTTTCTATTTCATAACGGTTTAGAATCCAGATTTTGAGCTGAAGGAATCAAATTTTCAATAAATTCTCAAAACTACATTTTCGTATATCCTTTCCCCCGCAAATTCTGTCAGTTTTTCAATAGACTCATCGAAAAAAAAACCTATTTCAAATAATTTCAGTGATCTCGAGTGATTTTCATACTGTAAAACATGAAAACTAATATGTGGACGTGCACCCTCTACAACCTTTCACCCCACCATCCTCTACATGAGAGAATCGTGTTATGCTGACGAAATTTCATGGAATATACCAAAAATATTATATTTCATCCGAAAATGTAATGTTATACTTTTCTGAACCAAAATTATAATCATTACATAAGAGAGAAAGGATTTTTTTCTGTGAATATAATTTTCCCAACAAACCAAAAATGATAAAGGTACTAGAAGAAAGCGGAAAAGATAGAAAACATACGGCACTTACGTCCGATTTACTCCAAAACATTATTTCCGTACATTTTCAAATAAATTTTGAATTTTCCCTTGAATTTTCAGCTATTCCTAAAGGAAAAAACTTGAAATTCACTTTACTTTCTTCATTACCGACAAAAATAAAGGTTTCATCCAAAGAATAAAGAACAATTCAATTCCAATTGAATTATGAGAAAATGCACTTTATTCCCTTATCCGAAAATTGCAAAGCTTGCATTCACTTTTTATGGTATCAATCAAATACATGAAACGACACACATTATCGTATATTCCTGGATGATTCAGAACCAAAACGTTTGATGTGACATTCGTGGGAAACGAGAATGGTAGAAGAATGAGAAGAAAGAGGTAAAAAAAAATCCAAGTGACCATTTACGTCAGGCATCTTCCTTTTCTATATTATATGTATCCATCGTTGAGTTTACGCGATAAACATAAATTGAGATAGCGAACGTAGTGGCGACGATGAGACAACTCAAGTCGAACGACAAGAGAGGTACATGTCTTCTCGTCTCTCATCTCTCTCAAGCTTCATAACAGTAGTGTGCTTTTGCCAGTGCCTGCGTGCAGGTAAACCTTCTACAAGGAGGCAGAACGTGACATGGATATTATACTGATCTCGTTTATGGTTAGCCGTCGTTTATAACCTCGTGGCGTTTAAACGTCCTTTTACCCTAAAATATATACCTTTATCTTTATGAGACTATAATGTTTTTTTTTCGCATTTTCCTTCATTTCATGATACATGACAAAAGCTACTGTGTAACTACTGGTCCCACGATTATTTGTATCTTGATTAGTAAACGTGACTTTGGAATTAAGTTGTTTTACGGTGTGAATTTTATCGTTGAATTTTTTTTTTTTTATGTTTTCAAACACTTGATTCTGCTTGTGCGGATGTATCGGTAATCAACGTGTTTGTTAATGAGTATTGCCCCTTTGAGAGTTTCTTAATGAATCTTGTTGGGATTTATGTTATCACGGATAGTTAAAGAAATTCGAGATAAAAAATTGGTTTATTTCGGAGGAAAGATTTTTACAAAAAAAAAAAAAAAAATTAATAAACTTCTCCTAATTTTTTCAGATTTTTTTGTACAAAGTTTCAGAGCAGAAAAAAATTCTGATTCTTTTTACCCCGCAATATTTAATACCGTTCAATCAATTACTGCATTAAAAATGGCTTTTGATCCGAAATAACCTTCAAAATAGTTTATTTACGAAATGGCATTGGCAGTGAGGTGATAAAATAAATCAATTCATTTTTGTGACCATTCTCAATAGAATATCTCCGAAACTAATGGAGATACGCCTTTATTCCTTGTTTTTTTTTGTAGGAAATTTTGAGAGTTACAAAAAGGACAAGGACGGATTTTACTCATCTCTTCCAGTTTCCGAGATATTATCAAAAAAACAACTGCAGAAAAATTCTTTCCATTACTCAAATCACATTGCCAAAAGAATTAAAATCCCCAATTTTGCTCGAAGAAATTCGCCAAATTTCTTTCCAAAAAAACCATTATCCCTCTCGTCTCCACCGAATCTCTACTAATAGTATAATGAAAAAATAAGAGTACAGAGAAGGGTTGAGCTCTAAAAAGAATGAAAATGAGAGAGCTGGACTGACTCTGAGGGCTGTTCATTCTAGTATGGACCTCTCGTGTAAGAGAATCGTCGTAGATATAGCAGAGGCACAGAGAAAGAGGAGAATAAGAGAGAGAAAGATAGAGAGCGAGAATGAGACAAGAGGAAGGAGGGCTCCGCCCCGCGAAATATGGCGAGCTTCGCCAGGACGTGATTGGGTGACGGGAGGACCCCGCGGCTCGCAAGCTAAGACATTGGTGCCTCTCCTCTCTCTGTACCAGTAGTTCCCTTCCGCCACCCACGTTTATATATCCCTCTTTACCCGTTCTTACTCTCCTCGCTTCACTTGCGCTAGACCCTGAAAATATTCTCGCCTATTGTCTGGCAAGTAGTGTGGAGAGAGAAAGAGAGGGAAGAGAGAGGGTGGTCTGGTGGCGCGTCGCTTCAGGCGCTATTTGGTACCCGACTATCTGGCTCTGGTGGCCAATTCGCTCACAGCAACCAACTGCTCAATGTTCGCTCCCACTGGTGAACTCACTGTTATTTTCATCATCCACTTTACGGAATAAAATCGTTGAAAAAAGGGGGGAAAATAATCCAAATGCACTGAGGTTACTTTGGTGCTGTTTTATTTACAACAATGTAATCCGATTGTTGAATTTTCTAACACGACTTCTTTTCTTCACTTGTTTTTCTTTCTTTTTTTTTCTCTTTTTCTTGCCACTTTCTCATTCGTTCATTCACATTGAAGATTAACCAATGTGTTCTACAGGTGAAATTGAGTGCTCTTGAATTAAGTACCAAAACTCGATGGTTTTGCGAGCAAAAGAGAAAGCTTTCAGGGGAGAAGGGGGAGGGGGTACAGTGTTGGGGGGGGGTCTGTGGCTAGGTAGCTCCGTTTGTTTGCGGAGGGTGCGGATAGATTAATCATCCGTTAAGCTCGAGCAAGACGTGTACCGGTGGTGGCGTTGGTTGTGCTAGCTTAATCCACCGTATCATCCTGTCTCTCTCACTCCACTCTTATACCTCATACCTACAACACAAATTTCTACTATACTCGGCCGTACACGTACACATACACGTACTCATTACTCACTTCATGGTTTTCGAAAAGCATGATACTCGTACACCTCAGTGCTATCCTTTTCCACTTGTTCCATCCTGGCAAAGGGCTTTTCTGTGAGGAGGGGTTAGGGGGGGGGGGGTGGATGAGAAGAGGCAGGCAATGAGAGTATACATCTAAGTTGCGACGAGATACATCCACTTGGCTACGTGAATTGTCTGACTTGCTGCTTCTTCAAGTTAATGGATACTATCTACCAAAGTGACAAATTAGAGCTAGAAATTGGATGAACTCTCGTGAACTCACACATTCTAGTTCTCATTGCAATTATGTCATTGAAATTAAAACATTGTTTCTATTTCAAGAAATGAGACATATCGGATGAAGTTTGGATAATAGAATGATTAATTTTAGGATTTTTTTGGTGAGGGGAAAGAATTATCGTGAATTATTTCAGAGAAATTAATGAAGATACACCCTCTTCTGCTGTTATTCATTTTTGTACAGAATTTCAAGAGCTACTTAAAAGAATTGGGGCAAAAGAGAGTGTTGCCATTAATTTTGGAAATATTTTTGAAAAATTGTTGACAGAAAAAAATTGGATTCTGCTGTTTTATCTTTTCGCCACTCATTTCATGAATTTCTGTTGGACTTTGTCCAGAGACTATATAACATATTCGTGAAGTATACTTTGCAAAACTTCTTGGATGAAAAGTTGTGAAGTATATGGTAAGATTTTTCTGGAAGAGTCTTGGGAAAAATTGCAGGCGTTATTTTAATGAAATTCGAGAGGTCAGAAATGTTTGGTAATCTTCTTCCATGGGAAGGATATATATTAAAATATTAAGTAATATACATAGTAATGCATATGATTCCCATATAGGACAAATATTCAATGGGGCAAAATGGGATACCTAACGGAAGGAGAGGCTTTCCAGCACTTACAATTTGATTCGGGGGAACCAGGCAGGGATGCGCAATATTGAAGAAAAAATCGACATCGAAAACATTGATAATAATGACAGAAATCGATTGGGTCCTTGAAAAATACTTATTTTGATGAAATACGCCGTAAAAAGGATTTTGTGATTTTTTTTTTCCTGAACCTACTTCATTCAAACATATTTGCAGAAGAACCTATATATTTTTCATTTCAAATAATAGTTTAGGTTAATGAAACATTCTGAATGAATTCAAAACGAGTGAGGCTATCATTCTGCAGACGATATGTTTGATGTGAAATATCTACGTTTTCTTTGATACACTACACTGCGAAATTCCGCACGTTTTCATGTACAAATATCAAATGCACAAACGTTATAGCCGTTTCAAAGTATAATTATATATCCCTGTAGCTAAAATCTCTCACTCCGCGTGTCCAAAGAAGAGAAAGGTTCACTCTATCATTGAATCTCAAATAAAATCTCATAAGAATATTGACGGAGTAAATAAAACGTTTAATCATTGCTATCTAAAAAGGATTGAGTCTTCAAATTGAGTTGAAAAAACGCTTTGATATGAGGAAATATAGACGTGGGTGCAGAAATAAATGTGCGTTGAGTAACCGTAGATAGAACGCAAAAATTTAATATTTCAAGGCCTTACTCATGTGTTACGAAGTGAGCGCAGGTGTGCAAACGTTTCTCAAGAGTGCTAGACTGAAAGAAGTATATTGCTGGAAAAATTTAGAAAGCTACTAAAAAGATATTCCTACGACGGCGGAAGTGCCATGTACAGTAGAGTAAGTGCATATAGAGTAAGACACATAAGGAATGTTGTGGAAGATTGTGTGCAGGAGAAGAGGCTGCCGGCTTTTTTTATGATTTTTATGCCCTTCATTTTAAATACTTGATTCTGCTTTTACGGATGCATCAGTGATTAACTCATTATCGTGATAATTAATAGACATAAAAAGTTGGGCAAAATTCTAATTTTTTAAATTGACGATACAATTTGAGAAGTATACAAACAAAACCATAACCTTACCATCCTCAGTAGAGTGTCTCAAAAAAATCGAATATTTTTTTTTTCTCGGGGCACATTGAGAAATCGTCGAAGTATCTCTAAAAAAAGATGCTGTAAAAATTTGAGCTCTTAATATCAATATTTAGAGGTGGCGCTTTGTAATTTTCTATTTCCCATTTGAATAACATAGGAATATGTTCTTTTGAATTTTTGAATTTTGTAACGTGACAACGAGCTACTTCACAGGTAAAACCGAATCAGTCTTTATAGGAAATTGAATGCTCTACAAAAAAGGTCTGATTGACACTTTGCGTAAGTCAAGCTGTTTTAAAGATATCGAGCTTCAAACTTCAAACTGTTTAAAATTACGCTTTGTTTTTTTCTTAAACACAAAAATAATAATTTATATGTATTAAAAACCCATTATTAGTAACTTGAGATAAAAAATATGCATATATTTAATAGAATGCATATCCAAAATTCTCAATAATTTGACAAATGCTAATTTCTATTCATTTTTAGCGAAAAATACACCCAGCAAAAAAATTAAGGGAACGGTAAATTTTGTCAGTTTTTTGCGTGATTTTCAAATGGCTGTAACTTCGCCAAAAATAATCGTATCAGAATAAAAAAAAAATCGTTGGAAAGCTTGAAGTCTCTACTCTTGAGATCTTGAGATGAAAATTTTTTATGACCATTTGTTATAACAAGATAGGAGAGTTGAAAGTGGAAAATTTTTTTTTCTTTTTTTTTCATTTTTTCAACTTGTTCCACGGACTTCAAAAAAATTTTCTCGACTTAAGCCTTATAAAGATCGTGTAGCCTGGTCTTTCAGCTTCAATTTCTTTTTTTTTTCCCTACGACCCTTTGTTGCTGAGATATTGTCGATTGAATCAAAAAACACCCTTTTGTCTTTAATCGTCGATATCTCAGGAACTACTGATCGCACAGCGAGCGGATGACGAGATTCGTAAACTTGAATAAATTTCCTGTGAGATTCTTGCACTGCTTGATTGAAAAAAAATTTTCTTCCAATTTTAAAATTTGTTCGAAAAAGTACCAAAAAATTGCGTTTTTTTCCTTTTTTGAAAATTGCCCTGCATTTTGCGAATTTTGCAAAAATTGAAAATGTTTCAACATTTTTCTTTAGTTTAATCTGTGCTGGAACACCCCCTGAATTTTCAAGCCAATCGGTTCGACCGTTTTTTTTTCCCGAACGAACAAAGTTTCAGCAAAAATTAAAGGAACACTTTTTTGTGCCCTAAACACCAATTAATGAGGATTAGGGCTGAAAATGTTTTTTCTCCGTTATTCTTCCGTGATTTTTCATGCAAAATTTGTTGAATTCCATCGAAAAATGCGAACAATGAAAAATGAAGAAAAATCAATAAAAAAATTTAAATTTTGTTTTTCATTAATCAATAAAAAATTCAATTTTTTTTTAATCAATGGAAAATTAGATATTTTATCTTCTTTTGAAAATCAATGAAAAAATCAATTTTTGTTCTCCAAAAACCAGTAGAAAACTTGGAAAAAAAATTCGAAAAATGAAAAAAAACACCGGAATCGCATTTGATTTGGAGAGATAGTGACTCAGCAGATTTTTTCGAACAATTTTTTTTTCAATTTTTTTTCGTTTACAAAAATTGTTTTTCCGATTTTTTTTATTGATTTTTCTTCATTTTTCATTGTTCTCATTTTTCGATGGAATTCAACAAATTTTGCACGAAAAATCACGGAAAAATAACGGAGAAAAAACATTTTCGGCCCTAATCATCATTAATTGCTGTTTAGGGCACAAAAAAGTGTTCCTTTAATTTTTGCTGAAACTTTGTTCGTTCGGGAAAAAAAAACGGTCGAACCGATTGGCTTGAAAATTTAGGGGATGTTCCAGCACACATTAAACTAAAGAAAAACGTTGAAACATTTTCAATTTTCGCAAAATTCGCAAAATGCAGGGCAATTTTCAAAAAAGGAAAAAAACGCAATTTTTTGGTAGTTTTCCGAACCAATTTTAGAATTGGAAGAAAATTTTTTTTCAATCAAGCAGTGCAAGAATCTCACAGGAAATTTATTCAAGTTTACGAATCTCGTCATCCGCTCGCTGTGCGATCAGTAGTTCCTGAGATATCGACGATTAAAGACAAAAGGGTGTTTTTTGATTCAATCGACAATATCTCAGCAACAAAGGGTCGTAGGGAAAAAAAAAGAAATTGAAGCTGGAAGACCAGGCAACACGATCTTTATAAGGATTAAGTCGAGAAAATTTGTTTAAAGTCCGTGGAACAAGTTGAAAAAATGAAAAAAAAAGAAAAAAAAATTTTCCACTTTCAACTCTCCTATCTCGTTATAACAAATGGTCATAAAAAATTTTCATCTCAAGATTTCAAGAGTAGAGACTTCAAGCTTTCCAACGATTTTTTTTTCATTCTGATACGATCATTTTTGGCGAAGTTACAGCCATTTGAAAATCAAGCAAAAAACTGACGAAATTTACCGTTCCCTTAATTTTTTTGCTGGGTGTATTTTTCGCTAAAAATGAATAGAAATTAGCATTTGTCAAATTATTGAGAATTTTGGATATGCATTCCATTAAATATATGCATATTTTTTATCTCAAGTTACTAATAATGGGTTTTTAATACATATAAATTATTTTTTTTGTGTTTAAGAAAAAAACAAAGCGTAATTTTAAACAGTTTGAAGTTTGAAGCTCGATATCTTTAAAACAGCTTGACTTACGCAAAATGTCCATCAGACCTTTTTTGTAGAGCATTCAATTTCCTATAAAGACTGATTCGGTTTTACCTGTGAAGTAGCTAGTTATCACGTTACAAAATTCAAAAATTCAAAAGAACATTTTCCTATGTTATTCAAATGGGAAATAGAAAATTACAAAGCGCCACCACTAAATATTAATATTAAGAGCTCAAATTTTTACAGGATCTTTTTTTAGAGATACTTCGACGATTTCTCAATGTGCTTCGAGAAAAAAAAAATATTCGATTTTTTTGAGACACTCTAATCCTCAGTTTGAATTTCACAATTGATCATTTAACATTTATCAAGTTTTTATTAACTTGTATATGGAGCAATGTACATATTTACAGACGTACAACTAATTTTCTCAGCAATGATTTGAGCCCGTAGGCTTTCATACATATTCTCATCGAAAGATTCTCTTTGTTACAACTTGATTTTTGTGCGGGTGAAATACAATTTGAGATAGGAAAAACTTCAGATTGCCAAAAACTTTATGACATAGAGTTGATTAGTCAAGCTAGATAGTGAAATAAAAAAAGCTTTCTGCGTTGAATGATTTAAGAAAAATGATGACTGATAAGAATTGAGCTGTGAAAGAATATGATTTTACTTATCTTTATTCATTCTGTTCATGTGAAAAATTGGCAGATGTGTAATTGAAAGTTCATCTTTGGAATTTGTAGAATAAACATATGTACTGATGGGGTTTGTGTAAAGTAGAGGAAACTTCGGTACCTTTCGAATAGAATTGGACTAATCTATTTATTTGGAGTGACCACAATATCTGAATTCAAACAATATAAACAATGTAGAAATGTCCCAGCATTTTTTCAAGCATTTTTGTATTTTGTGCAGAGGCTTTTATTATGGAAAAAAATTCCATTTTTTCGCTTCAAAGCAGCATAAAACATAGTGTATTTGAGAAATTAAATCAATAGTGAAGAAGTAAGACAGGACAAATGGATTTATCTTTGTAACTATAAGAACATTTGCGAGCTGGACCCCTCGTGTTTCGAAAAACCAGTATATCGATGCTTACAGCTCACGTCAAACACCCTGGAGTGAGTTTTCAATAATCACGACGATTTCCATTGGTTGAATGAGAATATGAACTGGCCAATAGGAATGAGAATGAGTGTTTTCAGTCTGAAGTGAGCTGATGTTCATGTTCTTTTTAAGAAGGAGTATTCTTCGTAATTATAGTGGTAATAAGGAGTATATTGCTGGAAAAATTTAGAAAGTTGCTAGAAATATATTTCCATGACGGTGAAAGTGTCATGAACAGTCTACTGCAAGTGCATATAGAGTGAGGCACATAAGAAATGTTGAGGAAGATTGTGTGCAGGAGAAAAGGCTGTCAGCCTATGGAGGATAGTCAAGTGTGTATACCTGTGCAGAAGTAGTGGCCTCTTTTCATAAAAGGAACTTCATGTAGTTTAAACTTATTCAAACAAATATGAATAATTCAACGTCATATTCATGTACCTTGCTTTGTTAAAATATATTGTTCTCTCTTTTTGCAGAGGGGAACAAAGTTTTGAGTGGGCTTTACAAGTCATTGAATTGAAGAGTTGTTTTCTTTTTGAATTGGCACTAGGCAGTTCAGTTTTTAGGGAATAATTCGGGACTAATAGAGATATGGATTTTCGTAACGATCTTTTTTGTAGTTCTCTTTTCACTCTACTGAAATGGTTTCTTGGGAAATTATCGTGACTATAGCCATTCCTGAAATATTTTCACGGAAATCTTGTGATAGCTGATTTTGGCCCCTGAAAAAATTCATTTCATCACGGATTATAAAGCACCTGTGAAAAAACAGTCGATGAGCCGTGATACAGCACGAATTGAATGATAAACTGTGCGTGAAGTATGAAGCCAATGAGTAACAGTTGAGAGGCCAAAAATACTGTTGACTCATTACACTCTAATCGTTTCAACAAGATTAATCAGCCATTTGCAGCATCAAATTAACCATAAAATTGCCATTTCTTGAATTTAAATCTAATTCGGTCATAAAGTATCTGCGTTAAAGAAAGCCGTATTGAATTATTCAATGCTCAATAATTGCTCTCTCAAAAATTCATCGAAAATTCCAAATAAACTCAAATTATCATTCGATTCTTCGAGTTTAAAATAGAAAACACAGTGTGCTTAAACTAATCTGTCATAACTGTTCGACTGTCACTAGCTAGAGTTCCTGAGTATTTCAAAGCCATTACGGTAAATGTGACATTAATATTTCAATCCGATTGTAGATAGACGATGTGTCGGGCGTCGAAGCAAAGCGCGCAAGAACATTAAATATTTCTGAATTCTCTTGTCGGAATTTGCTGGACGTGTCTCCTCTGCGTATCACAAAGCTGAGTGTGAAACATTACACACACATACAATCGGGTTATAATGTATCAAGCTGTTTTCCCCCACTTTCCTTCCTATACATAGAGTCTATGTATTTCCAACATCTGTACATTGCACAGTACGAGCTGCTCGCAATTTCAATTCCCTGTTTGGCCAACAACCGCACTATGTCGTTTATTCTCTTTCTTGTCACTTCAATAATTTATGAATCCACTGATCAACATCGGCAGTCTCTTTTTACTTTGGAAAAATTTATTTCGTCGATGTCATTTTTTAGAAGGAGTTTTTTCGAAGAAAACTTCCATTACATTGGTGAATAGTGGAGTCGATAAGTCGATTTTTTTTCAATGATTCCCTGAGAATATTTTGGAAATTGATCGAGACCGTACAATTTTACTGCAATCATTTGTTTGCAGCTTCTCAAACAAAGCAACGAAGGATTAGAACAGAATCACCCTGTCTCGTTCAGTTTCGAAGATATTCGGAAAAAGGAATTGATTCGTTGAATCTACTTTTTCTGTTGTATGTCTTGTTACAGCTACAATCCGAAAAAAGTAAACTATTCATACTGAACACGGTTGTGGTTGTACCCAAGATAAGAAATAGGGATCGGCTTGCCATGATAAAACACTGAAGTGTACCGATATCCGAAGGGCAGAGGTTTTCAGCCATAATATGTTTGCTCGGAATTAAATGCTTGGAATTCGTATATCTTCAATCGATAACAATTAATTCATTGGAGGATAGATCGAACGTCTAAATTGAGTTAACACGATGAAAGGACAAAATAATCAGTTCAGTGCAAACTACACTTCAATCAAGCTTACAATTGGAATTGGAAAGAACCAACAACAGTTGATGATAGACTGTTGGAATGTCAGAATTTCGGGCACTGAGGCTGGCGATAACTTTGTCGTTGAGCAGTTGATCAGATGCAGGATGCTGAGTCTCAGTAGATGTAGTTCGTGATGCTCGGACAATAGTTGTTGATTCAACGTTAAATGATTCCAAGGTTTTCACTCAAAAATCTTTCTACTTTACTTTGGACTAGATACTTGAACATTTCTCTGAAAGTTTGAGTACTCTTAGTTGATTGATCTGGATTCTAACGGAGTAACGTTCTAGATAGAAGGATCGTTATTGAAGGTGTTAACTAAGACGAGGTAGTGTTGTTGATGACGTACTTGCTACTGAAGGTGAAGAGTCATGCGTTAATTACCTTTTATAGTGAACTAGCCTGGGCATTATTGACAGGTGCTATTCACGTTCAAATATTTCAGATTTTTGGGAAATCAAGTTTCTTGGAAACCAAGATCATAAATCTTACTAATTGTAAATTGACTCATGATAGGTGAACTAACTGGGTCACATTCCTTTGAATCAGTTAATTTCATCTTGTTATCGTTTTTACAGAGGAACGATGATAAAAATCGCAATGCTGTATGTAAGGTGACCAGCTGCGGCTTCAATCATTCTATTCAACATTTCAATGAAAGCATTATTTAGATTCCTATTTCTCATGTGTTTCGATAGTGCGTTTAACCACTGCGATCCCAAAACTAGTCTTGCATTTTTCGTATGTTTTCACAGTGGAGTCAGCGGCAGTGTTGACAGTACATTAATGTCTAAACGAACATTTTGTAGAATACTTTCGTAGAGTATTAAATGTCTGAGCTCACTACACTCTTCACTACTGAATCCGATCGTTTTCGGGTTATTTCCCTTTTTATGAGATAATGACAGAAAGTGGAACAGAAATCACATGGAGATAATTCCATTGAGTTACTATTGGACGAATTAAGGTGAAAATTCTTTAACAAGCAAATAAATAAAAGCCAACAATGAAAATGATTAATCCTTGTCTTTCAATATTATAATATTGAAATAATCCTTCAATTTTTACAAATTGATAAGAAAAATTATCACATTTATTTTTAATATTGAATTAATCAATCAATTGTAAAATGTGATCAATCAATTTTGAATAACAAATCACATTTTCACGAGCTGTATTCAACGGATATTATGTTTCGTTTTTTCATTCTCGTAGAGAACAATAGAAATCCGTGAAAAGATATGAATTTCACGCCATCACAATTAATGAGCTTATTCGTTAAAAAATTCCATTAAATTCAATTTCACTGTTTATCAACAGCATGAATCATTATTTATCTCTGTGCTATTCATCTCTGTGTTGAATAAAATTTTATTTAAAACCATCCAAAATGAATTACTCCTAATTTTTCACTCAATTTCATCAATTCCTGAATTAAATATGCACCATTTCAATTCAATTGAACGAAAAAAAAAATGAAGAATAATAGAATGTCATCGAGCTGACAAATGATGCATTGATAAACCAAATGAAATCGTGTTGAGAAGGGTTTAGAATGGTTCTATCAATTGCAAGTGAATTTCACGTAATATAGGTATGTAAAGAGTGAGAGAAGTGAAAAGACCCAGTGAGTACATCTTGCATGGAGCGTGGCAGTTAGCGATAATTGGCCACTTCCCTTGCGCATCGCATCGATTCCCAACCCATCCCCCCTCCAGCCACCCATCCACCGAGTTGATTGAGGAAATGGGCGTGGGGGGGTCTTCTACCGATGGGTTAAGGGCCAAAATTATCCCGAGCACCAAAGTGCCTGCCTCCTGTTCTCCATCCAACTCTCTTACAATAAGTAGTTTCTCGTCGTTTTCCGCGCGTTTATAACCTCGTCACTCGTTTGCCAGAGTGGGAAATTCAGCTACCCTCCAGTTATCCCGGATATAATCCTCTCATCCTATCCCACAAAATATAGCGAGTCGAACAGCATTGACCTGCACTACTTGCCGTTATTATCCCTCCACAATCCCTCAGACTTTTTGGATAAAATGACCAATACAGGTATGAATTTGCCTCTATCTTCTTCAACAAGAACGAGTATATTCGCCACAGCGCCTAATTGCTAATTTCCACCAATTTAAAACGGATTATTGAACACGCCAACGTGAAGGCTTCCTGTACTTTGCTCTTATCACTTGATTTACCATGCACAATAAGCCAAATCTCTGTCAACCAAAAGTCCCCAGTGTCCTTCAACCTCAATTATTAACTCTCCAGTGGTCACTTGGGATTTTCCAACGTAAAACAGTGACGATAAAAAAAAAAGAGGAGGAAATAAAGGATATAGAATGGGAAATTATTACGTGAAAATTTTTTAGAGATTGGAGAATGGTTTGAGCCGGACAGAACCCATCTAACACTTATGTGGTGTGTGCGTTGATGTGAAAAGTGGTATGTGTGTGGATGTAGGGGCAGGATTAAACTTCTCGAAACTGGCTCACTCTAGTCAACGTGGGTCAGAGCGATTTCCGTGGCTGAACACCCTGTGTACTACATACATATTGAATATATGTTTTAACAAAATGTGATGAGAGAGAAAGAGAGAGGAAGAGAGACAAAGAAACGAGAATGAAGGTTATACACTGTTGGAAACAAATCGCAGCCTTATCACCTCCCGTGTAAAAGCGGATAACAACTTTTCTCTCCCTTCGGGTCCTCCTCATTCTCCTGCCACATACACACACACATACACATTAGCGCTTTCTATCTATTTCATCTCTTTCTCATTCGTTTCCAAATTCTCTCGAAACTATCTGGCCGCCCCCCACTGTTACCATCTCCGCTCCTCCTCATGTGTACCTATGTATGTGTGTGTGTGTGTGTGTGTGTGTGTGTGTGTGTGTATGTGTATGTGTATGTGTGTGTGTGTAGTATGGTAACTGCACGTTGTCGACGGATGTGCCGATTAAACTTTCGAAAACTGTTTGCACGAATGGCCAAACGGCCTGTGTACCAGTAGTATAGAAAGACCACTCCCCCCCCCCCCTTCAACTGTGCCTATGTGCATGCTTGCGATGTCGCCGATGTGAGCTGACAGTCGGCCAGTGTGTGTTATAGCAGAGAAATTGTTGGCGATAGAGTCTCTCGTTCTAGACAATGTATTCACGTTTATGCACATTTTCTACACGTGTACATCAGATTGGATAGCGAATTGAAGAGATAGCTCCAAACGTGAATTTCAAGCAATTGAGTATACACCTCTGAACAAATTTCCGAAGTACATACAGTATCAGATCAGGGGCACTCCATTTTTTTAAGTGTTATATCTTGAAAATTATTTTTTTTTTGTTGAGTTTCAGGTGATGAGGCTTTGTGTAGGTAAAAGAATGTGCTTTTGAATACAATTATTGTTGCCCCAGATTCATCGGATTATTATTTACTCCCATTACTGAGTTTTTTTACGTATTCTGATCATGATCATGAGTTTAAATACAAATCGACAAGGAAAAAGCTGGAGGGCCCAACATTTTTTTATTCCTCGTTTTTATAAGAAATCGTATTTATTCATTTCCTAGTACGGCCTCTCGGCCTTCTATAATTTTGCAGCACTCCCCCTCCCCCCCCCCCCCCCCCATTTATATAAAACTAGTACACACTGCAAACTTAAGCCTAGCTGTTTACCGGGTTTATGTCGTAATTTTTTCTTCGAGGCTCGCGTTAACAAAATGAAGATTCGAAATTAACAAATAATAATGTTCTTAGTTCGTAACTTAGCTAACTGATCTCTCCCCACTATGCGGTTTTTGCGGGATTTTGCAGGGTAACAGACCTCTCCTTTTCATGCTTACTTCGGTACCACAAAACTTGTGCTAAGCCGGTCAGGAAAAACCTCTGCACTGTGGATTATTAGATTGACTGGATGAGATTAAAGATGCCAATATGAAAATGAACAATGAATTCATATGGAAACAGAACTCGGCTCTCTTTTTCTATAACACTGACAATAGCAGACATTTGACAGTTTTTAGATTTTTTCGTTCTTCGAACAAATAAATTATGAGAAGAAATGAACGAAATTCCAGTAGAAAATTCAAAGAACTATGAGTGTAAATTACTTAAATATTGTAATTAGTTTATTGTTTATTAGTAATTCATTTGTTTTGAAATAGTCCCAAAAATCGTCGCATGTGTGCTAATTTCGTTGTCATCTTTGTCTTTAAATGTCGATACTGCTTCGATTTGTCTAGCCGGGTGTTTTAGTCACCTGGGAACTCAGTAAATGCACAGACGTCTCGTCCTCGTACAGTGAATTGAAGTCTTGAATAATGGAAAGGTTGATCCACTATGTTTCAAATTTGTGTATCTAACCTATTTCCAACAGGATTAGCTATTTTTCAATAGCGAAATATTGATTAAAATTGAACTTATCTCCCAAAATAAGGTGTTTTGAAGAAAAAACGTATACTGAGAAAACAAAAGTCGTAAAAACTATCCAATAGTGATGCCATTGGTCCTTAGCGAATATTATTTTTAAATCACTAAAGAAGCTGTTTAATTTACTAAATCTAATTAATTCAAATGGGGTAATTCGTTGAATTAATTGAATTCAATAAATTCGAAAACCTTTTCTGATTTTTTCCGAGAATATATGGGCGATTCCACCAATTTTTGAATAGAATTTCGGCTCCAAATTTGTTTTTTTTGGGGGTGGGGGGGGGGGGGGGGAGGGCGACTCTTTAGTCTTCATCGATTACAACCATTACAATGAAGGAAATCTTGAATTCTAAACCATTTTGCCTCACTATCGAAGTAAAAATTAATGAATTCTGATTTTTGCATCCAAATTTTCACTTTGAAATCACGTGAGTAGGTAAATGAAAACAAAAATACAAAATATAAATTTTCATCGCCACTTTTCTGAATTTTCGGAAAAAAATATTTTTTTTCGTTTTTGTCCTTGTGTGGGATTAGAGTTTAAGAGAATAGAGTAGGCATTGTGTTGCGTGAATTTAATTATTTTACGAAAAGAAATAGACTAAATATTAGAGACTCCAATGTTTCAAATTCGTTACGGAAAAGTGTGAAGTGAAAAGTGTTTTTTCCTTCTGACGTTTTTATTACGGTCCTGTTTAGATTAAAGGGTCTGTGGGAAGCGTGCGGGTGGCTAAGAGTGACGTCACGGAATGGTCATTGTATTGACAAAGAGTGTGACGAATGGATGCACGTGTGACTGAGAAAAATATTCTAAGATAAAGAGAGAGAATGAGTTTACTTTTGAGTGAAAGATTGAAGTTGGAATCAGTTCCCCTTAAGCCGATGACGAGAGAAGACCTCACTTGTATTTTTATGTATTTTTTTTATAATTTCAAATATTTTATAATTTCTTTATTCATTTAAAATAAATGTTTCCTGTTCCTGAATGAATTTGATCCTACATTTGTTTTTGAGGTGAGAATGGTCTTTCAAAAGTTCAAATGCTTGTTTCAAATCGTTCCCCAATTTTTCTTCAATTTTTTCATTTTTTTCGGAGAATTTCTAAAATTTCCTGGGAACTAAATGATTTTTGGCCCCTGCTGTTGAAAACGCCGGATATGGTGCAATATCTATCTTTGCAACTTGTATTTGTTGTTGGTACCTAATGAGTATTAAATTTCAAATTTATAATTACAGTCACCTGGGTTTTCAAGAGGGCTGTAATCGATGAGGATCAAAAAATTAAGCCCCAAAATTTGGAGCCGAGATTCTATCCGAGAATTGGTGGAATCGTCCATATAGTAAATATGCAGAATAGCGCCCATCCTAAAATTCGATAATCATCAGAATCAAATGTTTCAAATTAACAGCCTGATGATCTACCAATTGAGCTATTGCGAGTTCCGATATTGTAGGGAAGTAATCCCCCCCCCCCTCACCTGAGGCAGATCTAAATTGATTGTAGATTAATTTCATTTTTGGACTCTGTTATGCATATTCACCGGGAATTATATCTCACGATATAACATCTCGTGACAAAATGATTTCAAACTATAATATCTCGAGTAACTTGTTCGAACCACTTTGTCTTGAGAATTAATATCTTATTTCAAATATCTGATGATAATATCACTATTTATGTTGGTACTTGATGGATCTCTATTCGACTGAAGTTGAGATTCAACAATTAGTAGCAGGTAATCAGGCTGTTAAACGTCGCCGAAGGTAGAAAAGTCATGATGCAAATATTCTTAGAATTGATTCTGCTAATGATGCAAACAATGATGTATTAATTCATTTGAGGCATTGCGTTCAATTTGAGTTTGTAATTTGTTCGATTTATTTGATTCCGAAATTGGATTCCTTAACAATTTTCCAGTCGTAAGACTAATCATTGTTGATAATTGCTAATGGTGATAATTGCCTCAGGAAGGGAGGTGGTTAAAAAATAAGGACTGAAATTCAAAGGTAAGTATTGGAACTCGCAATAGCTCAATTGGTAGAGCATCAGCCATGTAATCTGAAGGTTGTGAGTTCAAACCTCGCTTGTTTATGCCATATTTTTTCCAAAATTCGATTCCTTAATAATTTTTCAGGTGTGAGTCCAATGATTACTAATAATTGTTAATGACAATTATGCATATGGCTTATGTTGATGATACCAGAAGTATTTTTTTCTGCTGTGATATTCTCAGTTTTTTTCTGGTGTGCTTAATTGAGATATTTATCTGATGAGATACTTTTGTACTGAGATTTTTTGTATTATAGGATACTGATTGAGATATTTTTGTCGATTTTTTTTTTGGTGAGAAGTTTTTGCAGAGACAAAAATGTCATGAACTGGACCAATAGCATCAAAATTCAATAGTTTCTATGACTATTTTCTTTCTCAATGTCTAAATGTCTAAAATTACATGTCTCGAATATTTCTATCCATTCAATCATATTTTAGGGCAAAAACATTTTTGGACTCCAGATGACCCCTTTGAGTGCTTCGAGGGTTAATGTGCCTGTATATGTGCCTATATTGTGTACTAGAGTAATTGCGAGTGGATCGAGGTCGTTTGCGATTAAAGTGAGACTGAGCAGAGTGGTGATAGTGAGTGCAGAAAGCTAGTTTTGAGAGAGCGAAGAAAGCCGGAGAAAGTGAGATGAGAAACTAACCCAGTAGTTCTCCCCTTCGTCCGCAGTCAGAACGCTTCTCTAAAGCCTTCCGAGTTTCCAAATTTCCGGGTTTTACGAGACGGACGCGAGGGACGCAAAGTTTCCTGGCCTCGAACTTTTGGAAGCTTCTCGCTGCATTTGGCTTCGCCTTTGCCAGCAACATCTCTTGTCCACCCCTCGTTTCTTCAGCAGGCATCTTAACCAGCATTTACTTCACTCTCTATAGTGAGGTTAGGCGTTTCTCATCTTCTGCTAGCTTCTCTTTAGGAGTTTCAATTGTATAGCTTAATGCTCACTTTCTCCGCACCTTGGGAGGATCTTTACAGTGCGGATGAGGGAATTCTCAGGATGTACCTCAACACAGAATAACATGGAGGGGGGGGGGGCGATATTTTCACCACTCTCTTGGGGTGTTAACGGTCTATTTCGGCTTGGAGAGAGAAAGAGGAAGAGGGGGTTTATGGCAAACTGCTTGAAACTCCGCTGTGAGTGACCCGTGAAAGCTTTTCAGTCTGTGGGGGCACCTCCAGGCCAGTGTGGAGTTCAAAGCCGAAGCTTTTCCTTTGAATTACGGAAGATGTTATGAAATAGCCGGGGCAAAAACCTTGGAGAAAAGACTCGGAGAAGGGGCAAGAGCAAGAGCAGGTGGGATCAAAGTCGATGTGCTGTTGGTAAAAGCACAAAAAAAATGAAACAAATAAATGAAAATGTAGGAGGAAAAAAACAAAAAGATTTGATTTGAAAAAAAAAATGAAACCCGAGGGAAAGAACATTAGTAATGGAGAGGGGATGGCAAAAAAAAATTAATGAGAATGAAACAACATCGCGTAGAAAATTGTACGCTCTGCTCTGAGGAGAAATTAAACGTTTGTCCTCTTTTAAACATTTCCTCGTTCTCATTCGGCATTTGCATTTAGTCGTTGTACATTGAAATAGAACTCCGGTAAATTCTCATTCGCAATGACTCTGTATTTAAAAAGAAGAAAAAAAATAACGCCTCTCGTTCGTTTAGCCTCGAGCAGTCACCTGTACTGGCATCGAAGGACTCTCAGTAAGTGTATTCACGTGGAGTGAATGAAAAAACTGTGAGTATCCTGTAACTTTGCCGCACGTACACAAACATTTGCCATTTCTCACAGTATGTAAATGGGATAAATGGAATATGCGAAACGATGGGTTTAGATAGAAATGGAGAAATTCAGGGATAGATATTCCACGAGGTAACGTATCTCGAGGGCCGGTTTTTTTCGCTTTATCTAAATCGGAATCGCGGAAATCAATGTCACATATCTCCTGTCGAATATTCTATCTCTCTCTTTCCTTCATTTCTGGAGGCATTGATTCTGTCTAGGATTCGAGGTGCATTGAAGCTCAACTTTCAGAATTGTGAATCGAAATCTTGTGCATACAAGCTACATCGGTGCACCTTAGTGTGGCTCATGGGATCCGGAGACAGGGAAGGAGGGAGGGGGGAAGAATGTACTCGTGAGAAGGCAATGAGAATTGGAATGTCAAGCACGCCGAGTGATTATTGTCAACTCGATGGAAGAAGTGGTGGAGAACGAGGGGGCCTCTGTCACTTAGAAATCGAAGGGAACACGTGCTTTTCTCTCGCTTCGCGTATTCCCTGATTATTTGGCAAATTTGTCAGCTAATTAGTGCCATTTGAATGGTCTACTTGCTGAATTCTCTCTCACCCCCTCTTGCCAGTAATAGTATTGACGAGCCGAAGGGGAATAGGAGCAAATAATAAGTGATTGGAAGCCAAAAGCTCGGGAGCTTTTTTTCCCCTCTTTCACTGGCTTGTTCGACAGAGGACAATTTTCCTGCGGTATCAATTGGGGTCCAAAGAGGAGATGAGAATGGTGCTGTAGGGATGAAAAAAAAGGAGGGGGCCAAAAATTAGCATTCAGCCGCAGAGTGATCAGTTGGAGTAGTGGTCAGTGAGAGCGTTATTCAATGCATTGTGTGTGCTAGAGCTGGTGAAGTGTATTGGTGGAGGTTGTGAAGGTGGTTGAAAACGAGCACTAGCTTCTCTCTGTGGGACGAGGTTTTTGCCACCCTCAGGATGAGGGGGCGGAACGACGTAATGAATATATTTGCATATCTGGGCCGTTACCGAAGCGTTACCAGTACAAGGTATATGCCAGGGTGTACCAGTCGACCCCGGCTGCCAAATATTCATGCATCTCACCCGCTGGGCCAACCATCCCCAGTGCCTCTAGGCAAGCCCGCACACTCTCACCTCTTCTGTCTCTCTCTCTCACTCTCTCGTTCATACACATACACACAAGTATCTCCCTCTGAAAACCCAGTGTCCCGTTAAATGTAGAAGAGAGAATCGTCGATTAGTTTGCCAACTTCGGATGTGGACTGAACCACTGGAGTCCTTTGCCCTTTCATGTTTTGCTTTTTTTGGTCATCAACCCCTTCAGTCCTTTCATCTCCGAAAAAACACTCGTTCCATGTAGCACCTAATAACACTGTGTGCAATTATCTCACGCTGATGAGGAAAAGTAGAGAGGGACATTTTTGGTGAAAATGATTGGTTCTGAACTGATTCGAAGGCCTGGGAGAATCACAGTCAGCGTTAATACTGTATCACCAATCCTCTCTCGCACATCTCTTCCATTCAAAATTGTCCTCTTCACTCCTGGCTTTTTAATTCATCTAGCTAGAATGTAATTTGGAGAGTGCACATCCAGTAAACGTGAAAGCTTGTCATCGTCGCGGAAACTGTCAACTCAGTCTACATACACAACAATGAACGTTCTCGGTAGTCGTTATAACGTGTTATCCAGTAAATTTTTGCACATGGAAAAAAAAACGGAAAAAAAAGAAAAGTGCCAGTGGAGAAAAAGCACGGATAATTGCTGAGAGAAAGTGGAGGGGCGGTTGTACGCGTCTGCTGAGTGCAAAATCGAGCCGACCACATCAGCCTTTGTGGTCAAGCCTCTCCTGGACCCCCCCAGCAACGACATCGACCATTGTCCTACCCCTCCCTCTCTCTCTCTCTCTCTTTTCATCGTTCCACCAGGACCTTTTTACTACTTTCTCATTGCCAGTTCCCCTGTACTCAACGTTTTACAGCAGCAGCCGCGACTTGCGCGCCTGTAAAAGTCAGCATATTTTAGTGAAGTCTCACCATTCTCTCTCTCTCGCTCATTTCTGCCCCTTTCCCCATTGTCTCTCTTTACCTCTGCACCTTCTGCCTAAATATATCTATAGTTAGTGACCATATAACCAGTCCCGGGGCAGTGGCACGTATGGCTGGAGGAGTCGAGTGACCAGTCCCAACCACCGCACACCGCACTTTAGCCCTCTTTTTCTCTCTTTTCGTTGCGCACCAGTATTTTCAACCCCCCATCTCTTCCTCTGCCCTTACACACACATACACGTACACACATACACATACACACATGTACACAGCAAAATTTGCTTTCCACCGAATCGTATTTTGCGAATTGGAGGACATTGCATGGGCCAAATTGTGTATGTGCCTTTCCCCTTTATCCATGTGTGTGTATGTGTGTGGGGGACCCAATGCCGAGAGACTCAATCTACTGAAATTAAAACTCTAATTCGACCAGACAATATCCAATTATATTGTAAGCGTAGATATTAATTCTACAGTTTTTTTACTCACTCCCCCATCTCTTTGATACCTTTTTTTTTTTAATTCCTCTTTGTTGTTCAATGTATTATATTTCCAATCCAACGTCCATTAAAAATCCTGAAAAATGAAAAATAGAAGGATGAAAAAAATCTAACGCAATGCATGAGTTGAAATTCTGTCTCTTCGTGACTACATTGAAGCTCTGTTAATAGCTTGAATTTCACAACAAAAAAGGGACGAATAAAAAACAATTCATTTCATTCTCTATACTGATGAAAGAGTGAATGAAATTGTTGTTATTCTATATATATGCATTTTTTTTCATTTCTACAGCAATAAATACGAGTAGTGCAGCGATAGATGGAACAGAGACTTGTATGCACGAAGCGTTATATACAAGCTTGTAACACATACATTTGGGTCATAGCTGCTTCAATTGGTGGACATGAGAGAGGGGTGGGAGGACAACAGCCCACTGAGGCTAGTCCTGACTATCCATTGCCTCTCTTCAGCATACCTCATTGTTCATCAGGGATGGGTGCGGTGATTTTATTTTATTTTATAGCCTCGAATCACGGTAGAGCCATGGGGCCACGTATTTATGATAGCCCAGATTGCCTCAACGTCATTGGCATACATGCCAACGTTATAACTACTCATCCATTAACTTAACGTTTATAACATCCCTACAATGTGCAGTGCAACGGGCAAAAAAGAAGCAAAAAAAAAAATGAAGAAAAAAACAATACCAGGGGAAAATGAATATATACGAAAGAATGAAAGAAAGTAGTTTCAGAATTGTATGAACAGACAATTTTTTCACTCGATTTAACATTTATTAGTTTGAAATTCCAAGTTTGTTTTCACGTAGAGAAAAGTGCAATAGGTTTCCAATCGTTATTGCGCGTGCTGTATTGGATGAGTGGGCGGTGTACAGCATTCTCAGATACGTACGTGGAATTTTCACGGAAAAAAAGGGAGGGGGAGAGAGGGTAAAAAAACGGCAAGGTACTTGGTCGAGTGTCAAAGTGGTAGGTGTATATCGAAAACGTAGAGGATAGGAATAGGGCGAATGGGTTTGTATGTACCACCTTTTCTCGTACGTTTTGCAATGGGTACGTGTCCCTCAGGTTTTCCGTCGACACGATCAATTTTATATAAAAGAGAGAATAGAAGCTGTACGAACAGCAAGGATGCAGAGAGGGAGGGGGGCGAGGGATGTGTAGACGGTCGTCGACTCGAAGATACGCTTGTTTCGGAATAAACAGATAGCCCCCCAATCGTGGTTGGAATAGCAATTGGCCAATGGAGATAGAGTGAGAGGAACAGATAAAGAGAGGCAAGGTCGACTTTACACGACTAACATTTTCCAAGCTTGGGTTGATACAAAAATGTTGTCTTTCCTCATGTCTTTTTCACCTTTCTCCAACGATAAATGTAAAAATTTTCCTTTTGTCAATTCTTTGAATTCTTTTCTTTTACACATTACTTTGCGTTTATTTCTTTTTTTTTTCTATTTCCTTGTCTCTCTGTCTTTTGTTGTTTCCATCAACAATGAGAGGTGCAGAGAAAAAGAAAAAAAATAGTGGGAAAATAAGTGAAACAAAAGGCAGAGCCACTGAAAAGTTAGTACAGACCCAGTTGTGAAAACAACATTTCAACTTCTTGAGGGGAAGTAGTGAATATAAGTTTTGTTGGTAGGTATAAAAGTAGTTGCATTTATAGTTACTCTACAAAAGGGATGAGAAAAAAAAGGGATGAAGTGGCTTGGCTATATCCCAACAGGTATTCCAAGGAGAGTCAAAGGAGTAGTGGCTACTTTGTTCGTGTACAGAGTTGATGCCAGTCATTGCTTGTATTTAAGAGACATTCCTTAGAGACATAAGATAGCGAGGATAGGTGAACGATTCGCGAAAAAAGGGGAAGGAGAGTTGCCTCGGGGGTTTCAATCGTTCTGGACCATATAGCACTACTACTGGACAAGTTACAAGACTTTTCGCCTTTTCCCCACAATTTTTCTCCATTTTTCTTATGAACTAGTTGAAATAAATTCTCATGTAACTCAAATATTTTTATTGAATTATTTCATTTAGTGCGACAGGTTAATTGCTTCCAGAACAAAAGTTTTCTTCAAGGCAAAAATAATAATAATAAAAGGAAATATAACGACAATAGGGGGAATATAAACTTATGAAACAGACGATTAACTCAAAGCCATATGATACTTGTGATAAAAGTGATGATGGTGAAAAAAAAAACCAGAAAGAAATGAAAAACTATGAGATAAGAATTGTGAGGTAGAGGTGCCGAAGGAGACTGGGTGATATAAAAACTCTTATTTTTATTTTTTTTTCAAGGAATAATAAAGATGAAGTACTCTGTTGGCTCTTGAGTTTGTCACTGCGTGACTCTTTTTTTTTACTGTTTTCTTTTAACTCCAAGGAAATTATCCCAGTGAACTTTTTCTTTTTTACGTAGTTTTCTTGATTTTCAACTGGGCATAATGCTTGCGCAAGTTTTGCTGAGATAAATGCCCAGATTCTCTTTTATTTCCACCAACCGTCATATATAATTTTTCCTGCCCTTTCTACACGTTTTTCTTCTTTTTTTATTGTTTTATTCTCCACTTTATTTCATTCAGAAAAGCCAAACAAAGCCAGCGCATACTCTAGTCTGCGGATCTCTGTGCCCTGCGGTAATGTATAGAGCCCAGCAGTATTAAAATACAAGCACACACTTTACCGTGATATGCTAACGAAGCTCGCAGGTGTCTCTACCTTCTCTTCTCTGAAATGTTTCAAAGGCTAGAAAGCGCCCTTCGCAACATTACATTTGCAGTAAACCCCTCCACAGTTACTATCTGCGAATTTGTGGATCAACCAAAGAGAAAGAGAGAGAGAGAGAGAGAGGGAGAGTGAGAGAAAAATTAAATTACATTTTGCATGAAAATTTCCAGAGTGTCGCTAATGAAATTTAACAATTTGCAATTGATTAAATGAGAGTTGTACCGGTTAACCATTCAGCATGTATTCTGTATAAAAATATATATATATATATTTATGTATATACATTCACTGCCAGATACATCGTGCTTTCATCATATATAAACCCGCATGTAGCTCAGAGATGCGGAACGAATATCCCTCATATAATCAATTGGCAAACTAATTAGTGATGCGATTTGTATGCAGCATTCTGCAGGCTCCGACTCCTCGCCATTAACCGATTAAATACAAAAAAAAAATTTCTTGTAAAAAAAAAGCCTATCTGCTCTTGTTATTTCGTGTTTTGTATGTTTGTAGTAATCTCTTCAATAAATAGATTGATTCCTTTTTACGTACATTTTTTAAAAATTCATGCTTAGCACTAGCATCATTTTGTAACGTTTTCTCTATCATATCATTCTCAATGCATTATTCAAATTCAATTTAATTAATAAAAGAATAAAAGTTATTAGAACATGTAAAATTATCAAAAGAATCAGAAATAATGATGTACAAAAAATTGTACCTAGGAGTCAGCACATTTATACGTAAAAAAAATATAATTCCAAATACAACACACAGAACAAAAAAATTAAATTAAATTTATGAAAAATATATCTATTATTTCATTTCAGGACGATTGTTATAATGCATTGATTTCAAGAATATTACTATTACAATATTAGCTTTTATGCCCTTCATCAATCGTTTCTCTTTTGTTTTTTCTTTATAAATCAGTTCACAATTTATACAGAAATGGTACGTACCAGTAAAAACTCACTTACACAGTTATTCATAGAAACCATTAAAAAAAATTGTATTTTAAAATTAAATTTCTCCAAATAAAATTAGTCGAAGAAATAAATTATATCAATAATCTTCAATAAAAGTATATTATTAATAATGCATCGATGTTTTATGTATTACGCAATTGCCTTTGTCAATACTTGTCGACTAGTGTTATCTATCAATGCCAAAGCAAGGGTGTGAGTTCCAATTAATATTGTCCCTTTTTTCCTGTCTTCACCTCATCTTTCCCACTTTCTTTACTTGCTAACAAGTGGAGGAAGTATTCGGTAGGGATATATATGGAAGCATTACAAGTCGCATTCCAGTTTATGTCCTTTTATATGTATACATGTGCCCTTTTAATTTTGTGCTTGACAGCTATTTGTTATTCATTACTGTACTGTTATCGCCTCTTTAACGCTTCATGAACATTTTTTGGTTATTCGTCTCTCTCCAAATTGGTATTTAAAGGCTGTTCAAAAGTGGGTGGGGATGAATCAGAGTGGGGGGAATTTTCTATGCTTATACGTAGAGCCCTGTAGCTATTGGTTTTAATACCCTCTAAATTATTCAGTGATTATTTTTTAGTCCAAGTTTCCTCAATAATTTCATCAAAATTAATTTTGATCAAATTGTGGAATAAACTTTGATAAAAGATCCATCTAATGCAAATTCGTCAAAGACGTCGAAGTTGTACTCTGCATTGTTTTCACAGAGACATAGTTCGAATAGTCGACTATTCACTGCATGAATTTCAATTTTTTCTCATAAATCGTGATTTTCTTCTAAACAACATTAATTTCCATTCATCATACATCAGAGTTATAAAAACTCATTGGGATCATTGCATTCATTTCACTCTGTACACACATCCTCACACGAACCCACATTTCCTTTCATCTTCAGTTTTCGAGTTCCGTGTTTTGTATCATCAGAAAGTTCTTCATGATTGAGTTCCATTGCATACAGTTCCTCGTTAACCAATAGAAAGTCCCCACGTACTGACGTCGAGCGTGTAATTTTCTTACTCGTCAAAGTTTCCACGACGCTACGAGAAGAATGAGGGAGAGAGATAGTACATGCGGTACATTAGATTAGGTAACTAAAACTTAAACACGAATAAGAATAATTTCACTTGTCTCATGGTAGTGAATGAATTTACCTTACTTATTTTATCATCATAAATCATAATAAAACTTGGAGATGTGGAAAATTTTCTCATTATTATTGATATGAATGAGGCCTAACTGTATTCACAAGTTTACTCTCATTGCCTCCAGTTGCGTCTCTCTTTTCTCTCTCTCTTCTACTCTTCCCTGAGCTATTTCAATGTTAAAACAGTGTACACCACTAGCAGTACTCTGGCCTACCTGACTGATGGCGTTGGATACCCTCGGGAATTTTAGTCGACTGGAAGCATTTAATATTCCATAACTTTGCCAATTTATCGATGTACGTTGGCACAAGCTGCGTTCTGCCCACTCCAATGGGCCAAACTCTCCAAAAGATCAATCTGCCAGTGATATTCAAAAATAAACTAAACATAAACTCTGCAGATTGAGGCAATGAGAAAAAAAGAGAAAGAGAGAGAGTGGGAGAGCGAAAAAGGCAACTATCGTAGATAAATAAAACATTTAATTTCCGTTGGATCAACAATTTTATTTCTCATGAATCAACATTGAAATAGGGATAGGAATGCTCGATCAGGCTAACAGTAACCGGATGGAGGCCGAAAATGAAATTTCCTAAATCCGTCGTCGTGGTTATTTACCAGTGCACTACGGAAAAACAGCCTCTGGCCTTTGGTGTGACCGGGCTATAAGCTACCGCATCAAATTGGATTTTTTTTTTTTTACATTTTTCCTGTAAAATACCTCTACACTTCTAGTACGAGACCTAGCCGTGTCCCTCGTTTTGGCGAGCCGCATTTGGGATTCGAATGGTACAGAAGTGCCAGAGCAAGAGGAAACTAGGAGAGAATGACAAAAAAAATTGGGGAGATGGGGTAAACTAAAAAAAAAATACGCTGGAATAACATGAAAAAAAAGAAGAAGAAGAGGAGAAAGCAAAGTGTCAACCCGGGAAAAGTGTTGTCAGGCAAAAGTAAAATCCCATGGGTGCCATTTCAGAAGCCGATTTTAGGCGATCAGATTCTGAATGCGAGATGTTCAATTTCCGCAAGCCTTCAAGAAATTTGATTTCCTCAATGGCTTGAACTGATGGAAGAAATCCTCTTGAATTTAACGTTGCGATAAACTCTGCTTATTACATTCATATTCATCTAAATTCGTGCCTAATTTTGAAATAAAGAAGGAAAAAGAAAGAGCCTCAATTCTCGTTATGTCAAAAACATGTGTCAATGTGTTAGCGAAGATTTACTCCAGTGGCTAGTCCATAAAGCAAATAGAAAACATTATAACAAAATTGATACTGAGGATAAGTCGTGAACAAATCCACAGATGCTTTCTAACCAACTGCTTCACAACTTATATTTTCTCTGGGGCAAGATATAGGGAATGAAGATACAGTCAGTGGCGCCAAGCGTACTAACTCGACGAACCGAGAGGATTGCCTCGTCATTCGAGACCTTTCGATCCCACATGAATTGATGCTAACCACGTTCTTTCACGGACAAGAAAAGGAAGAAAAAAAGCTGTTTCAACTGAAAGTTTACTGTATTCAATCTTCCTCAATGATCATTGTACCTAAAGTTCTATTGAATGGAAATAAAATAATGAAAATAGGAGGAAATTGACACTCTCAATGTTGAGACAATTGAATTCTTGTCACAACATATGCTGCTTCAACTGCAGAAACTTTTCAACTCATTTTCATTTTATTGAGATGAAGAAATGCAGAGAGATTTCAGATCACAAGCAGCATGGAGTCTTCAATTCTCCCGCAAAATCGTGAGAGAATGAAAGATTTGGTCATAACAGAACGTCAGATGTCCTTACGGATGTAAGAGCATCACGTGGATGTGATCTTCTCCAAGTGTTGATACTCTTTCCCCCCCCCCCCCCCTTTTTTTTTATTCATCCTCACTCGTGTGTCGCAATGCGCTATACATATATAACATATTTAACCATTCATTCATCCAGGGATATAGTCTCATATCTTGGAATTTTCATATCTGAATTTTCATCATCCATTGAGACTCTTGAAAATCCACAAATAATAGAGGGTAGATGTATATGCCTGTAGATAGTTTATGCAAGTGAGTTAAGCGGTCAGAAACAAACCCCTCTCGCATTTATGGTTATATATACTGAATAGCATTTGTTAAACTTGGTCTATGGTGTATTAAATTAAGTTGTGTGTGTCTTCAGTCATGAATATGGAGTGGGCCCGCCTCGTTACTGTACGTCTACACATATATATATTTCTTCTCTTTTTACCATCATTCATATTGGTGTAGTAGTGGAATATACTGGTCGTTGTGAAAAGCGTATGCGCGGAAATTTTCACCGAGCAAGAGAGATCGTATCAAGGCATTTTGGGCAAAAGGCGTCAGTTGGTGCTAGGCAACACCCTTCTAGGTGCTGGGTTTTCGTTGTTGGTTTTACAGATTAACGTTGGCACCCGTGAGTAAATTCTAGAATCAACCCGATTTTGAATCATTTTTCATTGGATTTCAGGAGCTTCAAACCAGTTTTGCACGTTTTACCCTTCTCGCTCTTTCTCATTCGAGGCTTTTGCCTGTACAATCTGTGTAGAGAAAAATAGAGAGAGAGATGGATATTGCTTTAAAGTATCCAACTACACCCAATGCCAGTTTTACTGTGGAAAGATGAGCCTCGTCGAGTTTTAGGTAAATGATGGTGGTTGCCATGAAAATTTAGTGGCGCAATTTTTCCGAAAGCTCCGTCTTCTCAGCTACCCGAATAGCTCCCGCCCCCTCCTCCTCCACCACCTTACGCTAGTCTCTTGCTGCTTTATTCTGTTTCGGGAGTATACCGGAGTTACCTGTCTCTCTTAGCGGCGCTGTACTGGGGTAAATGATTTGAGAGTAAATTGCAACGTGGGAGGATAAATTTGTTATCCTAAAAAAAAAAAAAAAAACGTTTTTCTGATGGGTCTGGGGTTTTCTATTTATACAATGTTTCGGGGAGAGTAGGGGGGAAATGGACATTACTATGGAGTAGTTCGAAATGGATTCTTCTTGATGATTCCATTCCGTTTAGATCTATTTTCGAGATTTTTTTTTCTTTTATTCGAATGTTTTCGATGGAAATTAAAGGTGTAATCCTTTTCATTTTCACCTGCTTCAGTTTTTTGAAAATATCCTTGGCTCTAGTTATCAAAGCGTGTGAAATTGAAAAGGAGCTTAAAGTCGAACATATTCGCATTCCATTCAGGTGGTTTCAAACTCGTTTTCATCATTTTCTATGATAACAGATTTCACTTAGTGTTAGACTTTCAATTATTGGTTGAAAAGTAGAATTCCTTGGAAATTCCGAAGAAATCTTAATGAAATCACTTATTGTTCATGAGAAATATTTTCAATTTATCAATAAAATCACCTGAAATATCTCATCTCAAATGCCTTCACTAATTTCAACTGATTTTCTCTGTGTACAACATCAAATTCCAACCAAAATCCAATATCCTCGTTCCATTCCTGACGTTCATTTAACCCTCCCACTCTTTTTTTTCCTCACTATTTTTCTCCACTACAAGAACATTTACTCTACTTTTCCATTTGCTGTCTTTTTTCCCATGGTCAGATGTGATCGCGTGAATGTCCAGGGCCGATAGGAGAAGAACTCAGTACGGTCTTCACCCTCAACTCTCCCACACATTGCTTCTCCTACTACTTCTTTTCTTTCTTTATGTTTCTCCCGGACAAACTTGGGTGATTCTACAAGCATACAGGCCTCTCGTGCTCACGTACAATCGTGTTTTGAAAGGTACAGGCCAAGGGTTGATAGCAAACCAGCCAGAATAACCAATGATTGATTTACTCTGTATGTGAAGGGGGATGGAAAATTTTTCTGTGGAAAGGGCAAAAAATTGAAACGACTGGACATTGCACGTCAAGTGGATAGGACACGTTGCAAATCGAAAAATAATCTACATGTGTCTACGTATCAGTATCAAATATGAATTTCCGAAAATCTCTCGAAATGGATTCTCCTACGAAATGTCAAACGAACGAAAATTCATTCACCTCGATGAAATCTATAAATATCTGAAGCAGCTTAAGGTAGTACCCCCGGCAGTGGATCAACCGTTCCGAAAATTCTGGAATTTCATAAATTCACTGTTAGAAAAAATTGGAAATTTCATAGACAAGCTGATGGGAATTTTCATAAACGTGATATTGAATTTCTTTCTAATGGGAAGATGGTTATGAAATCTGTGAGTTTCAGAGGAAATTTGAAGGAATCTATGAGTTTTAAATAGAATTGAGACGGAACTTTTACAATTTGCCTGAATTTTCAACTGAACATGGACATTCAGAATCAAAATGACTTCAACTTTCAATATTTTTTTGAATTTTTCTTGTTTTTTCTAAATTTTCAAGAAACAATTTAACCGCAATTTACAAATTTCATTGATATCCAGGCGTGAAATGATTTGAAAATCGGTGACGTGTTCATTTTTTGACGTAATTATCTGAAATTTCGGTAGAAATGTGATTTGCTTGAAATTTCCGGGATTTTGCACGGAAAATTCGGACGGAAATTTTTAACAGTATAATTTATTATAAGATAATGATGAAGTTGAATTTTTAAGGGGCTACTGATAACGAGTCAAACGATATTGACACTCGAATTTTCACGACTTTAACATTGAGCTTTATGGGAAATCACACATTCGATCATATTTTACAAAATTGACCATTCTAATTTGAATGAAAAGTCGAAAATTTTTGTTCATGCTTTTTTTTCTCTTTTTGTGAAAAAATATTACAGTAAGTGCATTTTTATTACATACACTTTTAAGAAGTCAGTGCATTTCAGAAAAAACATTGATTCCTTCGAACGTTATTTTCATTAATTTCTCAAATCTGGAATAATCGCCATGGCCGTTTTTCAACTCAATAAAGATTCATTCAACTCATCTAAATTCCCTGCGATTTCTTATCATCACAATCGCATGATTTAGACATTCAAAGCTTACTATTCAACGCCTGACTTTATTTAAACATTTCACTAAAACCTCTTACATACACCATGATATAAATTTACAATGTGATTTATATTGGCGACATGCATTGCCCGTGAGTGAAGCACTGGTAAAAAAACTTTACACAAAAAAAAAAAAAAACCGCCCAGACTCGTCTGAGTTTATATGCATAAATTTTTTATGTTGGCATCCGACTGCATACACAATATTTTGTGTTCTCATTCCCTCTTTTTTTTTCTTTCCCCAGCACAAAATCTGTAAACTTACTGAGTACGTTGTTGGTTAAATGCACATAGAGCATTAGAAATCCAAAGAACACAGAATCTATTCAAATGCTTGAGAATCCGTACAGCTTACTCTATAGATCACTAACTTTTCTCCAGAAAAACGTGTATTGACTATTCACTTTGCTTTATGCACAGTGAAAAAGTATTTGCACTTCCACTCGATGTAATCTGCCTCTTTATTGACTCGATCCTTTTCATAAACTGCCGACTGATTTTTTTCACATTTCACTTGAGTCTAGAAAAATCTATGCATTCATTTCCTTTTCCCATCTATTAATAACACTTTCCTGAGATAATAATAAAGAAAAAATTGTAAATTAATAATTAATCAGTGACGAAACGATATTAATTACCGCTGAATTAATGAAATCTCGTCGAGCTTGCCTGTGATACAGTATCCCCCCTTCTTCACGTAGAATTCCACCGCAATTTCAAGGGATGACACTACACTTTCCAGCCAATTAATAAATAATTACAAGGATGACACTTGAAATTTCATCCAGTGTACAAATCCAGTGGATCAAGTTAAATGCCACAATACGTGTCAAATTGCTTTGTTAAAAAGTATGAAAATAACACTATCAAGATTAAACCAGTAGAGAGTAAAGGATATCAGTGTATCTGAATCATTGGAGCCGTATAGCTTTGATCGAAACATGAGATTTTCCAACGTGAAAACACGTGATTGCATTGCGATTGCCATGTCACTCACAAAATCAGCCAGTTGATGCACAGTAAATTAACACAATTTTACCCAAAAAACAAACGAACTATTGTCCCCAGACACCTGCCGTTATTGACGTTAATTACAGCATCCAATAGATTGATTGTTTTCTGTTCATCAAAGAAACTACGCGCATTGGATTCGTTTTTCTCCCCAAAAAAAAAAAAAAAAGAAAACATAACGAAATTTTTTTGTTCCCAATTTCTTTCCCCCTATTTTCCACTAATAAAATACAAACAATGCATCAAAGTGTTCAAAGAATAATTCAATTCAGTTGTATTTCATATCTCCTACCCTCGTGATGCGGAGAAAAATATGGTATTACTACTGCTTCTATCAGTGGGTGGAAAAAAAAAAGTGGAAACATCCCACAAGAGGAAGAAGGAATGAAAACATAAATAAAACCATTGTAACTGATCATCCGGCGTTTGTGAAGCGTCTGGGATGGCGAACTGTGAGCCAGAGAGTGTTAGAGTAGCAGGCGGGGTCTTGTCTCCGATTATAGGGGGTGCCTTGCCACAATTTCGATAGTGAATTATTCAGGGATCGCCCAAAGGGTGCTGCGGGCTGATTTAAATCGACCGTCTCGCTTCCACCCCCAAGGGCTTTTACTCTCCGTTTCTTCCTCTAGTTCTGGCGTACATAGTGCCTCCAATGGGGCAGGAGAAGTAGAGTGGGAAAGAGAGAGAGAGAGAGAGGAGAACTCGTTGCCGGAGGCTTTTCCGCCCTATATTTCAATCAGTGCTCCTGACAGGGCGCTCCCGACGCCAGTGCCGCTCCTCCGCGGCTAAATTAATCGACCTTTAAGCACGAAAAATTCAATCCTCACTCTCTCTCCCTCTCTCCTCTTCTTCTTCTCTAACCAAGACCCCTGTATTTTCTTTCGATAAATGTGTTTTTCTTTTAGCATCTGGAATATATACTGTTTGATGGGGTATACATAATTAAGGAGGTCCAATCGCTGCTCATGTTGAATAAAAAAACTATTAGATAATGATGAAAATAAATTTTTTTTTTTATGAGTGGTTAAGTTGTTAGCTGTGGAACGGAATTTTGATTAACCTTACCGTGTAAATTTTTCACAATTTAGGATTGAATTTATAAAAATGTAAATTTTTATATGGTGTCTTATGGGAAATCAGGTTCTTGGAACTTTTCTTCGAATTATGCTATCATTTATCAATTAGATGAGATTGGAAAAAAAAAACAAAAAAAAACTTTTTGAGATATATAGATTACTTTTGCTTGAAATGGATTAATGAAGAGATATCACATAGAATTTGAGATTGATCAACATTCCAATGGAGTTGGAAAATTCGGCAACATTGTATTCACTTGTTTTTTCAATAATATCCTCTATTTCAATGATAAATGCCAACAATTCATTTTCCAATCATATGATTTTCTACTAAGATTTCAGTTCAATTTGTCAAATGTTCCGTATAACACTCAATTTGACTAATATACAGCACTTGGACATCCTTGATTTTAAACGAATTTCTGCTTGGGAGAAAGTTAAAATTCAATAATTGAGAATATCATCTCATTTTTCCTTCAAATTTGAAACAAACGAGGGGTGCGTTGTTGCTCGCTCGCTACGCTCGCTCGCGAGTTGGGGTGCGTTGTTGCTCGCTCGCTACGCTCGCTCGCGAGTTGGGGTGCGTTGTTGCTCGCTCGCTACGCTCGCTCGCGAGTTGGGGTGCGTTATTGCTCGCTCGCTACGCTCGCTCGCGAGTTGGGGTATGTTCTGGCTTGCTCGCTACGCTCGTTCGTGAATGGAGGAGTGTTGTGTTGGTTTTAGAATGTGTTTGACCTTTCAGAGGTCACAAAAAAAACTTCCCGATTCATTCATTGTCTGGCTACAGATTTTCTTTATAATGTGAAAGGGCTGTTCGTTTTACCATAAGGCCCACCCCTCCCCTCCCGGTTTCATTTTACCGCAGGGTGGTCCCTTTTGCCCCATCATCCTCTACTAGTGACGTATTTTTGATTGAAATTTGGGAATTTTTCACAAATTTCGTATTTTTTTCATCACTTTTCCGTAAAAAACTCAGAAACTAATGAGCTGACATGGCTCATAATCTAATCAGGGCTAAGTTACATAAAGATGATTCCATTCCATTAAAAAAAATTTTGATCGGATAAGTAATGGCAGTGAAATCGTTTTTCAAAATTTCCTCACATACGCACATACATACATACATACATACACACACACACACACACACACGGACAGTTCCGTAAAAACTCTCAGAAAGTCATGTCAGCATCTTGAAACGCCGAGATCTGATGCGAAATCGAAAATTGATTTTCGGGGCAAATACAATAACTTCCTTATCGGGAAGTTAATAAAAAAACAAAATTTCTTAAATTCTTTCATTTATTGAGATGGTAATTGATAGCTGCTCCTCATCTTCAATTTTCCATTTCGACAGATGAAATCATAGATTTATATTCCACAGTGAGGTTACCATTTTTGGTTTTGTAGTTCATGGATGAGTAGATTAACGCAATTCATATTGATTAAAATCTCTCTGGGTGGTTAATGCGATGAAGTCATATGTTTGACAGTTTTGACAATGAAATTATCAGCAATTTGACATATCAGGAAGTTCAGTATAATCAACTCAATATTAATATTTTTAAACTTTTGACGAAATTTTTCTGAAGTTAAATGGACAGAATATTGATAAACTGATGGAATTTCCACGATACACTGACATTTGCATGTCATGTACCACTTGACACAGAGCAATTTTCAAATTGCATCATATTAATTTTTATTTTGGATAAATGTCAGTTAATTAACTATTCTAAAAAAATTGATAATTTAAAGTACCTATGTTGGTTTTTTTCGGTTTCTCAAACTCTACAACAAATTGTTAGAAATTCCGAACTATATTTCGAATCTCTTTCTTACACGTTTCTTCCTTTTCTTCTATAACTATTCACATTATCACTATAGTTATAATCTAAATAATTAAATGTGTGTGTGTTCCATAGAACCAATATAAATGAATCATGAATTGCATTTGCAATTTTCTTCTAATAAAAAAATTTAAGATATCAGTTACTATGATAATCACTAAACTAACAATCATATTAAACGAACAATAAAAAGCCAAATAAGGAAAAAAAATTATCTAATCAACTTCGTTCCAACTACTGAATAATGCACATTTGTGTCTTGAAAATCAAACGAATTTTCTCGTAAATTATATACGTACTTCTATCGAGTCACATCTGCACTGTCTGGCAAAGAAATATCATACTGAAAACTCACCCAAAGTATTTTTCCCTCTGTTCGAGAATAATTTTTGTAAATTGTTCCCATATGTATGAGGGACCCCAGTGAATTCACAACTAGAAGTCTCGAAATACCATAGTTTTTTTTCTTTAACATTAGAAAACACCACCTACCCTCAGTGCTCTCTTCCCTTTTTTTCTACTCTCACTGTTTTTTTTCTACTTTCCCCCCCCCCTTCTTTTCTTCTGCAAAACCCATGCCATTTCTTTTCTCCGCACTTCGTTTTCATCTTCTGTTATTCGTTTCGATGTTTCTTCTTGCTCCTTACCTTTTTTCCTCATGTTTCTAAAGGGGAATTTTAAAGCGGCTCTGACGAAATAAAAAGTGTTTTATGATAGGCGGTATATGAGCATCATTCGTTGTTATACGTAGGAAAAAGAAAAATAAAGGGGATCTTACACGAGAAAACATAAGCTGTGCCAGTGTAACTCACATTATTGTCAAAAAAAAATTCCAAAATTAAAGTAGTATCGAATAAATTTGGTCTGCAAGTGAAATTTGAAGATTAAAATAGGAAATCAATTTTATATCAAAGTTTATATGAATCTATACAATCTCACGAAACTTCGAGTCAATTGACTGTTTTGTGTGGTCAGTAATAAATCAAAACGACATAGAAATAACACAGTTATGAGCCAATGCAACATTCTGTCTGCCTTCAAATTTGACAAAGGCTCTTAAAATCTGAAGGATGTCAATTGTGTTGTTTATTTCCATGTTCATAAACTTAGATGTGAGGATCATGGGATGTTGGAAGAATTGAATTTAACAATACGAGGTAATTGTAAACTGAACGACGTTACGTCAGTTCTATTCAGGCTTCCTCAGGTTCTGGAAAAACCATAGCACAAAAGAAAATTTTTTGATGAAATTGAATTAAATAAAATAAAATTAAATACTGGACGTTCTTCTCATGGTTTAAGAAACAATTCTCGTAAACAACACACTCTTTTTTTTTCTTCTTTTGTCCTATTTTTCCCTCTCTTAACTTCTCAACCAATACTCATATAATGTGTCCAATGAATCATTGACAAAAATACATAAATAAACAATGATAAGTACAAACGTTAATACCTTAACATCATTAGTATGTAGTCACCGTAAAGCTAATTTTATCCAATCGGAAACTGAACATATGTAAAATTAATTTATTTAACATTGCAGTGTGCTCTTATCTCGAATTCTACTTTGTTTGTGTCCGCAATATCACCTCTTATAAAGGTCAGATATCACCTGTCTGAAGAATATTAAAAAAAATAAAGAAAAAAAAAAATTTACGATTTAATATCAAAATTACTAACCGCCTGATAACTTTGCAATAAATGATTGTTGATACGCTATTCAAATGACGTTAATTAATGAATATCAAATAATGAATATAATTCAGTGATTCACTAATTGGCCTTTTTAACAATAAATAAACAACCATTTTTGGGTATTTTATTGCGTTCATAGTTTCCTAGACAGTTTGGAACCCAGAGTCCAGGTTCTAGACACTCAAAAACTCAACTGATCCTTGACCATACTACTTCCAAGAATAAAAAGAAATCTAAAAAACCATTCGAACTTCCCATTATTACTCGAAATACTCTAATGACACTTGAAAAATTAATATTATCAGTTTAATTATTTTTCCCTCCCCTCAAATTCACGTGAAATATTTCGAATTTAATGCGCCTGTAATGTGCAGATGTACATTGAGTGAATATAAATACGAAAATTCAACGTACACCATTATACATATATATCTGTATCCAGGAATTCATGAGTAAACACAAGTTATTCATCCCATGCACGTGGCTTTACCTCACTGCATATAACCGGGCATACCGCTTTAGTAAACACACATACACACGAGTGATACGTACTAGGGGGATATGGTGGAGATGATGCGATACCATATGCGACACACAGCTAGACGGCTCGAGCTTTCTCGGCTTTCTCCTGTAGTGAAAATAGCGTCTGTGTATATATATATATATATGTGTATATGTGTGCATGTATCTCATCGAACCGTACACCCGTTAACTTAGCTACCTCTTGTATTCTCCCTTGAATATTCTTCAATCTTCTCGGCGAATGAGACTCGGGTTAAAATGTATATACACAGAGAGAGAGAGAGAAAGAGAGGAATTGGGAGACAATAGTGTTTTCATGAAACTTGCCAACTAGTTTGAGCTAAACCGCTATCACTTTTGACGTACTCCTTCATATGCATCTTGTCTGATGACACTGTCTACTTGTCCTGTGATCCCTCTACTGGAATTGCATCAACGTGGTGAATGAAAAAATTCCACAGCTCAGGATAAAGATAAAGGAGAAAAAAAAAGATGGAGGGAATGAGGGAAAAATACGCGAATGAGGATACAAGAGCTGTGGAAAATCCTTTTTAAACTCGCTTCGAGTTATCCATGATATCAGTCGGAAAACTGGCTCTCGAAGCACCAATGAATTTCCTTGGCGAAAGGAATTCCCGAACTTCCAATATTCCCCCAATCGAGGGAGGAATGCCAGAGCCCCGGGTATACAACAGTGTTCTATTTCCTTTGACGCGGGAGTACCAAACGTGCAAGAACCATCGGAATCTACGTAGGAGCACGTATCGACGCCCCCGAGCACTGGCTCTAGCATCGTTTTGTACATTAGTCGTTGGAACATCTGTGGAGATACGAGTGAAAAAGGTTGGAAAAATAAAAAAAAAAAGAGAACAGTTAAAAAAGGAAAGGAACCTCGGTAATTCAGGTTGATTTGGAGGAAGGGATTTTAACAACGTCCGAAATTTCTCAATGGGAAGCTCTAAAATTCGATGGGAGAAACCAACATTAACTGCGGATTGTGTAATGAGGGGATTTCTGACATTCCTCAATTCTTCACTGTTTCAGAAGCAATTTCACATTGCATGGGGAACACTCAGTCGTGTTTTGTAGTTGGGTTGATGGAAAATATTGATTTTTTTCTTCAATGTGATGGGGAAGGGGATATGGTGAATTTTAGGTGGAATTTAATGGTGTTCTTGTTAGTATAGTCGAATATAAGAGTTGGTAGACGTGGAAAAGGGACGACCGAGGCACCGTGCCTACCTGCAGTGTCCAATAGTATTTGAGAGAACACATGGTGACGAGTGAACAGAAAAAACGTGTCGTCATTCTTCAAATAATCGGCAAGATGACGAAAAAGTGAATCTAATTGTCTTCTGTACCCGCACAAGTAACAGAAGGTTTATGTAATGAAAATCGGGTGAAATTTGCAGAAATCCTCAAATTAGGGTGATTTTAATGATATTATTGAAAATATAAGGAAATTTACGGTGGAAAACACCATTGATTTTTAAACATTTTTTTGGAAATTTCACTATTCTGAATTCTAGGGAATTTTTAATTTTTCGAAGGAATTTCTGGTTTAAAATTTTGTACCTCATGAAATTGTTTACGTTGACGTTTACGTCAACGTCAAGGTGACCTCATTTTCCATCGATTCATGTGGTTCATAATTAATTTCCCGTGATTTATAGTGACATTATAGCTCATTTCATGAAAATCAAGTTTTCCTCCAGGTTTTTAGGAAACTGGGTGACAAAGTACTTCAACCACATGAAAATGGCAATATTCTAAAATTTGGAAGTGTCAGCCTTCAATTGTAGACCGAAATGATTGATTTGTTTTCTGAAAATAGAAAGAATCTATTCTGATCCATGTTTTCCATTTGAAATTTTTCACTTCTCAATGAAATCATCAAAAATATCCTATCTCAGACTATTTCACTGCAATGTCCATTTTACCCCACATCTTTCTCCTTTACCCAACAAGCTTCTTAAGAACATACTCCATCAAAAGGATGGCTTTTATACGTACCTTCTATATTTACGAGGGATGTTTCTTCGACCGTCGGTCTTTGGGAGATAAGAACCTCCTAGACCTTTGCCTTTTTCGTACCAATCAACTACTGATATCTGAGTAATCGTACTACTGGGATTAAAGGCTTTCATGTATCAGTTGTGCTACTTCTTTTCTTTATCATCTGTGATTCATTTTCTCCCTCGAGCCGAAAAAAAAATCATAGAAAAATAATAATGTACACCAAGTAGATGCTCATAATTTTATGACTCTCATAATCCAACTAAAACTACAAATTCCACAATTTCCAAACGACTTTTTTCCCTTTTTATCCTCCCTGAAAAACTTGGAATAAATTCCTGCAGAGAGCTTAATAATATAACAAGGCAACAAAAGGTATAACGTCAAGTTTTCACCACAATTCTCCTGCGGGAATATAAACCTATCGGTTTTGGTGAACTCGTCGTACTCAATACTTTGTGCTAAAAGTTTATTCCCAAGGGTTAGTATGTTACCCACCAACATTGAGAGACTCCTGTAAATGTAAGAGTCAAGTTAACCGAACCGTTTATTGATGTTGCGGACAAGAAGCGGGAGAGAGAGAGAGAGAAAGGGCAAAAGCGACAGAATTGAGTTTGCCGATCTCCGATCTCTTGTCTTGAAACCGATTTCTGGTTGCATTAGTCGTGCGTAGAATAATCGATGAATGGATGAACGTTTGTATGCACACATAGATGCAACTCAGAACTCAACGCTACTGAACAATATAAGCCCCTCTATTCCTCTGCCCACATCTATTGCCCTCAGTGCACATCTCTAGTTAACGCTCATCTGCGGGGGGATAATGATCAAGTGTTGGGGTAGGCAGAGAGATGTAACAGGAAGGGAAAGGGGAGAGTTTTGATGTGCATACATTCCTCCTGTTACTGTCTGTGTGTACAATTGACTCAGTGGAGCTTAGCAAAAGAGGGGAATCCCAATGCTCACTAGTGTGTATGTACAATGCTGAATGTTGCTGTGGACAAAGGCCATTCGCACCCGTTACATGCCTAGGATCCTATGGAAGATAAACATATCCAAATTGACCTGTCAAAATTGCCAGGTTGTGTAACGAGCATTCATTGAAAAGGCACTTTTTAGTAAAGTTGAAATATTTCAATAGCGAAGAGGTAAAACAGGATAAATCATTTTTTTTCAATGTTTATTCATGAAACTAACGGAGATAAGCCCTTTTTACCGTGAACTTTTTTCGTAAAAAGTTTCGAGAGCTACACAGAAGAGGAGATAAGGACGAAATAACGCTTAGCGGAAAATTGAAATTTCTTGAGGAAAGAAACTTGGAAAAACAGTGGAAAAGGCCCGGGCCAGCTCCAAACCCAGGTACTTCGGATTTCTGGGCCACTGCCCTACTAACTGCTCTACCTGGTCTAGTTTCTGAGATATTCGATTGCGAATGATCACTCAATTCTGTCTTTCAAGGATGTTAGGGCGAGGTGGTCGGACATAACCTTAATTTTTTGTATAAAATCGTAAATAACAACGTCTACACAATAAATTTTTCAAAACTGATTTCCGGCATGTTCGAAGAATGTAATGAGGAATAGAATGAGCCCTAGGAACAAAAAATTGAAAATGAAAAAATTGGCTGTATTTGTTACATTTTTAGAATCTTGAACAGTTTGTAACTTGTAAAAAATACAGCTAATTTTTCAATTTTCAATCAATTTTTTATTTTTAGGGCTTTTTTTGTTCCTCATTATATTCTCCAAACATTAGGAAAATCAGTTTTGAGATATTTATTATGTATACGTTGTTATTTATGATTGTATACGAAAAGTTAAGGTTATGTCCGACCACCTCGCCCTAACATGCTTAAAAATTGTCAGGTAACCAATTCCAAATTCTGCAACAACTATAATCCACGTGGATCATTCAATTTGCTGAGGAAAGATATTATCTGGCCGGACAACGCTCAACACGATAGTTCCTTTCGAACCCCTTGATTGTATCATCCCTCTTTTCCCAAACATTGCTCACGCATTCCATTTATATCATTTCGTTCCTCAAAAATTTTCCATCGCAAATACGAAAGCCATTGCATGAATATCGTCACGTAAGAGTCAGAGCGGCGTAAGTGTTACATATATGCTTTGGATCGTCTCTCCGACTCATCAAATGTGTCAAACCCTCAGACTTCAGAATTGGACCGTCACCTAACAACTTTTGCGGAACATAATTAGGTACGAACCTCTCGACTTCAATGATTACAAAGATGCGTTGACTTGTCTTCTTCTATTGAAACATTCGTTTTGGAAATACGAAATTCATGTAGTGCTCAATGAAGAGAGATATGGAATAAATACGATGATTTTCTAACCATCATTCAGCAGATGCCTTTTGTTCAGCTGATAATGATTTTCTGTCAGAAGTATTTTTCCTTAAAATGTAACATTACAATTACATCTGTCATTTGAATAGAATAGCCTACCCATCAACGGACACTAACATCATAGAATTTGAATTTAGAAGTAATTCCCACGAGGCAATAGCCCCATGACACACAAGGGTTCCATCCTCTTTTCTGGGCTAAAGTGCGTGGAAAGCATTTTTATTTCGACAAGAGCCTCCAACATTGTATCAACGTAGAACTTCTTGAGACTCCAGTGTGAAGTGATCATTGTGTCTTATCTCTTTTTCTCTCCTTTTTTTTCACAAAATTGTTCGTCGTAACTCCACCCTTGGGTGCCTACGATCTCGAGGATCTCAACTGAAAGCCCAGACTGCCCAGTGAGGCTCTTTCACTCCGAACGAGTGTTTATTTATCTACTGAATGTTGAAGCTTGACTATAGAGAAAGAGAGAGAGGAGAGAACTATTTTGACGTCTGGAAGTCTTTACGCTCACATTTTTATTCTCTTTTTTTTTTATTCCTGCCCTTCCCAATTTTTTTTAAATATTTATTTCTGGTGCCTGTACCAGATACCACGGGCTTGTCATCGCAGTGTGCAAATGGGAAATCCGATTTATGAATATGCGGTGCAGATGGTATCGACAGTGGGTGCGAGAGAATCTATCGTTCTATATCGCACAATTCCCCGTGAATTATTGTATTATTTTTTTTATTTTTTTTTTAACCGTTCATTCCTCTCTAGCTCTATTATTTCAAGAACTCTTTATAGTAATTTATTGAACATACATCATTAAACACAGTATTCTAGACAAGAATTTAATGAGTTGTGAGGATTTTCGTTTACGTTGTCATATATATGAAACAGATACGCCTCCCTCCTCTCTATCTCTCTCTCTCTCTCTCTCTATTTATTTGCCATTCACCCCTTTGGGAAATTGTAGATCTGTGTGCCCGAAGGTGTGAAAGACACAGCCGATCGAGTTTTCCCTCTTGCATCATCGAGAATCGATTTTACCCTTCGCCCCCCCCCCTTTCCCCTCAACGAAATATGCAAACCAAATTGCATTCCATCCTATCCGCTTTGATCATTGTGAACTCTCGTTGCTGTAATAGCGTAGGCCTGGGATGTTCCTATCACAAACACTGGGGCCCCTGAATTGCCTGTACTATGACTCTGATAGTTGAGGAGTAGTGGTAGTATAATATAGTAGTAGAGGGCTTCAAGGGGGCTAGAGTATTTTCACAGGTATTAACGTACGTTACTTTTGGCCCTGGTGGACGTAATAGTCCACGTTTGGTATTCAATTGCGTTTCAAAGGATTCTACATATCAGTAAAAAGGGGTCAATAAATTCGAGGGTTTTTTTTTGTTCACCCATCGACTAATCGTTATTTCTTCCAGTTAATTTCGTCGCGATCGGATAATAATTCACTGGAGATGGAGCTACATCGTTTTTTTTTGCTTTTTTTTTCGGAGGGGTGTATTTATTTTCTGATGTTTTTTTGTAAGCTTTTTTTTTGCATTGCGTTCACCTGAAAATTGATCGCAAAATGAGAAAAGGTTTCAACATCAGACGATGCAGAAACCATCAATAAGGATATGCGCTTGGCCAAAAATTGAAAACACGGAGAGAGTAACGGTAAATAACGTCAGCGTGTAATGTTGCATGAATGCGATAAGCCTCTTTGAAGGCTAAAGAGGGAGAAGGTTGAATCAACGTGGAAAGGGTGGATGGAGGGGGAGAAAAAAGAGAACATAGCTTCACTTCCTTTCTCCCACATAACCTTTCCCTTTAAAATGATCCTCTTTCACTCGCTCTCTCTCTCTCACGCTCTCTTCTGCTTCTTTACTTGCCTTTTCATGATATCGGATGAACTCTCTTTGGTTCAACACGTGATCCTGAATAAATAGAAAAACAGATATGCAGAATGCAATCCATGAGTTTATATACCGGTACATGTTTATGGATTATGTATTATAGGAAGAAGCGTGCGTAATCACGAACAACTGTTTGAGATTTAGATCAATCTCTCATTCAGTTCGGCCATTTGTCATTGGACTGTTTGTCCATTGAACGGGAAATTCTAATTTATGATCGGATTTTGTTGATCGATTGCTATGGAATGTTATTTTTCTTTTTTCTCAATGTCAAACCGAATGCTCTGAAGATCATGAAATATGAATTATTAAATTTCAATTTATTCGATTACTTATTTTATGGTAAAAAAGATGGTTTTCATGTTGTGGTTAGTCACAAGTCAGCTTTAATCACCAACGAAGACTCTGAAGACTAAAATTATCCTCGAGCGCACACAGAATGAAGACTCTCAACAAGTTTGCCAATCTGGAGAGGGAGAATCGATAAATTCATTGAATGAAAAACTTTGATTATGAATTTTTCCTTTAAAAAGTTAAAAGTTAATTCAAACATCTGTAAAGATGAAATTTTCCAGATGGTTACACAAATTTGTTAGGCACAAAATGTAATTATATATACGTATACTGAACTCCTTTAATTTCCGTAACAAAGTTTGGACCCTCGATGTCTTCCTGCTATCGTTCCTTGTCTTTTTGAATTTTACCCGCTTCAACGACTTTTCATGGCGATCAAGAGGGACGCTTCATCCCTGGATTTGCATGAAAATAACGAAATTCAACGTTGACTAACAAAATTAATGAATTTTGATAAGTCATGCATTAACTGTGTATTCTTTCAGTGACAAAGGAGAGATCCTTTTTTCTGTACCTCATTTTATTGATTTCCCTTTTTAATTCAATGCGTTTAGAACAGTGCAAGTTATTCCGCTCATTACAACACATTGAAAAAAAAAATACATAGATGTAAATAGTGGAGAAAAATAACAAAAAAAATAGAAGGGAGTGGTGCAGTCCCTTTTTTATAGTGAAAAGTCCCTGGGCGTTAACCATAGGTGTTATCTGCACCTCAGTTTCCTTATTGAAAGAAAACTGGCGGAATAAACTGCGAAAGAATAAATACACTTTTCGATGGACAGAAAATTGACGTCGCTATCTTGTTTGTCATCCGATGGCAGTTTTCCGGGTGTTGGTTTATTAATTCAATCTTTATCATGTGTGTAATTAAATGAAGATACAGCTTCTCAGTATTCCTCACTGTGAAGTACGGGCGTCACTCAGTTTCAACTCTTCGTTGATTGGTCGTCATTTGATTTTTTTTCTTTTCTTTTTCATCAGGCGAAAATGAAGAAATGATAAAAAAATTAGAGGTACAAAATTGTAGACCTCACGCCACACACGTCTTATGACAGAGAAATAATGGTAAAAATCTCACTGCTCTGCGACTACGAAACTCAATTTTTAAACGAATAATTCTATAGTGTACTGAGCTGCTGGGCTCGCAACAATATTCAGTTAGAAGGTGGGATAAAGGGACACAAGAGATGAAACAGACATATTTCAGTTTTAATGTTTTACATTGAGACAGCTTCTTTTTTTAGTTTAAATTATTTATCGATTTTATTACTCTTCAATGTAAATAAAGAAGCTACACCCGACGCGGCCTGGGTCAAAGGCTGTCGGGGCTCAAGATGTGACGATAAATTCAATTTTGTTGAGCGCCAGTTAATTTATATAAAATTAACAAAATGTGCATTAATAATTTGACTAATTCACTTTAACGATAACTAAGACATTTCGGGTTCGATTGGGATGACCCGTGAGAAGATTGAATTCCCAAGACAATACAAATGAAAATAGGCAAAATAATAGACGAGAACTGCAGAAAAGTACTTACAATATTGTCGAATTTATTTGATTGTTCCAATTAATTCAAATGACAGTTTCACAATTTATATTAATTACTTCAATCCAATGTTATGAAATTTGACTTCGTAAACTAATTTCGATTCAACATAAATTCGATAGAAAATTAACTTGAATACAATTTACAATAAAATTACAAGTGACACCGTTTGCTTACGAAACAGGAGTGTGTTCTCTGCCTCACCGGACGGCTTAAGCCGATTGTTTTTCGTTAATTTTTCTGATTGGTCAATTTCTCCCGTAGACGCAATTCGTCAATAGGATGAACAGATACTCATTATGGCGCTATTACTATACTCCAATTTAGCAATTGGTTTTTGCGGGAAATTCGATGAAATTTTACATTCTATCATCTCCTTCGTCTATGCTACATAATGATAATCGATTGTCCAATGACGGTGGAAAATCGACTATTTTATTTATCCTGTCACAACATTATGGAAATCACTCGAAATATTGAAACTACATTTTTTAATGATTCTATTGAAAAGTGGAGGAAATTTTCGATAAAATTCATATTGCAGAATTGATTTTTTTGGATTTTCCAGAAATTCGATTTTCTAGTCAGAATTTGAAATTTTTTATTTTTCCGGGATATCTTTACTTATATTGGTCATAGCAATCTGGGGTTGGTTTCAAATGGAAAATGAGTTCATTTCCCATCATTTTTAAGGAAATTATCAATTTTTCGAATAGATGTAGAGCAAGAACTGCTTTCCAGGAAATAGTCTGTAAGTAATTGTAAAATCAATAAAAATGAATTCATAATTGCATTAATTGATGGAAACTGAGCTGACCTTCATTTGCGATCGGTCTCGATCGATCTCTACGATCGAATCACTAGAACCAATGGAACCAGAGATTTGTCAAAAAAAAATAAAAACTTTCAAAAAATACAAATAATTCATTTCTAACCAATGTTTTCCACCTAAAATTTCTTCAGCCTTTCAACAAATCAAAAACTCTCTATCTTGATCCTTGTTTAATTGAAATGACCATCATACCCCACTTTCCCTCATTATCTTCTACCATTCTGAACTAATAAAACAATGGTGCTCATGAAAAATTCAGATTTAATAAAAATGAATTTTATTTATGATTTGTGATTCTAGGTAAGGACAATGGTTGATATAGGATCACCGACAATCCAGTCTACTTCTGTGTTGGAGCGAATGAAAAAGTACAGGGTTGTGGAAGAAAAGAGGACAAGGAATGGGTGAGGAGTGGAGAGAAGTTTATAAGTCGGTAATTTGAGGCACGGGGCACGTACGCGGAGCCAGATCTTTGCGGCGCCGAAATAAATCAGCCACCTAAACTTCTCATACCAGAAAGCGCGTTCTCTCTTTCTTCTCTCTTCCCTCTTTCACCTCCTCAAGTTCAGTTCAAAGTCCCCGCACACAGTCAACGTTAAAGCATCGGACGCAAATAATGCTGTGATGGAGGAGAGAAAGAAGGAGTGTAGTAGTAGTAGGGAGACATGAACCCTCAGGAAAAGCTCGGGCGGCCTCGATCTCTACACGGGCCCGCGCACGGTTATTTATTCGGGAATTACCGTCGCTTATAATAAGCCCCTCTTTATTCTCTCGCATCGCAACCTATCATGAGACAGATTTCACCGTGATTTAATGGAGTCTCCTTTAAGCAGAGAAGCGTGAGAGAGAGATAGAGGGCATTCTTGTCCCGAATGTGGCTGAAATTTCCCTCAAGAATTCCAAGGCGTTTGCTTCATTTTTCTCATTTTCCCCTCCTCCACAAGAGCAAAAATGTCTTCACTTTGTACATAATACGTCTGAATTAGTACCACTGACTCGCCAACAATCGCCTCCTGATTAATCTATTCACGAGAAACGAGTGAAACACGCTGAAAAAAAAGTTTAACTTAAATCACAGGGCCAGATGGCCGTGATCGGAACACTGAATCTCATCGGTGATAATGGACCAAGTGGTATTGGAGCACCAGTCTAAGCGCGTAACTACATGCACGTCTCTCTATCCACCACCTACATACCCCTCCCCCCTCCTATTACCTCTCCTGTCTACCCTCCCAGAAGTAGACTAGCCGGTGGTCGCGTCCTCCGGTGTTACCCGTCCATTGTGCAGAGCTTTGTTCGAACGGTGACAGGGCCACATTAATCTGTCTTTCACTCCCTTCCGTACAAGCGCGCACACGCACACACACCAGTCATGTTATGGCTCTTTCTTCATTCTCTTTGGGTACGTGTTTCCGCAATAAATTAGTCAGGTTATACCGTAGCCAAGGACTAACGTCAATCAACCGATCATCGATTTCCCAAACACTAGCCAAGAGTGAGAGAGAGAGAGAGAGATGGAGGTGATATTGAAGAATTCTTTGGATGTTCTGTTTGAAACAAATGATTTAGCAGATTCAGGATTATTTGCAGATTGGATTCAAGGTATTTGTCTTTAGTCAGTAATGTGTCTCTACTGCTTACGCATCACAACTGAAAAGCCCCTGGCTCGTTGTGGAAACTTCGGACTTTGCCTGTGTTCGTATGGATGGCATGTTTGTGTGTGCGTAAGCTTGGGGAGGATCCTATAGGATTAGCGGTGTTTACGATTTAAGCGCATTTACCCACCGAGCAAGTATGTGTTCGAATAAATCCCTGGGGGTTAAATAGCGTAGCATTGTTTTACTCTTCCCCCCCCCCCTTCCCCTGAGTACCAAGCGAATCGTGCGTACTTGCGCACCTGTTCAGTTGGAAGATCAAAAGCGCTTTTACCGTTGTTGCATTCAAAAGGCTCTTTATTCACAACAAGTGTATACACATATATACAGATGTAGAAACAATTTCATGCATTCAACAATTTTTTTTTCTTTCTTTTCAACGCTTTTAATATTGTAGGTTAAATATTACATCGAATTTATCTCCATTCACTGGAAACAAGTGGAGTTATTAATTGGATAAAATACATAAAATGAACTGTGGTAATGCAATCTCTTTGTTTTGGGGCTTTGGAAAACAAGAGTGTCACCTTGCACAATATCTCTATTTACATTTTATTACGTTACTAGCTATCTTTCACTCTTTCCCGTTGTTTACTGTTTGTTTTCTATCTTTGGTCTTGTAAGAGATCATCCGTTGAGACCCCGTAGAAGTCAAGTATTTTCTACCCTTATATTGTGTCTCGTGTGCTCGATAGAGTGATTTTGTTGCGCGCGCATATCTGTTTCGAGTTTCGAGACATCGCTCGTTGTATCGCGGCTGTATCGATTCATCCCCCGCCACTATTCCAACGGATCTATTCAACGAAAAACGTGTGGAAGGAGAGCTTGGAGGGGAAATTGTCTCGTGAGTAGGGGAAAGTTGGGAAGTTTGCTTTTTTTTCCTTCTTTTTCTTTTAATTCTTGATGCTACTCATTTAAAAATATGAAATTGAGTGATTGGCTGATTTTGTGGAACATATTAATACAAAAGAATTTTTTTTTTTTTTAAATTTATGTATTTAACTTCTGGAAAAATTGAACATGAATAATGAAGTTAATGACTCTTTTGTCAGAAGGAATCATACTTGTTGAGCTGATTACTGATAAGAAACTAAATAAATCATTTACTACCACACAACGGACCCTAATAAACCGTGGACACACTAACTGCTCCACACGTTATTTCCGTATGAATTTATTACTTCAATTGTAACCTATCCTCATTCACAGAAAGCCCGGGGAACCCCTCTAACGTCGATGGTAAAATCCTACGCACTTGTGTTTCAAAAAAGTGTCGTCGGATGGCGCTGAGTGATCATTTTCACACGGAAAAAGCACGAAAGCACATTTTTATATATATCTGACGATGGTAAAGACGGAATTTTCTGAGTATTCGTCGGCAATACGGCTCTCCTTATTCCCTTTGTAGCTATCCCAAAAATTTAAACTCTTTGTTCCTACCACTTTATAAACGTGAATAATTATCACGTGAATTATCTTTGAAAAAAAATTCAATACCTAAATTGATAGACAGAGAGAGAGGGAGAATTTTAATTCTCCTTTTGACGAATTAAAAAAAATGCAATTTACTGTTATGATACTTGTGTGTTGGGTAATTTCAGTCATACCATGTTGGCTGACATAGGTAAGCGTGACTGACTATGATACAATCTCGATGTAGCAACTGGATAAGTTGCCATACAGAGAGAAAAAGCTTGTTTCATTCCTTATTGCTGAATAATTTAATAGGAAAGATGTCTTTTTTAATAGTTTTGAGTAGAATTTTCATGGAAATAGGATAAACTTAATTACTATCACGTACTTCATGAGAACAATAGCAGAGGATATTGTACATATTGTTCTTTGTTCTTCTGTTTGTTATATTATTATTAAACTTGAAAGTACATTACTCGTGTTACGTATGTTCTTCCATCACGATTCAATGATAAGAATAAAGTCGACACTGATGGGATAACAAGAAGAAGGCAACTAAGTAAATGCTATTGCACAAACTGTAAAAGACAAGTGAATATGTTTACGTCTATCAACAATGACAAAGTGAATTTATCGCTCTTCATTTGATTAACTAATAACTCTAATTTTCTCATTTTCAACAAAAGAGCATAAAGAGCTGAGTCGAAGGGAAATGAAGATAAAGAGGGGTAAGCAAAAAGAGATGGGAACATAGTGAAGATAATGGTGGGAGAAGAGAAAATGGATAAAGAAAAATATCTGCGAGTAAAGCCAGATGATGCGACCGAAGGTAGCTTATAGGGTATTAAAGGAGGATTTAATATCATAGCCATTGGATATGGTGCTCGTTTCACCGCCCTCAGATCAGCTTACTCTTTGCGCTGAGGACCCTTTGACAAGCATTCTCACTCCTTCCAGCACAGAATTTACCCAGTAAAACTATTGACTTCAAGGGCACTTGGCATACGTTTATGCCCTGGTCATCTCCCAACTGGACCAAACATCCTCCGCGTTTCCCATACATACGTGTGTGTCTGTGTACAAATTCGCAGGCAAGTTCTTTGGCCTTTTTACACTGAATACGAATGCCATTGAATACGAAGTGAAGCGGGAAACCTTTTTTTTTTATTCGAGTTACCAAGATGCATGACTGCATCGACAACGTACAGAAAAAAATGAAACACTTTTTTTTCTCTTTGTTATTTTCCATGTTGTTGTTTTTTTCATAAACATTTTTTTTCCTGTTTTCTTTCCGAGGGAATTGGAGAGAGGGAGAGAGAGAAAGAGAGGGTTAACAGCACGAGCACGCACGGGCGAGCATGCGAGGCCTCGGTGGCAACTAGAGAGGCTACACACACACACACACATAAACACGGGAATATCGACGCGCTTGTTCTGAAGGGATAAAATGGACAGAGAGGTTAGTTGGCAGTTGGAGCAAACGAGGAATACAGGGGTTGGTGCGTGCTTCACGCGACACGATTTACCCCTCTTCTCTGCTTTTATTTCTCTCTTTCTCTGTCTCTCTTTCATTCTCTCTGCCCCGTTGTCGTATCCTTTTGCCCAATGGCAGAGCCTCACACCAAGTCATTACTATTAATAACCAGACAGCGAGAAGCTCGCGACAGGCCGGTGCTATTATTCATAATAATTCATAATGATGCGATTAATTTTGCTGCAGAACGAGTGGAGGGATGAGGGGGAGGAGGGGGATGGTGAGTATACACCACTCGAAAAGCAACTGAGTCTGGTGTTGGGCTCTCTCTCTCACTCCACTCTTCTTCTCCTCGAATTCGTTTGCTTGCCTATCCTCAGTGCCCATTCTCGCGCTCGACCCCTTTTGTCTTACCTTTTTGTCCTCAAGTACAATCGCATTAGCATGCAAATATTAAATTTGTTCTTGCTTTTCGGGGTAAAATTTTCAACTCAGATCTTTGCTTCTTCTCCTCTTTCTTCCTTTTTTTCTTTCTCTCTCTCTTTCTGCCTCTTTTCTTTTCAAATGAAACACATATATCCTGAATCGTAAATTAAAAGGGAAAGAAAAGAGATGAAGAAGGAAGAAAAGGAAAAAAAAAGAAGAAAAAAAAAGTGGGAAAAAGTTAAATAAAATCAGATATATTTTTACCGCACGTGCACAGATTTAATGGCTCGACACCTAGTATAAAAGTCGGTAAAGCAGTTTTTCCTGATATGAACGAGATAAATCTTCAATGTGACTACTTGGCAATTTTTTTCCCTCCCATTGGAGACTGAGAGAGAAAGAGAGAGCAAACGGAGAAAAAAAAGAAGAGAGTCGTTGGCATCGAACAAAAGAGCAGTCCGTGAAAAGGTGAATTGTACAATAAAGTTTCTTAAAAAAAAAAAAAAAGAAACACTGAAATTGTCAAAGTAGAGAAAAAAAAAAAAGAATTTAGAGAAAAGAGTCCATGTGCAGGATAAAAGTTACGTGCCGACAAGTCGTCTACCTTATTAAAATTGAATGGCCTATAGGTCCATCGTCGTCGCATGGGGGTATTTATTATAGCATTTGCGTGGCAAAAGTCTACCGGCGTTTTTATTTGAAATATATGCGCAGAGTGGCCGTTGTAGGAAAACGAAACTCTCCCCTCCCCCCCCCCCCTCCCACTCTTTACTTTTCGTGTGGAACTGGTTAACGTTATACAGGACGTGAGATTAACGAGAGACCGCATATGAATTGTAATCATTTTAAAACTTTCCAACTCTGCATATTTTAATTTTTTATTTCACTGTAATCTTTTTTAACTCGCGTAAATTCTTCCCCTCCCCCCTCCCACCACCACCCCTTTTGCCAAATGCTTCCTCCTCTCTTTTGTTTCGTCTTTTCATCGAATATAATTAGATAATTATGAAATAGATGGTACATAAAGAGCCAAGTTTATCCACAAGCATAAACTCACAGTCCTGAGAATGTATTAAGTGAGGAGAAATAAGGAAGTTGGGGAGGGTGGAAGGGGAAAGGAGGGAAAGGATGTCAGGTTATGTAGGGTGCTATGGAGGGCATCAGGACTCACTGTGTTGGAGCGGAACAATGTTGAGGATGCTAGGTTTACTATGGGTAGGGCGAGCTATTTACCAAGAAGAGGAAGGGAGGGAGGAGGGGAAGGATAGTGCTAGCTGAGTAGAGCAGAGGGAGGTAACGCAACTTGGCTCTCCTTATTTCCCAACAGAGTAACGTAGTGGACCCCAAACCATCCCCGTGTGCGTTCATACTCGCTTCTTACCTCTTTTTACGACTCCTGCGGTTTCTCGCCCCTTTTTCCCTCCTCCTCTTTCTCCTCTTTTCTAACACTATTTTTCGCCCTGAATCTACACAGCTGTCTGCAAATCTCTATGCATATTCAGTGAATATCTCGTGATTTATGTCATTATTACATGAAAAGAAGAAAAAATAAGAGTTTTTTTTTTTTAAATCTTGATTCCAAGGATATTATTCTTGATTTAAGTTTTTCTCGTTGCATGGCGTAAATGAATTCATAATTCATCTTCTTTATTTGAGAAACATTTTGCAAAATACAAGAACCACTTGGAGACTTGGGGAGAATTGTAATTGATTACTACAGAGTTAATTACATTTCTCGACATGTGCGCTTGCCTCTTGAAAATTCTGGTTGAATTCAATTTTCTTAGGTGTATAGGAAAGAAAAAAAAAAATTCCCTAGAATTTCCATCCAACAGAAAATTATTCAAATTCAAGCCTGTTTAATTATCAAATACTCACTAATTAGTAAAACCAATTCAACACTTAGTTTTCGAGAGAGCACCTGTTGTTGTCACGCAATTGCAAGTTACAAAGTGCAAATATTCACATTTCCTTCTTACTCTGGTCCAATTTTCTGCCCAAAACTTTTCCTAAAATTCACTACCATACAAAATTTGCCCCGAGACTTATTTCACGCAAGAATGAAAAATCCCCGAGCGTGAAAATGTATCTTAATATCAGAATTTTCCTGATTTTTTTCCACAACAACCACTTATTTTTCTTATTCAAAGCCCGTATAAATTATCGATCCTCCCTCCTCCCCCGCTCCCTCTAATTGCATTTGAGGCTGATGAAAAGGCTCACCCCGATGTGAATGATAGCGAGTGGAAAAAAAAGAAAATCATGAAACAAAGAAGCAAAGTGGAAAAAAATAAAAATAAACGAATATAGTTGAGAGTATGTGAAGTTGAGCTGTTAGAACAGTATAATTCAACGATTGCGTGTTAAGGTGACTGTTTCAAGACGATAACCGTCCCAGAAATACGCGTAAAACAGCTTATCACTTATCAGTTGAAAGGGAATCAGTTGAACAGAGTGTATATGAGGGGGAGGGGGGTGGGAGGGAAGTAGGGGGGTTGGGGCTTTTAACCAGTTTAGCTTGACACTTCCATTGGCGCGTTGACACTGTCATTTCCTTTTCCTCTTTACAATCTTTATCGTTAACGAATCAAACGTACAAATTAACCGAACTGATAATTCCATTTGCATTATCAGACGAGCTTTGTGGAGAGAGCTTTTTCCAATTTTCTCATTCCTTTTTTTTTTTTTTTTTAAAGTAGAAAAACGTAAAAGTAGACATTTTGCGACGATAGGGGCGGTAATCAATGTGAGTATAGGTACGATAATTAACGGTTATGCTAAACTGGTGAATGAGAAAGGAGGGGCACTATAATTAGCAGCCAAGCTCTAACCCACCGAGGGAGGGAGAGAGAAAGAGGAATACAGTGAGTGCAGATGGAAGGGAGGGGGGAGGGGGAGTTTACGTTAATTATTCAGGCCTACTTCTTTACGACGACCAGTAGAGCCAGCAGCCAGCAGCAGCCAACTCAAGTGGAATTAATTTTCGAATGACGTGACTGCGAAGGAAGTTGCATGCATTATACCCTCCTGGGAATGGAGGGGGAGGGGAGGGTGGCTAGAGTACCCTACTGGAAACGATGTAAGGACGACGCTCTGTGACTTATGCGTTTCTCTCTCTCTTTCTCTGTCTCTCTCTCGAGCTTTCGTCTCGATTCACGTATGTAACCTGTACGATTCACATTTGGAATTCCACTTCTTGGTAATCAACATCAAAGTACTATTCTGTACCGCTGCTACGTGAATAATTAGGCATTGAGGATGGGAATTAATGGATTAAGTAGGGATTACAGTTTGAAGGGTTTTTTCTTTCGAATTGAAGTGTCAAATAGAACTTAGGCCTCTTTGTTTTTGCTGTCTTATTTAATTTATGTGGTAATGTGAAGGATTTTTAACTAACAAAAAAGCGCGAGTCCGAGAAGAAATTTCAAGGTGAAAAATTATGGAATTGAAAAGACGTAAGTGGAAATATTCTCATTCAAATGGAAAAAAAACAATAACGAAAAGGCATAAGTGCCGAATTGAAGCCTTTTGATGGAAAAATGATTAAGAAAAAAGCGTAAATTTCGCCACCAAACCTTTATTTTGGCTTAATCCGTTGAAACAATATTTTCCTCATATTTAATATAATTAAGGTTAGTCTGTTTCCTCTTCAAATAATTGAAGTGTATTTCACCATTCTGTTATGAAATAATTTTTCAGGAAATAAATGAGCTCGGTGGACACCATGAAGAACATTTTGCCATAATTTTGGGGATTATGTCTGTTTAATTCTGGGATGAGAGGTAGCGAATTTTCCGTGAAATCCTCTTTATAGCTCTGATTTTTCTCCACAAAAAAGATTTCCATGAAAATTTCTCCATTCCGTTTAGTTTCCAAAATATCATCTTCTTAAGGAAAGGAATATAATAGAGGAAGAATGAATTTTCTCATTTTTCTAAAAATAGAAAAACATCAGCGATTAATTCGACTGAACGTGAATCATAAAAATTAGATTTACCGGAAAATTATAGATACACTCGTTGGTTCTTTTGAAATACAGAAAATGCAATAGGCATCATTAATAAATACTTCATCAGCATTATAACACTACCTATGAAATTATTATGCATACGAGTGCACTTTCCCTCTGTCTCTTCAAAAGCAAAAATGAAAAAAAAACTAAAATGCATAATAAAAAAGAGTAAATGAGGAAAATTTAATCTTGATAATGTTTTGTGTTCAATAGCACGTGGTGAAAGTGCGTCATAATTTGAATGTGAACAACAAAGGATAGAAATTGTGTATTAACACAAGCACATTTGTATGTGTTTATGTGTGTGTATGTTGCCGAGTGAGTGGTGAAATGAAAATTTCAAACTCACGTTTTCCAATAGTTCCTCGATAATGTCTGCTGATTAATTAATTAATTAATTGACTCATTGAGTTCGAAAACTAATACACCATTGTGGATAGCCGCTTTGCTTTAATAACGTTGTTATTCCTATACATTCATTATTATTATTCGTATAAATATCAATATAACCAAATGGCTAATGTAATAATTCAGTAGTAAATGTCCATTTGTATTTTGCCATCATACGATTGATTGAAGCATAAAGAAAATTAATTTTCTCTGTAATCATCCATTTTTTTCTTCACTCCCTTTTTATCCACCCAATTCTGTATTTAAATCCATTTGCGGAGATGAAACCGAATGAAAGAGAAGTAAAAAAAAAATTAAAAAATAAAAAAAAATGTAAAAAGAGAGTGCCCGCGTCGATCGAACTTTGTCCTCATTTATATGCATTTCTATGCATTTTTAACGAGTTTTTCACGCGACTAAGCGAACAAACGAAACTCACAAAACTCTCTGAGAACAAAAGGTGAAAGAAAAGAGGAGGAAAAAAATATATGAGAGAGTGAAAAAAAAAAAAAAAACGATGTAAAGTTTCAACTCAGGGAGTTGTATAAGAAGGATCTTTTAGCCACAGCTAACTGACGGATCCTTAATTAAGGTCTCAGGCCGTGGAATGCCAAGACGCGACTCCACAGTATGCGGATAGATCCATTACACTGTCAGTAATTCGCATTGCGCCCTTTTATCCATTGGATCTCCACCTGGTACTATGGGATTCCTTTTACTTCTTACTTGTTTTGTTATATCTGCCTCTTTTTCTTCTTCTTCTCCTTCAGTTATTTCGTATATTTTTCCCCTCATTTCTTCGTCGCAACTCACCTCCTTTTTCATCACATTTACCTTCTCCCATTTTCTCGACTTTTTTCCTTTTTTTTTTTTGTTCTTTTACTCTACCAAGCTCGTTACGTCTACCGATTTATATTCAGAGATGTGGATTGTCGCGATACGAATTTGAATGTAGCACTGTATATTTCCTCTCTCAACTGACCTGAACTTGTGGCTCCAATGAATTTTTAATTTCACCTCTAGTCCGACTCCAATGTTCGAAGTAAATGAGTACAATCAAATACACAATTAACTTTGATGCATTTTGTGAATGTATTTTTGATGGTAAAAATACGAAAAAAAAAAAGAGATTTAAAGTTAAATTTATAGTGCAAAAATCTGAGATTGGAAAAAGTAAATTTTTGATTAAAAATCAATCAGCTTAAAAAAGAAATAAAATAACTTTAATTAATTCAATCTCAATCACGATAAAATGATTCTGATGACCCACGAAATATTTAATTTTCCAATTATAATCTCCATTGTTCCTTCCAATTATCATTGTTTATGATGTCATTAAATTCTGAATAAACCAGGAAGAACGTTTGTAATAATTTTCTTCTTTTTTTTTTCTACTTTCTTTCTGTTATAATCGGAATATTGATTATTGAATCAATTTATCAGTATAATGGGAAAATGAGCCATTTTCCGTATTATATCGAGTGTTAATATTCATTGCGTATTAATTACAAGGGAGTAGTGATGTAGAGCCTCGAGTTGGGTGGGAAAAATATATATATATATATATACATATATATATATTATGGATCCATAACGATTACATTAAAGTCCTTCAGGTTTTAAAATTGCAATCGACTAGAAAGAGGAGAAAAAAAATGTGCAACAATGAAAAAGGGTACAATGTATACCACGTGTGCGTGAGCGTGCTTTTTTTTTCCTTCTTTTTTTTTTCATGCCCCGTATATAATTGATACGGGAATAACGTGCAGCCCATGACAAAGGTTGTGCAGGCGATTATATTGTACTCATTTAATAAGTTAATATGGTATATTCAGTGGAGTTGCGTTGTGGGCTCATACGCTCCACTTTTTTTTTGCTCTCTCTCTCTCTTTCTCTCTTCTGTGTATATTGTTTTTTTTTCCATCCGAGAGGGCCACCCTCTCTTGTCACTCGGTTTTTCCTCCCTTTTGTCGCTCTCACGATTTCACCCTCTCTTTTACGGACATGCACGACCGAGCCTCGGTATCGTGAGTGTAGTACGATAGGTGGCAGCGGTAGCAGCCAGGCGCGCTTGGTGATTTGTCGCCACAGTTATGAGAGCAGCGAATGCCCCTCTCTGGACGCAATATTATTTTAAACGATGATATAGGAGAGGCGCGTGGTGCCGCAGAAACCGCGATGCCTGTTACTCTCTCTCTCTCTCTCTCTCTCTTGCTCTTTTGGTGGGTTGAGAGTTAGGCGAAATGAAAATCACAAAAACGTATATGGCCGCACATCCGTATTACCTTTCACACCTTCTCTGCACTATTTTCCCTTTTTTTTTTATTTTCCCCTTTTTTTTCGCTATTTATACATTTTTCTTTTTGCTCCCTTGGTTTTATTATTTTTGGTAGTTATGTCTGCGGTAACTCGCACAGATTGTTTTTTTTCTGTTTTTTTTTTTTTGGTGGAGAGGATTATTAGGATTTTTTTTTTCATGAAATTGATTGCGAATTTTTAATTAATTAATGGATTATTGCAAATGGAATTTTTTTTTGAATGAATTCTCGGCAACTCACATTATTCATAATTTGTCGAAAAAATAATCCACGTATTTTTTTTTTTTTCGTTTTGATTTACAAATTCATGATGTAATTTGATTCAAAAGTTTTCAACGCAAGTGCTGAAATTGTAATTTTCCGAAAATGTTATTTTATGCAGAGAGGCATTCAATTAAAATCAGTGAATTCATTATATCCATTCTCGTGTATGAATAAATTAATACACATAAATAAAAAAGAATATGTAACAACAGGAAATTATTAATTAAATCATTAATCTATTTCCGTAATTAACCAATTATCATAATTAATTGATCATTTTTTATTTAATATCCATCACTCAATTTGAAATGATAAAGAAAAAACAAAATCTACCAACACTGAAAACAACTTCCAGTATCAATTTCATCGAATTTTCATCCCTATTTCACCATTAATTTCCACGTAATCACGAGAAACCTGTGAAAAAGAAGCTATGATTGCCCCACGAAATTACAAAATTTTCACCAAATAGAAACAATTTTTTTTTCCCCTGGCAAAAGTTGTTTTCAGCCCCGAAATTACCGATTCGAAGCGAGTATAAAGAATCCAGAAACGAAGTAATAAGGAAGAAGTGAGGAATGTACCAAATATCTCAGTTCCTATGTGTGTACTGATAGAAAATCAATTTGCTATAGTTCAAGGCAGAAGAGAAAAAGAGATAGATAGAGAGAAAAGGGGAGAGAAAAGGCCAAGTCACGCACGGGGTACGCTCATCTGGTGGCTTCCGGCTAAGACTTCCGGTCGGCGGGAAGCCAGAAGTTCTGGGCAGTTTGTTAGCCGCCTGCGGGATTCCGTCTCACGGGTTCATGTACGTGAAGCATCCCCCTCCCCCCTCCAGCCTCCTCTCCTTCCCCCCCCCCCCCCTCGCCGATTGCCCGTGTAACACAACTATGGGCAGTAATGCATTGTGTTACTCCCTGTAACATCATGTGAAATATCACACTGTGTGTGTGTGTGTGTGTGTAAAGGGATAAAGCGAGGTAAAGAGAGAGAGAAAGAGCGAGAAACAGAGAGAAGGATAGGACAGAGAAGCGCACGGTCGTCGACCGCCGAGGGGCTTGAAGATGTCCGTAAACGGCAAAGGGGATAAAGTTTTCCTGGGTTATGGACTTGGCCTGACTCTAACAGAGAGAACTACTGTATCGAACTGAAATAGCTTTATCCCTGCCAGTAACTTGAATAATGCCCTGTTACCCTCTTCCTCCTCTTTCCCCCCCAACTTTCCTCTACCTTCAACATTTAAATTACGGAAGACAGGTACATGAGCAATTTCTGTATGACCAAAGGCTGATTATTCATTGAGATTAAAAAAAAAATCTATGTATGTATTAACAGGGAGAATATCGGCACTGTGTAACTGTCGGATAACCATTCAACAGGGTATTAACTACACACATTACTATTAGTATTATCACATGTACTCTCAGTCGATTTCCAATGACAACGTCTCAGCCATTGCACTAGACACACTCAACTGTTCTCTATTCTACTTGGCTCTGGCTAGTCACACACTCAGACAGTTCAGTACTTAATTACTTTGCTAATGCCCCTGGGTCTCTCTCTCTCTCTCTCTCTCTCTCTCTCTCAGAGAATCAAGGGGCTTATAGAGGAAAAGCTCTGGCTGAATTTGGATGAATAGAAGGGAGTAATAGAAAAGGGATAGAATTTAGCAAATTCCCTCTTTCTGTAGCTATCTCTCTCTTTCTCTCTGTATCGTTAACTTTTCCCATTTCTGGTAAGAGGTACCACTTTCAGATACACATTCCTATAGTGCTCTTTGTTCAATTGCGAATAAGCATTTTCTCATTTGCCTCTGTGCTGATTCTTCCAAGTTGTCAAGTGCTCATCCGTGGTATTGGGTTGCATTACGGAAAATTAAGATGAATGAGAAGATGAAAAATTTTTCGAGGTTTTTTCCTTTTCTTTTGACAATTTTCAACGGGATAAACGTGTGGAACTTTGAACGTGTGAAGTAGTAGAAGACAGCGTACTGTCAGACATGGCTCTTCTTTTTTTTTTGAATTTTTTTTTTCGGTTGAATGTATGTTGAAGCTTTTACCCTGTTCATGCCTTTTGAAAGTTACCAGAATCCTCGCAATTACGGCGCATTCCTTCTGAAAGTTTTTGCCTTGCCAAAAGCCTCGTAAACAGACGTGCGTTTTTTTTTTAATTTATTTATTTTTTTCATTTCTTTTTCATGAGCATTTCCACTCTACACTACTGGCCTGCCATTCAACTTTGTCTTTTTTTTTATCGTCTCTTATATTTTTCTTTTGTAATTTTTTTATACTTCATCTCATTCAGCTGGTTGTGCTGCCTAAACTGTATCATAATTATCGTCGCAATGACGGTACATTCATTCCACCGCACGGTTATATTTTTATTGTTTTTTTTTTTCGTTTCCACATTGTTTTTTTTTTTTTTTTTGATCTATTCCACAGTGATACACGTGTGTAGAGGAATTGCAGAAAAAAATGTGCTCCCATGTATACATGAACCGTCGAGGAATATAAAAATCTGTTTGCTTGGACGCGCACGTACGTTGAATAATTATTATCCATTGAAAAAACAAACGAGAAAGATATAACTGTGCAAGCCAGATGGAAATAATGGTAGGGGGAGAGTAGAATGGGGGAGGAGAGGGGGCATTTTATTCGCCGTGTGATAAGAGAGGTGGAAATATTTGACTAAACAAAGCTTTTGATTTATATGTGCATCCAATAAAATACAGGCTTAAATACTAATACAATGATAGGAATTCGAGTCGCGTAACAATCGCATACTAACTCTGCAATACGTAAAACTGAAAACACAGAAACGATATTCATTTCGATAGATAGGATAATGTTTACCATATATGGATATTTGTTCATAGATATGTTCAACGAGACGAGAAGGTTAACTCTCGGAAGTATAGAAATAAAATAATAAATGTTTGAAATGAAAACAAAAAAAATGCACAGAGAGAACGATTCGTTTTCATGCATTCAAAGAGAATAGGTTTTATTGAATGTGGAGTTATTGTGCGTTTGTTCTGGAGTATTAAATGATTTTAGGTTTACAATTTAATGGTTATTTATGAGGATAATTAATTTTTGTTATCATTTTTTATTTCAACGTCTGATTTTGATGATACTTTTATCTCTTTTCTTGGGAATATCTCGGAAATTAAAAGAGATAAGGTCATCTTGTCTTAATTATTTCTTTGTCCAGAATCGCAAGAGCTACAAAGAAGGATTGAAGTAAGATTCCTTCATCTTGCTGAGTTTTCGACATTTTAGTGAGAATGATCTGAAAAAATAATTAATTATGAATTATACATTTTATATTGGTCTGAACCATCCCGAGCCTGATCTACTTGTTAATCAAAATCCAGCATCTGATCAGGAGGCCTATTCTCCATCCCTGGAAAACTGATTGTTGTTGACAGAATAACATTCGTGAGCGAAGGAGACAATTCGTGTATTCAATTCGTTACCGAATTTACGATTCCTTCACGAACTGGAAGTTCTCATACGAGGAGCTCACATAACCTATTGTTTTGATTTCTAAAAGTTTAAAAATTGATTGTGCCACAACGACAGTGAAACTTCTCTGAGTGAAAAATGAATCAAGTTTGTCACCGAGGGAATCTGAAACTTATGGAAAATGAGTAGCTGCTCGGTGAAGAGGATCATCGACCATGTCTCGCAAGGAAGTGACATCCGTAAATAGATCGGAAAGTCATTCCGTCAACGAAACTCTTCCTTCTACGGATATTTTCCACGAGTGAAATAGTCATGAACGAAGATACTACATTGACTGACGAATCCTCTTCCCATGCGTCGAGAATAGGCCCCAGCAACGACTCAACGAATCATTAGTTCAGCCTACAGCTTAATTCATTTCCGAGCGACCAGCTCAAGCATCAGCAACCGTCGGTTTCTCTTCATTTCCGACTGTAAGTTCACTCCCAGCGTGAAAACCATTTATTATTCACTTTCATTCTTTTCTCTATAATTGGACTGCCTCAAAATTAGGCTTTTGCATTATCCCCAATAAATCAGTTGGAGAGAATATACAATTTCAAAAAATAAAACCTGAAATACATATATTTTTGCCTTCAATGGCACACCTAGTGTGACCGCCAAAAAGGTGACTTTTGGGAATTTTTTTAAAGAAAATTGTTGCATCGAATATTTTATAATTTTGAATACGTATTTATGCATAAATAATGTGTGCATAGTCATTTTTACGAATGAAAGAATTTGATTTTCAGCAATTTATTCGCTATTTTCCGGGTCTCATAAAAAAGAGCTCCTCAACTGCTGCAGTGGTTGTGGTGTTCACAGTGCCTGGAATAAAAAAAAAGTATATGAAACTAGAAGCTATTGGCTATATAACGACCGGCGATTGTGAAAAAACATTGAAATTTGAAAAAAAAAAATGGTGGAGTTTTGAACGAAAGTCGAAAGTTTCGCTCCAAAATCTGATGGTTTTGCGTATGGCAAAATGATATTTCTTATCCTATTAAAAAACTGGAGGATAATTGCGGGGAGAAATAAAAATTTAATATGCGGAAGAAAAATCAAATCGATCAGATGATTTGTTATCGAGTTAGAACTGCAGCAGTTGAAGAACTTTTTTTTTGTTGTGGAGACCCGGGAGATGGCAAATAACTCGCTCACAATCAAATTGTTTTATTCGATAGAGTTACATTATTAATGCATACACTATCGATGCACAAATATGTACTTGAAATTGTGAAACATTCGATGCAATACTTTTCTTTAAAGAATTTCCGAAAATCACTTTTTTCAAAGCGGTCGCACTAAATGACCCCCACAGGACTCAGTCCTTAAAACATCGGTATACTTCAATGTTTTACCGCACCAAGCCGATCCCGAAATTTTATCTTGGGTTGAATCACAAACGTGTTCGATACAAATTTTCTTCATTGAAAAATTATTCAAATTCACATTTTTTTTGAGTTATACCCATCAATATTCTTCACTGCTGAAATGGAAATTATTTGGGGTTAAATTAAAAAAAAATTATTTGTGAATATTTCCAAAACGAATTGGCTTACGGAGAGTCATCAGATGATTCTTTTTGTAATTTACGAAATTCTTTGCAAAAAAGGTTTCTTAACATTTTTCTTTAAATCGACTAGTTCCGGATATATACCCACTATTACGGACCGTCCGGATGAAAAATAAAAGGATCAAATAAAATAATCAAATTATTATTTAAAGATTATTTCACTAAAAAAAAAAAAAGAAATCTCTTTGTCTCACGATTTTTAATGAATCAATAAGAGATATGCATGCTGGCCCGATGTCGATAACAGAGATGAGAAAAAAAGAGACAAAAGAGGCTTACGATAAAGAAAATTGAAAGAAATAATTTTAGAGAGAAAAGTTATTTCTTGAAGTTTATTTTTAGCCAAATTCTAAGAAATAATTTTAGAGAGAAAAATTATTTCTTAGAGTTTATTTTTAGACAAATTCTAAGAAATAATTTTAGAAAGAAAAATTATTTCTTGAATTTACTTTTAGAGATAAAAAAAAAGTGGACGCTGGGACGTCCACTAATCCCCGATATTGTCTCCTTATCAACAGCCAACATGGCCGCCAAAAAAAAAGATAGCCAGGTTCGGACAATGCATCACCTGGAGGAGGGGCAATCACGTGATCCGATACTTTGACCTATATAAGGTGGTCCATTTTTTGGAAAGATCACCTTGAGTTTCAACCCCTTAACTGGTTACTCTGTCCGAATTTACATTTCTCGGTCTTAAAAAATTATCCTATTCAAAGTCAAATTGAGATCTTCAAAACTATCAAATAGTAGTGAAAGTCTATCTTCTAAAGAGGAAAATAATAATTAATAATTATCGAAGTCAACTGCCCCAAAAATCAGTCAAACGTCACTGCACTAAACTCATCATTCACTATCAATCATCACCTGCCGAGGCTCAGCATCAAGGATCAGACCATTGCATCAGAAGGAAAACAACTCTCATCACCATCAGCTACTATCAACCCTCAACTAGAATACGACTGTTTTTTTCTTTTACTCCCGATTGTAAGTTTATTTTCATAATCGAATATTTATTGTTTATTTTTCTTTCCTTCCGAATTTCATGGTTTCGACGCTAATTGGGCATTTGATTTATCCTCAAATATAATTTTTGGTGTTGGATGAAAAATATATCAGTTTTGGGCATTTAATCCTGAGTAAACATAGGTTTATTTAAACACCCGCACCCGCTAGACATCGGCACACTTCAGTGTTTTGCCACGCCGAACCGATCCCTATATTTTAATCTTGGATACAACTGCAACCGTATTTAATACGAACAATCTTTCATTTTCTTCACTCAAAAATCATTTAAAATCACGTATTTTTCGGGTTGCAACCATAACACCACCAAAATACATAATTTCCTTACAAATGCATAAGATAATATTGTTCCACTGAAACAATTGACTATCTAAGAAAATAACTCGGAGAAATAATTATAAATTTCTCATGTACCTCGAGATAACAATGAACGAGTGAATAAGGGTGACCTCATTCCTTCGTATATTTGTCCCCAAGGATTCGTGAAATGCGTGGAAAAGTAACTTGCTAAGGAATTATTGACGCAGCATATAATGCTTATCGTAACCCATACAACTCTCGTTATTTTCGTTGCTTCTATTTTCCATTGGGAAAACATAGTATAGGGGGGTTTATGCTTTTATACTATACGAGAAAAGAGCCGAAGGGTAATGCGATCGAGTAGGTTACCATCAGGCTGTTTCTCTCGTTATCCAATGCATCTATGTTGTTCCGGGTAAGGTTTATTGTTCTTTATTATACTGAACAACAAAATTTACAAGCATAAACAATGGATGAAATACAATATAATAGAAAAGGAGTAATAAAATAAGGGGATAGAAAAATAACAGATGAACTGAGAAGACATTCTTCGAGGAGTTGTTTTTTCATTTACGTTATTTTTATGATTTTTCACTACAAAAAAGTTCATCTGTGTGGAAAAATCATACATTGCATATTCCTCTCACCTTCTATTTTATTAAATACAATAGAAATCAAATGAAAGACTATTGTTTGAGGAAATTACAAAAATTGAGGGAAAAGCATTGCTGGCTGCGAATGAAAGTTCAGTGTTTGTACGGGATTTAACATCTTCAGGTTTCAAACTGAACACATGGGGAATCGGAATAGTTCAGCATACTGACTCATCTAACACTTGTATTTGATTCACATTATCGAGCATTATATAAGTTGTTTGATCGACATCGATTGTGATTTATTCGTCAATTTTTCTGCACACTGATTTAGTTGGATTGAATAATGAGACAGGCTTCTTTTGTTTTCAAATAAATTTTAATTGTTGATCAAATAAAATCTTGATCTAATTTTAATTAAATGAATTTCAATGAAATTATATGGAAAAATGGCGTAAATTGAGTAGAATTGAAGCCATCACCAAGTGCGGCTTGGGTCAATGGCTGCTCGGGCTCTATTGGTCAAAATAAATAATTTAACGATAATGTTGGGTGCCAATTAGTTTTAGGAAACCTAATAAACCTTGAAAGAAGATGATTATGTCCAATGCACGTCGATCAAAGCGGGAAATTACGAATAAATTGTGTTTGATTTGGGTGACCCAGAAATAATGAGAAATTGCAGAGTTAAGGAAATGAAAAGTGATTGCACCTTTACTTACAATTGAGCCAGTGCTTCATTCAACAATCAGTTAATGATCGGAAAGTTCTCCTCAATTATTCCAAAAGTATATTTTAATATAAAAATCAGAGAATAAATGAAAATAGATAATAATTATAACAATGGATTTGATAAATTATTTGAGTACTGACGGACGAAAAACGAGTGATTCGCGTCGCTTGCTGCCCCATCGGCATAGTTCACTTGACCTTTCGATCGATAATTGGGCCTATAGACTCCTATCAACTTTGACCAATTAATTGACAATACGTACGTGAGATGTCGAGGCAACCTATTTGACTAAATCTCAGACGTCTGTCTCAACGAATATTATATGCCCTCGAATACTTGAGCCGGTTTACTCAACTACGTATTCGTTAAACATGAACGAATACGCAATTAAGGCACTACGATGAGCAAATACAATGGTCATTTTTGCTTGAATGTGTTTTTCCGCGTTGAAGTAATTCATTTTAATTATTTTAATGACAATTCATTCTTTTCGTCAAAAACGGCACATTTTGGGTAATTTGAATTATTGAGTCCACTCGCCTCAATCGAAGCTCCCTAAACGAACCATTCGTTAAATATTAACGAATATTAGTTTGGTTATCATTCTAACTACCATTCGTTAATGATAAACTAGGCTCGGTCCAGCCAAACTAATCAGTTTGTAGGTGCATCATCCCGAAAATCTTGAGAAAATGAGTGGTAAACCACCCATCAACTTACAAGGAAATTGAGCTAGTCAAAGAGCTTGCATTAAAATATTTCATGAGGAAGTTGTTGAAGACGAGTGGATGAATTAGTAAACATTCAAAGTCAGAAGAAAATTCACACGTAAAATTTAAGCATTCCCCTTCAAAATTGCTCATTTTTTAAAAAATTCACAAAAAGAACAGGTTTCAAATGATTTTTTTATCAAGAAGTCTATCTTCACTAATTAAATTCATTAAATTATAAACTCCAATTACAAACTTTATCACTTGCTATTTAATTCAAGAGAATATATTAACTGAATACACGTGAAATTCTTCTTTCCATTAAAATTAATAAATAGTATATGCTATAAATTTTGAAACTGACTTGTGTTACTTTCTGCAATGAATAAGGATGTCTTGAGTAACCAGAAGAAAAGTGGTGGAAAATGTTAGAATGGAGGAAAGGTATTGTAGATTTGCCAAGCTACGAGTGCCAAAGTATCTCTCGCTAGTGTGAGAGTGTGTTGTATGGCTTGTGCCCATGTACCTCCTTAACGAAGGGGGATAGTTACAGCCCATTCGCAAAGATCGCTTGGGTAGAGAGAAGGAAGAGGGAAGAAGAATCGTCTAACAGTACAACTCACGGTGAAACTCAGATTAAAATGAAACATTTCGAAACTCAGCCCAGTGTTTGCCTCACTCTGAATACTTAACTGTCCTCTCCGTTTAACTCTCCGTGAATTTACCATTCTCTACACACAAGATATGATACAGAATCATGCGGCAAGCCCAAGAATGACAAGAATTGAGTGGAATGCATGTGTATGTGTATTTGTGTGCCTGTGTGTGTCTGTGTGTTTGTACGAAATTAATACATTCAACGTAATATCTTGCGCTCATTTTCCACAAGATTTTAATTAGGAGAAACATTCTACTACTGTGTCGACGGATACAATGGAGAAAGTTCTACTCATTTTGTCTCATTGCGGTAATACGAAACACTGGATCAACACGTACCATTGAATGAATGAATTTCTTTGCTTTCGGTTGAAATCACCAGTCTCGTTCGAACGAAGGAGTACCACTGAGAAGTGATAGAAGAGGAAAAGCACGGAGAATCACGTGTTACTTTTCTCGAAAATATCCTGGAAAATATGAGGTGTACGAGAATTTATCAAGAAATTTTTTTTTCGTAGAAAATAAAAAATCTTTGAAATAAAAATCTTTTGAGATTTTTTTCTGAATCTTCTTTTTTCAGTGATAATTCGAGAAAAATTAATTTGTCAATTACATCTGACAATTCTTATTTTTTTCTCAAGAAATTAATTATTAAAAAAAATAAGAAATATGCAGATGTGGAAAATTTGAAAAATTATAAGTGAAAATTTTCCAAATATTTTTTTTCATAATAATTTATTTGTTTGAAGGAATTTCACGAAATTGCCAAATGTCAGCTAATTTTATTACCATGAATTTATTCCACTTTTAAAAATAATTTCACAAAGAAATGATAGACTAAACTTAAAAAGTGAATAATCCTTTGAGCCTTTTTATTAATTTATTTTCATAAATTGAAAATGAAAAAAAAAGAAGAAGAAGAAGAAAATGAAGAACTCAAACGGCTTTTTAATTTGCAAAGCGTCACTCGACACTACAGCGAGTTGAATGCACGCGAAGGACCTTGGTAAAAGCCGTGGGAATATAAAGTAAGAAAGGTTGATGCATTGCTAGAAAATTGTTAAAACTCAGTGTCGTCTCTGGGCTCGTCCGGGAAAACTGCTATCCTCTCAGTAAAAGTGTAGACAGGCGTCTTGACGTGTCTTCAAGGTCCCTTGGACGTCGAAACTCGACTTGGAGAATGAGAAAGTTTTTTTTTTCTTTTTTTTCCTATTATTTTCTCTTTTTTCTTGAAGCTCGTGTGAAAGATGTTGCGCAAGTTTTCCAACAATTTTCCAAATGTATTATGTTAACACTGCAAATTCAAAAGTTTGATCCTGTTGGAAATAGCTTTTTTATTTGCATGACGTTTGTATTGAAAAATGCCCCTTAAAATACATAGTTACAAGCGCAAGCTTGCTATTTAATATTGACAGTTTATGGATAAAGTTGTGCTGTAAATAAACGGAATAAAAAATGGAAAAAATAGGGGAGGGAGAAATAATGTGAATGCCCAAGTTTGCAGCATCTATTAGTGTATTACCTATTCAAACAATCCGAGCAATTACTTTTGTAGTTGTACGTGTATCGCCAGAGGCAAATACCTATTTCACTCACACACACACTTACACAAATACATTTGTACGTTAGTTGTAGAATGCTTTGAAGCTGGACGAGAGAAATACTGTGAATCGTCTTCTTATCGCTCAGTAACTCAAGAGAGAGAAAGTAAAAAAAAAAGAATAATAAAAAAGAAAAAGAAGGAATACAACCAATGTGGGAGGTAAATAGGAGCGGCAAGACGATACGAACAGTAAAAGCTTCGTAAAAAAAAGGGACAGAAAAGAAAAAAAAAATTAAAGAACATTACCCATCTCAGTTGTACATTTGCCCGAGGCCATCGAAGCATTTGCTTTTCTGCAGTTCGATTTTTTTCCCATTTAAACTCCGGGAATGTCGGGCAATCCAAGATACACTTTTCAGACAGTGTGTACTGTGAAAAGGAGAATGGAAAAAAAAGAAGGAGGGGGAAAAGAGTAAAGAGAGAAAGAGAGAGTAGGGTTTTCCTTTAATTACAAGGACCATTTCTAAATTGGCCGTAATTCACCCGTTCACTTGCCTTTTGCCGTTTTCCCCACTCAGTGACACTGTACACCTTTTGTATTTTCAGGGTAAAAGGAGAGCGTAAAACTTTCGTGAGTCTTACACCATTTTCCTTCTCCCCCCCAGAGGGCAAAACTCGACAATTTATACAATCTACCCATTTCTTATTATCTGAAGCTATTATTTTTCTAGTAAATGGGAAAAGAGACGAGAATATCCTATTCTTCCAGCAATATTGAAATATTACTGCACTATTTTCGTATGAATTCTTTTTTTTTTTTCTTCAACTCTTTCTTACTTTTTCCACTGTTTTATTTCGAAGATGGAATGTACACAGTGGAAAATTATGTGGAATGAAGTTTCTGGTACTTTTTGGAGATTTTTAAGAGACACGGAAACAAATTTATTGCAATGAATTTGAATTTTCCCATTTTCTGTTGTTAATTCTTTTCTCACAAAAAATAGAAAGCTCTATATATCTTGTCAGTCAACTTCTTTTTCAATTTCAATTGTTGGTATTGTGCATTTCACGGTTGCGAGAACAGCCGTATGTCAATCTCAACTCCATTATTTCGATAATTCTTCAATGTAGAGTGAAAGAGAATCGAATACTTCATGAGGAGAGAGAAAAGTTTGAAGAGAGGGAACTTTTTTTTCTTTGTATGGCATGCTGTTACGAGTCCTGACGAATTACCTGTCCGTTTTATCCGCTTAAATCAATGTTTTTAGATATTTATGTCTAAGGAATATCTCGGAAACGGATGGGGATTGCTAAATTTTGGTGATAATTTTTCTTGAGAAAAGAATAAGATTCGGGAAAAAAAGCTTTCGACAAAAATGTTACTATCTCGCTTAATTTCCGAGATATTCTATTGAAAAGAGGCCGAAGATGCATCTGATAACTTTATTCTCTCGTTCCCTTAACAAAATAAATCATTTTATGGAATAAATAATCTGCATATGCAGAAAATTCGGAAAACTATGTGCAAATTTTTCCAATACTCTCGTGCAATCATTTATTTATTTAAAAAAATCTAGAATATTGTGAAATATGTGCTTATTCTATCATCATGATTAGTCTTATTTTATCTCTTCATTCCTGAATTATCATGAAAATAAGCCGACCAGTCTCGTCTCACTCCTCCCCTACTCGCTAATCATTATTTCCCCTAAAAAAATCATTTCGACGTTAATACCAGCCATTTATCCTCACTGTTCATTACACTACTTAAGAACCATATCAAATTCTCCAGTTCCTCGAAGATGCCCTTCGGTTCAATGAACTGATTAATCCAAGGAAATAACAACCTCATGAAAAACATAAGTATACTCATTCTCTCTCTCTTCTTCATGATTGAGTACAGATGTGATCGCTTCTTGATTTACTCGATCCAACTTCCGGATGGTAAATGCCTCCTGCTACGTTACAAGCAACAACAGGAGTCCACTCTGGTCCGACTCGACCACTTCCCTATTCTTAATAGAACGAAAGAAAAAGACTCCAAAAAAAAAAAGAAAAAAAAAGCCAAAACAAATGAATGTTTCTCTACAACATTTAAATTCCCTTCACCGCGCATTTCCCAACATTCCCTACGAACTTCAGTCTGGGCAGCTTCCTCTCTTTTCGCCGTTAAACGACTATTTGTGCAACTTTTTAAATTTCCGGTTGTGAATTGCCTTCGTCTTTGCTCTCATTTCTTCTTCTCTCCCCCCCTCCTTTTTTTACCCTCCCTACCCCATTCTACTTTCAGAATGAGGAGCACAAAAAAAAGAGCAATAAAAAGGGAAAAAAAAGAGAATGAGCGTCGTGTCTCCACGCGAACCCTCGACGATACCAGGCCACGTGGGCTAAAGTACTCAGAGATTACTGCACAGGTAATGTATTGCGCGATTCTACCCAGTGCTTTTCAAGAATGGAAATGAAAATATGAGAATAAAAAAAAAGCGGGGGGAAGGGGAAGGTTAAAAAAAATAGAAAGTACGTGTTATGACGAAATGGAAGATAGTTGAGAGAGGCCAACGGTCAGATGAGTATTACTGTACAAGTGTGAAGTGGAAGCAGGAGGGAAGAAAAAAAATAAATAAAAAAAAGGGCTGAGTGGGGCAACGAAGGCCGGAAGTGACGTTCACTCACCAGGGGGTGACTCTACAGTCGTGTACTATGCTAATCCTGGTACGTTATGTTGTGCATAAAACATAAAACTCACTTGCTTTCTCGCTTCTACTCTCACCTTTTAGTTTTCTCTTGGGTGATCGTAATACGAGTCGCACCAGTAATTCCATCTGGAATGCAAATCTTTGAAAGTACCGAAGTACCCCCCTCTCTCCACTTTCATTTCTTCAATTTCTTTATTCTCCCCTCTCTCTCTCTTATTCTTCTTTCTCTATGAATTCCCTTTACACAGTGAATTGCTATTAAAATACAAGATAATAATCAACTAACAAATTAAATGTGATTTTCTTTTTATTCTCCAGTTTAAATATACATTGAGTATTTTATTTAAACTGATATTATCTATCAATTCCAGTAATTCCATGAAATGCGTTACTATCGTCAGGATTTGAGCTCTTAACCGTTGATTTTCGAGGGACTGAAATACACGAATTTCAATGCTCCGATATCAGAACCTGCGCCATGTGAAATTCCAATTAACACCCTTTCCAACGAGTGTTAAAATAAATTCACGATAGCGTAACTGCGATTTTCAATGCTAGGGGTAAAACGATATTTGTGGCGCGAACTCAACACAATCATTCTCTCTCTGTCTCTCTCCCTCTTTTTCTATCCCCCTGTAAACCAGTTTTTCCATGTGTACAGTGTGTGAGATACGTGACTGAGAGAGTACTCCCCTTACTCCACTCGGAGAAATTTCATTGTAATATCTGGCACAACTCCACGTTCTAAATGGTGCACGGAATCGCATCAAAGCTTCTGCTAGTGTTTATATGTACATACATATATACAAATATATATATATCAATTCTTTTTCATTTTTAATGCCAATGGAGAGTATGGCTGAAGCTGAATTTTAACTGTATTATTTTTTGAAATTCACTCGTACAGTGAATCTATTTAAACGTGTTTCCAGTACTGATTCATCAATCATCGTTGTATCAATAGCAATTGAAAATAATAAAACTGTAAATAATAGCTTTTTCTGTATAAATAAAATGGAAATACACGTATTCTCTCGAATATTTGATTTTTAGCGAGAATTTGAAGAAAAAAAAAAAGAAGAATAACGATTGGACAATATTGTGAGTAAAAATAGAGCACAATTTTCTCCAACTGTTGTTACAATATTGCATACCTTTGTGTTGCATGTGCAGGTGCAGCAAGATTCGTATTATTTCTGAAGTAGAGGCACACAGGTATTAAAGTAGCGTTGGATATTTAAAGTAGTCTACTGTGTAACTCGACTAACTTCTTACCACGATTACGCAGGGATTGGCGAAGAGTGAGAGAGAGAGAGAGAGGAAGAGGAAGAGGAAAGGGAAGTAAATGTAAGAAACTTTTTTCCACGTCATTTACTCGGAGAGTTTGGGATTTAGGGGCGGGATACGCGGGCATACACTAACCGTTGGGATATTATTCACAGTGTCTTGGAGCCCACAAGTTGGCTGGGGTGAAAGCCCCCGTCAGCGTTGGCTCTTTGAAAGGCAAAGCCCCCCCCTGTCACTTTCAAGACAGATTACCGATCGCTATGGAAATGATGCGTTACACGTCCAAATCACTTTCTCATGTACCAACAGATTTTTCTATTATGTTCGAACTTTATTTGGTATATTGATACTTTCCGTTGGGATATTCATGCTGAGCTTATGGTTCTATAATGTGGCCTCTGATATCGAGTGATGCGGCAGTGTCTTCCTTCAAGTATGCGTTTGGGGAGAAACAGGCGTGCTAGAATGTAAATGACGGTAAATTTAAACATACAAACTTTTGCATTGATTAGAGTTGCAAAATTCTATTGTTCCAATTACTTATAGTATTATTCTCTAATAATTTCATTCAACCGTAACACATTCACTTCATTTGCCTGAAATTTGTAACTTGGCGTGAAACTTTCCTCTTAAAAAGTTTATATTAGCTACAGTTGCCTTGATAGAACGATGAAATAAATCATGATACTACTTATTCAACTGAAATTTCGGCTATGACTTCGTGAAGTTTAACACTTGTACGTGTGCCCCAGTAGTTATGTGTGTGTGTGTGTATGTACCGTGTATCTATACTGTTGGGAACATTAGTGGATCGGCCGCTATACCACAAAGTGTTATATGGTACTATTATCCTCAAGTTGGCACACAAAGCATTAAAGTGCTTATCTAACCTTAGCATTTGAGACTTTGATGTTGACGGAGGAAAATGATTGGCAGATGTCTTGTGCAGTAATTTCTGAAGGTAAATGCATTCACGTGTGGAATAGGACGTCTCAAATCCTTCAGAGTCATCAAAATTTGTCAGATCATTTTGCTTTTTATTTTTCACAAATATGGAAGAAAAAAAATTTGCTCTTTACAGGAGGCTGAAGGGGAAAAAAGGGAAAAAGCTTTTACGGCTAACCATTTGATTCGGAACAGAATTCAATCACATCGAAATTGAACGGAAGTTTTGTAGTTTTTACAATCCCAAACTGGTTTTCATTATTTCAAGAGGATAACAAAAAAAAAAGAACTGAACTTCACAATACCGTTATTCGTAAAATACTTTTTACAGTTATGAAGCATAAAAATCCCTGAACTAATTACTATATTTCCCTTATTTTTTTATTATTATTATTATTATTATTTTTTCCGCCAGTAGTTTACGATGTCACCTCGTCCGTTTCCACTCGTAACAGCCGAAACGTGGAGTGTCGAGGAACAAACTTCACACATATAACCAATGAATACAGTCATACATCTGTAGGATTTTATATCTCTCGGAATTTTTCTGAAAGACATCGAAAAATAATGAAATGAGAAAAGAGACATGTTGCAGATGTAATGCGCGGGAGGGTCTACTATAGATATGCATGACATAGCTCGGTGCATTACCAAAGACCATGAATTGAGCGTCCAATAAAACAATGGTCACTTTCTTCTCCAATTTGTTTTGAATCTTGTGAATATTGTAAATACATGTGGAGAAAACGGGAGCAAAATGGACCTGTGCGTCACAATGGTCCGAAAAATTCTTAGCGTGAAGGTTTCTGCAAAAAATTGGGGAAATTGCACAACAATGTAGACATGTGAAAGCATCTCTTCAAATTTTTCCAGATTTCTTTACGAAATTCTTCACCCCAAAAAGAAACTGAAATTATTTTGCATTGGGGTTCAGTTTGTGCCAGTTTTCCACATCTCTTCAACTTCCAAACGAAATAGCGTAAATGCTGAATGATATAAGCTTCGATGCTCACCTGAATCTGATCCCGAGTACCTCCAATATTCTTTCAGAAACTCGTGTATTTTAATTAATTCAATTCATTTAATTCTTTCATTTAATTCTTTCATTCAATTGCTTCATTTAATTATTTAATTCCCATCTTTATGCGATAATATGAGTTTCAACTCTTGTAACCTGAATAGGTTAGAAATTTAAATACTCAAGTAAATTTGGACCTTCTTTCCATTTAAGTCCAGCTAAAATTCTTATGATCGAACGTCAATAGGACCGGAATCGCCATTAAAATGATGTCACGAAAGAATAAAACTAGCATAAATGCTTATACATATGGGCATAGCACTCACGCCACTTTGTTGCTGAGGTGATGATATCGATTAGAAAAAACAAAAATTATTAAAAAAAAGCTCGATCGGCATTGCGGTGGATTTGAAACCCTGAGCTTCTGGGTTCGAAACCTGTTGTCCACTAGTTTATGAAAGTACCACTGTCATATTTTTGTTTCCGAATGGAAGCTTTACAATTGTAATTTTTTTCGAGTTTGAAATTTTATCATAATATGGCTGCAAATCACCCAAAACGTCAAAAACCGCCGTTAAAAAAAAGTTAATGTGTGTATGCATGTGATGACGCATTTTCCGCTTTAATCTGAAACGGGGCTAGCTAGCTATCTGAAAATTTCACCACACGGTTGCCATGCGTGCCCTGAACTCTTACAAAAATTGCAGCTGAACCGGCCGGATAGTTCTTGAGAAAAATGAAAATGTCGAAATATCGTTCCTTCGAGCTTTCTCGATGAAAAATGAAATTACAGCGTCCACTCTCAGCAAGGAGATGCGCGCTTATGGGCTGCATCTTTGACCCCCGGGGTGGTGGGAGCTCAGATTTTTAGTTTATCCAGTATGAAACTTTTGAGGAATTTTTCATAAAAATCTTGATACCTCTATAACTCAATAAATAATTGAGCTAGAGACCCGAAATTTTGTGAGGTTATACATCTGATGAGCATGAAGTTTGGTATTGAAACTGAGCAGAATCGGTCCAGTAGCTTCTCAAATATCAGAAAAACAAGCTATATCTTCAAAACTATTCAATTAATTATATTTTGGATGAGCTAAGCCCCCTGAGGCCTATTTTGTTTTCCCCGCTCTACGCACAGATCAGTAATGATTTAACATTTAAAAAAAAACTTCGGAAGCTTTCTGCCAATTGCATTAGCATTGCTGATTAGCATAAATATGGTGACGTGAAATGAATAAAAAAAAAATGAGCAGACATAATGCGTCAATTTCCCCAATTTTACTACTAAAGAGTGGTTTTCCGAAACAGTTAAAAAAATCGTATATCTTAACGCATTTGTGACCCAAATAACGTAACGCTTTGTAGGTCGACACACATAGGCAAACAGGCTGGGGTATTGTGGGTGGTTGGCAGGTTGCTGACTAGAACGAGGTGAATCCAACGAGTTTTCGCCAAGCAAGATAAAGAGAGGAATGCGGGAGAGAAAAGGTAAAGTGTAAAACGCGGATGAATCAGACAGAGAGAAATAGAGTAGCTTTTGCCAGAGCAGCTTTGGCTAGCTCCGCCCCCCCACCAATGGTATTGCGGAGGGCATCGGTTGTCTTCTGGTGTGGTGGCCAATATGAAACTAGTTTAGTCGCGCAGCCTCCAACAACGGACCAATCATCATCCCTACGAAAAAGCATAGCAATACAACATTCTCCACTCGATTTTATTCTTATCGTTCTTTCTTTTTTATTTCCCTGATTTTTACACGACGAAATATTGAAAAGTAAGATGCAAATAATGATAATAATGAGAATAAACACGCAGTTTTATTGGAGTGCTGGTTGCACGACCACCCGTTGCTTCTAGTCAAATTTGCCCCACATGCCTTGCTCCTTTCTCTCTCTCGCCCCTTCTTTCCTCTCGTTTTACAGCTCCCTTTTCCAGGCAATACGAGCAATGAAAATCAATCGATTTCCAACCACGTGCCTGCGTGTTTATTATCGCACTCTGCCACAGCCCTTGCATGCCTCCGAATCATTGATAAATTTAACTTCCATTTTCAATGTGAAAATAAGAAGTATAGGAGAAGAAAAAGAAAAAAAAGTTAACTTAGCACTCTCACCGCTCAAATATGGTATATGTATGGTATCTCACCGTTTTCTGATATTTGATATATGATACGGGGATAAAAACACTCTATAAAATGTCCGTAGAGGTATAAACTCTTGATATATCCGTAAACTTTCGTAAGTTTATTTATATTTTTCTTTTATCTGATATATATGGATATAGATTTACGTTGGAAGGATATAAAAGTAATAGAATACTTCGGTGTCATGAAAACGTTATTTTTTTTCTTATCCAGGTGAAAATTACTATGCAAAGATTTACGAAAAGACTTTTCGAAGTAAAATGTTTGGCATTTTTCGATCAAGTAATTTACGAAGAATTGCCGTTTTTTTTTCGTATCAATCTGGTAATCTTGAGAAGGAAATATAATCTGTGAGTGATGAAACCGTGTCAAGTTCAAGGACTCATATTCTTCTCTGATGTTGACGGTATCAAGTAAATTGTACTCGAAACGGATGCTTGAGGCATTTTTTACGATGGCAAAGGGGATTGTAGAATGGGTGTGTTTATGTGAAGAAAACATTGAAGCAAAACCGATGGAAAGAAAGAATGTGTAGGAAATACTGGTAGAATGTCAAAGTACTTGCCTCGAGAGACAACACAAGCTGAAGTACGGTAGGATCTCTCTCCATTCTGAGATTTTCTTCTTTTTCACAACTCCCAATGGACCATTATGTATCCATTCTCTGCTCTCGAAAGATCAGAATGCCTTATTCACCATTACAAAGTAAACAGTTTACGTAAATTTTACAATTGAAAAAGCAAAGTACTGATGGAATCACACTTATGTAAATCTATGAACAATAACTTTTTAGAGTTGTAAATAAAAAGACTTATCATGATGACAAAATGAGCATAGTTCTGACAAATTTTTTGACTTTTTTGAGTGGATAAATTGTTATGAAAAAAATATTTAAAAAATTTGCACTCATAGCTTTTTGGATTTTTTACATGTCGTTGAGAGCTCCAACAATTCGACACCTGATATCATTCCATCGTTTTGACGACTGAATCAATGGGAACGAATGAATTTAATGGGACTAGCGTTGTCAGATGGAGAACGATAAAGAAGGCACTGCAGTTTCATCCTGCGAGTCATTCTGATCCGAAAACTAACTTTGAAGTGATGTGAGCAGATATAACCGAACTTTCGTTTTATGACGAGAGGTGAAAACGACGAATCCAAAGAAATAATGTAAACAGAAGTTTCTATCAACCCGGGAAACTATGATTCTTTCACCAAGTTAATCACACACAAGATATTTTCGAAAGCCACTAATCCTATCTGGAGATCGAGAACCTATGTGAAGATCAAATAATGAACTCAAAAGTTTGGGCAATCGCCTACCGAGTGGGGACATACGTAAAACCTATGAATATCGATGAATATGGAGATCGATACCTTCAGTTGTAGTTAGATCCATCACGTCATTTCTCAAAAAAATTAGTCAATTCTAAACGAAACTTCATCGGATCATTTTTCATCGGATTGTCTATCTAGTTACGGAAGAGCCTTGATGAGTTTGGCTAACAATAGTTGAACGCGAACATGAATCTATGCCCTCAACAGAAAGTCCTTTCATTCTTCTAAACTTGGAAAATTCACATCAGCACCTGCACCAGCAGCCCAGTATTCACTGTTATCTACTGAAATCCAAGATCAGACATCAGCCATCTCGCATCGAGGCCTTCCGAAGGAAAGAAACAGACCGATTCGCAGCTAAATCAGACGACGTCGGTAATTCCTTTCACTTTCTCACTGTAAGTCAAATGTATCAGTCAAGAATTTTTTTTTGGCCGAAACGGTTTCTATTTATAATAATTGATACTCACAGAACCATGAGTCGTTGAAAATATCCACTAGCATATTGTTGAATAAAATAATGTGATGAAAAATTCAAGCCTAAGCTTATCCAATGCCGCAGCATTGCAAAATTTGATATTCATTGGTGAAACTCCTTTATTGCCTCGATAAATTAGACGTTTGGACATTTGTAATTAAAAAAAAATCATAGTTCTGTTTATCAAAAAAATGGCAAACGAAGAAACAATAAAAAAATACGACTTCCGATCAAAGCCGGTACTTTCTACTCTCCATATTTTTTCAAGATTTAAAAATGTTCCTTAGTTCCAAAGGTATGGGAGTTTAGGTGATGTGCGACAAGGTCTATTTACGTATATGGACCCCGTACTTGATAGATCGAGAAAAAAAATTCCATTAAATAAAGGAGGAGGGACGAAACATTGTCAAAGGCCGAGAGCTCATGCCAAGTGAGAAACAAATGAATACATTTGGAGAAGCTGTTGCGAACCGATACAGAGAGTCATAGGGAATTTCTTTGGACTTAGACCCATCTACTCGCCTGGAATGAAATGAAAGCATTAAGCTCGTTCATATCCATATGAAATTCTTGGATTCTTGATTTCCCATCTTCTTTCACTCTGCAACCCTTAAAATTTTCCAATTTTAACATTCACACGGTAACAGAAAGATTCCAAATGGCAAAAAGTGATAAAGAGTTGCACCGAGCCAAGCGATAGAGAAAGAATGTAATTGTTCCCAACAGTATAAGATCAAAGTAGTTTGGGTGAACAAAAAAAAAGGGGATAGGGAGAAAAACAGTTGCAATGCTATGTAGGAATTTGAATATCGAATGAAAGAATTTTCGTCGTTTCCTTTTTGCCAACAGTGAAAATGGATGGCGTGAAAGTCCACTGCTACTTTACGTAATATAAGAGGTTAACGAGTTTCCGTAATATCGTCTCTTTTTTACGAAATGAGAATTATGATATTCCAGAAGTACTCTCGAGGAAATAACTCTGTGCTGATTTTTTTTTGGGGGGGAGAAATTCTTGGTTTAATTACTAAGAAAATTCACAATTTTATGTCACATTATTCTCGTCATCTTCTCGGACGAAACACCGTGGATAAGTGAAGTGGACACTGTTCCCTTGGGCTTGCATGTTTCGAATACTTCGCGGTGTAGAGAGTCACTTCAAGGGAAAACATTCCTCCCCGAAGTGGAATGAACGAGAGAGACAGAGAGAAGGCCAGAACCACGTGCAAGGTCGATTAGTAGTACATGTATACATGTGGACCTTGTCACTGGAATTTTCGGATGAACCCCCTCTTGTCTCTTTCTCTCTCTTCCTCTCTGTCCCCTTGTCATCTAGGCTAGAATCCCTTCTCAGTCACTGGCCCACTCATAATGTGGTAAATGGCTCTCGTATGGCAAACTATCTTCTTTCCGGTGACGGTGTCATTCCAACTATGAACAAACTGTGTTACTCGACTGCGTCATTGTTGATGGACATAATCTAGAGTGTACGAGTGAAAAGAACATTAACATAGATGAGGTTTTCTTTATCTTCCATGAAATATTTCAGCTTCTCCTCATGATAGTATGACCTGAAGTTTTTGATGAATAATTAATCATTAAATATTAACAAATTGTGGGAAAATTTGATTAATGAGAGTGTCTAAAGTTTCATAGCTGAGAATCAAAGCATTCCTTCATTCACTGTCTGTGAAAATTCTTTTATCCTGGAAATCTGAGATAATATGGAATTTTTAGATGAAAATCTTTGCTCCCCAAAAAAAGTAGAATGGGGATTAAAAAATTGGAGGGAAACTCAAAGAAGAAATATTAATAAGCTCGGAAATACTTGAGTCATTGCCGCAGCGAACGCCTCTGACTGAAGAAATAGCGAGAAAGATAGAGAGGGTGAGAGAGAAAGATAGAGATTACTGGAATTTTAATGTATATAGTAAACGGCCCTTGTACACCGAGGGATCTAGAAAACTACCACAGTCTCCATTCTCTGATGCTTTGCAAAGTGTATCAACTTGCCCCCCAAAGACCATACAATCCTCGAATCCAACTAGTCTGGCCAACGATTTTCCACAGCAAAATGTACGAAAGGATTTCACGCAGTTTATCCAATACCTTAACTTTAGTCGTCGACTGTGAAAAATTCCAGTGTAAAGTTTTCGTATCGTATCTTGTAAACGATTCAACGAATGAATAAACAAAAGGATTGTGCGGTGAAGTTGAGGGGGTAGAAATACTACGAGTAAAAGTCACCAATAGTCGAAAATAATTCAGCAGCAAAGAGGTGGAACAGGATGAACAATTTTTTTCCACTCATTTTTTCAGAATATCTTCGAAACTGAGTGTTGGTAGCTCTTGAAATTCTCGATAAAAAAAAATGTCATAAAATAAATAGCAAAAAAAATAGATTTATCCTAATTTACCAGTTTACTACTGTTGCGAGTCCCAACACCATAATAACTAATATCATTTGATTATTTCTGATCACCAAATCATTCAGAAAATAACGTTATTGAAAAGTGAGACTATCGTTGTCAGGCGGGAAGAGATAGAGAATGCACTCCATTTTCTTTGAAAGTGTTCAATAACACTGGTGATTCAAGGCAGACAAGTAAATCCGTTGAAGCGGATAACCTTATATCACTGGGTGTTTGTATGCCTACGATAAGTCGAAAAGACGAAGTCAAAGAAATGAGACAGTTTGTAGTATCCAACATTTTAAAAAATAATGTTCCACAGATGTCTTAATTTGAGATATTAATTAGACAAGGAGATCCTGAATTTGAGAGTATTTTGAAGTTTGGTAACTGAAATGGAAAACGTTTGCAATTGGGGAACGGTACATGTTTCAGAAAGTGACAAGACATTATTTTGTATCTGAGTAATTAAGATGAATATATTCAGCTGCTTATTATGCTTGAAATTAAGATATTTTTCATTTATTCAGTCATTGGAGCTCAAAGGTGTATGGTGAAACTTAGTTACTAAATGCTATTCAGACACATCAGTGTCAAACATTTTTCGTGTCTTAGTCGAGTATTGTTTGGTCTTATTCCTCGATTCTAAACGAATCCTTCGGAGTTGTAAATTCCGAATTTCTGGTCTTTCAGAAGAGGAATATTAACCAATTACTGCACGCCGAAACACGTCCTTGTGCAGTTGGTTACAGGTTAGAGATAGGGATTAGATAGGAGTTTCAGGTAGTGGAGACTGGGATAGTTAGTGAATAAGAAGATTTCTTCTGCTGTATCGCTAATTATTGATTTACTAAATATTTACAGTGAAAGAGTAGTCTTACTCTGAATAACTGACTTAATCCTAAAATTACACTGATATTTATATTGCAAGATTTTTGGGTCTGTTCGCTGATTGGTTACAATTTTGGAAGAGCGGGGGTTTGCATTGTGCGTGAAGTCATAAAACCTAAGGAACGGATCTTGAGTGTGGAAGGATGAGTGTGTTTCTATGTAAAAGAGGAAAAATATTGTCCTCTTGTTCTTGGGGAAATTCCCGTGAAATAGAATAATGATTTCTCAATTTCAATCATTTAGTGAGTTCATACGCAACAAGTATTGTAATTTCCTGCAAAAATATGGAAATAATGATAACATGGATTGAGTAAATGAGAAAAAATTGATATCCTAATTTTCAATCGATTTTTCCTACCTCCCAATTTCCAGAAATCCATTCGATTCAGTTCCTATTCAATGACAGGACACATACACATTTATAGGTTATGTCAGTGAAAAATAAGACACTTTGGCAGATTCAAACATTTATAGATAACTGGATCGGCCCTACCAAAGAAATCTTTCAAATGGTTTGAAAGTGTCTACGGAAGTGTCTTAATGTCAAACAGTAGTTTTTTAAGTGAACAGAAGTCTTCATCAATCCGAAACTCTGATTCGTCTACTCAGTTAGTCCTACTCAAGATAAAGTTCGACAGCCACTAATCTTACGAAGGCATCCATGGCCTATTTGAAGATCAATCAAACTTAGTAATTCGAGTGGGGGCTTGATAAGTGAGGATATCCGAAACCACATAGATATCGACAAAATTCAGAATCAATACTTTACTACTTCAGTTGTAGTTTGATTTACAGCGTTGGCCTGTTCCACTGTGGATTTTCCATAGTCATGGAAAAATAGTATTAGGTGAAATATCGGGCATAATGGTGACTCCCAAAACCGATATTTAATCTAATAATAATCTTAAGAATGGTCGGAGAAAATACTTTAATAATAGAAAAATAGTCAATCGAAACTGAACTCTGTTTCTTAATCAATTGACATATCAGTTACCGAAAGTCTTGCTCAGTTCAAACATTAGCAGTTGAACTCTGCATAAACTCGACGCGTCTATAGGGAGCTCCTTGCTTTTCCTTCTACCAAATTCGCAACAAGATCTCCAACCACGTCACTTTATCTACTGAAATCAGAAGCAAACATGCATCCACCCAATACTAAGGCCTTTCAAAGGGAAAAGTAACGTATTTCTAGCAAAACCAGACGGCACCGTTTGATTCTTTCATTTTCTCACTGTAAGTCATGTAGTTTAGCTTCGATTATTTTTTATTGATCATTTGAAGTAATCAAATCAAACTTCTGAAATTGCTTCCGTTCTATTATTACAAAAGCATCTGATGTTTAAATAAACATTTATTGTGTCATCACGCTTTCTTAACTCGTGTCATTCAACCATCTGTTCCCCTCTTGAGATATTGGTACATTTTCTTGTTTTACCATGGGAAGAGGGTACCCAAATCTCATCTTAGCACGCGACTCCGATCAGTTCTATTAATGATCTTCTCACTGATTGAATACCTGGATTTCTTCTGTTTTTCATTAAAATTTAACGCATCATCGGCATAAGAATACTGAATTAGGGGAAAATCTGGATTCTCGTGCAACTGTTTAAAATTTAATTTTTCTAACGATTCTACTGGAAATCCAATGAAATTTCTGGTGGAAAACATCTGTCAAAATTGATTTTCTGTTATTTTGTGAAGATTCTGGGTTTTGTATTTTCAATTTTTTTCACTTTTTCGAAGATATTTTCAGGTTTATTGGTCGTAGAGATTTACAAGCGGTGTCGAATAAAGGGTTCACATTTGCCATTGATTTACATGAGCTCTAAAAAAAAAGTATCGATTTTTGAAGTAAATATGCAACATTTTATGAAGAACTGTTTTGATACTATAAATACCTCCAAAAGGGATCATTGCCTCTCAAAACCACATAAATTCATGGCAAATGATCGCGTCCTCGAGATCAATTCCGGCCTGTTGTGATGCATAAATGTGGAGATATCCTCGAATGAGTGGAATTTTTCAATTTTGTAGAGGCTCAGGTCGGTGTGGGAGTTTATATGATTTTCATCATTTAAATGTGTGTACATCTCATATGTAATGGAGAGAATTTTTTTTTTTGTTAGGCTAAGACCTTGATTTTCAGCAGAATAGCAGAATAGTTTAGTACTTTTAAGAGTAGAGTAGAGTAGTTCCAAACAGTTGACAGAAATAAATTTTGATTTCGAGCAATTTTCATGATGTAGAACAGTAAGATTGAAAGGTATCCGTTTGATCCTCCATCTCCTTCTGCAATTTTCAATTGTATATAAATAATTTCGTTAATCAGATAATGAATGAAGTATCACACTGGAAAAAAACATAGTGGTAAAAACAATCGAACATTGATGTAATTGCTCCTTAGCCAATATTTCTTTTGAAATAATTAAAAAAGCTGTTGAATTCACTGAATTTAGTCAATTCAAATAGTTAATCTGTTAAAATAGACTGACTTGAGTGAAATCAACAACTTTTTCAATCGTTTCAAAAAAAAAAAATTTTGCTAAGGCCTAATGGCATCAATATTTTCTTGTTTTTACCACTATTTTTTTCTCAGTGTAAGAGACGTTAAATGACTTAAATATAGAATTGTCTCAGTTGGGAAAATATATATCGTTAAATATGAGATAAAAAAATAAACTGAAATAGCTGAGAGCATTATTACTCTACTGAGACGGTTAAAAAACAGTCTGAGCTTCTTGGTCAGGTCTTCCATGGCTTTCACTCATTTTGGTTTACCAGCTGAAACTGTTCTATGCCATTAAATGTACTTATATGAGATACTGACTGCTCCTGCCCTTCGCTGGTCACTGATATCAATAAAGATAATAGGCCAATAAATATCTTGCGGTTGGCCAAAACGATCGTGAACAAGTCCAGTATCGTTAGTCTACCTATCCTGCAATTTCCATCGGTTTCACTCGCGACTTGCCAGTTTTTCCACATTAATTTGCTCTCGTTCCTTCCCTCGGGAGAAAAAGAGAAACCATAAAATCCTCAAAATTCCGTGATAAAATTGGATGAATTAAATCATAAATATTGTGGAGTCAGCTCATTTTTAATGGTTAATGTTCGAATGAAGAAAATTCGATGTGAATTTCACAATTTCAATTATTTTTGGGTTTCTGGGCGATAACATCTATCAAAGTTGATGTTTGAGATTTTTTTCTCTACAAAAATTGAAGGTAAAGCCTCAGAAGCAGTTGAATTTCTCGGAAACAAAGGATAATTTTTCAATGGAATTATTTAAAAAATTATGTCTCGAATTTTCTTCCAGAATTTCACGTTTGATTACATTTTTTCTTTGTATTAAAAAGCTGAATTGTTATTCTTCTGCATAATTATCAGCATCGCGTGAAAAATGCAGCAAAAAAATGTGAGAAAATAATTCTCATGATTTAATAAAAACGTAACATTACCTTAATTAGATTCTTCTCTCCATATCACAATATATTTTCGTAAAAATTTCATAACTCATTGTTCACTGTAAAAAATCATAAAAATTCCTCTCAACTCACTTAAAATGAGTAAACTAGAATGCTAAGGTTAATGAGAAAAACTTTTGTGTACAATATACGTGTACCTTAACGAAAAAAATTTTCACACCTTAATATATAAATATGACAGGACGGTAGCCAACAACGCTTCTTCTCACACCGCGTGTGAATTAACCATTAAAAAACTACAATATAGTATAAACTTATTTTCTTGGCTGCATAACGAATAAGAGGCACGGGAGTATAGGGCCCCCAGTCTCCGAAACCAGTAGCATTATATAGTGAAGTTGAAAAAAAAAAAAAACAAGTAAGAAGTAGAAGAATAGACAAGCGGACCGCCCGAGCAAACTATTAAAAGTTGCAAATTGCTGCGGACGTGCTGCAGGCCTGTCGTGATGGTAATGCTGGTGTCTTCCGTTACTATTCCCACAATTTCCTTATATTCACCTTGTTTCTTACCAAAATAAAAAAAAATAACTTTTTCATCATCCCGTACAAATTCTAGCAACTGCACAAAATTTTCTGATAATAATTCAGTGGTGAAGAGATAAAATGGTTACATGTCAAAATAACAAAACCAGAAGTTACATGTAGTAAAAAAATTACATAAAAAAATAACACGCAACAAAAACGGCACATGCAACAATAACATATTACAGAAAGCCACAAAACAAAAATAGAATGTTGGTAACATGTTATATAATGATGGATAACAATCAATTTACAGTAATAATTAACGATCTATGTACATGGTTTTAGGCCGCAGGCTTTTGCATATATTTGAGTGAAGTTTCCTGGATTTTGTGAGTCTAATATGGGGGAGGGTCACATGCGGCTGATTTGGAATAGGGAAAAGTACGAAAGAAAACACTTTGAGATATGAAAGAAAAAATCCTAACATAAATTTTGGAGAGATTTAGAGCCTTGGTTCTCAGTCGGACAAGTAGACTTTTCGAAAAATGATTAAAATTTAATTTTGACAGATGTTTTAACGGGAATTTCCTCAATTTTTCAATGCATAAAATAATAACAATACACCAAAAAAATGCCTGAGAATAATATTCATTTCATCTAAGAATCATGTTTCTTTTATTCATTATGATGTGATGACATAAATTGAAACGATTTTTTTGCTGATTTTTTTTAGAGAATATCTCGAAAAATAATGGAGATACACCTAATTTTCTCCAAACCTTTTCTTTGTAGTGAATTTCTAGAGCCATAAAATAGGATTGGGGCGAAATCGCGTAATCTCGCTTAGTTTCCAAGACATTTCCTGAAGATGATCGTTAAGAAGAATCATTTCAATATTTTTATATCTCAATGTCACCATCTCTGCCATCAATTTCTTGTCAAGAAACCAGATTTTTCTCTCAGTATGGTTACAGGATTTCTCCATCATACTAACCACAATTTAATGTACTATATTTCACGTATCCCGCTGATTTTCTGATATGATTTCCATGTTTTACTTATGATTTTTGTGTAATGAGATTTATGTCCATGAAAATAAAGGCGAGTAGAAAAAATATTGGAGTATAAACGTGAGAATGTCTTACTCCAGAAAAATCAGTAAATACTTATTCTTCTGGGTCCACATACATACGATATGGGGCTCTGCCTGTTCTGTACATTATGGGATAGAAAGAGCGGAAAATCCCCACCCACGCAGGAAGTCACTGGGCTTTAGGTAGAAGACTACCGTCGTCTCATAAGCGCCTTACCGTTCGGGCTCCTGTCTCGGGTGATTCTCAATCGTGTGCATCCACTATACAGGGGCAAAATCGTTATCACAAACAACTCTATGAATTCACAGGATCCGGAAGAGATGAGCCTTCTTATTATTTAATCATTAATATCAAGTGAAAAATACATCAGTCATTGAATCCCTTGGGATCGTAAATTCTGTTGGCAAATTTTTTGGAAAGTGTTACTTTTAAAACTTTACTTCAGTTTTAAATTTTTTATCTCTTGTTTCAGGAGATGAAAGTCAACTGGGCAACATCACCGGGAAACCAGCCAAAGCAGGACACAAGCAGTAAGTATTACAACGTGCGTACACTTCTTTATGTTACGTTTTATGTCACATTTGTAGGATTATAAAATATAGCGAAATGTTGAAGTAAAATTCAATCGAATAAATCTATTCAGCGGCGTTCGTTTCTCATTCAATTTTTAAGTAGGTCATTGGATAGAAAAAATGATTATTTAAATAATTATTCTAGAACTTTTGAAGAATTCTGAATAGAAATTTGTCAGAATATCATGAAAATTAACCGAGATAACGAGATTTTTGTGGGAACCTTTTTTTTGAACCTCAAAATTCTCTATGGAAAATTTTTCAAAGAAGGTTCTTTCTGAAAATTACGCTATCTGGCCTATTTTCTGGTCCAAGATAGATGATTGTGAATATTTTCCGGATGGGAGCCGGAAAGTAAGGCCAAGTTTTTGAATTATAGGCCCGTTTTTCAGCCGCAAGACGAGTCAATTTTATTACAAGTCTTTCTGCTAGATTTATGCTTCTTCAACAATAAAAGTAGACTATACGATATCCAAACCGTCGATCAGACATAAGACTGTTCAATGTGATGATTGAGCCGTCGAATGATACAAAGATACGTCACAATATTCTGATAAAATACACTTGATTCAACCGTGATTAACGAACAACACTTGAAAAGATGACTTAACTTGCTGACCGCGTAATCGAGAAGAAGAATCCTCTTGGTGATATCCTGCCCAAAAGCCGGCTCAAACCAAAGATTAACCCGAATTATCTCGAGTTAACCTGCTAACCCGATAGATGTCCGTTTAATGCCCAAGAATGATGATCTCGACGTCAATGAAGCAAAATAGCGAAATTTTTGCGAAAATCTTCTCTTTAGCTCTCAAAATGCTCAAAAAGAAAGGTTGCTTCAGAAATTCTGATATCTCGCTTAATTTCTGACCTTTTTTTGGGAAAAACATATCAAGAATAATAAAGTCATCTTGTTCACCTCTTCAGTGCTATCAAATTAAGGCAGAATTCTACTTTGGAGCTTCGGAAAAGAGGCTCTTCTTGAAACTTCTCCATGAGAGTATTAATAAAGGTACGAATGTAGAATTTGTGAAGCCCAATAAATACTCTCTTGAAATACATTTTTTTTTTAATTTCCGTATGTTTTCTGCTCTTTTTATATTCAAAAATATAATTTCAATACAAAGCCTCGATTTATAGGTGGGCCTGCGCTGGTGTTAAAATTCTGCAAATGGGCCATGTGAGAAGTAAAAAATGAAAAGTTTCAGGTTCGATATCATTCCAGCAACCGCCTGAAACAGGATTTCTAATGTGCATTCAAAAGTGAAAGTATGGTGGCAAAAACAAAGAAAAGAAGGAAAATTGTCTTCTTTCTCACTTTTTTTGCAACAAAAAATTAGTAAAAATCAAAATTTTAAGATAATCCAGGATTTAAGATTGTCCAGGTCGTTGCTGGAAATATATTGAACCTAAACCTTTTATTTTTCATTTTTCGGATGGCTCATCATCAAAATTTCAACACCAGCGCATAAATGAAAGGTACTGCTTTGAAATTATATTTTTGGCTATAGAAAGTACAGAAAATACATGGAAATTTTTTTAAAAAGGATTTCAAGAATGCATTAATTGAGCCTCACAAACCCTACACCAATCCCATTATTAATACTCTCATAGAAAATTTCGAAAAATAAGATTTTTTTAAAAAGTTTCAAAGTAGAATCCGGCCTCGAGTCAACGAAAGTATTTTTTTCATGAAATTCTCATGCAAACAGTTAAGTACCAATTTTGAATTATACAAACATGATTTCAAATGGATAAAAATGAAATTGCGCTGAAAGCAAGAGAGCTCTCACGAGGACAATGTCCAGTTTTGTGGTAAAATTTCGTTAAATTCCCAGTAGACAGTAAATGTTCAACAGGATCTTACCCAAGCCACACTGTTTCAACTGTAATACGTATGGATAGTAACTGCTTGCTATATTGTACAATAGTGTAGTAGAGACCCACTCGATACATAAAGGCATGCAGACACGAGTGGTTTAGCATGAGTCTGAGGATACATGCGCTTGGTTAGCTCTTGGAGGTCTCTCTGGTGCCATACACTCTGGCAATGTTGTATATACATCAAAACTCAGTAGAAAGGAGGAGAAAAAGGTGGAGGCTAACTCACCTTTTCTACATTAAATTCACGTGTATATTCAACATTCATTTTTTCTTATATATGTATATTTTTTTTTCACTGTCGTTTCATTTCACCGGTTTCCGGTCGTTTTCCTCTCAACTAGAATACTCCAGACAGTTGTCGCGCACAACATTGTTTCGTTCTACTTATTTTTCTCCGCTCTTTTATTTCTTTCAGTCTTGGTGAAATTGTGAGAAGGAAGAAATGAGGAGTAATTTTTTTTTTATTTCTAAACAAAAGTAGTGAAAATTTCAGGCAATTTTCACTATTTGAAATTCGATTTATTTCAAAAATAATAATCACGAATTTTCAATGGGTAATCAATGATGAAATCTATTAAATTCATGGAAATATCATTTAAACATTAATAATGAATAATCCAGCTACATCGAGAAATGAATTCCCTCGATAATAATGTACAAATTCACATTTCATTTGAAGCATCGTTACTAAACTCGATAAAAATGAATTTTCAAATTTCATAATAACCCTTTGTAACGAGATAAAATCGATAGAATTCTCGACTCGATGAGTTTATTACGATTCTCCCGTAAAAACAAATATCGTCAATAAAAAAAAAACTCATTTTTTTAAAACCCACGCAATAAAAAAACTCTCTCACTTTATTAACATCTCATGTCTCTCTGTCATTCACCCAGAGACTTTGAAATTCTATTGGTAAATTAAATATTGATTCTTACCGTATGAAGCTAAAAAAAAAAAGAGGGATGGAGAGGAAACGATAGACAGAGAGAGAGAGAGTGAGAGCAAAAATGAGGGGGGAGGGGGAGGAATAGGACACATCGTGTAGATACGGCATCTGGCCGCGAGAAATACAGCCGCGACTAGCCGCGCCACAACGCTTGAAATTCAGTACATGGCAGAGGCAATATTTAACTCAGTCTGAAATTCCTCTTTTTATGGACTTGTAAAACCGTGACAGGCACATGGGACCCGATCCTCGGGCTCTTTTCTCTCTTCCACCCCAGTCTACCCATACTCTCCTCCCCCTCCCCCTCTCCCTTCCCATCTCCCGGTTGTACACTACGTTGAGTCGGCCTCGCCGTATATTTCGTTGTTACTCCACCTCACCTCCCCCCCCCCCCTCCTCTCCCTTCTCTCTGTATCCCTCAAACTCTCCTGGGTTTGTTGTTCCTTTTTTTTCCCTCAACTTTTTTTCCTGTTTTCAATCTCCCAAACTACATCGTCCAAGAGAGGAGTAACCAACGAATGCAAAACTAAACCGTATTCTCCTATTTTCCAAATAAATATGTCCAAGTCTCATGCATCTCGTTTCTTTCTATTGCACGTGTCTCAATTTTTTGTCCTCTCCTCCCGGCAATCCACCAATGATCAATACAAAATTATTTGTCCCCGAGATATCAGTGAATTCGGAATTTCCAGATGTTCGCTATGCATTTTTTTTAAAAAAGATAAAATGAATGAAAAAGGAGCAATGAAGCGGGGAAAAAAATTAGAAGCCCGAGTCGAACAAGTTTTCCTCATGTAAACTCGGTAAATTGTTTGTCTGACGCAAGAAGGCTGAATGCTCAAGTTTTTCACATGGCAGCTGTAAACTCCAAGAGTGCACACCTGCGTTGCTTGTCTTAAACTACTGGACTCTCGCTCACTTCTTCTATTTTTACGTTTATCGTTTTCTGCCACCCGCCCCCCCCCTCCTCTTCCTTCCTCCTATTGTTTCTCATGTATTCGGGATGGACGTGCACTTGCCTCAACGAGAACCACGTGTCTGCATAAATACATGTAGAATAAAAATCATGGAGGAACAGGAAATATTTATCAATTCAAAAATTGTTTGAATTGATAAGAAAAATCGCATTCAAATTTGAAGGGTAAATACGTACTTTGACAAATCTATCATGTATCTCATTCAGTCTGTCCAATGAAGAATCAAAAATTCAATTAAAAAACGCCGTGTGAAGGACAGCGGAGTGGGGATAAGACTTTTTGAGTAGGATTTCAGGACAATTCGAATGGAAATTTGGTATAGAACTGGATAGCTTAATCGGTAGAAGGCCTGACGCGATATCAGAAGATCCTGGGTTCGACTCCCGGTGCAAGACAATCTAATTTTTTCTCGAAAAAATCTTGAAATATGGAAATGGATGTGCTCATATACATATCTATCGTTTTGAGTAACCAATACAATTTCCTCTACAAAATTTTCATTCTGATGACAATCAGAAGGAATAGAAATCCTATCCTGAAACCTGAACTTCAATTTTTCGATTCTCAAGGTTCATTATACAATCTCAGTTCCCATCTGGTTTTGGATTTTTTATTTATGCAATGACATTATTCCTATCCAAATGAATATATTCGAACTGCAACTGCAACTCCTAAGATTGAATCCTTAACAGATTGATACAGTCTAGAACAATATTCGTAAAAATGGATAAGTGGGTATTTGTTGTGAAAATAATTTTATTTTTTGAGCAATGGGATATAGGAATAGCGATTCGATTCATTATGGATAGAGCGTTAGACTCAATTCTCGAAAACGGCCATTGATCTGAAGTTCGATCTATTAGGGAGTTGAAACTGGGAATGAATAGGAATTGATTAATTTGAATGTTTATGACAGATACGTCAAAACATGGAATTTATTGGAAGGTTAATCTGTGGGGATTGTGACAAAGCGAATAGCATAAGAGATTCACCTGAAATAAGGAAGAAAGAATAAAGTTTATCACAATCTCCGCAAATGAATCTTCCAACAAATTCAATGTCTTGATGTAGATGTCATAAAAATTTGAGTTATTCGATACTAGATCAAACTTTAGATCAATGAGCCGTTTTCTAAAATCAAGTCCCCGGCCCTAATTATGGATGAAATACCATTCGGAAACATTTTGCCAATCGAATTCGCAAAATATTAAATGTCACACAAGGTGTGGGGTTTGCAAATAACGCACGAAGAGTGAAACTCCTGCTTGTTTATCAGAGAAACTCAGCGGGTAAATAACCCAAAAAAATCAGTGCACCCAAGAATCAACAAGAAGCTTTGTAAACAAAGAAAGAGAGAAACGAACATATGCGGGCAGTTGTGTCGAAAAAGGGAAGAGGGTGTGAGGACAGTTGGTTTTCCCTTGAATTATGAATTGCCAGTGGATTATAATCGCACCGGCATTTACGGTGTTTCACAAAGGGTGAGTCTATAAGCGTTGTCTCACTATCGTATTCCGTTTGGCAATGCATCGGACTACTACGATAAGCCATCAGTGAGCAGTCACCTTTGCTGTTTGTACGCGGCACCAACATAACACAAATCCCCACACACGCCCATGTCCACACACACACATAAACACGCAGAGCTAAGGGAATCCATCCAATTCCCTTGTTGTCCAAATGTATATACACAAAGGCACATCCACATACAGAAACAGACCGTGATGATACAGTTTGCAGTGTCGTAAATCAACAATTGCCTTCATTGATAAGACAGTGGCTATTCTCTCTCTCTCTCTCTCGAGACAATTTTAGGTAAGAGCCTGGTGGCTAAGCAACTCCGTAATTGGCTCGAGTTATATTACCTGAAAGAAGGTATATTCACTGTGTTAAATTGGATAATGGCACAGTTGCAGGCTGGTTTGTTGGCTCATTGAGCACTTTTACATTTACTCGTTTAGGAATACGCAACCGACAACAGCAACAACAACACGGCAATGACAATGGTACAGTAGAGACAGTCGGACCGAGAAATGGGATAGATAGAGGAGAGAAACTAGTGAATCGTGGAGTCTCTTTGTCGTAACTGTTGTACGAAACTGCTTGTGCTTCTCCCCCCCACCCACATGATTTCACCTTTTGTACCATTTGGCCCTGTGTGTATTTCAGGGCCCTGGCTTGGCCCGAGGCCTGGCCGAGACTGGGCCATCGACGGAGCTTGTAATGGCGGTGGTCACGGTGCGGTGAAGGCTGCCGATGGCATTTGTGGCGAAGCGGCGAATCGGTAAACCACCGCACCTCCACTACGGGACCCCACCAGTGTTTTAGAGGGGGGGAGGGAGATGGAGAGATTGAGCTATTCCAGGCATGTATAAACTCCTCTGCAATCGGGCCAAACCTGTCCTGCTAACGGCGTGTCACATGGGGAGAATCGCCTGTCACTTCGACAGCGTACTGGCTCGACTCTCTCGCCCTATGATAGACGTAGGTGGGACAATGTATGGATGAAGCTGAGGCTTATGCGGCAATGGTACACCGCAATCTTGTTGTTTGGTTGGATTTGTTCAGATTCCGGCGATTACTGGGAGATCAAATTTCTTGGTTTTGACGTGTGATGGGTTTTGAGTTGGCCTTTGCTGCAAAAAGCTCCTACACGAAGAGAGAAAAACTTTTAAAAATATTGGAAAAAATTGATCCAGGGTTCTGTCGCCTAAACCGAATCATTTAAAATGGGTGAAATTGAATGTGTAAGACAGTAAAAATTTATGGGAAAGATCACAAACATTATTATTCGTATAATTCGAAGTTTTTCATGCAAATTTTAGTGAACATCCCAAATAAATACTAGACGGAACAGTAAAAATTAACTTTTATTGAGGCGATAGTCTCAGATTTTCTGCAATATTCAATCTGTTATATCTGACATATTTTTAAGAATCTCAATTTATTTTCCACCTGATTTTGTAATTCTTTCATATCTTTTCTGGTGATATTCTAGTTAATCCCTTGACCTCTCATAGAAACAAAGGATTTCATGCAAAAGTTTCTCATTCATATTGTGCTTTACCATTGTAACTGAAATTATTATCAAAGTCAGAATGGAAAGATTAATATTTAAATTAGAGATTTTCGAGAGGTTGAATCAGAAATTCTTGAATTATGAAAATTCATAATCTGTGAATGTAAATTCTTCAAACAATAATTCATTTTTTTTTCACTTTTCTCAATCTTTGTCTCTGTTTTTTTTCCTTCAAATTCTCTGTTCATACGAGCAAAAGATAATCTCAGATTTTCTTTATTCCCTTGTACTTTTGTAATTTACTATCTCTAGTTTTCTTTTATCATAAAATTTCACTGTTATTGTGAATAAAGTGATTCGTTAAAATGAATATTCTCTTGTGAATAACCATTTGATGCTCGATATGAACCAGTAGATTTTCAACGTACCGTATATACCAGAGGAATGCCCTTGGGCCATTGGTCGGCTTCAGTTACTCTCCTCTTGCTTTTCTATTCCTTTCTCTCTTGTACTATCCCGAGGTGAAACGCTCGATTTCCGAGAGAATATGAAATTAACGCGACCATAACGTGTGTACTGGGATAAAATACCTCAAGCTGAAAAGCTAAAAAGGCTATAGTTATATTTTTCTCTTTATTTTTTTTTTCGTTTCAATTTTGCATGTTGCTGTGTATATATATGTATATTCACCAGTATATACTCTGTGAAGGAAGAAAAATAGAGAAGTGTAAATATGAATAAATGAGATAGAGATTAAAAACAGAAAAGGAGGCAACAAAAAAAAAATTGAATTTGAAAGCACGAAAATTCAACATTTCAGTTGAATGAGATGATTTGACCGAGAAAAAAAAACAGAGTGAGATAAACATTCTATACAAATTTATTTAATATATACAACAAGAAACATGAAATAGTAATATTTTATTTTTTATCCTTTGTGTCGACATTCACTTTTACGCGTTCATTATATTTTCATTAACCCCCTAGCGAGAGAGAATCATTCCATCTGAAATGCGGTGTGCCGGCTCGTTTGTCGACTGAAGGATCCCCAAAGCTTTAATCAACTTAATGTAGTCGTGCAGAGTCAGTCGTATGCTTTTCCATGAAAGGCGTTATCTCTCTGTCTCTCTCTCTCATTTTCTCTCTCTTCTTCCGGCCTCTCTCATTTCACTTATTTTTTATATTATTCACGTTGTTTATAAGTAACAGTAGTGCGATGGAAAAGAGATTAATTTTTCAACACGCCAGTTCCATTTGTATCTTTTTATTTCATCATGGAAGAATGAAGGAAAAAAGCCAGGAATAAATAATAAAAAAATAAATAAAAAAAAAAAACAGGAAAATGGAAGAGAGGAATTATCCTCTTGAAAGACAATTTTTTCCTTTCATCTCATGAATTTAACATCCAACTGTCGCAGTTGGTCTTTAAACTTTCCATGTGAATGAGACCGTGCTGTTTGGTAAAATAACGCCAGCGGATATACACCACCCTCTTCCCCTTCCTCTCTCCCATCCACTTCTTCAGCCAGGGAACCCCTGGCCTTCCCACGGATTGCCCAGTGACCGAACGTTGCCGCTTTCTCCGGCAGCTACTCCCCGAAGAGACTTGACAGTGGCTCTCTGTTCTCGTTGTATCGTTTCACAAAATACTACATTCACTTCGGCTATATCTATGGGAAAGAAGAAGAAGAAGAGGGATGCGCACCCCCCAGGGCGACGAAACGATTTTCGAGCGCGAGCACCACCGCACACACCGGTCATTCCCTGGTGTGTGATAACTCAGGTAGCGTGAATAAGCTGACCCCTCTTTTGTGGCTATACTGTTGTGCTCTATATGCATATATACATGGTATATATGTATGTATATTCTGTAGACATAGAAAGCCCGCCCACGTGCCTGCCAACCGTGCAAACGACTAACCACTCTCGTTGCCCCCCTGTGGATCAACCAAGTATACTCTACGTACATGATACCATGTCTGGCGATTTGCCGTTTTGTACCACTATCCTCTCATTTTTATGGCCATTCTTTGAACGTCCAACGAAAAATTTCTACGTGGCCTGCTCGTATGAAACAGAGCAATATGCACTTGGATAGAGTTTTTTTTTCAGAAATATATATTCTGTTGGCAGCTTGTGACTTTGAAATTGGGGGATTTTTCATGGTTTTTTTTTTCGTGCTTTTTTCGTGCCGAATATGAAATAGTACATGCTACAAAAGCGAGAGAGAGGAAGAACTGATTTCTGATACTCATGATTTTCTCGGAGATTGGAAAAAAAACGGAAAAATGTCAATTTGAAAAATTTATTCGGTACTCGAGTGAATTTTTTTTCATTTACAGGTAAAATTCTATTTTTCTGAAACAGAGAAAGTGAAGGTAAATCGTAGTGGAATTTAAAAAAATAGAGAAAAAAAAGGGGGAGGGAGACAAGAGGGATTGGGAGTAAGGGGGAGGGGTTGGAGGATATTACAAGAAAAAAATCATGGTGATGAAAAAGATAAAAGGCCATTGCTTGGTCAGTGTACACTTTGATCATACAACTAGGAGAAAGGGGTGAGTAGGATGAGTGAAATGGGAAATTACAGAACCGTTAAGGGCCGTTTTCTCTTCTGACAAAGGGTATTATGTATCACTCAACAATTCACCCTTTGTTTTTCTATTTTTTTTAAGCTCTTTTACGTTTTTTATTTCTTATTTTTAAACTACTATTACATTCGTACATGCTTACACAATGTTCATTTTTGAAGATAATGTTAAAAAAAAAATTTTTGCCACAAAAAATAATTTACATCGGCTTTTTTTTTGTTATTGATCGAAAATCCATATTTCGTTATGTCGTGTAATCACTGAAATTATATTTGTGCTGCTTCTGCATTCATAAAACTTTTATTATTCACGAACCAGGTTCATTGATGCAATCGCCAGTGTACATGAACGATTGAGGCTTGAGGACATCAGTGTGTAACAGTCCTGAAATAGAATTTGAAAAAAAAAAAATAACAAGGCAATAATAGTGCCATCCAAATTGATTCAATTGCCCGGAGCTTTACCGTGAGCTTTTTTTTTCATTTAATTTCAAAAAGCTTTCGAAATCCTGAATTTTTCCATCATGCCTAAAATTGCAGATCGATACAAGCACTACCTAAAAAACAAACAAGAATAATCGAGTGACACTCCCCCCTCCCCCTCCTGCACTCCATATTGAAAGAGTAAATGACTCTTTTTTCTTTCCCAAAATCCATCAATTGTCGTTGAAAAAACAAATCGTTGAATTAATTAATTTCCATCCAGAAAATGAAAGCAGTGAAAAAAAGGAGCGATTTCATTTTCCATCGAGTATGAAAAATTCATGTCGATTGAACCGCAGAGACAAAACGTAAACCTGATAAAAGTATGAAGAAGTGTGTCGACTGATAAACGATAAAAAATATACAAATAGTCTTTAATAAAAAAAGATAAAATAAAATGAAAGAGAAGGAAAATTGAGGATAAAAAATTCAGGGATAGAGGTCGATGAAGGCTCTGGCTCTGTGTATTGCCCAGTATCACCGGTTACGAGTAGTCATTTCGTCGATCTGGCCCTTAAATCAGGTAGAAGCCCATCCACCAGTGGAGGGATGGGTTTACGTCGTAACAACCCTCCACACACACACATTGGGGGCCTCTCTCTGATATCGAAAAAATATAAACCAACAGCGGATATGCAAATGGACGGGTACATTGGAGCATGGGCACAGATTTTGCGTTCACGATTCACAGAAAAAAAAAGAAGAAAAAAAAAAAAATTCAGGCCTGCACACATTTGGATAGTGCTGAATGAGGGAGAGAGAGTTACGTTCGTTCTCTCGGTTTCCCGCATTTCGTGCCGCGGTGGTTGCATCATGGAATTTTACTGCGACAGCCCTCCCTAGCCCCTAGCCAACCTCACTCGATTCGATTTGGCCTGTTCAAACCGCGCTTGCACTTTGTCCAGGCCGCTATCATTTTACCCACGTGGAGAGAGACGAGGAGGAAGAGGAGGGGGAAGGAGGAGAGGGTAGTTTTCACCGCCAGTCCAGTGCACAAACACTCTCAATACCCTACTAGCAAATATATTAAGGCCACACACTGCACTAGATCCTAATCATTAAATGCAGAACGCAAATTCCACAGCACAATCAAATTAGGAATGTTTACGGATTATCGATTCGTTTGAGTTTATCAACGCCACGTTGTTTACAATACATCTCGCCTAGATTTTCCACTCTATTATTTTTTTTGTCTCATGTATTTTTTTTCCAATATTTCATATACGTTAAAAAAATTAATACGATTAGCTTATAAATTATACTTTGTATAGGGAGAGTTGACCAGTGTTCGAACTCGTCCAGTGCTCGAACTATTCAACGCAATTATCCGGGAAAAAATGGGTAATCTAGCGAAATGTCATTTTTTAAATCTTCGAAATACGAGAGAAAGTTAAAGTAATATTTTCTTATACTTAATAGATTAAATGTATAATTACATGATGAATATAAAAAAATATATTCAAGTTAATATATTTGTAGCCCTAATAATTAATGATATTCATATATAATATAATGTGCATAAACTCGAATAAGAGTACATGAAACATTTAAATATATCTTTCTCTCTTTATTAATATATAGACTTCAGGTTTAAAAACCCATCGAAAACCTTCCAAATAATATTACTGTTAACTCTGCCATTACAGTATATTTAAAGAAATGTATCAGTAATTATTGAATCTCTTATGTTTGATTACTGGTATTTGACGAGTCTCATCCGTTCGACCACTGGACCACTCACTCTACCTTCTCTTCCTTCATCTATCGAGCTTTCTCTCTCGCTGGCTTTCTCCAGCAACTTTTTCATGCTACTGATAAACTAATGGGAGCCCCGTATGAGTATGAGTATGAGTATGAACATGAACATGAGTATGAGTATGATACATTAAGGAGTATGCATATGAATCAAGTCAAATGATTCGTGGAGTGAATGAATGAGTGCCAGGTGGCATCTGCATCATTGTTATTACAATTATATTATTTTTATTATTTTTTTCTTTTATCATTATCTCTATCTTTCAATTGGATTAATTATCTTACAGTATGAGTGTCAGCTGTTATCGGCGTCATCTTTTTGATCATTATTACCATTAGTGTTATGTCGTATCTTTATAAAAACTGCTCATGTACCAGTATCTTTACTACAGGTTGCTATTTGGCTATCTTTAATTCTCAATTATGTATGCTATATTTCATGTTGTACAACATAATGTACACAAATAAATTACCAATCAATCAATCAATCTACTATAGTCCTCATAATATCTTTCTTTTAATTTTGTTAATTTTGTTATCTTTGATACAGCCCGCATGAATTACAGCTCACCTCGATCAGCTTCCTTAACCTGATTATTTTTTTTTCCAAAAAAACAGTGAACCCCAAAAAATATTCAAAATGAAGAAATTCATTATTCAAAACTCATTTGATAATAACTTTATTACAGATAATAACTTTCAGTTTATTCAAACTTCACGAACAACCAGTTTCTCATTGCATTCTCTCTCTGTTTTTTTCCACACTATAATTACGCAGGAAAAACTTTATTTTTTTTTTCTGTTTCCGCTATTTTCCCCCTCTCTCCAGATTAGTAATTATTAAAGTTGAGAGTTTATACATCCGCATAAATACATTACAGTACTCTGCAGTTTCACACTTGGATCACACACAGTAACACCGTCGACTCCATATGCCACCATTGAAACACGTGACCTGCCCCCCTTCCGTCCCCCTCCATCTCTTATTCCCTGAGCCATGCACATACTCTCTCGCTCTATTTCTCTGTGAGAGAGCTCCCTCTGTCCAGTTTATTAAATTCATTTGTCTCCACAATGAAAATAATGTGTGCAGCGCGTGTACTGTTTTAATTAGTTGCATTAAAAATCATTTTTTTTATTACGAGTACTGTGATTTGCATTGATATAACTCGTGTATTAAATACAGTCCATTTACTACGTGTCCATTTATTGGCATAAGTTTAACATTTATGTTTATTCATTTAAACAATATACGTAGTGTATAAATAACGTATTCATGTATATATCTGAATTTTGGCGAGATAAATAGAGCCACCAAGGATGGGCACAACGATATGCCGCAAAGTCTACTGAGTAACACTGCGTGGAAAACCAGGTTAGGATTATTTGCAAAGCAAATATTGTCGTTGTTGTTTCACGTGCCGTGACACAACAGTTGTAATAGAACGAGTACTAATCTTCTCCTTAACGAGAGTTTCCTGTCGTGCGTGCGATACGATAAAATGAGAAAAAAAAAGCAAGAAGAAGCAGCAGAAAGGGGGAAAAGAAAAGTGGAGGTAGGGAAAAAAAATGACGAATTTCCCCCAACTACAAACAACAAAATTTACACAATCATCCGCAATGTTGAGAGAATTTCCATGTTGAGCGCCATCATTTGCAGAGATTTACTTGGATAATGTGATAAGGCACGTGGGTTAGAATGATTCACTTGCTCTACCATCATAAATTCTAATAAATTTACCAATTCAATTTATTACTCATGCGGTGGGAGTGAAGTTGATATGAAGACAAGAAGCCACATTGATGTTTACAGAGGCTGTTCAAATGACAAGGCTGAGAGTAAACATGATGTGATCAGTCGATTCAACTGGGCTCAGAAATCGGGTAAACACGCAAACAAAACTGATTTTGGTGTTGGGTTAAATGGATGGATTTAACTGTGTATGTTATCGCCTGGATTTGTAACCATTTTTCTCTTATATTTTCAAATATTCACTCATGATGATTTCAATGTTTCATTAATTATGCTTCAAATTGCTGGAAAATTCTTATGTCTGAGGACCAAATTTCCGCAAGTTTGGCTGTTCAGCTGCGTGTTGACTTGTGAATGTACCAAATCAAGCAGTCAAAAGAAAAAGATTGCTTACTTGAATGGGTAGCCATCCCGCACGTGAACTCGAACAACAAATTGAGCGGGAGGAACAGCAAAATGAGTGTGCAAAAAAGGTACTTTTCTCACCATTATGGCAGAAATCTACACCAAGATCCTGCATAATCGATTGCCTGTGCCAACTAGAATTTTCCATGACTGGTGACTCCAAAATGATGCCATGTCCATGGACAAGCTGAGGCAAAGAACAAAAAGAAAAAAACATAACTGTGCCTTGCCATAGGCTATCATACATGTATGTAGTATGAATTTTTCTTTTTTCTTAGCTGAAAGTTGACATTGATGAAGTTCACATTCTTTCGGTTTTCGAATATTTCTCTTCCAAAGAATTAGTCAAAATCATTCCTATATTGAGTTAACCTTCAGTCATAAGATGACTATATGATAAAAGTTATACTGTAGGAAATTATTATTAAAGATAATTATTGAGACTGACAGAAACAGCAAAATAATTAATGAATTGTCATGTTTTAATGTTTTCGGGAGTATGTTTTCTATAAAATGCAAATTCAACGTGATGAAATGAAAGTTCTTCTAAAATTAAAATCAATCGGATTTTTCATGGTTTCACTTGGCTATCGACAAAGGTGCTATAGTAGTGAAAATTCGACCCATGACGTCACAAAGGGGAGCGTAGGGGAGTAACGGAAAAGGGAAGAAAGCAGGGAACTCTAGAACGAAAATATGAAGAAGCACGATTCATTTCAATAACATGTTCGGTCGAAAGGAATACACATAAAATGCATTATAAAATGAGATTATCCTAGTCATGAAATTTTTCCTTACTGCTAATGTTAATGTAGGAAACACTGTAAACACTGGTCCCGCAGTGCCTCTGAGTGCACAGGACAGTCTACATCGTACACGAATCTCTCTTTACTCTTTCTCTCTCTCTCTTTCTCAAACAAATTCCGAGAGCGGTAGCACGGAAAAATGTGTCGTGGTTACGCCATCGGAGCGTAAAGAGCTATGATAATAGAGGCGTAAAGAGGGTACAGGGGTTACTTCATAATTACATACTGTACTTAGAGAGAAGAAAAGGGAAATATACCCTGCATTATGTTCACGTACTGTACTTTCAACGCATTCACTACTTCAGTAGCTCTCGCAGTTGATATACTGTACAGAAGATAATTTTATTAAATATTGAAGTAAAAATATTTGAATATCTTGAAAAATTTGAAGAATCCTCTAGTTTTCATTAGATGAATTCATTATTAACAGACATTATTTTTGGGAAAATTGTTACGTTGATATTTGATGAGAATCTTCATCCATGCAGATGCTAATGCGCTCTAATTATTTACAAAAAAAAAAAGGCAAACGATATGAACATACCCTGGCATTACCAAATTAACTTCACCAACACAGTCAGAACAAATCCAGTAAAGACCCTCTGCTCGTTGTTTTTTCTTTCTTTTTTCATTTCTCCTGCATCCATTGACCATGTGTACAAATGCACCTTTCTCCACTAAAGCTAACCCAAGGGAGTTTTCAGTCTGCCTTTGTTTTTTTTTCTCTCCTCCCTCTCCGGCCTTCACCTCTGTTCTTCTCTCTTCCCAATGTTACCCAGCTATTAGCAGCTTATGGGATTCAACATTAATTAAACGTATATTCTGGCTCCCTGTGACTATTGCACAACCACTGTCACTATCCCCCTTCTCCTTCTGTAAGCGAATGATACTAACCGGATATGGCTGCTACAAGCATTTAGTTTCACTGGGCTACCCCACAAATTCACCAGCCCCAGCAAACACAAATATCAAAGCTTCCAAACGCTTTAATGCAATGGAAATGTGACTAATGTACACCATAATATGGGGTTCAATACCACATCAATCGTTTCTATGTAAATTCCAAACTCACCAGTTAACTTTGAAGTATAAACATTCTTGTAAATAATGATGATCAGGGTCCAGCGGTTTTGAGCAGAGACTCTTGTTGGTTGAGGAACACTTATTGAGTTAATGTTTGGGTATGAATTAGTGATTGTCAAAATGTGAATGTAAACGTATCGTACAATTCTGCATACTTTCCCGAGTTTTGGGATCCTGTTACTTATTGAACGTGAATAATAAATTTACTGCGGACATTTCCGATTGAATATCTCGGCAACTGAACGAGATAGGGCGATTCGGTTCTGATTTGCTTTTGTAGAGAATTTCCAGAACTACAAAAAGGATCCAGATAAAATCGCTTCCAAGATATTCTCAAAGAAACTATTGGAAGGGAAAATCAAATCATCCTCTTTTACCTTTTCCCTGCTGAATTATACATTTTTTCGTTCGTAATGCATTTTTTAGACCGGTTGGTTTATTCTGCTAAGAATATGTGTGAATACATAATTACATTTCGCAACAACCTGAATCTGAACAATTATTAAACAGTCTGAACAAACATTATAGTTTTATATATACACGAATATATCAGCATATATTGTTACAGGAGCGGGAATAAAAATGATTCACAACGTTTTATTTGAATATTTAGGGCGGTTTTTTCAATACAAAGACGACAGAGCTGTTCCGCATCAAATCTGTGTATTGAATGAATCACTTCTCACTAGTTGATTCTCCCTGGGAAACCGTTGTTAGGGAGCTTTGGATTTTTCTTTCTTTTTCCAAAATAACAAATGGGGGATCGAAGGGGGAAACCACAACAATATATATGTGAACTATATAAATCAGATTAAGCTGTTAGAGCAAGATTGAGAGATATTCTCATAGTTTTTCATATCGTTGCCTCAGAGTGAAAGGGGCGTAAGTACCAAAAACACGAAATTCTGGTGTGAAAAGGGCGTATCTCCACTTATCACTCCAAATGTTTTTTATAGTGTTATGCCAGAATGACAATAGCTGTTGACAAGATTCTTGAATTAATTGCGATTTAAAGAAATATTTCTATGAATCCTGAATTAAATAGAATCGCATCAACTATATTTTTCCCGGTTTTCGCCCAAGCCTTTCGGCCAATAGACTGGGATTAGGAAGTCGAAAGAAAAAAACGGTTATATTTGAAAATCAACAGTTTGATTTATATTTCAACTATTTCCGCGATGTTACAAAAACATGGAACCCTTTTGTCGACTTATTACTTTTAGTTATTCTGATTCAAATTTGATTAAAAATCTCACTTGTAATTTACTTTAAGCATCTTCATTTAATCCGAATTTACTTGAATTAAATTTGTAAAATATTTGTAATTATTCATTCGATAACTAACTTTTAGGATGGTATTCAAAATTTGTCATTTCACTTATTAACTGTTTTCTTCTTCTTCCTTTTTCTCATTTTTGTAGACTAAAGCGGTTGACGCTTGTAAAAATAATCAAACTTGACGGTTTCAGTGCTTAGACGTAACCAACTAAAAATTAAACAGTTCCGTAGACCTTTGAATTATTTTGAAGGCGTTTTCTTATTTTTTTGAGAGAGAGGTTTTAGACTAAAACCAATGACTTAACATCTTGGCTTTAGATTTTCCTCTTGAGGGTCTTCTGGACCAATACTTCAGGGTCACTCCATCCCCTCCACATGGTCTAATCTTAACTTCCTATATGTAGGTGAACTTATATTATGTCTTGCTTTGAGGAGGCCCGTTTCCCCCTCCACAATATGCCGTTTCCTAGATTTCTCGAGTCAAACGAAAACTTTTGTTTCAAATAACTCCGTTCAAAATTTTCGAAATATCTGAAAATCTAAACATTTGTAGGTAATTCGGAGTAAACGTCTGGATAATATTGTCAAAATAAAGCATTCAACGGACCCTCTGGACCAGATGAGAGGGTCGTGAAAAGAAGGGAGACAGCGAGAATGGGCCCGACTCCACTTCGTCGTCTGTCTCTTGAGAACCCGTATATGGTTTTCTTTTCCTCGAATTTTCTCTTCGTTTAATTTTTTTATTACGCGTTTTGAAATTGGAATTATTTCCAGAAGCGAGAATTTTTATAGTGGGACACTTAACCATACTGCATAGTGTCTTCAAAATTTATTGCTAGCCCACAGAAAACGTGGGAAAGCAACCAAAGATATATCTTTGAAAAATATATTTTTCAAAAATCCACTCATTTGTTCGATGTTTCGCATATTTTTTGGATATGTTTCTTCATGTTGAATGAACGACTGATGGACGTCACAGTGGTCTCTGAAACATTATTTGGATAATTGAAAATTAAAATAACAGAGTGACGTAACTACTAATTTTAAAATGAAAGGGACTCATCTCCGCACTTACGCACTTATATACTATTAAGAGCACCCATTCAATCACGTCATGAATGCAATTTTAAGTAATACAAGTGTAAATGACACATTCGCATAAAATTTGGCATTCCTAGCTGTTAATTTACTCCCGTCATCAGGATATCACCAATTAACGTTCTCTTATTTAGTAGTTTCAGAAATTCCTTCATATGATTTCGAGCATCGAAATCTAATTCTTGAAGATCAGATATCATGGTGTTTATTTCTTGAATATATTTTAGGCAATGCCACAAAAAAAATGATGACGATCTTCGAACTCAGAACCACAACTGTAAAGCAAGGGAGTCCATCATGTTTGCTCTAGGCAACAAACTTGCTAGATCAATTAAATTACATTAATTCAATCAAAAATTCTGTCCGAATGGTAATTTGATATTGATCCATCCAAATGGATTTTTCTTCTTCATGTCTATGAGCTTCAGCACTCACTTATTGCTAGATACATGTTTGCCCAAAAAGCAGACCCTAATGATGCTTGTCATGTAACTGTACCCACCGAACGGTAACATTCACCTCCAACAAGTCCAACAGAGCCATGCTACTTGTCCACCCATTCTGTGCATCTATGTGTACACATCGATGCCCAAAGGCTACCCTTCTCAAACCCATTGAACGATGTGGAAACCTTGAACAAACACTTCCTCATACCCATCACCAGAAACTCTACCACGTCATGACGTGAAATACTCATTCACGTCGTATTTTCATGAAAAATTGTCTCCATCTGGTCTTTTTCCCTCGAAAAAGAAGAGACAACAAGGTCATTGAAATAACGCTTGCTAAAGAAAAAGAAAAGAATAAAAAAGAGGAAACTTTGAGCGATCGTTGAATACCATGAATGACAGTTGGCTCGACCACGAGAAGGCAAATGTCGTTCATCAGTTGATATATCTATCCTCTTACGATACACGTATTTCACCTATTTACTTGAAAATATGGTCACGTACATAACGTAACAGTGGTAACGCTTTTGCACGCGTCGCGTGACGGCTGCTCGTTCTGGATTTTTTCCCCCGCGTGACGTTGAAGGAAAGAAGTTCGGGAAAAATAGGCAAAAGCAGGCAAACGAGAGCAGGAGGCAAAATTTAACGCTCTGACTGACGCCGTCATCGCTATGTGACAATTATCTTTGACAGCATTCCATGGTGCTTCTCTCTTTCTCTATTCCTCGTTTTTTCCTCTATACACCGCGTTTCTCTCTCACTTTTTGTCACCTTCTTTCGTTGCTTTTTTCTCCCATGAATTTGGAGCAGCCTCGGATGAACACACAGGGAAGGGCAATTTCTCTCGTGAATAAATGTTGGAAAAGCAGTACTTTAAACTCTCAGCTACTACTTCATCATTTGTTTATTTTTTTTTATTATTTTAATTTCTCTTTTAATTTTTTTCCTGACTCATATTAATCACGAAAACCGGTCAACAGCTGCAAAAGCTCCTCTGCAACTCTTGTTCCATACGTCATGAGATAATCCCTTTGGACTGTATCTCTAACAATAAAGATATTTATCAAGCTCTATGCATAGTTGACTACCGGAATTTATTAAGTACGAGAAAAGTGATCATGTGTAATAGATAATTTTTGATAAGCCATCATGATTTCTCACTGCAATCGGTTCATTCTTTTTTTAATAGTTTCTTTTCTCTCTGTCTTTCTGTTTTAATCATTCAAGAGTAGGACGAATGGACCGGGTTGTGCGTTTCATATTCATAGCATCGGTCGCTATTTGTCACTGGCTCATATCGCGCTGAAATATACTGGCCGAGATACGCGAGCCTTCCTCTCTCTCTCTTTTTCCCTCTCTCTGCATTGTTAAAACGCTCAACCGGAGGAGGTAAAAATAAAACATGCATACGTATACATAACTATATTTTTACTCTAACGGTTGGGAAAACGAGAAAAAATTGCACTGGGTCGAATGACTCGTGCTCTTTCTCTCTCTCTCTCTCTCTCTCTCTCTCTCTCTCTCTCTCTTGCTCTCTCTACGGACCTTTCACCTGACCAACGAAACATGCGACGTTTCCTACTAGCTACATGGAATTTCATATTTTAATAAATGCATGCATTTCATTTCAGTGTATTTTACTATTTATTATTTTTAATGTATTTTGCTAATGGCTCTTTGTTTTATATCTATAGATATATATTTTTTTTTTCATTTTTCTACCTGTGTCAGGTATGTTTGCATCTGATACGAGTGGATATGTGCGTGCCCCGAGATTCTGCATTATTTGTATTATTTTTTCAAATTTTCATCATTCGCCGAGTACTAGAGAAAATATTTAACTAATAAAAATTTGTTAAAATTAATATTTTTGTTTTTTTCATATCATGCGTTATTTTCGCCGGGCAAAAAAGCATATCGAGTGAAAACATTTCAGTATGGAATAATTGAATGGCAATATGCGAATCGAATTACAGCCGAAACGCAAAATAATAATAATAAAAAATTGAAACTAGTGGAACCAAATAACTTGGAAAACTGTGAAAACGCAACCTTTGGTATCTGCAGAGAGGCACGCGCACAATATATCTTTTTGGATCCAGGCTTTTGCGGTGGGAATTGTGAGCCAACAAGGGGGGGGGGGGGGGAGGGGAAGGAAAAAGGGCGAGAGAGAGAGAGGGATGAAGTGAAGGTGGGGTGTTAAATGCGAAATTTTTCAACAGATAAGTCACGTATGTTTAATTATGTATATTACTGCTTTCGGAGCTGAAACCCCAAGCCTCAGTACTGTCGCATCGTCGCCCCAACCACGCGCGACATATATAAACTACGGGGTTACAAAAAAAAAAAAGACGAAGGGGTGGAAACAAAAAGGATGAAATGGTTGATTTAACAAAGAATGGAAACGGGATAAAAACAGAGAAACACAGGCAGTGTCAGAGAGCTCTCTCGGAAAGAGGTGGAGACGAAAAAAGAGAAGCCGCACCTCATTTTTGTTGTTGTGGATACTCTATTTTAATTATTAGGTAATTTCCGTGTGCGTGGCAGGTAGTAATTAGTTAACTGCACGAGGTTTAATGTCGAATTTTTTTTTTTTTTTCGTTATCAGTATGTTTGTCTCTCTACGTATTAAATTAAACTACTTTCATCAAATAATTTTCGTGTCATGTCATTGTCAAAAATATCAGTTGAAAAATTTCTGACTTGTGGAACTTACTACATAATTTCATTTATTTTCGTTTTTTTTTATTACCAGAGAAATTGGAATTTCTGCGTATGAGATAATATTCATTCATTTGGACTTTTTGAAGAACTTTCGCTAATTCCATATATTTTGTGAAATTGTTAATTTCGAGAAAATTTTTAAAAACTTTAATTCATAGTGAATTAAACCAAAAATTTAATAAAGCTGAAAAAAAAACAAATTCATTTTTAATTTTTTTGCGGAGTGAAGAATTTCATCAAAAAATCAGACGAAAAATAGAGAATATCCTCCAGCATGTACACACTGTTCTACAATTTTTTTCAAAATTTTTCGTAGAGCTCTTCACTCTCAAAAAAAAAATTCCAGATCATTTCTCTCTGTTGCTAAATAATTCTGAACGTAAAAAAATGAATAAATCCACAGCAGTAAACAACAATTTTCCATCTCCACATTAAAAAAAAAACGTGACTAACAGAAATAATAGTAATTTTTAATAAATTTAAAACAACATTCTCTCTTCTTTTCCCATTAAACCCTATTTAATTATGTAATTATCCTAATAAATTATTTGCCGAAAAATTCTTTCTAATAAATCTCGCTGTTCTATTTCCATCTGCAGTACCCATCGCAGTTAATTCATTTAATGTTTTTTCATGTATCCAACAGCGACACGAAGCTAAAAAAAAACCTGCCGCTTGTATAAAATTCGAAAAAATAATTTATATTAAAAAAAAAAAAAAACTGAAGAGAAAAAAAATACAATATTTTACTCCAATACACTGAGATTATTACCGCACAGTAGTCACCTGAGTTGGCCTGTGTGCAGAGAGTTAACACAGTTGCCCCGCGGTGGGCTTTTTCAACGTTGAAACACGGGGCAAAGAGGGCAAAGGGGGGGGATAAAACCAGGGGGTTTGGTTGGCTGTTACACAGCTTTTATTAATTAATATCATTATACACGGTCAAACGGCCATGAAGCAAAAGCAACCGCTGTGTCATATATGTTATCTTGGTTCGTCGGCTGTTTATGACTGTTTAGCTTGAGCTTGGTGTGACGTAACACACACACACATACACATAGACATGCACAAATGAACGAGGTTTATAAGCCTTGTATTACGCCCTGAATCCACATTACCGTACACCTTTAGCCACAAGAACGACCTCGTAAAAAAATCTTCTCTTACTTCACTTAACTGTCGTTTGAATAAAAAAAGGCGGGAAAATTCTAATCCCAGAGCACGATGCTCTTCCTCTCACCCTTTCTATCTCTCTCTTTCCCTCAACTTTTATGCATTAAATTATCTTCGATGATTCATTAAAGAGAAGAAAAGAAAAAAATGCATTAAAAATAGAAGATACAATATAACTATATGTGTGCGATGTTAATTAACGAGTTTGGGGCATTTGCTGGAAGGCGCCGAGTAACACTTGAAAACTCGATTAATCCTTCTTGCAACCAGGGACGAGTCGTGATAGTAAGTTTTGTAATGGACCAAGTGGGTGGATGGGAAGGGGCTACTTCATGTGCTACTTGGGTTCAAGCGCGTAAAAACCATTGTTGCAGTATTAAAACAGTTTAAAAATTAAAGGCAATCTTACTTGGCTGAGGTCAGAGGGTAGAAAAGAAGTACGGATAAAAAAAGAGAGAAGAGGAATTCGGGGAGGGGAGGGGGGGGGAGTGGGGCATGGAAATAAAGGCTGAATGTGTGCAGAGGGAGAAGAGAATTTTCCTCGGGGTCCTTCGGTTTTTTTCTCTTTTTTCCCTCGTTGTGTGTGTAAAAGGTAGTTCGGGACACCCAGTGGGAGCTTCAAGATAGAGAGAGAGAGTATATTGTTAGTGGTTGGCCAATCGTCTCACCCTTTCGTTTTTACCCTTGATGGATTGAATATTTTATGAGATTTGAGGTCAACAGAGTTGGAGTAATTTTTTTTTCCTTCTTTCTCTCTCTTTCTATAAAACATGAGATGATTTTGAGGATAAAGAAAAAAATAGAGTAATTTGCAATTTGAGTTTTTATCAAATATTTATTTATTTATGAAATTACTAGGTATATTATATATATAACTGTTTTTCATGTGCTTGCATAGTTGTTGAGAATTGCGATAATGATAATAGATTGAGCAATTTTAATTTATCGTTTTTGGCTGGAAACAGTTTTTCATGGAACTGGACATGTCGACGACAATGCACGCACATACGACCTCTCTAGTAGAGGAGAGGAGAAGGGGAGGGAGGGGTGGAAAAATCCAAGTTGATTATAATTCACGTATGAGCAATGCAGTGTTTTTCCCACTATCGTTAACCGATACCAAACGTAGAGGGGTAATTAAAAATGTAAATGAATATAACCCTCGGATAAGAATGTAATCAATCAACTGTAGAGGACAAAGTGAAAGAGGGGGAGAGAAACTGAGAGTGAGTTAGACAATAGTAGTACGCACTGTGAGTCCATTACAAAATGGAAACTACCGCAGAGGACACAACTATACTGCTATCCCTCTCCCCTCAACTGGAACAGCCCTCATTCCTACCAACTAGTCGTACAAAGTTATGTCTGGTAATACTAATGAGGAGATATTTGCCGGTTGTTAATGATACTTAATTGGAAGAGGGGATAATGAAATGAAGAGTAGAAGAAAAGCAAAGAAAAAAAAATAGTGACAGAATAACATTCGTGTTTACTATTAATTCAATTCGGTGAAAAAGAAAAATTGAAGAAGTAGGAAAAGAAAAAATCACTCAATTTTTATGAGATCAATCCGCAGAAATTTCGTATCAAAATGAAGAAACCAGGGCAATTTGATTTTATTTTTTTCATTTTTTCTTTTTTTTTTTGGGAAAGATCGAAAAGCACCACGTCGAGAGTCGAGTTATTTCATTCACGGATATCCCATAAAATCTGGATATCGAGAGGCCATGCTGTGTATTTAATAATGCAGAGGACGGATGTACCTAGCTGGTAGAGCGTCAGGAAATCGGAGCGAGGGCCAGTGCGCGAGAGAAAGAGGAGAGGATATATTTTTTTTTTTACCAGAGGGGAATGGATATGGTAAAAGAGATGGTAGTGAGTTCAGAGAGAGACAGAGAGATTGAGAGAGACTTGGTTAAATATTTCACAGCACATTTCCGCCGGTGTGCCGACGGGACAAGAGCCAGGAAAAGAGGGTAGAAGGGGCGGAGGGGGGAGGGAGAGGGAATGAAGTAGATAGAATGAGGAGATGTAGGGTGGAGGTCGGTAAATGGACGCGACCGGTTGGGATACAATCTATCGGGAAATTTGCTGCGACAGACGAGCTATGCGGATCGTCTCGCACTCGTGTTTTACCCCCCTCTTTTTTTTTGCAACTCTGAAAAGTCTTATTTTTCTTTTTGCCAATTTTTTTTTCTTTCTCGAATGACATTTGGCCATTATTCAAAGGACGCATATGCCAGTGAATACACTGAGGATAATCACGGATACGCCGTGGTGAGTGGAAAAAGTCATTTTCAACGTTCAAGAGCGAAAGAAAGAGAGAGAGAGTGAGTGAGACAGAAGAGAAAAGCATTTATACCCCTTTCTTTGGTGGTAAAGTGTGCATTCTCTTGTTGCTTACGATTTTAACACAGTCGATCGTCAACAGAAATGTGCCATTAACGCAGTGCCCCTTAACCTTATAGAACGGTTAAGTGGATAGAGAACGAGTAGGGCATGGCTTTGTTGTTCCATGGATCGTAATAAATACGATCCATTTCTTGGTTAACACTGTGTGTGTGTGTTTGTATATACCATATACTGCTTCAATAATTTCTATAAAATCCTTTGGGTTAAGCCCTTGAGAATGCACAGAGTAGATAGGCCCTCCATTCTTTCGCCTTTTCTCAGTATAAAAATCGGATTATCGTGCAGTGGTTACGTGTCTGACCGGCGCGTGAGTGTTACTACTTTTTCATTTTTCACTGAATTTTTAAAGCACCGATTTATCAATTTATACAATTTTTTTCGTTTTTTTTTGCTTCTCGAGCTCATCATCAATCTTTCGATATCTGTCATCAACAAATTCTCTGCTTCTCACTGAATATTTTGGAATTAAACAAAAAATTAAAAAAAAAACGAGTTTTCTTGTTCGAGTACGTCTGAGTGTGATCGACATAATTTTCCGCAACGCAAAATCCATCACGAACTGAAATAATAAATACAAAAAAAAAGTAGTAAAAGAGGAGAGAATTAGAGGGAAAAAAGCTACGAGTGCAGCAGTAGGAATGCTTTTCTTCTTGTGTGTGTCTACAAAACGATCGAACAACGAAAAATGGAGAATGGAAAAAAAAAATATTCACCTGTGTGACTGAGAGAGAGTTTGCGTAGGCAGAGAGAAAGAGGGAAAAATAATAAAAAAAAATGGTAGTTACCGCGAGGTTATTTTTCCACGTCGTTTCTCGCTTCTCCACTTCTCGGCCTATACTATGTACACCAATTCCAAACGTTATACCCAATGCTCAGTAAATTGCGAGACCTGTACCTCCCCTCCAACCCACCTTTGACCCCCTCCCCCAGGCTGCACTATCCGATCGGAGAGAAGTTTCTATGCTCCACGTCCGAAAAGTGCAGATTTTTTTTTGTTTTCACCTATTTTCCCACTTTTTTCTCGTTATTTGTTTAACGTACCCTACATGCACAACTAACGTTCATGCAACAGTAACTCTCTGCACACATATCGACCCTCAACACACATCGTGAAATATCCCCCCCCCCTCCATCCTCACCCCTGTATACAGTTCAAACCAACAAAAATATTTTCCGCCGAAAAAAAAGAGGAGAAAAAAAAATGGAAAAATGACACAAAAAAATGTAGAGTGGTTTGCATCAGCGCTGCAGAGTTTATTGTTGACACTTGTGTAACAGGTTTTGTTGCTATAGAAAAAATTATATTTTCCATGAGTGATTCGGGTTATCAAATATAAAAGATAAACAATGTATTAATGTATTGTAGAGGAGTAATGTGTAAATATTTGATAACGTTATATCTCATATTTGTAATTTCAGTTTTTTGAAAAACTCATTGGAGCGAGAGTGGATGTAGAATAAAATAAAAAAAAAATGTAATAATAATCCATCAATTTATGATATTTGCGATTTGTTTAATCACAGGCTTTTTGGAATTGTTTAATTTGAATTTATGATTATGATAGTTCAAGTATTTGAGAAATGAAAGGGGTATAAAATATGGCTGACTAGATTCTCCACTAATTTCAATCTATGAACGTAGAATATTTGAACAAACTGTTGAATTTACTCTCGGGTATGAACAAAAAAATGAATAAAAATACTGAAATTACATATTAGGAGAGGATAGAAATTTGCACATTGCAAGATCCTAAATCATCAATCAAATTGTTCAATCAATTACATCAAAACTTTCAATTAATTCAAATTAATGGTTATTTACTCCATTCATAAGGTGATTGGATACGATATTAATTACAGAATAGAGTAAATATACAAGTGATCAAATACAATTCTAGTAAATTGATTAGAGAAAAATGAAGTGACCAATCATTTTATTTCCGCCGAAACAGTTTGTTTTATCTTTTATTTTTTAAATATTTGTTCGCAAAATTCATCTTCTATATTTTCATATGAAAACGATTGAAAAGCCTTCCGTGTGAATGCTCATGAATGATGCGAGACGTAATTGATAGATATCCCAACAAATTCGAATATTTCGATTTTTCCCCTGTTATTTTCCCCTCTTCAAAGTGAATTAATACTCCAAATCGATGGCCCTGAAGTTCTTGTAAGATACAATGAACTATGGCAGAGTAGAATTATTTTTTCTACTCTGCTAATTTTTACTAATCACTCAAAACAATCGAAAAAAAATTAAAAAAAAACATCAATACTTCATTTGCACCTGATATAAACGCGAACAAAATGAGGAATTCACTAGAATTTCATACGAAGTTGAATTAATAGTTCAGAGGTAATAATGTTTTGGTATAAAGGTAAGGTAGGCAATGCCAGAGGGCAGGACAGTTGGCTTTTCCTCCTGCTTTTTGTGAGGATAAAAAAATAAACCAACTCGCCCGTTAATTAATTAACCTCTCCTCAACGCGGGGTCTTTGTGGGTAAACAAGAGTAGGCAGAGGTCATGGAGATTTCGACCCGCACTATAGAAGCAGAAGAGAGAAACAGAGAGAGGGATTGAGAGACAGAGAGAGAATAGCGTTGGCAGTCCAACTAGCCGTTGGGAGAATGCCTCAGCAAGTAGTCCAAGAGAGCTCAGGAGGCCGCTGGCAACTTGTGGTAACCTAAGCCGACTGTTCCCTCTCTTCCATCTCCATCCTTGCTAGAGTGAAAAGAGAAACATTCTCCTTTTCCAACCATCAGCCTCTAAACATTCACCATCTCTCTCTTTCTCTCTCTACTGTGTTTCATAACCAAACCGCTCTCCTAGGCAGTTGCGACCTCAGCTTCTCCACTCATCGTCATCTCCCATGCATTATGTTCTCTATAAGCAAAACATAACCAGAGGCGTTTTACTCCAAGTCCAGGAGTTTGCTGTTTCTCTCCACTTTACCTATACACTTGCACAGCACAGTTGGGCCACATGAGAGAAGAGAGAGTCCAAAGTTATGCGCACCATACACAACGAACTTCAGATACCCATACACACACACACACACAAAGTGTTTTGGTATTTTTTTTCCCCCCCATGATATACATTATTCCAGTGTGCATTACCTCTTGCGCCATCAGCCGCAACAATTTCTCTGTATTACACATTTCATCTTGCTCAATGTAATTTTTCACTCTGTATCATCTTGAATGTTACTGCACATTCATCCTACCGTTCATACCACTTGTTTTTATGATTTCTCTATACCATCTTCTTCTATCTTGGTAAAAAATAATTTTCCAACACATACACATATACACACAGATTCAGTTGAGTGGCCGTGTAAATTTTCTTACGCTTTATAAATGCCACACACCAAAAAGCTTTCGGCATAACCAGCCGCATAATCATATGCCCACGGGCAAAACCACCCCTCTACCACCCCCCCCCCCCCCCCCTCACCTACACCTTATGGGTTTTGCCCATTCTCCAAAACTACACAATCTAACCTCTCTTCCATCTTGTTTCTCTCAACTTCACTCTCTCTCTCTCTCTTTCTCTCTCTATGGTAAATGTTAACCTATATACACACATACACATCGCATTCATGGTTCCGAATAAACATACATTCTTGCGTATACCAACTGCCGCATTGGGCTACTCTTTCCAGTTTTCTCCTCTCTCTCGCCTCCCCCCCCCTCTCTCTCTCCTTCCCTCTTGCCCATGTATATTTGCACAAACGTGGAAAAGTCCACTCTTGGTACGATACAAGTGTTTATACGTCTGGTCAAATTTATTTTAGCCGCGGTCCTTTTCATTCGCCAGTTTCACACAATTTTAACACCCCATTATAATCATTTAAATAATATGCCACAGAAAAAACATTGAGAAAACCTACAATAATTGAGTGCAGCAACTGTCCTTTATTTATCTGTGTTGTAAAAATACGTGAAGCAAATAAAGAAAATCACAAAAAAAAAAAAACATTAAAAAATAAAATGAAAATACTAAAATGCATAATACAAGCCCTAACTCTGCACGAAGAGAATGCAAAGATTCCACTGCATTTGGCGCATATAAACGCAACATCCAGAGAGCCTGCGGATTTGGATGACAAAGTTTTTTTTTTCTTTTTTTTTTTGTATGCCTTCTCTTTCTCAGTCTAAAGCTCTTCTTCCTTTCATGGCAAAAGCCTTCTGCATTACTCGACTTCTTTCCCTTTCTCTCTCTCACTCCCTTATATGTCCCCATTGTCTCAGCACAGTAGGCTACATACCTGCCGCAGCTGTGGTCACAATAAACAGTCTTTTACTGCAGTCTAACTCTCTCTGTGTTTGTAGAAAAAAAAAGAATAGAGAAAAAAAAGCCAAAAAAAAATGATAAATACAAAAATTTCCTGAGAAATTATTCAATAATTCAGTTTCCTTCTCTTTCAATTTTCTCCACCATTTATTCTTCATAAAGTAATGACTTGAGATGGCCCTGACACCTTTGGCATTTTACAAGCTACAAGATAGAAAATTTCCTTGAAGCTCTTCTATCTCCCAAAGTCCTGGCTATTTGTCTTGGTGGATTAAAATGCCTCTTAATTTCCCAAGTGAGGCGCATCGCCCTGTTCCACATGCTTCGATAATACCCAACTCTCCCCCCTTCTTTCCTCTGTCTTCCTGAAGAATACATACGAGCCGAATACACAAAGAGACGTATATATATATATATGTATACGATCTTCGTCACCGCATCCGGAGAAATTTTATCCCCAAGTGAATAGGCTTTCGGGAGTAGTTGCAGAAGAGAAGCGGGAAATGTCAGTGTCAAAGGAAGTATATATACAAGAGAGAGAGAATGATAGAGACAGTGACGAGGGATGGAAGAGAAAGAGGAGTTACTGGGGAATGAGTAGGCAGTGCGAGCCGTTCGGAGTTAACACCATGGAGTGACTAATGCTCCACGAATTAAACGGAATTGCAGATCAAGACGAACGGCTACATGCCGGAGACCTCTCTGACATGCTAATCTGTGAAACACTCATTTCTTTGTATCATATCACCTTCGCGTATCCACCACCACCACCCCTCTCTCTTCCCCCACTCCGCGAGTTTCACTTGTATTACACTCAAAAGCTTCATCCCTCAAAGCTCCTTCACATCACATAATTACAATATCAAAGGCAATTGTTAAAATTACGTAAACTCTTTTATGTTTCTCGATAAATAATGTCAACTCGTGTTTATATAATTCTTCATCATTTTTTATTTCTTCTTTTTTCCGCTCTCCATTTTTATCAATTTCAAAATATTAGTCTTGAAGATATATAAACACTCGAGAACGTGAATTTTCGCCAAGTCACGTTTGCCTGAGTGAACTATATCATCAACATGAGAAAGTGAGGAAAACTGGAGGAAAAAGAGAGAGAGAGAGAGATAGAGGATAAGAGAAAAGTGAAGACGAGTACACGGTTGCTTTCACGACGTTTTTACTCTCTCCCCCCCCCCCCCCCCTAAAAAACCGCCTTGCCATCTAAATCCTCTCCTCTTAGACACATACATATACAGAAAACACATACATACATACACACACACACGCGCATATACAGCCTGCCACCGACGACCTTACCTTAGTTAATTAATAAAGTACCAGCGTAAACTAACAGTTTTACAGCAGACCAGCAAACTTAATACGCGAGAAAACAGCTTTTGTTTCTCTCCCAACGGCAAGTAACAGACTTTCCTCCATCCTCCTCTTTCTCTCTTCACCTCCAACAAGCCAAGAACTCAAGTACCACCATGCAGATTACCCTCTGCATACTTAAAAACCAGTGGATAAAACGAGGCCCACGAGAGTCTCTCGGCTTGCTCCATAATATTATCTATCTGCACGTGTATGTCATTCTCTATTATTTTACCTCCTTTTATCCAGAACCTTCACAATCCACAAATGAAAAGAGCGAAAAAAAATGTGAAAAATTGGATAAATCAATATCTTTCTTTTTTTCTCCAATTTTCTGTTTTTTTTTCCCCTCCCAACAAAAGTCTTTTGCGGGGAAAAAGAGGGAGTTTCGAAAGAAAAAAAAACCGAGACAGAAAACAATGGATTGCCATCACAATGAGAGCACTGGAGTGGGGGAAGTGGAAAAAGAGAAATGAGCAACGTTTTTCGCGGTCAAAAGTTGGGTGGACTCGGGGAGAAGCTTGAATTTATGAAGCCAGGAGAGAGCCCACGGGTAAAGGTGTTTACGGTGGTGGCTACTGGCCACGGGAATGCATCCACTCTCTCTCTCTCTTTCTCTCTCATTCTATTTTCTCTCAGCCATGACTGCACTCGGGTCTATTCTCTCCCGCTGAGTAGAAATGCCATAGTACAGTGTTACTGCTACTGCCAAAGAACATTATACCATGGGCCACACAGGCACACATCTGTATAACACAAAATTTCTCACTCCCACTTTTGCTTGGACTATATACCCCCCCTGGGGCTATGTTTTTCGAGGTGCATACACATATACACACATAGACATATATACAGTAGAGTATGGTAGAGCCTTTATTACGCGTGCCAGAGCATACATTCACGATTAAACCACTGAGTTATGCCTGCATTCACATTTTTAGCGAGCCACACACAGCCATCGTCACTTTACCTTGTTTCCACTGGACTGACTTAATGCTTGACTTTTTCTACTTAATTCAGGCATTTTTTACTTTGTATTTTTTTTTTTAATGCAAATTTACATATTTATCATCGCACTCGATCGTTCCCATTAATTCCACACTTGTTTTTTTTTTGCGTTTTTTCAACTTGGGGTATGTAGTTTCAAGTTACTTCGCACCAGAGAGGCTGCTTGATTCTTAAAGTGCCGAGGGAAAAAGAAAGAGAGAGAGAAATAACATGAATCTCTCACTTCTCGTGACACGAGAATGTGTTAAAATTGAAGAGTAAGATCAGCAAGTACTTGAGCTCGCACAATTGAAAGTGGCATGGGATACAGCGATAAAAAAAAAAAGAAGAAGAATATGTAAAGGTAGAGATAGAGAAAGAAAATAAATATATGGAAATACGAAGGGATCGAGACAGAATACTTTTTTGGTGGCACTCTGAATTATTAAAAAGTCCTTTTTTTGAATAAATTATTCCAGTGGGAGTGTGAAACTCGAGTGGAACTGAGAAACTCAGTGGGTCGAAGGGGGGGGGGGGAGGGGTGGGGGGCTCTTGGTGATGCGATATGATAGGTACGTGGAATACCAATGCAAGTAATGCAGGTGTGTTGAGGGTATAAAAAAAAGAAGGGAAAAAAAGAAGGAGAGATAGAAAATAGATAGACTCTTTCTATCCGAGTGGTGAGATAACTGTAGTGAGTAGAATTGTGTGGAAAAAGTTTTGAGGAAAGAGATAAAAAGAGAGAAGTTAAGAAAAAAAGAGAAGAGAACATTCGATATTTTCAAAGGAGAGAGAGAGAGATGGAGAGGTGCGAATTTTCGTCGACGTAACCTGTCATAATGTTGCGAAGAAAAGAGAGTGAGAGGGAAAAGTAGTAATTTTTTTCTTTTGCACACAATTTCGTCCTTTTTATATTTATGTAGCTTTTGTAACAACAAGTTGAAGTTTGAGGGCGTAAAATGAATGGTTTAAAATCGTCAATTCATGTGCCTTCAGCGTATGCACTGAATTGTCACGTTCGATGGTTGAAAATCGCTGGAAAATGAGGGGAAATGAACTTTCGACAACGATAAGAAGGGGCGGGAAAAACAAGAAAATGTGAAATGGAGGGGAGAGAAAGAGGAGGAAGTGAGAGGAGAACGAAATACCGAAAGAAAAACACACTTGCGCTTGGATAGATATTACTCTACTATGCTGCCGACAGCAAAGTTGCGCTCCTTTCTTAAAAACCACAGGTATCAAGCCTGCATTGCCCTGTGTTGGTAGAGTATAACAGGTGCAAGGCGTATACACAATTTTCATGACGCTTTCTTATTTTATAAACAAACAAATTCTGAGTTTCTAGAAGCGCTAGTTGTGTTGTTGTATATATACTCGCTACCAGAATACTCGACGCATTCGCACATACGAACAGGTGCCTTCCACTTCTCTCTCTTGCTCTTTCTCACATTGGCTGTATTATTGTGGAGGTAGACCCCCATGGCCATCCAGAATACATCCTGTAAAGTTTGTATACGCTACCAGTCCCTAGGGCTACACATAACGCTACAACGCATTTTCCTCGCTCGTATGTATATGGAAGTAGAGGCAGGAGAGAGGAAAACTACGTAGGAAAACTTTGTACGATTGGAATTCAAACTCTGTAACACACATTTCACCTCAGAGTCGTACTAGTTTGATTCCTTCCTTTTCTTTCATTTTTAAAAAATTTTTTTTTCTTCCATAATTAATTTTCATGGGACAATGGTTACAGTGAAATTGATAAAATTTTAATTTTCAATTGTGTACTAGGTATACGTTATTATGCGTTTGTTACAATTTATAATTTGAGGAAGAAAATCGAAAGTTATTGAAAATACCTGGTAATTAATTATTTTCCAATCAAATGTCGATAATCATTAATTTTAATTGGAAATACTAAAGTTCATTTTGGGTGAATTAACGTAGAAAATTTGTATTACTTTATTATATTAAATTGAATAAAACTTGATGATGGCAATCAAAATCCTTTGGCTTGTAATTACCTCGTTAAGGTGGAGATTTTCTAAAAATAGAGAAGAAAAAACCTGAAATAGCCACGTTATTTTCTTTTTTTTTTTAATCTTTGAAGGCTTCTTCACTGGAGCCTATTCGGTGAAATACAATAAAAATCTTGAAAAAAAGAACAAAAAAATATCATTCAAGTTGATATATCAATTTGATGATATGTACATAAGTTATTTCACAATATTTCTGACATTAACATATCTTTCATTTATTTCAATTTCCTTTTCTTTCAATTACCTCTCTTCTGGCTCAATCTTCCAAAAATTTAGATTTCTATACTGCATTTTTTCCGAAATGTATGGATTTCAATTAATTCCATAATTCTTGGTTTTGCAAGAAACATTTGAACCCAGCTAATTTTTTTATCAATCAGTTCGGAATACCTGCTGACACTTGTGCAGCCGAAGGCTTTACTAATGATACACCAATTTCTAAAAGAAAATGACATTAAAGTATGAGTACAAAAAAATTACAGTTATGTATCAATCTGTTCATTAAACCACTGTGTTAACTTTTTGATAAACCATACACGTGTATTTACAAATGACTGTATAAAATACTAATGTCAAATCCTATTTATATGTATCTACAGCGAATAAGCTTCTAACCTAAATAAAAAACAAATACAGAAAGTGGTAGAACCAAAATCTCTCAATCGGAGAGGCACATATGGACTGGAAAAGTTTCCAAGTGCAAAAAATATCTTACATATACATATGCCATGGTTTTTTTCACCCAAAAATAGAAGGTACCACGTGACACGCACACAATGGTGTACTCAGCAAACAGTGTGAAACATACGCAGAGATCAGGAGGAATAAACCTCACTGCAACACTACTGGGCGCATTGCGCAAAACCCCCTTTGGCCCACTCTCACTCTCCTTTACCTCCTCTTATTTCTTCGTCCTATGTATTTTGCAACCATTAGTGTCATCTCTCTTTCTCCATCCACCGATACCAAGCACAATTTTCCCCCGAGTTTCATCTCTTTCTCACTCACAAGACAGACCAGTTTGTTCATTCAAATTGTCTCTCGCTCCTCTTTCACTCACCCACTCTGTCCCACTCGACATCCCCCCCCCCCTCCTCCTCCACACTCATTCCCATATGACCCTGTGCTTTCACCCTGTCTCCAAAGCACTCTTCGTTCTTCCCCCTCCTGTCCCCCCTTTTTTTTTATCATCATCACTCTCCCTCCGTTTTTTCTCATTCTTTTCCCCACCTTTTCACACCTAATTGGGCATTTTGTGCTGCATTGCCCGTGATATTATCATAGTAATAGCCATACCCAGGGCACGAGCCTACGTTACCCACACAATGGTGTGCAATTCCGTGCACGTCTTTACTTCTCTTTTTCTTTTTTTTCCCCCTCCATATTTCCCTTTTTATCCAACTCGGAGAAGGGCGCTTTTTTTTGCCATGCCATTTATATTGCACTGTCCTCTACATACATCCAGTAGAGATGAAGTACTTTCAATTTTCTTTTCATCAAGTTTTGATTTTTTTTTTATTGAATATTTTATCTTTTTCAGTCAGAAAATACTTCGAACGGTGATAGAACGAAGAAAATTGCAATGACTTAATTAATTCCTCACTCCAAAAATCCTGGAAGACACTTGAGCTGAGATAATAGAATGACTATTTTTAAGAGAACATTTGCTCCTTTCTCTCAAGTGTATATGTGTGTGTGTGTGTGTATATATGTGCCTGTGCATGTGTGCAGAGAGGATCGCTTGAAACAATGCATTGGAGTTGACCGTTCTACTAAGTGTGATAGTTATCGGAGTTTAAGCGATTATCGAGAGCACAGAGTCTTGTTCATTTAGAGAAGACATTGTAGAAAAGGGATCCGTATTGAGGATGAGAGAAAAGGGGGGAAGAATAGAAGACGATAGAGATACGTGTGATACAAAAGTACCCTATCTTGAACACGATATGAGTGAGCATTCGTTTGCATAAAAGAGGCAAGTTAACCCCTTTCACTGGGGTGAGGAGGGGGGGGGGGTGAGGGAGAAGGTTGGGTTCTCTCGGTCGTTGCCATTAACCCAGTGACTGTATAATTAAACTCTTGAGCGAAACAGCTGGAGAGCTTAGCTCTCACAAGTATTTGGGCGTATCTTTGAGAAACTCTTAGGCTGGATTTTGGAAAACTGAAGGTGTAATTCGATAATGAGAGTTACATTGTTCTACATTATCACGATAAAGCAATTTTACCATAAAATGCATGAGAGAAAAGAAAAAACGAGGAATTTCTTTAAATTTTACGTTTTTCATTCTCTTAACAATTCTTACTTTAATTTAAACACCTTTTCTAACCATTTTCTCGAGAATCGTTTGTCGGTGCTGTAGCATGTATACGCCAGAGGCGATGCTTTTCTCCAACCCTCTCGCCTACCCACACTGTTTCTCTACCAATCCCCCCCCCCCCCAAACTCCTTCTGCTTGAACCCCCCACCTCTCACCCAAAAAAACCAGCTCCGTAGCCCTACAGAGGCTCTCGAGAAGAGAAACGAGAATTGCCTTGAGACCGGGAAGGCACTCGGCGGTTTCTAATTCTTCCTCGGGCCGAACTAACTTTCCAGTCCTTAGCCGTTCTCATTTAACCCCTCGACTTAACGTCTTTGAGCATTATTACCCTGCGCTTCTCAGCCATCCTCACCCCCCATTTTCTCCTCATCTTCGCTTCACTCTTTCTATTTTCAGCATCCTCCTAACGCAACTACAAAACGAGCCTCGCGGCTTCTTCTTCCGCACCTCATTTACCAACATCATTTGTATTATTACAATTTTCTTTCAAGTTGAAAAAAAGGGAAAGTCATTAATTGTGAATTCCAGATGACGAAGTACTGCTAGATATTATTTGAGATACGATTCACAATGTCCCATGTATCAGTAACGGTTGGACGATGTTCCAAATGATCTGTATGATGTGTTCATTCTGAATGCCATTCACTTTTTGCTCAGCTGCACTGTCTAGTTGCAAGTCATTGGTACTTATCATGAATTTACTTAGTTCTAGCTTGACAATATACTATGAACGTCAAGGTAATTCGTACCCTGTAATCGCCTAGTTCAATTTTCAAGAGATAGTTGAGTGAGGTTATGTTCAACAGCCACAATGACATTTTTTTTCTTGGCTTTGACTATAATAAGTCATTCAGCCTTACTCAATGACATTAATTAATCTCTTACAATGAAAGGAAAATACATGTGTATTATTTAATTACAGAGCTTGAAAAAGCTTAAATTATGAGCGAAACTTTGCGATTTGATAATGTTTCAGTACTGTTTATTCAATTTCTTAACCGGCGGTTTGACTGTTCTGCTACGTTTTAGTCTAACGATCTACCAAGCTAAGCAGTCAAAAAAGAATAGTACATTACTCACCAAGGGCAGAAAAAAAATAATTCCGCTTCACTCGGGACGAAAATTTTGTCGAAATTAACTTCTATCCACCCATGGTGAGTATAGTATTTTTTTGCCCAATGGTGCTGGAAAAATGCGTTTTAAACCAAGCGAAGTAAGGTTAGGAACCCATTCTTCCAGCGCCCTGAGTAAAAAAAAAGATTGCTTTCTTGAATGGGTGACCGTCCTGCTCGTGGATTCGAACACCCAACTGAGCAAGGTTATACGTGCAAGAGAGCTAGTGTTTCTTTCTCGTCAGTATAACAGAAAGGTCCACGAAGGCCCAACATAATCGATCGTCTGCGCAGATCAGGGATTTCCATGATAGGGGATACCCTGTTCTACAAAAAATGTGGTACAAGAGTGCAAATGTCGGAACATGGCGTCGCAAGAAGAAGCGAGTAGGGAAATGAGAAAATTTGTAAGAATGGAAAGGACTCTAGGAAAAAGAGAATCTCTAACCGTAAAAACCCGAAAGTTATAGTTGATAAAAATGAAAAAAAAAATTCAATTTCCTTCCAATATCCTATGACCTGTTAAATTACAAAGATAATCATGGAGATGAATCCAATAATTATTCGAGACAGAGTTATTCTTTGAAAAAATCGCTATTTGCGGAAATAATACTATTCAAACAGATGGATAGAGTAATAACGGTGAGTAAACTCAGTCGATTTAGTTTGCTGGCACACGATGTGCCCATTTTGGTTCAAGTGCAAAGGGAATATAAAGGCATGCGTGCGTATTGCGAGAGTGGGCAAAAGCATCGGTTCCACTTCTCCCCCTATTTCCGCCCACCCACCCACCCCCTCTCTCTCTCCTCCTCCATCTCCCTCCCTCTCTTTCGGATACGTAGATACGTTCTCGTCCGCACGATATAACCGGTTAATGGGCAGAGAGCCCCGCGAATAGCTCCTGGGGAAACTTCTCGAAATATCACTCTAGCGGTCTCTGGGTCCCTAAACCAAGCGCTGCTGCGTTGGTTCAACTGCTGCTGGTATTCCTGGTTGGGAGCGGAGTAATATCAGGTGGAGGTTGGCGTAGCAATTTCATTACCGTAACCACTGGGTACCCAGGCATTCGTGTGCAACCGACAATGCCTGTACGTTTATGCGGGGCGGAACGACAAGGGGGTGATCACCAGATAGAGACGGAGAGAGAGAGAGAGAGTAGTTTGGATACGTTTGTGAGTACAGTGGATGGGCCAGCGGGACGATTGAGGAGGAGAAAGGGGTGCGGGCCTATATGCGAGATTGCATGCCCAGTCCAAGTGCGCAACGCCACTACCGGTCTCTATCCGCTAATTCACCCAACGTGGCAAGTTACTTGCCATCCTCTCTATCCACTCGTGCTCTATCCTATCTATTCATCTCTCTCTATCTCTCTCTCTACGCTTCTCTTTGTATACCTCCACCAATGTGGAACTTCAACAAACGCGTTGAACTGGATGACTCACATTTTCAACATTTGCGTTATTTTCACTGACAATTTCCAACAATTTAAATTTTCAAAATGCATCACGGAATAGTCTGAATTCTCTCGTTAATTTTATTGGAATTAATTGAATGTATTAATTCACTACCCACACTTGTCTTTTACATGTTGAATGAATGAAGTACGGGAAAAATTGCCAGTTGAAATATATATGTGTGTGTGTGTGTGTGTGGGTTCGTTAGGGATAATGAAAGAAATGTGTAACGGAGTTTAATTAGGTCCACAGCAAGGCAACTTGACAAACTGCTCTCATCCTCCCAGTTACCTTTCTCCCTTCCATTTGCCTTGCTTCTCAACGCGAAAAACTCTTTTTCTTTCCATTCTTTCTTTCTCTCTCGCTTATTTTTTTTCATCCTCTCATCTCTTCACCTCTATCTCTCCACGATCGTGCCGACCATACCGTCATTCCACTCAGTTAACTCGAGGCAACGCGCGCCCTGTTGTTTCATCCAGTAGAGAACACTGAGAAATGGAGAAATGAAGGGAGATAGAAGGATGCTTTGGAGTGAAGTAGACTCGTACTGTGGTGTATGTTGGGCCATCATCTCCTAATAAGCCTCCACCAGAACCGCAACTTCAGTTCTCTTATTAAGCTGCTCGCTTTTCCTCTTCTGCCTCTTTCTTTTTTTTCGATTTTTAGATAGCAGTAGATTGCGTAATGCTGGCTAGGTATTGCTCCAGTCTAGTCTCTTCCCCCCCCCCCTCCCCCGACCCCTCGCCCTCCCCTCTAACCCATCTTATTCTGTCCCCAGTATTTTCTTGATGCCCCTGTCTGTACTGCCCAGACACGCTCGTGTATAACAGAGAAATGAGAGGAAAATTAAGGTACACTGTTACTTGACCAGGGCTCTTATCCCACGTGAAATAAAAAAAAGAAAGGAAAAAAAAACAACTGACAAAGAAAATCAAGGAGAAGCAGAGAGCAGATTAGTGGAAAGTTTTTCTACTTGAGATTCTCCTGTTCTTCCAACAAATTATCCATCTAATTCAACCTCTACCCCAAGTTTTTTTTTCCATCTTCTTTTTGTTTTTTTTTCATGTTTTTTCTTTTTCCTGTACAGATCTATAGTTTAGTGAAAGGAAATCCTCTCTTCCGAATGAGATTCTTCGAAATTCTCTATCTCACGAAGTATTTAATGAAAGATTGAATTAAATATTGAAAGTTAATTTTTTTTTTCTTCCATTTCCTTTTCACTTCGATTAGAGAGAAGATGGAGAATTAGTAGAAAAAAAAATTCAACAAAGCATGTGTAGAGAAAACAAAGGATGATATTTATAATAATCCGACTTTATCTTTTTTCAGTCTTAACTTGAATATTCATGAGTTAAAAGTGTAATATTTATGACCGCCATACGATCTACTTAGGAATAACAGTAGAAACGTTGTTTTATCTCATTTGTAATGGCTTCATACTTAAATTCAAGAATTTTTAACCAGTAAAAACCTTTTTGAAAAAAAAAAAACGGAATTTCTCACCTTAACGAGAGAAAAAAAAAGGCTGAATGAGGTGGATATGACCTGGCGAATAATTGAACAATGAATTTGCTTGTTGGAGAGAAGCCCCGGGACCATTCAACGTTGAAAGAAATGAAAATACGATGAAAGAGGGGAAAAAACATATACGATAAAATAAGACATTGGACACTGTGGTGAAATGGGGAGGGGAGGAAAGCGGAGAGAGGACAGAAGTGCGGAGACCCTTCCTGTGGGAGTAGTCAAAAAACTTTGGCGGTTAAATAGAGGATCGGCCGAAGTAAACGGGCCTCAGGCGATTAATAACATTTATAATGTAGAAGATACGGTATAGTATTTTTTCAAAAAAACAAAGTGAAGGAAACGTACATTATCTAGATGTCCCATTGCCCCTCTTCGGCAGCCTCGGGGGATACATGGAACTCATTCGTGCCGCAATGAGCCAAGCTAGGCGAAAAACTCTACGCACACACAGGCTTCCAACTGTTCTTTTCTTTCACTTCGGATTTTATATGAACGGCCTTCTCTCTATTTCTTCCCCCCCTCCCTCTTTCCCAGCGCTTCTGTTCCCTCTATTTCAACCCCATTCGGCCTGTTCTCTTCTTTTCTCAACTTGCTGCACGTCCGGAAAATAGGTAATAACCCCCGCATAACGTCGACGCTGTTTATCTTACAAATTCAATTTCGAGACAGCTGCCACACTCACACTCATGTTACAAGGTGTCTCCAAAGAATGTATATATGAGGCTTTTCCATTCTCCCTACTACTCCAAGAAAGAGGGTTTATCGTCAGTTAACGTTGGATGAAAGACAATGAGATAATTTTAGATAAAGTGATACAGAGTTATTCGATTTGCAATATTCAGTTTTTTTTTTTTTTTTTGGGTGGGTAAGTGGGGCATAGTAGATACTGCGATGAAATGGTTGGCGGCAGATTTCTTTCTGATGATTTTAGTGAAGAGCTGAGGAAAAGATGTGGGGGAACTCATTTTTGAATTTTTTTTTGTTTGATAATTCAATTTTTTTTGGTGGAAATTGAAGGGGTTAGCACTTCTCTCATCGAAAAATTGAAGTTTTTTGCAAATATCTCCGGTTTCATTCAGAGTAGAGCAGGAACTCAACGATCAATGAAAGGGTTAGTGGATTCTTTATTAATTCATGTGGTTTTCAATTGATTTTTGCTTATTTGTCTTTTTGTTTCTCATGCAATGACAATTGAAATTAAAGATCTTCCCAAAAAAACTTGTTTTTTTAGAGAATATTTGGTACATTGAGAATAGAATGTGGGTTAAAAATACCAAATATTTGTTTCAATGCTTCTCAGAAAAAGTATTTCTCTGAAATAATTCCAAAAAGTTGTTGGATTTACTGAATTTTGTTCATTTGAACAGATGAACTGTATGAAATCTTCATATTGGAATTGTTGCAGGAAAATGTTTGCTAAGAACCATTGGAACAAATATTCTATATCTTTCACCTGCATTTTGTTTTCAGTTCATTAGACCTTCAAATTTCGACCAGAACGTTTTAATTTTTTTCTCGAATACTACACTGAGAGAAAAGAAGCGGTAAAAACAATCAAATATTGCGGCAAATGGTCCTTAGCAAATGTTTTTTGAAATAATTAAAAAAAAGTCTGAATTTATTGAATTTCGTTAATTTAAACAGATTAACTAGTTGAATTGACTAAATTCAGTAAATTCAACAACTGCTTTTTGAATATTTCAAAAAAATATTTGCCAAGGACCAATGCCATCAATATTTAATGGTTTTTTCCATTATCGTTTTTCCCAGTATAGGAAATCAATTACGAAATGAATTCCACCTGAAATTTCTCCAGATTTCCAATAAAATCCTCAGAAATATCCTACCTCAACTACTTCCACTGATTTCAAACCATCCTCATTATTTAGAGCCTAGAATTCCTTTCACCCCATCTCTTACCCTACAAAATTCTATTATCACCACATAACTACGATTTATCATATTTCATTTTACCTGGATAAAAATTGATTGCAATCAATTAGTACACATAATATAACAAAGGAAAATCTCACCTAAAATAACTTATTTTCTCATTCTATATCATACAATTCTTTCCATTACCGTCAGGCAATGAAGCACGAAATTTGGTGATTCGTCAGAGAGGAAAATGATGGAGACATGCCCATTCTCATTGTGCTCATTGTATCAATCTCTTTTCACTCACTTTCCCTCGTGTATTTCTCCCCCCTCTCATTATTATCTATGCGCCTTCACAACGATAATTCATTTCACCACCATTATTCCCCTTATAGAACCCAAATATCACTAGCTTCATAAATAAACTCAAAACAAATGCGTAAAAAAATGAAGAAAAAAAAAATTAACCCCTCCTTCTTAATTTAAAGCCTCGCTTATCACTACTCTGTCCTATTCTCCCCATTCAGTTCCTTCAATGTAATTAAGCACGAGTATAATCCAATCGGACGCATCAAAAGCTCTATTTATTCTTCAATATCCTCGGGGCGGATGAGAAAAGAGGATTAAATTCAATGAGCATATTTGCAAAATCGTGTACATATGCCATCGCGATTTATATATGAGGATTGTACGCGGAGAAATCCATTGAAACATCAAGAGAAAGAGAGAAAAAGAGAGAAACTGAACAGTTAGATGAATGAGGCAGAGCGATGTGGGACATTGTGATACGATCGGAAGTCCGAGAGATGCCATCGATCGTGGTCACAGAAATCGAGATCACTCCAGGACACACAGAAGAGAAGCCTCTCTCCGGATTCCCTTCCTCCCTCATCCCTCTCTCTCGCTGTACAGTTGGATCGTTACGTGGGGCATCGAAACCCGTTAAATTCAACCAGAGTGAGTGAGACAAAGAACATTGCTAAAATAACTGGTATGTGTGTTGGGATGTGGATATGAGAGAGGAAGGAAAGGTACGAATGTGCAGAGTAAACGTTGAAGCCAGTATGGTACTCTACATATATATATACGATAGAAACACGGGCGACCACACTGGCATAATAACCGAGAGTAATTCGTGAATTATTGACTACCTTGGGCGCATAACGTACACGCACAATGTACAAAGCTGTACTAACTGTTGGGATCACAATCGCAATATGTGCGTGAGTTGATTCTCGTGGGATTCAAGGGAAATGGGAGTAGTTGTTTCATCTCTGTTGCACGCTTTAACCCTAGGCCCTAGTAGTAGGTGCGGGTGAAGCCATTGCGCGTCCAAAAGCATCCCTCAGTGTGCATCAAAGACGCTTTCCATATGATGTTTGGCCTGGTGCCTGGGGATACTATACTGGCTCTCTCTCTCTCTCTCTTTCATGCATGAACCATTGCTTCGAGTAATTTCTCACGCACTGGTATAGAGTTATTTACTGTGTGTTATGTCTGTCTATCTTGCTATCACGTGGAAATCTACGTGCAATAAATATCTTTGTTGTAACTTACGAGGGACGGATGTTGTGTAATTAATCTTCATTCGTATTATTGACTGGTGCTTGTTGCTTTCTGCTGACGTTATTAATTTATTGGAATTCCTTGAAGGCTAATTTTGAACTTTTTTTCTTGGATGAATATCGTCGATCTAGAAACAAAAGGGCGTAAGTGCCAAAAAATCCATTTGTCGAAAAGAAAAGGACGTATGTCCAGAATGCTTTTGGAAGTGTTTTTCATGCTCCACTGATACAAAAGAAACGAATTAAAAATTTCAGTAACAAAAAGGCGTATTTGCCAGTTCTAACGGGAATAGGGAGTATGGACAACATATACGCCTTTTGGTTACTATGATTTTTTTTTGCTCTCTCTGAACTATTTAATAACGAAAGGATGCATCTTTCGAACATATGCCCTTCCATTATTAATTATGTGAATAAATTTGGGAAAAGTTCTGAGAATTACTAACAGTAAAAGAACGTATTTTCAGTTCATACGCCCTTTTGTTATTATGATTTCCACAAAAGGAATTCCTAATGAAGAAACATAATTTAAAACAAATAGGCATATGTGCAAAAGATTCGCCCTCATGCTATTAAGCATTCACTGCGTAATGGTTCAAGTGGGAAAAAAAATTAAAAGGAAAAGGGCGTATTTATTGAAAATACGTCCTTTTGTTATTATAAATTATATAGCAGGATGGCGCAATTGAGGATAAAATTAATAACAAAACAGCCTATGCGCAAAACATACGTCCCTTTATTATTATCACTATGTGCAGATCTTAGAAATATTTAAAATCAAATAGGCGTATGAGAGGGAGATACGCTTTTTTTATATCAATAATTGGACTTACACCTGTTTTTTATTTGAGAACAAAAATGCTCCAAATGATCGGAAAAGACGAACATTATCGATGGAGCGGGAAAAAATTACGCCCTTCGTTATTTAAAAAAAAATGCAGAAAATGGCACTTACGCCCTTTTGTTTCCAAGTCGACGATACGAAGTTTTCAGGGAAATGGATTTTATTTTGTAATTAGTTTTTTTGGGGAATATCTTGGAATCTGAGACATAGAACATTTTTTAGGATGGTCTTTCTTGTAGCTATAACGTTCTTATAGAAATAAGCCAGAAGACTAGATTTGAATCAAAAACAAATAACGGGACCTCAAGAAATATTTATAAGTGTCTGTTAATGAGAGTGAGTGTAATTGAGAGGAATTTTTTTTAAATGAAGAGGGAAAATGAGTTTAGGTTTGGATGAAAAGTCAAAGCCTGAATCAGTTCCATTCCGGCTGATGACGAGCTAAGACGTGACGCAAAGTGAATAGCACTTACGTCACTTTGCTTCTAAAATAACGATGTACTTCAGTTATTCGTTCCTTCAAATTTGAGTGTAATTTCTTTCAACCATTTAGAATGAATGTTTCCTGTTCTTTCATGATTTCAATTCTCCATAAATATTCAAAGAGAATGAGCATGTTGCCATGCCATCTAATTTTTTTATTAAAAATTGATTGCTTGGTTATTTATGGGAAAATTATCAATACCAACTGAAAAATTATTTAAATCTACCCTAAAAAATTCAATATACTCAAAAAAAAAAAAAATCCTTTCAGGAAAGAGTCATTAACCAAATTACTAGCCCTTGGAAAAATAATTACCTCACAGTCTTCTTTTTATTATTATTGAGGTTTTATTATTCAAGTCAACATAATACTGAAAGTCTTCGAGAATTTACGAGCGTGTGGCTATTAAAAGCTCCAGACTTGAATTTGACTATGAAAGGGTAAATTCTCTGATATAGGATCGATTAGTGCGTGATCATACGATGTTCTCCGTTCTCTCTCATATCGATTATCAAATTTACTTCATGAGGCAAATAACATAACTGCAAGGCCGTAAAGACGTACGATACCAGCAAGCGCTTGTAGTGGTGGTAGTAGTGGTTAAAGAGAGAGAGAGAGAGAGGCGAGCAAGTTGAACCTCTTAATTAGCTGCAATTACAGCAACATAGCAATGTCGAGCAGATCGCCGGAGGCTTATCCTTCGTCCTTCCTCTATTCGCCAACACACAAAGTTCTATCCCCTTATGCCACTCTCCTATCCTCTGCAACGCGTTCAACGTTATGCCTTCCGGCTGCTGGTGATCCATCTCGTGTGTATTCCCAACCAGAGGAGCCAATTTACGGTTAAAATTGAAACAAGAAGAAAGAAAAGAAAGGAAAAGCAAAGAAATGAAGACAATAAGGAAACAGGACAGTATAAAAAAATTGTGGAAAAAAAGCTTTTTTTTTATTTTTCTAGTAAATTGTTGAGGAAAAAATAATAAATTGAAAGATATGAAAGAGAAAAAGGGAAATATTTAAATCTCCATTTTGCATCAAAGAGCCATGCAAAATTACCTGCTAAATTAGCTTTAATGATGGCTGTAATAGCTCGAGGAATAAAAAGGAAAACAGATAAAAAGATGTAATTGAAGGATAAAAATAAATGACTGAAAAATAATCAAAAAAGTTATTCGAAATGGCTCCAACTTGACGGTTACCATGTTATAATATTTTAAACTCAATACACAGTATTACGACTGTGACTCGACAATTCATGCCACAAAATCTTGAGGTAAAGGGGTCGGAGGAGGGAAAGAGGGGGATTGGTAGTGTATTGTTGGATTCTAGATGTTAGTGGAAAACGAATGTGTGCGGTGTAGCGTATGGCCGATTGTGCTCGATCGTCTAGGCGCGAGATTCACGTCGTAAAGGAGGAAAACGGGGTTTACGAGGCTGTCTGGGGCTGTAGGTGTCGACGCGTTTAAAAGGAGCCAGTGAAGATGGGCAAAGGGGGGTTTCTCAGAGGAGTGAAGCTCCAGGAGGAACGAGGGGTAGATGGGGTTTGAGGAATGGAGTTTGAAGACGATGTGGGTTTACGGAATAGAGACGAAATACCCGGTGAGTCATTCGAGAGTATTCGAGCGCGTTAGTGCCTCATCATTCTGGTTAAGCTATGAATTCCAAATTTTCCTGGCTGTCGTTTTCAAATTTTAGGAAAATCATTAAATGGGAACTAAGAAGAAGAAATGGAGGCAATGCAATAGCGGATAAAGTCGAATGGATTCTGAAGGAAGAGGAGGGGGGAGGAAGAGGAGGGAGGAGGACGTTTTTAAAGCCGAAAGAAATAAAAGATACTTTGAGTTAATCTCTGTTTTATATATCCGTTTGAGAATTTCTTTATGTATGTCTATATGTTTAGAATATTTCAGAGATTCTCTGTGTGGCCGACCCACTGCAGGCATATCTACTTTGGCTTCCTCTTGGTCTGCCTCTTTCTCTTTCTTCCTCTCTCTTACACACACATACCCTAATACACGCCACTTTGTTCCTGCTTCAAGCCCGGCGTTGATTCTCCCTCCATCTAACCGTTAGCCATTCCCCCTCTCTCTCCCCCCCTCTTTCTCTCTCTCTCTCTCTCCATTCTAAGGCTCCTGTCAGCTCGCTCACAAACAGAATTATTTATGAGTTTGAACGCGAGCCAAAGCTCGCCCCCATCTCTTCCCCTCCCCCACCCCCCACTTTCTTCCGTATAAGCCACTAAGAACAGGGAGAATCGGAGATCGCTGGAAGATCCAAGGAGGCAGGTGAAGAGTTCGGAATTCTTTAAATTTGCTATTTGACAAGGAAAAGTCTTGAAGGCATTTCTTACTCGTTTCTTCTTCTTCTTTTTGAGTAGCGTCCAATGTGCACAGGACCATTACTCCCCGAGGGCTTACACAGTAGTGAAATACCTCTTATGCAGAGAGTCTACGGGGAATCGTTTGGCCTATATCCTATTCCACTGTATTTGTTCGCACGATATAGGTGATATATAGTGTGGGTTGCGCGACAAATTTATCCTGGCAGGGGATACATTGGTAAAAAGGGTGTATATATATATCTATGGGGTCTAGAAGTGCGGAATTGTGGACAGATATGGAAAGGTGGAAGAAGAGAGGGTGAAAAAAAAGCCAACTCCACTTTAGCGGAATAGTATTACCCAGTGTCATTTTGAAGGGACAGAAGAGAAAAGAGAGAGAGAGAGGGGACACAGTTGAGATGTTTCAATGCTAAAACGATACCTATATTCGTAAAGCGTATTGATACCCACCTAACCATATCCATGTATTTGGCTTATATCACCATCATGACATAAGTAAGCCCTCGATATGTTAGACTTTCGTGTTATAGTATTTGCCTTTTTTTTTTCATCCAAGTGCGAAAAAACCACCGTAGTTCTACCAATCGAATGCAATCGTCCAAATGTTAGTACACCAATGCACTTTTTGAAATTTCCCACGTGGCTAGAGTTACTATTATCTCGCAAATATATCCTCTCTTTTTTTTTTCTTCTCTTTTTTTCGTTATTCTCACAACCTCTTGCATTTTTTATTTCCCATTTTTATGATTTTTTTTTTCCTCCTTTTGTAATATAACACAGGTATTAAGTTTATTTATGCTGAAGTACTTGAGATGTAATATTCATAATCAGATTCTGAAGAGAGAAAAAGAAAGAAAAAGAAAGAGAGGTGGAAAAAAAATTAAATTGTAAATTTTTTCATGAATTCCTTTCTTTTACGAGCGTCAATGTTACCGCGGAGAGAGGTCTGACCAAAGTCGGGTAGGATGCCACAGTAGTATACCTCAACCGCATCACCAAAGAGAGGGGGAGAAGAGGCAGTGTAGCATTGCAATCACTCTAGTACGTATCTCTGCCAGAGTGAGGCGCCACCGAGTGGATAGAATTTAACGGAGAGAACTGCATTCTCAAATAACAGCTTCAAAACAAAGAGGCTGTGAGTGGATGAGTGCGAGACAGAGAAAGACGAAGAGAGCTGTGTTTTTGAAAGGGTGGGTGAGGGGGGAGACAATCGTGATTTGCCGAGAATTGATAACGATAAGGTGCCTCAATGAGTAAATTTAAACTATGCATCATCATTGTACTGCTTCTGTCGTTGGCTTGACATATTATCGATATTATGGATAGAGGAATTTCGTCCTATTAATCATCCGTTTATCCGACCACGTAAATAATTCCTGTGTCACAATATATGTCAATACATGCCGAATGGCTTGTTGATCGTGTTTATGTAATATATTTTAGCCTCATTATTTTTAATAACCCTTCCCCCTTATGATTTACGGTTGTCGTGAATTTTGGGATTTTTTTTAATTGGCTTATCAATACCTGGTAGCCCCTCAGTTGACGTAAATGTTATCCCATTGAACTAACTGTCTGTGATTTTCACTGTTCAAGCTTTAGAGCTTGAACCCCCCCCCCCCCTCCCTCCCCTCTCCCCATGGTGCATCAACGACACTCAACTGCTGTCCCATTCGCTTTTCTCCCCCCTTTTTTCTCCCTTCAAACAGGGCGGTGAGGGGGGGGGGGTTATTGAGAGTTCCGAGGGAAAAAGAGAAGAAAAAAAAATTTGATGGAATTGAACGACCTACGAGTAACCCACCGGGATTAATTCTCTCGTTAACTCGTAGCCGTTAACCCGAGCGATGAATTCCTCGAGCCTCCCACTGCCCCGTTAGTTGTTCCCAGGGATAGCCCGATGGGGGCTCACCTCTTTCTCTTTCTCTGTGTCTCTCTTCCTCTCTTCGCTTCGTGTGTGTGTGTGATCCCTTCGGGAAATCGGGCCGAAAGGCAAAATATTGTTTTCGATAATCGACAAGGCATAGGATGAACCGGTTTACAGAGGCCCTCCATAAATTGCTTTATATCCTTCTTTTTTTTTCCCCTCCCCCTACTACCTAGAAAAAAAACAAAAGTGGAAAAACTTTTTTCTCTCATCTAGTTAAGAATTTATATTAAGGGGGCTTTTATCTGCTCGAAATAACCGATACTCCATCATGAATTGTACTTGAAACAATTCTATTGATAAGAGAGAACGATATTTATCGTCGACGATGAGAATGGATTCACAGATATTGGATTAGAGAAGCTGGAGAGCTGCAGTTACGTGAGCTAAGTATGAAGAAAAAAAGGCAAACGTAGATATATAGATATATATATCGTCGCCTTTGAAATAAAGGGACGCAAGTGCTACGCTCATACACAGGACTTACGTCCCTTTGTCTCTAAGGCGATGATATTTATATATATATATAAATACGACGGAATGAAAGATCGAAAGTGGAATGAGTCAGTGCATGATCCGACAAGCGAAGGAGCTATCGTTAAACAACCCCACGGGAGGTTTAGAAGCGACTGTTGCCTCGCGTCTTAGCTCGTGTAATTCCGTTGATACTCGGGAACGCCGGCGCCTCTGGGCGTCGCGACGCCGGGCGTCCAGGACTGGCGCACAGACTGCCGCGATAAGCGGGGTATGCATTGGGCAAAGGCGTCCTTTCACGCTCACCCCGCCAGACGAGTACCGACTCTACGCTCGGTCGGACGTGACGTGTGACGCAACGTAGCGTAGCGTAGAAAAAAGCACACGTAATCCGTAACGCGCGCGCGGAGCAAAACGCTCTGTGTGACTTGCCACTCACAATAATTGCGTTTCGGAGAATTGCAATATTTGTAAAAAAAATTGAAATCAATTTAAAAAAAATTATAAAGAGAATTAAAAGAAAGAAAAAAAAAGCAATTGAGATTAATCTGTGTTAATTAGTCTAGAACGTGTCAAAATTAATGAGGAGAGCTTCCACAAATACATTGTTGTTCATCCATGAAGAGTTTTAAAATTACGGAAAACAGTGTGGAAAAATTAAAAAAAAATAAAGTATATTGTGCAATTAGATTTTTGTTGAGAGATTATATAGAAGACAAGTGAAAATTCAAGCACGCAAACATCTCTCTAGTAGATAAGAGTACCTGGTTATTTTGACAGGAGCAGAGTTCAATCTGCTATTTCACGCGGACCGAATTTACTCGTGTGAGTGGCTTTATTTTTATCTTCTGTTCTCTCTCTCTCTCTGTTTCCCCTTGATTCATTATTTCTTTCTATTATTCTTTTCTTTTCATTTTTTTTTCTACCCTTTTTCACATCCCCCATTTTTTCTCCTTTCTCTTTGTTTTGTTCGAATTTATTTTCTACTTGGTGGTTAGTTTTAATCTAACATCAATTTGCCTGACAAATGAGAAGCAACATACTTACTTGTTACAACGATAGCCGACTCCGTGCATTATTGTACGGGCTGTCGATGAAATATAATAACGTGTAGAAATTAAATAAGGCTCAACGAGAGATTATCACAAGAGGAATCATCGAAATTGGCTCTTTTTTTCTTTTTTTTTTTCTACTTTTTTTTTACTTAACAACATAAGGGAACAGTTTTGCCACTGAAAATTTCATCAATTTCGAGTAAATAAGGATAATTACGCTCTCTGTGTGTGTGCGTGTGTCTGTGTGTGAAAACTCAAAAAAAAATAGATAAAAAAAAATTGATTACGCTCGCCGCGGCGATATAACGCCACGACGATGCTAACCATGTCAACTCTCATGATGCCAACGACTATCACAACAATCACGAATCCCGGACCAATACCAACGCACACAGTGCCACAGAAAATTGAACAAACCAAGCTTACAACTGCGGCAAGCCTCAACCATGCAGCAGCAGCAGCCGCCAATAAATCAGGTGCATATTAAAATTACTCTGTTTATTGCATTTATTGAGAATTGATTTTTCTTTTCTTTTTAAATTCCTATTATTTTCAAATTGATTGTCTCTCGATATCGCTTAATGGATTGACAATTTTTTTTTTTCTTTTTTTCTTCTTTTCGCGGATAATTGAGAATAATGAATACACGCTCGATGTAGGTGAAATGTCAATTGAAGAATTGCACGAGTTTTGTAATTACTTAAAATGAACGATCATGGGGGAGTTGAATCGATCGCAGTTAGTGGATGAGAACGGAAAAGAGATGGTTTGTGAAGGGAGATAAAGAGGGCGAAGGGGAGGGGAGGGAGGATACAACAAGCAGCGTGGTTTTGCGAGATAAACCCAGGAGAGTAACCCAAGGTGCCATCAACTCAACTCGCTCTTTGTCCGTCTGTCTCTCTTCATTCCTCTTCTTACCCGTATACATTTGTTATATCATCTTCGTCTCTTTTCATATACTGTAAACTTTATTTTTTTTATATTTTTTCTATTTATCCTCATGTTTTATTTTTTTTTCTTCTCTCATTCCATTCTTCTCCACCCTCAATTCATCGAGACACATTTTCTGACTGTCACCTCAACTCCATCTCGCACCACTGACAATGTTCAATAGTCAAGAAAAAAAAATGAATAAAAATAAAGGAAAGAGTGATGGAAAAAAACGAGAAAAAGAGGGGAAAAAATAGAGCGAAAAAAAAAAGAATTACATAAGAAAATTGAAGTAAAAGTGGAGGAAGTTTTTTCGGGGTAGAGAAGAAGAGAGAAGTGTGAGGAAAAAAAAAGAAATAAAATGAAAAGTAAGAAAATCGAGAAATGAGAATGAACAGAAGAGACGAGTGGATGAGCAACTGAGCGGGGGTTTGGCGATGGATGGCTTTGGCTTCGGCTCTGCTTTCCTGACGAGGTTACCAAAGTTTCGTCTACAGATTCAATTTTAGTTGGCGCGCCAGGCCGCGCCAACACCATCCGCGCCGTTCAACGCTCTGCACATTTATATATAGATATATATACATATATATATCGTTTTCTCATACCTTACGAGGGTGGTTACCAAAGAGCCCCTTCTGCAGTCACTGCCTCACCTACTTTTGAATCTGGCTGGCCATCCGTTTCTCCACTAACCATTCAAAAGTACTAAGTAACCACCTCACCCACAGACACACACACACAGTCTGATCCAAACTGTCATATTTCCCTCTCTTTCTCTCTCTTTTACCTCCGTGTGGATTATTTCACTCAGGTTTTATCCACTTCTTCTATCTCTCAACTAAGGCCACTTTGTTTGAAAGGGTCAGAGAAGAGTGAGCGTTAACTTTTCGGCATTTTCTAGTGAGGCTCAATGTTTGATTGGGATTTCTTTCGATCGTCTTATCTAATCGAAAAGTTACATCCCTCAAACTCGTACAAAAAAATACCCCAAGCGCTTCTTCCCACAGCTTGAACCTATTGTTCTTCCTCTTTTCATCAGTTTGTACACGAATTCTCGAGCAAAGGAGAATGAGAAAAAAAGAGAGAATAGAGGCATTTCACTTTTTTTCCTTGCTATTCAGCATCAATTCTGTGGAAACGCGCGTATGTCTGTGTGTGTCTGTGTCTATACATTTACGGAAAATTCTGGAGAGAGAGATTCGTTCAAATAGTTTTTGGAGATTGAAGCTAAGAGTCAGGTGAAAGTACCCCACTAGTACTTACTGTCTAGACGTATATTCAAATATCACGAAATAGCCAAGTTATACCCAGGGGGGTAATGGGAGACTCGATAAAAGTAACCCTTTTTCGCGTAACAATATCCTGTTCGTTAAATTACACGGTATGCACTATTCTCTCATGGGGTAGTTGCGAGAGATGGAAAAAGCGAAAGAGAGAGAGAGAGAGAAAGATGTGCCTGCTGAAAGAAACGGAGGAATGAGGTAGGAGGCAAATGATGGTCCTTCATTTTGCCGCGGGGCTAATTAAAAACGCTCCAAGCTTCGAGGCTCCTCTTCACGGTTCATCTTCTTTCCTTCTTCCGTTTTACCTTGCCTCTTTCTACACTTGGACCGCCCTCGTTGTGCTACACTTCCGTTTCCGGTTACGCTTTTACGCCCTCTCTCTTGCCTTTGCCCCGACGTCAAACAGTCGTCCAATGTTATCCGGGGGACAATCGTTTCCGAGGAGAATAGAGAAGAAAGAGAAAAAAGCAGCGAAAAAATTGTCTTCGGAGAGGAAATTTTTCAAGACAGAAAAAAAAGAAGTGAATAACGAACGGTGGACGGAGGAAGAAAAAAGGGGAGAGGGGGAGAAAAATCGACACTGACATTAAAAAATTGATTAGTCTCTTTACTGTAGTAAAGTGGGACAGCAACGCCGGCGGCAGCATTGATGTTGGCGCGACAGTACTTCCCGGGCCAAGTTCTCCACCGGGGTCTGCACGACTGATCCTTCCATTCCCTGTGGCAACGAAAACTCGTAAAACAGCACTTGGAAATTCGCTGCGCCAAGTTAAATTTGATCGGGACGAAGAGCGTACTTTAGGGACGTCGACGGTAGTAGGAGCATAACCCCTTCTTTCTATCCTTCCCTATTTCCACCGTTCACTTGCTCCTACCACTGACTACTTCTCTTTTAACCCTCACCCCTCTTTGGTGGAGAGACGTTGGACGGAAGACTGCCCTTTCGATGAGACTGAAATGCGCTTAACACAACTCTCTCTCCTCCCCTATCTCTATTTTTATGTACGTATGTTGCTTTTTTTTCTCATTTTACCGCTCACTACATGTGACCCAGTGTGATGGTCATCTATACATATGTAACAAGTCACAGAAGTGATACAGAAGTAAAGCAACTTTTGTGATAGAAAAATTTTTCCAAAAAAAAGAATCTTTCTCTGGGCAAACTACAATTTTTATCGCATCAATTTTTGATAAAATTGTACGCTTCCCCCTCGATGCAATATTTATGAGAACATAAGTATATATATGTATATATATATATATATATATATATTTATTTGGAGAAAATTTATCTTCCTTTTGTGAGTTTTACTATCTTCAGTACTTACGGCGCTGGTAAAGGGCCATGTACCAATAAACTGAGTACACAAGTCGAAAAGGATATGTGAGTGGAAAGCCAAAGGATAAAACAGAAAACGGACGATCTTGGTTTGAGAATTTCTGAGTTTTTCCTTCTTTCTCTTTCTCGTTCTCCCGATCTCACCTCGTGCTGGGCCAGCCAACGCGAACGACTTCCTTCCTCAACTACCAAAAACCTCCTTCCCCTTCAATTTTCCCTCACTCCTCAATTCGCCTCTCCCTCCAGCGTCCGTGAAAATTTTCGTAAGCCAGTTGCAAGGAGGAATAGCACAAAAAAAACAGAAGGAAGCAGAAAGAGAGAGAGAGAGAAAAAAAAGAGGAAAGAAATAAGAAGAGAGTGAGTCACTTGGAGGGTTGTGCAGAGAGTGAATAGGCGGCCTCTACGATTTGGCGAAATGCCCCAAGGAAGAGCAAAATCTCTGGCCCCTTTTCCTCCCAGAGGGATAAATCTGAAGTTTGGCGCGGCGAGACAGGAAAGGGCGGGTAGAAGCTAGTTGCTGAGACTCCACGGGGTGTCCCTGTGGTTCCGAGTCGTAGAGTCGAGACGTACATTTAGAGTATAACCAAGCCAAGCCCTGCTAACCCCCTTTTTCCCTGGTACTGCATACACTACTCTTTCTCTCTTTCTCTTTGTGAATGCCATACCTTTATCTCGCTTTTCTCCACATATTTCCATTCCCATATACCAACTATGAGGATTCCATGTCACGGTGTACGTTACCATCCTCCACTATTTCTTGTTTTACTCATCTCTGTCTCTGTCTCTCTCCCTCATTCTCTTTCTCTCTTTTTTTCCCCCATTTCTCATATACATATATATCCTGAGTAAAGGGGGTAAGAGGGTTTCTCTCTGGCATACACCGACAAGAAACATGTTGCCCTCACCAGCTCTTCCCCTCCTAGGATTATGCCACTAGGGGAAAGCTCAGCAATGTTACACGGAAGCTATGACTAGTAAGTTCCTTCTTATGTTCCTCTTGGTTAATGGCCGGTGCTCCGTTCACAATCATTGCCCGCTTCGTTGCAGCTCTCTTCCATCTCATTCTCTCACCCCTTCGACCTCTTTTCCCTTTCCTCTTTTTTCCTCACACACATACACATATATATATATATATGTATAGAGCTTATTCACTGCTCTCGTCTCTTTCATGAACCAGCTCGTTTCGTTCACGCTTGCACACATAGACACACACACACCCACACACAAACACACAGGGGTGTCTTTGAGCGCATGCGTTTGAAACAGCTCACTTCATTCATTACAGAAATAACGCACAGTACTCGATAATAGGCACGCGCTAATTTGCTGATTGTATTTCGCGAGAGAAAGGGAGAAAAGAGGCAAAAGTTTATGCGTGAATGAGCAATGCCAAGGCAGTATCTTAACTATTAGGGGGCTTGCTTTTGTTCAATCTCAATTTCAGTCAATTTAACCAGGATATGTCTGAGTCATTAGTTTGGTTAACATTTGCACGCGACTACTTCACTCTCTCTCTCTCTTTCTCTTTACCCTACCCTTTTAAAATACCCACGGCCATCACTTTCACTTTGTCAAAAGTTTGCATGCTTCATATACCTTGGCAATTTCAATTTTCCTTTTTTTTTCTGAGAAATAATCAATTCAATAATTCTGTAGCGTCATTGCTATCGCTCAAATCAGTTATTCCATTCATTTGAAGTGGAACAGACCCAACATAGGAGACTCCGAATAGGAAAAAATAAACTACGGCGATAAAACAAAAATGGGAGGGAAAAAAACAAGAGGCGCTGAAAAAAAAAAGGAAGAACAAACACAAAATAAAATAAAAATTTTAACGATTGCACCGAGTGAAAAATTTAATCGAAATGCCATTCGATGGCAGAGCCGCTCATGTCGACAAAGTTACGCCTGACATGTTCGTTCTATTTCGGTGATAGGAAGCGAAGCGCTATCCTGCCACTGACTTGTATGTCAAATTGATACGAGCGGATACGATGGGAGTAGAGACGTGGCGAAACGGCGACAGAAACTCCAGTTGGGGTAGAGCAAGCAGAGAGGAGGGGAAGGAGAAAGAGAGCTGTGCTGGCCTAAGAGAGAGTGAGAGGGAGAGAGAAAGAGGAAGGTGGGAAAGACGATGATGGGGGAGGAATGGGTACTCTGCGACTGGGGGATAAAGGTAGAACAAGCCGATGGGGACGAGGGTATCTCTAGCTGATGGAGCAAAAGAGAGAGAAAAAACGAGAGAGAAAGAGAGTGTGTAGCTCCTGTGAATATCGTGTTTACTGGAAACAACAGAGTGGCTGCCTCCGTTAAGTAGATTTTACCTCGGTAAATTTAAAAGAGCCGTGGATCATCTCAACCCCTCGCTCACTCTTGCCTCTTTCCACCCCCCCCCCCTTTGGGCGATCAATATGCTAATATTTTGATGCCATTGTGAAAAATCGAGTTACGTGTTTTTACACTCATCCAACAAGATGAAAGACTGTATTTCCCATGATACGGTAAATCGAAAAATGAAAATGAACATTTTCATAATAAAAGAATCTAGATATTAAATTACCAAGTTAACTGTGAAAATGTTGATCAGAAATTACCCAAAGAGAACGGGTCTAACCATCATTGAGCAATCATTTCTCCATCCACAAGTTTGCCCTGATAACTTAACGAGTAAACTTTATTGGGATATTTATTAGCCTGCACTTCTTCTCTTTCTCCCTCAATTTTACTCGAACTTGTGCTCTATCTAGATGGCTCACGAGCCATTTCAAACACCCGAAAATGCAGAAAGTCGTATTCCACAATTTTACCCCAATATCTCCTTAAAACTCGTCGTATCCAACGTTTATTTTTATTTTTTTTTCTCATCGCCAAGAATTTCATTTCCCCCCTTCGAAGATATTCATACGAATTTCATATAACAGCCATGAAAAATTGCATCAAGAAACATAACTTTATTTCCAAAAAAAAAAATACAAAAAAAGGCATATCAAACAGGAAGAAATACAGAATGATTCATATAATGCCATATAGTCTAGTTAATATTGAACTTGCGGAAGTTGGAATAGAGACTATTGAATTGGCTAGAACATCCGTAATGCAGTATATTAATGTAACTCCGTGTGCTCCAGATAATCTCGATTGAGATCTACTTATCGAGGTAATGGTGGCACACGCGGTTGGTGGTGGTGGCTGAGGATAAGGGGATGCCGCCTCTGGCGCATCGCATTACCTATCCGGCTATCTTCTGGCTTCCGGTTAGAACAGCGGGAATGCAATGTGCTACATAAAAGATGGCTCCCACTGCGAAATGCACTCACTCACTACTCACTCACTTATCTCCCCGAGTGTTCCTCCTTCATCCTTTCTCTCTCTCTATCTTTCTCTCCCTCTCATCCCACCTTCTTGCGTTGGATCCTCTTGCAAATGTCGATTCTGGCCTCTCTTCTCCTCCAGACCCTTTTTCTAGGCATATATCTCCACCTCCCAATTCCCTCACTTTATATTCTGCCTCTCGTTTTCTCATCTGCACCGAAGAGTGGAAGCTGAGGGGGCTATACCACTCTCGCTTCTGCTCACCGCTACTCGACGTGGTGCATTATTCTAATACAACAGAGGCTTCCCCGAATGGAGCGCGTACGTCTTCAAAGTGTCACCCATTCTCTTTGTTCTTCAGTTTGAAGTGGAAGAAGAAAAAAAAATAGGGAAAAAGTGGAGTGAAGGGAATGGTTGAAGGAAGAAAAAAAAATGGAAGAATGGAGAAAATGAGAAAGATGCTTGAAGGAGAAAGAGGAGAGAGCATTAATCGAAGCCCACACGTTTCGTCTTCAGCGGGGAGGAGGGGTGGAATGGGGGGGAGGGATATATATGGAGTAACGGGCACGATGCCCGGGCTCTACTTTCTCGCGCGATTCTAAATCGCACCAATTCCCATGCGTTTTTGCCACGACTCACTGGAGCGATCAGCAACGGGAAAGAGCGCGGCAGGGTGCTAGACGAGGAGGAGGAAGCTGAAAAAAAAAAAGAAATAAAATAAGAGCGAGTGAGGAAGAAAAGCAAGGCGACGCTGGTGGGTGGTTTGAGACGGGTAGTCGGGTGAACGGTAAGCCGGGGATCGATGGAGATAATGCCCATTACCCCTAATACGAACTCTTTCCCTCCTTCTGGGTTATATGTGCATCTCTCTACCTACTCCACTTCCGCCCTCTTGCACACGCTTCCCGCTCTCAAATCCAACGGATTTCTCATCTTTCTCTATTTCTCTCTCTCTCTTTCTCTCTCACTCTCACGATCGTTTTCTCCTTCCTGGCCTTCGTACTCACTAACACATAAACCTGTAACCCATTCGGTAGTTACGTACTCTACACTCATCCGTGAAGTTTCCATCTAGCGAGTTAGCACGGGGCGCCATGCAGTGAAGCCCAACTGCGATTTGTAACTGACGTGGTTTTTTTTTTCCATTCTCCTCCTCTTTCCTCCTTTCATTTCTTCTTCAGCAGAAAAACCCTTTCCTCCTCTCTTTATCCCCGTTACCCTCTCCACATACTATTCCTCTTTTTCACCACTTGTGCGGCACTTCAACGTGCAGAATTCGATCTAAATGCCCACTCTTCATCCGGACTATCGGTTTTACTCCACTTTCCTTCATACACCAATCCGTGAGTATTCAAACCCTCCAATTCAAACTGCCAGCAAAATTTTTCGTGAGATGTACGATACCCGTTTGAAATCTAGAAAGAGAGAAATTCAATGGGGCTGACTCTATGCTGACTGAAATCCGAAGCTTCTATTAAAGCACGACATGGTACTGTTAAAGTAAGCCCCCGCACTTTCAACTGCCCTCTTCCTTCCCCCTCCCTCTCTTTCTCTCTCTTCTCTTTTCTCTCTTACTCTTCGCAACGGTGCACTTTGCACAACTCGAGTAACCTGTTGAGTCTTTGCCGTAGGTACTCTCGGGTTATAAATACATGCAATACACGACTGATAGACTGATATTTTGAGTTTAACGATTAATTTCATTAATACATCATTTAAACTGATATGCTGCAGTTAGTTAAGAGACCTATCCCTGTTTCCATGGGCTTGGCTAATTCATTGTTATTGATCCTCGAGACAATTTCCCATGATCCAGAGAGGGAAAAGAGAGAGAGAGAGAGGGGAGTAATTTAAAATCTGTAGACTGTCGTTTCTTAATAATTACGGGAATATCAATTTTTATTCTTCTTATGCTTTGAATAAAATTGTTCTTTGATGGAAATCGTTATCCATTTCCAATAAATTAATTTTTCTCTCATTCTCTTGTTAATTTAGTTTTATCCGTTGAGAAATTATTTTTAAGTAGAGGGAAATTCTATTCAGTTCAATCATTTTTTTTTTCTTTCATATTATCGGAGAAATATTAATCTCGAGTGGGGAATAAGATATTGTGTAGAAAATTATGTTCAATATTTCCACTGGTTTTTTCTTTGCAGTTCTTTTTTTTGAAATGAGATGGTTTAAAATGGAAATTTCAGATATTTGTTCTTTTTATTTCTGAGAGTTCTAGTTTTACTCGGATATTCTTACTGAAATCACTTCAATGTGATTTTCAACAGAAATTGAGTGAAATGCTGTCCAAAAACCGATATTTACAAAATTATTGATATTGAATTCGTTTTTTCCCTAAAATCGATAGAAAAACAGATGGGAAATCGAATTTTCCTTCGATTACCATACGTAACATGAATCTTCTTCATTTTAAGAGGAATAAAACATTTAAAATTTAAGGAATTCCTATCTCTCTTACTAAATTATTCCAAGACCCTAAAAATAATTAACCTAAATAATTCCCTCAATTCAATTAAGGGGAAACTCACCTATGAATGGTCAAAAATAACGGAAAATATCGCGATTTTTTTCACAGCAACTACTGCACCAATCATTTCGAAATTTGTAGGGTATTTTATTGTACATTGAAAGCCATGAAAAACATGTTTTTTTAATCGGCAATAAGTGTTCATCACCAGCCTGCAGCAAATTTTTGCTGAACAAATTCTCCCCATGAAGTCCAACTGCTATAGCTATAGTTTTTTTTTCAATTGAAGCTAAAAATTCACAAGCCATTACAGTCTATATGGAAGTAAACTTTCGATACACCAAGGGAAAATTGAAAAAGCTGAATATTGTCATAATGGCAGCACTCGAAAAAAAACAGATCGAAATTTGAACGAAAATATCCGTGTTTTTCATGTTAACAATCAATTTTCCAGTCTCTATGCACTCATAGATCTCATTGAAACAGATTCATTTGTTTATCAAGTCATCAATTTGGATTTTTATAGATTACGTGTAATCTTTTGAAATACTAATTGACGACTCGTGCATGTAGATGGACATGAAAAGTGATACACAGCAACTAAACCATTCATACATGTGTCTAAAAAGTCTCGATAAGCTCCTGATCAGTAGCCTAACGTCGTGAATTTAGTAAATAAATATAAAGATTGGCATTTACTACTTATTCTACTTGGTCCAAAATCCCGTTCAACCTTGTACGTGCACGATCACGCAAAAATACCTTTACTGAATTTAGGTTCATTAATTGTCCATGAGAATTACTACTTAGCAGAAAAATCCAGAACATTTCACTTATGTACGTATAAACCCGATAATTCAGAAAATAAGTTAGTTAACATTGTAGCTTCACTGAAGGCACTTGGACAAGAGAAATAAAAAAAAATAGTTAGAGGACTATCGTACACTTTTCTCTAAGTCTCCTCAGTACTCAACCTTTACTGCATCCCTCTCACACATATCTTGAAAACAACTATCCAACGATTAACTCAGCGTGTAATAACGATCAATAATATTAATCTGTATAGGTCAGACCTTTGGAATTTACAACTTCAAAAGATCAAAAAGATTTAATACTCACTCGATTGCACAAACCTTAAGTTCAATACCTATTAATATGGAGAAAAACAAATACGAAAGTTATTGTTGAGTTAAATTTGCTATGGAATATTGAGGTTTATCGACGAGGCTCTGCAATTATTCATCTAAAATAGTTTTTTCGATCACTGCCGCAAACACTTATTACCGGTTGAAAGAATGTTTTTCATGTCTTTCAATGTATAATAAAATACCCTACAATTTTCAAAACAAAAATCTCGAAATTTTTCGTCATTTTCGACCATTTATATGTATTTGCCATCTAAAGCAGGATCAAACAAGAGTTAAAAGACGATTGGACTTTGCTAATGAAAAATTCTTAAAATTTCTTGAATTGATTCTAGAGTAAACTGTAAAGTTTCAGGTGAATTGATTCCACCAATTTTGAATAGTTCATTAACAAATCTCATCTTTTGAAGTCGTCTCTTATGACCTCAATTCTTACGTTTACCCCTCAAACCTACAACACAATACAATTGAAGAAAATTGATAATGTTTATGTGTTACTTAACCCACTCTCTTTCTAGCATCTCACTTGTAGATACTCAAGCAAACGTCATGAGCTGAGTAGCGTCAGAGCACCGTCACGCTCGCAACACGAGTAACGAAATATTAATTCAACATGAATCAATTTGTCAAATTCGCTTGAATTTGATCTTGCCAGTCGTTGGTAATTAGAACACAAATAAGGGAGGAGAACTAGTAACTATCACAGTCCAACAGATGCAATATTTAAGGTTATTCTGCTTGCACACCGTCCTTCTGATGACCCCCCTCTCATAGAGGCATCAATCCTCCTCAAAACAAGCAGGAGCCACACTACTTGTGCGTAATTTGAACACCGTACATTTAATATTCTGCGAATGCGATTGGCAGGAAGCTTCCGAATGGTTTTTTTAATTTTATGCTCACCATCATTGATCTGTGCGTAGAGTGAACCAAACCAAAATAGGCTTCAGAGGGTTAAGCTCAGACCTAAATATAATCAATTGAATAGTTTTGAAGATTATAGCTTGCTTTTTTGTATGTTTCTATGATAATATCTAAGAAACTACTGAACCGATTCCGCTCAGTTTCAATACCAAACTTTGTGCTCATCAGATATATAACCTCACGGAATTTGAGGTATGTAGCTCAATTCTTCATCAAGTTATAGAGGAATCAAGATTTTTACGAAAAATTTCTCAAAAGTTTTATACTGGATAAACTAAAAATCTGAGCTCCCACCACTCCAAGGGTCAAAGATGCAACCCATGAGTGCGCATCTCCTCGCTAAGGGTGGAAACTGTAATTTTATTTTTCATCGAGAAAAGTCGAAAAACGATATTTTGACTTTTTTCATTTTTTTCAAGAACTATCTGTAATGTTTGTGAACGGGTGGACTAATAATACTCAAATAAGTAACACGATGCTTTTGATTAATGGTGATTTATTATCACAAGTCAATGTACTCTTACATTAATCACCATGGACGTGAGGCAAAGAGCATGAAAGTTGATAAAACAGAGAATAATAAGGAATCGATGATTCCATAAAGGACAAGTAAATTTACCCACCAAATCCCTAGATACTACACTATCCAGCCAATTTAGCTGAAATTTTAGTGAGAGCTTGGGGTACGTATGGCAAACATATGGTAAAATTTAAAGATTGCTGGCTAGCTCCGTTTCAGAAGATAGCGGAAAATGCGTCACCACACACAGACACACTCCCACATTTGATGTTTTAGGTCATTTGCAGTCATATCATGATAAAATCTCGAACTCACTAAAAAATAAAGAAATCCCAGAAGAAAAGTTCGATGTAATTCTGAGAAAATTGAATTAGAATTCTCGTCATTGGCTTTGAAATCATGTGATTGACTTTGACCATTCAAAAAAATATAATTTTTCAATAAATACACGTGGTGAAAAGAGCTTTCAACAATAGTTTTTGTGAAGCGTCCCAAAAATAACACTCTTACCATTTCTCTCAGTCTCATTGAAAAACATAAAAAAAAATTTTAAAAAAAAAAGGAAATCGCACGAATGCATTTGTAGAGTAGTTGAGAACACCGGGAAATCTCGTTGACGATATATAAGTACACAACGAGCGATATAACTGCGTGAAACACACAGCTTCGCATTGTTGTTGACCGGTAAGCATTTGATACGGCTGCCTTCCTGTCGCGCGTCGCATCATGTCCATACCCTTCCCCTCCCCCCATACTCCTACACACGTCTATTGTTCGACGACAACAAGTAGATAGATCCAACACGCGCATACATACGCTTATAAACGTGAATGTGGGTTTCTCTACTTCTCACAACACTCTATGATAACACATACCTTGCTTTTGTCGTTCTTCTCCAGTGATACTGCGTAAACCATATTCATTATTTCGTTTTTTTTTCTTTTCCCCTTTATTCTCTTCGTTCTATAAAAATTTGCAAAAAAAAATTGTGACTAAAAAAAAGTGTACAAACTCTGTCTCATCCACATAGCAAAACAAATGCATTATTTCGTAAAACATTAATTATCCATTAAAGTATCGATATCACTATTTCAAAATAAATTAATGTTATTATCCAATATTATCTCCATCAGGTGAAATTATTCATGTTTTTTTTTTGTTTCACTCTCTTCCCCTCCCCTTTTTATGTGAACAATGAATCAACAGCATTAACAGAATCGAGGCAAAATTTTATTAATGTTTATTAATATCATTTTTCACCATAAATTGAAAACGCAACAACAACTCAGTTTAATATGAAAATGTGCATCATCAAATTAATAATGATACGATGACTATCGGAGAGCTCTGGCAAACTTTTATTTTCCATTTCTCTCTTCTCATTCCCTGATTAATCAATACGTAATTCAGGAAAATTATATTTTGAACGTTAACTAATGAATAACAGAGAGAATTATGAATCACAAATGGAGTAAAGAGCGGAAAGAGAAACGATTTGAAATAAAAAATAAATGACAAAACAGTTAATTAGTAGCCCAGCAGAGAGAGAAATGAGTAATTCCAACGTGATTCATAAAATAAGAATTAATTCAGAGAAAACCTAATTAAACAGATGTGTTTTTTTTCTTCTTTTTCTTCTTCATCTTTTTCTTCTTCTGGAGACGACGAGGAAATTAACAACAGAAATCCACGAAAATAGTTGTAAAACGTTTTACGATTTTATCTGGTGTACAAAGTTTAGCGGTTCACAATCAGAGGTAGCCGTTGAGTCGTGACGTTTCCGGTCGTGGCTTCCGTTCCACGGGACCGCGCCGTTTCCGTTTTATGAAATTCCCCGGGTTTTACTGGCCAGTACTCCCATTGCCCGGTTGATATTCTCCACAACTTTCAATACATGAACTAGTCTATTTTGCGTATTCCACGCATTGTGTGTCTGTGTGTGTGTATGTTACACGAAATCTACAAAGTTTCGTAGTTATTTGATATATATAGTAAACACACAGAGAGTAGAGTAGAGTGACAATACTTCTTTTTGGATCTGCCCCTCCTTGTGTTGTGACATTCTCGTAAAATTCAGAGTACTGTGTACAGTCGTTTTGTGACATGATACTTGTTCACATCGTGCGAATAAATTTAATTCCATTTAGTGGATTAATTAAAAGTGTAAAATATCCGGATTAAATCTCAGCATTGTGCTTTAATGTGACAAAAAAAGATGTGTAATTTTTTTCATGAAAATTAAATTAATCATGTTACTCGAATTTTCAATTTTTTGAGATTTTTTTCTTTTTTCTTCGTAAAGTGCGTGAGAAAAAGTACCAAATACTGCCCAAATAAATATTCTGTTGTGGCACTAGAAAATACAACGAAGTACTCTGTGTGATATACAATCGAGTGACACGAGTGACGGTCATTGCGTGCGCGTAAATCGATCGGAATAGGTGCGTCCTAGTTTAGCTGTGATATACGAGTGTTACCGTGGAATACGACTTCCAGTATAACATACACATATACATGGATAACAAAGAGCAGAGTGCATGTTCAATTGTGGATGGAGATTTTGCCTTTTTTCATTCTCTTTTTAGTTTTTTTGTTGTACAAATCTTTCATTCTTGTTTAGATTCTCCCGTACATGACTCAACGATTACAAAGTATTTTCAGCAAATACTGTAATCACGGATTTGTTGTTTTTTTTTTTTTTTTCTTAGCAGAACAGATTGATCTCGATTGCTTGAGTTGAAGAATTTTAAAAATATAACAGTGACTGGCGTGTAAAAAAACGAAAAAAATGACGACTTCAACGAACAAAACAAAATTAAAATCACTCAGTAATAATCGATACTACGGTACTTATCTCATTTATGATGTGGCAAACTCGTGTCTAGCAGCATTACGCGCCAAAGTACCAGCTGTCACTTCTACACGCACGGATTCTATGTCTCCCATTCACGTGCAAAATCCTCGTAAGTAAAAGCGTGAAAGAGGCGCAAGAAAAGAAAATAAAAAAAAGTTGGAAAATGAGAAAAAAATAAGAAAAATGATGAAAAAAAAAGAAAAGAAAAATAAGACAGATAAAGGAAAGAAAAAAATAATGCTGAACAATTTGTTCTTGGTCCCTCCTCCTCCATGACACAATGAAATATATATTTTTTATGGGAATTTTTTGACGTTTTTTCTTCCACCAAAGCATAAAAGAAATAATAAAAAATAAATAAATATGATGGACATGGAAAGGGGAAAAGTGGGAGGGGGGAGGGGGTGGGTGAGTGAGGGCCGGATGGGAAGAGGGAAACAGCAAAGAATAAAAAAAGAATAGGATGCGAGAGAGGATGGCGTGTCTGTTTTGATTTATAAGAATTTATCACGAACCCTCCGTGGGCATTGGAATCGAGTCCTCTGGTAACTCTGCCTCCCTGCTGGCGCCACTTGCCACACATGAAAGAGAATTGAGGAGGCAAAGGGCGGCACAAGGGAGCAGGGAGCAAAGAGAGAGAGAGTAAACTCGGGGGCTCGGTGCTCTGATCGAGTCTCCCCGGCCTTCGCGTGAATAATAGCCACTCTCTCGCCTCGACACACCGATGGTCGATTCGCCGCCATTTCCCACGAGTAGTCAAGCCTGAGACACACAATCACCTGGCCCACTCATTCTCTCTATTCCCTTCCAATTTAGTATCGTGTGCCCTCCCTCCTCCTCCCTTTTCACAGAAACTATCCAGTTGCCTTAGTGATCAAAATGCTGCATCACCATTTTGCCAACCCAAAACCCCATCAAAATTCATCAATCATATCATGTTGAAGAAACAATTGTTATACTCTATGCATACGTAATATGCACGTTTTGGATAATGCATTATTTCATGGATAAATTGTTTAATATCAGTGAAATAATTAAAATTTTGGAATATTAAAAATTTGAAAGAACTTTTATCTCAATTATGATAGAGCAATTCATGTAAATTCTACTTCATCTGTGATATTAAATGTATCCGAGTGTTATGGTTTTTAGTCATAAAAACGACCGTAACTGATTGTCGTAACAATGGCTCGTTAAGTTTAAAATGTTAACTTTGAAATTGAGTGAAAGTAAAAGAGGTAAAATACGAATACACATACACATACACATACACATACACACAATGGGTCATGAAGAAATACACAATTCGTATACTGTTACTCGTTATGATTTTAAATTGCATTGGTAAAATATTAGTCGTGCTGTAATAAAAGCCAAGTTTTAAGCAAATAATACGTAAAACCCGTGGAATGAAGGGAAAAAAAAGAGGGGGCAAAAATGAGAAGGAAAAAAAGAGGAGAAAAAGAAAATCATGGAAAGTATAATCCAAATATCATTGGTTTATTTTTTATTTTTCCATTTACACAGTTGAACCACTCTTCTAATTGGTAATGTAATGTATTACATTTCTGTGCTCTTTTACATGGCACCAGAGTGCAAATGTGTTTCTCTCTCTTTCTCTCTCTGTCTGTCTCGTGCATATATTTGAGTGAGAAAAATGCATACGACCATGAGTAAAACTGTGTTGGACGCCCGAGGAAATGAGATTTCACTTGAAAATCACAAAACGAGGAGGGGGATAAAGTGAAAAAAGAGGAAAAAAAATGAGGATGAAAAAATAAGAGAATAAAGAAAAGAAAGCATTCGTGGAGGTGGAGGAGAGAAAAAAAAAGTAAGCTCACCGACCTCGAGAGCCTTAATGAAAATACTGGTGCCATCGCGGGCACAAGCCTTGCGCGTCGTATCCTCATCCTCCCCCTCCTCTTTCTCTCTCTCTCTCTTTTTTCTACTTTTTCCTATTCTTCGCCTCCCTCTTTTATTTTTCTATCCCACAGTTATACCGTGAGGTTTCACCACCCCCTCCCCCCTCTCCACACCATGTCGGCCGCAGAAATTTTATTCACCTAGTATTTCAGCTCACAGTCTTCCCCAAACTTGTGCGCTTCTCTCTCTCTCTTTTTCTCCTTCAACTTTTTTTTCTTCCTTCTATTCACTGTCCTTTCCCTTTGGCAATGCACGATAATATTTCGGTCACGTACAAACCATCGTTCTCTCTCAAATGCCGGAGCTTGCAAGCTACCACTCCTCTCCCCCCTCCCTCTCCCTTCCCACTCGTGTGGGTGTATGAGGTGCTACACTGCTCCTCTGCTTGAGTGATATTTCGCCAGTTAATCCTCTCACGATGCCGAGCGCACAGGCTCCAAGACAGAGTCCATCGTCGTGTCATTCCTCCTTCCCCCCCCCCCTTTTCCTCAGAAATTCTTCGAGAAAAGAGAGACAAAGAGAGGAAGTAAGGGTAGAAGATTCACAGAAAGTCTATGAATCAAATGTGTACATGGCCCTTTGTGAATTTTCCCTTGAATCTCACATAAAACGTGTAAAATGAAGCGAATAAATATGGAGCAGTGGATAAAGAAGATGATGGTAAATAAGGAAGAAAAAAAAAATAGGTGGATGAAAAAAAAAATATTCACTCGTATTATGAACGATAAGAATTTTCTTCGAGGTCAAAAAATATTCAGAGGCCCCCTGGAGGTAGTTACTTCTAACAGACGAGTTTTATGACTTTATTCGTGCCGCCCACAGTTTACCCTGGTAGTGTTTTCCAACCCTCCCAGTAGTCTCTCTTCCCTCCCCCCTCCACCTCACAACGAATCATTCACTAATCATGATTTATAAATGTTTGAGGAAACAATGCAGCAGGCTATCCTTCTCTTATTTACAAAGCCCCCCAGAAGCAATGTATCAAAGCTTTCACTGGCATTCATCTTCAGCGTTTTATAGAATAATAATCCCTGAGGAAAATAAAATAAAGGTTATATGAGGAAGTGTCACAGAAACTTCTCTCTCTCTCTCTTGTCCTTAATTTCTTCCTCATTTTATTTGTATTTTATGGAGACCCTAAAAAGCAAAAGAAAACGAGGAAAAGAGGAAGAAGAAGAAATGAAAGAGGGGTGGAGGTTAGTAGGCAGAGGCACAGCATGAAATTGGCCAAAACCTGTCGCCAGAATCGCATTAGTCGTCGACTTGTCGTGTGGTATGGCGTGCTGGAAAGTGCACACACAAACTAATTACGAGACGACACGAATGCCTTTAATTACTTTTATTCCAGTTTCAACGAAAATTTCGTTTCTAGACTCGGGGATTTTGCACCAAAACTAGGCACGTAGTGGAAAAAGGTGTGTACCCCCGTGTACGTGGCGCCAGTTTCTGTTTAAAAACATTGGGAGAAAATAACCAAAAAAAGCATCGAAAAACCGAGTCGAAACGAGTGTTACGTTCCAAATAATTTTGTGACGTTTATCATGCTGCATTTGTGATTCTATTGAATCTTGGGACTCGTTTGTGCTCGCATTTCTGTAATAAAGGCCTTTTTTGTCTCCTCTCTCTTCTTTTTTTGTTGCATAAATTAATTAAATTAATTAATTAATAAATAATCAAAGGGAGACTGAGTATATCAAAAGTGAACAAACGTCTGTTCATCATTTAGTGAAGAGACATAAGAGAATGGGGCAAGCTTCTCTTCTGTCTTTAGAGAGGAACGAATTCAAGATTTCATCCATTCATGATAACAACTGCTCTTTCGTTTTATTAATTTCGAATTGCAGACCTTATAAACTAAACTACAATTCTAATTATAAGGTACAGAAGCTTTGCCAATCTGTGCGCCCTCTGTCGTTGCAAAGATGCATTAGCGTTCTTGTTAGAGGCCCACGAGACAGACGCTTACGAACTGCAGAACTGTGTATATCGAGTGAATGAAGAGATCACTCTGATTAGAATTTCTCTACTCTTATTGAAAACTCATCCCATGACTCCAGCACTTATTCAGCATTTTCGAGTTTTCAATTGCAATCGAAGGAACTCTTCACAATTTGCACATTCGGATGGTTGTGTTCTACTACTGCACTAAAAGAATTCTCGACGGTAAATTTAATGAAACTATGTAGTCGAGGTCAAATCGAGCTATCTCTTTGCTATTTTTCATAAATTTTATTGTCATATACACAGTGATGAACAGCTATACTTAGTTGGGACGTACAACATGAATGTAAGAGTCCAGCTACCCAAATTCACTTTTACAAATTCTGTTTTACTAAATATTTTGCTATCGATACTTTTCAACATTCGTTATTTTTCCATCACGAGGAATCTATCCACTTACATGATACGGTACATGTGAATTCATTGCAGCTGGCAGTATAATTTTTTCAATTTTCTTTAAACCAAAATTCGTTTTGTATTGTTAACTATTTTCTGATGAGCAGCCTGAACTTGAACGAGCTATTATGAATATTCGATGTAGAACGCAATAAATTGAAGTAATTTTCAATATTACAGAGCTGAATTACATCTGAAAGAAAATCAAGAGTTTATATACATGTCAAGTTTCTCATCTAATCTTAACTGGAGTTTCGAATTATTCAAGTGAATGAAGAGTGAATTTGAGAAAATTCGGACCCATTCTGCCTTATAATTATGATTAATTCCCGATCTTAAACTGTGCTACATTTTTACAAAATTCTTAGTTCTCTTGGAGTTGGGGTGGAAAATTCAGTAAGCAGCGTAAAAACTTGAAGTCATTAGAGAACATGCAGAAAGTTCTCTGTGCTCTCTATATGAGCGAGATGAAAAATTACTATTTCTAGAGTTATGCGCGGCTCAATCGGTAGCATGTCTGGTTTCGCGTTCCGACAAGCTTAGGTTCGAATCCCTTTCGGTGCGTTAAACATTGCATTTTTCTAGAGTTTAAGAATTAATTAAATGTACTTGGTGGATTAGTTGAATGAGAAATAGAGTAGGTAGGTTGGACGAGTGGGAAATAGCTGAAGAAGTTTCCCGAAACGAAGAATAAATTAATCACTTTTAATTTTTCTTTTACAAAATTGTTCACAGCAATCAGTGAAAGATAAGTTGATCGCAAAGAAGAGTGAGGCTGAGCGTAGACCTATCGACTATCATAGGAAACTAAGTGATAAGAATTTAGGGAGTAGAGCTATTGGTTAATGTTCAAGCGGATTCCAGTATTTGATTGGCAGAACAATAATTTTTAGCAACCACCTAATAGCTACAGCGTACATATTCATAGTTGAGATCTATTTCAACTCAAATATTATAGTTCCAAAGTTCCAAAATGTCTCTCAATGTGCACCATTTATTCATTTACCTGCTTACTCAGGCATTCCACAAATTCCTTCATTTATTCATTTACCTCAAAGTATGATAGCTTAACATTTTCTTCGTTAAGAGAATGCTGGGTAAATATGCAGAATAGAGACCTTAAAATAAAATTAATTTAAAATTAATTGATATTTGCCTCAGGAAGGGAGATGGTGAAAGTGTGGTAATATATCGTAATAAAAAATTCAAAGGTAAATATTGGAACTTGTAATAACTCAATTGGTAGAGTATCGGACTGGTAATTTAGAGAATGTGAGCTCAAACCTCACATGCGCTTTCCATATTGTCTTCTGAAGATTTGATTCTGGTAATTATTAAAATTTGATTCTGGTAAATTACTAAATAATATTACAAACATGGCCAAGTACATGTTTGTATTTTCATCAATGATTCCACATCCGAAAAGGCCAAGTTTCTGATTTTTTCTTAGGCATTGTCGAAGAAGAGTTCAAACTCTTTGTGACCTTGTCTGTTCCAAATTATCTTAATTTTTTTTAAACAGAGATTAAGAGAAGTACAAACATGCACTTGGCCATGTTTTTTTCAACAGAAACTTCAGTTTCAGTTTTTCTCCCCTATTATATGCAGCGTTATTACAACGTCCAAGAGTCAACTCAGGGTAACACGAGGGAAAATTGAGGAAAGCAAAAAAAAGAGCACGCAACGATCTCTAGTCGCATTTCATCTGTTATCGCAGGCCATATGGCTAATGACGTAATGACAGAATGGTTAACCGCGGATCGATCCAAAACTAACTGAAGACATTACAAGTTTATTTCAACTAAAAAGGCAACGGGAGAGAGAACGGAACGAGGAGTGTCGGAAAGTTGGCGACTGACGAGCTAGTCAAACAGCTATATGTATGTTGCCAGAGTGAGATCGACAGAGGAAAGAGAGGGGGGAGAAGAAAGGAGGGAGTGGAAAGGGTTGGATGGATAATTCAAACAAGGCTAACCCCGAAGTGAGCCGGAGACCGGATCCATAAATCGGTAAAACGAGAGCAAAACGGTTAGATTGAAGAAAGTTAAGGTGGTGGGGATTGGAAGTTAGTGAGTGTAAGAGCAAAAGAGAGACAGAGCAAGTAGGAGGCCTCAAAGGAGAGGGGGGAAGGGGTAATAGATAGGGAGGCAGCCCGTAGGCACCCCACGGAATACGAAATGAGAAACTAGGAAGCTACCGGTCACATATTCCCGCCGAGTGTTTCCACTCGACCTCTAATATTCCTCATGCAGCCTCCCGTTGCTCCGGGCCCTGGCTCACTACCACTGCCAATACTCTTCGGCCTCCTTCTCTCTTTCTCTCTCTCTCTATACATGTATGTATATATCGTTATCTATCTATCTATCTCTCATGCACCTCAATTTACTTTCCACCGACACTATATAGTGAAGCATTTTGGTCTGACGTCTCACGATCGACGTTACCCATCGTCATCGATATACATCGGGCGTACAATATGAAAACCACAAATAGTGTACCAATTTTTTCAAACACTGCTGGTTTTATCATTCCCAGAGGGGCTGTAGTAGTTTTCTTTTGTTTTTTTTTACTCTTTTCTCAGTCAATATCAGAAATCGCCGTTTGGTAAGAGTAGAATTTTTCTTTCCGATGGTGAATGAGGCGCTGAATTTTTAAAGATGGAAGGAGTGCTTGTTGGTGGAAGGAAAAAAAAGTAATGTTTGTGATTGTAGAGAGAGAGAGCGAATTTTGAGTTGGATGAAAGTTTGCAATGGTAAAATGCCGTTCGATGATCTTCTCCACCGAGTTAATTGGACGATGAGAGAATAAAATGATGCAGTATTGGATGAAAGAATTTAGATGAGTGTGCAAATGAAGTTTGTGATATTTTCTTGATGGATATTGTATCGTGTCATCAAATGGGTAAATGTTAACGTTAAATTATCAAAATTTATTGGACACAATGGCTTTCATTTCACGACTATTTTGACTTGTCCAACAATAACCACCATAAATTCTCGTCAGTTATGTAATTTGACTGATCACAGTTTATAGCGGCCAGTGAGCGTAATATTGTCTCTACTATCCCCCTATTTTTATCTCTCCTTTCTTCTTCTTCTCTCTTTCTCTCTCTCGTTTTTATTCTTTTCATTTTCTTTTTGTTCCTCTATTCTCGATTTTTTTTTCTCGTCTTTTTCATCCCCATTTTCCCTATACATTTGCGGATAGTGTAGAAAATGAGGCCAACGTGAATTCGTTGGGAATATTTTTATTCCAACCACTTGGACATTTATTTTCTCGCGTTGGTTATAAGGTAAAAAAAACAAAAAGGATTCATTTTCGTTGTATAGGTACATCGTCACTTCTAGTTATTTTTTTTTTTTAGGAGAGAGTGGGAGAATTCCTTTTGGCATTTCCATTCTCACCGATACGGCCATGCAGTAGAATGTAATAAAAAGAAAAACATTTTTGAGGGGAGGGGGGGGGAGGGGAGGAAAAAAAATCGTAGAAGCACATGCGACATCGAAGCATTCACAGTGTGAATGGGAAAAAATGGCTGTGTTTTAGAGGGTAAAAAAAAATGCAATAACGAAAATTTAAAATATTTTCAAATGGTTCAAGTCGAGTAAATTGGAATTTAATGTTTTTAATTGTGAAGGAAAAAAAAAGGATTCAGTTATTATCATTAGGATCGTGGGTATTTCGAAATTATAGGGGTATAATTAATCGGATAATTATTTAACCTTTTCCCATTAAAAAAAAATGAATTTTATAGAGCAAATGAAGGAATAATCAAATAAACCATCCCTACAAAAGGGAACTTCATGTTTGATTAAAATTTTCATCAATTTCCAAAACTTCATACATCGTCATAATCATCGTTATGGTAGATGACGACAGAACAATTGTTTGACAAATTATTCATGAAATTAATCAACTTGTCTATATCCATCGTAACGCGGGATGAAAGCGAAAAAAAAGGTGAAAATTGTATGTGTCGTGAAAAATGTTCGATTTATTGGTGAAAGGGTGAAAAAAGAGGGGAATTCAATAATTCGACAGGTTGATTTTTTGTGAATTTTTCAGGGTAAAAATGGAAGGAATAATTTATTAGAGACTGTGAAGAGCTCTCTGTCATTCTGCAATAACATTTTGCAATAATTATTTTTTTTATTTCAAAAGCCTTTAAAAATATTTTGTTAGTCGAATATTCAGAACGCCAAAAGCTTTTTTTTATGTACGAAAAAAAAAAAATTAAAAAATCACTGAACATAAAAAAAAAGTCCAAATAATTACTTCAATTTCTAGAATATTATAACGATCTAAATTTTCATAAAACTGCAAATTTCACCTCTTCAAAGAGTCAACGTAATAAAATTAAAGCTAGAGTAAGAAAATGAAGCAATTAAAAATGTTAAATCCCTGCAAATGAGAGATATTTTAGTCTCAAAAATATAAACGTCGTCATCGAGATTTTACGGGTGTAAAGTGCACGATCTCTCATCCGTTTCTCGTTAACTCTCCAAGGCAAAAAAAGAGAAAAAAAAAGAGGAGGAATAGAGACAGGGTGAGTTGCAAGCAGCAGTGACCGTCCAGCAGGCGGGACGGAAATGAAAGGAGGTGCTTCTGAGATAATCCAATGTGCAGGCAAAATATGACTCCGTAGAAAAGCCAAAAAAGGAAAGAGGAAATGTGAAATAGCATAGGATTCACTTGTGGTATAAGTATGTGTCTGTGTGTATGTTACTGCTGTTGAAAGTGCATGTGGGGGTGGTTAGAATGAGAAAGAGAGAGAGAGAGAAAAAAAGGACAGGTAAGGTTGAAATGAACGTGGCAAAAGCCTTGGCGGTTGGCCCGGACTTTACGCATTAACGTCAAATACTAGCCGCGCAAGCAATTCCTACGACTCACCGGCTGTGACCCATATTCCTATACTAATTTTCAGCTAATTAATATTTCAGTCGCGGCTTTGTTACGCGCGAGTTAATTTCGATTTGGCTACGTTTCAGTTTTCTCCGATCTCTATCTATCCAACTTGTGCTCTTTCTCTTTCTCTCTTTCTATCTCTATCTCTATCTTTCTCATTTACTCTCGTGTATATGCTTTTAAACCATTGCTCGCGCGCCGCTGCTTTTCAAGCCCTCCCTCAACTCCAACCAACAGAGAGAGAGAGAGAGAGAATACACACGAGCCCAACCACTCGCAAAGTGGTGTTATGTTTTTCCTTGTTTCACTGTGCATCAGGCACACTCCAACTGTAGCACACACGATCGAGTATTAAGCCGTTATATCCGTACAAAACGCAACGAGCATCCGCGCCTAATACATATATATACATATAAATATACACAAACATATATATATAAATATACATATACATATATAAATATACATAAACACACATTCACACAGTGCACTTGGCCCGATGCGCTTCCATAATTTATTTCCGTTAGGTCGCCCACCATTCGCGGCCGTTTACAATCCCTCTGATAAATATATTTCTCCCACTCCCTCCCCCACCCCCTTCCCAGTTTTCCCATTCCACTCTGTATACCGCTTGAATTTGAAAATGTTATTAATATTCCCGCGTAATGGATGCATCAGAGATTATCATACAAAATGAAAATACACATTTACGAAAAAGGAGGTTATGAATTATCTGTAAAAATATATATATATATTTTTTTATTTATTTAAAATCTCTGTACAATATTCTGTTCAATATTGCACATTAAAATATTACATATCTGAAGGAATCTCGTGGCTTTTATGGGTAATATTACTTACAATAACATTCAGATGTCAGTGAGTAAGACTGAATTTTCATGGCAAATTCCAACTGCTCCGTTTTTCCCTTCATTTCCAAAGTAATTCATCTGCTCGTGAAATAAACCTGTGAAATAATATAGAAATGTTGAATATAATAATTTAATATGATTTTATATATATATAGATATATATTAAATACTCTCATATCAACAGTTATATGTAGTTTGGCTTTAATATGAGTAGCATCGTTACTATACATTCTCGTTTACGGTTTGCTATTTCCTTTTATTGCTCACCGTAAAAAGATGGAGGTCTCGCGGTTCGTTTGACGAGCATCGTTATCACTATTCCTTCAGCAAGGCCCTCCTCCCCCTCCTCCTCTCCATTTTTCCCATCTATTCCTCGGTCTTCCAAAAAAAAAAAGGAGAGACAAACTCGCTCATTCCATCTCCTGCTATCATATTATATATTCTTTTCTTTTCCTATTTTCCCCACATCCAAAACGCTTCATTGTACCACAATAGGCAACCAAAAAAGGAAAATATATAAACTGAAATGTAAGATATAAACAGAATAAGATGATACTCGCTCGAATGAGCTTCAGAGTTGAACGAATGAATATAAGCAAGTGCGAATGATAAAGGTATAGAGACAAAGACAAGTACAGTGTTGAGCGTCTTCGCGTCACCAGGAAATGGCGACCGTTTCCGCCCTGTGGCCTCCACAAACACAGTGATACACAGGCACACACACATACACACATATGCATACAATTTAACTGTTAAACTACCTTCCATAACATCAACGGCACTTCCCCTTGAAGCAGGAACCCAGAAACACATACACACACACACATACATGCACGTGCACAAGCACAAATATTCACTGGGTCTAACCGTTGAAGATTTAACTATGCAACGGTTCTCAAACTTCAAACTCCAATAAACCCCAGCATATATTCCTATTGATCACTGTGACCAATTTCCGGTGTACTTACTAATGTTCAATCGAGCATAACATATTGGCTTTAATATTATTGACAATTGCTAGAACATTATGGATAAAAACCTGCGAATATTGAATGTTACGTGTGAATTTTCTATTTTTCATGAATGGCTATTAGTTCATTCACTCATGTTCAACAACTGTCCAATCAGATGCTTATCAATATTTTTTCGACTAGCTCGATCGAAGAGAGCTTAATCGAGGTGGATCAACTCGTCTAACTTGACATTTTTAGGGAGATCAAAGGGTAGTTTTTGAATGATAACAATCGATACAATGATGATTGGAAATGGGTGAAATAAATAAGCTGCTAACACAGCAGATAACTTTAATATTTAAAACTTCATTTAATTGCACGAGGATGGACCGTCAGTGCATCAGTGAACTCTCCATGAGAGACTAACGATTCGTCACCAAGACCCGAAAGCACAGGTACCTGAAGAACAAAGAGCCCTCAGTTCTTTCTCCCTATGGAATCATTGTTTATCAATTATCGGATTCATTTCCATGTATGTAGTAATTAATTAAAAATCATGAGAGATTGGAAGGTTATAAATACAATACTAAGATATTGTCAATGAATACGAACAATAAAACACAACAAAGCTTATAGGTTTAACCTCACTCTGAAATATTTACAGTTATCAGTCATTTGCAGTAATCAGTCTCAAGTTACAATTACAACTAACAGCATTTAACGAAATTACCTTAACATTCTTAATATTTCGTCAAATTAAACTTGAATCAATCCATGTTGAGTCCTAACAACATTGCAAATTATCCCAAATTGTTTATGTTGGCCTTTCCCACTCTCACCACATCGATTCATTTTTGAACTCTTAATCTTAATTCAAATAAATAATAATTCTCAGTAACGAAACTAAGTAATAATCCAATCATGATATTCAAAACGATAAAGTATTATTACAAGGGTTAGTTCGAGTCCATTTGCAAAGCTAATCTTATTCGTGCTCGACGTGCTCGAGTCGAGGTCAATCCGCGGTTTTCCCAGTGGACTCTCGGAGGCGTCCACTAGTCGAGGGTAGTCCACGAAATGACTCAACTTCAATTTTCCAGTCACATCATAACTTGAAATTGCTAGATATGTATTCCCATACTTGGACCAGTCTTCTATACGAAAAAGATGGTCAAAGCGGATTCTCACAGTCAAACAGTTCTATCAGAAGAACAAGATTCTTATTCATGGCCGAGAATGCTTATCTCGTGTATTTTATATTCTTCTCAAATAAATAGTATCTCATGTAGCTACGGAGAAAAGAAGTCAATCTTCCAAAAGAGGCCAACTTGCCTCCCAAGTGAAGCGAAGGGTGCCAAATTTTCATCGAAGTTGACTTTTTTCCATTCGTGGTGCATACAGTATTTCTTGGTGTGAGGCAGGGTAGGACTGTGATAGAAAGTAAGTTCTTCAAACCCTGGGTGCAAAGAATTTTTTTTTCTTTTTCTTCTTCTATATTTAATCAAATCCAAGATAAGGAAAATATGCTACGTGTCATTTCTCCACAAATGGACGGGAATAGCTTTTCTTTCTTTGTTTCGCAGAAATTTTTTCATTCAGCGTTTTTCGACAGTCGGCGATTATTTGAAGCAAATAGAACACTCTGTATGATTATTGGACGATTTTTTCCCCCAAACCCCTCCAGCATGTGCACTATTTTTTCTCAATTCTAGAGAGCAATACTGTGTCCGTAGAATTGGTAGAGTGTAAGAGGCAAAAAAATGTGTATAGAGCGGGAAGTAGGGAGGGCAAAAAAAATAGGAGAGGAGGAACGCAGCAGGGTCGTTGCTACGTGTCGTTGAATTTAAATGTTCGCTTAGTACGCGTTGCGGAGCTAAAAAGAGGATGAGGACGATCGCTTGTACAGGCGATAGAGCGGGTTGAATTTGCGCTACGATATTTATCGTGTGCACATGAGAGGCATCTACATTTCTCAGCGTCGGCAGATTAGAATTTTTTCCAACTAGTTCTTGCTTATTTTTTTCATTTTTTTCCTTCTTTCCTCGTTACTCCATATTTTATTTTTGTGTCTGCAGTGTTTTTTTCGGGGATTTTTTTTCTTCTTTCTTTATCACTCCAACTTGATTGTTCTTCGCGCCCTTTCATTTCCTTGAATTCTGTACGTGAGAGCCATCGTCAAATGTAATTTGGAAATTTGAAGGAGACACACGTATAAAAGCGTTGATGACGAACGATTTTCTTCAGAACTCTTGGAAAAGCAAGAAGGAGCCTTATTCCATCGTAATCTTTTCCACGATAACGACGTAGTAAAACTAGTAAACTCGAACAGATATACCCAAAAGGTAGGAAGGATTCACGGATGAACAGAAAACGGTCGTTACTCGTAGTGAGTCGATTTCTCTCGGACTGTAACGATTTTGGTGCACAACGAGGAAAAGGGTAGACGTTCCGTCTTACTCAGCAGACGGGCTTCCATCCTCTCTCAGCTCTGCATTAAAAGAGAGAAAAAGAGAGAGAAAGAGTATAGGAGCCCCAACGAAAAGGGTATTATCACCTTCAGTTCAGTTTGGATCAAAAGCAGAGAGTATAAGGATAAGGTGAGAATGGAGAGTTAACGTTTGAGGCCGTATTAAGGAGAAAAGAGTCATTTCAAACAATCCAGTGTAATTGACTGAAGTTAAAGATACCTTTCACAAAGGAATAACGTCATTCGGTTAAAATTTATAATAGGATTAACTCGATTTTTTTTTATCCCTCATTCTGTTCAATGGAAATTCAAACAGAAAAAGAGAAGAATATTAGATTTTTTTTTTCATCTCTAATCCCAGTGAAATTGGACGAATGAAAAAATCGAAAAAAAAAAAAAGAAAAAATATATATAATCCAAGGAATGCTCAATATCCATTATCCAACATTTATCGTCGCCATATCCCACGAGCTATAAATCTCTTTTGTGGATTGACGTCGTGCAGCCCGAAGATCACGAGACGAGCTACTCGTAAAGATTGTGAAACTGCAACTGGGTAGTGGCACACACTAATCCTCGCTCCTACTCTCCGTCCCTTTTCTCAAATGCCTCCCACATACTTGGCCATTCCCTTTTGCCCTTCTCTACTTCACCTTATCCAACTACCCCATTCCTCAGCGGAGTAGACTGCACACACAAACTATGCACTCGCATGTCCATGTATATGTGTGTGAGTGTTTAAAGCGCCTTGTACCATTCCTCTTGTTCTCTTCCTCGTTCCCCTTCAGCCGACACCATTTTCACAGTGAAACCCAAGATGGTGACGCGACCTCGCTTGTTTACGCAACGAAATTGTGCACCAAGGAATACGACTTACTTTGGTATATACGGTTACTATCTTAGCGATTTTAACGGGTCTAAGCCCGTAAAACAGAGAATAATGACTTACAGTAGTAGTAGTAGTATCATATATTATACGCGTGTGTGTTTCTTTTTCTTTTGCGAAAAGTTCATGTTTATTGCCTTTGTTAACTCTCTTTTTTTCGCAATTAGATTGGGGAATTATGCTTGGATCGTTGAGGGCAGGAGATTCTCTCTGGTCCGGGAATGCGGTGGGTGATGGTTTATTTGTTTGGGATAGGCAAGGGGATAGATGGAATGACAATTATGTTGTATTAACTGGAATAATTGAGAACGTAAAAGAACGAAATATTGCTGATGCATGAGCTTTCAGGGATTTCAAGTGCAAATTAAAGATACACTAAATCGGATACTTACAGAAGAAATTCGGATATTCGCTGGAAAAAAAATAAAAATTTTAGCATTTTCTGGCATTTAGAGGCAATGAAAGAAACATCTGGTAAGGTTGAATTCTTCAATAAAATCTGTTTTTTTGATGTCAGTAAAAAAATTAAATCATCTATTATTTAATCATTTTTCGACTCATAGCATTCGCAAATTTATGAGTAATAGGGTGAAGATCTGGATGAAATTAATTTTTGATGGGAGGATTAGTTCCAATGGTAGAATTCATTTTTTTTTTTTTTCATCGAATAATAATCGAATTTGTAGAGACTCATGAATTACAAAAAGATGTTAATCTTTCATTCACTCAGTAGGGAAAAGTGGGGGTATGATGAATCTTCTGCATAATGTAAATCACTTGAAATTAGCGAAACTTGTTGAAATGGAATCCTTTCGATGATTTTATTGAGAAGCTAAGTTGGTTTCGACTTAGATGTTGAAGTTTGCCCTTTACCATTCTTACAAAATTTCAGTTCTTTCATGAATTTCCTGGATTTTATTGTCATATCGAGAATTTTAACTTTTTAATAAAAAGTCAAATGATATTCACAATTCTATCAATTTTTTGATATGAACCTCTCTATGGAAACAATTGTTTTGCCTCTCTCAAAGAGTCTGTACGACAATTTGAAATGAAAACTCGTTATCCTAATGAGACAAAGTATTAAAATTTGTAAGAAAATTCTATTATTCATCCAGTTTCTCGAAATTGTTTCGTTTAATTACTAACAGTGTAGTTGGTCAATTATAGAATGAATCTGAAACAAATAAGGAACATGGAACAAAGCTAAAGGAAACAGAATAATTGTGAAATAAATCTATTCCTCGTGAACTCCGTGAAATACGATGCTTCTGTTTCATCCAATTCACTGATAATGAGGTCCCAGTGTTACGTTGGGAATCCAGAAGCAGATGACTTTTGTCAAGTACAGAGGTGATGAACTCAATCACATATTCAAGAAGATGCAATCGTCTCGGTCTATCCAATATTCGCAGCTGTGTAATACATTTCCAATATCTAGGAGTGTAATACTCGTTAATTCAGGATTGTGCTTCGCGCCTTCTCTTTCAGATCATCACTAGTAGTGCCCTGCTCTAGTGCCTTTCACGCCACAAGGTTCAAAGTATTATAGTTCTCTTTTTTTGGGTTATTCACTACACCATGGCTTCGCCTTATTCGGCGTCATTCTAGTCACTTATTTTTTGAAGCTTTTTGCCGTACTGTATTTGGAATGGGACTACCCTTATGCAGTAAAGGGAAACTTTCGGGGTGGGATTGATCTTCGGAAGAGGCGCTACGTACAATTATAATAGAACTTCACTTGAGTAAGTTCACTCAACTTTTTTTTTATTTTTCCACGCCATGTATGGTCTTTCGGTCTTTTACATTTTTTCTTTCCTTCTTCCCGCCCTCCTTGCAACACCATGGATCGATTTCTTGCCATACTGCACCACATTCGCCGGAGACCAGGGGAAACCATGAAAGACCCTGATCGACACAATCGGATTCATACAGAGTCTTAATGTGCCTCCCAGTCACATTGACGAGAAAGGCACAGTAATTCTCTATAATTGCACCTCACCACTCAGTTTGTTATTTGGATCTGCGTACGGCAAGCGGTCACCCATCCAAGTAGTAACCAGACTCAATGCTGCTTAACTCGGTAGACCCACCGAGCCGTACTCAGACCAAACAGCCAAACTGTCGGTCCAAGCTCGTTTAACTATTTAATTATTATTGAAATGAGAATGGAAATAAATTGAATGAGAATTTTCGGAAAGCTACTTCACTACTGAAGGCATTTGAAAGGGAAAGCTCATTAACCTTCTGCTTTACGAAAGGCTCCCATTGTCACGAAATACTACGTATTGGGGCAGTCATGCGAAGCAAAGGGTTAACATGAATAATTTTATTATCGAATCCAATTACTGGATAACAGATTATTTACAGTAACAGGAGACGATCTACCCGTTGAAAAAAACACCTGCTAGCAAAAAAAATATATGGGAAAAAAAATTTTCATTATATATTTAAAATTTATCTGAATTATAATTGAGCATATACTTTCTATCATATCAAATCGTCGTTCTAGAGTGAAAAGGTCGTCAATGGTACACGTTTCATATCTTGTTATGCCCTTTTCACTCTAGGTCTACGAAACAATTACCAGGCTCAATATATCTTTTTCTATATATTGTCATCATATATTTATGAAAATATTATTATATGACGTTCATGCAATGTGAGTAAGTACAGTGAAAAAAGTTTTCTGGGGAAAAATATTCAAGATCACAAATACAAAATACTACATAGACATTTGAGTTTAACAGGTTATGTATGGTTTCGGATATTTCCAGAAATACAAGAAATTCTGTAAAAGTTATAAAATGTGTGAGTGAAAGTGTGAAAGAATAATGAAATAAGGAACAGCTCGGGCCTGATGGGTCAAAAAATTGTAAACACGCGGGGGAAAATTAGGGAAAGAGAGAATGGTGAGAAATGGTCGAGGAAAGGTCTAGAAGGAAAGGAAGGAAAAGGAGGAGATATTGTGAGGGAGATTTAAAGGCGATGAGGTTTGAATGTTCAGTTAGTAGTTACTCTGAGTACGTTCAGAACAGAGTGTTGTTGTATAAAGTGATGAGGGAGTATGGTCGTTTGAAGCAAACAATAATAACTAGAATATTGTTAATTTTTTCTGCGATTAATAAAGAAACATCACTGGTAGTCTGACTATTTTTCAGAATCCTCATTATTTTATAAAATCCGATAAACAGGAACTTCATATTCTGTATTATATGAAAATTGAACGTATAAATAATTTTGCAGCTGCATAATATCACATATTTTTATATACTAGAATTGGGAGGCGCGCGTATCGAGCTATATTGGGTGTTCGTGATCGATTATGAATATTCATAATTAAATTTTTTTAAAATTAAGTTTTTATCTATTAAATAATATTATATACGCTTTGGAATATTTTCTCATATTCATCAAGGAACATCTCTATTTCTCAATTCTGTTAACTATCCTAAGACGAAACTATTATTTAGAGTCAAAACCTATTCTTCCTCTGTAATTTTCCGTCTGGGTTTTCAGAAAGAATAAGGGTTAAGGGCCCCAGATAATTGAAGTACACAGAGAAAAATGTTTTCTTAATCTAAGAATGTGCAGTCACTTAATTTAAGAATGTGCAGGTCACTTAAATTAAGAAAGAAAAGTCACTTGATTTAAGTGAGAAAACTCACTTGATTTAAGTGAGTTTTACTTTCTTAAATTAAGAAAGAAAAGATCACTTGATTTAAGTGAGAAAAGTCACTTAATGTAAGTGACTTTTACTTTCTTAAATTAAGAAAGAAAAAGTTACTTAATTCAAGTGAGAAAAGTCACTTCATTTAAGTGAGTTTTACTTTCTTAAATTAAGTGACTGCACATTCTTAAATTAAGAAAACATTTTTCTCTGTGTAGCTTTTTGTTACCTGATTATCCAAAATTTATTTCAATTGCCCTTAAAGTTCGCATATACTGGGACGATCTTTCCTTCGAAAGAGAAGTGCTGTAACAATCCCTACCATAAAATAAAATATCATCATATGTTTATAATATATTGTAACAAACTGGTTCAAAATATATTGTAATTAACTATAGGTCAAAACGCGAAATCTGGACTAAATTGCGGAGAATGAAAAATTCCCCTATATTATACTATACTATACTATCTATACTATAATATAGTACGACTATAGTCTACCTAGATTTAGGGAAAATAAAACTGTGACAAAAAAGGTTTCATGCTTTTTTTTAGAAGGGATTTTTTGAATATATTGTTCTATTATATGGATTTTCCATACAGTTGCAGCATGCATGATTATAGTCAGAAGATTTTGCAGAGGGAAAAGATTAAAAAGTAAAACCCATATGATTCTGCAATAATATTTTTCACAATTTTTCTCTGAATTCATTTAACGCATTTCAAGCATTTGGTTTCCTCTGTTAAAAGATATGTATGGATTTTTTTTTCACTAGATGGTTTTCCAATAAGTTCACATCACCATTGACATCAAAATCTTTCACTTCTCCATTTTTTACAGCATTTCGTTATTACGTAATTGTCCTTGGATATTCGAACAGAAGCTGGCACTGAACTGGCTCGCCATTGGGAGCTCTCTAACTATAACGTGCACGATTCCGATGTGTATGACGTTGAGAGTGGTAGAGCGTTATTACCACAACCCCATTATTTTTTTCGTAGGTAAAAGCTTTGATTTTCTGTACCAATGCACCACGCCCGATTATTACCCTCGGTTAATCCATAATTCGATAAATAGTAGACCACCGATTGCCATCAATTTGATCATCGGCGATGGCGAGTCCCTTGTGTTGTTAGCGATGATTAATGACAATTGTTCCATTTTTTTGCCCCTTTTTTTTCCGACAGTCTGTTCTCTCCGTGATATTATCCATTCACTTCGTGTGAAAGTGGGGTAAAATGGATATTGCAGTGTAACGATTCGAGATCGATTTTTTTTTCGATGTTCTCATTGGAGGGCCGAGGAAATTGCGATGAAAACCACAATTGAAAATTGACTTTTTGGGATTTTCTAAAATTATAATATTCTGAACAAAAATAGAGAGCATTCAATCATTAATTCTCAGCAAAAATCATTGCATTCTCGGGAGAAATTTTTGAAAATCAATTTTGACTTTTCATTGAAAAGCTGAAGAAATTCCGATGAGAAAAATAATTGAAAACCGACTTCTGATAATTTCCAGCAATCCTGCAATGTTTGCTGAAAAAATAGAGTATTTTTTGTAATTCTCAGCAAAAATCATCGTATTTCCAAGGAAATTATAGAAAATCAATTGCGACACATGTTTTCCACAAGAAATTTCCTCAGCTTTTCAATAAAATCATCCGAAATCTGCAATGTCCAGTATTTTTTCATAAATATCCGATAATATTAACATTCGAAATATAATATACTATTATTTTTTCATAAAAACAGAGAGGGTCAGAATGACCAGACAAATACGATTTTAAACAGAGAACTCTCTGTAGTATATTCTATACGAGCACAAATACATGTATGCATATAGGATTATGTATTACATATATATTATGCTTGTGACTCCCTCATCGTCCAGAATCTCATGTTTATTTGCGTTTAAACACTCGGCTCATCATTCCGTAGCACCGAAATTTTGTTGCCTCTAGATTTTCATCCACTCTAATACTCACATTATTTACACCATTTATATTTTCCACTGTGCAAAACCAAATCACAATTCCATTTTCACAAGTAATAATTTACGAATTTTCTATCACTCCTCTTATTCAGAAAATACAACATCAATCTCTTGTATTCACTGAATTCGTTATTTATTTAAGCCGATGAAAAGCTTTACGGATACAGCCCAAAACTTTTCGAATATCATGGATAATTAATCAATCTATTACGAAATTTGAACGATAATTGATTCATGACTGTTCATAAGCTATTATTTGAATTTTTCAGGCACATTTGAGTGCCTCAAATATTAAAAAAATTTGAGTAGCCTGAAATTCTCTACTCCTCCAATTGAATTATGAATTGAACTGAATCAAAGATGAATATTGCTACATCAATAAATGAGGAGATAACTAATGATCAGGGCCCGGGACTTCGTACATCTAAAAATATACGCGGTCGTAGCTTAGACCTTGCTTACGAAGATAAATAAATAGTTAAGAAATTCAATTTTTTATACCAATGCTATTACATCTGTAGAACTCGAAATCGGATTTTTAAATTGATTAAACTGATTTTTGACGTGATATGCAACAATAGAAGCATTAGTACTTGCAAATAAAGTCGTGCAGTGAGTACCAAAGAAGGATGACTTTGAAAGAACTTGAACAATTATCAAGAAAACAAAAGCAAAAGACAAAAAGAAGAATTAACTAAGATAGAAAAAAAATCTGTTCACAAAGGATTTTTTAAACTTTGTCTCTTTTAAATCCTCCCCAAGTATTTTCTGGATCTTTCCCAAGTTTTTTCGAGAATATTCTCCGAGTCTTCTTTGAATATTCCTCAAGTCGTTTTTGAAAAGACTTGAAGAAGATTCAAAAAAATCTGAGAAAAATGAAAAAAAAATACTTAATGAAAAGATTTTTTTAGATTTCTATGAATTCCATTTTTTTTCTCCTCTTCGTGTCTTTTATTTATTTTTTAATCTTCAGAGCTCGTGCCAATTTATTCTTATTTACTGCACCTTTTTACTTTCACGTACTGATTCTTCTATCTGCACAGATCACTGGTTCAGTCAATTGGAAAAGTCCATTCAAGCACTACAAATATAAATGACATTATATATTAAAATTGACTTAATTCAGTTTTCATTTATTCTCGTAACGAAGGTGTTTCATAAGCGAAGTCCCAGGCACTGTTAATGCATTTTAATGCATTTCTTAATCTCAAATTTATGACGTTAATTGGTGCAACACGTTGTTCATGAATTTTTCCCTAAAATTTTAATGTACATTAGCATAATTTAAACAACAATAATACCTCAGTGCAGAACAGAATTACAGTAAAATTTTTACTTGTATATCTATTCCAAGAACTTCAACTGCAAGATAATGCTTTACGCATGAGAATTTCAAGATTAATTTATATACTTTCTCACGTAATTAATTGAAACTTTTCACATACATATATACACATTGTTATACGTGTATTCAAACAATAAACATTTCGTGTAGAATGGCGGTTTATATGCGCTAAAGTTTCACAGAGTATTCAAAGTAGTGTAATGCGATGCATTGATCCGGCAAGACACGCTCATACTCCTGGTTTTATAGGATAATCGCATTAAGTTCATTCGCGTCGCGATTCATAATTCCATTATTAACCTTCCCGTTTCTCCTCTCCCCCTGGGCAACTAGCGTCGATTCTCGACCATATCCCTCTAACACTCTCATACCACCAAGAATATAATGAAGAGACAAGGGGATCCATGAGAACAACGGAGAGAGGTAGCTAAATAAACGCTGCATTTTGGACAACTTTAGGGGATGCGAATAATTTGATTAAGGCTTTTTATGAATATAATGGGGAAATTATAATTTGATCAACTACTGATGAATGCTAATGATTGAGTTAGAAGTTACAATTCATTTGAATGTTTTCGAATACACACAGAAAAAGCTGAGCAGAGAATATGTTTTTTCTGTTCATATTATATGCACTATGCAGTACATATAATATGAACTATCGTTTTTTGCATAGAACATGCTCTATTAGTACATAAAATATGCACTATTTGAGCATATTTTATGTTAAATTTTTTCCGCATAAAATATGCTCATGATGCGCATATTTCATGCGTTCTGGGAATGCATAGAATACGAACTTATAAATAACATAGAATATGTTCAAAGTGAACATAAAATATGTTCTAAATGAACATAAAATATGTTCTAAATAAACATAAAATATGATGAAAAAAGAACCATTATACGATAAATGATTTAATTGTTCTGTTTCCCAGCTTTTCGTGAATATCTCGGTGAATAAGCGAGATAGAGCGAAATAGATATCAATATTGAATCGGGAGAGAGTTTTTTTCAATTTTTCGCTATCATCTCGGTAAATAAGCAAGATAGAGCGAAATGGAGGGTAATTCGGGATCAGGAGGGAGTTTCTCCGGCTTATCACGATTATCTTAGTAAATAAGCGAGATAGAGCGGAATGGACATTAATATGGGAGCAGGAGGGAGTTCTTCCAGCTTATTTCGATTATCTTGATGAATAAGCGAGATAGAGCGAAATGGACGCTAATCCTGCAGAAGGAGGGGGTTTTTCTAGATTTTCGTGATTAACTTGGCAAATAAGCGAGATAGAGCGAAATGGACATTAATATGGGAGCAGGAGGGAGTTCTTCCAGCTTATTTCGATTATCTTGGTGAATAAGCGAGATAGAGCGAAATGGACGTTAATTCTGGAAAAGGAGGAGGTTTTTTCAGTTTTTCGTGATTATCTTGACGAATAAGTGAGATAGAGCGGAATGGACATTAATATGGGAGCAGGAGGGAGTTTTTCCAGTTTTTCATAACTATCTCGGTGAATAAGCGAGATGGAGCGAAATGGACGTTAATATGGGACCAGGAGGTAGTCTCCTCAACTTTTACAATCATCTCTGTAATTAAGCGAGAGAAGGTGAAATGGACGTTAATTTAGTATCAGGAGAGAGTTTTTGCAGTTTTTCGCCAGTATCGGTGGAATAAACGAGATAGAGCGAAGCACACATATGGAATTATGAGGAAGTTTCCAGATGAAATAATATCCTTGACCCCAAATAGAAAGTCCATTTCGCTCTATTTCACTTCTTTGCCGCTATAGTCGCAAAAAATCAAATCAACTCCCCCCTGATCTCAAATTAACGTCCACTCCGCTCTATCTCGATTATTCGCCAAGATACTTACGAAAAACTAGAAAAACTTGCCGATGATCCCATATTAACGTCCATTTCGCTCTATCTCGCTTATTTACCGAGATGATAGCGAAAAACTGAAAAAACTCCTCAATGATCTCACATTAACGTCCATTCCGCTCTATCTCGCTTATTCGCCAAGATAATCACGAAAAACTGGAAAAACCTCCTCCTTCTCTAGAATTAACGTCCATGTCGCTCTATCTTGCTTATTCACCAAGATAATCGTGATAAGCTGGTTACTATTCTATTTCTCTCCGTGTAAAAACAGAAAGGCGTAAGTGTCAAAATTGGAATAAAAAATCCTAAAAACAAAAGGGCGTAACTCCAAAAATTCTCCTGAGATAAAAAAATTTATAAAAACAAAGAGGCGTAAGTGCGGAGATACGTCCTTTTCACTTTAACTTTACCAATTATATAGCGATTAAAAAGGAAATAACAAAGGGGCGTAAGTGTGGAGATACGTCCCTTTCATTTTAAAATTGGTAGTTACGCCACTTTGTTATTTTAATTTTCATTTATCCAAATAATGTTCCAGAGGCCATAAAAAACATTTTGGAGTGATGCGTGGACATACGCCCCTTTCACTCTAAGGCGACGATATGTACAGTAGTACATATTATATGTACAGTAGTACATATTATATGTACAGTAGTGCATATTATATGTACAGTAGTGCATATTATATGTACAGTAGTGCATATTATATGTACAGTAGTGCATATTATATGTACAGTAGTACATATTATATGTACAGTAGTACATATTTTATGCTAAGGTCGTGTGCATAAAACATGGATAATCAGAGCATATTTTCTGCGAAAAGTCAAATCATATTTTATGAAATGCTCAGTGCATATTCTCTGCTCAGCTTTTTCTGTGTGTATTAGAAAGGATTTCTGTACTTGGAGAAAATAAAATACAGTCGAAACCGAATATAACGACATCGTTTATAACAACGGATCTGTTATTACGACTGCATGGCAAGGTCCCGGCCAAATCCCTGATGAACAGATAAGTAAACATACCGCTTATAACAACATCGGATACAGCGACATATCGCTCAGAACGACGAAATTCTATTGATTTTCATGGGCTATAACGACCAGCCGTTGTGTTTGTACCAGCAAAAATAAAACAATACGAACAATTTTCAAACTTATCGTAATCCACGAAGGAACACTTTGACTTATTATTACCTACGCGCTTTCTTCCACACCATCTGAAACTCTTGCGCGCTCTGTACCATTTGACCTTGCATGTTTCATGTTTTAGTACGATAGTTAATAGTGTGATTAAAAGCTTGAGTTGATAAGTTTTGGTTTCCTGACAAAACAGTAAAATTTGAAAGTGAGCGATTACTGACAGACTCTGAAATTCAAAATGACTGATTACTTTAAAAACTGATTATAGTCTATAAGATGTACTGTTGCTACCGCAAGCTTTCCAGAATGAACTTTTTAACTAAAAATTCTAAACATAAATGTGACTATTAATATGGAAACTTGTGTATATTGCTTATAACGACTATCGGATTCAACGTCCGAAGTATGTGGTCCCCTCAATGTCGTTATATCCGGTTTTGACTGTAAATAGTGAATGTTAATTTTCATATTTATTTCTTAAATTCGTAACTTTTCGCTCGAGATTGAGAGTATTGAGACAGCTTCTTTTTTATTTTGTTAAATAATTGACAGAATATATTACTTTAATTTGAATGAACGAAATAAAGAAGCTCCACCCGGCGCGGCCTGGGTCGAAGGCTGCCGGGGCTCAAGAATTGACGATTTTATTTTGTTGAGCGCCAGTTAATTTATATAAAATTAACAAAATATTCATTAATAATTTGACTGATTTATTCTGACTAAACGAAGAGAGGGTTCGATCAGGTGACCCAAACGGAAAACAGACTGAGTAAGCAATTAAGTCAAGTAGAGTGAAATCTTCAGATTACTTACCAGTCAAATCCACGTTAATTATAATTCAGCTATTCTTATTTGACAATTAAATAAATTGATAATTATACCACTTCTAATTCAAATGATATTTTATTAATAATCCTTATAATCTTTTGGGCGTCTCTTTCTGTCGACAAAATACACAAGAAATTTTACAATAATTTTACACGCTGTTAATTCGACTACATCTTAAAGCGAAGTGCGTAACGTACGCCCGTTGCTCGTCTCCCCCCTTTTATCCCTCTTCCGATACGCGATGTCCTTTTTCCGATTGGTTAAAATGGGTCAGTCGTTATTTGTCAAGATTCAGTTACCCATTCCATAACTAGCTGTTACTGTTTTGGCGCAATATTTTAAAATCGACTGAATAATTATTCGTGTGACGTTAGGCGAATTCTCATCCTGTCACAGTATCGTCAGGTTTTTTAAATGTACATTGTTACAATATTACGTAATTGTGAAGAATAGTGTTGGCATTTCTCATAGGGATATTGAAAAATTATTAACAGGATCAACTATTGTCAAAATATAGACAAAAATGAAAAACAAATAAATAATATTACGTTTGGTTTTCAGAGCCTGAAGAAACTGGAATTATCCAGCGAAACGTCGCGATTCGACAATAGTTGATGTTGTTAATAATTTTCCAATATCCTTATGAGAAATTTCAACATTAATTCAGAAGAATGGCAATTAATCCGATGAGTAAAGAATAGTTTCGTCGCATTTGTTTGTATACGATCTAATGGAATGTACTTGGATGACTTGATCAACAAATTGTTTGTTAAAATGAGATCTACAAATGTAGAGACTAGAAAGATCACTGTAAGGAAACGTTGCAAATTTAGAGAAAAACATGTGAAGACTGACTTCTACTATTCATTTTATTTGGTCCAATGTCGATTAAGGTACACTGTTAAAAATTTCTGTCTGAATTTTCCGTGCAAAATCACTGAAATTTTAAAAAAGTTATATCTCCACTGAAATTCCAGATAATTACGTCATTGAAAAATGGACAAATCATCGATTATCAAATAATTTCACGCCTGAATATCAATAAAATTTGTAAATTTCAGTTTAATTGTTGCTTGGAAATTTGGAAAAAATAGGAAAAATTCAAGAAAAATTTGAAAATTCAAGTCATTTTAATTCTGAATATTCATGTTCAGTTGAAAATTCAAGTGAGTTGTAGAATTTTCGTCTCAATTATACTTAAAACTCATAGAATCCTCTGAATTTCTTCGAAAGTTCATAGATTTTATAAGCATTATCCCATTAAAAATTATTCAGTATTACGTTTATTAAAATTTTCAGCGAATTTCCTATGAAATTTCATTTTTTTTTCTAACAGTGTCGTTATACCACTACACAAATTTAAAGATCAAAATATAAAACAAACTTTAACTGACAGCTGACATAAATCTGAATTATTTCGTGAAATTCCTGATTAATTGACCATCTTCTCTAGTCAATGAATAATAAATGGAAAAGAAATGGAAATAACATGGTGTCTTATGGGCTAGTGCAGGCTTCTGCACTTTGAGATTAGGCAGAAAATGAAAATCTGGAAAATGTCTTTAGAAAATTAAAGAAAAAAACAACAATTTACGATCTAATATGAGAATTATTGACCATCTGATAGATTTGTATGTAATCATTTATTATAATAAATGATTATTTTTTCTCCATATGGAAATATGTGAATACGTTAGTTAAATGGTATAATATCGGTTAAGTCATCAATTAAATAATTGACATAATTCTTAAGTTCTTCGTCGAATTTGCTTTAAATATCAAGAAATAGGTTTTTTAATCCGATGTTAAACATGGAAAAATGCAATATCAAAGAAATAAATTCTATTTTAGGTTTTTAATCATGAATATCAATTTTTGAGCGTTCTTTCTGTTTGTTTCTTTTTTGATACTCAACGACTAGGGCGAAGCGCGATAAAATTACTGTAACCTCAAATTCAATCAGGGAAGATTTTATTTGCATGGGAAAATAAAGAGTTTTATACTGTGGGATCTTTTGTAAAATTCGAGGAGCATTGAAAATTCTGTACAGTAAAATTTAGTGGACGCTTCACAATTATTGTAATAAATTCTTTCTTTTTATGTTCATTTATTCGAATACCTATTATTTGATGCAGACTTCTCATGAATATAGTGTGGAAATTATAATTCAATCAACTATTGGAGAATATTAATGATGAAGCTGGAAATTTCAATTGATTTGAACTTTTTCTTATATTAAAAAAGATTTCATTCGAATGAGGAAATAGAAAGTTTTATACTATAATACAGTTTGTGAAATTCAAGGGGCATTTGAAAATTCTATAGAATTATTCTTATTTCTTTTCATAAAATCTTCAATAAAATATCTGTAAAATTTTAGTATAATTCCTTTCTCTTTTTTTTTCACCTCTTCAAACTCAGAAGGAATTCAATATCCGTGAGAGCAATGTTATTTGATCACTTTGCATGTGAGTTTTTTTTTTCTTACTTTCATTGAGATTTCACAGGTACAAAATTTTATGAATAAATTTTGTATTTAAGGCAAATGGAATAAATGTAATTACTACTATTGCAATTGAGTTTTTCAAACTCGTATGAAGGCCTGTAAAATTTAATGAGTTTTTGAGAACAAATAATGAAAAATTCTGTATGAAGGTTTATTTTTTTTTGCAATATTTAATCACATTCATCAAAATTACGAACATTATTGGACCGAAATGATTGAATTTATAAATTACAGAAAATAATCACTTAATCACGAAAGAGTATGTTTTTCAAACACAAAATGAATGAACCAACTTTAGTGTACTGAAAAGAAAGCAATGAAAATGATGAAATAAATTGTTTTAATAGTGCTTAAAAAACATTTTTTACCAACAATAATTTTTTTTCCTATTTTGACTTGGTAATTGAGTTAATTTATCATTCGGTCCATGAGTCCAGAACAAATATTGATTTTCAGTGCAAGAAATTCGTTGATTTCAATAAATTAACCAGATGCAAGAAATTTTTAATTACTCGGAAAACATATTTGCTAAGGACTGTTGAGAAAATAAATTCTGTAATTTCCATTACTAATTTTTTTCTCAGTGTGCAATTGTGTACAGCGTAAATTCTCTGAAAATTATAATAAATCAAAGAAATCCTGACTCCTCACTTCATTGAATTTATCAGAATTTTATATTTTATTCAAATAATTCCCTCTCTCTCCCTCTTTTTTCCTCTCCATGCATCGCTTTCAGTAATTTCACTCAGGTGCCTCTTTTTTCTCCCTCGCCAAGGGTAAATCCATCAATTTGAAACGTAGGCGAAAAGTGAACGACGCTGGTATGCCCGAGCTGCTGCAAATAGTGAATACCGAGTGAACGAGTGGTACTCCCGAACTGTTTAGATGTAGAGAGAATTTTCCGTTCATATCGAGTTCGAAATAGTCGAAGAATCCACACATATATATCCAAATGTATATATATATATATATATACATGTACATAAAAAGTAGTAGTGAAAATGAGTGAAAAGAAGTGGATGCGAGAGTGAGTGCCAGTGCCGGAAGAGAGAGACGAAAAAAAAATGGGTAGAAAATGACTGGGAAGCTAGAGCAACAGAGAGAGAGCAAGAGTATTCTCAGTACACTATAGAATGCATTGAATCGCGCCGAAATAAAAACAGCCTTTTTGAATGTTTTATATAGGTACGAGTAGTGCGCTAGCACGCGCCACAACTCTGCTTTTCAAACCTAACTTTTTCCACAAACGGAACCACTATTCCCTCCCTCCAAGCTCTTTCTCTCTCTCCCCCTCTTTTGAACAAGCCCCTTTTCCCTTTTTCCACTAGTTTTCACTACCCCACCAAAAATTTCATGTGCTACCTACAGCACACGCCAGTTCACTTCGTTCTTCTCTACCCACTGGCTTGCATAACATGCCTGACTGCATAACTCTCTCACCCTGCCTATCCAAACCAAAGAGAGACACACGAATTCAAACTCCCAGTGCACTATCACCCCCTCCCTACCACCTCCTCCCCCCCGTTTCCCTTTCCTTCCTTCCTTCCTTCCTGACTTTGTACCCTTCACTCTTTGTTTTTCCTTCTCTCATCGAGCAACCTTTCGTTCTCTTCCTCCTCCGCCCCCCCCCCTACCCTTTTCTTTTTCTCTTTACACTTTCCACCATTTCTTTCACCTCTTTTCTTTCTTATTTTTATTTTCTTTATTTTTTTCCCTCTGTGAAGCCCCAGTTACCTCTCGCAATTAACGACCTAACGAAGACTCTCACCGTCAATTATTTTCGTTGATGTTACTCACTCTTGGGTAACTTTCAATAGCTTTATATCTCATTATTCTTTCTATTCACGATCTTGCAACAGCTTGGCCATTGAGAATACGAGGAGAACGGGCATTATATATATATACATATATATATGTATTTGCGTGTACATAACGAGTATATATAAGACGAAATGAGAGAGGGAGAAAGAGAGAGAGAGAAACGGCATAGGGAAAAAATATTCTCACTTATCGGTATGAAGTGATCTGAATTTTAATATAATCGATTCGTTCAATGGTATTTCAAACACGATAGCAATAATCGAGGCAAATTAAATAGTCAAGAGATATCTCGTATACATTGTGTAGATTTAGTGGGGTAGATATAAACACACGCAGGCATAAAGTTACCATAAAATTTTCCAACGTACCTATTATTGAAGCCTATTATGAGTAGCCCCAGTAGAAAAGTGACTATAACCAACATTGCTTTCTATATATATATGCAAGTACACTGAAACAAAGCGCAATAACTCACAGTTAAGTAAAAGTTTCGAGGCTTTTTTTTTCTCCCTCTTTTTGTTTTTAATTTTTTCTTTTTTCTCTCGCTCTTTTTATTTTTTTTTTTTCAACTCAACTAATTCTTCCGAGACTTTGAGGCACACAGGAGGAGTCTGTGCACGCTGCTAATGATCTCTGTACGTAACTATAGGGCAGCCAGGAGCCCGCGGGAGGTGCGATACTGCGGGATTTCAAGCGATAACGAGTCCCGTTGGGCAACGGGGGAAAAATCACCGCGCAGTTGGGATGTAGAAAAAAAAAAGGGGAGAAGAAGGGAGGGAAGGGGTGATAAAAAAGAACCGAGAACGAGAGACTGCAGAAGGAAAAAAAGAATATGAGGAATCTGAGTCAAAAGAGAACTACAGTGGTGGTAGGTGAGCGAGATAAAGTTGAACACCAGCGTGATCTGCCATTGGCCCTCTCGTGGGAGCAAGGGTTGAAGCAGAGAGTAGGTCTTTCTATTGTAAGGAATGTGAAGAGAAAGAAGTAGATAGAGACAGATAGTGGCAGGCAAAGTGTGTGGAACGTATATAGGGTAGAGATTTTCGTGAAAATCAACGAGAGGAGTTACGAGTAATGGGAGAGAGGAGCAGTAAAAATAATAAAAAAAAAAAAAAAAAGAAGTGAGAGAGTGAAAAAAAGAGGAATGAGAAAAGCTCTGGGTGTACTAACTACTGAACGCTTTACTTGGACGGCCCGGGGTCGAGCCAAAATTCATTCTACCGACCCCCAACCGCTACCGCTGCCGGTCACGCCTCGGCGTCGCCGTTGTGCGCGCAACGGGAGTCTGGTGGTTAGTTTTCGGATCCAAGCGGATAATAGTAATTCGTTTGAGTTTTCGTTGTGCTCGCGCGCGCCGTCGAGAGAGTAAGAGAGAGAGAGGTACTCGCTTCCTAAATCATCAGATAATTACTTTGGTAATTAATTACAACTCTGTTGGCCCGTAAAGGTATATAGCCCTCACCTTCACCCCCTCCTTCCTCCTCTTAATTTCTATCCACCATATAGCAGTTGAAAAGTGGAAAGTGCGAGAGACTCATACTCTACTCACTCACTTCCACACTCTGTGTACATACTTCTCTTCATGCAGTGTGTGCAATCACCGGGGCATTTCGACTTTCCGGCATTATGCATCTCTCTCTCTCTTTCTAGGCTATTTTCACTTCCCCCTCTGCGGTATGTATAACGTTGCGGTCCAACTTTTTCAATGAAGGAAAAGAGGGCAAAAAGAAGGGAGAGAAAGACTGTCACGAATTCCGCAGACCATCCATTATTATTTCCATTAGAAATCACTCGACAGACTCACTCTCTCCCCCCTCTCTCCACCACCAAAAGACTCAGAGAGGCCAATCTTGACGCTTCCTTTACCCCTCCATCTTTTGCACAGGCCATTCAATCTTCAGCAGCCGACAGTCACGCCGGTACGTCTCTCCATCGATTTTTCTATACATATATATGTACATATGTATATATATATATGTGAAAGCATCAAGGAGGTAATGTTGCCTGACAAGTATGATGATGATGATGCTTATGCTGAATAAAGCCCATGGAGAAATCCCCTTGCCTAGCAATTATTCGTGCCTAGATGTTCCGCCTCCCCTCCCTTACCTCCTCTCTCTTTCTATCTCTCTCATTTCTCTCCCATAGCTCCTCATGTATACATGGTGGCTGCGAAGAAGAAGGCATCAAGTGAGGGAGACGAGGGAGCACTGATGCTAAGTTTGACAAGCTCTACACGCTCGCTCCTGATCAATGCAAGCGATCCGTCTTGTCGCGAAAACCCCAACACGACGAGCCACCCGCCCTCTCGATATCTCACGCTCCTACACTGTACCCTCAATCTACACATAGAATAGGTTATTCACTATAGATATATGTCACGGTTTTAGTTTGGCGTCCTGGTTGAATATCTTTGCCAAAAGAAAGGGGGATGAGAGAGGAATTGAAGGAAAAAGATAACATGAAGAATTGATTCTAATCTATCGTTTTAAGTTCCGGTATTTTACGTTTGATTTGATTCATAGTGAGTAGAATTGTCATGTTAATTGGGGAATGGTGGTACGTTTTTTGATTCACGGTATTTTAGTTCAGCGAGAAATGATCCACGATGTTTGATCCTTTTTTTTAGTTTTTTCAAACTGTTAAGTCCGGAAATTTTCTTTTTTTCATTTTGAACAATGATTTGGTCAAAGTTGCAATTTGCAAAGTGCACGCTTTTCCATAAAATTTTTAGCTGTTGTATCCAAATTTTGATTGGGCTCTGGCTAGAAATTTTTATTGAGTTGACTCTATTTATTTCCTTGGAAATACTCTATACCAAAAAAAATAGACGAACAAAAAGAATATTCACTTGAAATTGTTAGACCCGTTTAGTCATGGGGAAATTGAGTAGGTTCGATCTATAGAGATCTCCCTCTACAGTGGATAAAATACTTTAACTCGGAGAATTCATAAAAATGAATTATTATCTTTATTATCAAAATGTTTCCATTTTGAGTAAAGAATTTACAGATTTAATTAATATAAAATTATTAATCTACGTGAAATGACTTTCATGAAATGATTTTATTGATGTCACATTATTACACGATTGAGTGTGTAAAAATGCTGAGTTTCTATAACATGTGAAGTAGGTGCTATTTCTTCACAGATTATGCAAATGATTACAATTGAGAAATATTTCACGAGGTTTAAATATTCCTCCTTTTAATATATAATATTCTGGGACACAACAAAATATAATTCGATATTTTATTTCGTTTCCATCGAATTGAAAAATGTGACAGAGCTGTTAATTTACGTTACTCTTCTCTGGAAGTTCTTCTTGGTCTTTCTAAATAATTCAAACTCACTTGTTTCAGTTAATTTAATCTTTTACTTTCTTTAAATAATAAAGTTCCTGTCTGTATTCTCAATGTGGTTTTCATGTTACACGTTATCCCGAATAACACTATTTATAAGTTTCACTATTTCTAGTTTACACTATGTTCGATTTGTTCAATTGATTTATTTTACTTTGAAATTTCTTTCCTATCAAATTAATCTCTGCTCCACTGTCTATCAAGAATCACTTATGATCTGTTGGAAACAAAAAGGGATAGAGTATCCCTGCATCAAAGGTTTTCTGGATCCAAAATACCACATCAAATGCCATTGAATCAAATGTCGATGGATCAAATGCCATGAAATTTCGTGGAATTGAGAGAATGTCACGAGACACAATTGCAACAATCCCTTTCACTGAGAGGCAATTGTTCATGTCTTTTTTTTCGCTTCTAGTCCAGAATGTATCACACGAAACTTATTAATCACTCGGCAGATTAATTCTCTGTAGAAGCCTTCTGTATCCATAGCCCAGGTGATAAAGCACACTGCAAGTATTCGAGGATAGAAGATTCTAAACTTTTTACCTAACGACAAAACTGTTCCTTCTCAGTGCGCAAAACATTAACTATAATGACCGATTAATCACTCTCTGAAGCGTGCTATTGTTCTGGTTATATACATATAACTATTTTCAATTACTCAATGAAAATAAACGGATGAGGTTTAGAGGAAAATCAGGCATTTTGAGAGAAATCCATTGAGCAATGGAATCAAGTAAGATAAATTTACACGAATGCAATTACGAATCCAATGCGCACAACACAATTGATGAGTAATCAACAAGCGTTGGAATATTCTGCTCTCATTAATGATCAAAGGTATAATATTCATTCGTTAATGAAGAGGAGAAAGAATGATCACTAGGTTGAGAGTCTCATGTTGGAACAAGTAGAGACAAATGAACTTTGCAATGAAATGGTTTGATAATATCGTCTTTAATGATTTCGTTGAAAAGCTGAAGAAATTTCCAGTGAAAAATATGTGTCAAAATTAGATCTTTTGGATTTTCTGTAAATCCTAAATCTTGGATCGCGAATGGAGGGTCAGACTGTTTCCATTTCTTTTAAATGAGAGATAACATTTGCAAAGGATTTGTGTATTTTTTAAAGAATATATATCGACTTTTGAGGTGCTTCTAGACCAATATATGGAAATCACAATAAGACCGTCAAAAAATGTTTTCTGTCATTTTTCTTCTAAAACCACATAGATTGATGGAAAATGATCTCACCTTTGATCTAAGATTAATCCCAACTGCTGAGCGGAGGGCCCTGTGAGGCATAAACGATGTACTGATTGAAGAACGAAACAATAAAAATCAATTTTAAGATCAATCCCAAGTCGTTAAGACGAATACCATTGGGAATATCCGTAGAAGAAGTGGAAGTTTTTCAATTTTGCAAGCGATTAGAGACCTGATTTCTGGCTGAAGAAGTAGAATATTTTAAAAATTCTTAAAAATGAATTTTTACGCATGTTTGTAAACGGAAATTCCCTCAGTTTCTCAATAGAACCATCAGGAAAAATCTGTCTCAAACGTTTCCACTGATTCCTCGTGATCTTCATGATTTAGTAAAGGACTTTGCCTTTTTCAGTCCACTTGCTTCGTTTGCTCCACCCTAAGGTCATACTCGTGCAAGAAAACGTGAGGCAATTTTTTGTCAAACAAAAATCAATTCTATGATATAGTCATAATATAAAACATCACAACTACAATGTACCCTCTTTCCTTCAAGTCTCTGCTTGAAAATTATTCCTAAAAAATCTTATCACTAAAAATCGTTATTATCCCCAAAACCCCTAAAAATTGTCAATCCTCCAAATTTTTCCTTCACATGATCTTCCATCCCAGCATAAACCCTGACCTACTTCACGCGCGTCTTCATTCCCCTTCTCGCCGCAGCAAAAATAAAGAGGAAAAATTCAAGTTAACACACACACACTCAGTTCACCAACATACATTAACACATTCATATCAAGTGTTGAGATCCAATCCTGCAGAATTCACTACTCACCTAAAAATCTCAAAGTATAAAAATAAAAATTGCTGCTACATGTGTGTGTGTGTGAGTAACAATGCCAGACACAGACACCGTATTTTCAAAAGCTCCTTTTCTCTCCTTAATCGTCGGGTAAAAAGGCATCTCCACACACCGATCACTAAAGTTTCACACACTATCCCAGTTCAAGTAACCTCCCTCTCTTTCTTGCCTCCCTCTCCTCTCTTCGTGCTCTTTTAGCACCCCCTGAGGGGGATTCGACTCTCGAGCCAACTCCCGGGGTCAAGCGGCGGTCGATAGTCGACACTTTGGGTCCAGAGTCCAGCAAACATTTACCAAGTTTACCAGATATAATCATTCTCAACGGGAAATAAAGATTAAAAAGAAACTGAGGCAAGGTGAAAGGAAAAAAGAGAAATTTTCCATAAATAAACTGCACATAATTGAATTTAATCGTCGCCTGTACGCTAAAGCGCTTCAACTGCGCGATTATATTACGAAGTGTAGGGGGCAGAAGAAGGGGGAGAGGAGTGAACGAGTGGGACAGTTAAACTATAATCCAATGTGAGGTAATGTTAAATTGGGGAATTGGCCCAAAGACTCAAACACTCTGGGGGAATGATGGAAGTACGTGCGTATCGGGCGTATCCATAATGCGACGAGCTTAACGTTGCGCGTGTTGTGGAGGAGCCTGGGATGCCTCTACGTTAACGTTGGTGGGTTAGGACTATACAGGGTGAGCAGATTGAGGCTTAGGGCGATGGCAAACAGCATCAATTTGGCATTGCGCCACCACGTACGCTGATGGATACACGACTGGTACATCGAGGGAGAGAGTAGCACACAACATATACGCAACATTATTGCCTTACACATGCACAGAGTAACGGGCACCAACTCACACACACACTAACACATTATCATGTACAATTGGTATCTCTATAAACTGCTATGATTTGATTAAGCCTACTCACAGACCAAATCAGTTTAAATAATTCAGGATCAATCGATTCTTTGTTTATCAGTGCATGTTGAATGCCTGTTTGATACTAGTTTTCGGAGGAAAATTAAAGCTCAATCCTCCTACCCTCTTTTTTTTCCTTTCTATAAAACAAACTACCTCTATCGTATACTCACTTAATAATGTACAGAGTTTCTGGATTATTGATCACTGGTTGAGGTTAGGTAGAGATTATGCCGAGATTAAATCCAGATTACTGGGAAGATTATACAAGATCATAAATTCGTTTTTTTTCTCCTCTCTATACCAGCCCCCTCCATCCCTCCCCTCTGAAGAACACACTGTGCTTAACTGAAAAAGAACCTCACTCTACTTATATCTTGTGTTGGAATCAATTTTCTATAATAAGTGTAATTTTCCACGCTACTTTATTACTCTATTATTTTTAAAGTCAACATTAAGCCAATAATATATTGGACTGCGTTATATGGTTGAGATTTTTTTTTTTCCTGTGTTATAGTATTTCGAGTTTTATCACTGAAGTTATGAGGCATAACTTCTGGTCCATTCTCTTTTTTTCTTCGTACAATTATTGAACTTTCAATATTATACATCACTGATGTCAATCTGTCAATTTTTCAATGTTCCAACGTTGGAATACAAAATTAAAAAAAAAAAAACAGAAGAGACAATGAAAAATGATCCTACATAATGATTTCAAGGCTCTGAATTTGTATTCGGAATTGATAGTCTAACCGAAGTACAAGAAAAATGCTTATTTCAAGAAAATATAACAGTATGTAGATATATTACAGAAGTGATCTATGGATAAAATATGTATATTAACTAGAAAAGATAGGTACTACTCACTGTCTTTCCAAGTTGTGTAAACGATGATACAATGCTTTTACAGTAGATACCCCATACTGCATGTATTACCTGGATTGGTAAAACCATTTCTGTACGAATACATAGTACCTTCCCAGCTTTGCCCGTCCATACTCCCTAACTACCATTCGACAAAACCTCCATTCTCTCTCTCTCTCTCGCCAATTCCCTTCTCTACTTTGCCAGTAGCATCCAAACTCGGCGTCGACCAATATGTCGGTCATCCCCTAAATCACAGCGATTTACGAGCCCATGGCCGTATCGACGCGCCACTATACCTCTCGCGTATGCTTTTCTGTCGTACCTACCCAACGTTGGCTGTCATCGCTCGCACGAATGCACACAAAACGCACAAAAGCCTCCACCCCCCCCCCTTCTCCCTATGCCGAGTCCAAAACCATACGATTTGTAGAAATACCGTTTTCAACAATTCATGAAAATTTTTGATCCACTCATATTTAAATAGTCACTGTTGAAATGAGAAAAAGCGAAAGAGAGAAAGAGAGAGAGAGCAAGAGGACGTCACGTCACGATAATTTATGGTTATTGATTTGCCGTTGGAAAATTTAGTGTCCACAGAGAAAATGTCAGCTGACGTTTTCGTTTGTTACACACGATTGAAGAAAGGTAAAAAATAATAATAATAAAAAAATTGGAGGGGTTTGAAAAAAAGAAGAGCAGAGTAAAAAAGTTTGTTCTATGTCCGTAAATCAACTTTACACGGATATGTCTTACGGAATTGAAGCAATCCACGAGGTATATATGCGCCCAGACCCTTCGGGCAATGTCGCGCCATCCCAATAAAGAAAGAGAAGAGTTTGGAGAGGATTTTTATTCTAAGAAATCTACTATTCCCTCCTCTTTTCGTCCTTTTCCTCCTTCAGCTTCTCTTTTCCTGCACTGGGCCGCTTTCACAGTATTCGTCCGTGGTAGATAGTTGGCATTGTCGGAAATTCAATGGAACTCTTCATTCCGACTTCGTTCCATTTTTCCCTTGTTCCGCATCTATATTTATATATATCTACACACATACATATTCTATCTATATATACATTATTCTTCTTTCTCCCAATCTCCCTGGCAATCTCGATCTTTTGCACGATTCTTTCATTAATCTGCCGTTGAATTCAGTCCATATCTCGTCACTGATGCGAGACGAGTCCATATCACTTTTTTCCCCCTCTCTCTCTCTTCAATCGTCAGAATATCAAATATCAGGAATATCACTGGGACACATGACGAGATGAAGGGCACACGAGTGAACGATAGATTCTGGAGTGAGTGCGTTTCACATGCAGAGAGTGACCACTGCTGTATAGCTCTATTATCGTTGTTATTCATCCTCTTTACCTCTGTCTCTTCTCCACTGGGATAGAATCTACCTCACTCTCTCTTTCTCATCTCGTCTGCATATATTTCCCCCCATTGCACTACTGTCTGTTGTCGTAATGTTAATAAACATGACGATGGAAACGGTGATGATGATAATAGTCCCGTGGTTTTCAGCCGTTTCACGAGCAAAATAATTGCCACCATTTCTGACGTACTAACCACGATAATAAACGGTGCACTATGTTATTCGTGGTCACACTGTGAGCATTCGCGGCTTTGCCCCATTCCATTCTTCTACTCATCACTTCCCCTCTCTCTATCTCTCCCTCTTTTTCCTTGTGCCTCTTCGCCTGTGAAGGCCTCGAAATTTCGTGCAACTGAAGACAGCAGGCAGGAAAAAAACAGAAGAGGGTGGATGAAAAGAAACAGTAACAATGAATCTGTGGAGGCAGGCGGTTTGTCTCCTCTTTTTCAAGCATTGAGTATCTTTCTGCATCAGCCACACGTTTTTCACATCTTCACTACAATTGGCAGAATCGATGAGGGCACAGTGGGGTTGCAATGATTCTGCATTGGACTATTCAACGTAACCTCTTTCACTCTTCGTATTCGCCAGTGAAATTTCAACATTGAGAATCCAATAGTATAGGCGAGATGGAGAGGCAGGAAGGGAGAGGGGGATTAGCCATTCTTTTTTGCACCCCAATTTCTCCTTTTCCCTTCAGGACCATTCCCAACAATACCTGCAATCGTGAAATAAATTCAAACCCAGGACTATCGCCACGCAGTACTCTCAGAGCTGTCCTCTTCCTCCATTTAGATGGCTATGGAAAAAGAGAAGAGAAAAAGGACAAGAAATGAAAAAAAAAAAGGAAGAAAGAGCCTCGTGAATCTTTCGGTACTCGTTTCTGTCTCCACCCTTCGACCCTTTCGCAGTTCCTAGAAAAAAAAAAAAGAACGTTTAAATTTCCCTCCTCCAGCCAAATGCCACTCGTTGAAAATCTACGCCAACTTTTTCAATACGAATGTCGCTGAATTTATTATCACGAAACACAGGAGCGAAAAAGGGTTAAACTGAAAATAAAAAGAAGAAAAATCATTGACTCCAATAAAACTCGAGAGTACTCTGTTCAATAATGCTGAAAGGAGAGAGAGAGAGAGAGAGAAAATGATACAGTGTTAGTGCATTGAGTTCAGTTTATACGATGGAAGGGAGGGATAGATTGAGATAACCAATAGGAATTGGTGGTGATGCAGTACTCCAGGTGGATAGGAGGCACAAGGCTCGAACTAATTCGCGGAAATGGACAGCCATGTGCGTCTACCGGAACCTCCGGCCATCCGTGGATAGCCCATCAAACCGATTGTAATCGGACCAACGTCCGTACATCTCACGGGTTCCGGCGGGCCACCCAGAGGCATTTCTCCACTCTCCACTGCTTCGGTTCTCTGTTCTCTCTCTCTCTGGCTCTGCTTTCCTTTGCCCGTTACTCTCCGGACTGACTGGCGAAGGTGGAGCCGATAAAGGAGATGGTCCACGAAGTGGCCCTCCGGGCTGTGAATCGACGAGCATCATGGTGAAATGAGCAGCTGAACACAAATTCGATTCTCTATGTCATCAGAATCTATGACTGGTGGAGTGAGAGAGTAATTTTTTACCGATCTCAAAGCGAAACGAGAGAGAATAAAGGGGAGAGGTGGAGAAAGGAGGAGAGAAACCGAGGGGGAATGAAAAATACAGGGTAATGAAGAATCACACGTACGGTGATAAGAGCAAAAATGCCCACGTACCGATGACACTCACTGCAGTCCAGATCTCCCTCTGGGGTATTCTTATGAAAATCGAAGCGGAAGGATCGAAGTGAGGGTTGGAAAAGCCATGCTTTAAATTATACGTTGGAATAAATCATTGGACTGTGAAGCACACAGTCCAAAGATCAGATCTTCACTCTGTATGTGTGTATGTGTATTAGTGTATGTGTGTGTGTGTGTGGGAATTCCTCGGACAAACGGTGAAGCCTAGGCTTGAAGTGGGTGGTATTGTAATGCAAATGAAGGACATGGTTATATTTTCCTGGCCAGTACCAACCATCACATACACACTATATTTTGACTCGTTCGGCTTTTGAAAATCCACGAGGAAAATTTATCAAGTTTCAGTATATGAGATTTACAAGGGGGATTGTAACATACAAAAGATAATACACATTTTACACAAAATCTCATTCAAAATGTTATGAATTTTTAAATACAAAAATGCACTGGACTATGTTAAATCTCTTTTGGCCTTTGTTGCATGTCTCAGTATTTATCAAAGTTTAATGAATATATTTTGTGACAGAGATTGAGATTTACGTCAATTATTTTAAACATTAGCTTCAGTGTCCTCTGTACTATGGTACAATGTAGTTTTAGTCCCTTGATACAGCTTGTGTTATGCTTTTGTAAGCCTTTATACTGATAGGAAGACAAACAAAAGTCTTGAATAAATATGTGTTGTTCATTGAGAAGTCAGCTTTATGTGCTGTATTTTAGCTGTCAGCTACTCTGTCCTCAACTCTATCGTTTTCATTCTACCGTTTGTACTGGCTCATTCCACAAACGATTCTAAATTAACGGTGGCAATGTTAATAGGGGACGATGAAAGAGAATTTAGCCCTCGTACACTTTTGACTTTGCCTTACTTTCGACGCTCCGCGAGTTGTATCCACGGTTGTTCCTACTGTAACCACTTGCAAACCTCTATATATACAGTTATAGTCATTCGCTGTACTAGAGTTACATAAATATAGACATAGCTGTACGAATTTAAGCTGAAGCTTTTGAGATTAACTAAGAATTTACAAATCCCTCAAAACTGAATACGTATTTATTTCATCATTAAATCATTTTAATAAATGGAAGTGAACAGATTAAATTCACTCTTCTTGTTGATTCCTTTATGTGAATGCGTTCATCTACAAATACTCATCTATTAATTACCGGATTCATTTCCATTCTTTTGAGTTAATGTACTGATTGTTCATAGAGATATTGAAAAAATCATTAACAACATCGAAATATTGTCAAATCGCCGCGTTTCGCTGGACATTATCAGCTTCTTCAGCATCTGAAACCAAACATGAATTCTTTTCATCGTTCCTGACACTTCCTCTTTACATAAAAGCATAAAAATAAATCAGCTATTCTCATAATGAGAAATTAAACGAACTTGTTACATTATACAACTTTTACAGCTAATGCCATCTGAAAGATCGGGTTACCTTCAACCTCAAACTGAAACCTAACACTACTAATCTATTACAAATTGCGAACTCTATGTTGAACCGATGCTCATTATGGTTATATAATGCTCTATTAGTTCCAGAGCGATTTGTGCGGGACGAATGATCGAACCCTTCTTCTCGGTTTTTGCAGTTCTTAAGGGTCGACTATAATGTGTTATTGTATGCGTGTTCTTTAGAATACTCTTCCCTAGTAATCACCAGAGTTATAACTGAGAAATTGTCAAAGAATCAAATCTCGGAAAAAATAGGAAATCGCCAAGCGAGGTTTGAACTCACAGCCTTCAGATTATCGGTCTGATATTATGCTGATTTAGCTATTGGGACTTCCACTATTTACCCACGAATTTTCGATAAGTATGATTTGAATGATTGCTGAGAATTGTGATTCTTGACAGTGGCTTGACTCTTATGTGTAACTCGCCAAGAAGAACATCTTTTGTCAATTAATAAATCTGCCCCTTTTCACCACTTGTACTTATTTTATTCGGTTGATTCTGATAACTTTTTTAGAAGGAAAACGTGCCCTTCAAGTTTTTGATCAATTCTAAAGACAAAGGATGAAGAACTAAGTGTTATAAACGTTTATTAATCATAAATGATCTATTTCCTATATTTCTACACAGAGAAAAATGTTTTCATAATTTAAGAATGTGCAGTCACTTAATTTGAGAATGTGCAGGTCACTTAAATTAAGAAGGAAAAGTCACTTGATTTAAGTAAGAAAACTCACTTGACTTAAGTGAGTTTTACTTTCTTAAATTAAGAAAGAAAAAGTCACTTGATTTAAGTGAGAAAAGTCACTTAATTTAAGTGACTTTCACTTTCTTAAATTACGAAAGAAATAGTTACTTGATTTAAGTGAGAAAAGTCACTTAATTTAAGAATGGCAGGTCACTTAAATTAAGTGACTGTACATTCTTAAATTAAGAAAACATTTTTTTCTGTGTAATGTTGAAAACCAACAACTCAACTTTTTCTGAACAACTCCTTCATTTACTTAATTTTTTTTATTTATCAAGTACATTTTCAACCAGTTGGTTTATTCTGTCAAGAAAATGTAAGCATATAATTACATTTTTGAACGATGATCTATGCACAGATATATAAGTATATATGAGAATATGAAATTGTATGTAAATCAAACCAAGCAGTTGAAGCGAGATTATAAGGCATTCATATAGTTCCTCATATATAGATGTTACAAAACTCTAGAAATTGAGTGATTACAATTGAATTTTTTTCTAAACCTAATGCCTTCATTTACTCCAATCTATTATTAATATTTTCGTTAATTTTAATTGTTACAGAACACTATCACATATTCGTTGGTGACCTGAGTCCAGAAATCGAGACGCAAACACTGAGAGAAGCATTTGCTCCATTTGGTGAAATTTCGTAAGTCATTTATTAAAATATAACTATTATCCAATTCTTTCCAATTACAATAGACAACTAACAGGAGAAACTAAGTGAGTTGAATTAAATGGCATTGCTTCGTGCGCCAAGTTATATTTCACTGCGAATTTAGAGAGGTGGTAGAAGCCATGCCGCTCGCTTCATTCACTTTTATTCATTCTACCGAGTGAAAAGAAGTGCGAGGGGAATGGATTAACGAGAGGCACGGCCATCGAACAGCGTCGGGCCCTCCACAGATACGTCTATACATTTATATATATATGTATACATATATATAAAAATAAAAAAAAATGAAGAAAAGAAATAAAAAAAAGAGTAGCGGAAAATACGAGTGGGTCTCGAGAACACCTAGCACATAGCACTGAGAAATAAAGAGTCCGTACGAAAAATCGATTTTAACTCTGGACTGCTGTTATAAGAAAAAAAAAGCAAGAAAAAAAAAGCCTCATGAAAAATTGCTACTGGTTTTCTTTCAATTTTTTTGTGCATTCCTTCGTTTTCAAACCGTATGGTCAGTATTTTTTTTGTCTACCAGTTCGTTTCATCTTCTCTCTTCTTCTTTTCCTTCATTTTCTCCAGTTTTTTTTTTCTTTTTTTCGAGTTGTATTATACACGTCAGCTGTATCCAATATCTTCGACATTTCACTTTGATCAGTGATAAACAATCGAGGACAAATTTCTAATAATAAAAGTCCTAAATTTTCCCTTCATTTGATAACCAATATCGAGCCATTTTGATTTAAATTAATGAACGCTTTGTCACTGTGAATTGTTTATAGTTGACCGTTGTTATCAAGATTTATGGTAGAAATCATTAAGGACTTCATTGATATTTTACATTGGTTAAAATTGGATGCTTCAATAAATAAGATGAAAGTTTCGTTGGAAATAGAGTAGATTTACGATTAACACTGTAGACAGATTGAGTTTTCATGTTGAATAGGGAATTTCAAGATAAACCAAAAGATTTTTGATTTAATTATTTTTCCACAAGAATTATTATGAAAATTTCATTACACTTTACAGGAAAAACTTGTTGAACAAGACAATAACGATTCTCTATAAATCATCTCAATTAGAGTAGAAATGAGTAAGAGCTGGAGGAATTTTAATAATTCAGCAGTGACTATATATACATATATTTTTATCCAAACAGCGCAAAATTCACCTCTATTTGGCCGTTTCTGTTTCTAAATTTTTTATGATAATCTTCGTTCTCTACCCATCACCTGTTATTCTCATTCCTCTTCTTTGAAGTGTCACAACGATTACCTCTTCTTGTCGAGGTTGGATGATGAGGGCTCACTCAAGAAATGGCGGAGGAATCACGCAGAAAAGTTGACAGTTACCAAAAGTTTCGACGCTTCCTCTGGCAAAGCGAGTGCTCGATTAGTTTGCAAACGACTATAACTTTCCTCTGGAGATCTTTATCTGTATAAAAGTATGGCTAACTTTTGTAGAAAAAAGAAGAGAGAGTTAGCAAAAAAAAAAAAAAAAGCTTGAAGAAAAAGATGAAGAAAGAGGATGAAAGTACGTCTGATTGTTATGTTCAGACATAATAATTCAGTCAGTGGCGCCGTATTCTCTGCTCCTTAGCGTTTTCTCACGTTTCTATCGTTAAGTGATCGATTCGGGTTTGTTCCAAGTGCCGTTCAAATTCACCAATACCTGCTTATCTTTTCAAGAAAGAAATAAAGATGAAGAAATAGCTGTGCAAGAAAATGTTTCTCTATTCTCCATTTTCACTGAACAATGTACCTTTCTCCATTTCTTACCACTTCTTATGTCAATTATCGTGGATGTGCCGTTGTTTCATTCCCAGTAAGAAAGGAAACAAAAGAAACATGACGATAAAAAGACGAAAGAAAAAAAAAAGGACGAAAAAAAAATCGAAAAGTCGGATTTGAACTGATTGGCAGGAGGTAAACCCTAAACTAGCATACTCACTGTCATGTAGTCTGCCAGTATTCACCTATGGGGAGTGCCAGACCTCCCTCGTTTTTCTCCCTCGATGCACGTTGGTCTTGAGACGTTGTCAGAGCTTAAATCTAACCTCCTCTCTCTTTCTCCTCCGGGGGTTACGTCCCAAAGCTGAAGCAAAACCAGTCAGGCATCTATATATAACCGTATCCCAGAACTTCTGGGTACCACTTCCTCAGTCCCTCTTTTCAGAGTTACCCCCTCGCTGCGACCGCCTCTCGACAAACTGACCCCGTAAACTTAACCCAGCCTCCCTCCCCATTCTGCAAGCCGCCTACTCTCACTAAAACCTAGCTCGAGCCTCATCCCCCTTTTGCACAGCGTCCGTACCAACTATCCTCTTTCCCCGACAGCAAATAGCCCAAGAGAATTCGGTCCAACGGAGCTGTGACATAGTTATGACCGCCTTTAACCTGTATATATCGAGCTATCCGCTATACGATGTTCCGTCTGGCTCGTTTGTCGTCACCTTCGAATTTCCTCCCAGTGAATTTCGATGAACACACACACACACATACACATACAAATACATACGTTCACAGCCACATTGAGCAATTTACACTTTCGTTTCTTTTCAAATGATCTAACAATTCTGCCAGTTGTTAAACGAGCTTCAAATAATATCCCCTTCCATGATTCTTTTTCTCTTCCATACTCTCTTCATATACAGAAAACGGAAATGCCGTTAGATACTCAGGCCCAGCCAGTTTCATATTCTCAGTACAGTACTCAGAGATATTTTTCCATTCTGCGAAAGAATCTCAGTCGTTTTCCCTCTCCTCAGCCAACTTCCTTCATCTCAATTTCCCTTTTCTCCCTCATTCCCTCTTTCAATTCTTCGTCCTTCTCTCCCTCTGAAAAACCCTCAATTCCAGCGTCTCTGTTCCAGCGAGTACCTCCTTGTAGGCTGGTTAGTTGAAACCCAGTCCACGGTCCAAGAAAAGAAGTCTAAGAGCTTCTACAATTCCTACCCTGTCTCTCGCTCATTCCTCCATCCTCACTTTTTACTATCTCTTCATTCCTCACCCGCCTCTTCAGGACACAGATCCGTTAGTCTCTGGGCATCCTTAAGTACAAGAGTATAGAGCGCCGACGCCAGTACTCCTTGCTGTCCAACTGAAATATTCAAGCCACTCGACGGCACAATGATATGTGCCTTCCTTACCTTCCGGTCTTCAGCTTCCTGCCTCTCTCTCACTCTCTCTCATTCACTCGGTGGAGTCTGGAAGGGTCGCGAAGTGGAGCCCTCCCGCTGGGCTCCGGAAGTACTGAGAGACGATGGAAGAGAGACAGAGAAAGGAGAGAAAAAAGAGAAAGAATTATATAGTGGCTCTCAGTGTAGAAACCTGGTAAAAATGTGAGGCACAACGGTATCCGGATTTTAACCATTACCCACAAACTTTCCGAGCTAACTTAGCTATATTTCTGTCCTACCTCTTTTCATTCTTCTTATTTTCTCTTTCTTCCTTGGTCTTTCACACGGTATCTTTAATGTATCGCCATAATTACTAGGAAGTACATTATCTTTTAATGAAGTATCTTGGGTAAATGGGCAGTTGACTAGTTTTGGAAATTATGAAAATTTAACTCTGAACTGGCCATCATGAGCAAGCTAACAACTCTGGTCGGGTGACGAGAAATTCCCTGCACCTTATTCAGGCTTCAACGCTGCCGAGTTCATTCTACACTGTACGGACACGTTCAGTAAGTTTTCGGCAACGTTGCTTACTGGCTCACTTCATTTAGTGTTGGATTATATCCCGGGTCGAAATATTCAGCCTCGATCGATTTTTTGTTATATTATGATGTGTTTTGATTGATCAGATTTCGGTCACCGGATTTTAGGGCTAGAAAACATCCTAATTAAATTTTTCAAAAAAACAACAAACTTCTTTCTGGAAGTTGAACCAATTGAATGACGAAAAAAAAACAACCATTTAATGAAATTGAGATTATCACCACGTTTTGCGTAACCCGAGAGGACGACGGGGACGTAGTGGTGTATAAGCCTCAAAAAAATCTATCACTTGATGAAGAAATTTATTGACTACAAACACCGCCCACCCCCTTTGGGCTTTAAAAATTTCATTTTCTCAACTTATTAAAACAACTGGTACATAGAACATTAAAATGCGTACTTTTTCCTCTCTAGTCAATAACTTGTACACATTGCGTGGAACAATATCAATCTAAAAATACCTCATACAAATTGAAACTAAAAAAGCGAAAAAAAAGAAACCTGTATAAATTTAATACAGATTAAATGAAATTTCGAAATACTCATCTGAAGTTTGGATTTTTCAAGGAAATTCACACACAGTGATGGCAACTAACTTTTAATACAAAACACACAGTTTCGATGTTTCACTGCAGACAACCAAAATTTCAATGGCCTAGAGAAGGCCCACGTGGTTGATTTATCAAATTTACCATTTCCCCAAGACCATTGGTCTTTGTTTATCATTGTGTTTTCACCCCAACTGTCTTTGTCAGGAAGATATCGATTATTTCATCACCACTTCACCTCTCGTCAAGTTTTCTCTCTCTTTATTCTATCAAAACAATGGTACTCTACTTTATTTAAATTAAATCATTATTCTTCTTATATTTCAGAGTCTGAAGTTTCAGAAATGTTGAAATTTAGTCATTGATTTGTTGAAAATAAAGAAATTACTTCGAGCTATTCTCCTCAAAGCGAAATATTCAACAATAATATTTCAAATTTTGTTAAATCAAATTTTCATGTTATTATAGTCAATGCGACAGTTGAAACTAGCTTTGGCTAAAAAATGATTGAAAAATTTGGATTTAAAATGTTAAAAATAAATACTTGTAATTGGCTGAGCTCTAGTTGCCCTTTGCCGAAAAATTTGATAAGAAGAGTTTTTTTCAGACGCATTTTAACATATATTTGATAATTTAACAGATTAATGTAACATCGAACGTTAGTTCAATCATATAAAATAGGAACAGCGTAATCGCGTCGAATTTCTCATGGAGCGAGCATTCTGAAGTTGAAAAATCACGAAATCGATTGTCAGAGGAGATTCCTGAATTCGATTCTTGAATTCAACGCAACACGTTAGTGAAATAGCCTGAGTACTCTCGAAGCTTTTCCATGAGTACTTGGATAGTGAATTTTCCCAAGTTTTCGGCACAAGGGCATTTTTACTCATTCAGTAACTGGCCTTCTCCATTCCTCTATTTCTATATATATATATATATATATATGAATAGGAGTCGTGTGAGAGTCCAAGTACGTTATCTATACATGAGATGAGGAAGAGCCTTTGAATCAAACCACGATTCAGGTTGCTGACTAGAGCTTGAGAAAACGGAAGTCAGTATGCATTCAAAATGATGCATGTAAAGGTATTCTGAGCAAATATATTCTTCCGCCGTTTTTTTTTCCTTCGTCCTCATCTCTTTTCTGCCATTCAGAATTCCAAATGTACCGAAAAGTGGCGCAACAAAAGAAAATAATACTGCATTTTCATCAACACTCTCCATTCATTCAAGTGAGAATATACGTTTGAGAAATGAATATTCATGCATGAATGGAGATAGTCAAAGTCTTGCGGAAATTCTTATCCGCAGGATATTGAATGGCTATGGTGAATTCATTTATTGGCCTCTTTCCTCATTTACCACTATGGGCTGATGCTTCTACAGTTGCTCACAATTGCTTCGTGACTCTACTAGTCAGTCTTGTGAGGAGAGGCAGTGTTATTCCTACGCGAACGATTTCACGTGTCAATTACTCGCTGGTTGATTCTCTCGAGCGTGAGTATCGGGTGGCTGGCACGAGAGCACGGAACACCCAGAGTGGAAGACTATATCGAGGATGAAATATAAAGGTATAGAAAATAGGTGGGATGATGAAGAAAAAGAGCGAGGAAGGGGGAGGGGGGTCAGAGGTGGAAACGGCTATTTTCACGCTCGACTTGAAGAGTGTAAAAATTTTAGGCTGGAAGACTCGTTGAATGGTGCTTGATTGTTATTTTAATTTGAACTCACTTGGAAATTGTCTCGTGACGAGGGAAATAGTGAAATTGATTTTTTTTTTTATTTTTATCAATAACGTTGACGAATACTGGAATAGTATAGTGCAGAGGGGTTCATTACTTTTGATCATTAATCGTGTTGATGATACTCTGGACTGAAGATGGTTACGTAGTGTTGAAGCTTGATGATGTGAATTTGTGGAGGAAAAGGAAAATAAAAAAAAAAGTAGGACGTAGTTGTGAGGGTGGAATAGAGTGAGAATAAACGACAAGAGGCGAGGGGGACAAGAGGTGGGGGGGGGAGGTGGTAGGGGGATGGAAGAAAAAAAAGGTAGGTTGTAGTGAAGCATGGAGGCGAGCAATGACGGAGAGTAGAAAACGCGGTAACGGGTCTCGAGTTAGACCATCAGTGTCAGCCCAGTAGGTACAACAAGGAAGAAGGCGCGGATGAAGAGAGGCAGAGTGGTGAAGGGGAACTTGTGTTGTTAGAACAAGCCTGGGCTTCGGGAGTAATACGTATAAGCACATATTTCGGTCACTTCGCGGAGGTTTAATAAAGAAAGCTCTCGTTTTTTTTTCCTTCCCCCTTGAGAGCTTGTCCTCCAGCCGATTAAGGGCGGTAGAGCGTGAACTTGTACAGACTATATATAGAAATTTTCTTCAGTGCACATAAGTATGTGTATGTGTGTATATTGTACATGTGTGTATAAGTGCTATGGCAGGAATATGTGGTGGAGTTTGTGATTGTGTTGGGAGTACATTTACGTGTCGGCGTTGGCTTATATAAAACTCATATCAGTGCCTATATGAGCGTACCGTTTCACCGTAAGATGGAAAATGTCACAATGAGAAAGAACGTTGAGGAATAAACGAAGGCCAATTAAGTTGAGAGTAGCGGGCATATTATTCAAATGAAATATTCATATTTACCATTTGAGATAATATTTTTCACCGTCTTCTTTTGCTTCATCCAAGCCTTAATTTCTTTTTTTCCTAACTTGATGTCTCAGGGTAGATGCTTCAAATTGCATAACTCTAATACACGTGTTGAGTTGAGCAGAAAAGTCTCCTCCAGGGAATGTTAAAATAAAGTGAAAGAAGATTGTAGGATAATGAGGACATGTAATCCTTTTATACTACTGCAAGGCTTTCATCTTTTCGTCATCCACCAAGGGAAAAAGTGGAGAATTTAAAAAAAAAAGGTAGTTTTATCGTGGAATTGACTTAAAAACCCATGGCTGCCAAACCTGGATGGTACTCAAATTGCTGGAGTAGTACCTTCAAGGCATTCGAATGGAATTGAGTAGAACACACACACACACGCGTTTCACATTTAATGTACCACCCAAAGACATGTCTCTCTATGTGAACTCACGTTAGTTTTTTACGACACGACCAGGGAGCACTATACCAGACGAATCGAATGCCCAGTCCCCAACGAAATGTCCTCTGGTCGCTTCGTTTTTTTTTCCATTTTCCCTCTCTCTCTCTCTCCTTTTTCGCGTTCTCTGCGTTCTAACGGTTCCTTTTTCCCTCTGAGTCGGTAATCGTAGCTAATGTTTTACGACCATTGAAACCCATGACCACGAAAGACTGACGTGAAGCCTTTTTCCAACATTTATCTCCAGCTCCTTTCTCTTTTTTCTCCTATGTACTTGCTTTTTACTCGCATTCTTAAAGCATCAAAATCATCAGTATTATTTGCCATTGTTAAAATTTTAATGTCAATGCACCAGACGTATAACGAATGATTCTGTAGAACTGCCTGCTGGTTGACTACATCATTTCTCCTCTCTTCACATGTCAAAAGCTTCACTTCCTATCCCGAAAACTCTCTTTTTCCATCCATACGTGTCCAACCAGGATCGTCGATATTTCACGCGAATTATTGGCTTTCGAAAACGCTGACTTGCCGATCTAATCTTCGTATATTTATTGCCTGGCGTATCCTCTTCGCTCACATACTTTTTTTTTTTACTCTAGCTCTTTCCGCTCTGCTCTTCCACATTTTAGTTTTTTTTTTCAAATATTTTTTTTTCCCACCCCTATTTTATTTATTTTTGATTCTCTTTTTTTTTTTTTTCATTAGCGATAGCCAACCGATGGCCCTCTCGACTGTCATGCCCAGGCTCGTGTACAAATAGATGCGGGTTTTGTTTATTTCCCAATTTTTTTGTTTCAATTGCCGTTTTTTTTTCCTGGCGAAATTCAAAGTAATAGGGATGAGGCAGAAATGGTAAAGGGCGTCTGAGTCTCGTGTAACAATTAGAGTCGCGGGTGAGTTTAGGGTCAACCGCAACAAAGCGTGCCCCAATGAAGTATCGAGCCGTGTATTTTACGGTAGTCCGATCCTCCTATCTCTCTGTGTGTGTCCTCGACCTCCCAGAGCTTGACACCCCCCCCCCTTCTACCCCCGTTCCACTCTATCTAACTTCCCACGCTCCTCGGTCCTCTCCCTTCCCACACATCTACACATATACACAGACACACAGACCATCCGCATCCATACATCGCTCTCCCAACTGACTTCCTCCCTTCTTCCATCCCTTCCTCTCTCCAAAAGCATCGAGCCATTTCACATACAGGCGTTTACGAACGATGCCTGGAATATAAATGGGTGATGTTGTGGCTGTACATAACTGGCGGCTGGTCAAGCCAAACGATCTGGTGGACCCCCTGCTGGTGCTATTCGTACACGAGACTACTGTAGAACAAGTGAAAACACATTTGCGGATTCCAAAGCGACTCCGGGGCCTCGGTTTGGCAATACGACGTTGACGATGGGACACACGGAAAACACTTGAATTCAAGTGAGTTAGGCGAGACAAAGTGAGAGAGAAAGAGAGATAGATAGAACGAAGACGAGAAAGGAAACGGAAGAGCGAGAGGAAGAGAGGAAATAAACGAGTCTGTGGGTAACCCCCTGGACAAGGCAGTGGTACTCAACGATCCGATATAGGAGCAATTGCCGCTTTCAATTCTTCAGGCTATCGGAAACACGGGGTGGATTTAGTCCCGGAATTCCCTGTTCCTTTTTTTCTTTCTTCTCCACTCAACAACTTGCCACCACACTGCTCTCTGAGTACCAAGGTAACAAAGAGAAAGAGAGAGTGGAATCCAAGTGGTTAGCTAGCAGTGTAAAAGTGCACACATACACCAGAAGAGAGAGAAAGAGAGGCCAGTGTCCGAGAAATTGGGAGAAAGAGAGAGAGAGAGAGGAAGAGGAAGGGAGAGAGAGAATGAAAAAGTTTCGCCGGTGGCGAAGGATTTATTTGAGGCTGGTCTGGCCTCGTGATTTCCGGCAGAATTTGCTCTCTGTCTTTCTTACATTTCTCCATTTCTCATTCCCTATTTTCTCCTGGTCTCGCTGTTTCCCAACTCTATGGCTCCACTCCCACTGGGACGAAGAACCGAGGAATGATATGGAGGCGAAACGTAGAATGAGAGAAGCAGAATTACTGTAGACCGATGGCCCTTGGGCCGAAGCTCTCGGGTCAGTCATTTTTCCTCGGGTAGGCTGGATTAAAAATCTATTATTTAAGGAAGCACCAACTTTGTGAATTGTACAGAGTAGAGAAAAGAGAAAACCAGATTTACATTGTGCAAAAGTACAATTCCAATGAAAATTCACTATTTACGATGGCCTACGTGTTTTGAAGTATAAAATATAGGAGGGAACATCATCAAAGAAAAACCCTACAACTTTACACATACAATGAAATATTTATCGTTGGTATGGGGAAAAGCTGACGAAAATTTATAATGCCAAGTTGGCTTAATCCATTTGACCAGTTAAAATCACACAGCATGATAATGAATCAGGCATATCTATATGTATTAACTGTTTGTGTATTTGTATGCACAGAAGAGTACATGTGTAAGAGTACATGTGTATGTGTGTGTGAGTCGCGTTCCTCTCTACTCTGCTTTTCCCAACGGTTTACAGATGCACACACAGAGCTCACACTGTAATATGGAACTTTGGGTATCCTCGAGTTATCGACTCTTGGGAATATTGTGGAACTGAAATTTGACGAGGCTGCGAATGCAGCAGAGAAGCACAGTGATATAGGCCGTCTCCCTGTGTTGAGAGGCTCGAGAGTGTAATGCCAGACTTGGGACAGATAGCAGAGAGAGAGTTATAGAGAGATAGATAGAGAAGATAGTGTGAGTGAGTGAGAAAATAGCCTGGAAAACGGATGGTATAGTACAGTTGAGAAATGGTATAAATCAAACGTCGGCAAACCCCGGGCTGCTCTCTTGTTGTCTATCAGGTCTCGTTCTCGCTCTCTTCTCTCGACCTCTCTCTAACACACTCACACACATACACACCAAGGAAACACCTTATGTACTCTACCAACTATTTCGACGTCCTCGAAACAACTTGATGAAATTCCTCGACTTCCATTTCACACTGTATATCCAACGAAAACTGTTAACCATGAGACACTCAAGTACTTAGTCCTCATCGAATTTCCGTGTTAATGAATTTTTCTTACTCGCTCTCTTTCAGAGACTATTCTGATGTCCTCACCCCCTTTTTTCTGGCTCAAATTGATGATGGAGTCTTGTGAATGAATTCCATATTAGAATGAGAATAAATGCTATTTCGAAGTGAGTTATAAATCCTACATTCATGACGTAACTTTGTCTTATATTCACGTGTTCATTCGCGTGAAAATATTCAATGAATTATTCAGTTAAAACCAATGATCGAAATAAGCATATGCAGTAGTAGCTCATTTGATAAACAGATTTTGTGCTTTTCACTTCATGAAAAATTTGAAGGATCAATTCTACTAAAAATAGAAATACTTTGAGATTTCTTTTCTTTAAAAAAAAAAAAAACATGTAGCGAGATTTGGTCGAACTGCGATAATCAATATCGAATACATCGGAATCCTGTCACAACTGAATTCTATTGGTTAATCGGATTTCGCAAGTTGAGGGGGATATTCGAAAGAATTTAATATTATGTGTAAATTATGTATGTCTGTTAGGAAGTACTATTTTGGATGACTTCTGAATGATTCGCGATTTGATTTTATAGGTGAGGGTTATATCGATCAATTTATGATAATAATACTGATCTTGAAATAGAGAACAACCACTTATTTTACATAAAATTTTCATGAGAAATGAGAGAAAAATTCACATCTTCCTACGATGAAATCCGATAAAATCAAGAGCTACCCTCTTGCGACATATTTGAGGTTTAATTACCAAAAACCAGATAAAAAAGAAATGAATGCTTCATATCAAAATATAGAGCATAATGTAACGTTCGGAAAAATGACACGTCGAATATTTCTCTCATCTCTTTTTTCACTAAAAATATAAAAGAAATGAAATAATGAATTTCTATTTAAGTAAATTCGAAAATATGAGGTATAAGCATTTCCAGCAGCGAATAAGAATCCAGTTCTTCTTACAGAACTGTTCGACTATGAGAATTTGCTTCGTCTATCTTTTTGTGTGAAGGATTGGCTCAAGTGTGAGAATGCTTATCCAGCAATTTCGAGCTATGATATGACTGGAACACCAAAGTCTAGTCAGTTCGTGGACTATTCCCGATCGTCGGACAGCTTTGGGTATCCACTAGGGAGACCCGTAGATTGACTTCGAACTGAGCCCGTCATGAGTCAAAATAGCTCCGCATCAGGACTCGATTAACCTTTGCATTTTAGTTAGGTTACCATATCGATGCCTTGGAAGCAAAGTGGTGTGAATGCTATGCTTATTCACAGCACTTACGCCACTTTGGTTCTGGGGTGATGATATTATAACAGTTATCCTGAACGACATTGATTGTTTTCATTATTTCGTGACATCACTTTTTACGGCATATATAGACGTTCGTTCATGAGAATTTCATCTAAATTTAAATGGAGAGAAGGTTCAAAGTGCTTGAGTATTCAAACTTCTTACTCATTCAGGTTATAGTAGTTGAAAACTCACATTATTGGGTAAAAATGGAAACTAAATGATTAAATGAATCAATTAAATGAAGAAATGAAATCAATCGAATTAATTAAAATGTACAAATGTCTGAAAAGTTTTTGGAGGTGCTCGGGCTCGAACTCGGTTGAGTATCGAAGCTCACATCATTCCACTTTCTGTGCGGCTGCTTTTACCATTAAGCTACAAAAGGATTTCATACCTTCAAATTTCGGAAACTTGTGCATATCGTCACTATTATGCCATTTATATATTAGAGAGTTTTGATTTTACCGACCGTATATAGATTGACTGGCATTGATTGTTACTATTTGAGGATTATCCTACATACCTTAAAATCCCGAATTAAACGAATGAATTCCACCCGTCAGCACGTTTCAATTAAGCTAATCGAAGAGCCTGCATAAAATATTCTATTGGACAGTTGGTGAAAGCGAGTGAGTCAATTAACAGATATTTCGTGAAGAAAAGCAGAAAAAGTGCTTGTGAATGGGAAATAAATTATATCTATATAACGTGCATAATGTGTCATGTTTCACCTCATTAACAAAAACAATTTATTATTTAAGAAAAAAGATCTCTTCAATTTTGAAAAATAATGAATGAAAAATGCATAAATATTGATTTTCCATGAAGTCACATCTCGCAATGTGTGCACGTCATGTTCATGTAAATTGAAAATATCCAACTGTCTGACCATAGGTGAACTCAATCACTGCATTGTCGCAACATTAATATCGTAAATCTCCGTAAATACCACATTGAAATCCAGATGCTGTTTATCCAGAAAGATCCCATGGAACCATCGTAGTATTTTCAAGCCAGAAAAGCGTTTCAAGCCTGCAACAAAGCCCTGAACCTTCTGCCCGTCACGTAGACGTAAGCCTTGACAGAAATAATCCGTAGATCAGCGTCAAAATTAACGCAGAGACGAACGATATAATTTCCCAAGTCTTGATACAGATAATTTGCTTAAAAAATTTTTGTTACTTGAAAAATTCACGTTTTTCACTTGATAATTATTTACACTTATTTCTTTTTCGTCTTTTTCAACTGAGAATAGACACTGCAGAGAGGATCAGTTGAAGATTAGAGAAGAAATACATTGGCCCCAGAGGAGTTTGCCTCTGTAATCAACGGTGTTACCTTGCCAGACTATATTTCACTTGGTAATTATCTTAGCGTGCAATGCGATAGTAGTCCAAGAGGCGTCCGGCAGTATTAATGCCCGTTGATAATGTACCAATAGTATCCTAATGTCCCTCCTCTCGGCATACACCAAATAGACAAGTCACAACATACACATAACACTATATATGTGTACAAATACACAGTGCGTTTAGTTTCCAAGATATCTGAGTGGGGGTGGATTATATTAACCCTTTGAAATAACTATCCCTGTTAATTGAATTACCCATGAGCGTTACAAAATAAATACTTTTAATGTTTTATTGTAATGGCACTGATTGTAATCAAAGACTCTGAATTCATAATCTTAATCGCATAAAATGCGGATAGCACTCCGTGTTAATGCATGTGTGTGTGTGTGTATGTGTAGTTAATTCTCTTCACTTCTTCATTTTTTTTTGCACATCTCTGCCGCATCAATACAGACTCAATAACCATTTTCCTGTCGACATTAATGTTATCGGATTAATTCACACTCTGGCATTGCCATTATTATTTTGGCACCAAAAGCAATTATATGTGTATTGAGAGGCAAAGGGGCGCGAGAGGAATTGAAAGTGGGGAAAAGAGGGTGGGATGAGTGGGTGAGGCTGTATGAAATAACGATGGAGTACAAAAGAGAATGGGGCAAGCTCATAACGAAAATTCAATATCGCAAACGAGAGACTGTTTCAAAGGAAATTAAATGAAATTGTATTAGTAGTATATCGATACCTCATTTTTATCTCATTCAAATTTTTTTCTTTTTTTTTCATCACTCGCTTCGAATTTCTTTATTTTTAAATTCAACTTTTTATTACGTATATACTGTTACGTTGTTCATTTGACGTAATTAATCTACGTGCTTTGATTCTGAATACAAAACTTTTTCTGATATACGAAAATGATTTCATTTTTCCAATTTTACTTTTTTTGCATGAAATCATTATTTTGAATGGCTGGTTCAATGAAACTCCACTTTTTCCAGAATTATTTTTAATGATTTTCTTTGTTTGAATGAATAATTGAAGATGACAGAAATTTCCGTGCAGCTTGACTTCTTATGGATTTTCAGTGAACCTCTGACACTTGGAATTGTCTGTCACTCGGGAAATATCAAATTATAAAAAAATTTCTTCTTGTTTTTTACTTGTTATACTATTGATTAAAATTTCGGGATTGATCGGAATATTGAACTAAATAAATTGTAGTTGTCAATCTTCACATTCATTTTTAAGTTCGCGACGTTTCGATCCTGATTAGGATCATCTTTAGGCTCTGCAGATAAATATAAACTTTCATATTAATGAAAAACATAAAAAATGGCGACTTTTTGCACCGCACGGGGAAAATATTGTGAACATATATGTTACATATATGAAAATCATACGACATACACAGAGAAAAATGTTTTCTTAATTTAAAAATGTGCAGTCACTTAATTTAAGAATGTGCAGGTCACTTAAATTAAGAAAGTAAAGTCACTTAATTTAAGTGAGTTTTACTTTCTTAAATTAAGAAAACATTTTTCTCTGTGTATATATGCAGCAGAAATGTAATAATTGACATAGATTTAACATATATACTTTTCTATATGCAGAAATGTATTTTACGATACATACACCACATATATCGTCACCTTGGAAACAAAGTGGCATAAGCCCAATGTATAAGTACTCGCTTTAGACACAGAGTGGCGTAAATGCTATGTATGAAGCATAGCACTTACACCACTTGCTTTTTAAAGTGAGATATATAAAGAATTTTTTTTTTCCATGTATACTTATTTAACGTCGCCATCTTTTCGCTAAGATTATGCCAATCAGCAACGGAGATTCATGGTCTGTCTGCGGACAAAGCACTTGTAAATAATTTTACAGTGGTACTTGTATCATTCGGTAAAGACTAGGATTTGAACCCGGGCCTTCGAGTGTAAAGAATGTTCGATTTTTATATTTACCATATATTCCTCAAGCTCTTTAGATAAATCTAAAATATCCTATGAATGAAAAATATAAAGAGGCACGATGTTTCGCTCCTAATTAGAACTTAGAAATAAATGTGAAGATTGACGCCTTCAATTTATTTGCTCCAATATCCGGATTAACCTTAAAATTATTACTATGAAAAATGGCTTCTGTTTCATTATCTACTGCAAATATAATACATTGTTCTATCATTAAGATTAAACAATAAGATTCCATCATCATCCATTACAAATCTAGCTTGTGCAAGATTATAAATTTAGCTCTTGGATAATTTATCAAGTAGAGTAAGTCTCAGCAGCATTTCTAGGACTGCTAGATAAGCAATATAGCCACTAGATACGTCTACCGCTAATCTAGCATAATTTCTACCAGAATAGTCCATTTCCCATTTCATTCAGAATTCTTTTTCTTTCCCCAACTCTTTATTCTCTCACCACTTTTTTATTCAATTATTTTTATGGAGTGTCAATCTGCCATTGTTACCGTACGTGAATTAATTTAAAGTTGAATGAAACGGAAATTAATCATAATTTCGATAAAATTATGACACAGAAAACTGTCACGTTATTGAATTAATTAAATGAATGATTATGCACAATGATATATTAATTCAAATATGATAAATAGTATGGTGAAATTTTCAATTGAATTTTGGAATTGTTATGCCAATTGAAACATGAAATTAATTACTTTGGAGGTAAAACAATGATTTGCAATAGTTCGTTGGTAATCCTTTATTTCATAGCTGAATTCTGTTTCAAGTCAATAGTTTTGGAAATTCTACGAGATTAATTTGAGTTACTCAAATTGTTGAATAATTTTCTCTCTATTTCGTTGAATTATTTGGTGTTCAAGTCATCGTGTCATTTCTAGAAATCGCGTGAAATCATGTGAATTCCGGGGAATCATGAATTTGGGTGTGCGCGAAGTTCGAAAGTAGGTGAAAATGGAAGTTGATGTGCATATTTACGTGAAGAATGTTCGAAAGTTCAATAATCTCGATAATTCAATTTCGTTTTCAAGAGTGTCTGAGCGAATGAATGCTTTGTTAGGGTAGGATACTTTGCGTATGGAAGAGAATCAAAGAAATTCGGAAAGAATTATTGATTTAATTATTTATTTCATCATTGATACATGGTATCATTTTTCGGGGAAATTGCGTTTTGTTAGAAGTTTTCATATCGATATGTAAGTGGGTCAAGATTGGAGTAGCGCTCCAATTTGATGGATTTGAAGTATTCTATTTGGTACTTCAAAAAGATTTCAGTTGATAAAATCAGAATAATTGATTCCATTTTCGAAGAATATTGTTGGATAGTTTCCTTTTAGACCACGATTGAGTTACATATTCTTGTAAAATATGAGCAGAGCTGAGACGTCGGTGTATGGTTTGATCTAGGCTGAAGTTGTCTTTAAAGCAAACACATTCTGAATGGTTGCGAATGTTAAACTGATATTTATAAACGTCAAACTGACTTCATGAACATTAAAAACTCTTAGGGAAGCTTTTAGAAGAATAAATGGTGTTTTTCATTTCCATGTTTGTAAATTATTATGTAGGGATCATGGGACGTTGGAATAAATTAATTTAACATTACTAATCGATTGTCAAATGAACGACGTTTCACCTGTTTTATTGAGGATTCCTCAGGTTCTAGAAATCATAATAATACAAAATTCATCATTGAAAGTTAGAAGAACTTCTAGTGGAACTCTTAGGGGGGTTTTCTGGGGAATTTTCTGGAGGAACTGGTAGGTAAACTCATCACGATTATAACTCAAGATGAATTATAATATCTAAATGTTAACCAAATGTTCAAATTATTGGGAAATACGAATTTTTTAACGTTTATGAATGTCCGTCTCAAATTAATAGCCATTCAAAATGCATTTGATCTATAAGCAACTTCAGCTTTGATCAAGCTGTACATCAACGTCTCGGCCCTACATATAAGGTAAAGCACCTAAATTGTTTTGATGATTGATATTGATAGAAGTTTGAAACTTTTTTCCGAATACTGAATTATAATGATTTATTTTGTGATATTTATTGATCAATTTGTAGAAGCATAAAATTAGTCTCCTGGAGAGGGCTTCACGAAGAAGCCGAAATGTCAATACCGAATTGGAGAATTCACTTATAGTTTGCTTTTAACAAAGCAGAGACGCAAAAGACCACTATTCAACGAAATACATTAAATTATTTGAAGGCGTCTATTCACAAACTTCATTTTTGATGAATATAAATCCAGCTTGAAGTGCAGCATTATCCTTCAGTTGGTAGTTCTGAAGAGAACACTGAGTGGATGACTCAATTAATCAGTCATTGAGTTTCATTGATCTCATCTGGAAGCATCCGGAGGAAGTAGTATAGATTTCTTAGGTCTTTGAGGCTGTTGCTGTTTAAGAAAACTGATAGATTTGAAGGATTTGGAAATTGAGGGAATGGGCTGGAGATAAGATACTGAAGTAGGTAGTATGATCTTAGGTTCAAGTAATATGGACAGAATGAAAAATACGGATTAGAGTTTCAATATAAATGAAACTTGCAATTTGAAAAAAATTAATTCATTAATCTTCAAAGTTTTAAGAATTGAAGGCAGATAAATCGAAAGCAACCAATTTTTCTGCCATTCCTTTTCAAAGAATATCTGAGGAAATCAAGCAGAATAGGTAAATTTCCACGGAAATTTTTTTCGTCGAATATTTCCAGAGCTACAAAAATATTACCAAAATCTCGTCATCTCGTTCAGCTTCCGAGATATTCTATTATGAATGATCACAGATATGAGTCGATTTGTCTGATTTTCCCTCTTCATTACTGAATTCATAAACTGCAGAAGGGAGTGTTCAGTTATCCGAGTGGAAAGTAGTTAGGGCTCATGCTCCACGTGTAATCAGGATTTAATGAAGCTATTCCCGGGCCCCAAATGCAGCTGCAGAGATTCAGAGAAACATGGGGTAAAATGGACATCAAAAATAGAATTAAGCCATTAGATTTCACTTAATTTTCTGTTTTCCATAATTCTTCCAATTAAAAATCTCAATGGCCCCCAAATTCGTCCCATTATTTCCCCATAATCAAAATAATCCGGAAAATGTGTACATGCGTAACGCGTACTGCAAAATCCGTGCAGAGCAATAAAAACGAGGGAAAAAAGAGCGGTTGGAGTATTGTGGTCGTTGATAGAAGTAAAAGCCTGAAGCACGACCGAAATGTGAAAGGTTTATACATGCACATATACACACATAACCCTATTGGAGTTTCAAATGGGAACGAGTGTGGAATGAAAAAGAGAGAGAGAGACACAAAAAGAGAAAATTAGTATCTTCGCACTCTGCTATGGCACAAAAAAAAGGCAAAATGCAGAGAGGTAAATGCATTTTCAACCCCCAAGAGCCTCTGCCTCTTTTCCACCTAAAACGATTGGATTGCCGGCATTTGCAGCTCGTGCCACACGGCTTGCAATGAAGTTTTAAACTATAATATATTGTTGGTCAGGTCACACGTTTCGCGTCTAGTTTGCGTGTGTTATTTCCACCGAGTGTGTAAGTTATATACGACAGGGGGTTTTGGGTGGAGAAATAGAAGGACAGAGACAATTCGTGGTACAGTGGAGTCCACTCGCTTTTCCAGACAAGGTGAAGAGGAGGGTAACCCACAAATACAGGCATACAGCTGGCTCCATTCGAGACGATTATATACAGATATACAGACGAATGAGGAGGAAAGACTGGAGAGAGTGGTGTGAAGAGGGAAGAGACAGCGTTGGTTTTCACTAACTACGGAAAAGGGAGCACCAGTCCGGCACCCGAACAATGTCTGTCCGAAACAGCCGCGATTTCTCTTATCGCGCATTCAAAGGCTAAATAATGGTGCAACTTCTACTTGCGTTGTCGCCGGTTGGACAACTCCATCGGCCAGTATCCACAAATTCTCTGTCTCTGTCTCTCTCTCCCTTTCGCTCCATCAAGGCTTTCCACATTATCACGGAATTCAGTGTGCGAATTTCCCGACGACAAATAAAACCGATGGAATTTACACATGTATCTGAATGAGAATGAAGTGAAGAGGAACAAAAATAATACCGTTCTTTTTTTCTTCAGGGCCTATTCTCAACGTATGAGAACAGGATCAGTAAATGAAATTGATGTTTTCGTTCGAAAACATTGCGTTCACAGAAGAGTTTCGTTGACGCACTGGCTTCTCCGTTCATTTGCTGATGTCACTTACTTGTGAGAGCATTTGTAGAGACTGCGTTGCATCATTTTATGTCCATGGTTATTCAATTGATAAGAAGTTAAACCAGTAACGAGTGCGAACCAAATGGGGGTGACAAGAAAAATGACAAAGGAAAGTGCAAAGCTATGAAAAAATTACTGGTGCATAAAAAGCGATCCTAATCGAATTCTCTAGAGTTCGGAGTGAAAATTTTTGGTGAAATATTGAAAGAATATTCTGTTGAAGTCGTTTTATGGTATTATACAAAAGCATTCAGAAATTCTAGCCGTGTTTATGATTAATGGTGAAGAGAGGGACTCATTGGGGAAAAACTTGGGGAGAAAATTGGGAAAAATATAATATTTTCGAATATTAAAATCAATGACTGAGAGCTGTGGCTGTGAGACTCACAATAGTTATTGAGTTAATGATAGGAATGGATCAACTAGATCTGAGTTTACTAACTTGAATCTGAATTTACTATAAGAATCTGAATTTACTAACTTGAAAATTTAATAATGCTCTTCACCGAACTCCTCCAAATATTCTGTTAACTCGAAATTTCCCGACAAGTTGTAGCCGTAACACGTATGAGAACTTGCACTTCGCTTGAGAAAGAAAATCGCAATTCGTCAACGAGGCACTTTCGTGAGAAAATCATTAATTTGTTAACGAAATCAATGCACGAATTTTCTCATTCAATCACGGATCTCATTCTGTCAACGAAAACAGATTCTCATGCGTCGAGAATAGGTCCCCTGCAGTAGTAAGTGATGGTAAACGATACAATATACTTTGAAGAAGTGTAAAATCCATAACGTCAAAGCCCAGTGTACGCGTATGTAGATAGGGCTGTATGTTGATACGCCAGAATTTCGAATGGCGATGGACAGCGGTGCTACATGAACGGTTTATGGTAACAAGCTCTCGTTCCGGTGTACGTAATTTTCATGCACCCTACCATGTGTAATCCCTGACGTCACTCTGAAGAAGAGAGAGAGAGAAAGAAAGGGAATAATGCCACACATTGGAAATAGTCGTGCGCCAGTCGTAAGTTTTCGTCCCTCTACAACGGTTGTACATGGTAGCTTTTCCGTCACACAGAGACTAACCCTGTACTATCTTCCTCTTCCTCTTCCTTTCTCTTTCTCTCTCGCTCTCTCTCACTTTCCTTTCGGCCAAAGTTGGAAAGAGGCTTTAACGCAGGAGAAGACAGACAGGTACACGACACACAACGTACACACGTGTAATGTCTCTTCATCCAAAACACTCGCACGAACACATACCAAGGCATTGGAAGGTAGAAACGAAAAGGGCCTCTGTGTGCATATGTGTGTGTGTGTGTGTGTGTATCGTGAAAAAGAGGAATGAAACAATTTTCGAGGGAAGAGCGATCGAGTTTTAAATTGTTTTACTCCATGAGAGAGTTTTATAATGTCGTTTGAGATATCGAATGGAATGACAAATAGCTACAAAAGTTGACAATAGATAAACGTGAAAATAAAAACAATTGATTTTCTATTTTCCTCTTGGTTTGTTCCTCTCCCTCCTCCACCCCCTTCTTTTTCTCCCTTTATTCTTCCTCTCGAATTTATTAATAAAATGACTACACGATAGGTCGCTTTTTTATATATATATGTATATAAAAAGAAACTTTGTCTGAGGGGGAAAGGGCTTACCTACTGAAAGAATCAGTCAATACCTGTTGATACTGGCCTCAAATAAAAGTCAATTTATACATCGTGTGTCTTAAAAGTTACACAAGCACAGCGTACAAGAGTGCGCGCACACGGTTACAAAGAACTGACTTTCTCTTCTCTTTTTTTTTTCTTTTTTTTACACTGAACTCCCTTCCGTTCTTTCATAGCAGTATTCAGTCGACGATAGTCGGCGACCTCTCTCGCAAAGTTACCTACTCCATATACATGTGTGTGTGTGTGTATATATATATAAGTTATGCAGAAGAAAGAAAAGGGGCAGGAGATAGAAGTTTTTCGGTATATAGTACATGAGACTTGACTCTTTATACATTTCCAGGATAAAGACAGAGGGAAAAGAAAATAGAAAGGGAGAGTACGGGGGAGGAGGGGGGGGGGGGGGTGGATGAGAATCAGGCAAGAGCAAAAGAGAAAGAAGAATAGTTGGTTGAACGGGTATATAACCCGGTGGAAAGCATCAAAGACGAGGGAAAAGGGGTATACCCAAGACTCCTTCTTGGTACATCGAAAAGTTTGGCAAACTTTCACGAATATCACGACAAGTTGGGTACCTCGGTTCATTCTATCCCCTTGTACATTCTCTCTGGGCTCTTCATCTACGTCTTCAACCAACTGCTCCTACCACCAAAGCCACCACCACCGCTACTACTCTCCTTGCGTACACAGTTTTATGATGTTCTTTTTTTCTTCTTTCCTTCTATCTATTCTTTTCTTGTTATTATTTTTATGATTATAATATAGATATTTTCTTTTAATCTACTCGCAATGTGTTTTTTTAACATTGCAGAAGAATGGTCGTGCATTTCAATGGACTGCAACACACACACACACAGATGTATCGATTATTTTTAATGAGGATACCGCAGTGATGCAGACCGAATAGTCAAACATTTCAAACCCCCCTTCCCTTTCCCCCCCTTTCAACTCCACCCGTTGCTTTCGTTAAAACCACGCGATCTCACTTTCTACTGTCATATACTTGTGCATCAGTATAATTTTCATCCTCCACTTTTTAATGCATATATGGATGTAAAAAAAAACTTTGACCTCCTCACGTTGACATACATTTACTGTCTTTTTTTTTTCTTTGCTAGTTTTTTCCCCATTTTTTTTTTACTCTTTTTGAAATACTCTATATTGGTGTTTCTATCTTTTTGATGTCTCTAGCGAAATGGCACTGGTAAATTTAATGACGAAGAGATAATTCATTTAATTGAAGTTTTTTGCAAAGTTATGCTGTGATGCAAATGATTTTCCCTTGAGCGTGTTAAAGAAAAAAGGATACTTCGATCCTTGTCTCTCATTTCATTTTATTCTCTCTTTTCTCTTCTTATTCTGTTTCTCTTTCTTCTATTTTTTTTTCTCATTTCCCCTTCAACCAAAACGTTTTATTCTCTTTTTCCACTTTCACGAACGGCTTATCCCCAATGCCGGAAGAGAAGAACAGTTGCAGGCATTCACGTGCGCTTCGGCACCTTGAGGGTAGAGAAGAAGAGCATAAAAATTACTACGTGAATAGTGGAAGGTACACAGAAGGATTTCGAATTTTTTTTTTGGAAAGAAGAGAAAACATATAGAAGTGAAGAAAATGGATATTTCTAGGGTAAATGTGAATTTCGATTTTCTGTCAGTTGGATAAAGCATGAAAGAAGAAAGAAATGAAAGAGAGAAATGGAGAATGACATTTTTTTTTCTTTTTTTTGGGTAAATCAAAATTTACGATTAAAATGACACATAAAATTCTTGAATAATATACCCTAGCCCTCTGGGAGTTTATCTAAAGCTGCGTTTTACGAAGGAGAAGATGAGAATAAAGATTGAGAAATTGTGGTAAAAGAAGAAATAAAATAAAATGAGGAAATGTAATTTTTTTCCATGAATTTTCCGATACTCGAGAATTGTGAGGATTGAGACAGAAAAAGAGGGAATTATTGATAATTAAAAAAATGAAAAGGAGAAAAGCTCATTTACGGTTGGACGAGCGATAAATTTGAATGCATAAAAGAAAAAGCTCGATAATGAATTCTTTCTATTAATATAACAGAATCCAGTGGAAAAAGACCTCGGAAGGCTATCCAAAACTGTAATAAACGTGTGAAACGTAAGAGGATAGATCGAACGAGTTCTGTGCTTGGAGAAAGAGGCGGCGGGAGGGGGGAAGAAGAGCAGGTGCCGCGTTGACAGAGTGTTAGGTCGGCCAATGTGGTTGGCGTTTTAGCCATAAACTTCTCCTCGCGTAATCCCAATAGCTTTATAGATTTCTAATAAAATAACGTATTAAATCAGACGGTCCAGAAGGCTCTTTGCCTTTCACTACTCAATTTTCGGGTGGAAAATCGAGTGGGACATTATGCCACTTTGATAAATGTACTGATTCTATCTATTTCTCTGTGTGTGTGTGTCTCTCTCTCTCTCCCTTTTTCATTCACCAACCGAACTGTCTTCGATTCCCTGCAGAGACGTTGAAAAAAAAGAGAAATAGAAGAAGAAAAAAAAAACTTATCTCTTATCTCATTCCTATGTGTATGGAGTTTGGGGAATTGAGATGAAAATTTCGTCTTATACGTGATCCTCAACGAAATTTACCAAACTAAAACTATTTCAATCGCGCATTGGAATAGGTAGTACCAGTAGGGAATCGAAGATATAATTCACAGAATAGTAGTAAGAAGAGAGGGTGCACATTCGCGTGAGTTGGGCCACGCGCGCGTGAGAGTATCTACGTGTACTGAAAGTCAAAAGGTAGAAGGAAAAGTAACGTCCAAAGTCTTCTTCATGGATTTCTATCTCTCTCTTTCTTTTACAAGCCCCCGAATGAATCATTTATTGGATACTGGCTAGAGTGCTCTCTAATTTGCAATAGAGTTTTTTTTTATATATATATATGTATATCTTCTAACATAACTCCCTTCCTCTAAATTGAAGTTTATTTTAACCGCGTTCACACGCTAAAATATCCTTCACTTGTGTGGAGTCACTGCGAGAGGTCAATGAGAAGATTAAACATTCTTGCTCGTTAATTTGCAACGTTGAAGTTTTGAAATACAAGGAGTGTAGTCAAGTGATGGGTCAAAAACAGCACCCAAAACGTTTGACTGTTGGGTAGTTGGGTATCATCGGACAATAGGAAACTTGAGAGGAGCTATTCTCTTCTCGATGTACACGTAGACAAGTACGAATACCACTGGCATGTGCAATATCAGTATTTAGTACGGTGGAAGTGGTGTGTCTTCATGCGAGACAACTTGAATACTGTTACCTATGGTGAGAATCGATCCGCTGTTATTAACAGGAAGCAGTACTCGATAATGAGGTAATTGGCGTTTAGCCGATTTTATCATTGAATTAATTCATTACATTGTCAATAGTGGGAATGGGAATATAGTGTGTATGTCTGTTTCCGAAACAACGATCCTGTTTCATTCTTTTTGTGTTGAAGTGATTAGTGTTGAGAATGACAAAGTGGGCATTGTAATATCAGAAACTGATTTTGAGAAGTGAACAAAGATTTGATATTAGAGACAGTTGCTCGACATTTTTATTATGTTCTTGTTTAGGTAATGTTGAAAATTGTAGGGTTTCTGGGAATATTATGGGTGGCTGGAGGTTGCTCACAGAGAGATAATGCTTTGGACAAAACGTGTATCAAAATAAGTTTGACTGATTGACTGATCATCATTTATTGCTGCACATTATGTTGTACAAATAACAAAAAATAACAAATTCTTCAAAAAAAATAATAAAGAACTTAGCTTACTGAGTTACAATGTGAGTAATATCTCGCCTTGATCTCAGCTATCAAAGCCTGGCTGGCTTTATATATTATTGCGAAATCGAGCATTGAGCATAAAAGCACAAAACCGCAATCACAGAGATACTTAAATACTTATAGTCATACACGAAGCAGAGCAAGAAGTAAGCTGAAAAACACGTCAGCAGATTATGGTAAAATATTTCAAAATAACGAGAAAGAATGAGTTTAGACCTGAATTAGAAGTCAAAGAGGAAGTTAGTTCCAATTCGTTACATGATGAGAGAATACCGAAGTTTCAAGCAAATCAGCTCTCATCACGTATTTTAAGGTATTCGTTACTCCAAATTTAAACATCGACGCTTTAGGAACAAAGTGGTACAACTGATATTTATAAGCACAGGACTTATGCCACTCTGTCTCTAAGCTGACGGGATATTTCCTTCTATTAGAATTGCAACGCGCACTTCGCGCGCGTGTCGAGCTATATTGGGTGTTTAAGTATGAATATGTTTATACTATATCCATTTACCGAAAAATGTATTTCTTTATAGAAATACCGAAGGGGCGTAAGTGTGGAGATACGTTTCTTTCATTATAAGACTGGTAGTTACGTCACTACCAATCTAGCTATACTGTAGTATAGCTATACTAGGTATTCTATACTATATTATCTATACCAATATAGTATGACTATGGTATAGCTACACAGAGAAAAATGTTTTCTTAATTTAAGAATGTGTAGTCACTTAATTGGAGGAAGTAGAACTCACTTAAAACAAGTGACTTTTTCTTTCTTAACTTAAGGAACTAAAACTCACTTAAATTAAGTGACTTTTCTCACTTAAATCAAGTGACTTTTCTTTTTTAATTTAAGTGACCTGTGCTTTCTTAAATTAAGTGACTGCACATTCTCAAATTAAGAAAACATTGTTCTCTGTGGAGGTTTAGGGAAAATAAACGGTGACAAAAAACATTTCATGCTTTTTTCTAGAAGGGATCCATCTAAAGATATTTCCTGCCTTTGCATGATTTTCATCCTACATTAATTCAGTAGCGAAGTGGTGAAAGTAGCTAAGTCAATTTTTCTTCCAATAATTCTTCAGGAACATCGCGGAAACTTAACGAGATATCGCTATTTCGTTCTAATCCTTTCGGTAACTTCTGAAATTCCAAGATATTCGCCTGAAAATGATGGCAAAGATGAGTGAATTATCAGTTATACAGAAGAAAAGCAGCATTCCCTTCTCCTCCAATCAGGATCACCAATTTTTCAACTAAAAACATTCACTCTCCATCATATTTCCAAATTCTCGAGAATCCAAAACTTGGGCAAGTTTAATTGGCACACAACACAGTAGTTTCACGAAATCCACATACAGAGTTATGTTTAATTTTCACCCATAACAATTCATCTTCATTAAGTAGTAACCCTCTGATTTTCTTAACTTCTCCGTAAACTCCGAACTCTTATCCATAAACATATTATTATACAAACTTCGTGTATATTTCTCAAGTAGTATTTACAAAAGGTAGAGAGAGCTACTCGTGAATAATGTTTGCATCATTTTTATTGACCTCTCTTCCAGGCAACTTATTAGTATTATCATGCTATACATCAACGTGTCCCTATTATATATAGCTGTATGATGCAGATAATACGGATAAATGTTTGAGTGTAGAAATGAAAGGACCTCATGGTACATTCGGCAGGAGTGGATTGAAGAGAGACAGTGCTAGGTCGTAATTCTCAAACAAAATGACCGACGATGGCTGGTTTTTGAGTACCACATCCCCCCCCCCCCCCCCCCCGTACGTTCGGTCATTCGACAGGGAACGGACATGGATATGGGTGAGCTTTAAAAACCCAGCATACGGGGCCACCCCCGCACATTTTAACGCAAACGTTGTATGCAGAGGGAGGGAAAGGGAGAGAGAGAAACGAATACATGCATATTCGAGGGGAAGGGGGGGGGGGGACAAGTTTATATAGCACGGCTGAGTGCGGCCGAGCGAGCGTGCATAGTGGTCGACACACTTTTTTAAAATTAGTAAAACGATGCGGTCATTGGGGGCAAAAAATGCTATGATGAAACAGAGAGAAAAAAAATAATAGAAGAAATGAAAATAAAAAAATATGGAGTGGAAAAAAAAACAACGATTGAAGCTATGTATGGATCGTTAAAAAAGAAGAGAGGGCGTGTTACCCTATTGGTATTGTGTTATATGCCGGAAAATTAATTGGCTGCATTTAGACGGACAATCGAATTTTCCCGGAGTGAGTGTGCGGGGAAGGCTTTTGCGTTGAAAATATTCGCATTGCAAACGAGTTAGGTAGAGGTGGAAAAAAAAAAATTGCCCCAACCACCTATCCAACGTGTTCAAATGGGGCTGCATGCGTGAATTGTTATTGCATGTGCAAAGTAACGAGGATTATGCCGTATAAAATATATACATAACATTGGAGGAATGTGTGTATCGAATACGCTTTAACGCCTCGAAAAGCCATTTCACAGCTCAACTGGCCAGTGGGGTTTATAATCTTGCAGGCAAGTAGCACACAAGCCAAGTGACGATGTTTACTATTAATTTTTTCACATTTTTCTCTGAATTTGAGGCTCTATACTTTCCTATAATTTCATTATTTCATTTAAAGTAGTATTGGAAAAAAAATTCACTAGTATCAAACTTCTTTCTCTTATTTCCCGTTAATTAAAGAAAAAAAAAGATCCGATTTTATCCTCAATTCTCCCGGAAAATCTGCAGTAAAAATTAAATGAAAAATAAGGTATTCGATGTGAATTTGTCATAAAAAGGAAACTAGGATTCTTTTCTTCTTTTTTTTTTTCGAGACTATAAAATCCCTCTCATTCTGCAAATTTTCACATAAACCAAAAAACTTTTCCGTTTATTCCTTCATGATCAATTACTTCAAATGTTGGAATAAAAAAAGAACCTCTTCAGTTTATGTTTGAAATTTCACAATGCAATTCTTCCCCTTTTTCGACTTTTTCTCCTATTTTTTTAGAACTCCCTTTCTCCCTCATTTTCCCTATCTTTCTCTCTCTCTCTCAAAAGTTATTATTGACTCTGGCGCTTTTTATGATTATACACAGACACATCTGTATTCTGATTGTGTTAGAGAACAGAATAGACTGGATGTGTATGAGTTGGATTGAATATGCGAATTGCAAAATATTAAGAAACTCACGAGTAGCGGTTAGAAGAGCAATCAGCATTTACAACCTGACCCAAAAGTTTTCTTCTTCCATCACATTCAGAATACAGAGTTTTGTTACCTATGTATAACAGTCCAAACTCCCTGTTCTCTTATTCCCTTATAAGAGGTAAAACTCTTACTCGTTTGCTCTTGTACGGGGTCACCACCAGTGTGACTTCAGCTACACACGAATAACCGTGTGAGTGAGTGAAAAAACGAAGAGAAAGAGACACAGAGTGAATGAGAAAAAGCGCTTCCCCACAGTGAACACCAACGGTGCTTTATTATCATATGTTTTTACTCACTGCGCCATTCCCATCGAGGACACCACCATCTTAGTTTTATTCTTCCCCATTCCACCCTTCCTCCCTCCCTCCTATTCTCAACAAACCACCGTCACTTCTTCCTTTCTTCCTTTTCATTCTGTCTTTTTTTTTCCCTGGTCTTTTCTTCCTCCATCATATTCCTTTTCTTACATTCTAACTGAATATATATTCACCCACAAGTTTCTATACCACCCCCCCCCCCCTCTCTCTTTCTTTTTTCCTCTCTCTCAAAGAGCGCGTCACACTGCCAGAGAAGCAGAGAGCGCGCGTGCGCTCTCTCTCTCTCTCTCTTTTGCTCTTTACTCTTTACTCTTTCCACTGGTAAACTAGTCCCCGGGATCGTAAGGAAATCGTAAGGAAATTACTCACGCCGTTGGCTTTTCTCCATCACACAGCTAGCGCACAGAGAGCATCGATCGATATTCAGAACAATTTTACCAAGGACCCAACGGTGTTGGAACGTTTCAGTGGAAAAGCTCAAACTCTTGGTAACAAAATACAAGAGAATATATGAAAGAGAATAGGGCAAAATGAACCTCCGTGTCTCAACATGATCCAAGAATTTTTTTCCGGAGTGAAGAACTTCATGAAAAAATCTGGAAAATTTTGAGATAATTGTCCAATATGTGGAAATTAGTGACGAATTTTTTCAAATTCTCTCGTGAGCTCCTTCATTCTTAAAAAAAATGTTGAATCATTCTGATCATGGAGGAACAGAAAATATTCATTTTAGATGGATAAAAGAAATTACATTTAAATTTGAAGTAACGAATGCACTAAAATACATGATAAAAGCTAAATTTGCTTGGCTATTTGTTCTTTCTCGTCATTGGCTAAATTAGAAATGACACGTACTTCGATCTCTTGTCGAAAGCTAAACTCATTTTCCCTTTTTATTTTAAAATATTTCTCTCAGTCACACTTACTCACATTTTGACACACTCGTTGTTTAAAGAATGACCTCTTGCGAGCCACTCTTGGCCATCTATACACTTCCCAGAGATCCTGAAATCTCCAGCATTACCTAAACAAGAACGTAATGAAAATGTCAAGCGAGAAAAACACTTTTCATTCCACACTTCTCAATAAGGAATCTGATAAACTTAATGTTTCTAATATTTCGTCTCTGTTAATTTCTTAAAATTATCCTTTGGTAACACAATGCTCACTCCATTGTTCTCAATACTTATCACTTCAACATAAAGAGAAGGATATACATATATCTGTTTATCATAATAATAATTAGAAAGAATCGGTAATAGGAGAATTATTGAAGAAAAAAGTTTATTACAAAAGTGAAGAATGGAGAAAATTTTTCAAGTCTTTTACTTCATTCGCTCTTTATGAAATAAATTTAAAAAAAAATGAAAAAGTTCATCATTACATTAAGGGCAAAAGAGATTTAATCGACTTATACTGTCGTATCAAATTCATCGTAACTTTCTTTCCATCCCCCCTCCCACTATTTCTCTCTCACCTGTTAAACAGTTTCCATGACCTTTGTTCTCCAACTTATTTTTCCGTACTCCATTATTATCCAGAATCAAATGAGAATAAAAAGAACTTAAAAATTATTGGAATTTCAAATGATTCGAATCGAATAAATATTTCATCCAAACTCACTACGAAAAAGCTTTTTTATTCCCCTCACTCACTCTGAAGTGGAAGAATCCTGTATTCATAAATATATGAAAAAGCGAGAATGAAAAACTAAAAAAAAAAAAGTCTCTCTAAATTTACATTTTACCATAATTAATGAAGCAACGGTGAAAGCCATTGACACTGTTAATGCCGTGTAGATCATATGTAGTCAACGTTTATTACCATCATGTTGACGTTAAAAGGATAGGGAAATAGGGGCAGAAAATAGGGTGGGTGGATGTCCGAAAAGTTGCTCGTGTGACTATGAACCACCGTGGTAACTACTAATGGAAAAGCCAGCGACGCGACACTATCATATTCGTTGAGCGTGACCATTGTCTTTTGTTTTCTATCCTTTCTGCCCTCTTTCCCCCTTGTTCTTGAACGAAAAAGGCTCTACCATCAACAACATAGTACACGAGCCTTGGTTCCATTCTAATGTACCCATGTTCTTCTGCTACTGGCTTGCAAGTTGTCCAGCAATAAATATGTTATTAAAATTACCATAACAGGACCAACAGTAAAACGGTACATTTTGCAGTTAATTTTACTATTATCTTGGTAATAATCTCGTTTACGCCTGGTGTAGTTAACTCTTTTGGATGGGAAGCTAGAAGAGCAAGGTTATATATTTATATATATGTATGCATATATATAAGCAGTCTGAGGGTATTCTCTACGGCTTGCCTAGTTTCAAGGGACTAGACGAAGAGAACGATAGAGAGAGAGAAAGAGAGATGAAATATGTATATGGGGCATTCCACGCTATTTCGATCACTTCTCGGACTTTTTTTTTTGATTTTTTTCATTTTTTGATATGTTGTGGAGATGCTCAAGACAAGTCATTTCCCACAAGAAAAAAAAAAAAAAAAAATTTTTTGAAAATTTTACGACCATTTTCATTTTTGAAAAAACGCGGTTTTTGCCCATTTCTCTCCAGCTTTGGAGGCTCGTATCTCGGTAACTATCGGTTATATTAAAAAATAGAAACAATACTTTTTTGTGGCAAAAGAGTACGGGAATTCATTAAAAAATTTCCATTTGTCTAAATGTAATATTTCTATTTATTATTAACAATTGAAATGAAAAAAATGATGGCCACTAGAGAATGCGTGCTCCTAAAAATCTAGAAAAAAAATATGTTACAGACTGATTTATTTCTGATTTTCTTGTAAATTTTGGTGAAACTTCCGTCGACCATTCTCGAGATATCGATTTTTTTATGTTATTGCGTGATCGGCGGGCACTATCGAAAGGCCATGCGCATGCGCACAACGGCTCTAGCTGTGAATCACGTGGTCGCTGGCGCGTAAGCTGAGTAACTGACATGCCAGTGACCACGTGATTCGCAGCTAAAGCCGTTGTGCGCATGCGCATGGCCTTTCGATAGCGCCCGCCGATCACGCAATAACATAAAAAAATCGATATCTCGAGAACGGTCGACGGAAGTTTCACCAAAATTTACAAGAAAATCAGAAATAAATCAGTCTGTAACATATTTTTTTTCTAGATTTTTAGGAGCACGCATTCTCTAGTGGCCATCATTTTTTTCATTTCAATTGTTAATAATAAATAGAAATATTACATTTAGACAAATGGAAATTTTTTAATGAATTCCCGTACTCTTTTGCCACAAAAAAGTATTGTTTCTATTTTTTAATATAACCGATAGTTACCGAGATACGAGCCTCCAAAGCTGGAGAGAAATGGGCAAAAACCGCGTTTTTTCAAAAATGAAAATGGTCGTAAAATTTTCAAAAAATTTTTTTTTTTTTTTTTTCTTGTGGGAAATGACTTGTCTTGAGCATCTCCACAACATATCAAAAAATGAAAAAAATCAAAAAAAAAAGTCCGAGAAGTGATCGAAATAGCGTGGAATGCCTCATATACACTTCTGCTGCTCTCTACCACCTACCAGTGTCATAGACCATGGTGCATTAATATAAGCGGCTTACATGGTGAAAATACACCAAGAGGTATTATACAATGTCGTAGCACAGGGGGCCAATAGGCGATAACATTTCATCCATGCTATTTTCATTCAAAAACCAAAGTATTTCAGTGTCACACAATCGTCTTATTCAATTGGATCCTGAGAGAATTCGGTCCAGAGGGATAATTATTCAAAGGATTTTTTTTTTCCTTCTGCACTTGGGGTTTTAGCTCTAATTGTGGAAACTTTGATTTAATACTTGGAATTATTAAATAAAGCTTGGGACGTTATTTCAAAAATATGTCAGAAATTATCGGGCTTGGGAGACTTTGTCGAGAGATTCTTTTTTTAGGTCATGAAAATCTCTACAATTTCTGGAAATTCTGAAAAATTACAAATTGGGGAGAGAAATCATGATTTTTTGGAAACCATGTGGGCAAAAGGAGATTGCTAGAATTCAATTTGAGGAAAGTCCAGAAAATCCCAAATTGGGAAAACACTGATTTTTCAGTTACTATATATGTGGAGGAAGATTGCCGGAGTTGAATCTAGGAGAATTCCGGAAAATCCTAGAAGAGAGTTGAGAAAAATTATGTTTGTTTTTTCAATGTCATAGTCACAATCACTGTCGCACAATCGGCTTACTCGATTGATGCTGAGAGAATTAGGTCCAGAAGGAGAATTATTCAAGAGATTTCTCTTTGACTTGAGGCTGTGCTCTAATTGTGGAAACTTTGATTTAATAGTCGGAATTATTAAATAAAGCTCACTCTATTATTTCGTCAAATCTCGAAACTATCAGAGTTAGGAAAATTTGTAGAGAGAGCTTCTTTATAGATTGAGGAATTCTTCATAATATGTGGAAATCCCAAACAATTCTGGAAAATTCTATAAAATCCCAAATTGGAAGAAAATTCTGATTTTTCAAAAGCTATGGCTACCTTCATCTTCGGCGCTTTTAGCGCGTATATATAGATATACATCACATGTAAAATGCTACAGAGTGTGACGCTCGCAGCACTCAAAGCGTCCGAGACGAATGTAGCCTATGTACGCAAAGGAAAATTGTTGAAGTTTAATTTGGGAAAATTCCAGGAAATTTCGGAAAATTCCAGCTCTCATGCTTCATAAGTATTATTCAATACTATTATATTAATTCATAATTACAGTAGAGAAGTTGAACCCATCAATGAATTCAACTTACTTCACATATTATTCGATTCAGCGTCTTTTTTCTACATGTTTAATCATGTCGCAATGTGACACTGTTAATTATAAGAATCAAACTCACTAATGTTTAAGATGTCAGTTCTTACTTAGACACGAGAATGTGTCATTTCAACTCTTTACTCTGATACTTTATTTTTCATACTGGTCATGAATAAATCATTTGATGCAAATGAACACTTATTGCTCTTCTGATGAACAGCAAGTGAAAGTATCTTTTCACTGTAGAGAAACATCTCAACCGATAAACCCATAGAACCTACTCTTGGACTAATTTCGCACCATAACACGGAAAATCCCAAATTAGATCAAAATCCCGATTTTGTTTTTAATATCATGATCACAATCAGTGTCACACAATCATCTTACTCATTTGAACCTGAGAGAATTACTTTCAAGGGGATAAATATTCGAAGGATTTTTCGATAATGGAGAAGTACTACTTCCGAAGTAGAGCTCAGTTAGCTGAAAAATGAGGAATTTCTATATTTTTTTGAAATTTCTTTCTTCTGATTGATGCTTTCAATGATCTGTAGGCTCAGAAAGAGACTCGTTCGGGAAAATTCTGATTTTTATAAATATTGAACAGGTGACTTTCCTCCATCTTCTTATTCCATATGGCTATATCCCTTCGAAGGACAAGTGCCATGAGAACAAATGACTCTTACGGTCCAGCTAAGAGTAGTGCATTTCCTGGTTTCGTTTTTCTGGCGTTAATGAGTTGTATGGAGATTGCCAAGTGGTTGTCGCATGCTTATATTCCGACACAATCTATTATAAAAATTGGAAATTGAGTTGTTTGAGTAAAATCCCTCCATTACCTATTTGTCATTGAGGTTTCACTCTAATCTTTGAAACTTTGATTTAATTTGTGAAATTATTAGATAAAAGCTTACTACATTACGATGATAATTTCTCGAAAATGTTCAGGCTCAGGAGAATTCGTTAAGAGATTTTTTAATTGACTCCAAAATTCTCTACAAAAAAGGTCACTTGGAGATTTTTGATAGAACTAGCCGTTTTGGAGATACTTTCAGGTGAATCTATGTAATATTTTCCGTTAGAAACTTTCGATAACTGGGGAAACAAGCAGTGAATTAGTCAGACCAAAGATACGATAGATTCTGGCCGTTGGGAACAATTTTCGAATCGACTCAATCGTAGGTATGTATTCGTAAAAATTTATAGGCGAGTAAATCGGAGATTACACTGGACCAAAATGGAAATCCTAACTTTCGGTAATTGCTAAGACCAAATCAGAATTCCAGAGAGCTCGTTCCAATTGTTCGAATTCAACCGGGGAGAGTTAAGTTTTTTTTTTTTTTTTCATTTGGAGGTTGGAATCAGTTATACCTTATCCCAGGACCTGAAACTAATCGGGTAATCGTAATAAAATTGAAGTAAGGTAGTTGCGGATCCTGGACCTAAGCGGATCCAACTATCAGTAATCGGACAAGCCGTAACTCATTTCCACTCGGAAACTCGAAATTACATTTTTTTTCGCTCTTTCTCTCTCTCTCTCTCTTCTGCAGTGAGTAATCCTGTTATTCATTCAACATTGATATTTACACAATGACAAGATAAAAATGCTTCGCATTATTGGAGTTATAAATAATGGAGGTAACATTGAAAAAGTGATTTTGTGGATTTTCCATTGTTCTCAGTGATAACAAAACATTACGATAAATTATTTAGCGTGAAAATACAATGATTGAAGGTAACTGAATGCATCCATCTATGTGATAACCCGATTTCCACCGAAAAAAAATCCAGTGAATACCATTGAATCTTCTCTTTTTTTTTTCCTTCTCCTTTTTTCATCACAACAGATTCGCTGACAGTGAAATCCATTTACCAGAAGTAATGAACAATGAGAGAATGAGAAAAGATTGAAAAAGATTTTTCAACTATTACAGAAAACCGTAGTTAAAGATTTGTTTGCAATCACCTGTTTCTCCTCTTTCATCAGTATTTTCCGAGTTATACTTCGTTGATTCGTTCATTCGTAGCTGTAGAAATAGAGAAGCGCTTTTAAATCACCGAGTAACGAGTTATCATTTCACAACAAAATAGGTATATTGCGAGCGGTATGTCAAAGCATCCAATAAAGAAATTCCAAGTTATAACTGCCATAGACTGCTAACCGTCTTGCCTCGTTATCGCATTGGATTGGTAGGTACATGTATATACATATACATATATATATATTTTATATATATATAATACACGGAAAGCCAGGATTGATGAATCGCCAATTCCCTCTCTTGCGCCTCTTTCGCCCGACTTCTTTTTCAGTCCCTTTTACTTTCTCAATTCATCTCTTCCTCTTTCTCTATCTCTTTCTCTCTCTCTCTCTCTCTCTCGTTTACCTCCCACAATCGTAGACTATTCTCGAAGACTCTGATGTCGCCAAATCCAAAGCGATTTCATCCTATCCTTATAGGTTACCCACCGCCCAAGATTCGCCTCATCGGCTTCTTCCGCTTATCTGTTCTCATCGTTGAATTTTTCAGGCAACCAGCAACCGCACAGAGATTTTATACCGCTGACACACCTTTTTTTTTTCTTTCCTACCTCGTACCAACCGTTTTATCCTCTCCAACGCTATCATCTCACTTTACCGGTATAATTAATGAATCTATTCCACATCTGCCTCCTCTCTTTCTTTATCTTTTTCCACTAGCCTCCTTTTTCAACAGCGGGTTTTTGATGAAGAATAGCCCGTTCACCAGCAATAAAAGGGAGAATTGGCGAAGGGGAAAAGAATAAGGAAAAAAATACAAAAATTGGAAAATGAGAGAAGGAACAAAAAAGAAACACAGAGAGAGAGGAGGAAATTTCTCCTTTTTTCTTCATCGCCAATTGGACTGTGTGCAGAAAAATGTTAGTCCAGGCATGACGATACACGATTTTGCCAATTCGTGGGCTCTCTCCATTTACTAGTTTTCCTTTATTTACCTTTCTTTTCTTTTTTCATCTACTTTCCTCAAATTTCTTTTTGTTTCCTTTTGATTTGGCACACTGCTTCATCGATCGTCAAAAACTCAACCTGTAATATGTTTGTGTCCAAGAGACTTTTAGACTTCTACACAGTATCCCCTTGAGCATAAGTTATCCGAAACATCTCAGAAAAGGGTGGACGTCTCAGCCAGAAAGTAGTAAAAGATATACCCACACCCTGGATAGGTAAAGAAAAAAAAAAAAGCTGTACGGGTGATGTGGGTTGAATGTCAGACTCTCGTCTACTAGCTTTTATCTTGAAAGAATTATTCTTACTCAAGACACGAGGCATTGCAACGTAGCTACAGCTAGGGAATGGCTTTTCCCCTTCTTTTTTTTTCATTTTTTTTTTCACTCGTCCCAAATACATGTATACATATACCTGTATATACGTATAAAACCTGAAAGCGATATTCATGAATTCTCCGTAGAAGCGGAATATCCACTTGTACGAATAAAGGAGAGAATAGTCGGTGTCCCGGAAATAAGTCGATTCCCTCTTTTCTCCTGTTCCTTCGAGCGGTATTTGGTGTTCTTCTGGCGGATTGGCCCCGCAAGCAGTACCTCTACGGGGGTTTTGCCTCCTGGCTTGGAATCTACCTTCGGCTGGAGGCAAGAGAAATAAAATAAGAGAGAAAAATACAATGAGTGAGACAACACACACACATTCACACACACACACACAGAAACGAGCGAATACACATATACAGACTCTGGAGGAGCTATCCAGTGGAAAAATAAAGGATAACGTGCTGGAGTAGGACACAAAGAGTGAATGCTCCATGGAAGCAGAGAATTGTGTGTTGTGTGTTATGTCGTATTACCCCATTGGTGGGATGCTTTCTGCTCTGTGTGTTGGAATAAGAGAACAAGGTTTGTATAACCGTCTACGTAGTTTGCCTTGTATTAAATTCCGAGATTTATCGCGTCAATAACCGCCCATTAATTTATGACTTGGCGAGCACCACCAACGCTTTGAACTGTTGTCCGTTGTGTTTCCGTGTGCCTGTACCTTCCTCTCGCTTCTCTTTCCCTTCTGTGGAATGACACATACATACTCGAAGTCATTCTGTGTATGGGTTTACAGAATTTTCGATTTATACGCTCGAGGAGTCGTTGGAGAGTAACAGATGAAAATTGAATGCTGAAGGATGTGAGACATGCGGGGATTTTGAGAGATGGAATTTTGACGTCTGAAAGATCTTCGGATGGGTCTACGGTAGCTCAATCCTGCGGGTTGACAACAATGATCAGCTTTCTGTCAGTTTCTGATCACATGAACAATCATTCATCAGATGCCATTTCAGCCTTGGGACGAATATCTTTTTATTATTATTCTTTCACATGTTAATATTTTCCGACTCTTTACATCTTCTCTTTCTTTCCCTTGTTCTCTTTTTCTATTGCCCCCAATCAAGAGAAACCACGGACTTCCCTGATCGGTAAAAGCGGTCGGATTTGCACGGTTCTATCCTACTATTCCATCACACTGATGAAAAAGACACACTAGCTCCCTTGCACACGTACCTCCCGCTCAGTTTGTTGTTCGATCCCACAAGTGACACCGTCACCCATCCGAGTTACCAATCTTTTTTGTCGATTGCTGCGACAATCAAACGGTTATTGTTGGTCTCTACAAACAAATAGCAAAATTCTACAATAATCAATGCAAATGTCATAGCAAACGTATAAAGTACTCCACTATGAAGCTCATCAAGTATCTATGTCCACTACCAAATCATTACATTAAGAAAAAGAGTTTTTCGTATTTTCCAGTATCAATGCGACAAATCAATAATCATTGTAACCATATGTATAGATTCTGGCTTGGAAAACATAGACTCTAGCTATTCGCACGATAGGAAGTAAACCTACTTATTGCATGTTTATTGTGGTACCTGATATCCATGCTTTGTTTTGATTGTACGAATAGCCAGGGCGATAAACATGCTCAAAAAAATCGGGTTCAAAAAATTGGTCTCTGCTGATTGACACAAGCACCAATGTAATATTCTTACATATGCTTCCTCCATAAACACACTATGAGGCCCTTGCTAATGAACACATCCCTCAACACAAATAGGGTGACATTAGATGAAAATTAAAGGAAAGGTTCCGGAGGGTCAGTGCAGTAGTACAGAGATCAACTCCTTGTCATCATTAGGACATCCTGTATTGCCTTTTGGAACATGACTAGCCAAGATTCACTGCTTGCACAAGGCTTGGTCAATCCTTCGGCATCGGCGATTCTCATCCAGAGAGACAAGCGCAAGAGGAAACGTGTAAACTGGTTATGGTTCACTCGAACGATGATTCCCAGGCACAGTTCCAATGTGAATGTGTAGGAGTTTATGTGTGTAGATGGTGTGACCAAACTGGACAACAACTAGAGACTATGGGGTCATATGCCACTGGCGTATTCTCTCTCACGTCTAACTTGTATTGACCATTACTCGACATTAGCCAGGCCGTCTCTTGAGTAGCCATACTGCTGATGCATCTAGGTAAAGCACCTCAACACGTCAACGCGTTATGCTCGACTCCAACGTGTTCACAATGCACATATATATGTCTACATATATATATATGGATGTATATTATATGGGAACATGTAAGCATCAGCATTCGACGGTGTGATGTTGTGTGCGTGAGAAAATTGGTGTTCTCTCATGCATACACATATATACACAAAGAGGAGGTGGGCCCTCTGAAACGACGCTGTTCAACAATTTGATTGATTGCACTAATTATAGTTTCATAATAACTTGGCTTTATACTTGAGAAACACATCAGCACACATGTTGAGGTATTTATAAAGTCCAAGTGTCAGTGTAAAATTTTGAGTAAGATGATAGTTTTAGTTTAGTGGTTAATGAAGTTTGGCACTTTTGTCAACTTCAGTTAATGGCAAGATGATATTTATAATATAATTAGCTTCATCACTCGAATAGCTGTATACTTGAGCAAGTAAAATGGCATAGTTAAGAATTGTCAAAGAAATTGTTAGCTTGGGTTTTTTGTTAAAAAGAGAAAATGAAGAAAGGAAGAAGTGAAACAAAAACGGGCTACAGCTAGACAAAGTGTACCTTGCCATCGTAGAGTTTTTGCTGTTGAATATCCTCAGCTAGAGGAGAGAGTTTGGAGTAGTGGTAGCTAAGGCTTCTTTCTCTCTTTCGCTCTCTCTCTCTCCCTCTTTAGCTACGTACCACCATCATGGCAAAAAGATTCTTGTCAAGGAAGAGAAAAGGAGGAAGCCTGGAGCCCTGTGTGCAATGAGAAGTCGAGAAATGGGGAAAATACTAGGAGTGGGCACAGAGTAGAGAATTGTAACTGTAACCTAGATGGTCGCCAGCTTCTTGTCCCCCTTTAGCCTGGGCTATCGATTACTTTGCTCGAGCCAGCAAGTCAACCAGCAATTCACCAACTCTTTTTGGATTTATTCTATCCTCGTGCTCTCTTCGTTTAGTCGTGTTGGTTGGTAGTGGTTTTCATCGATCTGTCGTGGATCCTCACTCGAATTTATACATAGAAATTAGAAACTTAATTGAAACATTCTGCCTTCCTGCTACTTTGTTTTTTTTTCATTTAATCCTTCTTTTCTACCGTCTCTTGTACACTATTTCTTTTCCCTGACATATCAGCAGTGTCTCGTTTGTTATACATTGCTGATACATATATCTATATATAGAGCCCCAAAGCCCAAGAGCTTGTCAGCTGTTTACGGAAGGCCAGTGCACTCTTAAAGTAGAAAGGACGACGTAAAAAAAACCACATATAATACGTATATATACATATATATAGTTATATACATATACATACATCGCTTGAAAAATTTAATCCTGTTTATGTTACAGAGACTGCAGAGTTGTGAGAGATCCACAGACCTTAAAGTCCAAGGGATATGGTTTCGTCTCGTTCGTGAAGAAAGCGGTAAGTTCAATATATAATAAAACGAAGGAGAAAAAAATGGAGGGAAAAGAGGTAAAAAAAAAAGAAATTGAGAAAAGTAAATTACGAAAAATCCGTTTTGGCTGATTCTTTCGTCAGGGAGGGAGTACATATACGACCTATCCCACGTTACGGGGCTATATGAACGTGTAGAATCTATATATGTATATGTACATATATATATATAAAATATGAAGAAGCCAATATTGACGGAGGTATAAACGTGTGAAAGATGACAGGAGGGATAAGACGGTAGGGGGATGAACTGGCTTGGCTTGGATGAATGAAAGAGAGAGAAGGCAAGCAACAAGGAGAAGGGGAGGGGGGGGTGGTGAGAAGCCAGTGTGTGTGTGTGTGTGAGCCGAGAGGATTCATCCCATATCAATTTTCAACGTCCGCGGGTAGCGCCTTGTGAAGCAATAACCGTAAGATAATGTGACGCTCTTGCTCTCGCGTAGGAGAGAAAGAAATAAGGAAAATATGAAACTCACTGCCTCTGGGGGTAATGTTCGACGTCCAATGCTCGCACGGAGATGAGACTCGGGAATCCCTTGGGGGAATAGAAAGAGATACACGATGATCGAGTCAACGATCCATTCCATTGGGCCACCATTTCCCCCTCTCTCTCTCTCTCTCTCTTTTTTTCTTTTTCTACATGTATTTTGCTGTATCCGTTTTCTCTTTCGTTCCCGAATAGTCGAACCGTTGGCGCTCTGGGTTTTTCTGCTTTTCCTCTGGTTATGTGGGCTTATCTCGCATGTGCTTCACTTCTCCATTCCTCCTCCCTCTCTCTCTCGCCCACGTTTTTCCGACGATTCCTCTCTCTCTCTCTCTCTCTCTCTCTAGGATATAACCCCAACAAAGCAGTAACTGTTAGTACTATACAGATGGAATAGGGTTGGCAGTTGTGTGTCGTCCGAACCGCACTCACTGGCTGATGGTATGGGAGCCCGAAAATCCACGACGTAAATCACTGCGAAGACAGATAGTAACGGGGCCAGGTGAGGAAGGAGCCTTTTCCCACGCTCGGACGTACATGGGCAACGTTAAATACTCCACCTCGAGAAGGTGGAGAAACAAAGAGAGAGAGAGGGATTCAGTGGGTGGGACATGTAGCAAACAAGGAGTGTGTGTGAGCAGGATGGAGAACGAGTGAAGGTATTCTCCTTGTACTCCAGGACTGGCCAAAGGCAGCTGTTTTAATGCCGCATCGATCTGCTGGCGGTTGGCTGGTAGTAGTGATAGTGGCGGTAGCGGCCCACTACTGGGCCGTCCGCTTCTGAAGCGAGCGAGAGAGAGAAAGATAGATAGAGAGAAGCAGGGCGAAACGCCTAGGCGCGCATCCCCCGTGTGTGCCGAGATTAGGTCGGCGAGAGAGCATAAATTTTCCGGATGCATCCTCGTGGGGTTGTTTATAGTGGCGCGTATATTCGACCCTATCGCGTTTCGATGCGTCAACGTCTCCGAAGGAAAAGGCCCCCTCTCCCCTCTCCTCCTCTGGCGCACGTGTGTTTGTAGCACAAAGTATACAGAATTTCAAATGTTTGTGTAGGCTGGTTTTGAGGCATTAGAGGTAGGTCATATTCTTGTGTATTAAACATAAATTAGTGTTGACGATTATGTGTTATAAATGAGGGGGCACTTGCGAGGACAAACGAAGAGAGAACCCTTTCGTGAAATACCTGAACAAATTCCACATGACTCAGGGTAAATCACGTTGAGAAAAGAAGGGGGAGGTAGAGAGAGAAATTTTGTCATTTTTCTTTGTGTTTCTTTGAAAATTTTCCATATTTTTTCACTCCTCAAACTTCTGTTATTTTCATTGTTCTGCTTCAAAATGAACTTGATTAAACGCCACGTAAGTCAAATGCGTTAAATCCACATGTTCTCTTTTATACTTCAATTATTAATAGATAATACGGTAAAACTTTTTGTCAAAGTATGCCGAACAGACACTCCAAGTGCATTATTACATCGGGCATGCACCTAGTTGTGTATATACACACATACACGTATGTACGACTTGCGGTACAATGTTAAATATCGATTTCAAACTTTCTCCACTTTTTTTTTTCTTTCCTTTTACGAATTCGGTGACTAGACCAAAACGCCACGTGCTACTACGAAAAAAAGGGGAGCGATAAGTGAGGGTCTAGGAATAATAGGGGGGGGGGGGTGGAAGGGCGGAAGGAAAAAGAAGTAGGGAGATTGAGGAAATGAAAAAAAAAATGGGCTTTCTGCATCTTCTCACATCTAGGGTAACCACTAGCGAGTACGAATGTGCCCTATCATACTGTGAATGAAAATTCAAGTTGGAAATACTTTATCCTGTGGGAATAACGGTGGTAGTACTAGGTAATGCAGTGCAGGTAGAACTTCCATTGGTTCCCATCGTCAACTTCACTTCGATCATTTCAAAACCCCTACCTACCCCTCTTTTTCCACATTTCACCTTCTTTTTTTTTCTCCCTTTTTTTTTTTCTTTTCACTCTATAGAATATCTTATGAGACCTCACAATTTTTCTCACACCTCTTATCACTTATTTTTGTATAAAATGGTTCGTGATGGAGTCTGCATGACCACAATCTTCAATTTATGATATTTTTCAAACAAAACATATAAATATATATATATATATTTATTTTATTTTTTCTTTCAAATATCTTACAATCACTCTGTTTATCTTTATCTTCTGCATTATTTCTTGTTTTTATCATGTTGTTCAAATTCCCTTATCCTCTGTGATTTCAATTTTCTCTTTACTAATTCACTACACAATACAAAGAGTAATCCCACTGTATTATTATCCTCAGGCTATATTATCTGCATCATAATCCCTTTGTACTCACTTGAATAAACTTATTAAGTAAAAAAGTAAAAAAAAAAAAAAAGTGTATATAAAAAAGATTTTTAAATTATATTTTTCATTGAGCTGTGACGTTTGAAGATCATTCTTCATTCTATCATTTAAAATTGTTTTTTTTTAACCTTTTTCTCTTTTCATTCTTCTTTTGTAAAATATTTTGTAATTATTAATAGAAAATTTGAGAAAAAAAACATGTAGTATTGAGAGAGGCTTGCTCTTTTTTTTCTTCTTTGTTTATATTACAATTATCGAAAAACTAGCCACACAAGGGCAGTATAACAATTCACTTTTACTCCATTTCAATGAAATTAAATGTCAGATTCAGTTGAAGTTGAATTGAATAGTATTTTTTTTCAAAAAAAAAAATACAATTATAAATAAAAATACCGTGAAACAATAAATTCAAATTAAATTCTTCCACGTTCATAAACTTTCAATATCAATTATTTCAAATAGTAATAATAATAATAATAATAATAACAAAAATTATTATCTCTTTATGAATCGATTTTTTCAGGAGGCCGAGAGTGCAATTGGCGCAATGAATGGCCAGTGGTTGGGTAGTAGAGCCATAAGGACAAATTGGGCAACACGTAAACCGCCCCCTCCAAAATCAGAAGGTGAGTTTTTCAAATTCATTTTGAAAATTAAAAAAAAAAAAAAACCTTATTTTTCATAAATTATTTCTTCATATAACTTTTATAATTAAATTAGATTTTAATTAAATAGGGCATGTGAATGATGAATAATCTTCTTAAAACTAGTGTCCCCAAAACTCTGATGTATTAGCAAGTAATGAGAAATTCAAGACGAAAAAAAAACACAGAATATAGAAGAAAAAAAAAATATATAATGAAAAAAAAAAATCCTTTAAATATATGAAATACAAAGCTCTTTAGATTTCTCCTAAGTCACCGTGGAAAATTGAATTTGAGTTTTCAAGCCAAATGCATAATGAGTTTTTGAAGGTGGCACCTTGAACAAAGTCCCGTCGTGAGAGAGAGCAGAGAGCAGGTATTATTATTATATTATCATAAGCGGCTCTACGGGGCAAAACTACCCTTCTCTCTTTTTACTGTCTCTGTTACTCACTCATTTCTTCTCTCTCTGTCTTTCTCTCTTATCCTGCTCATTTCTCATTCTTTCTCACTCTCCTTTTCCTCTCTCGGTCCGGCCGACCAACTAATTTCATTTCGCGGGCTCTTTAATTAGTATTCGTTGCAAGAACTAAAACGGGGGGGAGGGAGGAGGGGAGTGGAACTTTTTCCACGAGCTGAAAGGAGAGAGAAAAGCGATGGGAGGAATAGAAGAGAGAGAGAGAGGTGCAAGAGGGTTAGGGGGTCACACAGTTTGCCACGACACTCTGCCAGGCCTGTGTGTTGGCACTGACGTAACTGGTGTAGTACCTTATATCGACATTTGCATAGGCTTCTAACTGACTTCTTTTTCATTTTCATTAACTTTTACTCTCCACTTTGGCTGGATAGATGAGACGCGACAGAATGGAGTATCTTGAGAATTCTCAAATAATTTTTGTTCATTCAGTTAGGAAGTTTTTGGAATTAAAGAACAGGAATTGGTAATTATTTTATCGTGCTCACTAGCAATTACAACCGTGCCTATATTGATTCCTTAAACAAACGGTTTTAAACAAGAAAAACATTCATGTTTTTCATGTAATTTGATGACAGAAGAAAATATATCACATTAACTTGCGATCGATTAATCAATGCAATATGTCGTATTAAATTCAATTCGAGATTTGAAGATATGAAAAAAAAACGGAATTCAACTTGTATCGATGATTTTCGAAATAATCGATTAATCGATATGTCACATTGAATTCGAGATATATTCCGTTCGTTAGTCCTGTTCCACCAGTTTTACGTTAAGAAAACATCAGAGAGCAATGAAATTCATTTTCCAATTGTTTTTTCGGCCTTGATTAGATTAAATTAATATGAAGGTAGCCATATAGGTCACTGCAGAAGTTGAAATAAATTAATTGAAGATATTCAATTGTGTACCAACGCTTCGACTCTCATGTGGAGTTCTCATCAGGATACGATGTTTATTTAAACCGTACTTTTTATAAGAAAGATTTTTCTACAGAAATATTTGTATAGTTCTTATTATCTATTGTCTCTCCATATAAAATAATCAGAATAATTTACCTTATTCTTGGTGAAAAAGAGGTAAATAATGGTAAAAAATATGAAAAAATTTTGATTTGAGTGTCATCTTGCATTCCAGTATGTTTAACCTCAAAAATGAAGTCCAATAATCAAAATTAATTGTCTTTGCGAAATTACCCTTTTTACACAACTATCTTCATTTTTTTTTTAATATATCGGAAAGTCTGCGAAATAAAGTGATCCTGCAGCAATTCTCTTTTGTAGCTATAGCAATTCTCTATAAAAACCAGAATTAGGCCTAAATCGCCCTATCCCACTTGATTTTCGATATATTAAAAAAAAATAACGAAATAAAATCAATTCAAAACCTTCATATTCTTCTTTTTATCAAAAAATAAATAAATTCAACAGAATGCACATTAAATACGTGTACAACAAGAGTCAAGTGTAAAAAAACACATGTCTGACTACATGTCTACCCTAACTACTTGAGCATGCACTCAACTATGAGTTCCAAAAATATCTCTCAATTCCCATACAAAACAAAGGCACTTTTAGTTTATGCACACGTACACAATTCACTCAATGTATATATGTGCACTGATTTTTTGCCCTTGCCTTTGGCCAATTTGAAATTCAAAATAGTTAACCTCCGCGCGTTGGTGAAACACCGCTGGGGCGCACAGTGGCTGCCGGCTGAAAACTCTATATCCGCGTGTGTGTGTGCCTCCCCCCCTTCTCCTCCTTCCATCTCCTCCTCTTTTCCCAGTAGCAAGCACCAAACCGTGCTAGCATTTGGGTCCCGAGTTGCCCGGGTAATATTTAAGTCTACTCTGGGGCTCGCCCCCAGTTAAATTTTTCACGACGGGGCGATTCGTTACTCCACGAGAATGCTCGGTCGACTGTGATTTCCTCTTTTTTCTTCCTCCCTCGTTTACTTTACTTTCTTTTTTACTTTTTTTTTTTATAATTTCCTCGCTGTTGAATTTTCCCTGCTTTTTTTTACACACACGCCAAGTTCAAAGCGGTTATTTACATGATAAAAAAGCGAAATTTGTAACAATTTGCTGAAAAAAAAAGTTGGAATTCACTGTTTAACTCGAAATTTTCGAACAATCAGTCCTCATTGTTGCAAATTCATTTTATAATGCTTTTTTTTATCGCTTTTTCTTCTTGTGCTCGCTGCGTTATTTGAAACAGTGCCGTAAGGCGCGTATAATGAATAGCAGTCCATCGATTGGAATTGGCGAAAATTGAAAATGTTGCTATAGAAAATTCTGATTCTTGTTTTTCATTCAATGCAATTTAAACTCTACAGTTAATTCTGATGATTATGAAATATGAAAAAGCAATATTATACAGCAAGAAAAAAATCATCGTAAAAACTATCAAATATTTATGCCATTTGCCCTCAGCAAATATTTTAATGAAATAATTTAAAAAGCTGTTGAATTTACTGAATTTATTTGATTCAATAGAGTAACTGGTTGAATTGATTGAATTCAGTCTATTCAATATTTTTTTGAATTATTTTAAAGAGATATGTGCTAACGATCAGTGGCATCAATATTCAAGTGTTTTTATCACTATTTTCTTTTCAGTGTAGATATAGATATACATATATATATATATATTTATATCTTTGGTGAAGAAAAGTAGAAAAAAAAATGAAGAACAAAATAAAAACAGAGAAATGTACAAATATGGAGAAGAGATCTGGGGAAAAAGATTCAGGAATTTCTTTTTGAACTGAAGGATTTCATGGCAATATCTAAAAAAATTACAATTATGTAAACATATAAGAGCATTTCCTCAAATTTTTTCAGATTTCTCAGTGATTTCTTCCACTCCAGAAATAATCTTCAATTATTTAACGATAAAGATCTATTTTGTCCCTGTTTTCTCTATATATTATGTATAAAAAAAAAGAAAACATTATTATGTTCAAGTACATATCGTTGCCTTAAAAACAAACTGGTGCAAGTGCTATATATAAGCATAGCATTCACACCACTTTGATTCTAATCCAACGATATCAATAGAAAATTTTAATTTTCTCCAGATTGTCATATTATTTATTTACTTACTTATTCATTCATTCATTCATTATAAAATGCAACCCAGCAACCGAAGCCAATTACAGGGAATTACAAGTGATATACAGAAATGAAAAAGCGATAAAGGTTACAATAGTCAACAGAATAGTAAATGTTACTATATTACATCGATAATCGAAGTTGCTGATTATTATAATAGCTTTCATCTTCAAGTTTGACGTTTTTTGAAATTCCCCTATTATTATATTGAGGATTGAGTCCAATTGTACGTAAGGAGATGATCATTATTTTCCTTTTTTCGAGGAAACATTAACAATGTCACAAAACATGGTCCAGATTTCCGTGTAAGGGCCAAATTTGCAATTGCAAGAGCCTACACTGCAAAAACTAATGTTTCACGAATTTCTTAATTTAAAATATCAATCAGGCAAAAATATTAAAAAATTGATAGTATCTTGAAGCTGAGTAACTGAAACGAAAAATGTTTAAAATTGGGAAGCAGTATATATTCTAAAAAGTTACAAGACATTATTACGTACTTGAAAAATTAAGATGAATCTATTTAGCTGCTTTTTATGTTTGAAATTGAGATATTTTTTGATTGTTTAGCCATTGGAATTTGAAGGTACATGACAAAACTCAGCTGCTAAATTCTATTCAGACACATCAGTGTCAAACATTTTTCGGGTCTTAGTCAAGTCTTGTAATTTCCTACACGAATATGGGAACTGTGATAACTTGGATTAAATGAACAAGAAGAAATTGATATCCTCATTTTTAATCTTGTTCTTCCACCTTCCAATCTTTAGAAATTCCTTCAATTCATTTCCTATTAAGGAACGATAAGACACTCTTTAGCAGATTCGAACATTTGGAGATAATCGAATCATCACTACCAAAGAAATCTTTAAAATCTTTTAAAAGTGTCTTAATATCAAACAATATTTTCTGCAGTGTATATGATGTTCAATGAAAATTTTCCGACTGTACTCAAGTAATATACACTGTGTACTCAAATACACAACTGGGTCAATATTTCATGACCCTGACAATTAGTCAACTTTGTAGTAGAGTGCGAGAGCAAAAATTTCCATGCTTCACGAAACATAGAGAAGAAACAAGAATGAGATAGAAAACAAGTAGAAAGAGTAGAATGAGCAAGAGTCGTGTGGTTATACCAAAATGCCTGGGTTAATGTCGAAAGTTTCGTATCGCTCGTTTCCCAAAGTCGGTGAATCGTCGTTCACTGGCTCCTCTACGATAGTCATTCTCACATATCCCCTCGGGGCAAAACTGACTGGCATTTAATTCACGGGGAAATTTCACATTGCCCCTTGTTACACACCACTATCTAGTACAGCTGTATATTTCCATATAGCTTGAAGCTAAAAAAATATGATAATAATAATGGTTATATTAACTGCCATTGGCACTATGCATATTGATATTTACATGAAAATGAATGCGCATTCACTCGTTATTATGCATTCAATATTTCCCGACAGAGGAAAAATAAAAAATAAAAAAAGGAGTATATAAAGGGAAAATAAATAACATGGTGAATGAAAAAGAAATTAAAAAATGAGAGAAAAAAAACTGAGTGTTGAATTACGAGTACATGTATTTTGGACAGGTGGTTTTAACCGGTATAAATGGATCACCCATCAGCCAGTATCAACGTCAAAATGTCTCTCATGTATGGTCCAATTATGACGACTTGACCCCGACCACGCAAAAGCACCGTATCCTACATATATATATGTATATACATATATATTAGTGTACATATATATCCATTCAGTGGATATATACCACTGGTCACTCACTCACACTCTCAAGGGGTAAGCTTGGCCCCAACGGTTTTCCACCTATAATGCACGTATAAAAACTCCCCAGGTTTTCCATGGTCCACAATATCGTCATGGATACGAGTGGTAATTACTTTTACAGCCCCAGAGGTGGGAGTATGTTTTTCCATCATATATCTTGAGGGATTTTTCATTATAATGAGCTTCGAAAAGTAATTTTTTGTTTGAGATAACATAAAAAAAGAGACAGAGAAAGAGAAAATGATCAAATAATGAAAAAAAATGAAAAATTGATGCAAGAGAGGGAAAATGGGAAAAAATTGTTATTTTCTCTATTCTTGCCTTTGAAATAGAGCGCACTAAATGCCCTGGGCCATTGGGTGACTGGCATGCACATGCCCACACACACACACATACACACACAAACGCAAGCGCGACATAGACACGCGTAAAAAATATTACAATCGAATGGAGGGGCCATATCGGCCTTCCAAAGTGTGTGGAACGTGGACACACACCCAATGAAACGTCAACACGCGAAACTGCCAACGAACCGCCGAGCGATTGCTGTCGACTGCCACCCCTCCCCCTTTTTCTCTCTGTCCATAACTAACGGTATACATTGCCCCTTCGCTTCGTCGATTCTATTGCCATTCGCGTCCCCTGTCTCTCACTAGGAAAACTCGCTCATTCCATCCTTCTGCTTTTCATTTCCACATTCCCTCTGTTTCTAGCTGGAAGGCCTCTCTCTCTCTCTCGTTTTCTCTCTATATGTGTGTCTTTCTCTTTTGGGTTCCGCTTGTTGCGCCCCCGGTTCACGGGCCGAGTTTTTTGATTGGCTGCCCGCATCACAACAGCCCGTGGCTACACACCACGTTTTCAAGCGTGCATAACAAATTGGCTGGAACTGCAACGCCACTAACGGGGAAAATTGATATTCCCTTAGGTACCAACTGCGAAACGTTTAAAGCATTATCGAACTCTTTTGTGGTTGCAGACCAACTCGATGGTGAGGTAGAATGAAGGGCTAGAGGGAGAGAAATAGGAGGGGAAAAAAAAAACAGGTAAAAGGAGGAGAAACATGGAGCTGGGAGGGTGAGGGCCAGGGTGATCTAAACTCATTCTTTCTCTTTTACTCGTGCAGCAACCACCATCGGTAGCCACCATCGTTCGCCAGAGCGTTACTAACTCTCCTTTCTAGTTTACTCTCTCTCTCTCTTTCTGTTTCCCCTGTGTTTCTGCTTTTTATCTCCAACCGCTGTCGCTTCTTTTTTTTTTTAAAAAAAAAACCTCTTTCTCTTATATACAATGTTTTTATCCGTTGCCGCGGGAGCCTTTATTTCCAGTCGCGTGTCTCATTTTTTTTTTCCTCTCTTTAACTTTTCCCTCTCACTCAGCTACTCTTGATTTTTTTTTTTTATTATTAAATTTTCGATACAGTAATGAAAAGCTGAGTTGTTTATTCAATCGTTTTTCTTCCACTAGAATGAAATAACGGTTTATATGGTTATTTTTTTCCTTCTGTTTTATATCTCTTTTACTCTACCTTTTGAACAAAAATAAAGAGAAAAGGAAAAAAGTAGAGTATTGAATATTCGAGCTGAAAGAGGGAAAAAGGCATGTTTAATGGATATGGTCTAAATGATAGGTGGATTTTGAATAAAATAAATGATAGGGAAGAAAAAATAAAAGGGATGGAAGAAAAAACAACGAGAAACATATAAAATAATCGGTGAAAATCGCACAGATACGATTCTAAGCTGCGATAATTGTTCGCGTGACGACGGTAGGTATCCATTGGAACAAAACAATTTTCGTGGTGAGGCTTGCGGATGGATCATGCTAGAGATACTGTGTACAGGTATACAAGACTACATGTTGGTATGCAACTTCCAATCCCCTTCTCCCTTTTACCCCTATTCTTCTATGCTACCCTGTGCGCTCACAGTGTGCAACGATGGTGCATTTGCATGAAATGGGCTGGTTGTTTTTTCTCCCTACACTCTTTATTTTTTTTCACTCTCTCTCTCTCTTTCCCTCTCACTTTGCCTCAGTGTTTTCTTTTTTTTTTTCCTTTTTTTTCCACGACTCGACACGAAGCGTTCTTTTGCTCTGCTCGACTTATCACAGACCATTATACATATAGTGGAGGTAACATGGGCACGCCAGCCACAGCCAACACACACACACACACATACACAAACGCCAAACCTCTTTCATTTGCCCTCTCCACCTCTTCATCATCATCCTCTTCTTATTTTCCATAAACACAGAGAGAAAGAAAATGAGTGAGAAATAGAAAGGGGGAGGGGGGGGGGGGGGGGTAAAGGAGGGGAAAAGGAGCATATTTTTCGGAGCCCATTGGTACTCGGGGGTTTTGCATGAAATTATTATAATTTTGCGGTAAATTAATCAAGGCGAGAAATGCGCGAGATGCTGGCAATTGGGCTGCACAGTTGGTGGGTTAAGAATGAAGTGAGAAAAGAAAAGAGTGAAAAGAGGAAAAATAAGAATTGTGAAAATGGAGTGAAGGAGAATTTTAGAGTGGCACGGTGGCTGTGTGTGGGAAAGAGAGAGAGAGAGAATGCACAAATGGATGAGGAAGAGAGGAAAAAACAGGGGAAAAAAATGAAGAGTGCGGAGAGGGGGAGGAGAAGAAGGAAAAAAAAAGAAAAAGCAGAGTGGAGTCTCGACCAGACGCTGGCTACGAAGAAAAGGGAAACGAGAAAGCCATTGCGCACTGAAGAGACGACACAGAAGAAAAGGGCGAGTAGGTTCATTGGAATGGGAAAAGTTGCTTGAGAATGAGAGAAAGAGAGAGAGAGAGAGAGAGTGGCATTTGTAGCAGTCACTTGTGAGTAGTTGCTAAGTGAGCCACCACAGCACAGGAGAAGAGAACGCCTCCAGTTTGCCTTCTAGGCCAACCATTTTCACAGTCATCCTCATTCTTTCCACTATTTCAGTTGTCTTAGCACTCACAAAATTTTGTAAATGACCAAAGAAAAGAGGGAAGAAAAAAAAAATGAGGAAGAGCAAATGAGAAAAAAGTGGAGATACTAGTGGAGAAAAACAAAGGGGATGTAGAAAATAATAATGATAATGATAATGTTATTGCAAATGAGTGACACTAAACACAATTAATAATGATGAGACAAAAGTTTATTTTTGGAGTGTAATACAGATGTGTTTCCTTTTCACGTATTTCCAATGAATAATCTCTTCTTCTTACGTCTGGTAAAGACTGGAGTAACTAACATACGTTTCTATATATACTTCATACTAAAATAGTTTCGATATTTTTATTTGATAATTATTGATGATTGAAATCTGTTCAATTTTCACTCAATGAGAGTAGAAATGAAATGCACTAAGTGATCTGAATTTTAAAGAGATTTTCATTTTTATCAATTTTGCTGCAATTTTGAATAATCATTTTACTAAAGATACTGAAAGGCCATAATAATAATAACAATGATAATAATACGAATCATTTCTTTTTTATTGATTCTAAAAGACAATCATTGCTAGGATCTCGTTTCTTTTTTCTTCTTTTTCTAGTGAAATATTTATTTTATATTCTAACGGAAAAGTACGCAACGTAATACATACAATGTTGTCCTTTTTTTTTGTGTCACTGTGCTTGCATGGTTTATGGAATTAGAGATCCTGGCCTCTCAATAATCGCGTGTCTGTTGTTACATAAGTGATAAAAGGAAATAGTGAAACAGAGAGAGAGAGAAAGGGATTGTATGGTGCACACGACGCAAATGGAAGGTATTGGGCCAGTTTTATTGAGGCCGCCAATCTATTAGGGGTGAGCAAGAAAGGAGAAGGGGGGGAGAGGAGGAGAAACTCGAATTTATGCCGAGACTACAAATCTTGGCTTGGCTCTCTACTCACGAGTTAAAGGGTGGAGGCAAACCCAAGAGAAGAGGCAAAACCCACACACTAACACACATTCCCATATACACACATACATACACACACAAACTTTCTCTCTCCCGCTCTTTCTCCTTTACAAGTAAAACCCTAGAGTGAAGCACGTACGTTTGGTCTAGACTCGATTCTGGAAACTCGTAGTGCTTCTGCAGCTTTTACAGCTATCGATTACGTACAAGCCGACGCAAACACTGCCATTAGGTATACGAGGCCCTAGTTCCATTTCCATTGACCGAATCCTCCTAATTTCTCAGATGCAACATTGAAAAAAAAACGGGGGGAGTGAGGGGGAAGGAGGCAGAATAGGAGTAGAAGGAGTAGCATAAAGGATTGTAACATGTTCCCTCATTCAAACTTGGATAGTGCCTATATATTCACGTGGAGTCCTGTCAGTTACCAAGTTTCATCGTATTATCAAAATTCATCAGGAGTAAAATTCTCTCCTGATCGTCTCGCCAAAAGGGCTCAACAGGTGCTGTAGCTCTATCCTCTGTGTGTATATATATACACACACATATATATATATATCTTCAAAACTTTAACAATTTTTGAGCTTGATTTACTCTGCTCTCGACTCTTTTACTTGGTCCCACATTTTTTTTTAATTTAAAAAATTCACAAGTAAAATTGCGAGATACTGGAAAGTGCGACAGACTGGGGACGGAAGAAGATGGTGGAGCCATTAAAACAGCCGCCACAAACAATTTTGCATCGTAAAGGCTATTTTCATGAATATTGTGTGTTACGACATAATCGTACGTTTTCTTGTGGGAAAAAAAAAAGGAAGCTTGTAAACATAAAGTTTACGGATGGAGGTTTGACGAGACAGGATGGAGGGCCGCTCGTAAAGATGCTACTTGTCTTGGTACTTTAGCTACACATGCATTTTTCTCCTTCCTCTTCTCCGGTTTTTCTCATTTTTTTTTATCCCCCTTTTTTTTCTTCTTTTTAAACACCAACAATTTCACCGCCCACGATAGCGGGTCAGATAAAATAAAAAATTTAAATTTTTCACGCTATCCCTTATCGCTACATTCACCGATAAAACTTTGTGTTCACTGGGTAAAATAGAAGAGTTTTATATATGGACATGTATATATATGCAAGCGAGAGAACTGGAAGGCCATGAAAAAATAAAAAATAAGAAGTCATGTATTACTGGTTAATGATCGAGTCTCGGGGTAATGAAAAGATGGATTATCCTGCGAAAAAAAGCAGCGAACTGTGTGAGAAGAAGCATGAAGATGCAGAAAAACAGAAGGTGAAAGGAAAATAATAAAAAAAAAATGAGAAGAAACTGTAATACAAGAAAACGTCACAGAGCTTTTCTCGTTAAATTGATTTATTCGTCAAGGATACATGGTCACGCCATTTCTCTGCGACGTACTTAGCCATGCTATATTCCATAATACTTTTAATCCTCTATTCCCCCCCCCCCTTCTCTTCGTCATCCTGTTACACTGAAACTTAGAGCAACCACACTACCACTTTTCTTTACTGGTAATAGCAGGAGCACCAGTGGTGACTCCAACAACTTAACCGGTAATAGTTATTTTCCATTTTACAGTTAGTAGGATAGTTATAACTATGCGAAATCACCGATACGGTATTTAGGTTCACTCAAACCTATTACAATGGTTATATATCACTTCTTCTTACGCGTAATTACCGTTGATACTTTTATAGATTTTACCCAAAGTAATAAAAATTTTCCTGAGTGCAATTTTAACATAAGATTTATGTATTAGCCATTGTAATACGAGTTAGGATAATGTAATATGAAGGAAATAAAGAGAGAAATTTAATGTTTCCTAAAGAAAATGAGAAAATTGAAATGAAAAAAATTGGAATTCAATATATAATCAATTGAATGGAAAATAATAGTTTTTTTCTTACAATTCTGATTTCAGCAAATGCTAAACCATTGACTTTCGATGAAGTATACAATCAGAGCAGCCCGACAAACTGTACGGTCTACTGCGGCGGTTTGACAAACGGACTCACAGATGAACTGATGCAGAAGACCTTCTCACCCTTTGGCTCTATCCAGGAGATTCGAGTCTTCAAGGACAAGGGTTATGCCTTCGTGAGGTAATGCACATACTGATAAAAAAAAGAAAAAAAAAGTGGAAGAAGAGAAGAGATTTTTGTTATAAAAAAAAGTTGCAACTAACGAACGCCCGTATTTTTTACGCTCACAAGAGAGCACATCCTCTTTTTTACTCCCTCTTTCCTTTCATTCTTTCTATCCGCTTCTTCACTCTTCCTTCTTTTTTCCACCTCCCAGCTAACCTCCTCGTTTTTGTTCGAACGATTCTCTTCAATCAAAAAAGCCAGGAAACACACAAGCTCTTATCTGCAATCACTCAGGCACTAACACTCTTGAATTATTTTTTTTTTCCCAACTCTTATTTACAGATTTTCTACAAAAGAATCAGCAACACACGCCATCGTTGCGGTACACAACACAGACATCAATGGTCAAACAGTCAAGTGTAGTTGGGGAAAGGAGAGTGGAGATCCAAATAATGCGCAGCAAACGGGACAAGTGAGTTATTTATTTTTTATCCAGTAAATTTCATTTGTTCTTGATATTAATTCATGTATAATTGGAATTTCGTCTTTTTGCTCGATGCTTAATTATTTTTAGGTTAAGGTAGTCCCGTCAGTACTCGATTGACCGTTCCGGGAATTCTGAAATTTGGTGCATTCGTAGATCATGATAAGATAAATTTTTAAAGGGCTACAGAGAACGAGTCGAAAGATATTGACACTTGAAATTTCACGAGTTTAACATTGAGCCTTATGGAAAATCGCACATTTTATCATATTTTACAAAATTGACCGTTTCGATTGGGATGAAAAAAAAAGAAATCACAGAAAATAATGTATAAAACATTTTGAATCCTTGAAAATGCAGCTTCAGTGCATGTGATAGTAGTGATTAGTGAATAACTATGGAAACTGTATTTTTTATATTTTCTCCTTCTCTCTAACTCACTCGGGACTTTATTTAGTGTGTAAACACTGCATGAATCGAACGAGAAACTGTAACCACTGACTAGGACAGTATCGGCGGTACTGAGTTAAATAAAGTCCAAAGAATCTGAGAGTAAAATATCGTTGCTTTAAAAATAAAATAGCGTAAGTGCTAAACTTATACATAACACTCGCGCCACTCTGTTTCTAAGGTAACGATATGAAAAACATTGAATTCCTCAATAAAATGAGAGAGAAAAGTGGGAATGTGACATTTCTTTGTGTAATTTCATGACTTGCACGCGTGAGGAAGAATTGTCTTTTAGTTTCTTGAATTCCTTGATTTATTGCCACTTTTGGAAGTTTTCATTTCAGAGGAAATATTTGGACCCTCTTTTTCTGTTTATCATTTTTCTCCAACAAAAAGTGACGGTCCGATTCAAAGTGTCGAAACCAAACAGTCATTAATCATTGAATTAAGATTTTTCTTTTGAAAAATATAAATCGATTGATGTCATCTTTGATTGATTTCGAAATTCTTGAAAGTTATTGGGAATCGGGAATTATGTTCAATGACATTAGATAACACATCTTCTTTCTTACATTTGAAGGAGAAAGTCGAGTCTATCAGTAACTAAAAAAGCTGAATCCCAATCATATATGGTTGTCTTACAAACAAAGGCACGGTGGCGACTGAAAACTGATTTCAAAATTCCCTGACGTTTCACTGACTAAAAACAAAATTCCAGAACCTACAAAGAAAAATATTATTTGAATCTACGTTAAAATTCTTAGTTGTCCTGAAAATAATTTCTTCATTAGAATTCAACAATAATATCCGAAACTGCGTTAAATTTTTAGAACTTTGATTTTCGGTTAACCTTCTTGCAGATTTCCGAATAATCGAGAAGTTCAATTTTTTATGGTCAAATATCTATAACTTTTAAGAGTTCGTCACAATTTTGTCTCTGCAAAAACATCTCACCAAAAATCTCTATAATACAAAAAATCTCAGTACAGAAGTAACGCATTAGAGAGATATCTCAATTGAACAGACCAGAAAAACGACTAAGAATATCATAGCAGAAAGAAATACTTCTGGTATCAGCAACCTAAGCCATACGCATGATTGCCATTAGCAATTATTAACAATTATCAGGCTTACGTCTAAAAAATTGTCAAGGAATCAAATTTTGGACCAAATATGGAATGCGCAACCGAGGTTTGAACTCATAACGTTCAGATAACATGTCTGATGCTCTACCAATTGAGCTGTTGTGAGTTCCGATATTAACCTTCGAATTTTGATCCTCTTATCTTCCCCCTGCCACCCTTCCTGAGGCAATCACCGCCATTAGCAATTATTAACAATCATCAGGCTTTCACTTGGAAAATTGTTAGGGAATCAAATTTAAGAATCGAATAAATCGAACAAATTACCAACTCAAGCTGGACGCAATGCCTCTTGAATTAATTAATACATCATTGTTTGCATCATAAGCAGAAACAATGCTAAAAATCTTTGCATCACGATTTTTGTACCTTCGGCGACGTTGAACAGTCTGATTACCTGCTTCTAATTGTTGAAACTCAACTTCAGTCAAAGAGAGATCCATCAGTTATTAACATAAAAAGTGATATTATTATCAGATATTCAAGATGAGATATTAATTTGCTAGATAAAGTGATTGAAACATGTTACTCGAGATATTATAGTGTTTGAGATCATTTTGTCACGAGATGTTATACCGTGAGATATAATTTCCGAAATATTGGTGGTGCAAGTGCTATTCTTATTTATAAACAGCACTTACACCATTTTGGTTCTAAGGCAACAATATAAGTTAACATTTCCATTCTTTCCCTCGGAATATCCGAGATTATCATTATTAGGGAGGCCTAAGAGTTATGCGTGAGAGTAATTTTCATAGCCGAACTTGCCTAACGGTGGGGCAAAGTTACTCGCTAAGGGATTCCTGAGGAAGGAGTTTCAAGAGGATGAGAGAATTTCTAGTGTGATGGTTTCTCTCTTATTCTCTTCTCCTTCCATCTTCATCCTTCATTCGAAATCTCCGTTTCAACTCTGTATAGTTGCACATTCTATGCATCTCACTCTGGCTTGCATTGTGAATTCCATTCGGGTCCCTTAGCAATTAGCGCCGTTAAGACGAGTGGATATGTCCGATCTGGGAATAGTGAGAGCCATCCTCGTCACCAACTATTTCCGCCTATCCGTCTAAAGCACAGTGACTCTCACTTTACCCTCTGTGACGCTCTACTAATTGACCTGTATTCCCTGGAGGACTTGTGGGTTCATTCGCTAGTGTATAGTATCAACAACCGCAACGAAATTGATTCCAGACTGAATTGGTTAATATTTATTTTAATTCTTCTGTCACTTGTGTTTTGGTTATTGACATGATGTTTGATTAATTTCCATTGGTTTCACCCTTTTCATGTATTTGTTTTTTTTTCACGTTCATTAATTAATTGAATTCGTGAACCAAACTGTTTTTGAAGCTTTTGAAAATGCTCCGAGTTTTTCAATCACACAATTTGAAAAATGAATAAACTTTATTGGAGCTCATGAAAAAATACTTCTGTTTGTTCCTCTTTTTCGTTGAAATTAATAATTTCCCTTGAAAATTCCATAGAACTATGAGCAATAATAAGGGACCTTGATATCTCACTTGGTCTTTGTACAACTAATTAAAATACTTCGTTATTATCCTAGTCACTACTTGAAGGAGTTCTATATTTCTTCGCACTAGTCGTTGAGTGTAAAGCAAGAAATAAACAGAAAAATCACTCAAAAATTAATATTTATGATTAAAAACCTAGTTCTTGGTGTTTAAGCGGATTTATAGACGAATTCAAGAATTATATTAATTATGTGTAATTTATTACATGACCACTAGTATGCGATTTGATCAAGGTATTTCTCTATACTGAAAAACAATAATTTATTACAAAGTTATGAGACGGTCAATAATTTCCATATTGGATTGTAAATTTTTTTTCTTTTTTTATAAGACACTTTCCAGATTTTAATCTTTTGCCAAAGCTAAAAATGTGAAAATCTGCATCAACCCATAAGTCACCGTATTATTGCTATTTTGTTTTCAATTATTATTAACCAAACAAAATAGTCAATCACTCAGAAATTCCATGAAATACTCAAGATTTATATAACCTTTCAGTTGAAATTCATTCCAAATTTTAATCTTCATATTCGTATAAGTATCGAACTACCTCAAATTAAATTATTAAATTGATTCTTTGATGAGAAACTGAAGTTTGAAATTTTCCCATTGAAACCCCGTAACCTGAAGTCCTATATGTTTCGAGGCCAATTGATCACTCTAAGAAGTCGATGAGGAATTAAAATGAAGTATTTTGTTTACAGTTTAATTTGAGAAAATTTCGAAAACAAAATTTAAAAAATCGAAATATTTTCAAAAAATTCCAAAAATTTTGGAAATTTTCGTAAATTCTGAAAAATCTAAGACAGTGATATATATCTGATCTTCAAGAAAGAACATGGAAAAGAGAGGTTGCTGGAGTTTAATTTGAAAAAAAAAATTAAGAAAAAAGGTGGATACTTGAGAAATAATCGGTCCTTTAAGATGATCAATACATGCATTAAATATATTTTTCTCTTCCTTGAATTCAGGCGCTGTCTTCGGCCACGTATCCCTATTACGCTGCGGCAGCGGCTGCGGCCGCGGCAGCAGCAGCGGGTGTCGGTGGTGTTGGTAGTGTAGGTGGCGTTGGTGGAGCTGGACAACTTGGCTACTGGTATCCACCGCAATCTTATCCAACGACTGCTGCAACGCAGATGCAAGCAGGTGGTTTTCTTCAAGGAATGCAGGGATACACGTACGGTCAATTTGCTGGCTATCAGCAGGCACAATACATGGGGTAAGGCTTACTTTTTGGCTATGAAAAATAGTGAGTTTCAGTGTTAGGTAGCAAACGTGAAGGTGGTTCTATAACAAATTTGCTCTTGTGCAATTTGAGTTGCGCTATAACGTAATTGCTGATCTCATGTAACCTGTTCACTAAATATCGATACGATTGCTCCAACTCGGGGTAAAGTAACGATGCACGGTCTCTATCGAATCATCTTAAGGAGGTTGACTCCCTATTTTCATGTAACACCAAACTATTAAAAAATTTTTTATCGATAGATGAATATATAAACTGTTCACAATCTAAATTCTAAATCGATTCACCACCCCATTCCTGAGTAATTAATTTTTGAGATTGCTCCTTGTGCACGTCGATGTATGGAGAGTCGATGAGGTTAGTGTCATTTCTATCTTATCGTGCGAGCTGTTCCGAAAGATTTCATAATAACCTTATCGGCTCTCCATACATCGACGTGTATAAGAATCAATTTCAAAAATTAATTACTCAGGAATGTGGCGGTGAAACGATTTATAAATTTTGGTTGTGAACAGTTAATATATTCATCTATCGATAGTAAAATTTCAAAAGTTTGGTGTTAGATGAAAATAGGAAGACCTTAAAGTTGACAAACAGCCTAAAGTTACGTCACGATTAAGAAATTAAAAGTGAGAGAGTACAAATGCATGTTCAAAAAATTCAGGCTGTCTTTTTGTTTTCGTGCGCTCATAAAAATACATTATCGCACTTGTTCAGTAATGCGCCATTATCTCCTCATAAACGTTACAAAAAACGTCATTCACGAAATCTAATAGTCTGTTAATCACTTCAATGAATAAAGTGATTTTTTCACAATTTCGCACTCATCCTACTGATCATAAAAAGATAAAAATGGCGGAATCCTAAAAATCTCTCATGGGTCGACCAGTTTAGGGTTTATAAAGCAATCCCCATTTGAATTTATAATACTTTCATGTTTAACGATAAAATTTTGAATTAATCAATCAACAGAATGGGAATGGGTGTTCATGCGGCGGGTACAGCTGCTGGATGGGGCCAGGGTTTACCCGGTGGACCTCAGTTACCGCCTCACCATGCAACGACAGTGACAGCACCCCCTGGTGTCCAGACAGCACCACCGCCTCCACCACCACCAGCACAAATGATGGCCTATCCTATGCAACAATTCCAGGTAATATCATAAACATCGCTTGCAACCCACATTGGCATCTCTCGTCTCTATATATGCTCTCTTCATCTTCCAACCCCTCATCCACATCTCATTTTCATTGTGTATTGGATAACTTCAGCTTGAATGCATAGATTGCACTTATCTCATAAACATTATGGCCTTTTACATTTTCATACCACTGGTTTGATGCATAAAACATTGTTATTCGTACTTGTTATGCCCAAAGCTGAAATCATTGCTGATGCTTGGGTAATTATTTTTTTTGCAAGCAACATTAGTTTTTTTTTCATTACTTGCATTTTATTATTGAGATTATCGGTGAATTTTTGTTGAGTGAAAATTTTTTAATAGAGGAAGTTGGGGTAAAATGGACACGGGTTGATTTTAGTATTGTATACTATGGAATTTACGTGAAATGGATGGAAATTCCGGAGATAGAGTATTTCTGATGATTTCATTAGAAAAATGAGGGAATTTTCCATGAAAATCATATGTCAGAAGTTATTTTTTGGAAATTTCGAAAATTTCATTTTTTCACCTAAGATTTTGAGGTAGAAAGCCTTCTGTCTTTAAAAAATTGGAGTTTCTCGGGATGATCTCGAGTTCTATTGATCACATCGATCTAGAATTGATCTTGAATGAAAGATGAGCTTTTCCCATCGATTCTCGCAGTTTAAAAAAAAAAGTATCAATTTTTTAAGTACTTGAAGGGTGAAAATTGATTTAAAAACAATTTAAACTGCAGAAATCGATGAGAAATGAGATCACCTGTCATTCGAGATAAACTCTAGGCTGCTAGGACCAACAGAACTGGAGATATCGCCGAAAAAACGAATTCTTTCGATTCTTATAAGGCAAATCCCTACAAAACTTGGCCAAAAAAGTGAACTTTTCAAAAAATTGAGAAAAAAAAATTTTGACACATGTTTTCCACCTGAAATTTCCTCAGCTTTTGAATAAAATCATTAGAAAATTATCATCTCGAACAGTTTAATTGCAGTGTCATTCAACTCCACTGTCCCCTATTTCTTTTGGACTAAACCTTAAAATCTTAAATGATATCGAGGGTCTAAAAGCAGAAGGTCGTATGGGCCAAAATGGCCCTTTCTCTGGTAGAAGGTCGTATATCCTACACATACGACCTTCTGCCTTTAGAGGAGGATCAAATAATTCGAATATATCCGCAGCTGTGCGATAGATATTTCTGACACAATTGTAGATACGACCTTCTGCTTTTATTGCAGTTTCGAATCGTTTCAAATTTCCGTATCATCTGCATTATCCCATGTAGGGTTTCCCGACATCCACAGGGTGGCCAATGTTCGGGCCATATTATTTTATACGATTTTGGGCAGTCGATCAAAGGCCAAAGTACGAAACAATATCGGGGCGTCGATATTGGTTCCGCTAATAAGCCCGATATTCTTCCCAACGTCGAGCCCTCTATATTGGGACGGTGAGTTAGATCGTAACTCGGTTCTATATCGAGTAGCCGAATATCGGGAAACCTATATCTATCCGAAATCGCACGTACTTCGCGTAACCGAAGTTCGGCTGCTCTACTTTTGACGAAAATATTTCCAACAATAAGTTGATATTTTTTCTTTTTGATTAATTGTCATATTTTTTTATTTTCCAACATAACGATTGAAAAATCACGCCATAATTGATTTTCCTTCAATTATTCTTCTTGCTAATGATTGATCCGTGAACTAAATTTAAAAAAATATAAAAATAATAAATAAATATAAAATAGAATAAATATAAAATAAATGTAAAATAGAATAGATATAAAAATTGATCAAGAAAAAAATCTTCTCTTTCTGCCATCAAGTGATTCGATCATCAATAGAGGAAAAAATAATACTGAAATAAAACTTTAATTTTCAAAAATAGGGGAATTTTCTGTAAAAAAATGAATATTCCATTACGAGAAATATGTAGTTTTGTTCCTCGGTTCTCACTTCATTTTCATTATATTCCTCTTAATAAAGATAGCCATATAAACAATATAAATATCAATATGAATTTAGACCAAATGATTTTTAGATTCATATAGACAGTACGATTCTGTCAAAGTCGAATAGAGTGATGGTCCAGTCGGCAGCGCGCAAGTTTCATCATCCGACGATCGAGGGTTCAAAACCGCCTGTGGGAACTAAAATTTGTAATGATAAAAATGACTTTGAAATGATTAACATTGAAATATAAATAGTAAAAATATAAAATTACGGAATCTTAGAAAGAAAAAATAATATTTTTCTTTTTATTTTGTTTAAAATTAGTTTTTATATTATTGAGCGTCTGTCGAGTTCGATATCGGACTCGATGTTGGGCGTATATCGTAGCGCTAAGTCGAAATTCGTCACATCGAATTTAGCCTGATGTAGGGCCGAACTCAAAACCCTATATCGGGTCGAAATCGGATGCGATGTACGCCCTATTTAGTTCTCGACTTCGGCCCGCTGTGACATGCCATTATTGGCTCGAAGTTCGCCCTAATATAGTTCCCCTATATCGAAACTCGGCAATTCGACATCGCCCCGAATTGCGGCCAATTTCGGTTTCCTACATGGGATACTGAAAATTATTATCCACTTCCGAGAAAAATTTTTTCTAATGATTGCATTGAAAAGCTGAGAAAATTTTAGGCGGAAAGCACGTGTCAAAGTTTTTTTTAAATCAATTTTCGGAAAAGTTTACTTTTTTGGCCAAGTATTGAAGGGGTTTCTCTTCTGAAAATCGAAAAAATTCACTTTTTCGGCGATATCTCCGGTTCGATTGGTCGCACTGATTTGAGGTTGGTCTCAAATAAGAGGTGAGCTCATTTCCCATCGATTAATGTGGTTAAAAAATCTTTCTAATCAATTTTTCAAATACTTATTGGTCATTTTCTGAAAATCAGTTTTTGCTCTATAAGTATTTGAAAAATTGATAACTTTTTTTTTCAACCACACGAATCTATGGGCAATGAGCTCATCTATCATTTAAGAACAGCTCCAGGTCGTTACGTTCAATAGAACCAGAGATATTCCCGAAAACCTGAAGTTTTTCAAAAGCAGACGGCTTTTACCTTCAAATTTTGACCAAAAAAATGGAATTTTTGAAAAATTCAAAAAAATAACTTCTGACATATTATTTCCATGTGAAATTCCCTCAGCTTTCCAATGCAATCATCAGAAAAAATCCATCTTCAATATTTTCATCTGTTTCGAGTAAATTTCAGGGTATAAAATACCAAAACCAGCCCGTGTCCGTTTTACCCTACCCTCTCCCAAAGACTTTTTTTCTTCCAAATTAAATTTCCCATTCCCTTGAATTTTTAGAATTTTTTAAAAATTTTGACTCCCTTTTTTTTCTCCTAAAAGCAAAAGGTCGTATATCCACATAATTTTGAGGAGAAAAGTAGTCCTAGGGAAAAAATTCTTGTAGGCACGGTTTTCTCTCTGCATTCCCTACATTTTATTTTTTATTTTTTTTTTTCATAATTTTCTTTTTCATTTTTTCCAGGCAGAAGGTCGTATCCGCCAACTCACGATAAAAGTGGTTGTCCGCGACTATAAACCACTCAAATCGTGGAGAAATCGAAAAAAAAAATTGAAAAACAGGTGGACATACGACCTTCTGCCCCTTTTCAGGACGCGACCCGATTTTTGGCCCATACGACCTTTTGCTTTTAGACCCTCGATATTAAACAAATTCAATCTCAAAAAGTTTCATGCAAGTGTCAATTTCATTCTCCACCAAACTGAGAGAAACATTCATTCCATAAAAAAAAAAGTTTAAAAAAAAAACCCAAAAACTTTTTCCTTGAATTAACAAACTTTCTCATAACAATGTGTTTAGGTGAAATTTCATGCACAAAATGATTGACAAATTGAATAAACTTTTATCCACAATTTAATTCTGTTTTGTATTCCCCGTGTATTCAATTTATTTTATTTTTTTTCATTTGAAAAAAAAAAGTTTTCTAAACCATTGAAATTAATTTAAAAGTCCCTGAAACACACGTGTCAATCACACTAAATATTATTAGTGTCAAGAACACAATCGCAATACTTTTTGTACGAATATTTAAAAAAAAATTGAATTAACTAGCATTTCGCAATGAGTTCGAAATTCAATTGCACAAAGTTCCGTCAAAAGAGGGATATCGATTGAAACTGACGTTATTGTAATTATAACAAAAACAAAATTATTCAATTTTAAAAGTAGATTTTTTAATGAAAAAAAAGAATAAAAAAGACTGATAAAGAAAAAAAACGTTTCTCTCAGTTTATCGGAAATTACAAGTGCATGCAAATAACATTATCCAGGAAAATGTATCTCTGCATCAGAGTTACAAATGCATGGTAGTAATCAACTCAAGCACTCAGGAATAGTTACATTGTTATGCATCGTATTGCCTGTGTGTTATGAAAAGCAGTTTGAAATTGTCAACGAGTAGCTTCGCTTCTAGATTTTGATAGAAAGCGAGTGATAGAGATAGAGAGGGAGGGGAGGGAGAGAGAGAGGAAAGGAGAGGAGAGAAAGGGAGGTGGACGAATTGGGATTTCTATATTGGCGTATTTCGGTTCACAGACACGCTGATTGCTGCCACTGCCAGTGCACGAGAACTGCTTGTCGTTACTATCGAATGTGTCGAAGCAGTAGTGCATATCCCTCTTCCACTTCCAACCCCTTCGTGCACTTCGCCCCCTCTTTCTCTCTCTCTTTTTGCCTCTCTTTTCACAGCATAACGGCAACGTGTATTCGCCGACGTTGGCTCATTCTCGAAGCACGTCTCGACCACTAAGAAGGTCGGAAAATGCAATCGATCTAAAGACGAATTGAATTTACTGTACGGCTCTGTGACTCGAGATTGATCGAACGTTTCTTTGGTGGAAACACGATTGCAGAAATGCTTAAAATTGTAGAAACATTGTGCAGATATTCGTTTGATAGTTTTTTTTTTATTGGATCTTGGATTTTTATTTTTAACGCTTCATTTGGGTATTTTTGGTTGAATTGAAGGAAAGAGTTTTTTTTTTTAAATGCTCTACAAAATACAGACTTCAGCTTTTTTGGACATTTGCGAGTTTGCAAAAAATCTCATGGCTTGAGGTAGTATCCCAACGAACTCGAGTACAGTTAACTCCTAATTTTTTCGATGCCGTATCAAAGATTATATTTTTTTTACACTCTTCTGAATTCTTTCATAATTTTTGTCCGTGTAATTTATGAGATATGAATGATTAAAGTTACGGAAAATAGCGGTGGTGAGGATGAAACGTCCTTAATCAGACAGAAATAACGAAATTACCAAAAAACCACAGGGTTGAGCCATTATTTAAAAATTATTGACGAAGAGAACAGCATTTTAACTAAATGATGGAAGAAAAAAATATTCAATTCACTATATAGTTATTGAGAAATTTTAATCAGAAGGCAGTCGTAACTGTTTGCCTCTCTATCTCATGCAGGTGATAGGTGATCAATGGAAAAAAAATTCGAGAATAAAGAAATTCAGTAGTGAAGAAGTAAAACAAGATAAGTCTCTTTTTTTCTCATTAACTTTTTTAAAAATACCTCAGAAAATAACCGAGGAAGAGCAATTTTGCCCTAAAACTCTTTTGTAACTCTTGAAATTCTGTACAAAACCAGATAAGTAATATCATTTTATCTCGCTTAGTTTCCGAGCTATTTCCTTCGAAATAACCTCAAAGATAAGTCGATTTATCCTGTTTTACCTCTTCACTACTGAATTATATTCACAAGCTGAATAGACTTTCGAATAGTTTAATCACCTTTTCGGTTAAATTAAATCACGTTATCCCGAATTATCATCAAATAACTGTAAGTCAACCTACGAATTCTCATTTTTTTCTATTTTATCGGCCGTATTTGGGATACTACCTTAACTTCCTTCAATTCAAAATCCTTCAAAAATACCCTAGCAGCTATCAAATCACCGTCACTCACTTCCACTGTCATCGCCATATTCATCATCATCACAATAAAAAAAAATCTCCCAACTTCACAATTTCCCGTAAAACCCGCTTGAATGCTTGCGCATTAATTCTAGAAAAATAAAAAATTAAAAAATGGAATTTGATAAAAAAAAAAAAAAAGCAAAATTGTGTGGTATTGAAATTATAACAGTAAAATCGTCATGAACATGAGATGATAGTTTAATTTTCCTTAAAAAATTACTTGGTAAAGAAAAAAAAAGAAAATCCGAAAAAAAATGAACTTAACCATAATTTATGTGTTCAAATCGTAAAGTGTGTTCTTGGTTGCGGTCCAGCTAGCGGATGAGGACTGGCTGACGCCTAGCCTCCTAGTGTGATGGTAAGCAAGCACCCCTCTACAACAGGAACAAACGTTAACGCCACTACCATCGCCATCAACGATACCCTAACTAGTATCACGCGGATTGGCACTACAAAAAATATACCATCGCGAGCCACAAGAGAACGTGACAGAGGAGGAGGAGGAGGTGAAGATGCTGGAGGAGGAGGGGGAGTACCGGGTGGAAGAGCCTGTGGAGGATCCTACTATTACCGATCAACGCGACATCCAAGATAAAGTGAATAATTTTAATAAAAAAAAATACCAAATGAATAATAATCAATAATAATAAACGAAAAAAAAAATATTAGAGGCAGCAAATGAACCCAACTTCTCCTATTCCCCCCTGAATTCTCGAGTTTCTCAATGATAGATAATTAGGAAAAAAAAAATTAAAATGAACAATGGCCAGTGTACTGTTGGGTTTTCGGCCTCGTACGTGTGCATGTGTGTGTCTGTGTGTGAGTGTGAGAAAAAAAAGAGAGAGAGAGAGAAAACGATATGCATGCAGAACAAGATACTCTTGCGTAAACGTATATCGCTTAAAATACGGTCCTCACTCAGCTCATCTTCATCGTGTATCTATTTCTCTGACAGATAGAATTATACTGAGTTCCTTTTTTTTTTTAATTAATCAAGCGTATTTCATGCAAAATCGTGCGTCAAGCTATTGAGAAAGAATTTAATATGAAATAATAAAAAAAAAATAAAAGAGTTCCTTGCAGGCTCGATGGGTATAATGCCTAGTGCCCTTTTTTAAATTTAAATAATGACATCAAATTAAGTTAATTGTCATTCTCGCAAAGTTCAAGGGAAAAATTTAAATAAATTCATTATTAATTTTTTAATTCATCAAAATCACATGAAAGCCAGAAACAATTTTTTAACAAAATGCAAATTAAATGTGGATTATCTTTGCAAGTAAAATTAAAATTTGCAACTAGACAAAAGAAATTCGTTATTTTTGTATAGATAAATTCGCGCATTGATGATGTTTGATTAATGAAGAAGAGGTTTCAAAGAAATAGACATTTTTTTTTTGTGTCCGATGACTCATTTCATTCAAATTTCTCCGGATAATTATAAATTGAATAATGAGGCAATTTATTTGAAAACCGGAGGATCATAGTGCACAAATTGCTAAAACTGATTAAACTGAGAGAATTAGGGCTCCTCTGCTAGAAAAAAGAGAATAATAAGGAAAAAATTTTAAAATAAAGAATTCGGGTGCAACTCACAAATTCACGCTAAGAAATTAATTTAAAGATAAATAATCAATGGGAAAAAAAAGTAAATTGAATGAAAGATATTTAATTTAATTAATGAAAAACAGTCCAACTGTAGATAGGTAGGTATTATAATACACATATTAATATAATGTCGAGATACATATTATATCTAATGCATACGAAGTCTATTTGCAGAATCAAAAAAAAAATTTAGTTAATTTGGAGAAATAAATTGACAGTTATAATGGTTGAAAAGTAATTATGAAAGAGGAATTTTAAATAACTTTTGATTCGTCATTAATATCTGTTGTCGTAGAATCAAGAGTAATTTTTTTTTTCAATATATAAAATTATTTATTAAAATATCGTTTTTTTTTTAACCAAAAAACCTAAAGAATTCTGAGAATTTTTTCGAATACTTTGAGACACATGCTTTAAAAACTGAAAAATTATGACTTTTTATGATTTTCGCCTTTTTGATTCTGCGATAATTACTATTATCTGAAATGCGCGTGTAATTTAACAGTTGCCCGGTGGTTATTTTATTAAATTAAATTTTTTTCTACAAAAAAAAAATTATCACTCATTTTAAAAATTGTTGATAAAATCAATTGGTTAATTGAATGCAAATTTTTTCTAAAATACGAGAATGACGGAACCAAATGAATTAATTAAGTATCACCATTACCATAAAAAAACAAGCGTGTGTGTAAAAAAAGAAGAAAAAAAAACGTCGAAACATACATCGAATTAATGTACAAGTTTTTTCATGAAAAAAAAAGCGCCGAGTATTCACAATTAATTTAATTAAAAAAACAAAAAGAAGGAAAAAACCCTCGCATATTTTTTTTTTCTTTTAATATAATTTTAATTTAGTAAAACACTGTCTCAATAGCTTTGATCAGTTTTCCCCTCATCTATTTCACCCAAATGTACTTTGTCTGTACTTTGCGTGATTAACGATTTGAGGTAAACTAAAATGGAATCGTCAATACCAGGGGGGGAGGGGGAGGGGGTGAGTAAAGAGACAAAGATAGAGTGAGTGAGAACAACAGTGTATGCAAGAGAGAAAGAGAGAGAGAATGGTCGTTGTCGATTTATCGTAATCGAAATACACTCAGCGATGATTGCTTCCGAGTCACCGGTGTGTTCTCCATAGCCCCCTCCCCCTCACCACCCTCTGCCTATTCCCTCTCTCACCCCAAAACATTGTCGATTGCGTGTGACGCGTGAGTAGGAAATGAGCGAACTATCCATTCGACAGCCGTGCCCGGCTCATCGACATTGGATGAAATACAGTTAGTGAATTGTGCCCGGGACAAACGAATACCCCCCCCTTTTCCCCCTCCCCTCAATTCCCATTTACACCTATCTCGGTTTTCCCCTCATTGGCAAACTGGTTATATTGTAACATTCAATTGAACTCAATTTGATTTGTGATTCTTTCGAGAATCTGTGAGTTAAAAGAGAAAAAAAAGTGTCAAAAGAGTAAAAAAAAAACGGAATTAAATTCACATTAAATTAAGAGAATCAACGAAAAATTTACGAGCCCATGCGACAAAAAAAAAGAGATAAAAATTTATAATGAAACTATCAAAGAGAGAGGAAAAAAAAACATTTTCAAGCAAATTTCATCACATTTACCCAGTGAATTATCATCAAGCGCGCATATACTGAAACCGAATAGCCTTAATGAGGTCATGACACACGTGCGAAATTAATAGAGAAGAATTAAAGAATAATAACGAAATAAAGAAAAAAATTAAAAAGTAAAAGTTCGAAGAGAAAAAGAAAATGAGAAAAAATGAATTATCTGCAAAATATATATTATACATAGATAATATGAAGCAGGATGAAATGAATGAGTGCAAAAGAAATGAATGGAAAAACCCGAAAAAAAAAATATATAAAAAGAAGTGAAAAAAAACTGATAAATAAAATTGACGTGTGGCTCAACCGATGGATGTACACACGAGTGCCCGAGTGTATAACTATTGTGAGCAGGCGTATTTTACACTAAGTAAATATACATATAGACTAGTGTAGGGTATGACGTGGCTCTCTATGTTGAGTATGCGTCGATAACAGGAAAAAAAACCCGCGGAAAGAAAAAAAATAGTGAAAAACTGCGAGAAAAATAATCCCACAGAAAAAAATGAACTAAAAAAATTTGAAAAATGATAACGAAGTACATTCGCTTATTGCGAATGGCACATAAAATGTATATAATTAGTTAGGAGAAAAAAAATATATATATAGGAAAAATTTTATAAAAAAGAAAACAAAAAAAAAAAAACAAGAAAATTCTGTGAGAAAAATTAGAAAAGCTTTGAGAATAGTGAGTCAAGAGTGTTGCCGGTGAATTTAAATTGAAATAATTTCGACTTTGAATATGTCAATCTGCAGAGATTGCCCAATCTCGTTTTTCCATGGAGCGTAAAAAAAAAAGGAAGAAATAAAAAAAAAATTGAAAATTGGTAAAAAATAAGTATTCTCTGTTTCCAATAGAACGAACGAGATTATACGAGGAATTCGAGAATCAGGCAATCGCAATAATCGAGGAGGTAGCTCCAAATTATTGTGCTTGCTTTGTACCACTCACTCTCTTTCTCTCTCTCTCCCTCTCTTTTCCCCTCTCTTTCTCTTTCTCGTTTTCGCCTGGTACTGTATAAACGCCTCATCCCTCGATACAAACTCTTTTTCTTTTCTTGAAAAAAAAAACCCCTTTCACCCCTTTTCTTCCCAATTCCCAAACATCCCTTGCATTTCACAAACTCCGCATTTTGCACGCTTTGGTGAAATAGGAAATCGATTCCTTTCGCTTACGAATTACAGTGAGACTCGTGGCACTCTTGACTCGCCCTCTTAGACTTTCGAGGAAGGTAGTCCTCCTCCCTCTCCCCTCTGCCCTTTTTTTTTTTGGACGTCTACCTTCCTTGTTGATTTTCATTTTCCCTCGAGCTAACAATTGCTAGGACATTTGAGGGAAAAGAAAAAACAAAAGTGGGGCAAAAAAAATAAGAATTGACGAAAATTGAGAGAAATGTGAGGAAAAAAATGGGAAAAAAGACGTTAAGTTCGGGAAAAAAATATACATATATACATAATATAAATAAATCAATGAATATATGAAAATAGTTATATATACAAGAATTAAAAGAAAAAGGGAATATATATAAATATATATATATATAAATAAATAAATAAATGAATAAAATGCGGGACTGATTTCAAGTGTGAAATGAAGCTACAAAAAAGGAAAAATTTTAAAATTAATTATTTGTATGAAATAATTTCATTTTACACTTGAAATCTTGTTTTCCAAGATGCATTATTGTATAATGTAACTAAGTGATTTAGTCGTTTAGCTGATTAAGCGATAGATGATGAAATATAAATTAATATTAAATGATAAAAGAAGAAAAAAAACAACAATTTTAGGTAGTGTGCGAGAAAAAAACGGCATGTTTTAATTTAAAAAAATGAAAATTAAGAGAATTAAAGAAGAAAGAAATAGCAATTTAAGCACAGTGGAGGAAGGAGCATAATTGATAAGGCCATAAATAATAAGTAGATAATTAAATGAACTTTAGGATGAAAAAAATTTGATGAGATAAAACGGATATTTAAATGCAAAAAAAAAATAAATGCGATTGATAGGATGAGCCATTGAGAAGTAAGTGCTCTAGTAGGAATGAAAGAAATGTGGATTTTTTTGAATGATGAAGATGTGCATGGGGGCTTATGCAATATAGAATTAAAAAAAAAACAAAGATGAATGAGTGTGTGTAGCCAAATGAAAAATGAATTATATGAAAAAAAAAATTTAGTGAAAATCAAAGGCAGGAGTGAATTCAAGAGAAAATGATAAGAAAGCAATGACAACAAATATACAACAAAAAAAAAAAATGAAAAAAATCCACCTAGACGAAATAATTTTAAGACGTTAAGAGCCAATTATACATTAAGCTAAAACACGATAACACTAAACAAGAATTAATAATAATTTGACAAGAAAAAAAAAGATTTAAAAAAAATACACACAAACACATGGAGAGATTGTACACACGCGCGGTAAACAATACGCATGCCTGTAGATTATTAATAGTTAAAACTGCAAATTAAAGATGAAAAAAGAAAAAAACCAACAAAAATGAATAAACAAATAAACTGCAAAAAAACTAATGTGAAAATAAAGAGATTAAAAAAAAAAGATACCCCTAGAGGTAGTCTGTAGTGTAGTATAGTCAATCGGTCACTAGGTTAAAAGAAAAAAAAACCGTAGAAAACGTAATAAGAATTTAATAAAATGACAGAATGGAAGAAAAACCATAGCAGAATAAAACTATAATAAAAAAAAAAAGATGAAAGGGGAGTGAAAAAAAATTGAAGATATAGTAATGTGAGTATATCCGCGCGAAAAAAAAATTATTTAAAAAAGTAATAAAAAAAAAAAAAGCACCCAGCACCTTATTCACCGTCATGTAACGACATGTATTGTGGCGCGTAAATACGCGTGAAGTAATGTGAGAGTAGAATCAAAGCCCCTCTCTCTCTCTTTCTCTATCCCTCTCTCGTCATCACCAACAATACACTCGGTTTTATAAGCCCATTTACAACACGATTACAAAATCTGCGTGACGCCAACACAGCCTGTCCTCCCCCAACTTTTTCCCCCACAACATCGAAAATGTTCGCAGCACTCTCACACACACGCAAATACATACACACAGACGAATGTATAAATCATCTGCATAGCTCTTTCGACAACTTCAATCCCCATCTCCTGTATTGACTCTGGATTTTGCAAGAAAAAAAGAAAAAGAGGGACAAGACCCCCGAAGTGATTTCTATATCCTCGCCTGTATAACGTGTCCGTTGACGTGACTCTTCCGCAGTAGTAGAGAGAAAAAAAGAGAGGAAAGAAAATGAAAAAAAAAAAAAAAAATGTGAAAAAAGATTTTAACCGAAAGGACTCGATCGCGTCGTTCACCCGACAAGCTTGCACTCTTCTGCTGCCAAGAGAGGGTCCCCCCCCCCTCTCACTCTCTCGCTCTATTGCCTTCTTCACTCCTTTCTCTTCATTCATCCTCCCTTCGCCTTTCCTCCCAGCAAGACGTCCTCTCATCGAAAACCCTTATCGAATCACGACATTCGCAAGTTACGACAAAATCCAATTTCTCTCATTTTTTTCCCCCTCCATTCGAAGATTCCCCTCCCCCTCCCTCTTTTCCCCTCAATTTTTTTCCCTCATCTCGAGCCGATATTCCCTCCGATCTATCATCCTCCAGGGATACTCGCTTCTCGTGGGACCTAATAAAAATATCTACATCTATCTTATCTAACCATCTATATATATGCCTCATATATATCTATATACATTCAACTCGTTTTATTCTTCATTCATTCCCTTCGTTCTTTCTCATTTCTCCTTTTTCTCCCTTATTACGGAGGCTCCTCTTCACTCAATGGAATACACCAATCTTACCACTCATCTTGGATAATACTAGCAATCGATTCACAAGTACTCTCATCTCATTTTTAAAATCTACCGCAATTGGCGAATACTTTTGGAGTAAAAAAAATTTGATGAATTTTTATTTTTTGCCTTCAATAGAGTTGAAAGAATGTCAAATTTGATTTACATAAGGAAATTGGTAATTTACTGAAAATCTCGTGGTAGCCACTTTTATACTATAGAAAAGGTATTATTTGTTACACAGAGAAAAATGTTTTCCTAATTTAAGAATGTGCAGTCACTTAATTTAAAGATGTGCAGGTCACTTAAATTAAGAAAGAAAAGTCACTTGACTTAAGTGAGAAAGGTCACTTAATTTAAGTGACTTTTACTTTCTTATATTAAGAAAGAAATAGTTACTTGATTTAAGTGAGAAAAGTCACTTGATTCAAGTGAGAAAAGTCACTTGATTTAAGTGAGAAAAGTCACTTAATTTAAGAATGGCAGGTCACTTAAATTAAGTGACTGCACATTCTTAAATTAAGAAAACATTTTTCTCTGTGTATTCTTTACTAAACCCGGGATTTTTCAAATTTTTTTCATTACAGAGAAACCCGGGGCAAAATGGATTCCAAGTTATTCGGTCGGCATTATTCGGGATTTTTTTCGAGTGTAAAGAAGTCCATAAAAAAGTTTGAAAAAATTCAAAAACAATGTCCACATATTGGCGAATTTTCTCAATTATTTCAGATTCTTTCATGAAGTCCTTCATTTTGAAAAGAAATCCCGGATCATGTCACTCGAAAGGTCCGTTTTGCCCCAGTCTTTCATACAGTGAAGTATCAAACATTACTCTCAAAAATAATGAAAAATCTACGTTTTTTCAATCATATAAAATTTCAAAGTCTGTTAATTTTTTTATAAAAAAATGAGAATGTAGAGAATCACTTATGTCTCGAAAAATTTTCAATCAATATTATCCAGTAACAATATCAAGCTGTAGCTTCAGAAGACCATGATATGAGCCAAATTGGAAACTCATATCTTTATTATCACTGTTGTTATCAAGACAACAACATTTTTCATGAAAAACTATAAAATGCAGTAAAATAATAAGACGTTAAATATTATGTCTCTTGGCAAATACTCCCAAGTGGGAGTCTCGCTAAAAAGGAAAAAAACATATATTATGTCTCAATTTGGCCGATATCAATTGAGAATTATCAGCAGAAATCAATTTTAAAAAAATAATTCGAAAATTGATAATATCTCAAAGAATTACTCAAGTGATTATCATCGAAAAGATATCTAAAAAAAAATGATTTATCTCAAAAAACCACCAGTCAAAATATTCAATTTTGAAAATCTCCCACAATTGACTTTATACTCCAGACAAAAAATTCAGCCTAAATTTCGTTTTTTTTCTCCTTCAACAAAGTTGAAACAATGTCAAATTGAATTTACATAATTAAGTTGGTAATTTACTGTAAATCTCGTCCTACCCCCTCTCCCCACTTCTTTCTCATCTCAAACTATCCCCCCTATCTCTTTCGTTGAGGCAAGTTAATCTTAACAAGATGCAGTATAACTGGATCATCATTTAACCTCGTTAACTCTTTCAGTTCCTAAACCTTCTGAACTTTCTAACTTGCTTGCTAAAACTTAAAGCGCTCCCAAAAAGTCTCACATGTAAATGACAGTTACGTCTATTCACACATTCACACATATGTTTGAAAATTATTCATAATTATTTGGAAAATTGTAGTTTAATGTTTCTACGAATGAATGAAGTAGAATTTGTAAATTACGTGCACAGAGAGCAGAAATAGGCAAGATTAAAGATACTTCATTAGAGCAAGAAGAGAGGGGATAAATGAATAGAGTCTAGGCCAATATCACAATAGTCACCCTACGAAGCGCGTATTTCAAAAGAGAGAATGAAAAAAAATCAATGAGAAAAAAAGAGAGAGGGAAAAAAAAATCAACCGCCACAGACACAATTATAAATAAGCAACACAGAGCACCGCAGAGAAATATCTAGAGTTAGTGCAACTGAAATTTCCAATAAAACTGTGGAGATTATTTAAATAAAAAAAAAAAAAAGTAAATGAAAAGATGAAAAAAAACTGATGAACATGCAGATGAAGAAAAAATGATTATGATGAAAAATTTAAAAAAAATACAAAATAAACAAAAAATTATATATATAAAACATGAATGTAGACGCCGTAAGATTAGATTAACACAAAGAATTAAAAAAAAAGAGAAAAAAAAACAAAAATAATATAATCTGTTCCGTATAAATATATAAATAATGAATGGAAATTAACAATTAAAGAAAAAAATGAATAAGTGGAAATTAAAACAAAAAAAACACACGCAAAAATATTTATGTATTTATATTGGCGCATACCATATATCCATTGTACGGGTGAAATAGCAAAAAAAAAGGTGCAGACGTGTCTCAATATGTATATTATATATACATGAAGACTCGTCGAAGTATCTAATTGTATCGTTGGATGACGAAATAAATAAATGAAAAAAAAATGAAAGAAGATTATTAAATTAAATTAATAAATAAAATAAACCTAATTCCTATCGTACCTCGCCAAAAATTATTTTCATTTATTTCTTCTTTGTATTTCATGAAAAAAAAAAAAGAAAAAGAAAAACATTCAATTAACACTTGGCTCAATTGAATTAAAGAATAATAATTAAAACACACAAAATAAGATTTTGGTGTTTAAAAATTGTGTAAGTGACAAGAAAAACAGAGTTCAAAATCGATTAATTCGTTTCAAAAAATAATGCAATTGAAACAATCACAAGAAAAAAAATTTTAAAAATTAAAAAAAAACGTGAATACCTTTGATATATTTGTAGCGTTGGTACGATGAGGTTTTCCAAAAATAAATAAAATTAAAAAAATGATTTTTCATTTGCGTTCAACTTATAATTTCATGGAATGATGTAGTAAATTTGATGAATATAGTAGATGAGTTTAAATGAAAAAAAAAAAAAAAACATGAAAATAATAATAATAATTAAACGATCGCTTTCGTCGCGCGTTTTAAAAACAAAATGCGACGAAGAGAACTGTGGTAATTAGATATTATGATCTCGAATGAATCGAGCCAGCAATTAGTTATTAAGATAGTGAAAGAATAAAAAAAAAAAAACAATGTACTTGGCTAGCCAGCCAAAGATGCCCCCAATTTCCCCCGTAGATAATAATAAAAAAAAAACTAATAATAATAATAACGATAATATACAGCAAATGAGACCGGGCAACGCTAAAAAAAAAAATAAAACAATTCCAAGTATCATCGCGTCCGAATTTTTGTAGCAATTACTTTAATTTTTTTATTGAAAAAATAATTAAATCATTTTATTTACTTTGTATTAATTTTTTAATTTAACGAATAAAAAAATGAATAAAAAATTAGAAAACAAGAGACTCACGCACGGGGGTTCCAGGGACCCCGGCGTGGTACGGCATATCACTGACGACATTAAAAGCAAAAAAAAAAATTAATTAAAAAAAAAAGAGTTGGGTGCCTTTACCAGTGAGATCAATTCTCTCTGTCTGATAACAAACACTTTTGTAGGCACTCGAGGCTAAAAGAAAAAAAGAAAGCAATGAAAAAAAAAAGTTTTTTTAATTGAAGAAAAAGCAAAAAAAAAATACAAGAAATTAAATAAAACTATTTAAATAAATTGACCCACGGGGTTCCATGGTAGCCTCATTGCGTATATACTTAGGAATTAAGAGAAAAAAAAAATTATTGTGAAAGAACGAAAAAAATTTTAAAAAAATATAAAGAAGCATCGCGCGAATGATAGATCAAAATAAATCAAACCAATGCATCTAATTTGATACATAATCGCCACATTGCATACGCGAAGGCACATGCCCAGCCACGCCACGCATATTACGCTCATGAAATAAGAAAAAAAAAATTAAAAAAATTAACAAAAAAAAAATGATATATATTATATATATATAAAAAAATGAAAAGAGGATGGAAAAAAATATAAATATAGGTAAATACGACGTACACACAAGCACACCCGCCATTGCAATAGGCACGGAATAAAAAATGCCAGGGATGTGCGTGAACAAATTTTGGGGATGAAGAAAAAAAAATCGAAAACAAAAAAAATGAGAAAAAAAAAAGGAAAAAAAGACAAAAAACATGTATGATATTATATATATACATAAACATAGAATATAAAAATATTATAAATAATGATGGATATAAATAAATGAATAGATAAATAAAAATATAATATACAAAATTAAAGAAAAAAAAATATAAATATGGAGGAAGTATGTAAACGAGATATACAGGATAAAGAAAAAAAAACACATATAGATTTAAGAATATAAGATATTATTATAATGTATGGTTGGTTTATAATGTAAAATATATTATAGAAAATGTATTATTTGTCATTCTTAACTGAACCCGACATTTTTCAGGTTTTTTTTTCTAATACAGTGAAATATCAAAATTCACTACTAAAAATATGCAGGCAGTTAACAGAAGTTTTTCACAAGAAATCCAAGTTTTCTTAGGGGGGGGGGGGGGGGGGGATAGGGGTTTACGCGTGAAAAAAAAATCACTTTATTTACGATTTTTTTTCGACGTATGCATTGAGAAGATTCATTGGAAACTTTTGAACGTTATTAAGCATGGATTCAACAACATTGAGTATTTTTTTTATGCGAAAATATCCGCAAACAATCCGGTGATGGAGCTTTTCTAAGAATGAAATAGACGATTTGCGGTGATCACTGTATCTCAGCTGGAAATTATCAGAAATAAAAAAACTATTGAAATTCAGTCAAAGTATCATTAAATCCTCCCCCCCAACGATCTCTGATTATTTCTTTTTTTAATTAAGGGGGTTTTCCATCTACAAAATGGCGCAATTTTTCGTAAAAATAGCAGTTTTTACTTTAAATGACCACCAAAAATTGAAAAATGAAAAAAAAGTAATCGGAGATCATTGGGAGGAGGATTTGATGATACTTTGACTCAATTTCAATGGTCTTTTCTTTCTGATAATTTCCAGCTCAGATACAGTGATCACCGCAAATCGTCTTTTTCGAAAGACGTTCTTGGAAAAGCTCCGTCACTGGTTTGTTTGTGGATATTTTCGTATAAAAAAATTACTTCATATTGTTGAATCCATACTGAATAATGTTCAAAAGGTTTCAATAAATTTGCTCAATCCATGCATCTAAAAAAAATTCGTAAAAAAACCGGTTTTTTCACGCGTAACTCTTACCCTCCCCTCCCCTTTAAAGTAGTACCACCGATACTGCCCCAGTCAGTGGTTATAGTGTCTCATTTGGCTCATGTAGTGTTTCCACACTAGATAGCATCCTGAGTTAGTTAGAGAGAGAAAGAAATATAAAAGGTACAGTTTTCATAGTTTTTCAATAGACGTACTACATGCTCTGAAGCGGCATTTTTAATGATTTAAAATGTTTTATACATAATTTTCTATGATTTCCCGTTTTTTTAATGCAATTCGAAACGGTCAGTTTTTTGAAATGTGATAAAATGTGCGATTCCCCAAGAGTTGAACTCGTGAAATTTCAAGTGTCAATATCTTTCAACTCGTTCTTTGTAGCCCTTTGAAAATTTAACTGGATCATTATTTTATCATAATTTACGAATGTACCAAATTCCAGAATTTCCGAAACGGTCGATCGAGTACCGGTCATCCTACATCAATTGAGAATTTCAAGTATTTTTACTATACCATTTACATAAATTTTTTTAAATTATTGATAATTTTGATTTCTCTTAATTTTTTAATCAAAAAAATTACAATTTTGAAAATCACTAATATTCCGAGGAATGTCCAATCAATATTATTCAGTAACGATACCAGGCTGTAAATTGAGAAGACCAACATTTAAGCGAAATTGGAAGCTTATATGTTTATTATCTCCGTTGTTATCGAGAAAACAACATTTTTCATGGAAAACTATCAAAATCATAATAATTCGAAAAATAAATACCGAAAAAATCTTAAACATCGAAAAAAAATTCGCGCAGTTATATATATGATGTCAAGTATTATGGCTCAATGAGGATGACATGAATTGCAAATTTTTTGAGAAATTAATTTTTTTTTAAATCACTAATTGATTATGAGGGAAAAGGGGGCAAAATGGACCTGTTGATCAAAATGATTTGGGATTTTCTTTCAAAGTGAGGGGCTTCAAGTGAAAATTCGGAAAAAATTCACCAACAATCTCGTCATATTGTAGTATCTTCTCAATTTTTTTCAAATTTTTTCATAAAGTCCTTCACTTCACGAATAATTCCCATATCATGTTACCCAAAGGATCCATTTTGCCCCACTCTCTCCTATCTTATAAAACTACTCAACGGATTTTGATAAAAAAAGGTCTCAAAAGAAAGGATTCATCACGAGAAATAAACAGTGAAAATATGAAATTTTCAGGTGCAACTTAATCGTTTCAAGTGAGCGATATAATCCACACATATGCACACACATAGGCACTTGTTCTAAATACGATTACTGTATTTTTCAGACCATTATAAATGTTTTGCAGCTAAAAAAATCCAAGTCGAAAAATTTCACACGATTACAAATCTTCAATCCAAACGCAAAAAGCAGCTGATAATGCTAGAGATGTCTCCAATATAAATTTCTTGATTTATTGAATTAAAAAACGCCGAAATTTATGAAGAGCCCCCTTTCTGCAGAAAATTCCACAGTACACAAAAAAAAACCCTCCCCTCATAAATTCCCACGAAGCCAATACCTTCCCAGACATTCGCGAGAACAGCGTAAAATATCAATCACTCCTCGATTCTTTTATTGCTCCAGTATCGAAACGTTCGTCAAAAAAAAATCTTCGACCATTCAAACAATCCAAAAAAAAAAAAAAAAAATGAAAAAAAAATTGATAGAAACCAATTAATTCTTCACCTACAACACCATTAATAAAAAGACATTAATAAAAAAAAAATCCAAATTGACATATTCAGACTGATGAAAAATGGATTCGAATGAAGAAGGGAAAACAAATCAAAAATACAATAAATATTTGAACAGAGCTAATATTAGCATTGATCGACATCGAGAAACTACCAACTATAGGTGTTTAACTAGGTACCACAGAGGTAACCGTACATATACATGAGATAGGTTGGCATAATTAGGGATGATAGGAGTGCCGACGAGACCGGTTATTTTGTCGAGACTGACGTATACCACGACATGACAGTAGAGGGAAGTCCATGCCCCATCATATTACAGTTGGCGCGTGTGTGCGTCATTGCGTGTTAGCTTTTACTCGCTCGCCCTTTCCTCACTCTCACTCTCTCTATCTCTCTCTATATATCTATCTCTCTTATTCTCTCTACCAGTGTATGTGTTCCCCTTCTCTCGTTCACTTCATTTTCCCCACAAAATTTCCCTCAACACAGTGTTATATGGATATGTATTGCACCAAGCCAAGAGAATATCATCAAGTTATATACTGTATTAAAGCGTAAACTACAATTAGCGCTAATCCCTGTGACAAGGCCATCTCGCCCTTTTGCCACGTAATATTAGTCCATCAGTCCAGTGTTAATTGTGAGCAAGTTGTACGTCATTTTTTTGTTTTTTCATTCCCTCTTCCCCCTTTTTTTCCCTCTTTTCCACCTATTGTATCCTGCCTCGTTGCCGCCAAATTACCGAGTCATGACAGGAAAAATTAAAGAAGAATAATAAAACACAAAAAAAAAAAAAATTAAAAAAAAAAGAGGCAAACGAGAATAGTGGAAGAAAATAATGAGTTGTAATTGAGGATAATTGTTATTTATTGCTCCATCAGTTCGTGCATTTTGTGTGCTGCTCTATATTTCGTTTGTCTGCATGGAGATAACAAAGTTTTTTTTTTGCCAGACACTAATTGAACGAATTGTGGAAAGAAACGAAGTTTTGTATTTTCCGGGGTCTGAGCGAAGAGGGACTTTTTCTACTGGGAGAAAACTACTTGTTGGGCGGTGAGCAGCAGTGGATAAAGTGGACGAGAGTGGCTGAGAAGGTAGATTTCGTTGCTGTTTTGTGTTTTATATGATCGACAAGTGGAAAAAGAACTCCCTTCTATTCTCGTGCATCATCAGAGTGCACCTGCTTCTTTTTTTCCGGAGTTTCGTTTTTTTCCAACAAAAATTGTGCTATTCCATAAAAATTGGAGTTTTTAAGGGTTAATTGTTGTGATGAAGGATATTTTTTTGTGAAAAAACGATTTGCTTGACGAATGGTGTTATTTCTGCACGTGGACATTGTTCGGGGGGTAATAAAAGGTTAAAAACAAGTGTTGCGGCTTTTTGGAGGTTACACGTGATTTTATTTCAGGGAAAAGGCGCAAATAAATCAACATGAATCCAAAAACAATTTTGCTCCGTAATTTTACGTTAAATCCCGGAATTTACAGGCTTTGCGCGAGAAGATGCTACTCTTCTGATCCATTCAAAGAGGAAATTCTCGATATAAGTACCATCGATGTTACACCTCAGTATTTGGAAGAGATGACGGAGAAGGAACAAGAAGAGATCAAGAAGAAAAGATTGAAGTCACGACTGAATCCGCAACATCGTAATATGCTTCATGGAGTTAAACCTTATAATGAAAATGTTGCATGGTTTCATAATACAATTAGGTACAAGCAGAGAACACTGGGAAAATTTGGGAAAGATGCTATGGATGTACCGGTAGGTGCTATCTGGCCAACGAAGGAGCAGATTGAGGATAAATTGCTGAGGGAGAGTGTGGCTTATCCTTTGAGTATACAGGAACGCTGGAAGCAGATTGAGGAACGTCGTAGAGAGGAGGAAGAGTTGATTAGGACTAGGTAAGGTTGAGGGGAAAAACCAAAATGTTGGGATTTTTTTGGTTTTGGGGAAAATGAGGAGATTTGAGGGAGAAGGAAATTTTCTTGAGGATTTCTTTTATACACAGAGAAAATTTTTTTCTTAATTTAAGAATGTGCAGTCACTTGATTTAAGAATTGCAGGTCACTTAAATTAAGTGATTTTTTCTTTCTTAATTTAAGAAAGTAAAACTCACTTATATCAAGTAACTTTTTCTTTCTCAATTTAAGAAAGCAAAAGTCACTTAAATTAAGTGACTTTTCTCACTTAAATCAAGTGACTTTCTTTCCTAATTTAAGAAAGAAAAACTCACTTAAATCGAGTGAGTTTTCTCACTTAAATCAAGTGACTTTTCTTTCTTAATTTAAGTGACCTATATTCTTAAATTAAGTGACTGCACATTCTTAAATTAAGAAAGCCTTTTTCTCTGTGTAGGGGAGAATAAGGGTAGAAAAAAAGGCGATGAGAAGTAATGGAAAACCCCGTATGCATTGAATTTGTGAACCAATTATTTGACGATATTCGTTTATTTTCTTTTTTCATAACAATTTCAAGGAATATCGTCGGATTTTCTTTATCAGCGACTGACGAAGGAAATTAGGGAATCAATGCTTCTTTTATTTTTATGAATAAAAAACCGCAATTGTTGCTGAGCAATAAATTTGAAATTTTAAAATTCACTGGATCTTTCGTTACTCCTTAAGGATGAATTGGAGTTATAATTGGTAAAAAGTCAACTTATTGTATGAAATCGTAAATAAAAACGTATAAAAGATAAATGTCTTGAAACTGATTTTGTAAGTGGATGAAGAATGTAATGAAGAATTGAATAAGCTCTAGAAACAAAAAATAAATTGGAAAATTGGAACTATTTTTCACATTTCTTCGAAGCTTTGAGGATTCAAAGAAAAGTAGAAAATGGTAATCTCTCAGTTTTAAATTGATTTTGTCCTTCTAAGACCTACTTCATTCTTCATTACATTCTCTACAGACTCACTGAATCAGATTCAAGAATTTCTTGTTGTATAAGTTGTTATTAATAATTTTATACAAAAAAATAACTTTTTTTCCGTTTGCAAGTTCTAAACATCCTTAAGGGGTACCGGAAGGCCTTGTATGGATTGAATCCTGAACCCACTTGTTTGACAATATTTTCACCATAGAAAAGTGTCAACAAGTAGGGAAAGAAATGAGAAAGTCAATGCTTCTAGTATTTCATGAAAAAAATAATAATTATTGGTAAACAATGAATTTGAAAATTTGAAATTTACTTGTTACTCCTTGAAGAAAAATTGTTTATTTCCTTTCCCCTTTGGATCTCCCGTTACTCCTTAAGGGAAAATTGTACTATTTCTTTTTTTACTGAAATACTTCATGAAAATGCGCAAGATTAAGATCACATTAGCTACTATTTCACCACTAAAAAGGAGAACTTTTTGGTGGAAAATACTAGAAAGACATTTCAAGTATAATGCTCAATAAATTTAATTTGCATTTCCAGAGAGGCAGCCATCGATAAAAATTTGGCAATGGTTGGCAAATGGCAGAAAGATCTTCTGGCGAAAATAGCGCAAAAAGAGGCTGTTTTAAATGCTGCAAAAGAACGCAAAGCTCGCTTAATGGAAGAAGTGAGAAGAGAATTTGGTTTTAAGATTGATCCACGTGATGAGAGATTCAAAACACTGCTAGAACAGAAAGAGAAGCAGGAGAAGAAACTCAAGAAAGAGGCAGCGAAGAAGGAGAGAGCAGCGAGATTCCTTGCACAAATGTTGGAAAAAGTTAAAAACGAGGATTCAGCAACTTCATCTGAATCGAAGAAAGAATCAGGGGGAAAAAATGAGAGTGACAAGGAGAAAGAGAGCTAGAACTATTTGTAATAGGAAAAAAAATAAAACAATGTATAATTTTCAAATTTGAAAATTGATTCAGTTGTGTTTCATTTTTCTTCTCCATTTATTAGTCACTAGCAGCGATTAATGTCTTTCTACTTTTTATCATCGAAGATGTGCCCTTCGTTGTCCAGAATTTACCTGAATTTTCTCGAACTCTTGGGGTAAACAGTTTGAGCAGAAATAGAAGCCAGAAGGTGTTCTTGGATGGAATAATGATGTTTTTGTAAGAAGGGAATCAATAAATCGTTTTTAATTTTCAAAAATGGTATTGTTTCCGGTTCGTTAGAGGGAATAGGGCGAGTTGGCCAGTATTCGAACTCGTCCAGTGATAGAATTATCCTGAAAAAAATTTTAATCCAGCGAAATATCATTTTTCGAATCTTCGAAATACCATACAATGTTCATTAACTCAAAGAAGAGCCTATGAAACTGTTGGCTCTATCAGCAATCATCGAATTTCTTATGTTCAATCACTGGTGTCTGACAAGCCTTATCCGTTCGACCACTGGACGATTCACTTTACACCGAGAAAAAAAATTTTAACAGATTTTTTGATTTAAAAAAATCGTCGGCTGTATTCTTAAATTCTAAATCCGTCTCTCAATATTTTACTTCTGAATTTATTAGAAATTGATGATTGATAGGCTTTAAAGTTTTTCATACTAAAATCACGAGAAGAAAAGAAGAAAGTTCAAGTGCGAATTATCTGAAGAATTTGCAATAATTCAAATAATTATCAAATTACCGATTCTCTCTTTCTTGCAGAGCTCTATTCTAGAAATTCAATATATGCGCAGCCTAGTTGTATTTCTATGAACCCAGATACTGAATTCCTAAAGGCGGTGGTATTCAATTCAAAAATCCTAAGCGATAATTTTTTTTTATAAAATGAATACAGGAAAAATTGAATCAATTGCTCTATTTTTTCATTATCTCAAAAGCTTTTTTAATTGCGAAATTGTAAATATTATATTTTCTTTTGCTAATACAAAAAACATGATTTTAAATTCATAGAGACTAGAAGATAAACGTGATTAATGAATTATTAAATTAATACCATTGTCGACACATTCAAGCATTTTTTTTTGTTTTTTTTTTACGTTTTTTTTTTCTTCCATGCAAAAACGTATTCATCATTTGATTTTTCAACAGTCATTCCCAGTTAAGTATTACTTTTTTTTTTTAAATTAATTTCTATAAATTAAGGCACAATGTATAGCCAAATTTAATCAACTTTCAATTAAATTAATCATTGATTTTTCATTAATCTCAATTTCAATCGCTTCCACACTCTTATCATTATTATTATTATTATAATTATTAATTTCTAAATTATTTAATTTTTTATCATCAACAATAATCACACGTATATGATTATTATTCCGGTGTCAGGCTGATTGTATCTGCGATGATGATGTTAATTCGTAAAATTGAAAGCTCAATTCTTCACCAAATAAATGATCTGGTGTTATTATTTCTGGTTCAGCCATCATATTTAAGCCAAGTGTTGCTGGATTAATATCAGTCACAAGATAGCCCTCACCAATTAATCCACATTCTTCAGCAACTACCTCCTTAGCTACTGGATTCAAAAAGTCTGCAAGAACGTTCCAACAGTCACGCTCTGTTTGGATTGATAGTTTGGTTTTCATTAATGAGACGATTGATTTTTTTTTTGCTAATGACAATTAAGAAGATGATTTTGGATATATCTTGGGAATAAGGTTCAGGAATATTTCTCAGAGCTACAAAAAAGTCTCTACAAAAATTCCTGACTCTCTTAGATCCCTGGATATTAAAAAAAAAAACCAACAAAATTCAGAAATGAAGAGGTGGAAATTAGTCGGAAAATCATATTCAAGGTAGTATCCCAGAGTAAGTTTGATGAAACAGGAAAAAATAAGGATTTGCAAATTAGTTTTCAATTATATACTGATAATTCGGGGAAACGTGTTTCACTTTGCCTAAAAAAGTGTTTAAACTATTCAAAAATCATATTTTCCAAAGAAAACAAGATTTTTTTTCTTGAATTTTCAGTAATTGGAAAGAATCGTTCTATCAACTACAAACTAATGATTTCAGTATTTTGTCAGCTTAGAACTAAAGGGGCATAAGTGCTATGCTTATACATAGCACTTACGCCTTTTTGTTTCTAAGGCAATGATTCTATTTGCAGTTCTTTTTGTCTAGTCGATGCAATACGCTGATTCTAATGTCGCATTGAGCTTAGTTTTTAAAAATTTTGATTTCATAAATATTTCGAAAAATAAGTTGAGCTGTCTACTTTAAGTCAAAAAATTTGAAGTAATTCATTGTTTTTAACAAGTCAATGAATGTAATTTTCAACTTTTCTTGAAATTTAGTTTCAGAAATATTATAAGTATGAATAACGAATTTGAATAGACTAGATTAACAATGTTTTGATCGAGAAAAGGAAGAGGAAACTTAATGAAACGTGAAGTAGTGATGAAAATTGTCGATATTCTTTTGACAGAGACAGTTGGTGAGAATCACAAAAGAGTAGAGACCAATAATCTGAGAGTATTGGTAAAGTGGGTGAATCAACCACATCAGCCTTCGCTTGGCCAGTATAATTCTGGTTATTCACAGTATCACATCAAGACTGTGTGGGTTGTGTTTAGGGTTTGTTGCCTCTGCTGCGCATGATTTTTATTTTTATTTTTTCCAAATATTGCAATTCAGGCTGAGTATCTTTGATAATTTCCAATGAGTCCGTATTAAATTTATTGAGGATTTTTCTTCATTTTGTAGTCAACATGAGATAAATTTTGATCAATACTGTTCCACACGATGAATACAAGTTATTGATAACAATGAAATGCATTTGAAATACAATGTGCATAGGTATTCCATATCAGTGATAAAATTGACAATTTGAAGTCTAAGGAAGATAGGCGGAAATTCCGAAAAATTCGGAAAAATCTCAATTATATTAGAATAAAACTGATTTTTGAAATGTATATGGGCAAAGGAAGGTTGCAGGAGTTTAATTTGAGAAATTATCAGAAAAAATATCAGAAAAATGTTATGAAAAGTTTTATAAAAGTTCCATGAAAATTTCAGAAAAATTCCAAAAAATTTCGAAAAATTCTGAAAAATTTCGAATATATTAGAATAAAACTGATTTTTGAAATGTATATGGGCAAAGGGAGGTTGCAGGAGTTTAATTTGAGAAATTATCAGAAAAAATTTCAGAAAAATTTTATGAAAAGTTTTATAAAAGTTCCATGAAAATTTCAGAAAAATTCCAAAAACTTCCGAAAAATTCTGAAAAATCTCCAATATATTAGAATAAAACTGTTTTTTCTGCCGATAACAAAAACCCAACCGAACATCCCGAGTGTCGTTAACAGGATGGATCATGATAGGCTCTTTTTTGAGGCCTCTGCACCACTACGTTCTCGTCGTGGCCTTGGATTATAAAAAACTGGTGATAATTTCAATCACATTCAATGTTTTTTCTTGTTCATTCGGTTCGAAACTTTCAGAAAAGTTCATCATTAAGTTTGGGAAGATTCAATTGGATTCTCTATATTAGCCTTGAAATCTCGTGACCAACCCCTGACCAATCAGAGCACATCAAGTTAGAAGTAATAATCCATAAAAATACGTAGAAAATATCATTATAGGTAGCAGAGCAAAACTAAGTGTTTACCCAACAAACTCTCGACACAACCCACACAGTCTTGATGAAAGAAATTATACTGGCCAAGAAAAGACTCATGTGGTTGATTTACCAAATCTACCAATACTCCCAGACCATTTGCCTCTATTCTGCTTCTGTGTTTCTCACCAACTGTCTTTGTCAAAAGAATATCGACAATTTTCATTACTATCTCACATTTTATCAAGTTCCCTTTCTCCCCATTCAATTAAAACATTAGTAATCTAGACGATTCGAATTTGTTATTCATACTTATAATATTCCTGAAACTAAATTTCAAGGAACGTTGAGAGTTACATTCGTTCAGTTAAAAACAATGAATCATTTCAAGCTTTTTGACTCAAAGTAAACAACTCAATTCATTCCTTGAAATATTCATAAACTTCAAATTTTCGAAAATTCCAACTCAATGCAATCATGGAATCAGCTCATTGCATCGACTAGATAGAAAAAAACTGGAAATAAGATGCTAAAATCATGACTCTAATTGGCAGAGCGATTCTTTCCAATTACAAAAGTTTAATTAGGATTTCCCCTATTAGCGGTGAAATCTTGTGATCGACCCGAAACTAATCAAAATAAATCAATCTGAGTATGAAAAATACATTAAAAATATCAAAAAAACATATTATCATAATTGACACAGTAAAACAGGGTAACTAGCTAATCATTGATTTTTTTTACATGACTAATCTCTCATCACATGTATGAGATAAAGAGAGAGGCAAATAGTTACGACTAGCTTCTAATCGAAATTTCGCGATAACTATAAGGAGAATAAATTATTGTTTTTCTCTTATTTATTTAAAATGTTGTTCTCTTTGTCAATATTTTCTAAATAATGGGTCAACCGTGTGGTTTTCTAGTAATTTCGTTACTTCTGTCCGATTTAAGGCGTTTCATCTTCACCACCACTATTTTCAGTAACTTTGATAATTCATATTTGATAAACTAGACGGTCCAAAAAGTGATGAAAAAATTCAGAAAAATGTAAAAAAATATAATCTCTCGTACGGCATCAAAAAAATAAGGGATGAACTGTAACTCGAGTTCGCTAGGATACTACCTTAAATTCCAGAAATATCAACGAATTATAGAATTTTATAAAATGAAAGAGGAACCCACCAGTTTCTTTGTCATCGCAATTTTGTTCAGTCTGTTGATTGGTATCATCTCCATTACATTGCACTGCCATTGGCATTAAATATTGAACTTCAACTTCTCTTTTAATTCCACTCAGTATCTGTTCAGCACAATGCTCCAATGTAACGCTGCCAATTACGTTTTCTTCAGTTGACTGGCTGATACTCGCTGTTGCAGCAGCTACTTCATCTATTACTACATTTTGTCTTGAAAAACGAAGCAAAAGTTAATTGGTAATATCATAAAAATATCGAGAGAGAGAGAGCAGAAAAATCAAGAAGAGAAATAAATCTCATGATTATCCAGTTTCATTTACCTTACTGCATTGTTGCTCTTTCTTCCATAATTATTATTATCTGGTACATTCTTCAATAATGGCTTTGTTATTGGCAAATTATTAATTGGATTTAATGGACGTGGTCTACTATCACCACGATTAGCAATTGCCCACAAATGTCCAGCTCCATGTGGTGCCTTTGATCCTTTACGAAAATGTGGATTTATCGATAAATTATGTCGTACTGAATTTTTCCAACGATCGTCATTACTCTTGTAATATGGAAAATGTTCTCTGTATAATATCAATAAATTTGAAGAATTAATTCAATAATCAATGAAAGTCTCCAACATTGAGTATCAATTTTCATAGGATAAAACGACCAAAAGATAGACGCTTCGTTTTATTGAGAGTTACGGAAATAATCAAATAATTCTTGAATGTTGAGAAAAAATAGCGGTGAAAATGATGAAATATTGATCCTATTGATCTTTAACAAACATTTTTTTGAAATAATTAACAACGTTGTTGAATTTACTGAATTTAGTTCATCCAAACAGATTAGCTAGCTGAATTGACTAAATTCAGTAGATTCAACAGCGTTTTTCATTATTCCAAAAAAACATTTGCTAAGGACTGGTGTCACCAATATTTTACGGTTTTTACCGCTTTTTTTCAGTGTACTCTTCTCTTGAATTTCTGATTATAACACTCATGGAGATTCATGCACTATTATTTGCATACCGGTTAATCAAAATTTATAATCATGGCGTTGCGAATATTCTACTGTCTATCTATTGAGAGTTTGAGTTATACTCCAATTTTCTCCCCATTTTCTTTAAAACTATCTCTTCATTATTCAAGTTCGTTTTTCTATTTGTCTCTCCCTTTTGCACTTCCCCTACATGATTTGCCTATACTCTCCGATAAACCTCAGCTTTTGCTGAACTGTCTAATAGACAGTGTCTATCTATTGGCCGTGTTATTCTATGCACTGAATTATGCGAAAATAAATATCGGTAAATACTCCGTTGAATGCTTTCCATGGAATACCTAGGTGGACCCAGTTTCTGACAGTGTCCCATTAACTGACAATTTTTGCAAATTTCTCAGTTTCATTTAAATATACAATAATCCATTACCTAACAAGTGCGGTAAAGTACTTTTTTGACGAGTGTGAAGTTGCAAAACGAGCCAAAGGCGAGTGTTGTAATCACACGAGTCTAAGAATCTTTACCGTACGTGTAAGGTACTGTTTTTTCATGTACAACGTAGAATGCGAAAAGTAGCTACTTTGCGCACGGCGTGCGGAAAATATATCTTCAATATTCAATCAATTGAATTAATTCAATCAAATTCAATAAGCAAATAGTTGTTACATTCAATGCATGCTATCAGAAACTAGCTCTAAAGTGGCAGAAACCGGGACCACCACGGTATTCCAGCAAATAATTGAGACATCAAAATTGTGATGACCTATTTTAGAGAAAAAATCAGAGCCACAAAAAATTCCCTATCCCCTTTAGTTTCATAGATGTATCATGAGAACTGATAACAAAACTGAATTGACTCGTCTCATCCCCTTTACCCCTGAATTAAAAATTAAGAAAAAAAGCGGTGACAGGTACGCTCAAGTACCACCCTCCCAACCGGAAGCCATCGACATTCTCGATATCCCACGAAGAATCGCTCTCCCAAAGTTGGCCATTAGAAGCGTGTCATCGTAGGAAAATTGTAATAATTCCGAGGGAATAAAAGAGATTATTCAAGTTCAACCCTCAAAAAAAAAAAAGTAATTTAGCTTCCACCTGTCCGGGTCACGGCGCGTTAACCGGCGCGCAATTTTCATACGCGTGCCCGTGGCCCACCTCCGCATTGAGGAAGGAGGGTTAACAAAACAGCTTTGCTGCTGTAAACGATCGGTTTACACGGTTGAGCGACCATAAACATGACATTGAATCGAATTGTTTTATTTTACCCAAAAACAAATATAGAGGAAAAATAAAGAGAATAAAAAAGCCAGAAAAAGCAATCTGCTAATCTAATCCAATAATCTTCAATAATCACTTTTTTTCATATGGATTACGAAAGATTTTCCTATTTTGAATGAAAGCGTTGTTCGTGAACGTTTAAAATCATGTTAATGCATGAGGAAAGAGAATACATGAACGGATCGAAGGTGAATAAGCTCCGATGGAGAACCACGGAAGGAGTAATACAGACGAGGGTAGGACGCGGTACCAGGTAGTACCTTGCATTTGGGGGCAGTGGTACCATGCTGTACCACTCAACTATCTACATCCCCCAACATTTTACCCCCCTAAAATTTTTACAATCCAAATATATCTACGGTCACCAAAAAAACCGTACCACTTACAATTCTTATATTACACGACGAATTGTATTAAAAAATATAGAATTCATGCATGCAACTTTTTTTCTTTCATTTATCTCTAACTGAAGTTATCTCATCCCTTTTTATTCCAAAACTTACGAAATCCACTGGTATATCGCAGAAACTGTTAATTCTCCACGTTCTTGTAATGCATGCTCTATCAATTCTGTGTAGGTGAATGGTGGCTTTTTTGGACCACCGTAACGTGACGCTGAAAAATTACGATTGTCTGATGCGTATGAGTTTGGTGGAGTTTGATGATTTCGCGATGAATCGGTGTCATTGTAATTACTGCGGATTTCATTCAAATACATGGAGTTTGGCTCGGCACGATTGGTCACTGAATTTCGACTCTTTGCACCTAAAAAATAGAAAATCAAAATGAGTGCAGATATTTTTGGGAAATATCTTTGAAATTATTGGATTTAGTAAGAATGCTCAGAACTTTTTTCATGATCATGCGATGAATGATATTTCTTATTAACAGATGAATGATTTACAAAAAAAAAATGTAAAATATTGCACGTGTAGAAAATTCGAAAAACTACAAGTGCAAATTTTTTGAATATTTTTTTTGCAATAATTTATTTGTTTGAAAAAATTCAGAACACACATCTGCCTTTTTGTTGATTTTTCTAAACAAATAGATTATTGAAGAAATTAGATTAAAAAATTTGCATTAACAGTTTTGGGAATTTTCTACATCTACATATTTTTAATTTTTCTAAATAATTTAATCATCGAATCGATGACTGCTTTTATTGCACTTGAGTACTAGACATGATGTGGTCTTGGTAGTTAGGCTGCATGATGCGTTGGTTTAGCCTGGGAAACAGCGGACTACTCATTCTAAATAATTTATTTATCAGCAGAAAAAAAATATCTAGAAATGATCAAATATCTGCTATTTTTCATATCATTCTCTTTTGTTCTTTAAATTTTCTACAAAAAAGGTTCTTTGATAAATTCAAAAATTGAATATTTATCCAAATATCCTCGAAACAAATTTTAAAAAATTACCAGTATAATTATTTCGTGGTAATGGAGCACTGGGTTTCTCCTCAGGTGCTTCTATCAACGAATCCAGTTTGAAATCCAACAGCCAAGAAAGATTCCCATTTTCCTGATCCTCAGCTTGTCCACAAGACATAGATGTCCCGATATTTGTCGTTTGATGTGTCGATACTGCTTCCTGATGACTAGTACCTGCCGTTTCTTCGACTGTTGGCTCCCAGTACGATAGTATAGTGCCATAATTACTCTCAATATTCTGCACATCAGTGATATTTTGTACTGTCGAATTACTGCTCAGTGAAGACGATAAATCAATGAGATCTGCACCACCCAAACTAGAAACATCCCAAGTACCATCAACAACTAAAACCTCGAGTCTCGCAACTGATCCATTGTTCGAAATTTCTTGTACTGGTGCCGTTGAAAATTGCGATTCATTAACAACTTGTGACGTATCAATTGGATTTTGTTCAATCGAGTGACACTTTTTTGTACTTTGACATATCTCCTCGCAGAAACTGTCAATATCAAGTTCCTCAAATAATTTACGTTTTCTCACTGGATTTTCTACAACTTGACGATTAGACAAGCCATTAGCACCGGACGATGGACCAATCATTATCTCCTCTTTTTTCTTTTTTTAATAAATTCAAACAAATCTCTTCATCGAGATCTTCACAACACAACTTAGATGAATCACCAGTTTTCCGGGAAAAGAAGAAAACTTCACCGCAAGAAAATTCGCAAATTCAAAAAAACGTTTTTCGCATTTTTTCCATTTAAAAAAACCGCGCGAAAGAAATAACGATCAAGATTAACCAATCACTCAAGTTGATGAAGTAGTTTTTTTTAATGAAATCAAACTGATTGGCTCACTTAATAAAAATTAATAAACTCGTTCATTTAAAGAGAAGAATGAACGCTTTCGGAGCATCTGTGCAACTCCGTGATGTGCAGTCGTTTGTTTCGTATTTCGACTATTCCGTGCGGCTTTCATCGCGCGCACACCAAAGCTTCCACTATTGGCCGCAAGGATAGTCGTGTCTTTTGATCTCTTCATTTAGAAAGAGTGATGAGAGCGCATGCGCATTACGCGTTAGTTGCGAGGATTTGAATTCTGGAACATAGTCTCTAGTGACAGTGAAAAAAAATCTGAAAAATATCTAATCCGAGTGGACTCGTTCTGCACTCAAGAATTTCACACGATTTTGGTGTAACTCCGAAATTAACGACTAGGAGATTTGATTTTCGAAAACGGCCCATTGATCTGAAGTTTGATCTGATATCGAATAATTCGAAAATTTATGAGAAATACGTCAAGACATTGAATTTATTGAAACCTTTTGAACATTATTAAGTATGGATTCAACAACATGAAGTAATTTTTTATACGAAAATATCCGCAAAACAAACTGGTGACGGAGCTTTCCTAAGAACGTCTTTCGAAATAGACGATTTGCGGTGATCACTGTATCTGAGCTGGAGAAATTATCAGAAATAAAAAACCATTGGAATTGAGTCAAAGTATCATCAAATCCTCCTCCCAACGATCTCTGATTATTTTTTTCCATTTTTCAATTTTTGGTGGTCATTTAAAGTAAAAACTGCTATTTTTCACGAAAAATTGGGCCATTTTGTAGGTGGAAAACCCCCTTAATGGAAAAAAAATAATGAGAGATCGTTGAGGGGAGGATTTAATGAACTTTGACTGAATTTCAATGGTTTTTTTTATTTCTGATAATTTCCAGCTCAGATACGGTGATCACCGCAAATCTTCTATTCCATTCTTAGAAAAGCTCCGTCACCTAATAAAAATCGTAAATAAAGTGTTTTTTTCTCAACGCGTCAACCCTTACCCCCCCCCCCCCTTTATGACGTATTGCAGTGTATCGTAGGCTAAGTTCCGAAATTCACTGCCAGTACTGAAAATGTACAGTTTCAGTGACAGAAACTGTACATTTTCTATACTGGCAGTGAATTTCGGAACATGCCCCAAGTGACATTTCCAAATTCAAATTTTCCCACCTAACGCATCGTGCGCATGCGCTCTCATCACTTCTTCTGAATGAGAATCGCGCCATCTGCTGCAAATTTGCACGACTTCAAAGAAGCGCCGAAGAATTCATTCACCTCTACACAATCTTTTGCGGCAAATAAAATCTATGGAACGTATTATAGCGGATAGTAGTGTGTGTAAATTCACGTACTCGCTCCCCCGCATTCTGAACTTGGCCAGCGTGTAGCAAGCACGGTTTCAGAAATCCAAGAAGGTTTCGGTAGAAAATAAAAAAGAATTAAAAAAAAAAAATCTTCATATTGTGCGTGAAACTAAAGTTAAAAAAAAAAAAATTAGAGAGTAAACTCGTGTATCAAAACTCGCCATTGGCCATTGTCTCTGACATGGAAGCCCAGCAAAATGGCAGAAGTCGTGCAGATGTTTTTGTTTCTATTTAAATCAAAGTATCGTAGAAAATTAATTGCACACAATGATAAATTAATATACAATGTTTATTATACATTGTTATGGGCTTTAATAATTTGGCTGGTATTAATAAAAAGTACAGCAACAGCATCATCATCATCATCATCATCAACAGCAGCAGATACAAGTTGTGATTTAGAAAATTGTATTAATGGTGATTGTGTTAATGGTAGCTGTTTGTGTCAGGATGGCTGGCAGGGTACAGCCTGTCAATACTGCAGTGGTAAAGTCAAGTAAGTTTTATTATTTAGAAAAAAAAAATTATATATTATATTTAAATTATTCAGACACATTTCTCTTTAACGTAAAAAAACGTAACTATAGCTACTCCACGCACCTGTTCAGTAGGAATGTGTCAGATGGTGACAGTTTTTTTTTTTATTATTTCCGGCTTCGAAAAGCTTTCCTTATAAAACGTGTGAGAAGCGACAATTCTGTGTCGATCATTCCCCTCATTTTCTTTAAATATAATACGATGACTCTTTATTGCTCCCAAAAATAAACAGAATCCGTGTGACACATTCACTCATTGATCATTATGAAATAATATAGATATAAAATGCGAAATTCTTCTTGTAACACAATTTTTTTCCGCAGTTTTCATCAATGAAATACGAATCTTCCCTAGGTCATTCTAAACACACGAGTATCGAAGTCCTCAATATATATGTATGATACAAGTTTTTCAGGGTTCGAATAACGGGAATATATACACAGCTCACCGAGATGGAATCGAATAACGTTAGGCTCTTTACGGCCACTTAATCCTGATGTTTTGCACGTTTTTAGTTTTTTTTCCTCAATTTTTTATTTATTTTTTTTATTCCATATTTGATGAGAAATACTACATACACATGAGCGAGGACACATTATGATAAACATATAATTGGCATTATTAAATTTAATTATGTGCACTTTGAGTTCTCTGGCCTCACTCGAAGAATAAACTTTCTATTTTTACGTCATTCATATTAATTCAATTTTTTTTTTCATATAAATATTGATGAGGAGTTGCCGACATTTGCTAGAGGGAGTGCACTCATCTCTGAATGCAATTCGTTTATTCTTCTGCAATGAAAATAGATTTGAAATAAAGAAGAAAAAAAAAGGGAATGATTGAATTATTCATTTTCATCGATTTTGCAATTGAAAAATTTACGGTTTACCGATAAATTGATTGATTTCTTTCAATGCAACCTTATCTCCATTGCAATTTGCACTGCATAATGATCAATCAATTATTGCAGTTCAATGTCATAAAAGTTATCAGATGATGATTATCAAATGCCAAATAATAATGAATTATTTTTTTTACAGATTAACAGCACCTTCTGGCAGTATTCATGATGGTACAGGAAATTATACGACTGATGTTAAATGCTCTTGGCTAATTGAAAGCAATAAAAATTCCTCAATACGCATGCATATTGAGGAATTTGCTACTGAATGCGGCTGGGATCACCTGTATATTTATGATGGTGATAGTGTTGAATCACCATTACTTGGTGTTTTTACTGGACTTATGCACAAAGATGGTTATCATATAAGACGTGTACCAGAAGTTATTGCACACTCTGGCAGTGTCTTCCTACATTTTTATTCGGACGTTGCTTATAATATGAGTGGATTCAATATAACATACAAAATAAATGCATGTCCATCCAGGTAAATTTTGGGATTTTTTCATTAAACTAAAATATGTCTGTGAGAAGATGATGGTGAATGGGAAATAGTAGACATCTGACAATTTTTAGTTTTTTTTTACACAATCATTGCTTTGGAATCAAAGAGGCACATGTGCTAGGCTTATACACATCACTTACGCCCTTTTGTTTCTAAGGTAACAAAATAAATTATTCAAAAAAGGAGATATGCATATATTGAAAATTCAAAAAAATCTGAATGCAAAATTTCTTAAATATTTTTTTAATAATCATTTGTTTATTTAAAAAACAAACAAAATGATCGTCAAATGTGTGCTACTTCCAATGATCATAAAAGGAGTGGGTTTTCGAAAAAATTAGAACTACAAAAAAAATCTCTTGACAATTTTTTTCAAAATTCACTTCTTTTAGAAATAATTCTGTTAGAACTTATTAAAAAAAAAGAAAATCGTTTTTCTAATAATTTCCATTCTAATTATATTCAAGATACTCGCACATCGATTGCTCTGGTCACGGTGTCTGTATAGATGGTACATGTACATGTGATGCTACATGGACTGGTGAAGCATGTGATTCATCAGTATGTCCAAATAATTGTTCAAAACATCACGAACAGGGTGAGTGTAATCGTGAAAGACATCAGTGTGATTGTGCACCTGGTTACAAAGGCTCTGATTGTAGCCAAAGAATTGAACGTGGTTACTGGGAGACAATACAGTACAATGATTTTTCACCAGTTGGCTCAGCAAGTCACTGTTCAATCGTATGGCGTGACTCATTGTATATTGTTGGTGGTGAGAGTTTTCATCGTTCAAAAATGATTTATGTTTATGATTTTAATGGTAATGTATGGGAAACACCACACATTGAGGGGTTACGTCCATTGCCACGTTATGGACACTCATGTGTATTATTTGGTGATAAAATATACATGTACGGTGGTGTTATTGATAATTCAACTGTTACAAATGAATTATGGGCATTTGACATATCAGCCAAAGTATGGGAAAATGTAACAGTACGTACAAATTGTGTTAACAAAACAATGTGTGGTCCATTAAAAGTTGCTGGTCATACGGCTAATCTTGTTCACAGTCATGATAAAAATGAAAAAATGATTGTTATATTTGGACATTCACCGCAGTATGGCTATTTGAATACAGTACAGGAGTATTATTTTGGTACACGTGAATGGAAAATTGTTGATACCATTGGATTTCCAGTTAAAGGTGGATATGGACACAGTTCAGCACACGATCAATTGACAAATCATATTTATGTATACGGTGGTTACGTATCAGACTCTCAGAACACACAAGTACTGACAAATCGTATTTACTCGTATCATCCAAATACACGTGTATGGCGTTTATTAACATCAGCACCATCTGCACGTTTCTTTCACACTGGTGTCTTCGTATCAGATGGTATTATGCTGATATTTGGTGGCAATATGCACAATGATACGATACACTCACATGGTGCACGTTGCTATTCAGCTGATACAATTGCATATGATGTAACATGTGATTCGTGGCATCAATTTCCAATGCCACGTGAAATGTCGGATTTACCAAGATACGGTCATAGTGCAACGATGTTTGGCAAATCAATGTATATCTACGGTGGTTTTGATGGACAAATGCTGTCTGACATTATTATCTATACACCGGGTAGTTGCGAGCATTTGACATCACAGAGCCAGTGTTTGATATCGAGAAGCGGGCTCAAATGCATCTGGGATAAAAGACAGGATCGTTGTGTTCAAATAACGAGAAATTTGAGGCAAAAATTGTGGCAGAATGATAATCTACATGACTCGACTTATATGAAGTGTGTTGATGATACACAACCACGTGGGATGACATCGCACAAGGAATTATGCAAATTATTAACAGATTGTTCAGCATGTGTACAAACATCTTATGATTGTGTTTGGTGTGGTAAAAATTGTGCACATGAAATATGCGGACGTTCTCAGAGCTCACCACCATTGACTGGTTTAACAAGTTTAGATAGCTGTGAATTAAATACGGGCATTGAGTGTTATCAAATGCACACATGTCATGCATGTTCGAGTAATAAAAATTGTGTATGGTCTTGGCCAAATGGACCTTGTAAACCCATAACTAAGACACGTGATATTAATTTAATCAATGCAACATCGATACAGGCACAACGTTTGATAATGGAATCATGCAGAAGTCCATGTGTTGATTATAAATATTGTAGTAATTGTACGGAGGCTGATTGTATATGGTGTCAGAATGAGAGTAAGTGCGTTGATAAAAATGCTTATCCAGTTAGTTTTCCGTATGGACAGTGTCGTGAATGGACAACGAATCAGGCAAGATGTAGAGCTACTGAAACGGGAAAGGAGTGGTGCAGTTTTTATTCGTCATGCATCAGCTGTCGATCAGATCCTGGATGCGGATGGTGTGATGATGGCTCCAAAACTGGCAAGGGAAAGTGCATGCCAGGTGGATCAAAAGGACCCAATGGAAGAATCGATGACACTTGTTCAATTGACAGGTGGTACTTTACAACTTGTCCGGCTTGTCAGTGCAATGGACACAGTACTTGTTATGGTAATAGCAGCGATTGTATCAAACCATGTGGCAATTTAACACGTGGCGCACACTGTGATAAGTGTATACCAGGTTATTATGGTAGTCCATTGAATGGTGCTACTTGTCAGCCATGCTCGTGCAATAATCAGGGCACTGAGTGTACCAGTGAAACTGGAAAATGTTATTGCACAACTAAAGGCATCATTGGAGATAATTGCGAACGTTGTGATGTTTCTAGTCTTTATCATGGAGATCCAACCAAGGGATCGTGTTTCTGTAAGATTATTTAATTTTATCCTTTAATTATTAACATCCAGATTTCATGTAGTTTATTTTAAAATTAGAGCCATTTTTTTGTAGTAGCACTTGTTCAAAAATTCATTGCAAGAGAATAATACCTTTACGCTCTTTTATTAAATGTATTTCCAAGTCTATTAATCTATTAATTCCTACAATTAATGAAAATTAACATTCATATTTCAATTACAGACGATTTGGCAATAGACTACCAATTTACATTCAACCTTAGTAAAAAAGAGGATCGCCATTACAGAGCAATAAATTTCAAAAATTCACCATTAAAACCAGATGTCGATGCTGAATTTTCAATAGCATGCTCTGTATTAGCTAAAATGAATATAACTATAAAAAAAGCTAATAGCCCGGAAAAACCATTACTACTTGGTGCCAATTGTACAACATATAAGCATCGTTTTAGCAAGGCTGATTATAATTTTGGTAGTGAGGATAATACAACATTAACAACATTCTATGTTTATGTTTATGATTTTCAACCACCTCTATGGATACAAATATCATTTTCACAGTATTCAAAATTAAATCTACAGCAATTTTTCATGACATTCTCCACGTAAGTATGAACAGATAACATTAGCAAATGGGTAAAGAGATGTTTAATTTTTTTTTTGTCTCTTTATATCTTTTTTCTGCATCTACTTTGATTTGACGGAGGTTCAAGTTTATTTATTTTTTTTCATTGAGAATTTGCATGTATGTACCATCTGTACCCATTTTTTATTGATCTAAACCTCAGGCAGTACTAACTTGTAAACTAGAGATTACATGACACCGCACAGGTGCTTCCTTGCTCTATTACTGGTTGCTGCAATCTTGTGGAAGATAAAACAAAAATACGATATGTATCGAAGACGCCAAAGACTATTCGTTGAGATGCAACAAATGGCAAGCCGTGCCTTCAGCCAAGTACTTGTGGAAATTGAGAGACGTGATGTATCACATGAAGTTGATAAAAATGATGCAGAGAGTAATAACACGAGGAAGAAAAAGAAGGTTGGTAAATTTGAGCTTTTTGAAAGGATTTTTAAATTTATTGTGACATAAAAACTTCCAGGAAAACTCTCGAAAATATGAGATATAGGAGGATGTGGGGCAAAATGAATCTCCTCATTAACATGATCTCGGAATTTTTTTCAAAGTGGAGGACTCCGTGCAAAAAAATTTGAGAAAATGCTTTCAATATGTGTAAATTATTGGTGAATTTTTTTTCAAATTTTTTAATGCACTCGTTGACTATCTAAAAAAATTCAGACTCATTTTGACCTGCAAGTCCATTTTGCTCTGACTCTTCCTATGAAAAAAAAATAAAAATAATCTTTTCATTGTGAAAAAATTATCCTATTTTACCAATTTTTTTGTTTTCTGCAAAGCATTTATTTGAACTAAATTAATTTTTCAGGATGCTCCAAGTCCAATTGCATTGGAACCATGCAGTGGAAATAGAGCAGCTGTTTTATCATTGCTAGTCAGACTACCAACGGGTGGTGAGCCTTATACACCAGCAGGACAGAGTGCTGGTTTAGCAGTTGCATCTGCATTAGTCACCCTTGGTAGTCCAAGAAGGCCATCACAAGAATTAACAACAAAAGAGCCAAAAAAATCACGTAAATCAGCAAGTCAGCATCCAGATTCAACCTGCATTTAGCGATAAATTCAAGGTAAATCCTTTATTTCCACCATTTGTGCTTTCATACGTACTGTGAAATGTTACTTTATCGATATTAATTTTTTTGGTTGTTTATTTTTCACTTTTTTTTTTAACCAAGAGAGCAACTGAGGTGACCTAATCCTTTGATTAATTCAATTTTATTTTATGAATTTTAGCAATTTTCGTTTATTTCTTATGTTCCTTTTTTTTAATAAAAAAGAAAAAAGAAGAAAAAAAATATCACTGTGTGGCAATGAGCTTCCAAAAATTAATCGCTATTCGATTTACATTTTTTTATATAAAAAAAACTGCCTTTAATAATTTTTCATTGTAAATTAACATAAACTCCTAGCCACTTGTCGAATTTATCTTAGGGCAATGACTTATGAAATAATTCTTTTATTTGAATTTTTTTTTTAACTTTTATAAAAGCAGATTTTACTCTGCTGAATGTAATTTTTCATTTTTTAAATTTAATTGAGCCACGAAGAGGCAAAACGAGATGGATTCATTTTTTTTATTAATCAAATATCTGAGAACATCCCAAAAACTGAAAGAGACATGAAAAATTTTAATGGAATTCTTTCCATAATTTTTTTTGTATCTCCTCTCAATTACGAATATATTTTCAAAAATTGACATCAACTTCAAAGCAATTAATTTTATTTTATCAATTATTTTTTATGGTTGCTTATCGTTTCTTCTAATTTAATTTTTAAACGTGGACTGGGTATAGCCGATTATTTAGACTGCTTTTGAATATGGCCCGCCTCGAAATCGGCTATATACAATTCGTAGATACCCTCCTCCCCCTCCGCTCCCTCATTTCTCTAAATGAAAAGAAAAAACAATTTTGTAAATAAATTATGTGTAACATTATTGTATGTGCTGTATTAAGTGCAGCGATTTGTTAAAAGTCGATCGTGATAATCAAAAGAAGAAGAAAACTAAAGATTGAAGAAAATTGATTGGAAGAAGTGAAAAAGTTGATGAGGATTTGTACAGTAATGAAGAGAAGAAGAAAAACGAATCAGAGTAATTAAATAATTTCTTTTTCTTTTTTTTTGTATGCTTGATTGCATGCTGGTATGAGAGAGTAACGAGCGTTTATTCCTTTGTGTTTCAATTATGATTTCTTTTTTTCTTCATTGAATTAATATTTTTCAAATGATAGAATACAATTCAATTCTAAACCAAGGGACTTAAAGGGAAGAAAAAAGATTTAAAAAAAAAAAAAAGAAAAAATAGAAAAACATTGAGGGCCTTGCAGTTGATATAAGCTTCTAGTATTTCCATTATTTTCGTCCTTTGAACAAAAATGAATAATAATAATTAGTGGTATTAAGGCAATCGAACGCTTTATTTTCTCCCAGCGTTCTATTGCACGAAAGTAAATGTTCATATACGAAAAATGATAGAAAAAAAAAAAATTTTAATAAATTTCGCAAATTCATTCTCCATATTCAAATATGAATCAAATTAATTTTTTTCATTTTATTGACACGTTTTGTCAATAAAAATTAATCACAAATCTGAATAATAAATAATCACTCGATGTAGGATAAGTAAATTGCATTTTTTTTCCGATGTTGAATACTTGTACTTTTTATAACGCGCTGTATGCAGAATGAAACGAGTGTTGAGTAGTTTTTTCATTAAAATTCAATTCACATTCTTCATACATTATAAAGAAAAAAAAATGTGTAATAACGCTAATCAATTGTTCGCGAAAAATCATTATAATTTCATCCTTATTCTCCATTAATTAAAAACTATTGTTCACTCTCCAAGTAGCGTAAGCAGATTTTTGAATGAAGAAAAAAAAATAGAGAAGGTGAATAAAAAAAATCATTGAATTAATAGTGAAAGCTGGAATTAGCGTAAGAATAGATACAGTAAATTATTTTAATTAGTCTTCTCCGGCGAATGTATAAAGGATTATTTAAATAATATGAAGAAGCATCGAATTTCGTCCAGTGATTGGACACATAGCTGACAATATTTGGGGCTCTCTTTGCACGATTTATTTTCTTTTGGGTTTTTTTTTCATCAAGCGAATTAAAGAGATTTCCAAATTTTGCTAAAGTCCCATTTTCAAGTGAATCAACGTAATTTTTAAATGAAATACAATAAACACGATGACAATGTTTTCCATGTCGATTTAATTTTAGTATGAGTATGAAGATGGAATTTCGATTAAAATTGAAAATAAAATTGGGAATGAAGAGATAAAACGAGAGACAGTTTAGGTTTGATGGGAAATTGTTGAGAGATCTCTTTTTTCGAAAATTTTATAAATTTTATTCAATATATTCGGAAAAATGTGCACTCATCTTGATCATTTTTTGATTAATTTTCGCAAACAGGTTCTGCTTCAAAAAATATCTCGAAATTGGAGCGAGATACGGGATTTTTTGGAGAAATCTTTTTTGAATAGTGAACTACAAGCTACAAAAAAGGTTTCTCTGAAAAATTTCGTATCTCGCCTCCATTTGGAAATATTTTTAAAAACGTGCTCCGAGTGAAAATTGACTAATCTCGTTTTATCATTTGTTCGCTTCACATTGACGCAATAATTAAATTTTCTTGTGTGCTAAACTTTGAGACTCATTTAGAAGTTATAAAGTGAGATCCATTGGTCCATGGGTAGTTTAATTAAATATAACTTCAATAACAATGAGGGAAAGAGAGAAAAAAAAAATACCAACAATTCTTGCCCAATGATCGATTTAAGATTTAAGAAAAGAAAAACTAACGTCTGGCCAACTACTTTTTATTTAATTGTAAAGAGTATATCAATTCAATTTTTTAATGAATGAAAAAAAAAAACACGGAATTACTCATTTTCTGAATGAGGATGTACCACGTGTTTCTTTTTTAACCCCAAGGTTTAATGAACTCGTTAACATGAACGCATCAAAACACATTTGCCGCATTTGAATCATTTATTCATAGACACATACACGAAACACATATTGAGATTATTTTTATTTTTGAGTGACAATGAAAATCATGGACCCACAAATTTTCCGCAATTTTATTGAAAAAAAGTGCAAAAATTTGCCATAAAACAATTTTAACACAATTCATTTGATTCAACAGGTTTTAAAATAACTTTCTTTTAAAAATATCTTCACTTTTTCCAAAATAGAGGAAAACGGGACAAAATGGAGCGGTGGTACAAAATGATTTAGATTTTTTGTTGAGAGTGAAGGCTTTAATGACATAAAAAAAAATCACCAATAATGGAGACACGTTGGAGTATCTTTTCAATTTTTTTCTGATTTTTTTACAAAGTCCTTTATTCCGAAAAAAAATCTGGACCATTTTGTCCCTATCTCCCCTATCCCAGAATTGAAGCAAGAGGGAAAAAAAGAACAAGCTTTTTTTTTTGGATTTGATTTTGCTTTACAAAAAATTTGTTTCTGCAGAAATTTTCCTATATTGCCTCAATCCTGAGATATTCTTAAAATAAACGTCGAGATAAAATTATCTGCAACTTATTCTGCAAACTTACTATTTATTTCGCATCATAGCATCTTTAAATTTAAATATTCCCACTGTTTTTCTCGAAATTCTGAAAATTTAGTAAATCAATTGTCACTCAAGAAAAAAAAGAAGAATCTCCATGCATCCTAGATTCTAAGATGTCGAATTAAAGAGGGAAAAAAAAGTTTAAAAAAAATTGAACATATATTTTCATTCAATTGTGTATTCAGCTCGATCTAGTCTATAACGATGAACAAAAAAAAAAACGATGAGTGATTGATGCACGCATGTGAATTAATTTGATAAACAATGATAAAAAAAAATTTGTAGAATTATATTTGAGAAAAAAAAATTAATAACGATTGAGGACGAATTGGCAAAATGGAAAAAGGAAGTTTATAAAAGTATAATTAAAGTGGCTGGATATTTGGTCCTTCGTGATCAATTTTGTGAAAGAACAAATTGTTCTAAATACAGCTCAAACATATTTAAGACTGGCCGAATTGTTCCATTAAACGTTAAATTGACAGGAAAATAATAATTGAACTGGAACTGAAGAAAAAAAAAACAAAAAACAGCCATATTTTTGTCCCAGATTGTGTATAGACACTGAGTGTGTGTAAATTTTTTCGACGAGAGTATGATTTTGTGCGACTGATAAATATGTATTATAAATGCAGATATTGTTTAAATAAAAAATTGATATATTGAAGTATTAATTAGTTAATCAGCCCTTTAATTTTGTTTGATTAATAATTACTTTTTTAGGCGCTGCTTGTTTTCATTAATTAATGTTAATGAAAATTAGCACACATCTCAAAAATTTAACATTTTTCTTAGCAAATAAATTATTGCAGAAAAAAAAATATTTAAAAAATTTGCACTTGCACTTTTTTGAATTTTTCACATACAAATGTTTTTATTTTGTTAAAAAATAATTTATTGTTAAAAAAAAAACTTACCAGAATTTTCAGATATCTGCTATTTTCAGTATAATAATAACAAATACTAATTTTAGGAGGTGAAACATTTTTCTCAAATTTGAAATTCAAATAATGGCGCCATTTTTTTGTTTTTCGTAACTCAATTTTTCTCGAATTCTCGCTGGAGTAAATTCATTATTACTTACAATAATCACCACAAGATGTCGGTACTCTGTTGTTTTTCAAATGAAATTTTCAAATGGGCGTCCCCCAATGCCCCTAGTTTACCAATCATCTGGCAGAATGCACAGGCGTCAGTTGGCCATTATTATGGTTCACCGTTTTTCGAACTGTTTCGAACACGACATATGCGCCCCTATTCCCCCTCTCTTTCTCCTCCACCTTCTCACTTCATCCGATTTTAGTCGATGTATTAAAGTGTATATTTCTCACTTTACGTATATAACCCACGCGCAGTTCTCTGTTAATGACCCCGCGCGCGCACACACACACACACACAAGAGATGGCCAATACAAAATCCAATAATTATAAAACTACCGGTTGTCAATTAACTCGTGTATGTCACACGTTTAAACAAACGTTATAATCACGTGTAACAATTTTTTCATTGTGTTTATATGAAAAAGTGACAAGTTTATAAAAGTGAGGTTATGTAATATTGTTTTTGTGTGTATTTTTAAAAGTGAAAGAAACAATAACACTATAAACTCATTCATAAAAGTAGAAAAAAAAAAAAAGAAGTGATAGAATTCACTTTTTGCCCGATGTGTTTATACTGAATTAAAAATAAAAAATGTGCATAATAATTGTGCATTTTTTGTGGTTTAGTACTAAAAGTGACTACAGAATGCACAAAGTGCGATGAAATGACAGTGACTTAAATGTTTTAATTTATTTTTTATTTATTTATTTTTTTTTCGTTGATTTTAATTTATTCGTGGAAAAATTAATAATTCATTTCTTCTCTCTTTTCTTTTTTTTTCCTTTTTTTTCATTTGGAAAGTTTTGTTTTCCTGTGTACGTACTGATGCATCGTGAGTTCGAGGTGCTTCTCTTGGCAATAGCAACGTACCCATCTCACTTACACTTCCCTCCCCCCTGTTACCACCTCCCCTAATATTTCTCGTCCCCCCTCTCTCTCTCCACACTCAACTAATCTGTCTCACTTCAACTGGCGTACTGTCCCGTTTATCGAGCTCACATTCTCTCTCTCTTTCTCTCTTTTTCTGTTTCTTTCTGTGACGCGAGCGCGGCAGCACTCTGCTCTCGCGTACAACTACCTGTTGTGACGTTCAGGCATACAATCGAGGCTGCACACACAAGCTGTACAAAACATTGTTGTGTGATTTCGTCAACCCCGTGAACGCGCAAGAGAAAGAAGTTAAAAAACGAAAAAAAAGAGGCAAAACAAGTTATAACATTCTTCTCCACTTACACGTGAAATTTGTTTTAAAAAAGAGGTGATTAACAATATAATTTGAAAAACACAATTTTCATTGATATTCATATTAAAATGATATTAATTTGTGTTAAAAAAAATAAGAGATTGAAATAAACATTTGAAACGATAAAAACGGCGAAAGGCCGTGAGGCCGGTGTCTGTCTCTCTCTCTCTTTCGATGCCTTTACCTCCCCTCTTCGCTCCCCTACTCTTCTCTCTCTCTCTCTCTCTCACTTGTACTCGACTCGACGAGGCGGCTGTGGGCCACTCTTATCGAGAGACGAGAACTTAGTCTAGCGCTGCGCTCGTGCCCCGTACCATCGGGATTAACTGCCGCGAGCATTAAATCACTGACTCAAACAATAACAAAAATTTCACTGTGTTATTGTTGTGTCAATTATTTTTTTAAAATTATTTTCAATTTTTTTCATTTAAAAAGAGGGGAAACTCAAATTTTCAAGAATCATATGAACATTAAGTGGCAGAGGAGAAATGAGTCAGTGCAAGAGTTATTTCTCTCGAGATAATTACAAAAAATGCTTAATAATGAATAAATCAAAATATGTTTAAAAAAAGTAACAAGTGAAGGCTACTTTTGCGCAAGCGTACTGTGTGTCAATGTAACGTTTACATTTGGCGGGCAACACGGTACTATCATACGAGAAAGAGAAAAAAAAAGGAATTCTTATAATATTGAGATAATAATAATGTGAATGTTACAATATATAGTACATGACAAATGTCAGGAGACAGGAAGTTGATTGTGTCAGTGTTTGTGAGAATGCCAGAGAGAACGGAAACTGACGAAGAAGAGGAAGAATCATCAATTTTACTATTATAATTAATATATATAGACACATATATATATATAGATATATCTTTTTCTTCCCCATATAAATTCAAACAATTAGCCAATTTTCAATATTATTGAATAATAATTGTAATAGTAGTGGTTTAACTGAACTGGCTTACTCTGCAGTGGATTTAGTGGGCTGTATGGAGGCCGGGGGGCTCCTGCCCCATCAGCCCTCGCAAGGCCCCCCCGGCACTGGCACAGCAAGTGCCCAAAATAATATTAATGCACTCTGTATTGGACAACAGCATAATCATCGTGTTAATACTAATCAATCACCTGTACATACAGGCTTAGAACAATTAAATACTGGTGGACAATTGGGATTGACTAGTCAACAACAGTTACAACATTTACAACAACAAATGGGTCAGGCACCAAATATGGGGGAAATTGTAACCCCTAAAAAACAAGCAGTTGTTGAACGTCTTAGACGTAGAATTGAGGGTTATCGTGGACATCATGTTGGTTGTATGCCTAGATTTGATCAGAGTTTCAATGGTTTGTGTGAACAAGAATCACAGGGTACTTTATTACTTAAACAACGTTTCTTCGATACTAAAGCTAGAAAACAAGCCAAGAAAGCTGATAAAAAACAGAATGAACCTGTTGGACTCTCTAGTGTACATGTGGTGAGTTTTTATTAATTTTTATTACTATTGATATTGTTATTGGCCTCTTTTTTCATGGGACGTTTATACGTCTTTGTTTCTTGTTACTACCTACTTGTGACTTGTGTGTTTGTTACAAATGCAACGAACTTATCACGTCACATCTCGGAGAAACTTGCTTTATTATGAATTATATATTTTTTTTTCTTACTCCTTCCCTAACTGCCTTATTTTAAATATTATTCTTATTCTCATATATATGTATACTGAAAACTGGCGTACGTGAGAGCATTCGTAAGCCACTTAACTAGAACTCTTGAAGGCACGGAGGAGGAGTGTGTATTTCTTAGAAATCTCAGGACATACGCTCGATCGTGTGTTGATGAACCACAGAAGGTTCTCTCTCTCTGTTTCTTTCTAACCATTCCCCCGCTTCAGGGCCTTTTGTAAATATACTCCTAGTGGAAAAGAAAGAACAAGTTCAGTAGACCGATCACTCTCCTTCATTTTTTTTTCTCTCTCTTCTTCAGCTTTTTTTTCATTTTTTTTTTTTCATTATATTCTGTCTCTTCTCCTTTCTCAGTTGTGTGTGCAGCCCTGTACCCACAGAATCTTTCATTTTTCTTCCTACCGGTATGTCATGTGAGACCTGCCCTGTAGCTGCATAACCCCTCATATACCTACCTGCGAAGTTCCTTCTTTTCTTTTTTTTTTTCCAATTCTTGAATACTTTCCTGGATATACTTCATTTTCAAAAGAAATGAGGAAAATAATCGTTTGAATTTCCACTTCTTTCCTCCTTTCTTTATTCATTTTTCCCACCGTTTTTTCTTCATTTACATGAGAAGAGAAAGAAATACTCGGGATATAATCTCGGTCAAGAGGAGAATAATATTTACACAAAGGAGAAGAAGGAAGAGACCAGAGAAAATCGGTGGAATATGATTTTTTTTTTTTTCAGTGATCTATTTAATTTTCCTTTGTTTAATAATTATTTTACGAAAAAATAGTATGTTTACGTATGAATCTTGGGTGTATTTAATAGTTGATTCATAATCGATGGAAAGTATCGTGAGAACTTGTGATTTTCACGTTAGAAACTCGTGGATTTTGTGTGCCATGGTGATCCAGATTTTACTCCAGTTGCTTCTACATCACGATTGACACTTTCTTCATTCTATGGGCTTGTTGAAGTCTATGTATTCGAACGTTTGTTCTAGAATTTTTCGAGCAAAGATATTTTCACTTGACAATAATCCTTGAACTTTATTGAGGTATTATGCAATTGATCAGTCGATAATGCAGTGAATAAATGGTTTGAGGTTATTTTTCCAATGAATCGTTGAAAATTAAACGTAGAACTACTTCAATTTATGCTGAATAGTCATTACAGCATTGAATAACAATATTTAATGCATTAGCTCATAATTCCGTTTTTTTCTTCATTGACTTTTGTTTCAATATGGAATGACAAATAAGATAGAGAGAAATACCCACTGTGTTAGTACTTCTAAATAAACATATCTCGCCAATTTTACGATGAATCCCGTGATTTCTTCTTGCATTATACAACTTAAATATTGTTAGGTCTGCCAATGAATTCCAATTCATTAATAAAGTTCCATCGCGGATTTTAACGATTCAAATTATTGGCATTCCTCAGAAAATACTATAAATTTAATAAAAAAAACATAAGGGATTATGGTTGAACGTTAAATCTTATATAATATCCTCTAGCAATATTCTTGCTCTTTTATTTCATCTTCAATCATTTTTTCATACAGCGAAGACAGCTATTGGATGAAAAAATGATTAATTGCTCATTATAAATACGATTGCGTGCATATTTCCCAACAGATTGATCCCAAATTTTCCCGCTCACATTAAAGAAGGCAGCCAATGATGACCATGAAGTGTGTGACATTTGTCCTTTTCTTCTATATACCCTAAAGGGACAAGTGCCACAAAAATCTTCAAAACTTCTAGTGAAACTCGCCTTTTTTATAGTAAAATTGTGGAGAAAACAACCTAAAAATCGATGCTACTGCCTGTTTTACCTACAGATTGATAGAGCACCACCTTAAGACTCTTTGCTATTCTTAAAATCTTAAAAGAATGATGAAAGCTTAGAGTTATTTCCTGTGATTATGACGTTATAACAAGAAAGGGAAAGGACTCCGTGAAATTTCACCTCTATTCACAATTCAAAGTGATTTCTATCTATAAATAAACGACATTCAAAAATCGTTGGAGGAGACCACCATCGAATTTTTCCTGGACCGGTATGGTTCGGAAGGCTTTGAATCATTTATTCACTTTGTTCCTCAGAATAAAGAAAGAAAAAAGGATAAAGAAATTGGATCAAGCCAGAAAATATTGGTATCATACACGTTCTCTGTGCCAATAGTTGGCAATGCTTTTTGCTCGCCACACAGAAATATCATAAGCCCTTCGGTGGTAATTTCTGAAGTCATGCGCACACACAAACCGATCCAAACATATACACACACAAACACATATTTAATACTTGTACATTCAATCATGTTATGATCGCAAAGGTTCGTTCGATGGTTCGCATTACAATCCATTAGTCAAACGCCCACTGGCAATTTACGACTTAAAATCGACTGCAGTTGAAGCCCTCCCTGTGTTCTTCTGTGTTATATGGGCCTCGTTTTCTCTCTCAACATTCAGTGATTTTCATTGGGGAAAATTATAATGTTTTAATGCTGCGCCATTTATTAATGTAAATAAATTTACTTTAATGAATCGACAATAAGAGTATTAATTTATCAGGAAAAATATATATATATATATATCTGTACATAATAAAATTATAGTCTGTAAATTGAAGCAGCTTGTGCGAGCCAGTTGACTTTTTGGCGTCACAATTAAATTGGTGGCAATATACATACGCATTTATTGTGTAATAAAAATGAAATTGAAATGGTGTCGAACTGAATAACCCCTCTGAGCATATATAATTTGATGGGCAACTCGTTTAGTGCGGGTGGCATGTCCGGAGACTCTACCCATGGACTTCTGGGTGGTCAAACCAGAGTGAATTCCATACCATCGTATAATGGCCTTCCCCTACAGGCATTCCGCGAGTCAGTAAAAGATCTGTACGAAAAATTCTCACTAAATATTATCCAATCTGTAAAGTCAAAGACACCTCTAATGTATCTATACCAAATAAATCATGATCGTAAGAATAGAAATCACGAATACTGAAAGAAAGATTTAGTTCTATCAAAGTAAATTTCTTTGGCAGAAGTAAGTTTTTTCGATCTTTGCTAAATCAGCATACTAATATCACGACTATTATTTGTCATCAGTAAACCTTATTTCAAGCAAGAATGTTCTTATCTCAGTACATAATTGGGCAAAAACGTAATAACGAATAATTGAAACAATGTGAATCTCAAATCGGTCTACGTAATCGCGTTTGTCTTTTAAACTTCCTTCAATTTTTGTTTTTCTTTTCTTTTGGTTTCAACCTCTTTCTTTTTTTGGAGTTGGTCTAGCCAGTGAGAGAGTGGGCCCACAAAGTGGCGAAGAAGGAGAGGAGGGGTGTTAAATTCCGGCCGGATGACGCATTCCGTGGGGCACTTATATACAGTCGCTTTAAACGCATCTTTGTGTGTCAAAAAAAAAATACAGAGCCCTTGTGCGTAGACAGAATGAAAACAAAAAAAATACATAAATATAATGAAAGAATAAAGAAGTATTGTTTTCTTCGTTCTGTAAGTAAAGACAAATGCATTTCTTGAATTTTCGAAATTTTCCAAAAAATCAGGAGATTGATTGATTGATTGCAATTTATTACTGTACAATATGTTGTACAAAGTACATAGCAGTTTACAGCAAAAAGCAACATATATTAACCCGAAATTAGTGAAGAATTAACAATAGTAGATGACAGGACCATATGTGCCAAGTATTTCATGAAGCATTTCATAGTAATGAGGAAAATGGAAACAGTATTCATTGTACAACATTGCCAAAAAAAATAATATTAATAACTGAAAAAAAAATTGGAAAATACATAAAGAGAGGAGAAAGGAGGAATTGAGGAATTGGAAAAACGAGAGGAAGAAATAAAGCTTTACAGAGGACATCGGTATTCCCCTGGTGGAATTGTGAACGGTCGGGGAAGCCACTACCACCACACGTTGCGCATTCATTTATAAAGTCGCGTGGATCCGCAGCGTGCGCACGCGGCACTCGTCAGGCCATCATACGATTGTTGAAGAGCGAATAGTGTGTGCGTGGCGAGAGAGCATGTTATCCACTGTACACACAGGGGCCACTCACAAACTCTCTTTTCTGTATATACTTGTGTGTATATTATATCCCACTGTAGTTCTCTTCGGTTGTGTGCGCTGTTGCCACCTCCTCCTGTCTCTCTCTTTTTTTTTTTTTTTTTTTTTTCACTAACTATCTGTCTCTCTCATTTCTTTTTTTCCATATAACTCGTACGCTGACTCTCAGCTGGGCCGCACTATAACCAAAGTGGTTCTCAAACATTCACAGTCAATTTTCATTAAATTCGTAATTTGTAGAAAATATTAATTTTTAATACGAAATACATATTGAAGATATTTTTGAAGGCTGAATTTGGAGAAATTCAATCAGTTTATTCGGCTGTTTCTCTCTTATCTATATAAAATTCATTAATAAGATGTGAATGTAATTAACTCGTCACTTATCTTCTCATTGATTTGTTTTGTTTTTCTCGGCTCATTTGTCCGGACGGGTTCTTTTTTTCATGATGAACCAAAAAAAAAGAGCGCGCGCGCTGAGAGAGAAAAAAAGTTGGGAATAACTTTGATATCTGTGTATCTGTGTGTTTGTGTGTATGTATGTGTCCTCCCTCCCCGATTTGCCCCGTTTGTGTGCGCAAGGAGGTCACGGCACACGATGACAAGCGAGAGTGAAATCGGGGAAACGAACTTTACAACTCTTTTGTGACAATGTATCTGTACACTTTGAACATTTATCATTGTCACTATTTTGTATTATTAAAATATATATATATATCAATTATTATTAGTGTAATAAATAATTTAACAATTTTAAATTTCTTAAATGAGAAATTAGTAATTTTGTGTATGAAGGAATTCTCTACACTTGAGAGGCAATGAATTGGTTATATTTATCGGATGAATTGCGATCAAAATATTTGGTCAAGTGGGTCTATTTCGAGGTTTAGCCACGTCAGTGGAGAATAATTAGCACTTCAATGTGGCGCTAAAGAAAGTCTCCACAAATTGAGCCTCTTTATTCACAGATTCTAAATGTAGTTAAATGAAGAAATTAAGGTAGTATCCAAAGGAATTCGAATAAAGTTAACAGCTTACTATTTTTCGATGCAGTATCAAAGATGATATTTGTTAAACATTTTTCTGAATTTTTTCATGATTTTTGCACATGTAATTTATGGGATACGAATTATCAAAATTACTGAAAACAGTGGTGGTGGGGATAAAACGTCCTAAATCAGACAGAATTAACGAAATTACTCGAAAATCACACAGTTGACCCATTATTTGAAAACTATTAACGAAGAGAACAGCATTTTAACTAAATAATAGAAGAAAATAATATTCAATTCACCGTAAAGTTATTGAGAAATGTTGATTAGAAGGTAGTCGTAAGTATTTGCCTCTCTCTCTATCTCATGCATGTGATAGGAGCTAAATAATGTACAAAAAAATTCGATTAACAAGAAATTATATTCACAAGCTCAAGATATGATTTTCGGATAGTTTAATCACTTTTCCGACTAAATGAAAGTACTTTTCAACGAATTATCAAAAAATAATTGAAAAATAACCTACAAATCTTTATTTTTTTCTGTTTTATCGACCATCCTTTAGAATACTACCTTAACATCTTAAAATAATATTGTACACACTCATTGAATTGAAGATTGAATTAAAAAAGATTTAACAATTCCATTGACTTTCTCTCATTGCAATTTAATTCTCTGATTGAATAACATAATACAATTTGATCAATGTAAATGCGTAATCAATCAATTATATGTAGAAATATGCCGAGGACAATGTGTAATGAACCCATTGGATTTTCATTATGTACAAGTCTATATATACATGTGTGTGTGTGTATATATATGTGTGTATTCATGCCGATAATAATCGTTGAATTTGCAATCGGAATCCGCAATCGGAGTTTCAAAGTTGAGCAAATGACGCAGAGAGTAAGTCTCTCCTCTGTTGGTAGAATTATACATAAGTGTGTGCTTTAATACTTGAGTGTGTATATATATACACGTACGATACAGGATATAATATACATGAAGTTGATTGTATTGGAGAAGCATGAACACAGAGCAGAAGAGGTGCGCGGCAGGAGGTGGAGGAGGAGGAGAAGAGGTGAAGGAAGGAGGAGAGATTGTGGAAACCTGGCTACAAGTATGTATTTTGAAAATGATTGAGAACCACTGAAAAACAGGAGGCAGCTGAACGGACAAAGAGCGAACGGTTATATTGCAGGACGACAGCGCAGACTCGGGTAGAGCTGCTGCGGTGCGCCACCTTCTCTTCTTTACACAGTTCAAGTTTATATATGTATATGTATACATACATTTAGTCTGTCTTCTCCTTCTCCCCCTCTCTTCTTCCGCTTATTCACTAACACTATTGGCCCCCGCGTGCCACTCAAACTTATACCTGCGCCGTGCACCGTCGTAGTTGTCCTAGCCCATTGGGCATTCCTTCTCCTCTTCTTCTTCTTCTTCTTCTTGTAAAACTTGGGGGCGCAGTGGAAGTGCGAGAGTGGCCCGCACTGACGCACTTCTCCACACACTGCTTCCTGTCACCCTGATCATCGATACACAATCAACACACAAGCACTCTCTCTTTCTCTCTCTCGCTCTCTCTTTCTCATCCTTCGGAGCCTTGAAAATTCATTCTTCTTCCTCTGCATCTTTCTCTCTTTCTTTCTCTCTCTCGCGCTCTCTTTTGCGTTCTCTCTGGGAATAAACACGTCACCTTGCTCACTTATTGGCAATATTATTTCTAATTTTACAACACGAGCAGAAACTGCAATTCTATAATTTTCGCCTTTTTTTTTTCTCAGTCGAAAAATATATGAAATCGAATTTATTGGCTTTTTTCATTGTAATTTTGATAAATTCTGAGAATTTTCACGGGGGAAAAAAAATCTAATCGCTAATGCAAGAGAATTTAAGTGAATTGAAAGAACAAGTATGTGTTCAATTCTTATCTCTGTGTAGTAAAGATTCGTGTGAAATGCACAACATGCTTATCTCAGTACTCTCTGATTTTTTAATAAATTATTTATACCGTGTGTTAATTTTATGTGTTTGTGTGTGTATTAAATTCATAGGAATTAATGTGCATGAAAATACTGAGGATTATTTTTTGTGTTGAATAATTGCTGAAGAAAATCCTGTGTCATATTTTCTCATTTTCTCCATCGAAATATGGAATGTAATACGATAAAGAAAGTTTATTGTTAAAAGAATTTTTCAATCTCATTTGGAAATTGAGGGGAAAAGGTGGATTTTCAAATCCAAATTAAATGGAGGGAGTATTTTATTATATTTAAAAAAAATGAAAAAAAAATAAAGAAAGCAATAAAAGAAAAGGAGTTGGGGTTACGTATCCAGAGTAGTTTCATTGCGCGACACCACAACTGCTTGGGGGCCCCCTTCGTACTTTCACCTCTGCCTCAACGTGTTCTTGCAACGGATCCACTAGATTTTAGCTTCTAAAAATACTCCATAATATTCAAAGAAAAAGGAGGAGAAAAAAAAAAGATTAAAGTTGAGAACAAAAGTAACTGAAGGTACTAGAAAGTTGAAACTTTTTATTTACGTAACAATATCAGTTATTCATGAAAAATTAAAAATCCTAGAAAAAAGAAATCATTTCAAATAATGAAATGTACATTTTTTTCGTCAAAAAATCGTGAAAAATTATATGGTCAGTTTGCTGCTAAGCAGTCTGGGACAACCCTCAGGGAATCCTGACGCCCAGCCGTGGGTTTGAGGTCGTGCTAAAAATTGCGCTGACGTCAGGCCGATATCCAAGGTGTTGTTTTCTTTTTTTTATATATATATATCCATACGGAGAAATGATTTTCAAACGATGCAAATAATCCGAAGAACGCAAAACGTAGTGCAAAATTCTTTAAACAATAATACAAGAGATGATTCCTTCCCATGAATTCGCAGTTTCAATCATTTTTTTATTTCTTCCCCCTCCAATTTCCATCTTCTTTTTTTTCCTCTTCACTTCTATTCTCATTTATTCCCTACAAAATGGTAACTTGTATCATCATACGTTTGGGATTATATGGCTCGCACAATATTACAACATTTAATTAGCAAAAGCGGAGCGAGAAGATACAACTGGCGGACAAGGTCGCTAAGTTTTGCTTTTGCACCGGACGCGCGTCTCTACCACTGCCTATAAAACGACAGCTGACAAACTGATGTACGTGAGCCAGACAGTATACGCCCGATGGCTACTAATCGCCCCGCAAACATCGCGTTTTACGCACAATGGTTCTCAATTTAATAAATCAGTGTAAATTTAATTCAAGTGGGTGGGGTGGAGGGGGAGGGACAAATCTTAACGGCTATTAATTATAATCAATTGTTCTGGACTGGAGATTTTTTTTATCAATTGTCTTTTTCTTCTTCCTTGCCGATTTTCTTCCTCGATGTATACAAGATTTCCTCCTTTTTTTTTGGACTAGGACGCGAAAATATAATGTGCTCATAGAGCGCAAAGATTAGACGCATGAACAATTTTCTACTTCACGGAGTGTATAAAAGTTAAATTAGCCTTTACGCGAAGTGCACTCATAGTTAGTGTAAGGACTATTAACTGCATTACGCTCATATCGAGTGTATCCTCATCAGCCAAATTCAGATAATTCTGGCGCATTAACATATCATTCGAAGTATGGGAATAGCAAACAACGCAAATCGAGAGTAACAATTGTGACTGAATCATTGGATGCCTGGGAAGAATGAGGAGGACGGATTTGGGTTGAGGCCGTTGAGAAATTAGCAAATCGATTTGGATGCCAATCGACGATGTGGAGGGGCTTCTAGATCGGGAATATCGTCGAGGGAATGGGCCTTGCTTGTAGAAGAACGAGTTACAAGCCACCGGAAATGGAGAGAGAAATTATTTCAATAGAAGGTGAATGGGGTAGAGTGAATATTAGGGGTGAATATGGGCACATTGATAGAAAAAATGAAATTTTTTTTAAATTGAATATTGAAAGGGGTAGACGTTGAATTTTTCGAATCAAAATGGTAGATTTATTTTAGAGAAATCCAAATAGTGTATTATGCACCTAGTGCGGGGAAAAGTTAATCGCTCGCTTCGCTTGAGAGGAAAATTTCGTCAAAATTATCTTTTATCCGCCCGTGGTGCGTATAGTATTTTTGTGCTCAAGGGTGCTAGAAAAGTGCCTTTTTCAGATTCAGATTCAAAAAATTTATTAACATGAAATAACAACTGAATAACAATTATATACAGTAACAATAGCGAATCTATGTACACAGCTCCAACTCGCAGGCTTTTACATGTACTTGAAGAATGGTTTTGGAATTTTGTAAGGCTAGTGTGGAGGTAAGATATACAGGAGATTTGGGACCAAGCAAAGTGAGGTTAGAAACTCATTTTTCCAGCCCCCTGAGCAGAACAAGTTGTGTTCACGTTAGTTTTCCATTGGGAATTCCCTCAGGCTCTAAAGGGGATCAACATCGAAGATGAAGATGATTCGACTTTGATGAAAAAAAATCCTGAAGAAACGCTTGATTAGATTCTGAAATAAACTATAAAATTCCGAGCAAATCGATTCGCCTAATTTTGTGCGATTGATTAACAAAGCTCATCGTCTAACGTGGGTTCTTATGCTCTCAATGTTTACGTTTACTATTCAAATCTTGAAAACGATACAATTGGAAAAAATTAATAATGTTCGTTTTACTTGATTCAAAATGAATTGATGTTCCAAATTTGATTGAATTTGATTCTGCCATTCGTGAAGTCCTGTGGCCGCGATCAAAGATTTCCATCCAAGTTCTAGGTCCGGGAAAAACTAACTAGCACTTGGATCGTGGACGCAGACAACTCGGATGAAAATAGCAGAAGGAATCCTCTGATGGAAAAATGCTGCAAGTCCCATTTTTCCATCCAAGTTGATAAATTCACATGCAAGATAGAGCCGATCACCAACCTCTACAGCTCACGCAATTACTTGCAATATTATAAGTAATGTCAAAAAACAACGAATATTGGAATTAGATTTATAATTTAATATTTAATGATCCAATTTCTCAAAGTTAACCCTAACTCCACCTGCAGTCAGCGGAGAGCAAACAATTTGGAGGAAAGCTCTGTCCGAGAACTTGGATTGGGACTCGGATCGTGGACACAAGCCTTTAGTATTCGAAGGAGTTCTCAAAGCAGTTCTCCGAAAGCTTATATAAATCAGAACTTCCTCAAGAAATTCCTGACTAATTGACCTTTTTGTTTGGTCAATGATAAATTAATGGTCGCTCATGGGCTAATGCAGGCTTTTGCACTTTTATACTAGGCAAAAGATTAAAATCTGGAAAATATCTTTAAAAAATGGAAAAAATAATAATAAAAAACTTACTATCCAAGATGAAAATTATTGACCGTCTCATAACTTTGTAATAAGTGACCCTTTTTCTGCATAGGAAAATACGTGAATTCGCCAGTAAAATCACGTATTAGTGGTAAAGTAATGAATTACTAATAATTAATATAATTCCGAAATTTTCCTTCGAATTAGCTTCAAATACCAAGAAATAGGGTTTCAAACATGAATATTGAGTTTTTTGTGATTTTTCTGTTTCTTTCTTTATCGACACACAACGACTAGTGCGAAGAAGTATAGAACTACTTTAAAACAAGAATGGGAAGCAATAGTGACTGCCTCAGTCCTGCAAATGCAATATTTGAGGTTATTCCACTCGCACATCTGAGTCGTGCGTTCCTCGTCCCTACACCCCATGGGGTGTGGGATGACGTTCCATCATTCCCCTCTTATGGGGTATCGATCCTCTTTAAGCGGAATTATCAAAAAAATCCGATCTTGGATTGTTCAATTGCCAAAATCAAATAATTCCCAAAGAAATCGATTGTATTCCATTATCATTTTTTTTAAGATATTTCGGAAACTAAGCGAGATAGAGCGATTCCGTTATAATCTTTCTTGCAGCTCTTAAAATTTTCTACCAAAAAAGGCTTAGAAAAAAATCATCCTATCTCTCTTAGTTTTTAGAATATTAAAGAAAAAACTGGTGATTAAATAAAATCATGCTGGCTGAAATTTTCAGACTTTTCTATTCTAGTTATCCATTCCACCCTATTCTCCCCTATCAAAAATAACCCATAGCTCTCCCCTCAATTGACTCAAATAATCAGAGGATGTACTCTTGCTATTAGCCATTTTTCATCATTTTTCGAAGATTCCTTACAAGCCATTAGTCTGATTGATGGGTAAAAATGGAACGTTTTTCGGTGGAATTATTTTTTCATCGTCTTAGGAACAAAGAGGCATAAGTCTCATGTTTATACATAGGTACTTACGTCACTTTGTTTCTAAGTTGACGATTTATTGATTCGTAAAGTTTCATTAGCATACATTTTTCTACGTTTCCATGGAAATTCTCAGAACTTTAGATGAAGTCAATGATTCACACGTTGTAGACTCGAGGTCAATTCCCACCAGGGACACTGGTGAGCTCTAATCAGTACAAAAAGTCTTGAATCAGTCGCAAAATACGTCTAACACCCTAGTGACAAAAACACGAAATTGAAGAACAAAAAAATAATAATAACTAAAAAATCGGCGTACGGTAATGAAACTTTGTAAACCAAAAAAATGATAGAACCACCGAAAAACGTTATATTTTTGACAGATTGATTAGATTAATGATTTATAATAAATCTCCCAAAAAAAAGATTATAAATGACTAATAGCTGCAATACATTCTTAACCACCGACAAACTGTCTAGTTTCTCTTTTTCCCTCAATTTCTTCCGGGTGTCTCAGTGCCCCAGAGATGTTCGTCTGCTTTATTTTTCCCGTACCCACGACGGAAGCAGGGTGCCCCCCGTTTGTTTCCACACACACGTATGGCTGCTGCACCACCGTGTATCGGGCCAAGGGTAAGAGGAAGCCAAGTGCAACAGAGACAGCACACGAGTAAGAAGAAAAAAATAGAAAAGAAGGGAAATAAAATATATAACGCCTCCTGCGAATGAGATGAGACAGAAGAAGGACAGATTGATGGTATGAGGGGATTTTTCTCTACTTTTCTCTCTACCCTCTCTCTCTCTCTCTCTGCATATGTGTATGTTTCTTCAGTACGAGAAATACGAAACAGCTGTACGTAACTCTCTTTCCATCGACCCCCTTCCACCCTCCCTCATATCCAAATGGTTGTACACCGTCAAGGCGCCTGGTTATGTGACGAGGGATGGAGCAAGAGAGTGAGACAGAGAGAATACGATCCATACGGGCCTATCAGGAGTGGCGCGCGCTCGCATGCACGGCGCCATCGCCGAGGGTACGCACCCCTCAGCGGTTCTCAAGTCCACAAATCCGATCATTAACATTGGATAAATAATTAAAAGAAAAAAAACATGAAAAATCAGAAAATTGCTATAATTAAAGCGAACGAAAAAAAAACGTTTGAAGTATCAAAAAAAAAGTCCTGGGCAATTATATGAATAGAATTTCATATGTATTTCACATTAAAACCGTTATGCTTCGATGTACTTCTAAGAAATGCAAGGATCCTTCAACGGTGCGGTGTGGCTCTTGTACGTCCAATAAACGAGTGGATCGTATCGGCCTCGGAGGCATTAACCTTGATGATTCCCGGAAGCTGCCACACAGTGTAAGTTATACATTAAATGAGAAAAAAAGAAGTGGCTTCTATGAGTTTAAAATTTAAAACCTCCCTCTGATTTTCCGGGATAAATATATGTTAGTTTTTTTTTCTTCCATTCAATTTTCTTCTCTTTAAACGAATGATAATAATGCAGCTTGAGAGAAGATTCACTGTACACTATCAAACCGTTAAAGTATGTTTATATATGTACATAGAGTGCACGTAATCATCCATATATGCCGCATGGTGTGTGCAGTCAGGCAACCTATAACACTTACGTATGTATGACACAGCTATTCTCGCACACAGTACATTTCTTATTACTGAAGAATTTTCAGGCTTTGGAGAATAAAAAAATTTAAAAAAAAGAGAGATGCTCAATGGAAAATAGTCCATTGGGAATTTATTTAAACGTTAAATTAACTCTTCGTAAATTCCACGTAATTATATTTATATAATTCTTTTTAAATTAAAATTAATTTTATGAAAAATTATTACATGAATTATATTTATACACGGAAATAGTTACTTAATGACAAGCAGTAATACTTGTTTTCAAAAAAATTGCGGTAATAATTCTGTAATGTCTGCGTTAATTGTGTCCAATAAATTTTGCACTAAAAATAAATGGCTATTCGTAGTTTGTTCATTATTTTTTTTAAATAGAATATTAAGTAAACACATGTGCGAGCTTATTAATTAGAATTATAATATATTGAGAATTTCGTTAAATGGCAAATTGAAATTGGTAAAAAGAAAGGAAGAAGGAAAGAAGAAACAAAAAAAGACCGTTGAAAAATTGTAATGAATACAAGAGGTGAAACTGAGAAATCAGGGGGAATCACATACTGTCAGGGGAAGCGGCAAAAGTAGAGAGGGGGATCATGGCGCGCGCGTTATACTGCGCGTTCGCTCGACAAGTAGGAATAATGATAATGGTAATCCGCAAGTAAGTATAAGTACGGCAACCTCGTTCCTCTCTCCTCCTCCTCCTCACTCCACTCCTTGTGTTGCGCCCCCGCAGTACTCTGTCCTTCCTTCACTACAGGCTTCATTTTTTTCCCGCATTTGCTTTCCTTTTTCCCTTTTTTTTCCATCCTTTCCTCTCTACAACTCCTTTTCTCTCTCTTCTACTCACTTTCCTTCCCACTCCAGCTATCCCATTTTCTGGGTGTACCCCCTTCTTGCAAAAGCGGGTGAGCAGTCAGCACCGATGGCTCAAACTGTGTGTATATATACTCGAGTCAACCTGTTCTCTCTACTCCCACCAATTGCGAAAATGCTAGAGTGAGAGCAAATGATGAGAGAGTTTCGGACGAAGTGGAAGGCTTTGGGGGTAGGTGTATGGGTAAAAAGAGAGAGAGAGGGGAGGGGGCGAGTAGGGGGAGGGGGGTAGAAGGGGAAGCATAACAACTCGCCGCAAGCACTCTCAGTGGCACCGTTGTACTTTGCGCATGCGTTAAGAATGCCAAAACGATGGGACGTATGAGTGCGGTAGAGAGAGAAAGAGATAGAGAAAAAGAAGTACAAAGTGAGACAGACTAGCCCTACTCGTATCGTTGCACGCTCTCGTGTAATGATAATAAGAAGAGAGCAACTACTCTATGAGGAACCAACGGCCTCCGACCCGTTCACCCTATCCTAGGTGGAGCCGTTCTGATACTGTACCCTCAGTGGTTCTCATTATGGGGCTCTCTCTCTTTCTCCCACTCGTTCTTAAACTTTCCTATCTCTACAATCCATTCACTAATTCAACTACATTATAATCGATATCTTATATTCATTCTCTCTATTGAAACACAGTGTCAGTGGTCATCATCACAATTCGTATCTATCAATGTGTCATAATTATGACAGATAGTCCGTAACTACACTGATAATGTATCTTGAGATGATATAATTTGTGTAAAATCAGTTTAAATATGATTTGACTTGGAATCACCAGTGGAATGAGAGACAAAAAAGGGCAGAAGAGAGCAGAAGAAGGAGAAACAAAAAAAAAATAATGAATGTGAAGATCGCTGCGGGTGTGACCGTGAACGAGGAGGAGACAGAAAGGCAAAGGCAACGTTGGGTGGAAGTACACGCAGTATATCTCACTTCAACCCCTCCAACTGCCTTAATCATGCTGTCTCTCTCTCTATCTTTTCCTCTCTCTTATGGTTTGGCTTCTCTCGTGTCCACTGAGGTGGACACTACGGGTGAAGTAACAAAGCTGTAGCTGAACAGTGTAATGGTAAGAGATGGAAAATAAGCAGAAAGAGAGAGAGAGGGGAACAGCAATAGTTATAGAGAGAAAGAGAGACAGAGAGGGAGGGAGGGGAGAGAGAAATGATGGTACGGCATGCAAGCCTGGCGGGGAAGGCGAATAATCTCACGGTGGGGGCATTCACGTATATATGTATAAGTACAGGTTAGGTGAGGTTAGTCGAGTCTACGGTTAGCGGAACGCCCTGACGCCGGGCGGCCGGCGTTTTCTCTCTATATAGGAGAAAAAGGAAGGTCACTCTGTATATTGCCGAGAGATGACACCACTGTTCTCCGCAGTGTGTTGTTGCCTCCGAGAAAATCCGTAAAGGGCCAACCAAACACACAGTGCCCCTGTGCGCGCACACACGCAGGTGTAATGTGTGCAATTGCACCACGATATCTTGCGTTCATTACCCTTGAGATTCCGTGCAATTTCATCAATTTAACTATGTTAAGAGAGAGAGAAACAAAAAGAAATTATTCCCCAGACTGATAGAGGCTGTGAAAAACACCAACTACTGCAATTACATTCGAATGTAACGTGTAGAGCTTCAACCTTTTGACACTAAATAAAAGAAAGAAACGTTACTTTTTTTTTCATGAGGCAACATTGTAATTTGGCTTGTTAAAAAAAATAAATGAACAAGTTTTTCCACACGGTTATTACCTGCGCAAACATAAAAAGTAGAGATTCTCGGGTGTATCAATCCGTCAAATCTGATGATCATTATCCCACCTCTTGAAAGCCAAACAAGCCCGGCATGCGCACGTTACTTTGTTGGATTAACACGAAAAAGCGTCAAATATATTATACACCCTCTGGTAATAACTACGTGATTTAATTTACCATACACTGGCAAAATGTATATAACTTAACGCATCTAAAAGGGGGGGATGAGGTTAATCAATCCCAAATGTATATATCGCCCTCACTGCTTCCAATCCACTCCTCCCCCCCTCTTTTTCTCTCTCTTTATCACTGGTTAGTTGGGGAATAGTTTGGATGCGCGTGAGCGAGGGAGTTTTCCCCGCATTGTGGAGGGGGAAAAGCAGTAGAATTTCCACCACCAGAGTGGGGGATGAATTATCCCCACTCTGGAAAAATTTCTCCACAATTCTACCCCCGTATAATCCTCTCTCATCATTATATATAACACTCACAAACTGTGGAGGATTTTGCAGAAGCCCCCCGTGCTTCAACGTAACACGATATATTCATTCCTCGTTCTCGTTAAGAGATCATCCGAAACTTGACGCCACTTTAATCGTGCTCCATGCATTGAAATTGTCTGAGTTACTTGGGCCTCTTTTTTTTACTCTTTTTCCTCTTCTTTCCCTCCTTAATTATATCATTTCTATGTATGAAAATTATGGACTTCCATGAATAGAAAATTTTTGTTTACTGTTTCAAGGCGAGCATTAAAGTAACTCACCGAGGTGAACTAACAGGATCGCAACAAGTGACCGCGGGGGCCCTCTCTTTTCCCCACTAGTTTCGTCTTGTAGATATATACATATATATCTATATGTACATAGCTTTATTTTTTCCGCAGTCGCCCAGTGGCCAATGGTTTAACAACTTCTCGCAGGAAGACAACTCGTCCTCCTTTCTCTTTGCTCATCTATGCTTCCGTTTTACATGTGAAAATGTGTAAAAAATGAAAAAAACAACTACAACCACATATTTCATTTCATCAGCATTAATTTCATTATCAATAAAAATTAATTACCCTGTCAACAGATCAGAGTAACAGAGTCAAGTAAATAAAAAAAAAAAATTAGAAAAATTGATAATAAACTTTCTACTACATTTTCATTGCGCAATTATACAGCCAATTTTACATTCACAAGCTTCTATATATACTTATATATCTAAAAACGATTTTTCACAAAAAAAAATCATGTGTTTCGTTCGTGTGTGTGTCTCTTTCTCCCTCTATGTGTAATTGTATTTGAAAGACACTTGTCCATGTATATGCATGTATGTATGTTTGTATATATATGCATGTATACTTGTGTGAGCCCTTGCGTAACGGTGTCATGTAATAGGCAACGACGAATCGACCTTCTCTTGGCTCGCCACAACCGCCGCCAACCACCCACCTCTCTACGGTATACTCTCCTCGTTCGTACGATATTACCCTGGCTCTTCCCCTCGGGCGTTCTAGAAAGCCACTGTTACACCAGAGGCTCAAACACACGAGATTAGATTGAGATTGAAGAAATTTTCTTTAAATAATTCGTTGAATCCAAAAAAAAAGGAGCAGATGAATCAAAAAATTGTAAAAATTTCGTGCATCCCAAAACTTATGTTTTCACCTTATTTCCTCAAAATTAATGAAATTCGATCAATTGTGAATTACAATTAGAAAGCAAGCGATTTCACCTTGTTTTCTAAATTATTCAGATTTTATTTTTCCCATTGAATGTGCTACAATTCTTTCCCCCTAAATCTCTCTTTCTTTCTCTCTATCAATTCGTCTAGAAATGAGTATGAGATGCCTGAAAGCTTCGGATATACAAAGTGCAATGTTATTATGATCTTTTTATTCTTTCAGAAGAGCGCACTGACTTAATGCACCCAGTGCACTGAAACACTCTAGGGCTACAGTAGTGGGAGAAAAAGGGAAGGGGGGGTCTTTTTAATAAGGTCGGAGGGATGAGGGAATTTTCGCTTTCAGTCAGGCTCATAAAATATTATAGCAGACGGATGCATTTTCATAACACTGGAACACGACACGTTGAGATGAGAGTGGATGCGGCTGGTGGTGGTGATGGTGGTGGTGCTCGTCGCATATTTTATGCAATCCGACGTGGCTTTTACGACGAAAAGCACCTTTATATACATATATATATATATAGTGGCTTCAAGTTCTCTAGTATATTACAACGATGGTAGCTCAACGTAGAATGTAGAAATGGGCAATTTTAATTATTTAGGGAAACGTCTCAATGGGAGTCTCTTGGAATTTCATACGAGTTTTTTCTTATTAAATAATGTATTCTTGTGATTAAAAAAATTTATGTTGAAATTTTAATATTCAACTTTTAGCTATTTGTCATATTGTAACGATGTGAAAAAAAGAGATTTTCAACATTATTTCAGGCTTTTCTTCTTTTTTTTTTTTGATTATTTTCATTTTACGCACAGTGGAATTCTGCGGCATTCTTCGGGGCTGTGTAGTGGAAACAGAAGTAGACAAAGTAACGAGTTGGGAAGGGGCGAAAGAGAGGAAAAGAGAGAAAGAGAGAATGTATAGAGGGTCGGGTATAGAAAAAAGGACTCGCGTGGCTCGATATTCCAAACGGTTTTGTACATATACTTTTGGCTCTGTGGCATCTGTATGTATGTATATATGTGTGTGTATACTTGTTTGTATCTGTATTCACAATGTTTAAATGTATGTGAGTGTAATGTGGCGCTGTTTCTTTCCGTTGCGCAGTTGATGTTGCCTCTAGTGGGCTGTTTTTATTCTTGCAGTTTGACTATTCTTCGAATAACGGAGCAGCCAGCTTCTTCAGCGCAATTTCTATATTTATCGGCAGTAAATCCAGAGAGATAGATAAAGGACAATTGTAATTACAAAATTATCCATTGTTTCTAGCTCAACGAGTGTGTCTCTCCTCTTTCTTTTTTTTTTGCATAATACCAGCAATATTTCGTAATTCACAGTACACACGAAATTGTGAAATCTTCCGGAAATACGCTTCACAATATCCTTCGATACACAAGAGTCTCAAAAGCACACTTGGTAAAGTCCAATTTCCTTCTCCATTTCATCTTCCAATAATGTTTACTAATTCCAATATTAATGGTTAATTTTATTTCATGATAAAATGCTTTGTTTGGAATAAAACAGAGCAGGTAAATCTGAGGCAACGTCACTGGTGAAAGTTTCAAACTCTTTCTTATGTGTCTCAAAAAAAAAAAAAAAAAAAAGAAAATAACAGGAAACTTATCCGGAGTAAAAGAAAGAGAATTGTTACCTTTGCTGTGTTTGTATGTGTACGTGTATGTGTGTGTGTGTATTCCGGGTTGCTTGAAATTGGTCAACAGAAACAATAACTGAGGGCTTGATTTAGAGGAAAGAGTGAAAAAAAAAAAAGAAAAACACACAATGATCAAGTATTACTTTCATAAGAAAACCGGAAAGGAATCTTCACTCTGGGTGGTTAATCAAGAAAGAAAAAAAAATGAACGAGAATGTGGGAGAAGGGATGAGGATTTATATCCGAGAGAGAGAAGTTTATTTACTCGAGTGCGGAGCTATTGGGGTCGTTGGGGTGAACATCGACGCGCGAGTCAGTGACGCCTCTTCACTCAAACTCTCCCCCTCCTCCTCCCCCTCCCTCTCTCTCTCTCTCTCTCGCCCCCTCTTTCTGTCTCTCCATCCATATTTCTTTTTTCTTCTCATTCTCTCATTTACCTCTAAAATTCTCTCTCCATATCTCTGCCACCTTTCAGCTCCCATTCCCCCTCCTCCCCCCCTTTTTTTTTCTCCCCATTCGCGTCACTTGCCAATACACACGTTGTGTGTCTCTCTACTCACCGTAACAGGCAGTGTGTGTGGCACTTCTTACGCCACTGGGATCGATATCCCGGGAGGCCAAACAGTAAACAGCCGGTTGGTCAGAATAGGTGGGAAGGGGGTTATGGTTTTGTAGAGGGTAAGCACATCGAGTGGGGAGAGAGAAGGTGGTGGAGGTAATATGACGTGCGCGCGAAGAGCACTTTGACTCTAGCCACGCGGCCACGAATTATCCTAATGTTTTTTTTTTCCTCTTTCAGGTTATAAATTCACTAATGCTAAAGATAAAAAAATGTCATTCCCTTATTTATGATTTCGATTAAATTTGAAATTGATTCACTTTTCATGTGTAACAGGCACAAATTTGTGTTGAGGGGTGAACGAAACCCCTTGTATACACCGAAATTTTTGAACCAATTGTTTTACGATATTTATTGATATTTTTTCCCATAAAGAAGTGGCAACGAGTGATGAAAAAAATCAGAAAGTCGATGCTTCTGTTATTTCATGAAAAAACAAATCATAATTATTGTTAAACAATGGATTTGAAAATTTGAAATTTACTTGGTCTTCCGTTACCCCTTAAAATTAAATTCCATAATTCCAGGTGTGTAAAATACCTCGTGATCCCCCGGTCAGTGTTCCGTTTCCAGAGTAAACACACTACGCCACTGACTGCACAAGGGGAATGCGGCGCGTCTCAGTGACTCTCAACTCTTCGTGTCACAATCCTCCGCAATTCCCTGCCTCCCCTCTCCCTCGATCCCTCTATTTGTCCCAATCTTTTTCTCTCTCTTTCTCCATCATTCCAAAGACTCGACTAGCAAACTGCACAATTAAAAAATCAAAGCCCACCGATAATTATCATATTTCAATTATTCTTTTCACCAATTTAACGGTGTAATTATCATGTGAGTAATATATTAGTGAAAATGTAGGACACAAAATTGAAGGAGGTTGGGAAAATGAGTGCGTCATTAGAATCGCTTTATATTAAACACAAAATGATCGATTCGTTGAACAAACAGGTATTCAAGTGATATACTACCTTGATCGGCTAATGTTGGCAGAGTGGGTGGGAAGGGGGGGGGGGAGGGTTGGAGGCCTCTGTATTATGTACGTTAATACATAATAAGAGAGGTGCGCGATGGTTCTGAAGGGTGGAAGTGAAAATATGCCGAGTCGATTCGGCGCAGACGCACACTGCTCCTTTCGGGCATCTCACTGGAAGGGGGAGGGAGGGGGGGGTGTATGTGTGTGTGTCCGAGGGGGAGGGAGAGGTGTTAGGCATATAACCAAACTCTAACCCTAATTGTAAATAGCATATCGGTGTACTGTAGACACGGTTATACATCGCTTTAGCCCACACAAATCTCTCTCCATTTCTCTCTCTCTCACTTTGTTTCTCTCTTGCTCTTCATACATTGGCCCTATATCCCTCAGGAGTGAATTGTGTCAAATGCACGTTCAACTGCCCTTTTCAATGCCCATGTATAGGGCATTTATTTGGTGTTATCATACCGCTAAACCAAAATATCATGCTAATTGACTAATTAACGGATTCTCTATGTGCTACCCAATGTATTTATATTCCGTAATTCTAGATCTCTAATTAATAATGATAAAGTGAATCACAGTCAATTTAGAATTGTAGAACACATGGAGTAATTAAGGTGGTATGTTGAAGTTGACTTGAATCGTTTTCTTAGTCCTCCGTCGATTTCTCTCGTTCAAAATTCAGTTGTTATTCATTCAATGGAATTTATGCATTGACCATTATGTATAGTTTTTTCTTTTCTTCTTCTTTTTTCAATGTATATGCATATATATGTGTTTCTTTCTTTTTTTTTCGAGGTAATTTCATCATGTTTATGGAAGAGGGAGAATAGTGCAATGTCCTCGGAGCTCTTTCTTTCTCTCGAACTGTGTTCGAAACAATAGCCATTGGCGTAGGTGGACTGTGTGTGTGTGTGTGTGTTCGACTTTTCGTAGCTATGACAAATTAGTGAGCATGTTGGATTAATCAGTGAGGCCTCGAAGAAGAATAAAAAGAAGATGAAGGCCTTCATTGCTATTATCTGAATTATATAATTACAGTGGCTAATGCTATTGCTCTTTCGCAATGTTCATTGAATTAAGAAGTCATTTGTAGAGATGAGCACAGGAAACCCCCCTCCCCCTTATTTTTGGCTTTCAGTAGAAAAGGAACGAACTTGTCGGACCTTATTTTTCCTTCATTTATATAAATATCTTGGATATCTGTTGGAAATACGATTTTTTGTGAACACCCTTTTTGTAGAACGCATTCCGCTCTACAAAAAATGTCTCTTCAAAAATTTCTCTATCTCCCTTAAATTCCGAGATTTTCCCGCAAGAAGAAAATGAATTTCAATTCGTCTCCGAATCAGTAGAAACAGACGCAAAGTAGTAAAGTCAGTGTTTAGTAAGGCAGCGCTCGCCCCACTCTTTGTTTAGCGGGGAAAATTATTTCTTCAATTTTTCGTCACTCATCCATTTCTCTTTCTACTGCAAAAGAAAAATTGTAATTCACGTGATTTTAAGAAGGACTTGAAATTATTAATGAGAATAATGAGGATAAAATCCCTGAGCATCAGTTGAGCAACACTGTTAGTAGCTTTTGTCAGTGAGTGAGGAGAAAAAAAAATAAAAGAACAGACGACTACAGATGCGCGGCGTTCAGTGACGGTAGTGGCACTCGCCACTGCTGTACTCTACGGATAACCAACGAATCCGGGGCGTACCGTGAAAACTCGATGATGACGCAACGACCGAGTGTGTTGGCGGAGGTTTGAGTGCGCGCGTTTCAACGTGACGCTATATGCTACTCTTCTCTCTCGCGCGCATCCCATACGGATCTTCATAAATTATTTTTATTTAATTCAATTTTGTTTTTTTTTTCATAAAAAAGTAATGAAAAAAAAAAAGTATTGTCATGATGATAGTGACAATTGCGTTAGTAATAGTAATAAGTCCCATTAACATAAAAATATATAATTGCGAGGCCTTTGGACAAACAAACCAATAATAATACACGTTTGAATTAATTGATCATTGAAAACTTGAAAAAAGCTAGAAACTCGAGTAAATGACAATTCATAATGACCTTCGAACTCTTATATTTTTAAATAGCATAATAAAATCTTTATTAATTTTTTTTTCATCGCACTGTAGTGCAATGACGCGACCTTAAGATTTCAAACTTAGATATTCTCTCAATGAAAATAATTCTCTGGATTCTACCAACAAATGCATTAATGAATCTCATCACGCTCAATTATCCAGACCAATGCAGTTATCCCCCGAGCTACACATTCAATAATTCACATGCATAACCAGAAAATAAAGTAATAATAATACGCGAGTACATGAGAGAAAGAGAGAGACAGAAGTCTGGATTTCTGTCTTTTTCCGTGAGTACGTGGGCGTTTGAGTATGAAACGAATAGTAAAATTTACGACGGAAGTGAGACGATATGCATTGAGAGTAAAGTTCTCCTTGTGGGAGTTTTGTGACAAAGAAAATCGTATGGTTTGCGTGTAGGTGAATGCGTGAAAGAGTGAGCGCGAGACACAGAGAGTAAAAAAAAAAAAGTTGGCTGACTCTCTGTGTCGCGTTGGATAGACTCCGAATTTGTGTATATACACATATATATATATATATGCAGTATACACACATGAGTAGAGTAGTAATCTGCGTTTTGTATGTGTGTGTGTACTATAATACCCTCCAAACGACGAATGAGAGAGAAAGAGAGAGAGACAGTAAATGTCGAGCATAGTCGAGTTTTGCCGACGAGTTACGAGTCAACGCGAGTATAACCGAATTGAGGCAAGAGAATTTTAAAGAGTCCAGTGGCTGACGACTCCTCGAGGCGTCAGGTTCTTCGTAACTACGGAGTGGGGGAGAGAAATGATTTCTCTCTTATTCCCATGGCTCTTACCAATGAGCACGTGCGCCGCGTGACAGCTGATAACATTCGCATTCGCACGTATATACAAAGCTAAAAAGTTAAATACACTGTCATACCAGTATATACGCAATGAGAAACACACAGTAATTTTTCATTTGAGGATGAAGAAAGAGAGAGAGAGAATATAAATAAATGAGTAATAGAACAGACACACATGCACAAGAGATAAACTGCTAAGTTTTGTCAATATAAGAGAGCAGGGAAGAATAAAAATTCATAACGATATGAATTAATGGAAAATAACAGACTGTAGACAGAGAAATATGCGCTAGACTTGTTTATATATATATATGTATATATATATACTCAATGTACTGAGAGAGGCTGCAAGGTCGAAACCGGAGGAGTCGCCTTCGAATGCATAAACAAAAAAAAAAGTAAAAAATAATAAAGAACACTCAAGTACATGTATATAGATACACTGTCTGTTTCCGATAAATCATAAAACTCGGTTAATTCAAAGTTGAAAAAAGAAGAAAAAAAATTATAACGTCTAAACTTCAGTCACGTAACAAAATTTTCACAAAACAATGTAAATCAAGGTAATTCTACATAAATAGTGATTATAATTACACATAATAATCCATAAACTTATGCTACAGTGTAATTTAATTCAACTGGAATTTGACGATTTACAAGAGATTAATTTTCAATGAATTGAAATGAAAATAAAGCTGAAAAAAAAAATTATGAGTTATTTCTTCAAAATAAAGAGAGACACCAAATAAACATCACAGCTGAGAAGAAGGAAAAAGAGAGAGTGAACGAGATGGAAGATTATTCGTGGAATCAACGAGACACTACATTATCAAGTCTTCCGTTTCAAGCTCTTATCGTGTCTCTACGAGAATAACTCATATATACTTGTACATGAGAGAGAGAGAAAAAGCATATATAAACATTTGGTGAATGCAGCAAATTTATCATTCACGAGAAATTTCACATTGATTAATGTGTTTATTCAAATTACCACAAATTGATTGAAAAAAAATAAGGAAAAAAAAAATTCCAAAGAAGCAGAGTTATCGATGTAAAAAAAATCCAGAGAATTATTGATTTATCGCTCATTACGAATAATGAGAAGAGAAAAAAGTCTCGCAAGCTCATCGCAGAATGGAGCAAATTAAAGAGCCACTACAAAAGAGAGATTAAAGAATTTCTAGAGTAAACCAGAGTACCGAGATTTCACGGTAAAAATCGAGCCAACAGTCCCCCCCCCCCCTTCCTCCCACTGTGAAGTGCTTTCTGATAATCAGTGTGTGTTACAATCATGCACACATAAATATATATATATAATATATACATATAGATAAACGTGTGTGGCATCGGGCACATCGGGTGTACTCTCTCTCTCTCTCTTTCTCTCGAGTGAGGTGCCTGGGCACGCGCACTCCACCTGCTAGCGTGTAGTGGCACGCGCCATCCTCCTATCCCTCTCGCGTGGCCCTCAGCTCCCTCCTCAACTCCTCTCGGCGTCTCCCTACCCCCAGTGGGACTACGTAGAGTAGTCTCTGGGTTTTGCGTTGCTCTCTCCTCCACCTCCTCTACCACCGCCACTACCACCACCACCTCCTCCTCCTCCTTCTCTACCTCCAGCCACTGCCACCCCCACACACCTCTCCCTCCCTCCTTATTCTTGTTCTTCCCTCACGCGTGCCACGACCGTGAGTCGGGACGCGCAGGAGTCAATCGCTCGTGGGCTTCGACTGGACGAGCTTGCTTCCTCACACACTGTTTGTCCTCCATATCTGTCGTATTGTACCTTTTTTTTCTTGTTGTTCCTCGATCGTATATATCACATATACACATAGATATATATAGATATATATATAAACTGCAAATACCGTAACGGCAACAATCAACACCCACACACACACACGCAGATAAGAGAGGAATAAAAAGCTGATTTTTAAATTATTTTTTTTTTCCAATCAATGGTTATTTATTTCTTTTAATTTATATTTATTTCATCGCAATTAAATCAACGAGAAATCAAAGAAATCGAGGCCTTTCAGAAGATGTCAAGATGTTCGAGACAATGAAGAATTAAGGAGCACTCGATTTTTATTGAAAACAAAAAAAAAAATTAAAGGAAAAGAAGAGAAATTAAAACAAGTGGAGGGAGTAGACAGAAGTGGGTGGGAGAGGAGGGTAAAAAGCCACACGTATATAATTCGTCTCGGCAGTTAGATACCAAGTATGATCGAGAAACAAGCCAAGTGAGATTTTCGCGCATATATATACTGCGACAAAAATAGTCGTGTTAGTTACCGGGAGAGAAGAGACACACACACATATATATACAAATGTGCAAAAGGGAGCAAGGACTTTTAGTTGTTAAAAGCGTGTGTGCAATTACTTCTCCCCTTGTGTGTACTGATAAATGAAAAGAAAGAGAGGAATAAGTAATGAGAAATCTTTTTCCTTGCGCTTGAATACGAGAGAGATTCGTTCGAGTGATGATATGAATTGAGATTTTGAGTCGAAGAATTAAACACTGGAATTATTTGAGGAAAAAGAAAGAATTAAAAAAAAAAAAGGCATTGATAAAGTATTTGTAATAAACAAGTTTTTGTGATACTGTGTGCAATTTTCTGTGTACAAGAGTATAAGCTCTTCGAGGGACGAACGACGCTTGTAGAACCACCTGTTGACGATTTACGAGAGGAAAATTGACGGTTAACTCTGTCGCGTGTTACTGGAACGTATTTTCAAAGCTCTCATTTTTTCCTCTATTAAAAGGAAGAAAAAGAAAAATTAAAATAACAATAAAAAACGGAAATTTGAGAAGAAAAAAATTGTGGAAATTGGCTGTGTGTGTACTTTTCGTAATTCAGTGAGTGAATAGGAGTAATAATCGAGGATAAAAGTAGTAAAACAAATTATCACAAGTGTGTGTGTGTGTGTGTATATTTGTGTGTGTGTGTAGTAGTTGGTGAGCTTGAATGGGACACTCGTAGAGTCAAGTTGGCATATGAAAATATTGACGTTGTGTGCTGCAGGGAATTGTGTGATACTGCGCGCTCGAGTGGAATGTCAAACGCACCGGTTGACAACACACAGTTCACCAATGCTCGAGTGGGCTACAGGCCGACCGGCGATCCTCCGTGTCCACACGAGGCGCCATCCAGCTCTTTAACCATAGTGCTATCAATCCCGTTCATCAGGCCAAGTGTCCTCTCGGAATAAGCCCCCCTCCCCTCCCTCCGGGTGTTGAGGGGACGAGACGAGCGAATAAAATTAAAGGGGAAATAATAAAAAAGAAAAAAGAAGCGCGAGAATTGAAAGAGACAGAAAAGGAAAGAGAGGAAAATAATAAACATCGAAAGGGGTCAAAGGTCGAGCGAGAGTGTGGTGCGTGAGGGACTCGGGTAGTACGGGTTTACTCCCCCGCGCTCTCGTAGTGTCCCATTGTGTGTCGCGTGTGTTTAATTTAAACTGCTGGAAAAAAAAAGAAAATAAAAAACAAAGTATTTCAACCACTAAATGACCAAATCTGTTATGAACTGTTTAAAATTAACGATTTAAATAGGAAAAAAAATTACAAAAAACGTCATTAATGAAAATAGTATAAATAAAATTGGAATAAGAAATAGTGATTTTTTTTCGCTTTTTTTCCATTGAAAATACTGCCAGTTGAAAGAATTAACTACTTTTTGTGTATATCAGTGCACAAGTGACTGTGATTAAGGAGAAATTGATAAGAAAAATAGCAAGCAAAAAAAAAGAGTGACAAGGGTGAAATACGTAAGAGAATAATAATAATTCAACAAGTTGAAGAAGTTCTTGGGAGAATAAGCAAGTAGCTAAAATCAACGATGGGCCCAACAAGTATATCCACAATATTAATATCTTGAAGTGGTATTATTTCTGGTTCAACTTTATCCCAATTGGAATGATGGTACGTTTATAATTGGCCAACTGAGTTTTGTCTATATAATGTGTAATAATCTCGAAGTAGCTCTTTGCAATGAAAAAAGAAAGGTGGGGATGGAGAATTCATGATTGGCAGTGTGAAGAGTAAGAGAGAGATGGAGAGAATGTACCGGGTGGTCGTGTTTCCGATGCGCGCCTTCACTCAGGCTTTATCTATAGTTTTAGTAAAATGCGTTGCCAAGCCAGTGGCGCAGCCAGTGAAAAATACAAATACACATACCCACATATGTGTATAAATATACATATATAGAGGTAAATTTGTATTCGTGCATTCAACTGCATTGGTTTTGGATTGAGTGCGATGCACAAACGAGCCTCCCCCCTCCCCTCCTCCTTCCCATGCGGTCCGCACGACAATGGATCAGAGACCCTCTCCCCCCTCCCCTCCGTTGACGTTCGTCTAACGGCATTCTAACCGGCCACACCGATAACAGGGCCACAGTGTACTGGTTGGAGGCCACACTCTGGCAGCCACATAGTTTCTACCTCTCTCTCTCTCTCTCCCCCTCAAGATCTACCGGATTCCGTTGCACTAATCACTGACTCGTCTCCTCCTTTTTTTCACTGAAAAAAAAAAGAAGAAGAATTGTTTTCCAATCATGCACAAATGTAAGAAGTGAATCTTCAAAAAAGCGATGTATCACAATTTATGTCATATCTATCCTGTAACTTTGACTTCACCACTTTTCTCAACCATCTGCTTTAAGCTCCGCGGTTCCCATCACCCCACCTCAAGCAGTGGGATATATTTAGACGCGTGACGAGGAAATATTCGCAAGACGTAGGAGGTGGTGGACGCATCGAATAATGACTATTCACGAGTCCACAATAATAATGTCCAGTCACGATAATACGGCCTTCATCATAGCGAAAATAAGAAGAGAAAAAAAATAAAGAGAATATGACATTATATTTCCAGCAAAATGTCTCACAGGGTCAGAAACCAAGATGTGTTTATTTTGTCGCGGAGTTGGTGGAAGAAAAGGAAAAAAAAAGAAGAGTAAAGTAAGAAAAAGAAAACATATTACGGGTGCGCGCTTTGCTCCCCTGGCCTTCTTTCAACGTTTTTCTTTCTCTACTTGGTTTCTTACCTTCTTTCTCTTCTTTTTTTTTTCCTCTCTTTTTCCTTCACTTCTTCTCCACTACTTTGTCACTGGGAGGAAGGGAAAGAAGGATTCGCACAAGAACTCAGCGACTCAAGCTATCTTTGTCTCTCTCTTTTTCTCTCCCTCTCTCCCTCCTCCTTTCCTCGTGAGGATTTCCATCGTCGAGGTGGCGAGCCAGGGAGGGCGTGTAAAACCTCTCGCCACGGATCGATAGAAAGGCCGGAGGGTTGAACGTGGTATATCTATTTGTGTATGTATATATGTATGTGTTCCGCTATGTACCTCTCTGCGCGTGATTGTATGTGTGTGTGTGTTAGTTTACAAGTATATATAATACTGAGACAAGCCAAACGAATCTCGAAGAGCCATCGGGTAGCTCAGCGGTTGTGTGCCGTTACTCATCGTCCTACGTTTATTTGGCTCTCTCTTCCCCTTTCCCCCCTCTTTTACTCCATTTTTTAAGCCTCTCAGTCTCATTCCCTCCCTTAGACTGTGTGCTGAGTCGTCTTTGTTACAACTGAGGGAAACAGTGTCTCCCTGTTATCGTACTGATACGTACATTTGTTTCACCTTTCTTTTTTACTTTTAAACGAGGCAGAAATATTTTATATGCCCTCGTAAACACAGAACCTACTGCTTACCTCGGTAATGCAGTATCGATCAAGTATTCAAAGAAGCCGTAGACATCAGCCATGGATGGGATACTCTAAATGCTCTAGATACTCGAAAAAAAGAATGGATTAAATTAGTTTTTGTCTGTATAGCTCTCGTTTATACCGATTTTTCTGATAATTACATCCTAGTATAATTTTTCCAGTTCTGTACCGCATTTGCATCAAGGCTTCGGAAGAACTTCTATGAAGAAAACTCCCGCTTGTCCAGGTGCCTTTCTTCTTCGAGAAATTCCCCGCTCGTTGTGACCAGTCCAAATTTTTCCCCAAAGCTGGGATCAAACCCGGAACCTCTCGGTTACTATTACAGAACTCAGACCATTCGACCGGACTGTCGGTAAAAATAAAAATGAATTACTTTGTTAAAGATTATTTTATTAGCAGACTTAAATTTCTGTAAATCAAATTGAAATAATAATTCACATGAAATAAATCATCGAAACAACTGTGATACATGAATTTGACATTGATACAGCCAATTGATATCATAGAGTATACAGATAATAATTCATAAGAAAAACATAAGGAATCAATGATTAAGTATGATACCATTATCGATCGTAAAATGATATGAGCCATCGGTTTAGATTATGTGACGGGATGTCTTATTCTCTCTTTTTTTTTTCTCTCTCTTTCTTTTTTCCTCTCTGTGGAATCGATTCGCAAGTCGGGCGCCGCGAAATGTTAGAAAGGCGCGCGCGTCAAGTTTGTTCCGGCGGCGTCGAGCCAGACGAAGAGGGAGGAAGGACCAGAAGCGCCTAGTGGGCTTTCATAAGGTAAAAGGGTGAGTGGGTGGGTGGGGGGAGGGAGAGAGTTGGCTCGTGGGGGATGAGAAGGGGGTGTATGGATAGCAGAAGCCTATATAGCCCCTCAGTACCGAATACTGTGGCGCTGAGTAGAGTGGGGGAAGATTTTGAATGCAGAAGTCAAAGGCAATGCGCCGAGAAGTTGATTCTCGCGCTATCCAAGTTGGGGGCGAGATGGGGCTGTTTTCCACTGTATGTAGAATATAATGTGGGCTCATGCGAGACACACTCACCACTATAACCGAGCCTCTCTCGTCATTGAAAAAAATGAGCTTTTTCATTCCTGTCGTCAATTCTTTCCTCGTGTTCATCCCCCTACCTCTCGTGCACTGCGCTCAGCTTTCCTTCGCGCTCACTCTCGAGCAGGAAAAAGTGTCGAGATAGTTCCCCTCCCCTCCCCCGGACCTCTCTCCCTTTGACTAGTTGGGTAATACAAGGCTAATGGATATATGCTAGGAGAAAGCAAGCTCGAGGACGACAGAGGACGCTTGGTACACATATACCACCCCCACACGGCTTCTCTTTCTCACTCACTCTATGGTTGAAAGCCTCTCTACTACCGTGTTGCCCCCCCCCCCCCTTGAGCCTGGCAATCGATACTTTGCCAGCACTCCGCGGTGTCACGGAAGTCGAGGCCTGTGCCGTCCCTTTCCCGACCCCACTTCACTTGGTTTTCACCCTTCCACCCCTTCTCAACACCCATCCACCCACACACACACATACACACAGACTCAAAATGCTCTTAACCCTTCGTCACCGAGTTGTGCATAAACTGTCCCCCACCCCCTTCCCCTTGTGTACATACATACTCCATTGCCCTCGGAAACCTTTTCAAAACACAATTATCACAATTTGAAGAAAAAAATCATTTAATTTAACTTTTCTTACTTTTCCCCTGATTATAATCCACTTGTTATTCATTCGAATTATACTACTGCGTTATCATTGTCAGAATCTGATCGACCGATAACACTAAATGTCAGGGTCTCTCTTTTTTTTTCATTCTTCCAAAAGGCGAATTTTTATTTCACCGCCTAGGCAACACTCGAATCAATACTGACACCTGCATGGCCTTTTAATTCTCCTGGATTATTTACATTATTCAATGATAAAAAAATTTTGAATTTCGAGGATATAAACGCTTTTAAGTGAATAAATAAAAGAGAACAAAAAAAGGAAAAAAAGAAAAAAAAACGAGAGTTTTATACGAGAAGAGCCCCTCTCATGTAGTCAGACTTGTTTGTTCAATAGTCAATTCGACGTCCGATGGGAGTCGTGCCAAGGTGCTGAAATATTTTGCATGAAGGCTGGCCCTGGTTATGTGCCCCTCTCCATTTCTATCTCCCCACTTCACTCATCCAATATCACCAACCACTCCGGTTGCTCGGGCTTTATATCCAGCACAGAACAAGCTATATACCATCACTGAGATATATATATAATTCTTTTCCAGAATAATCGAGAGCTCCATGGTGTTCGAAAACGCCCCAATATCCATTTGCCTCGTGATCTCCTTCAATATGGAAATTTCAAAAACGTCTTGAAATCTTACTCTACCATCGGCGAATATATATATAGACATATATATATATATGTTTCTCCATGTATATTATTATCATTTTAAATTAGCATTGAACTATTGTTGAAGACGTAGGCCGCTCTTTTGTATGTAATGCTCAAGTTTTATTGTAAATAACCACCTTGCTGTGTGATGTGGCAAGTTGTCTTCACTGCACAAGAACCACTGACTTTCCGGGTACGGAAGTTCAAGGGTGCAGACAAATGGTATTTGTCACATGATCGAAAAACGTTTAAATCGTTTTATTTATTTAGTTTCTTTTTTTGCTCTTCTCCTTCATCATAAATTTAAATAGTTATAGCTTGTTTAACATTTCGAAATCAACAGGAATAATTGGTTGTGTTTCACGTAATGATACTTCTTAATGAATGTGAAGGATTATTGAACAAAAAAAAACAGTTGGAGATACACTAAAAAATGGAGGAAAAAAAAAATGAGATAATTCCACGTGTTTGGCTATTGACACACGTTTTGAGTATTTGTGAAGAGTAATAAAGAGGCAACCTTGAGGAGCTAAGTGAGGAATTGTGATTGGTAGTTGATAAAATGTAGGAAAAATAGAAATTGAGAGATATCCACGTTGAACTGGTTATTAATATGCAACTTGTCGAGTTACGACGATTGCATAACGCATTCTGATTTTTTTTTTTGTATTTCAGTTTTTTCTATCATTCCTTACAACATACGCGTGATATGATGATGACTGAGTTTTTGCTGTGATTTTTATTGATATTGCTTGTATTCTTTCGAATAACTGATCATAGGTTGAGAGAAGGAATAATCGAAAGATTGCTTCAATTGCATCGAGCTCTATTGAGGGAGAATAGGATAAAACGGAGTGAATAAGTCATTTGCTGAAGTTTTCTTGAGAAAAGTTTTACTACTGTATTCCCGTCAATTAATTTAATATATTCAACCGATTTATCCGAACGACAGAATCTCCGAAGTGCATTATTTTCCATAAATTTTTTTTCCCCATTTCCATTCTCTACAAGCTTAACATCCTCAAAAACCCAAGGATTACATTGTTTCGAATCGTGTGATTGCCTCACGTACCATTTGAATTTGTTATTTTAATTATTTCAAATTAGCATTTTAAAGAGCACCAATATCCAGTGCCAATGAACTCTCACAATTGTACTTGAAAATAGCAGACATTGATAGATTCACTGGAATTATTTATAATGAAATACTAACAATAGAAATGACAGTTGATTAGAATTGCATTTATATTTGGTTTAGATGAGAATTGTAGTTTAGAATCGATTCTCCTGAGTTTGAAAGAGAGATAGTAATAGAACTCGACGGATCAGGCGCATCTCATTAACCCCAGGAGACGTCTCACTGGTTTTATAATATAACGTGAGCTGTATATATGCGGTCTTGGTAACGCTGAAAACTCACCTTATCTATAGATATAATACTGTGAAAACTAGACATGCGCAAGAACACAGAGCGCAAAACCATGTACGTGACACGATCCAGATCGACGTAATGTAAATATATTTTTGCCCCGTTCTAATATTGCGTAAATCTCATCCTTCATATTGCGAACAATCGAAATATGTTACGTAATAATCTCAATGACAATATTCAACTCGTATATAATAGTTGTATGTAAAAATTTGGAGTCTATTTCTACATTCCTATATTTAAAGTCTCCAACAATTATTCGGGAGTAGTAGGTTTTCAGTGAATTTTCAAGATTCATTCTAAATAGAGAATTTTGAAAGTCAACATGAAAGGTGATCATGGGAATTTCTCTACCTCTCTCTGATCTCGAGAGATTTTTGCGAAAAACTATTGTGTTCTGATTCATCTAAAAAAGCCTTGAGACGAAACACGCTCTCATTTGGAGAGAACGAAGTAATTTTCAATACCGAGCTGTATTTGCACTTCTCAATGAAAGTTACATGAACCACAGTGCAATACAGATCGATAAATTGAGTAACTCCCTTGTGGATTAAACTTTATTTTTAAATCCAACATCAGTTGGTAACATGAAAAAGTTTGATCAAACAACTCAATACTGAGTTGGTAAAAGATAAATACGTAATACTAATGCAATAGATGAAAATTAAAGAAGTTCATATACAATCATTGATGTTTTTTTTTCTTATTTCATTTGTTTCAGCAGCAAAAATTCTTGAAGAGAACAGCAGAGGACTTGGAGCCCTCTGGTGGTGGTAGCGGTGATGGTGGTTTTGGTGAGCCACCAGTTAAAGTTCAATGTACTCAGGGACAGCATCAACATCAGCAGACATCATCGGGTGGTGGTGCTGGTGGTGGTCAGCATCATGGTCATAATCAGCATCAAACTGGTAATGGTACATCACAGGGTGTACCGCAGTCCGGTGGAAATGGTGGTGGTACAGGTGGTGGATCAAATCCGAATAATGAGGGACTAACCAAATTCCAAGTAGAAATTGTTCAGCAATTAGAATTCACAACATCAGCGGCAAATTCTCAAGCGCAACAAATATCAACTAATGTTACGGTTAAAGCACTGACAAATGCATCAGTGAAGAGTGATCTTGTTAATTCATCGTCATCACCAAAATCAGGAATGGACAATACAAGTGGTTCATCGAGAAATCAGAACAATGTTCCTGGTAATGGTAATAGTGGAGGTGGTGGCGGTAATGGCGGTGGTGTTGGTGTAGGTGGTGGTGGTATTGGTTGTGTTGATATTGGTAATTTAGTTGAGTGTAAACAGGAGCCAGACAATGATTTTGTTGATCTTGAACAGTGTGCAGCAGCAGTTGAGAAAGATGCTGCTACTAATGGTGTTGGTTTTCCTGGTTTCTCGGACTTTATCGGTGATGATACGGGCGATGAAATATTTCCATCAGATGCATTCAAAGATCTTATTTCTGAAATATCTGATATTAATCCAGATTTCATGAAGGACTTTGACTTTGATGATAAAGGTAGTGATTTATTGGGTAGTAATCCTAATGCAGGTAACATGGTTAACAGTGCATTATCGAATAATAATGGACAAATTAAGATTGAGGATGACAAAGACAATCATCAGCATGGTAATAATCCAACGAGTAATGGTACAAATAATGGAGTTATAAGATCGAATTCGAGTCCAAGTTTGGGCTCATCATCGCAGTATTCACCAGCCCGTTTACCTTATACTGGACTTGATTTCAAATCTGAAATGAGTCCAGCTGCTCAAACGCTAAAGCAAATGGCTGAACAGCATCAGCATAAAAGCCAACTTGGACTTGGTAATTTCAATCCAGCTGGTAATACAGCACGTGGACCATCATCAAGATCACCTTACGCTGAATTTACGCAATTTGGTGGCAATGCTGAGGCTTACTTGGGTAGTCCTGGTAGTAATGGACCAAATAATCAGAATCAAAATCAACAGAATACAACAAATTATCACAAGAATAATAGCAATAATAATTTTACAAATCAATCGGCAAATGATATGTTTGCGCAAAATCAATTTACGGGATTAGATATGAAGAGGCCACAGCAAAATAGTGGTAAACCAAATATGCTTGGACCAACTGGTGGTTATAAACAACAGTACTCACCATATGGTAGTCCAGGATCAATGCCAAATCATGGTAGTCCGGGTTATCCATTACCACCTAGAGGTGGACAAAGTGGTGGACCCAATCAGGGTGCATCGGCTCAGGGACCATTTACGAGCTCAACACCACCTAGACCACCATCTGGGCCTGGTACTTCTACACTACAGATCAATCAGGCACAACAACTCCACATCTCCAATCCTGGGCATCAAATTCAGGTAAGCCCTTTTCTTCTAAATAAAATTCTTCATTCATGTTTGGTAAATCAATGGTTGATGTTAAGATTTACATTGAAATGGTGAATTTCACGACGAAAATAACCGCTCGGGAGTAAATGAACTCATAATTTTAAAGAATAACGTACAAACTCGGTTGTGAGAAAAAATAACCGCGATGAATTTGGAGAATTTCATAGAAATATTATTTAAACAGATTCAGAGTCAGACCTCATCTTTTTAATACCAGTATCCGGTGAATTTAACGTTCATTTGAGTCATACATATGATGAATAAGAATTGAATAATTTCCTAGAAACAATAGCTATCAAAACATTTTCTATTGTCTTCAATATTTCCGCCAATCAATGAAAATGCGTTTTCATTCATCAAAAATGTTCAATACCGAGTTAATATCATAAAGGTCAGGGGAATCGCTAATCATAAATAAAACATAGGTTCAAACAGAAAATTTCCCACTCAATCTGGTTCTCTCGAGTGATCAAAGGAATTCACGAGAGTTCATTATCGCAAAATATGTGTGAATGACAAGTGCTACTACGTTTTCAAGTATCAGACTTTTTATATAGACGAGAGCGAACTGTTCTGAAAACTCATGTCAACCAAGGGAGATGCACAATACAAATACGACACAACAGCAATTGTGTGCGCAGCGCACTTTACGCACTACAATAAACGTACGCAATTGGTGTCGTTTTTTGAGGTAATTTGATTATTTTGAACTGTCAATGATAAATTCCGAATCATTGAAAAGATGTTTACTTCTGAAAACAAAGAATGTTTGAACCTATAGAAACTAAATTTGAAGACAAACATCGACAATTCATTTGGGTCCATTTCCGTTGAAGTAAGCAGGAATAATGTAACAGATATCACTTTTGATGATCTGCAAATTTTCGAATCTCAATCACTTTATCGCGCTAGCTTTGAAACTCCTGTTAAGGATTTGGAATTATCATGGACAGTTCAGAATAGCCAAATAACCTCATAGAAGGACGCACTGAATGCATCCATTCATTGAGGTGCGCTGCGCACATAATTTATGTTGCATTACGTTTGCGTCCATTGTGGTGTCTCACCAACTCGAAGTGAAGAGTGAATGAGCGCACCAACTGCGACGATTATTATTGGCCGATGAGAATACGAATTAGCCAATAGGAATGAGACTAAACTGCGGACACGTCTGAAGTGAACCAATGTCATGTTCTTTTTATAAAAGGAGAAATTGCCATTCATCCGGGAAAATTCAGTATTTTCGTAATAAAGTGGTGAAACCGAATCAGTTAAATAACACCATGTGTAGCTTATTTTCGGAAAATCTCATGAGCACCTAAGTTTAGAATAATTCATCGGAAAACATTTTTCCTAGTCCATAAATTCGTAGCAAAAGAAAAAGATCACTCGATAATTCTCTCTGAACTGTAATGTGTCAAATTAAAAATCCTTAATATTTCAAAGATTGAGATTTTCTTCCGTATCGATACTCGTCAGTTGAATAATTGCAGAATACCACATCGAGAAACAAAAATAGTAAGAATGAAGAAACGAATGAATGGATTGATGATGAATTGAATGAATGATTGACAAAATGATTTGTGAAGGACTATTAAAACAATACTCCTTGACAAATCATTTTGTTCAAAAACTATTTTTTTTCATCTTAATGAAACTTATCTAAGTCCTCATTTGTTTCATTAGTTTTGAACAAATATATGTTTTCAACAATTGAAAAATTTGTTGATTCTAATGAGTTTCCCAAATCTTAAATTTTTCAATCACTCCAAAAAAATATTCGTTGAGATCTATTGAACTAATTAATTCCGTTATTATTACTCCTATTTTTTTCTCAGTACAAAAAAATGATTCTATTCTCCATTTCCAATTAAAATCAAAAGTACAAGTACATTAATTCACTTCATCTCATAAATGCCACAAATTATTAACTTGATTAAATTACCAAATCCACTCAAACCACATTGAACCGATTAAAATCAACGGCAATTAATTTAATTAAGTTTGCATTGATTAAAGAGTTTTGATAGAAAAGTGAAAGAAAAAAAAAATAAATAAAGATGAAAAAGAAACATTTGACATTTGAGAAAATTGGTATGAAATTGGTTTGTAGATTCCTCAGCCAAGCAAAAGAGTGATATCTGTTGCGTCGCGACGACGCGGCTATTTTTGTCGTCGAATAGACGCGAGAGAGAATCGCATTGCGGGGGCGAATGCCAGTGGCGCACTACCGGTGCGCAACAAGTTGTTTCCCCACTCGCTCACTTTTCTCCTCATCTCTTTCTCTCCTTTTAAAATATCCCACCCCTCATAGTTTGCGAATATTCCCTTCTCCTCCAGTGCAAGCCCTCTCTCCCCCATTCCACCGTTTTACCCCCTTCGTACGGTTGTTCACTCTTTCTCGTTCACAGTGTATATGTACAAAACTGGTATATATACTGACTGTCGTCACGGCGCGTCGCCACGATGCGCAGCCACTGTCGCGTCCGTCCACCCCCTGCCCTCCTTCCCTCTCTTTCTCTCTCTTTCTCTCCCTCTCACCTACCGAAACGCAAACGTCTGCTTGATTTGACCGTGTGTATGTCTGTGTGCGTATGAAATCCCCGTATCAGTACAATTTAAAATAATCTTTCCGCGATTATTCAAGTCGAGAATTTGTTGATTCTATTATTATTACGTTCTTTCTATTATTATCAGCTTTAATAATAAAAAAGAAGTGAATGAATTTTGCAAAAGGTTGGAAGTTGTGGATACCTACAAAACACAAGTGGAATTAGGAAAAAAATCAGAAATTTATTTTGCATGAATTTTATTCTATTGAGATTAAGATAGTATTACAGAGTACGATTGATAAAACAAAAGAAAAATAGGATATTTAGGTTTAATCTAATAGTTCCCAATTAATTGCTGATGATTCGGAAAAACGCGCTTTGATTCACCCGAAAAAACGATTAAACTAGTCGAAAGTCATATCTTGAGTTTGTAAATATAAATTTTTTTTTCTCGATTCTTCTTCACATTACTGGTCTCCTATAATATGTATGAGATGGAGAGAGAAGCAAGTAGTTACGACTACCTTCTAATCAAAACTTCTCAATAACTATATGGAGAATTGAATATTCTTCTCTTCTATTATTTAGTTAAAATGCTGTTCTCTTCGCCAATTGTTTTTAAATAATGGGTCAATAGTGTGGTTTCCTAGTAATTTCGGTAATTTTATCCGATTTAGGGAGTTTCATCCCCACCACTGCTATTTTCAGTAACTTTGTTAATTCATATCTCATAAACTACACGGGCAAAAATTATAAAAAAAATTCGGAAAAATGTAGAAAAACATCATCTTTGATACGGCATCAAATAAATAGGGGGTTAACTGTATTCAATTTCGCTGGCTCTACTACCTCAAGATTTCTATAAATCCAAAAACTATTCATCGGATAATTCCTTCTGGTTTTATTTTATACTTCTTTTATTATTTAAATTTAGTAATTTTACGAGTGATATTCAATAGAGGGCAAGTCATATATATATATATACTCTGTCCGTCTCCGATGCAAATGTCCTGATTACACGACAAACTAACGGACAGACTCTTTGTATTTACGATTTTATGCAAATAATCCTCGCCTTACCTCCTCCTCCTTCCCCTCCCTCATTCACCTCTTTTCTTCGTTGCTGCTACGCCTTTACACGCGCAAACACCCCACTCAACACCGGAAGTTGTTGTCATTCGGTAAGCCACACTGGTCTGCGTGGACTCTGATTCGGTTCAAGGGTTACAATTTTTATTACTTACAGTTTTAAATAATATTCATTCTTTTTTACTAAGTATTCCATATGATTCCGTCCAATTCACAGATATATCTATTGAAATGAGATACAAAAAATCATGGGAAAATGAGAATATATATATATCATCGCCTTAGAAATAGATGGCCTTAAAATTGATTCTAAGGTGGCGATATATATATATTCTCAAAACTTTTGTTCCTTTATTCTCATAAAATTAAATTCAGAAGGTTCTTTTAAAATTAAATTCAAAAGATTTACCATTTGACATTCCCGAAAGATAAAATTATTTTGACTCAAGAAAAATATTATTCTCTTGTGTCACTAGGAAAAAAAAAAGAAATCGATTCTATCGTCAATGATGAAACGGAAAAGATTGATTTTACTTCGTAAACAAGGGTACACACTAGTTTATCCTCTGTTGTACCTTATCCCCGAGTCGGTTGGTAACCCCGACAGTTTCACCTATGTAAATTAGTCGAGTTTAATTGACAAAATATTTAAATTATCTCGTTCACGATTACCATCAAAAAGAAATGAAAAATAGAATAGGAAAATAAGAAGAAAGAGAAAAAGAAAAAAAAAAGATTGAGATTATTTTTCCAAGCTTACAATTCCAATGATAATTTTATTCTTTTCGACAGAATTGCCCTTTCTCCTCTCTGTCTCCTTTATCTCAATAAGAACGAGGAAATATTGGTTTCTGGTCGAAGATATGTAAAAAAAATGATCAGACATTTTCCTTCTTCGATAATTGAAATGAACTGTCGAATAACGATGTGCAGATTATTCTGTGAATATCTTGAAAACAACAAAATTTACGAAAATTCATCAGAACAGCGTTTTTCGGTCTTCACCCTAAATTTTTCCTAAATCCACTAGTTCTCAAAGCTATTTCCGAATACGACTGTAATTCTGAGGAAAATCAATTTTATTCCATCATCAATTTTTTGAGAAAAATGTCAGAAATTATCCTGAAATGGAAAAATTCTTGAGGCATGAAAATTGACTTTCTTATAGAAAATTTTCCTTTACTCCTCAAAATTCCAATATATATAGATATATGAATAGTGAATAAAAATTTGTTATGAAAAAATTTTCCTGCCACAAGAATGTTCTTTTATTCAGTAGAAGCTCGTACACTGATAAAATGAAAGAAGTAAAAATGATTAGATGAATTGTTTTAATAATCTTTAACTAATGATTTTTTCGAACAACTAATTTTCTTTTCACATTTTAACAAAAGTCACATCATTTACAATTTTTTTCATTAATTCCAAACAAAAATTAGTTTTCAACAACTGAAGAGAATTTTCATTCCAATAAATTTACTCAGATTTAACAAATTTCCGATCACTTGAAAAAAAATATGTTGAAGACTATTGAAACAATTAATTTCATCATGTTTACTATCTTTTTTCCTCAATGTAGATTAATTTGGTTTTACTCTTATTTGGTAGCTCTCACAAATTTTTACAAAAAAGGATTAGGCCAAAATCGCTCAATCTCGCTCAGATTTAAAGATATTTTCTTAAAAAAACTGATGATAAAATGCAACAAATTCGTCTAAAAACTTCATATTCCACAAAATTATGAACAAAAAAATTTTGAACCTCTCATCATTTATCAAAAAATTTCCTTCACTAAAACATCATTATTGAAAATACTTTCATTTATTCACTCGCAAACACTGCATTATTTCAAACAAAATGTTTATGATCCAATTTCCGATGACGACACGCAAGTGGAATGATAATCATACATGTTAAAGCTTACATTATACCATTGTAGAATCACAAAACTATTTGTGTGATTTATAATAAAGCCAAAAGTAGTATGCCTGAAAATCCAATTTTATCCCTTAAATTTACACATTTATAACGTGATAATGTGTGTAATGAAAGGATTAAACTGACTGGATCATACTCTTTTGTTATTTATAACAATAGAGAAAACAATGTGTTGAGAATTCAAAATAAATTGCTGTATCAAAAGCATCATGGTTTATCCACTTTAAATTAAACGTTATCCACTTAATTTCTTCAATTTTCAATAGTAGAAAAAAAAAATGGGGGGAAAAATCAATTTTAATTGAGAGCTTTTCCAACCATTCAAAAAATTGAGTACACTAGAAATTCCATTCTTCTCTTCTACCTTCGTTAAAACTTCATCATGAAGTTGAAGTATTCACTCGGAATATTAAATTCTCCTGTAAATTAATACTCATTAAACAATTGCAATTGTATTTTCCTGTAATAGAAGAAAAACGTAGAAATTAGATGAAATTAAAAATACATAACATTCACAAAATTGTAATACAACACTTTACAGACAATTTGTGCTACAATATTGACACTTCTTTACACTCATTTTGTAAATGTATTTTCATACTCAATAGTTATATATATATATATATGTATACATGTACTTTGTATATACAGCTGATGAAGGCCTTAACACAGTGCGTTTGTGTGGTTGTGTATTGTGCACGTGCGTCTGAGGCATAATGTATAAGGCACATTCCACAATGCTTGTGCATACCGCGCTGAAATCAATACCCATGTCCCTCTCCTTTGTAACCTACATCGTCACGACGTCCGCCTGCGTACAGTCCAACCCGAAAATTCCTCTCATCCATATTTTTTTTTAATCCTCTCTTGTTCCTCATATGAAGGAGAAAAATATCCTCCCCCGCATTAATTGTTTTTTTAATTTTTTTTTCTCAAGTCTCTCTTCCACTCGGCTGCTCCAATATGCAATATAATGTGCTGCCATTGCTCCATGATTTTGCGGCTGTTGCCGATATGCGCAAAACGGAAAATTTCTCAAAGTCTTTCTCTTTTTAATTCTTTCATTCGCTCATTTCGTTCAACTTCGCGATGGCAATCCTGTGAGGAAGTTAATTTTAGCTCGACCGTGACATCGGTGAGCGACACTCCACACTCACGGTTACACATGTTTTTTTTTTTTTTTTTCTTTAATTTATATATTCACGCGCAATTATCTCGTTCAGGTGTCGTACTTGGAGTTTAATCGTGTGTCTTATTAAATCAAGGCATCTTCAAGTGTGAATTTATTAACATTTTGGATGAATGTAGATTTGATGATTTCTATCAAATTAATTTTTAGTATTGAAATTTTGGATTTTTTTCAAATTCTGTTGTGTATGAACAATTGGTTGAACATTGATGGCAGTTTTTTTTCCCTTGAAGTTGACGTTTCAAACGAATTATTCATTTTATTCTTTTCAAAGGTTCATAAAGTCATGGAAAAATTGGGAAATAAAGTTTTTCTTTAAATATCTCAAAATTTAACTGAATTACGAAATTTTCATGAAAACCTTCTTTAGAGTACTTATTTTTTTCTTTAAAAAGAAAAACAATTATGGAAACTTTCGTATCTCGCTTAAATTCCGCGCTCTCTCCAGAAAACAGCAATGAAAATAAAGTGCCTATTGAATTCTGCAAATGCAAAATCATTCTCCAATGATTTTCAAGTTTTCAGAAAAATCGAATTTATTTCATTATCAGTTTTTCGAGAAATATTTCAGAAACTAACCGAGATAGAGCGATTAAGTCCAAATCCTTTTTGCGAGCTTTTGAAATTCTCTACAGAGCCGTCTTAGGGGTGAAAAAAGCTTCTGTGAACCCACTTTATTTACTAAGATATTTAAAAAATCAAACTAGTGACAAAATGGAATCAATTCATCTTAAAATTTCACATTCTTCCCCCAACAATTGTAGAATTTTCAGACGAATCGAATTCATTTCATTATTACACAAAGAAAAATGTTTTCTTAATTTAAGAAAGTACAGTCACTTAATTTAAGTGACCTGCCATTCTTAAATTAAGTGACTTTTCTCACTTAAATGAAGTGACTTTTACTTTCTTAATTTAAGAAAGTAAAACTCACTTAAATCAAGTGACTTTTCTTTCTTAATTTAAGTGACCTGCACATTCTTAAATTAAGTGACTTTTCTCACTTAAATCAAGTAACTATTTCTTTCTTAATTTAAGAAAGTAAAACTCACTTAAATCATGTGAGTTTTCTCACTTAAATCAAGTGACTTTTCTTTCTTAATTTAAGTGATCTGCACATTCTTAAATTAAGTGACTGCACATTCTTAAATTAAGAAAACATTTTTCTCTGTGTAGTTTTTGGAAAAAATATTTCAGAAACTAAGCGAGATGGAGCTATTCTAGCCGGAACCTTTTTTGAAATGAATCCTCCTTAAAATTTTCTGCAGAATCGTCTCAGTGCAAAAAGGGCGTATGTCCATCAACTTTATTTATCGTGATATTGAAAAAACAATGGTGACAAAATGGAATCAATTTTTCTGCAAATTTCATATTCTTGTTCTCCACTCCTAGAATTAAATGCCTTTGTCGTCACCATTGATTTACAATTGTAGTTAATAAGTTTTATACTGAAATTCTACGAATCATCAGAGCACTCCATACATATTAGCATGCCTTCTGGAACTCATAATACACAACTATATACTTTATTCAGGCCAGATAAACACACTGGCCTGTGTATTCGAAAATACTCAAGCAAGCGTATGATATGTGCATCCAGAATAAGCATCTGGTCTGTATCATCACGTAGACGTCGAATCTTGACTATTTTTTTCTCCTTCTTCAGCATTGACTTTTTTTTCTCCTCTCCCCCTCCCCTACTCTGCTTGTTTTTTGCTAAAAAATTAATCGTGCGAAAGAAATCTCGCACTTTCATATTGCTGTCTGGTTACCCCCTCCCTCCCCCTCTCCTCCTCTGCTTCTCTTCTCTCAGTTGATCTGCGTCTTCTGAAGCATCGAACAGGCAAAACGAAGAGCAACAACGCCAACACCAAGGATTCTTGGAACCCGTAGTCACTGACGAACGTAGCACATTTTTCAGCATTAACATTAAATCTCTCCTCTCTCTCTCTCTATCTCTCAGTTGCTCAATTTTTTTTTCTTTTTTTGTCCCACGTGATCTAAAATTCACACGGATTATGTTTTTGGGTTAAAAAAGAATCATACTCTTATCCAAAACAAAAAAATTCATGATTTTTCGAGCATGACGATGAAATCGGTGCTTCTCTTTATTTTCTTTCACCATAGCCGCTAACCAAGTCATCGCACTAAAACCCCACCCTAATTTTCGATAAGATAGTCTCATTACTTTGTATTTTATATATATACATATACATATATATATATTTTTTCAGGTCACCGGAAGTCGCGTTAAAAATAAGAATGACTCTACCTCTAAAGGCTAAAAATTTTTGTTTTAACTCCTCCTTCCTCCTCCTTCTTCTCTTATTTTTTGTCATAATTCTGTCACCATTTGTTGCTTCATTATCATCATGAGCACCAGTAATCTTAATTCTACTAGGCATGTTTGAATCTTCAAGGATTCTCCATAAACTTTGGTTTAAAGGCGTGACTTGCCTCGAGATGCTCTCGATGATATGCCTATTTTTTTTTTTTTTTCATTCTTTTTTTCTTCATTCTTCTCCCCCTCTTCACCACCAACACTACGTACAATTTATATCCGTTAAACTATGACGTAAGCCCACTCGTATGTTAATATCCCGTCTTATTTGTGTGTGTGCGTCTCTTTGTGTGTGTTCAAAGCGCATCGAAAAAATCTATTCCCTGGAATACACCTATCATCATAAAACAAACGTTTCGTATTACATACTACTTGCGCTATTCATTTGCCCTTTTTTTTTCTTCTCTCATTCTAACAAAAGAGAGGACAAAAGTCCAATGTAACATCAAGAAAACTGAGAGAATCATTGGGTAGATTAGATCGTGTTACATTGGGTCCATCTCTGCTCCAGTTGGTCGATAGTCAACTCCCAGTGGTCTTACACTAGGAGAAAATTCCTCTTTTTCCTCCCTTAGAAAATAAAAAAGAAGCATCCAACTTAGCAAACTATTTGCTCCAGCATCTAACTCTTCGGAGTCAAATGTGGATGGGGATAAAGGCGAAACTCCATATGCATTTGAAGCACGAAAATGCCCTCCACCCCCTTTTCGCCCCTTCCTCTCTGAAAGTTTGTTTATATCCAGACTCACCTCCGATATTCCGTTTCTGAATTTTCAAAATTCAATTGCATTAAACTTCGAACTCACACACATAGAAAGAGAGAGAGAGCAAGAGAGAAAGAGAGAGTGGTGCTACTGTGTTGGGGTATACACAGAGAAACTTCGTAATGCAGAGAGAGGAGAGAGGAGGGGGTAACCCTGCTTTGGGAGATCGATTTCTCTCTTTCTCGATGCACAAACCGTATTTCGTTGATATCCAGTCGTTTACCCGTTGGAATAAGCGGTGAAGAGAGGGGGTTGTGGAAGAGAGTAGGGGGGGGGGGGGGCTGCTTTTACTAATTGGAATACGGCATTCTCCATTACGCCGTATGGTATCGATTAATCTTCTAAATGCATCGTGAATTATTCTCATTTCTTTTCTTGCCAAAAGGAAGCTGTTCCTTCTCTCTCTCTCTCACTCTCTCTTTATTCTTTTGTTGTTAAAAAATTCAAATGTCAAACGAATACGGAAGGAAGGGAGGAAAATTTTCTCGGCTCAAACGAGAAATGAGTGTACAACTATAATGCACATACACACATACACACAGATGAGAATAAGGGAAGAGAGAGAGAGAAGAGCGTCTTTCGTAACTGGGGCAAGTTTGCACATCGGTCTTTCGTGCGCTAGAAGGCCCGAAGCTAGAGAGACTCGGGTCGATGGTCCGGCATTCATAATCGCCGCTACTTCACTCTACTTTTCTATTTCTCTCTTTCTCTCCTTTTTTTTTTGCTCACTCTAGTATTATATGTTATATCTGTATGTAGGTGCGGCTTTTATGGGCGTAGTTTTCATCTCTCTCTCTCTCTCTTTTGCCATCTATTTTTCCCTCATCGTCTTCACCTTCTTTTTTTCCATTCGAAAAAATTATATTCCCGTGAATCTAGACGTTTGTGTCATCAACTGGAGAAAAAAGAAGGAAAAAAAAAGGAAATGTAATGTCAACTTCGCCGGGGAAATGAAGCTGAATGGAGTGGAAACCTTAAGGGGTATTCAAACAAAAGCTAGAATGCCATCAACTGTGGCATGGTAATTAATACATAGGAGCCGAATGCCTCGGAGAATCAAGAGAGAGAGAGTGATAGAGTGAGTGAGTGAGGTGTTCACGAGACCAGGGCAGATTTGATTAATGAGAAGTTTACCAGGCGTTGTCCGCGGCCATTGTTATGGCTAATTACCATTTCAAGTACATTGAAAGGTAAACTCAGGGAATATTATGACATTAAGGTAGTATCCCAGAGTACGATCGGTAAAACAGGAAAAAAAGGAGGATTTGTAGGTTAGTTCTCAATTAATTGCTCATAATTCTGAAAAAAGTGCTTTAATTCACCCAAAAAAGTGATTAAACTATTTGAAAGTCATATCTTCAGCTTGTGAATATAATTTTTCTTTCTCGAATTTTTTCTACATTGCTAAAGCTGAGATAAAGAGAGAAGCGAATAGTTACGACTACCTTTTAATTAAAATTTCTCAATAATACGAAGAATTGAATATTTTTTTCTTCTATTATTTAGTTAAAATGCTGTTCTCTTCGCCAATAGTTTCTAAAAAATGGGTCAACCGTGTGATTTTTCAGTAATTTCGTTATTTCAGTCCAATTTAGGGCGTTTCATCCCCACCAGCGTTATTTCCAGTAACTTTGATAATTCATATCTCATGAACTACACGGTAAAAAATTATGAAAAAATTCAGAAAAATGTAAAAAAAATATCATTTTTCATACGGCAATAAAAAAAATAAGGGGTTGACTGTCCTCGAGTTTCCAAGAATACCTTGATCGAAGCGAGAATACATCTCTTCTCAGTCAATTTTCAATAACCAATCCCAGAAGATTCAACTCTATGAACTCAATTGATTCATTAAAAATAAATTTGAAAAAAATTGATTTAAAAAAAATTGAGTTTGATGCAATGATTTCGTTATATTCTGATCGTTTGAAATGATCTCAGCAACACCTTGTACACTGGATGGTGCTTTTAGGATGCAATTTGCAGTGTACCCTATTCACCGCGTCGCCTATCACGGCTCGGTGAGGAGAATGGTGGAAGGAGGAGGGGAATTGGGGGATAGTGTACGTTCGCGTATCAGACACGTATGGAAGCAGACAGAATATACAGAGCACTAAATGCCGCTATCGGAAATCGATATCGAGGGAGAGAGAGAGAAAGAGATAGAGAGCCCACACAGCCACTCTTTTGCCCGCTTTTCCTCTTCTCTCCTCCCTCTCTTTCCCACTTCTCTCCTAAACTCAACCCCATCTCTCCCTTTTTCTTCTCTCATTTTTCCCTTTTTTCCGCCTCTTTTTCATCCCATCCACTTCTCTTTTTCTCTCTTTTTTTTTTCCCATTCCCATTTGCCTGTATATGTATATGCATCCATCGTTTGGTGAACATGGTCACAAGTTTCTCCATTAATACCTCCACATATGAAGATTTTTCCACGATTCTCATATTACTATATCTTTTATTATCATCATTATTTTGACATAAAAATAACGAATGATCGATTATGTAAAAATTGAGAGACAAATTTACTTCTCGCGTATTGAAGAATTTCAATTTTTTCCCTTTTTTTTTTGGAATAAGAATCGTTATCTGCTCGTCGAAGAATGTCGAACTCTCAGTGGTTGTAGATAGACTCGAGCTATACATACATACATGTGTGTACATCAGTGTGTATGTACGTTTTATGCCAACGAAAGCGGGCGGTGGCTATGCAATCTCTGTCGTTCTTTCTCTTTCTCTCTCTCTCTTCCACTCCGTCGTGTCCTTCCTTTCTCACTAGTGGCTGTCATATCGTAGTGAGTTTCACGGGCTCTTGATGTTGAGTATAAAATGTACAGTCTACTGTAAATGAGTATGAGGCCATTCACGCTCGCAACATTGTTGTTATTTTTTTATTCCTCCCCCCCTCTTTTTTTCATATTAAATCGCAGATTCCAACCTTCATGCTCAATATTCACTCCAATTTATCTCTGAAATGATGAATTTTTATCTCTCTTCACTTGAAACGCAATGAGAAAGAAAAAAAAACGAGATTCCCGAGGAATTTATGAACAAGTAGATTTGGTACGTTTAGTAGAAAGAGACTTTACTGTACGGACACTTGCTCCATCTCGATATACATGAAGGAAAACGAGAGACAGAATGAGAAAAGAGGGGGCGGGAGTGGAAGAGGTCAGCGGCCGCTGAGTCTCGCGCCCGAGACTCTCTTGCTTTGGCCTGGCCTCTTCTACTCCTTCGAGTCTTTGGGGGGCAGAGAACTTGTATCTGCTTTACCTCAGTGTAATACACACACATACAGTTAATAACACGCTTGTATTCTGCAAAAGTCAAACTTCTTTAATTATTGAGTGTTTTATTTATAGAAAATTCGATCACTCCAGAATTTTAATGAGTCGATTGTATCTACTGGTATAAGGAAACTTTCATTCATTTAGAGGAAATATCTCGAAAAATGAAGAAAATACGGAAATTTTGATGATGCCTTTTTCTTAGTCCTCTGCTGAATAAAAAAAAGGTCAATATGAAAAAATCCATATCTCTCTCAGTTTTCGACATATTCCAAAAAAAATCATGTTATTGAAAATAGCAGATATCTGATATTTTTTTTCCTTTTTCCCGATAATAAATCAATTCTGAAGAAAACGTAAAATTTGAAGAATAAATGTTTTGAAAAAAAAAGAAGTGAAAAAAAAGGCGAGATTTTTTCGGATATTTTTGTTTGTAATAATGTATTCATTGGAAAAAAAAATCCAAAAAATTGTCGAATTTGTACTAATCTCATTTCAGCATAAAATCAATTTGTTTCCCATTCTTTATAACAAATTTTTCCATTGATTTTTCTTTTTACATACAAAAATGAATGCCAGGAAAAAATTCCATTATTTATTCATGACATAAAGTGTATAAACTGCCACTGTGTTGTAAAAACCGTTTGTTATTAACGATTGCAGCATCGCGAAAATTAGCCACAATATAATAACAGCAGAAGTTGACGTTGAAAACGGATAAACGTGCCCCGCTATTCGCTTGAAGATTACCTCTCTACGTATTTATGTTAATAATGGTGAAATTCTACGGGAGTTGGGTACTCTACTGTTACAATAGTCTGTGGGCCCTGTAGTATTTCTCCTGCACAGTGTACAATAATACACCAATGGTATTCAAACCGATGAAAATGCCAAGAATTTGAGTTAATACTGGCGTCATGTAATCATTTGATATTTCAAGTGATTATTGCGAATTGTTTCATTGGAAATCGTGTTATTAAATGTGTTTGTCAGTGAATATTCATCCTCAATATTAAAATAATTTGAATTTTTTTTCTCTCGTTAATTCAGGTATCAGCTGGACAGCACATGCAGTTAACTGGTGAATTAAAATCAGGTGTATCAGTAGCAGCACAACAGGGAATGTACTTTAATCAACAGCAGAATCAAAATCAAACTGGACCAAATGGCCAAAATGATACTTATTGTTCGGTATCACAGTCACAGACAATTAATTTTACACAACAGAGCTTGAGACAGAGAGCAGCAGCTGCAGCTGCTAGTGGTGTACCTCAAGGTGGTGCTGGTCCACAGAATACGAGGGGACATCCGCAGCAAGTACCACAGGGACAAGTTGATCAGCATCAGCATGCCAAATTGCTGCAGCAACAGCAACAGCAAATGCTCAGAGCGCAGCATGTAAGTTTATGGTTAATTTGTTTTTCGGTTAATTTTTAATTTTTATTTTTTAAGATAGAGAAAATAGGACATTACCTAACAAGTGCGATATAGGATAGTATAGTATATTACACACCTAGGAAGGGAAAAAGCTAACCTCGACAAAAATGTGTCCCCGAGAAAAAAACGTTTCTAATCGAACAAAGTGCGGTTCAAAACATCGTTGTTCCCTTCCCAGATGCGAAAAAGTATTTTCTGACAAGTGTGAGGTTGCAAAACGAGTAGAAGGTGAGTTTTGTAATCTCATGAGTCTGGGAATCTTTACCGCACGTGTAAGGTACAGTTTTTTTTATGTGAAAATTGTGAAAAGGCCCTCTGACCGTACGAGTAGCGTGCAAAAAGTGGCTCTTTTTCGTACGGCGTGCGAAAAATGAAAATTTCCGTGGAACGGTTTGTGATGCATTTTTTTAACGCTTTCAGTGAAGAAGGAGGGAATTTTCGATGAAAAACAAGTGTCAGAATTAATTTTCGCGAATTCTTGGACAAAATTCAACTTTTTTGGGCAAAGTCTCTTTCATTCTGACAATTTTAATTTATAATTTAAAAAAAAAAAGAAATTACTTGAATCCCAAAATAATTATTGACCCAAAACAGTCTAGTTGCGAATTTCGAGAAGTGTAAATACAAAAGTTAAACTACGTTTTCATTGCTATATATATATATATATAAATATTTACAAGAGCTTAGAAAGAAAAATTAAAGGAAAATACGCGTAATACGCAACAGGTTACTCTGGCACTTCTCTATCTTCGCAACTTTTGTTCCATTCAACTGAAAAGAAACGCGATACTATAACCATCGGAGAGAAGAGTCACTTCACGCCAGGGGCACGAAGGGGAAGTGGTCGCAGATACAATGAATGGAAACATTCTTTTTTTTTCTCATTTTTTTCATATTCTTTTTCATACATATATATATATATCCAGTGAAAAGTGAAATAAGAGTGAAAGAGTGAGTGAGAGGAAGGAATAAAAAAAAGGAGCGCGCAAGACCGGGTGCGTAAACTTCCTGCAGGAAGTAGCGATATCAACCGGTTCAATGCCACCACTCCCTGTATTCGTTCAATGGCCCACTGTATAACTTCTCCGTAATTTCGAACGATATCATAAATTTATCGTTTCTCGTTTCCGTCTAATGTGCAATATTTTTTATATAATACGTTATTTTTTATCTTTTTCTCTCATTTTATAAGGTGATGCAACATCAGCAGCACATGACGGGTGGAATGGCGGGTGTTAGACCACCACCCCCAGAGTACAAAGCAGCACAAGCGCAAATGATGCACGCTGGTATTGGTATGGGTCAACAAACGAGATTTCAAAATGCGGGTCCAATTCGTAGGGTAGCACAACAGCCAATGCCTCCTTCTGGTGAGTTTTACAATCGAATTCAGTAGCAAAGAGATAAAATGGTATAAATCAATTTTTTTTTCAATAATTTTCCAAATTTTTTAAATTTTTCACTAAAAGTGAATTTTTGCAAAAATCACTATCTGGCTTAGTTTTCGAGATATTTTAGTGAAAATGATTGCAAACATGACTCGATTTCACCTGTTTTACCTCTTTACCACTGCATTATAGTTTGAATCATAAAAAAATTTTATTATGTAAAAATTCTAAGATATCATGGAAAAATGAGGCTCAGGAGAATTCATCAAGATATCCTTTTTTTTCGCAATGAGATAACAATGAAATTGTTCAGTTTAACTTCTGAATTTCCAGTGCATATTTTACGCGATTATAATTAAAACTGTTGGAACTCGCGATAGTAGGGATGAAATGCCCCGAGTTAAACCAGAAATATAGAATTTACTGAAACTGCAAAGTTCATGCATGAATCGAGAAACTATTGGAAGGAGGAGCAAGATTTCCGTTGCATAATACGAGAAAAAAAAAGTGCATAATTTACCACAGAGTTATCGAGAAATGTTAATTTTAAGGCAGTCATGCTGCATTCATCTCACTCTGTCTCGTGCGACTTGGCATGACTATTGGAGTCAACAAAAATTCGAGAATGTGGCTTAGAATGTAAAATATGACTTTTGAATAGTGTAACACCTTTGCATAGGGGAGAGTGGGGTAAAATGGATCTTCGAGGTAACATGATCCAAGAATTTTTTTTCGGAGTAAGAATTTCGTTGAAAAATTGAAAAAACACTGAGAAGATGCTCCAATATGACTATATCGTTGCTGAATTTTTTCCAATTTTTTTGTAGACGTCTTTATTCCGAAAAAAAATTCCAAATCATTTCGACTAGCAAGTCCGTTCTGTCTTTGTCTCTCCTCTTTTTAAACTACAATCTTCCTTATTTTTTTCCAAAATTTCTCAAAATTCGTCCGAACGACGAAGTTTTTTCCATAGAAACCTTCATTGTAAATCTCATTCCCCTCTAAAAAAAAGATTTCTACTGAAATTTTCGTCTCTCCCCTCATTTCCACGAGTTTCCTTGAAAATGAACTTATTTTCTTGTTGCTACTGAAAAATCTATTCAATCAAATTCTTCATGCCGCTATATTATTATTTAATTCATCGAGATAATCACATATAAATTTAATTGAAATTAATTACATAGTTCAATATTAAAATGATTAATAGGTCCGATGATGAGGCCGCAAATGGCACAGCAACAGCAACAGCAGGCATTACATGCTGCTGGTGGTAATATGTATATGGCAAGTAGTGGAGGTGGTGCAGGCGGTGGCGGTGCTGGAGCTGGTGGTATGGCAGCTATAGGTGGAATGCATCAGATGCATCAGAGATTGAGTTATCCAAGGACTAACAATCAACGGCCGCCTAATGTTAGTGTAGGACCACCCGATGGTCTTGGTAACAGTATTGCTGGTCGTGGTGCACAACAGGAATGGCGTCATCTACTGATGCAACAGCAGGGCTTTCAGGCACAGATGCGACCACAGTTTAATCAACAGAGCCATCAAGGTAGAAATTGCATTTAATAATTTCTATAATTCATCAAGATGTAGATGTTTTTTTTTATTTGGTTGGGGCTTGTTTCCTTATTTTTCCTGGTTTTTTTTTTTATCATTTTGCGAGTGGAGAGAAACAAACCATTACAATAGACATGAGAGTGTTTGGAATGTATTATTAAATGCTTTTGCACATTATAAAGTGCTGAATGTGAATGAAATAAATGAATTCGAAAATCACAGCTACATTGTTTTGGAAAAATTCCAGAAATGATAGGTTTTAATGATATTCAGATAGTAGGTTCCAATGATCTCCTTTTTTTCTGTTTTTAAGTTATCAGGAATATTCTAATTATTTTGATTTCGCAACATTATATCGATATTGAAACGATGTCCACAATAGTAAATTATTATTAAATAATATTATAAATATCCAATTTCTCTCCGAATTTGAATCACGCTGTCTCAGTATCTAGAACTGGGATTGGAGCATGCTCGGATTTTAAATACCAATATGGCCATCATTCATGGTTTCATGTGATCAAGAACGATTGGGACGTAAAATCGGAATCGGTCAATTTTTTGTATAAAATCTTTGATAACAATTTATACAAGATGACATTCTCAAATGTGATTCAGTGAATCTGTGAAGAACGTTAAGAAGGAGTGAAGAAAGGCCCTAGAAACAAAAAATTGAATGGAAATTGGATAATTTTGATTATTTTTGGATTTATTATTTTATCTTTTCAAAGGAATGTTCCTTTAAATCTTGGAAATTTTGAAGAAACGTCAAAAATAATGGAAATTATTCCACTTTCAATTAATTTTTTGTTTCTAGAGCTCATTTCGTTCCTCATGACTTTCTTCACAGATCCACTGAATCAGATCTGAGAATTTCATCTCGTATTAATTGTTATCAAAGATTTTATACAAAAATTTAACTTTTTTCGATTGTACCTCCCAATAATTTTCAATTGGATTAAACGTCACATCCGGTAACTAGCGTTTTTATTATTTGAAAAATTAATAGACATTCTGACGAACAAGGATATGTATGGTTATATAAGGAAAAAAATCAGGTCTGTGACCATGAATTGTTGCAGTGAAATTGCAACTGAATCTGGTTTATGGCGTTTTAATGTTAATTGAATTATTTCAAAAATTACTTTTGGCTCAATTTGTCCGGTAATCAGTGTCAAGCAAATTTTCTTCAAAATCTTTCCATGCTACTCTATGGAAAGTGACCGAAATTGAAAAGAAGAAATAGATCCTCGTAACTATTTAAATATCCTTAAGGGAATTTGACAAGAGGTCTTTTTTGTAGCTCATCAAATCTCTACAGAAAAGGTCTCAATAATATTCTCTAAACCTACTAGTTTCGAAGATATTTGCCGAAGAAATTACTCGAAGTTTTACGACTTTTCTCCATTCATCACTCCACTACTAAAATGAGATAAGTTGATTTAACTTCGTCAGTTTTTATAGGATATCTCGAAATCTAAGAGAAGTGGTGAAATTTTTGTGATTACCCTTTCTTTCGAGGGCAATAAAGACGACAAAAATGATGTCAACGAAAATTTTTCCAGCTCTCTTGATTTTTCAGATATTCTAGTAATCTGACAAAGTTAAATTGAGTTATTTCATAGTATCTTCCTGTTGAATTATTTCCCGAAATAATGGAGAATTACTAGAGCAAATCTGAGATTTCATTAGACCATCCTTTCTAGTTTCCAAAATTCTTTAAAAACAAGTTTTTTTGCAAATTTTCCTCAAACCCACTAGTTTTACCAATATTCACAAAACATAATATTCTCCACTATAATAATAATAATAATAATAAAACTTTTGAATTTGCATAGGTGGCTTTGGAATGGGTAACACAGGTGGTATGCAAATGAATGCAGCCCAAATGCAACACCAACAGCTAATCCGATCGCAGAGCGGTGGAATGGCCGGTGGTACTATGGGAAACAATTCTCAGATGCAGCAATTACTCACTCAACAGCATCAACAGCAAACGCTTGCAATGCAACAGAGCAACAATCAGATGTCTATGCAAATGCAAATGTCCCAGTCGTCCTCTGTTAGTTCCGTATCGACAGGCGGAACTGGTATGTATCCTTCACTAATGCGCTTCTCCTTCCCAGAAATAAAAAAAACATATTTGAAAAAATGAGAAATTCACTTTTAAATTGCTTACCTATAAATAATATGTTATTGTTTCTTCATCTTTTGCAGGATCGCCGATGCATCCGCATCAACAGTATGGTGGTGGCAGTCCTGGTGTTAGAAATTTACCTCAACAACAACAGCAACAACAACAGCAACAACAACAGCAACACAGTCAGCCAGTATCAACGGCATCAGATGCATCAGTGGCAGCTGCTGATTTTAGTCTTGAATTTTTGGAGAATCTACCATCCGGTGATACATCAAATTTTAGTGCCCAAGAATTACTGAATTCTCTTGATTCAACGGCTGGTTTCAATCTCGATATACTTTAAAATTCGCTGATTAAATAAAAAGAAGGAATTTAATTTTTTTTAATTAAATCATTGATTAAACTTCTTTTTTTTTTCTTTTTTTTTTTGTGAATATCATATTGAGAAATGGGCGAATTAGGTTGTATCGATTATTGAGACCACCGGGTGTCTCTAAGGCAGGCTGTTATATACTAGGCAATCACATTTAGTCAATTTTACTCCTTTCCCTTCTTCTTCTTCTTCTTGTTTTTTTTTCTATTCTATTTTTTTTACTGTAACGCAGAGGGACGGAAAAAAAGGGAAACAAGAGAGAGGGCACAAGCGATCGATGCAACAGAGAATTCTAAAAATTAGTGCACATTAATTCTTTTGATATGTAAAAAAATAGAAATCAATTCCTAATCGTGAAGTGAATGTAAAATCAAGTTTAAAGTTAAATTAATGAATTAGATAATAATTCAGTGGTGAAGGGGTAGAGTAGGATGAGTTCAAAAATTACGACTGCATGATTTTTTTTTCTAAATAGCTCGGAAATAATAAGGCTCAAGACAATTGTCCCAGAAATCTTTTTTGTAGTGTACAAAATTTTCTACAAAAAATTTTTCTTGAAAATTTCTGATAACCTCAGGTATTTTGGAGATATTTTCATAAAAATATGCACAAAGTTTCAGGACTCATCTTTATGATCATTTTCTATTAAATATTTCGGAAATTGAGAAAATTAGCGAAATTTTCATTTAAATATTTTTGTAGCTCTGATTTTTCTCTTGCAAAGATATCTATATGAAAAATTTTCGAAATTTTCTCATTTGCGAGATAATTCAAAGCGTCTGATCAACAGAATAGACTTCTCGTTTTATCTCTTTACTACTGAATTTCAATACGCTTAATTTCCCCCGACTCTCTTGGCATCTTTGAAGAGAGTACCTGTTCTCGACGATTAGCTACTTCGACGGGTACTCAAAAAATAATACGCAATTCTTCCCGTTTTATGTTTATTTTTGTTAAAAAAAAAATAAAAGAAAAAAATTAAGGAAAATTTCTTATTTTCCACATTATTTACTCGTGTTTGAATAACGCGCCACCGTTTGACAGTAGCTAGGAAACATATAAATTAATAATAAAAAAAAATCGTGTTACTTATAAATAATAAGTTATAAAATTAATAAATAAAGAATACATCTTACGAAAGATTTTTTTTTTTCTGAATTATTCTCAATTGTTGACGAAAAAATAGCGAGAATTCTAAAGAAAAAAGAGAAGAAAAATACATTTTTTTTTTTTCGTCACTGTAGAAATAATAATTGAGGATAGTTCATGTACTATTACAAAAAGAAAAAACTAAATAAAAGATAATTAATTATCATAGAAAATATTTAAATGACACGTGCACTCGTGAACGTGATCACTAAAAATTATTTAACGTTTAAGATAAAGTCAATTATAGAGAAAACATTTGAGAGGATTAAAATTAATGAAATTTGTTTTTTTGATTAATTTGATGAAAAGAAAGAAAAAATGATGAAAAATAAACGAATTTTTGCTGCGAGGTGCTTGCCGAGAATGAATTTTAAAAAATCCACAAAATTCTGAATAATTGAATGAAGATTTAATAATCATAATTGAACAAAAAAAAAAAAATTACATACACACACAAATACGTGAATAAAGTTAATAAAACTTGTCACGTATGGATTAGTACATTTAAACGAATGATATATTGAAACATGTAAATACGTATAAAAATTAAGTAGCAAGTTATTCGAATGAAAAAAAAAGAAAAAAAAAACCTAATTTACATTTAGGTTGAGATAAAAGAGTAATATCATTACGTGATGTTTGAAGACAAAAAATAAGTTAACGAAGGAAAGAAAAAAAAACAAAAAAAAAATTGAACAATTAAATTGTCCACAGACTGCGATAAAACGCATTTGACTACTCTTCCATAATTTATTTAAAAGCCCTCGAATGCGTTGTCTCGCAATCATAATTACAAATTAATGTGGCTGAATAAATTAAAAGAATTAAAAAAGAGAAAAATAATAAATAAAACATTGTAATTTTGGGGAAAGGGGGCAGCTACCACTCTCGGCACAACGAACGTTTATATTCTTCCTGACTCGCAGCTACTCAAAAAAAAACTGCGTAATAAAAAAAAACACAAACAAATTCATCTAATTATTATTTTCAAAGTGTTTTTTTTTCTTTTCCATTCTATTTTCCATGAAAATGATTAATGATTTGATGATGATAATTCTTTCTATAATTTTCCTGTTCTCGAAAGTGACCCTCGTCTCCATGATACGTTGGTAAAAATACAAACACACATATACACAGTTAATTTATCCTTCGAACTAATTTAAGTGAAAAAAAAAACATTAAAAAGCTGAGAAAACAATTATAAATTGCACTCAACAGTTCGATGTAGCCGTTGAGTGACGGATCTGCAATGCGGCTGAATCTTCCCAAAAAAAACAGAAAAGTAAAAGAAATACAGAATTAAAAATGAAAATTATAAAATAAAATACATTCCACGGATTCCACTCTGTATCTCTAGCTGAGATAAATTTAAATGGAGAAAAAAAAACATGTTTATCATTAATTCAAAAACAATAGCAATTATCGAGAACTTAGAAGCATAGATAATGAAGAATTTGTTGAAAAAAAATGAATGATAGCTGATATAATTAATTAATTTTGGTAAAGGGAATGGAAAACGAGGGGAAATTTGAAGAATTAATTAGTCAGGATATCAATAGAAACTACTTTCATTTAAAAATTCGTGATTATGTTGAAATTAAAGCAGGACACAAAAAAAATCAGAATTCTTTTTTGTAAGTGGAGTAAAAGCTCCAAAATAAGCCCTACAAAATTTTTTCATTCTCTATATTAATTTTCGAGACATTCTCAGGAAAAATAGATGTCCCCCGTTCCACCATTCTTCTGTACTGAATTTCAATCAGGATAAATAAATGAATTTAATGAATTTAATTGAAAAAAAAAACGAGTTGCAATAGTATCAAACGTGAGCCACTAGTAAAAATTACAATTTGCGTGCGATTTTTCGCTGACAATTGTCGTTTTTTTTCCTTTTTTTTTTGTAAATTATTGGGGCCACGAAACATAATCTTTACGACGATAAGAAAAACTTAAAGAAGTAATTTGAAGTAAAAAGAAAAAAAAACACAATTTAAAACAAAGAAAAGAAAAATCAAGTTAACACAATTTTCGGGGAATTAATGAGACAGGTGCTCTGATTCTCACGTCAATCTAGTATAAATGTAAATCAAAAAAAAAAAAACATAATAATAATAATAATGAGAAAACTTTAGATAATCGAAGGTGAATAGCTATTCAGAATTGTTTGAAAGCTTAGATGAATTACGTAAATGTTTCAATTTTTTTTTTCATTTCAAATTAGCATCTCACTTGATTAATGAACACACACGCACAGGTGAAGATAAAATTAAAAAGAAAAAAAGAAATAACAAGAAAAAAGTGGAGACATTATTTAGTTGAGCATGAGGGACCAACGTTAAAAAAAAAACTAAGGCAGGTGCTTTCGTCGAATGTTACAGTGGATCGTATTAATATTTCTCTATTCTATTGTAATTAAATAAATTTTTTTATTCCAAATTTTTTTTCCCTTTTTTCACTGTTAAAAGTTAATGGTATTCATTGGATGTAGATTGATATCCAATTATTTATAATATTTATAATTTTATATACGAAGAAAAAACTAAGAAAAAACTATGAAAAAAAAAATAAAAAACGAAGAAACTGAGCCTGGGCATTCGTGTATAGCGTAAAAAATGTTGAACATTTTACCTGTTATGATGAATAAAAAAAAAAACAATTACGTTGCTTCTTAATAAAAATGAAAGAACACGAATTAAATTATTTTCTTTCTCTTCTTAAATGATTAAAGATTTTTAACAAAAAAAAATAAATCAAGAGAAAATTCTCTTCACTCTTTCTCTCTTCCTCATTTTTTTTTTTTTTTATTTCTTCTCATTTCATGGTCTATCCCAATGCAAAATGTCGAGTCGCATGGTAAAAGCTGTCTACCAAGTAGTGTGAGGGCAAAATGGGAGGAGGATCAATATCACGGTCAGGGAGTGAAGCTAGCCCGAAAATAGGAGTACCAGAGCATTCGCACAGAGAGTGAGGATTACGTTGAGAGAAAATCCTTTGGAATGAATTTTCTCATTTTTTGTATTGAAATAAAAAATGAAACTTTATTTATAAAAAAAAAAAAAATCATGATTTAAAATGAACGATCCACTGTGCATTGATTTAGATGAATTTTGAAAATTTCCGATTTACAATGAATTAAAAGATTATTGGAGAAATGATCATTTTTTCTTCTTCATTGAGATTCATTTGATTTTGCTGATGGAATTGATGGATTAACGGAATCTCGTGAATTTCCTTTGGAAAAATGAAAAAATGCAGCGATGCAATCGATTTTGGTCTAGTGATTCCAGAGACATTTAATGAGCAATTTTCAGTAGTCGAGAGCGTGAAATGAGATGTGGATTTTATTTCAGAGTCATTTTATAATAATTTCCAATACAATTCTTGAAATCCATCAATTCTATGGCAAAAGAAAATTTTCCAATACTTCGGCTAATTCATTGAAAAGTGAAGACAAAATCGGAGGAGAAGACAAATTTTGTAGTAAAATTTTGCAAATCTGTACAATTTTTACAATCATGAGAATTAATCGATTAATCATTCAAAATAATAATTATAATATAATTGTAATGATTAAATGAGAACAATGCAAAAATCATGAAAAATTCTCAGTGCTCAACTTTATTACATGATCGATACATCTTGCCCGTTGTATCAGTATTTCTGTGTGAAAAAAGAAACGAAAAGAAATGAGAGAGAGCACTTTATTATTATTTTCCTCTCGATTATTTATGTAAATACAAATTGGTTGTTACAAGTGATGAGGGATAATTGAGAGATAACACGTGTGCGTAATTTTTTCATTTATGATTTTATTCTCATAATAAATTGAAAGTGCGAAAATCAGTAGAAAAAAGGAAATTTTCCGAGAACCCATTTTTTTAGAAAATTTTTCGATCTTCGAAAAAGGTTTCTTGATAAATTCTCGTAAATAACAAAAAATGTGAATTTTGAAAAAAAAAAAATCGAAAAATGAAATACTGGAAGAATGCGCATCTGCCGTTTATCAATTAAATCCAAAGTTTCCCATAAATTCGTTAATTCTTTATTTTTCCTATCTTCAAATAATTGTGATATATAGTTGTAAAATAATAATAATAAATGTATTCACTTTGTTCTTCTTCTCTTCCTTTTTCTTCTTTTAACGGCAAAAATGCGAGAAGTTCGTCTGGTAATTGTAATTTATTTATAATTTACAGAAGTAACAGAAAATTTATTTTGAAAAATTTACGAACACGTGTAACATCCAACGTATCATGGTATAAAGTTTATATATTGCACGAGTTTTATTTTTTTTTCTCTTCTGTAATGGTGAGGAAAGTGAGAGGAAGTGGCGTAAATTACATGAATGAATAGAGAAATAAGGATTATAAAAAAATAAAAAAAAAATCGTGAGGATAGTCTGTAAATATCAGCATTATATTATTTATGTTGCTAATGAGAATGAAGAAAAAAATTATTATTAAAAAAAATGAAAAGTATAGTAATAATTAATTGAATGAAAGAGAAATTAACATAATTGAAAATAATACACAATGTGTATGTAAAAAAAAAATGAAAACAAATGAAAAATTAGTTAAGAATAATTTCTTTTTCCTCTTCATTTTTTTTTTATTGATTTAAGTCGATAATTATTACCATGAACATTACTTATTTTTTTTATTGTTATTATTTGGCTGATGATCTCATCTGAAAAAACAGAAATTATTAATAACTATTATGTTATTTACACGCTGGAATCAAATTAAAGTCGCGGGCACTTCGATTTCGTAGTATAAAATGCCTAAAATTAATTATTTAATTGAGAAATAAATGAAAAAAAAAAAAACATTACTCAATATTATCTTTTAAAAAAGAAAAATGTGAAAAAAATTTCAATTGTGCCTATTATAATGCATTATATTTCCGCATTACGAGTGTATAATTTATATCCGAAGTACAGCGCATTCCAAAAAAAAAAAGAAAAAAAAAAGAGCGAAGAAGAAAGAAAAATTAATGAAAATTTTTGCAAAACGATACACTAGAAGATGAAAAAAAAGGGATAATTAAACATTTCTATTAATTTTTTTATCACTGATTTCGATACATATTATTAAAATTTCCTAAAAATCAAATTTAACATTTTATTTTCATTCATTTCTAGGGATGAAAAACAGTCGCAAAATATTTAAGTTGTATTATTAAGTAAAATGATGAATTATATGAATTATTTGATAAAAATCATTTGTAATTTGATGAAATTTAAATATTGAAATGAGATAAAAAAAAAAACAAGTACCAAAACTACTGAGTTTAAAAGAATTTGGTCACAATTTGAAGAAAAAAAAATGAAGTAATTATAAAATAATGATCAATGGAAAAATTATTCACAAACATGTTTTATTGTATGAGAGTCGAGACATTTTTTCATGTCTTTGTATATTTTTATGCAATGTTGTAGAAATAATATTGTTTCAAATATATTATACAGATAATGATTATAACAATAAACGAATTTATATGCGAATATAAATGTTCATTTGTATTATTTGTTTGAAAAATTGTAATTTCCCGCGCTACGCCATCTGACGGGATTTTCTCCCATGACTCTATAACCCCCTCCCTCTTTCTTGCGCTGATCCATTAAAAAAAACAAAATGGCCGCGGCCTGTAGACTCCGGCATGCGATTAACTGCGGAAAATTATTTTCCAAATCAATTAATTACAATCACAAACTTCGTATTCTTGAAAATCGATTTCAATCTTCACCAGGTAGGCTATATATAATAATTCAATGAGTGTCAAATAGTATATTCCATGATTTCATTGAAACTTTCATGACGAGAAATTGGAGGTTAATTCTTAAAGCTATTGATTGATTCATTTTCAGCACTGTTGAGAAACGCAAGATTGTTGTCTTCCCAAGCCGCACCTGAAACTGCTACTGATACTGAATATCATAATATTATCAAAAATACTGAAAAACCAACAGGTAATTATGGTTAATTTCTTCCAAATTGTGATCAAGTTCAATAAATTGTCTTAATACTCGGCGTACTATATATATTCAGGTGATGCTGCTCAGCATGAATTCCAGTCGGAAACACGGATGCTGTTGGAGATTGTTGCGAAGTCATTGTACTCTGATAAAGAGGTAAAATTAAAGAAGGTTTTAGGTGTCTTGCTTCCCTAGAATAATTTCCCGAAAAAAATGCTCTCTTAAAGGAGGACCCTTAGAAAAATTTACCGCAAAAAATCTCCCTTCAAAAATCTCTCCATGCAGTGACTATTTTATTGAACACGGAAAATTCCACCACGAGTAACATGAATCATTTGGTCGTCCTAGAGTGAAGAAGTCGTAATAAAATAGGAAACATGTAGGGGAGAGTGGGGCAAGATGGACCTACAAGATGAGATGATTCGAGATTTTTTAAAAAGCAGCGGTTGCTTCAAAAAATCTGAAAAAATTTACAAACAATATAGATATGTTGGAAGATTTTCTCAAATTTTTTTAGATTTTTTCGTCGAGTCCTTCATTCCGAACAAAATTCCTTAATCATGTCGCTATGAGGGTCCATTTTGCCCCACTCTCCCTTACTATTTACGCCCTTTACACTCTAGGACGACCGTTTATATTAGATCATGACATTTGATAATAATTCGAAATGAATCCTAAAAATATAATTTGAAAGAATCTTCTCGGGCAGACCAAAACAGAAGAAAAAAATTATCATTAAAAAAAAAGAATTTTTCATTGATTTCGAAACTATCAGGATAAAACATTAGCAACGTTTTTCGAATAATCTTCAATCTTAAGATTTGAGGATCATGGGATGTTGAAAATATTGAATTTCATAATACTAATAATTGTCGAATGAACGACGTTTCGCCTGCTTTATTTAGGCTTCCTTAGGTCTTGAAAAAAACTCAGTACAAGATATGAAAATGAATTTATGAACATGGAAATGAATATCACAACTAATTTTCAATCTGATCAGGATCATAATTATCAATAATATTCTTCAAACGTAAATCGTAATCTCGATAAACTTTTTTCTTTGCTGGAGGAGGAGCACCAGTTTCAGCTTGAGAGAAAATCACTTCAGTAACCCCTTGTTCAACTTTCATGTTTCAATTAATTTATTGCTTACCAATTAATATGAGGTGGCCGTTTTACAAAAAAGGGAGATTTTTTCCGGGGAGTAAGACTTTGTTCACTTTAAATGAGGGCCACCCTTGAAATCCTCTTTATCACTAAATCCATCGCATTTCCTTCTACTTCTGAAAGAAATTTTCAAGAATCCATGATGATGAAATTAGCACACAGCTAACAATTTTTTGGATTTTTTTAAATGAGTGAATTATTAGTCATACAGTATTTTGATTCGATAATAGTTTGAATGGTTACTCATACAATGGCAGGATTTCGATTACCGTCAAAATATTTGAGAATGAAATTTTCAAGAATGTAAAATTTTTCACACGGTCTTGGCACTTCAGGATCTTTGCACTTTCCCTTTGAATAATACTATCATTTTTCGATGAGATCAGTTTGGAAGAAAATAATAATTCTCCTTTTGAAACGTAAAAATCTCTTCTCTTGCAATGGAATATCAAAGGAAATGAATGGAAAGAAATCACACAGAATTTAAGATTAACCTGCATTAGAAAGGATTCCGAATGGTTGGCAAGATTGTATTCAATTCTTTTTTAAAATAATATTTCCTATTTCAATGATGAAGTACCTTTCAAACTATTTACTTTTAAATTATATAATCTTTTAATGAAATTTCAATTTAATTTCTCAAATTTTGGATACTACACTTTATTTGCGGTGCAACGATTTCATTTACTCTAGAGAAATTGAAGGGATCGTTTTTTTAATTCATGGCAGTTCCTGAGGAAAAGTTTCAGAAATATTTGTAGAAAATTCGCAGTAAATCCTTTCATTTATCCTTTCATTATGAAACTCATCGAGATCCATTTAATTAATACAACTCGATTAATATACAGGTATTCATTCGTGAGCTGATTTCAAATGCCAGTGATGCTCTCGAGAAACTGAGATATGTAAGACTAAGCAGAAATCTATCATCGGAAGAGGGCGGTGATCGTGAATTGGAGATTCATATTGTAACAGACAAGCAGAATCGTACATTAACCATTCAAGATACAGGAATTGGAATGACTCAAGAAGAATTGGTCTCCAATTTGGGAACGATTGCGCGATCTGGTTCGAAAGTGAGTCATGATTACTCTGATTGAATTTGTTATGATGAATGAAATCATTTTTCATTGATAAATTTAAATTTGGATTCAATTACAGGCTTTTCTAGAACAATTGAAAGAGAAACAGGCAGCGGGCGATTCGGCAAATATTATTGGACAATTCGGTGTTGGGTTTTACAGTGCTTTTATGGTAGCCGATAGAGTTGAAGTTTTCACGAAATCTTATGAAAAAGACGCTGAAGGCTTGCATTGGTCTTCGTCTGGGTATTTGTTATTTATTGGAATCATTTAAGAAGTTCGAGTAAACACTGAATGGAGGGAGATTTTTTAATTTTTGTTTTTAGTAGGGATGAAACAAATTGTTTTGAATCATCTCAACTTTTTTCATATTTTTTATTCGATCGGTTTCAAAGTAATTATCGATCAAAATTGCCTCTAATACATGGGCTCTTATGCATCGAACCTCTTTTAGCCCGAGACCTTTGTTAGCAACAAAGGTTGATTACTTTAAAACCGATCGAATGAAAAATTTGAAATTAATTGAGGTGATTCAAAGCAATTAGTTTTATCTCTGTTGAAAAAAATAAAAATTTTCCCTCCATTCTGTGTTTGCTCCCCAATCTCTGTAATCACTAAGCACAAGTAATTCTTCTACTTGATTTTTTTAAATATAGAGCAGGAACTTATGAAATCTCTCGGGCAGAAGGTGTTCAGCCTGGAACGAAAATAGTGATGCACTTGAAGGCTGAATCGAGAGAATTCAGCGATGAGGAAACAGTTAACCGTAAGTATTCCATACCCATCAACCTATCTCTATTCAAGCTTACTAATCACTAGACGTGTACTAATAATAAATGCATCGAAATGCGCACTCAATATTCGAAAAATGAATAGCTTGAATTCAGAATGATTCCTCTCGGACTCGTCAGAAAAGTACTTTACCGCACTTGTTAGGCAATGTACTATTCAGGACGTTTTGATCATTTTCAAATTCAATTGGCAACGAATAATTCAATGCTATGGATTTTCGCACAGCCTCACTAATCACATATAATTTTTTATTAGAGATAATCAAGAAGTACAGTAATTTCGTCGGAAGTCCAATCTTCGTTAATGGAAAGCGCGTCAATGTCATTCAGGTAAGACCTAAATTCAACTACTAGAGCAAAATATTGCGAAAATATCGATTTTCTTGGTGAATAAATTGAATAATCGGATAACCCATGCTTTTCAGCCGTTGTGGATGCTTGATCCAAAAGAAGTAACTGCCGAACAACATGCTGAATTTTATCGTTTCATTTCAAATTCATTTGATGCACCTAGATTCATTTTACATTACACAGCCGACGTGCCTCTCAGTATACGTGCACTCCTCTACTTCCCAGATGACAAACCAGGTCTTTTCGAGATGAGTAGAGATACATCTGTTGGGATATCGCTCTATAGCAGAAAAATATTGATAAAAAGTAAAGCAGATAATTTGCTACCAAAATGGTTGCGTTTCATCAAGGGCGTTGTTGATTCCGAGGATATTCCATTGAATTTAAGCCGTGAACTGTTGCAAAATAGTGCACTCATCAGGTAATTTAAGAATTTCTTCATTCTTTTTTATCGCCACTTATTGGATGAAATATATTTTAGCAAACTGAGGAATGTTTTGACAACGCGAATACTCAAATACTTGCACGAGAGATCAACAAAGCAGCCTGAAGAATACCAGGAATTCTACAAAGATTACGGTCTATTTTTGAAAGAAGGTATCGTCACAAATCACGATCAATCAGAAAAGGTAGTACTTTCTTTTCAAAGAATTATCTAGATTCAAGAAGCTATTTCTTTCTTGATCAATCCCCATTTTGCATACTAGGAGGCAATTGGTAAACTACTCAGATTCGAGTCGTCTGCAAGACCACCTGGTGAACTTGTAAGCTTGCCTCAGTACTGCGAGAGACTATCACAAGATCAGAAACATATATATTACCTCGCAGCACCAAGGTATTTCATATCTTTTCATTAAAACAATTATTTTGAATTGCGATTTAATCCTCAAAGCGCACACAGCTAAAATAAATTTTTTTTTGACGTAAAATATGATTAAATAGATAAAAATAGTCGGGTAATCCAATTTCGACGGTTAGACTTCTTTTCATTATTCGAAACGTCTCATTTCATAAGATGGCTTTAAAATTGTAATCAATTTTTCTGCGCTCCGGCCCGAAAGCACGGACTTCCCGGCCGCATTTCACTCCGGGAAGAGCGGTTTTTGTGGCCTGCTCGAGTGAATGCGCGCGCCGAAGGGTTGCGCAACTTTTGTGGCTCGCTAGCCCGGCAGCGCTACAGTACATTGTTAGGAAAAAAATGAAATTTCATAGAAAATTCGATGAAAATTTTAATAAACGTGATACTGAATGTTTTTTAATGGGAAAATACTTATGAAATCAGTGAGTTTCCGAAAAAATTCAGAGAAATTTATGAGTTTTATGTAGAATTGAGACGAAAATTTTACAACTCACTTGAATTTTTAACTGAACATGAATATTCAGAATTACAATGACTAGAATTTTCAATTTTTTGTTTAATTTTTCCTATTTTTTCTAAATTGTCAAGAAACAATTGAGCTGAAATTTAAAAATTTCATTGATATTCAGGCGTGAAATTATTTGAAAATCGATGATTTGTTCATTTTTCAATGAGGTAATTATCTGAAATTTGAGTAGAGATATAACTTGTTTAAAATTTCTATGATTTTGCACGGAAAATTCGTGTTGCCATCATTATACAGCTGAGATTTTTCTCCTCATACCTTGTATATAATTATATATATAAACAACGCTGGTGAATTGAGAGACACATAACCTCAACGATGACTGATTTTCCCTCGGACTTGGACGATTCTGGCGAAGCAGAAGAAGAAGAAGTTTCAAGAAATTTTGACGAAGAGGCCAAAAAAATCGTGCAATGTGAAAGCTTTTTTGCATGTTTTTGATGCCCGCCCCGACCAGTAAAACCTCGGCTTCGCCTCGGTTTTACAAAAGTCGGGCGGGCGCCCCCCCCCCCCCCCGCCAACGGGTTGACCGTGCTTTCGGTCCGGAGCGAAGAAAAATAGTATACGACCCACGGCCACAAAGTTGGATGCCCTGGCCTACGCGATATAAGGCCTCGGCTTCGCCTCGGCCTTTATATCGCGTAGGCCAGGAAATCCAACTTTCTGGCCTAGGGTTGTAATATACTATTTCTCATTATTAAAAACTAGTTAATTCGAGCCACTAATAAGTGGAATCGAAAGTACATTGTTTTGTCTACAAAAAAACCGCATGATCTGAATTTCCAAGAAAATGCACAGTTTTCGAGATATAACGTTTATAAAATGGAATTGGATCAACTTGACCACGTGTGCTTTGAAATTCTGTTTGTGAGTGTATACTCTCAGGACTAATGAACAAACATTTGTTTTCTGGCAGTCGAGCACTGGCGGAACAATCGCCATACTACGAATCCTTCAAGAAACGTAATTACGAGGTATTATTTTGCTACGAGCCATACGACGAATTGGTGCTGATGCAATTGGGTCGTTACACGTCTCGTTTTCTTACATCCGTAGAAAAAGAAATGCGCGACGATAAAGATTCTACGAGTGAAAGCACTATCGGTAATTTTTTGCAACCAAAATTGGCAATGAATCGTATAGAAGACAATACTTATAACTTTGACTCAATTGATGAATGATTTTTAGATGCCATCAATAAGCAAGACGTGGACAAAGTTCTTGGCTACATGAAGAGTGTACTTGCGAAAAAAGCGCACGAGGTCAAAACCACAAATCGTTTGGAATCACATCCATGTGTTATCACGGTACAGGATATGGCAAGTGCCAGGCACTTTATTCGAACGCAGAGTCATCAATTGAACGAAGAGACGAGATACAATTTATTGCAACCGCGTTTGGAAATAAATACGAATCATCCCATTATGAAAAAATTAACGACTCTTATTGACTCAGATCCGAAACTTGCAGAACTTCTTACACATCAGGTAATTCAAGTGCTCAGATCTTTCATTTTAGGAGAAGGTCTGCATAATAATTTTCGTTTGTTCTATTATTGTATTTTTCTTACTAAATTTCAATGTTTTTGATAATATATAAAACTATTTTTCTTTTAGCTTTTCACTGGCGCTATGGTTGGAGCTGGTCTCGTTGAAGATCCTCGGGTTCTTCTGACATCCATGAATGAATTATTGACAAAGGCATTGGAGAAGCATTGATAATAAAGATTAATCACCTTTCCCAAATATTGAATATGATCTTAAAAAGAAAGTAATTTGTATATAATTGTATGAAATTCTGTCCGGAGTAATGAAGAAAAATTATGAAGAAATATAAGAAAATGCTATGATAAATCATGATTTATCATTTCATTACTATAATGTAGGCTTTAATTAAATTTTCTTATGAAAGTCTGCTTTTTCTTTTTTCAGTAAAAACTCACTAACTTTTCATAATCATGTTTACACTTAGTGATGATAGTTTTCTCACTGTTTAATCAGTGCCGTGACTTTAATATTTGACGAATAATTGTTTGCCTGATAGCTTTCATTTCCTTCGAGGGAGATTCACAATGACAGAAAATCGATGAATCTTTTTTTTGAAACGGTTTAATCTTTTAAATTCAAATGTATTGACTGGAATCTGAAGATCAGAGGATTATGACTCGGGCTTTTGGATGAGAAAACGTTTATGAACATGGAATCACAGAAATTTTGATAAAAAAAATTGTAGTTCAGAATTTTAGATGAAAAGTTCATTGCTTAATATTTTACTTCTAAATTCAATGAATAATGTTAATCGATAGAGTTTGAAGTTTTCCTATGATAGTGGAGAGAACGAGTTGAAGGATGAAATCAATAAGTAGATGGTATTCTCGCTGAATGATATTAATTTATGAATAAGGGGAAGTAAAGTAAAATGGAGGTGTTGGGCGAAATGATTCAGGATTTTTTAGCAGGTGAAGGTTTCCACAGAAAAGTATGAAAAAATTCGCCAACAATGTAGACATTTCCGAGCACCTTCTTAAATTTTTCCAGAATATTTTATGGATTCCTCCATTTTGAAAAAAATTCCTGTATCATTTTGCCTGGAAGTCCATTTTCGCCAGTCTCCCATATATTACAAAAAATGGTATTGTTTTATAGCTTTGTTAATGAAACAATAATCTCTCTGTGGATTTTAAGATCAATAGATACAATTCAGTAAATTTCAGAATATGCCTGAATCTCTGAAAATAATCATTCGCGTTAATTTCCAATAGAACTACGTGCAAACACGAAAACTTTCCCATCGATATAGGTCGGGTATGTTCCAACATTCAGATATTTTGATTTTGGTAACGATGTTAAAAATCATGGCAACTTTCTTGCCCTGACTTTTACTGGAGGAAAGCCCGATGCAACTCGCCGTGACTTCCTCGTTGATTTTCTCTAAGTGGATTGTATATTTTAAGGTGTTGATGAATTTCTCGAATTTAACTGCCTTCGCAGCCGGCCCACAGGAACGAACAAATAACATAAACCTGAACGAACACAAGGACCTGATATAGGATTCTCAAATGATAGTTGACACGATACATTCTATAAAAATATATAGCTCTTTAATTTCGTGACTAGATTACACTCATGGATAAATTTCACTGACTCGAATAATTGTCTTTTATTGATAATTGTCTCTTTCTCGTTAAACTCATTTCTCACAATAATGTCTATCAATCCCGGTTGTAAATCGCGATTAATTTAAATAAAATGTCTCAATTAGTGCTCACTCAAAACCCATAAAAACGACTCGTTGTTTTTCACCATGCGTCTATCGACTCGGCGTGGGTTTTCTCTCTCGCACTCATTGGTGAACTCGGTGTTACATTTTGCACGTTTCTCACTCAGGATCCAAAATGTAAGTGACGCGTAAAATCGCGTAGTTACTCGTCTCCCGCTTGTCACCAGGGTCAAGACGCCTCTGGTGACCATCAGGATAATTTGTATAAGATTGATGACTCGACCGCTCCTCGGATAATTCAGGATCGATCGATAATTAACTAAGTTTTTTAACAAACGATTTTATAGTAAATATATTTTGGTCAAGATGAAAATGTCTGGAAATTGAAGTTGTTCTTATCTATATCAATGGAATTTTTTCCGAGTTCTTACAGACATTATATTGTTTGTGTATTTCAAATTTGGCCCAAATGAATAGTTCTTCGAGATACAGAGATATGGTTTAATTTCAACTAATCCAAAATATCATGTCAATAGTCAATTACATGCGAAATTTTCTGTTTTTCAAAATATGTTAATGGAACTGGCTTGAGTTACATATTAAAATTGTCTCTCGCAATTCTACTACTCGATCCTCTTTTTCTCCGGTTCAAGAATAAGTACAATTGGTTATATATAAGCATGGAAATTAAAGAGATAATTTTTGTGTTGTATGGTTGTGTTTAGCGAGAGGTATCCCTTTTTCCGAAACACTCACCTCTATCCCTATCTCTCACAAGATTATTTTACCTAATTTGAGGCCATATGAGATTCTTTTCGAATCAAATAATTGGGATCCCACCGAATCGGAGTTTGGAAGCCGTTCAACCTTGGAAATTGAATTGAGTTGATATTCTTATCTTTGAAACTGAAAACACGTTAGATGTTTTTTTTTAATTTGAACGACTGAACAAATAGTGTGAGAGTGATATAATTGTTGCGTAGAAAACAAAAACGTATAAAAATGTTGTGAAAGATTGGAAAATAGTCAGTGTTGTTAGTGAAATCTAAGGGGACGATACATAAATATAGTCATGGTGAAATTAATTATTCCGTTTTTTATACTTGCTGTTATGATCAGTGGATTCCAAGAATCATCAGCAGGCTATCCAGGTACAATAGATTGAAGACGTGAGAGGAGAAGTTGAAGAAATGGTTTCAACAAATGAAGATTATTCCATTTCTCATTTTAAATCTCAAATAAAAATAATGATAGGGGAAGGTGGGGCAAAATGGACATCACGGGTAGAATGGACACATCTAAATTTTTAGGCCAATATTATGGAAAACTCCTGAAATTAATAGAAATATTGGCGGTAGATTGTTTTTGATGATTTCATTGGAAAGCTGGAGAAATTTAAGGTGGGAACAAGTGCCGGAACTAATTTTTTTGAATTTTTGGCAATTTTGACTTTTTTGAGCATTTCAGAGGGGTAAATGTAGCGGCGGCGAATTTGACAAAATATAATATTCTAAATTAAGGCGCGAAAACCGATTCACCACATGACGTAGTAGGTCCCCGCGCCCCTCTGGATAGCGGGCCTACTCGTCACTCTGCGAGGTGACGCTCCTGCTGGCTCCTGCGATCAGACACGATTTCAAGTCTCGCAAAATATATTAATTCAGCGTCACTTGTAACATCATCAGTTGCACAGTTCTCTCACATAATTACAATTATAATAAATGAAGTGATCTAATTAACGGAGTTGATTATTTCTTAATTACTATAACAAACAATCTTCCAGATCCCTTCATAAAACCCTCCCTTTTCGTGGAAATTTTTAGTTTTTTGAGAATATCTTCGGTTCTATTGGTCGTAGCGTGAAAACTCCAACGGGAGCTGAAAGGTGAGATCATTTGCCATCGATTCATAGGGTTTTTAATTGGAAAATATCGATTTTTAAGGTATCTATTGGCATTTTTGTGAAACAGTTTTGTGAAAGAGTTTTTGGCCTATAACTATCCCAAAAATTGATATTTTCGAATTCGAAACCCCATGAATCGATAAGAAATGAGCTCACCTTTCATTTCAGACCAGCCCCGAATTGCTACGACCGATAGAACCACAGATATTTGCAAAAAACTGAACATTTTCAAAAAATCAAAGGCTTACCCCTCAAAAAAGCCCGAAAAAAATGGGATTTTCAAAAAATCGAGAAAAATACATCTGCCACTCGTTTTTCAGCTAAAATCTCCTCAGCTTTTCAATAGAATCATCAAAAAACATCCATCTCTAACCGTTTCATAACAGTGTCCATTTTGCCCCAGCTTCCCCTAGTAATTTCTGAAAAAACATTTTTTTTCCTATCAATTTATGGTTTGGGTCTGCTTTGTCAAGCCCGAGCGTAATAAAGATAATGCTAGAAATTTCCGAAGAAATCATAATTTTGTTCTATCTAATTTAATAGCTAGGGTCTGTTTCGTCAAACCCGAGCGTAGTGTTGCGCTTTATAATGTACCATTTTGGGGTTTTGATTCACTGAAAAATGAATGCGTTGAGTTCACGATGCATACAAGCCATGGCAATGCATTCGAGACAAAAGCAGAGTGCGAAATATATTGTCCTTGTAAGTTCGTTTTTTTATGAGAAATTTATTTCTTAATTGTTCATCCATCTATGATTATTCAATTACGCTAATTTTCAGCGAAAACGCAGGAAGATCGTGAGGTTACTACGACGGTGTCCAGTGTATTCCAGGAATCATCATCAGTGCAATCTCAAGGTAAGGAGGATTCAAGATGTGCGAGGAGAATTTTGAGAAATAGTTTCAATGAATAAAAAATAATCCATTCCTCATTCTGAATCTCCAATAAAGATAATGCTAGTAATTTCCGAAGAAATCATAATTTTGTTCTATCTAATCTAATAGCTTCGGTCTGTTCCGTCAAACCCGAGCTTAGTGTTGCGCTTTATAATGTACCATTTTGGGGTTTTGATTCACTGAAAAATGAATGCGTTGAGTTCACGATGCATACAAGCTATGGCAATGCATTCGACACAAAAGCAGAGTGCGAAAAATCTTGTCCACGTAAGTTTGTTTTCCTATGAGAAATTTATTTCTTCATTATTCATCCATCTATGATTATTCAATTACACTAATTTTCAGCGAAAACGCAGGAAGATCGTGAGGTTACTACGACGGTGTCCAGTGTATTCCAGGAATCATCATCAGTGCAATCTCAAGGTAAGGGGGATTCAAGATGTGCGAGGAGAATTTTGAGAAATAGTTTCAATGAATAAAAAATAATCCATTCCTCATTCTGAATCTCCAATAAAGATAATGCTAGTAATTTCCGAAGAAATCATAATTTTGTTCTATCTAATCTAATAGCTTCGGTCTGTTCCGTCAAACCCGAGCTTAGTGTTGCGCTTTATAATGTACCATTTTGGGGTTTTGATTCACTGAAAAATGAATGCGTTGAGTTCACGATGCATACAAGCCATGGCAATGCATTCGAGACAAAAGCAGAGTGCGAAATATATTGTCCTTGTAAGTTCGTTTTTTTATGAGAAATTTATTTCTTAATTGTTCATCCGTCTATGATTATTCAATTACGCTAATTTTCAGCGAAAACGCAGGAAGATCGTGAGGTTACTACGACGGTGTCCAGTGTATTCCAGGAATCATCATCAGTGCAATCTCAAGGTAAGGAGGATTCAAGATGTGCGAGGAGAATTTTGAGAAATAGTTTCAATGAATAAAAAATAATCCATTCCACATTCTGAATCTCCAATAAAGATAATGCTAGTAATTTCCGAAGAAATCATAATTTTGTTCTATCTAATCTAATAGCTTCGGTCTGTTCCGTCAAACCCGAGCTTAGTGTTGCGCTTTATAATGTACCATTTTGGGGTTTTGATTCACTGAAAAATGAATGCGTTGAGTTCACGATGCATACAAGCCATGGCAATGCATTCGAGACAAAAGCAGAGTGCGAAATATATTGTCCTTGTAAGTTGGTTTTTTTATGAGAAATTTATTTCTTAATTGTTCATCCATCTATGATTATTCAATTACGCTAATTTTCAGCGAAAACGCAGGAAGATCGTGAGGTTACTACGACGGTGTCCAGTGTATTCCAGGAATCATCATCAGTGCAATCTCAAGGTAAGGAGGATTCAAGATGTGCGAGGAGAATTTTGAGAAATAGTTTCAATGAATAAAAAATAATCCATTCCTCATTCTGAATCTCCAATAAAGATAACGCTAGTAATTTCCGAAGGAATCATAATTTTGTTCTATCTAATCTAATAGCTTCGGTCTGTTTCGTCAAACCCGAGCGTAGTGTTGCGCTTTATAATGTACCATTTTGGGGTTTTAATTCACTGAAAAATGAATGCGTTGAGTTCACGATGCATATAAGTCATGGCAATTCATTCAAGACAAAAGCCGAGTGCGAAAAATCTTGTCCACGTGAGTTTGTTCTCCTATGAGATTTTAACTTCTTAATTGTTGATCTATTGAAGGGATTTAAATCAATTCATTTAATTACACAATTAACTAATCCACTTCAGTTATTATTTATTTGTAAAATATGATTTGTTACAATGTAACTAATTGAACATTAATATTTGCAATGCAAAAACCAAAGAATTACAACTCGGCTTTACTCTAGCGATGCTCGTCGTAGAGTGACCGTTGAGTCCCGCGCGTCTCCCTTTTTGGCCCGGGGGTAATGGTCACGTGATACTCGAGTTTTCTATTTTATTTTAAATGTATAAATTCATTTGTCGCTACAAACCTCCCCTACTTTGGAGAGATTTGGCAGAATCTCTGAATGAGAACCCCAAAAAAATGATTGAAGTTTTCTGAACTTAATACTACTTAAAATTAACTTGATAACTAACTTAACAACTAATTAAAGCATTTTCTTATAACTATTTAAACTAAATCAGAAAAAAAATTTTTTACTCAAGTGGAATTCAATAAAGAAAAAAAAAGAAAAATAATTTTGGAATCGAATCAAAAAAAAAACTATATAAAATCAAAAAAAACAATTTTCATAGAATTTAACGTGGGAAATTGTCAGTGAGGTTTCCCTTTTTGGCGTGGGAACCTGAAGAAAAAGTAAAAAGTCTCCTTCTGCAACAAAAATAATAGATTATTTGTGTCAACAGGTTGAATTTATTGAAAAATGTACGTTTTTACGCGGACGGTCTCTAGGTCTCGGGTTCATTTGTCTCTCCTGGTAATCACCAGCGTAACTCGTTGATGGTCCAGGTAGCCCGTCCCCAGCTCTCAATTGTCCTGGCCTCGGTCTTGGACGGTGTTCAGGTTCTTCAGCATTTTCTCCGGGGAGGATGTAAGCCGGTTTAATCCTATCAATGGAAACGAAAGTCTCCTCCCCGTTGTACAATATTTTAAACGCCTTTGGTGTGCGCTGGAGTACTTGATGTGGACCCGTGTATGGCTGAGTCATGAGTCCCTGGTACAGGTCGTTCCTAAGGAACACGTGTGACGCAGTTTCCAACTGTTGCGGAATAAAAGTTGGTCTGGTTCCATGTCTCGATGTCGGCTGGGGTGCTAATTCCTTCATCTTTGCCCTTAGCGCTCGAACCAGTTGGTGAGCTGGTGCGTTATTGGAAGACGGTGTGAGGAATTCCCCTGGAAGACGTAATGGCTCTCCGAAAACCAACTCGGCCGGTGACGTCTGAATGTCTTCCTTCACCGCTGCGCTCATCCCCAGAAGAACTGCCGGCAACGCATCGTACCATGAGTCTCCATGACATTTCAGGGCTGCCTCCAACTGCCTATGCATCCTCTCCACCAGTCCGTTGCTTTGAGGATGATAAGTAGTGGTGGTAATGTGTCGAATCCCCAGGAGCTGCGAAATTTGCTGAAACAGATGGGATTTAAATTGAGCACCCTGATCAGTAGTGATTCTTACCGGCATGCCGAACAATGAAACCCAGTGATGTACGAAAGCTTCCGCTACGGCTGCTGCTGACTGATTCGTTAATGGAATAGCCATCGGGAAGCGGGTAAATCTATCCACGAGCGTCAAGCAAGCTGAGTACCCTTTTGATGCCCGAAGCATCACTAAATCCAAGTGGACATGTTCGAATCTCGATGATGGAGCCTGGAATTCTTCAACTGGAGCTCTCGTATGCCTGTGGATCTTGCTTCGCTGGCACGGGATGCACGTTTGTGCCCAGAGTCGGCAATCTTTCTTGATGCCGGGCCAGACGAAGCGTTGAGTGACCATTCGGACTGACGTCTTTACTCCTGGGTGGGCAAGATCATGTATTGAAAGAAATACTCTTCTTCGAAGCGACCTCGGCACGAATGGTCTGGGATTTCCCATGGAAGTGTCGCAGAACAGCCCAATCCTCGAATCTGGGTGTTCAACAAAATTAAGCTCCAGGCTGTGTTGTCCTGAGCGACGTAGTTGCTGGAATTCTTCATCCCTTGTCTGCACAACTGTGAGAGCTAATCTTCTCGCCTGGCAGGCTACAGGAGGTCCTGGGGTCGTTGTAATATGGTGAAGAGTAGAGTGGTTCGATGAACTCAGTGCTCCATTAGGCTGGGCAATTTCGGGAAATCTCTTCAGCAAGTCCCAAAAAATTGAAGATTTCTCGTTCTGGATCGCTTTGACTGATGCAATGCTTGCTGGACCGAGTGTTCCATTGGATTCTAAACCTGTGGTACCATCCCGGAGACATCTATTTATTAGATCCACCAGAAGACCATGATGGCGCGGGAAATCTGCTCCAATTATTGGTGAAGAAACGTTGGCGATAATGAACCTCCATGGAAAATTTCTCCTCAGGTTGAGATTGACGTTGAGTAACTCGGTGCCAAATGTGTCAATTACCGTGTTATTCGCAGCTACCAGACGATACTCGCTGGGTCTGACTCTCTTATCGCTACCTGGAGGCAGCACCGAGACATCAGAACCCGTATCAACGAGGAAACGTCTTTTGGAGCTAGAATCGTAAATAAATAGACGGCTTGACTTGTCTTGTGAATTAATTGCCGTTTCCATTAATTCACAGGGTCGTTTTCTTGTTGCTGTTTAGATTGTTGCTGTGGAGTGCCTGATTGTTGCTTCCAAGCACATGGAGGGATACAGGAATGAGCATTGGCGCGAAACTTGTAATGGTAATAGCAAAGTCGGCCTCTCTTTTGACTCTTGGAGCGAGATCTGCTACGCTGCCTGTTATTGTTCTTGTTCCTCCTGTGGGATGAATTATTATGGCCAGTAGAAAGCTTTTGGATCTCTGCAATCAGCTGGGTCAGGAGCACGTCTGTTGTTGAAGCGGGTGATGGTGTCGGTTCCTGGTGTACGGCAGAAGTGCAGCTTGGGACCTGAATCTCCATCATCCTATCCGCAGCCTCAGCAATCTCCTTCAACTTCGTACGATCTAGAACAGCCAAGCACGTGCGGATGTGTGTTGGCAAATGGCTCATCCATTGTGTTTTCAGGATCTTCTCGGAGATATCAGGAACCAGCGATTGGAGATGACGTAAATGTTGACTCGGCTTCCTGTCACCCAATGTCGCCTTGTTTAGCAGCTGATTAATTCGAGCATCCTCTGAAGAAGAGAAACATTGTATAATTGCGGCCTTCAAATCGGTATATGGTGTACGAGAACTAGGGCTCAAAATGTAAGATTCTACTTCTGCGGCAATATTAGTTTGAATCTGTGGGGCGACTAAGCGAAATTTTTCAGCTTCCGTCACTATACTTAGCTGGTCAAACTGTAGCTCGATCTGAGCGAACCAGAGTCCAGGCTTTTCCTCATTGAAAGGCTGGACTACGATACGTGGGATGTAAGGTGTCTCCTCCCTCAGTGTTGAGGTTCCTGGGGGCATGGTGAGTCCTTTCCCTGCCCCGCTTTTCTGCTGAAATTTTTCGAGTTGTTGTTGATGTTGGGCAATAATGTGCTTTTGTTTTTCAAGTAATTTCCGCTGCTCTTTCTGTATTTGTAGCTGCTCATCGAGTTGCTTTTGAAGTTCCAACTCCGCTTTGGTAGGTGTTGGTGTCATTTCGGGAGAAGAGAAAAAAAATGATGAAGAAATAAGACCGAAAGAAAGAAAAGAAAAAAAAAATTAATTTCACGCAATGCGTTCTCACTCAAACGTCAAAATTAAAGCTGATATGACAACGTCAAATTCGTCACCAGATTTCACTTGGTTTATTTTTCTTTATTTTTTTTTTTTTGCTTTTATTCGGTAGTTCACCTTTAATTTTAAATTTATTTTATTTCTTCGAATTTTATCTCTGAAATAATTTTCTTTGAATTTTATCCTATTTTCGATTAAGTCGTCTATTTATTTCCAAGAGGGAGAAATTATTCGCGCACCGGTGTTTTTCGACCTTGATAGCGGATAAACTCACGCACTCTTCTACGGTTTAGCAAAATGTACCACTTTTATCTTTTTAAATTTCTTAGAAAATAATTTTATTCTGTACAAGTGTTTGAAAACTTGATTTAAAAAAAAAAAAAAATTGATTGTTTTTATGATTAATTTTAATCACAAATCTTAATTTTTACTTATTGTCTACTTAAACTCTAGTTTTTATTTCACAGTTTTTATAAAACAACTAATAATTCACTAATTTAACTAATTGTTTGTTAATTAGGGTTTTCACTAAAAAAAAATGTCACTAATCAAGGATTGTTCACTTCTTGAATTAGGCACTAAATTGTTATTGTTCACTAATTGTTCTTAACACATTCGGGGTCACCATTTGAAGGGATTTAAATTAATTAATTTAATTACACAATTAACTAATCCACTTCAGTTATTATTTATTTGTAAAATTGATTTGTTACAATGTAACTAATTGAACATTAATATTTGCAATGCAAAAACCAAAGAATTACAACTCGACTTTACGCTAGCGATGCTCGTCGTAGAGTGACCGTTGAGTCCCGCGCGTCTCCCTTTGGGGCCCGGGGGTAGTGGTCACGTGATTCTCGAGTTTTCTATTTTATTTTAAGTGTATAAATTCATTTGTCGCTACACTATCCCTGATCATATTTCATTCCATTAATTTTCAGCAAAAAGGTTTACACAGGAAAATCATGAGGTTACTACAAAGCTTCCCGCTGTATTGCCAGAACTTTCAGTAAGATATCCAGGTAAAAGGGATTATAGCCGTGAGAGGAGAAATTGAAGATATGGTTTCAACGAATGAAGATGATTCCATTCCTTATTTTGAATCTCAAATAAAAATAATGATAGTAATTTCTGAAAAAACACTTTTTTTTTCTATCAATTTATAGTTTGGGTCTGCTTCGTCAAACCCGAGCGTAGTGTTGCCCTTTATAATGTACCATTTTGGGGTTTTGATTCATTGAAAAATGAATGCGTTAAGTTCACGATGCATATAAGCCATGGCAATTCATTCAAGACAAAAGCAGAGTGCGAAATATATTGTCCTCGTAAGTTCGTTTTTTCATGAGAAACTTATTTCTTAATTGTTCATCCATCTATGATTATTTAATTACATTAATTTTCAGCGAAAAGGCTTACACAGGAAGTTCATGAGGTTACTACGAAGTTTCCCAATGTATTCCAAAAATTATCAGCAGAATATCCAAGTAAAAGGGATTGAAGACGTGCAGGGAGAATTGGGAGAAATAGTTTTAATAAATAAAGATTAATCAATTCCTCATTTCGAATGTCAGATAAAAATAATGATATTACACTCTAAGAAAAATATACTCGTGGCGAGCAAGGAGAGTACTTGCAGCCGCAGTCAGCACGACACAAGTATTTTTTCATCTTCATTTATCTTGTGATAAGTACTATACTAGACTCACCAACAGTTATTCTTTTATACTTCTCACGGCACTACTACAGTGAAACCTCTATTATTTTCCACGCGCGAGGCTCAAATTCGGAAAATAATAGAGGTTCCGACTCGGTTTCTGTGGCCCCCACTCCGCCAGCGCAAGAGTGAGAGAAGACGATACGTCGCTCTCTCTTCAACCACAATATTATTCTTGTTAACTCTCGTTCGTCTATATGTGTCTTTGTCATTCCGCACATGTCTCCGCATGCGCAGAAGAACAGAGATAGCTATAGATGGAAGAAAGACAACGAAAAATGGTTGAGAGTGGGGGACGTTCTTTCTCCTCCGTTGAGGGGTGGTGGAAAATATTGGAGGTGAGAATAATGGAGGTTTCACTGTAGATACAAGCACTTAACTTCAACCACTAATTCGTTCAATAGCCCAATGTATTTTTTCTAATTCGGATTAATCCTTTATTTGATAGGAAAAAAGGAATATATTATCGATCCCAATCAATATTACATTCTTCACCAATTTCAAACTTGGAAAGAGAGTATGCGATCGAAAGTATTCGTTATTTTAATATTAATATCATGAACTGTGATCATGTAAGAGACATCAATCAATAGAATTACATTTTCCAGCAATTGAAATCAATTATTTGAACAAGATTTTTGACAAGATTTTTCAGTGTGGAAACGATTTCCAAGTCCTGTGCATTTGCTGTAATGATATTTTACACATTTTTTCTGAGCTGGATCGTAACCCCAAACAATATTCCCTGGACACGGACCCTCATTTCGTTCAATTTTACAAATTTTTTCTAGAAAAAAGAGATCATCATTGCCCACTGAATTCCAAAAACAAATTACTGATTCATAATAGAGTTTGACACAATAGACTTACCTAAGCATTTCGATTCGCAAGATTCTTTTGTCATAAAACGATTTCGATTGCCTCCGCATCCTCCGTACTTGAAAGGAATGCATTGCTTTTTCTCTGAATCGTAACCCCAGTAATGCAGACTTCCACGGCAAAAACCTCCATCAATTTTGAGGGTGCAGAAGTTCGGTTCTACGAAGACGAATAAGGTGATTATTATGTTGACCAAAATGAACCTCTATTTACGTACATTTGAAGGAATTGCAATACTTACCCAAAGGTCCAGCTAAAGAACCTCTCAATAAACTGATGACAGTCATTAAAAAAACCAGAATTAAGAATTTCTCCATTATTTTATGTTTATTCTGAACTATCTTTCACTCTTTATCTCGTATGCTCTAACTCACACGTTTTGAAAGCTTTTACGAAAACGCGAGTGGTCTGCTGTCAGCTGAATTGAACGATTTTATACCATGTGAATGTTTGTTTAGTGTAATTGAATGTTTTATTCGAAGTACGATTTTTTCTTCAATGCCATAGTTTCAAAATATATAAACTGCGTCATTCAGAGTAAATTAGATCGTTTCATCGCTCGTTGGTTTTGCTGAGGTGACGCACCTCCAGTCAAAATAAAGGTGTTAATCTTGAATAATCACATGTGTCAGATAAGAAAGTGTATTTGAAAAAAATAGGAATGACCATGTTATGAAAACCATTTGAAAAATACTATGACTCGAATATTTATTGACATCAATTATCATGACATGATATTGAACTATAGTTAAAAATTTTTAACTATAAACATATCAAAAGTGAAATGAAAGTATCGGTAGTTTGTTTAGAATTGAAGTACTGTATCATCATATTTTTCCTTATATTTTTCAAATCAAGATAAAAAGATACGACTAATCACACTTTCAAGACAAATTGTCTAAAATAAATTGAATTCATTTTTATTCTCTAAGAAGAAAGAAATTCTTTGCATTTATTTCCCTTTTTATCATCTGTGAGTTGAAATAAAATTGACTCTACTTAGAATTAGATATTTAAAATGTAATATGAAAAAACATGTAACGAAGATGTTCTATTCTTTCTGTAAAGACGAATAATCTTCTACATAATAAAAACTTATCTATCTATCTATCTAGTTAAAATAAAGATATCTGAAATTTTTTAATTTCCCAACAATTGTATTTCCTTCGGGCTATTAAATGCACTGTTCCAAGCCAGTATGGATCAATATTCGCTAAGATACAGGCAGGATGTATTATTCCCAATTGGAAGCCATGCAGATCATGCTTTTTCAAAATATGGATATGAAATCCATCTTGGACCGATCTGATATCCAGTCTGGTTAAGTTTTTTCGTTTTGATTGTGCTGCGATTGGTCGCAGCTGGCCTTAAATCATTAGGTTATATCGGATTGATTTTAACGAGCTTTTGTTGATGGCGCACGAAATTCACTCTGAGAATTCTATATTAGTGCCATTTAGCAGCGTTCCTATGAATGCTAATCCTGGTTTTATCTTCGAAGATTGGAAAAATGATTAAATTGCTACTACCTTTTCTTTCACAGACACCTAAAAAATTTAGGATAGAGAACCAATCAAGTTTTCTACAGCCGACAAGCACGACCCTTTTATCAACGAAAGATAATTTTTTGAGATTTCACCATCGATTTTTTTTTTTGCTTGAATCTTAAACTGTAGATTCATTCTACTGAATATGTACATTTTTTCTACACTGAGAAAAAAAAATTTTTGTTGTAAGAAAATCTACTTTTTTTCTCTCAGTGTGGTCATATAAGCAAAGAAATAGAAATACAATAAAACATAGAAGAAAAACTTAGTGTTTAATCATAATATATGTCGTTTCATGCTTTAGTTTTACAACTTGTAAAAAATTCAGTTATTATATCAAGTATGACGGGATTCAATGTATAAAGAATTTCATTTGCCTTATATGGAAAAAATATCTACAAGCAATGAGTTTTAGGATCATGATAGGTCTCCCTTGCTCACACCGAAAGCATTGCTACAACACGTGATTTCAGTTTTCATTTTCAAATCCACATTGACATGTGGGGGATTCAACAATTTTAACTCCAGCTAATGAACTAGACAAGTTTTAATATAACATTGAAATTGATAAAGTCACCTCAGTCAAAAAGGTGAGTCGTCATTTCGTTCCACTCAACAGCAACGTGCCGATAAGCCTATCCTTATGTTCCTAATATTTATTCACAAAATTTCAATAATCGTGTACTCAAACATTGCTTCAGTGAAAAAAAACGAAAATGAATTATATAACAGAAAAAATGAAGAATTATTTCATTCTTTTTAACCCGACGTATCGTATGCTCTGTGAGTTTTGTATGAGAAATGATTGTTCAAAATCGATGCGTGTAAAACATCTGCGGAGAATGAAAAGACAATCCTAAATGTGAGGAACTTGACATCAAAGCTTATCATAGAATTATTCGAGTTTCTTCCACAGAAACGCTTCAGCATGTCTACACTGTTGGGCAATTTTTTAAAATTTCGAAATGAAATATTTCATGTAAAAACTCGAATAAATAGTAGGAGCCAATGCCAACATTCATTTGCTTAAATCGTAACGTTTCGCTTCTGATTAGAAGCTTCTTCAGGCTCTTTATAACTTAGATTATATAATTGATTTGTAAGTTTTTCATGAAGAATGATTGCGTAAAATTCATTCTTTAAATTACCATAAGCTCTGCACTAAGATGTCACCAAATTCTGCTGCAATGCTGCCTTCAGTTTGGTTGGGAATATTTTTCGAGGATTCTCATTCATAATGCAGCAATATTTGTACGGAATCTTAGTCCAAAAAGTGGACGATAACTTGTAGACTTGGATAACTCGAATAAATTCGTTATCGGTAATAATTTATGACATTATGCCGACAATCAGACGCCTCAATTGTATTAATTGCTTAAAGAACAATTTTTCGAAAAATTAACGGCTTCGTGCTATCTGGGATTGAGTGAATATAAATAGTGTCAGATGTTATCGGACTACAGTTGCTTTTCGACTGCCTATCGAGCATTATCTTCGAAGAACATGAAGAAGATCCTATTCTCCTTACTCTTTTTGGCGGTAACAAGCCATTTAATGAATGGATCATCAGCAGTGCCGCTAGGTAAGTACACTCAGCAAAACCATTAGAAGAGCCGAATTTTTTTTCCATTTTGTCAGTGATTTTTAGAAGGCTGTAACTTTGCGATGAATGAGCGGATTGAGATAAAGAAAAATGAACCTGAGGATGTCTACTTTGGAAATCCTGAGATGAAGATTGTTTTTAGGCATCACTCATAGCGCAAGAAAAGCAACAAATGCCAAGACAAAACTTTTTTCTTTTCAATTTCCAAAATGGGCTGCGAGGTCCACAAAATAGTTTTCGGCTTAACCAATATCAGGGTCGTTCACCCTGATTTGTTAGCTCCAGTTTGATTTTTTTTCTTTGTACAACTATTTGTCACTGAGATATCGGCAGCTGAATGAAACAACAGGGTGCTTTTTGTCTTTGATCATCGACATTTCGTGAAGTACTGATCACACAGCGTACAGAATGGTGGCTCTCGTAAACTTGAATCAGTGCTCTCCCGGGATAGAAAAAAAAACGAGTTTTTCAGTGGTTGACAGATTCCTGTCTCAGTCTCTGACAGAACCCCTATTCGCGCCGTGGCAGGGACTTTCTAGAAACACCTTGCTGACCTCCCGGTGTCTCTCGTACAGGGACTCTCAGTTCCTGCTGAACGAACCAGACTCCTTGCTTGAGAGACTGCGAGTCTCTCAAATACACAGAGAAAAATGTTTTCTTAATTTAAGAATGTGCAGTCACTTAATTTAAGAATGTGCAGGTCACTTGAATTAAGAAAGTAAAGTCACTTGATTTAAGTGAGAAAACTCACTTGATTTAAGTGAGAAAACTCACTTGATTTAAGTGAGTTTTACTTTCTTAAATTAAGAAAGAAAAAGTCACTTGATTTAAGTGAGAAAACTCACTTGATTTAAGTGAGTTTTACTTTCTTAAATTAAGAAAGAAAAAGTCACTTGATTCAAGTGAGAAAAGTCACTTGATTTAAGTGAGAAAAGTCACTTGATTTAAGTGAGAAAAGTCACTTGATTTAAGTGAGAAAAGTCGCTTAATTTAAGTGAGAAGAGTCACTTAATTTAAGTGACCTGCCATTCTTAAATTAAGAAAACATTTTTCTCTGTGTAAGGACTCTCCTAGTCTTTATTAAAGTCTCATCCCTCTTTCTATTTTTAAGAATAATATTTATTTTTCTACATATTTTTATTGAAAAATATATTAAACAAAATTCTATTGGATAGAACATTGAGTTAAAATATCTCCAAGATTTTTATTAATTTCTAAAAAATTCCATAATATAAGCATCAAAACTCAAATATGTCGATTTCACTCCTATGTCCGTTTTACTCTCCTTCCGCTCATATTGAGAATTTCAATTAAAGTCAAATATGAGAAGCATAATAACTTCACACGTTCCAAATATTATAAAAATTGAGAACTTAAAAATTATCAAGTTAAAATGAAAAAAATGATTCATTTCTCGGTCTCTCATAAGAACTTATGTCTTCGTAAGTCTTTATAAATCGACTGAGAGCCCAGCAACGATACGATTCCTTATGGAAGAGACACAAAGAGATACGAGAAACACTGTAGAGTCAGTTGCGGGACTTGCGAAACACTCCAGAGATCCGACAGTCTTTCTGGGAGTCTTTGAAGACCGTAAAAGACTCTCAGAAACTCAAAAAAATTATCTCGGGAAGGAATTCTTTCATTTAGCACGTGATCAATTTTTTTGTTTTCATAGGACAGGACATATCACATGATCCTTGCTATCTAGACTTCGTTGGAGGTACTTGCCGAAAATATACAAAAGTCTGGGGCTTCGATAAAGATGTGGGGGAATGCGTTATGTTTACTTACAGTGGATGTGGAGGCAATAATAATCGCTTCCCGACGAAAAACGATTGCGAAGCAAGGTGTCCCTGAGGAGCTTAGTTGTACGCACCGGGGTAATACTCAACATGAAAGGTGAGTTTGAAACTCTTCGAGTACACCCTTCAGATCCAAAAAGACATCTCAAAGAGATTTCATCTGGACCAATTTTGAAACAGCACATGAAAGCGCTGACAAAAGCTGCTGATATGTGTACGGCCGAAATGGAACTGTCTTATCAAATAGGCGAACGCAAATGGATTTTAGCTGCCATTTATAGCAATATCGCTTCGTACCCCAATTTGGACTGGACCAAAATGGATGCTTCATGGATATTTGAAATGGAAATGGTCTGGGCCTTTCGAAAATTTTCCATTGAATTTCTCCTATGTCATTAGAAACAAGACCTCTTACCTTTATCTCCGAAAGTGTCCATCTAGACTAATTTCGAACCAGCGCACATGAAAGTGCGCATTTGATCGATATACGCCGGCTAATATTCAATTTCCAAATATTCTTATTTTATCTCGAAAACTATAGAAGGATTTCCAGCCATCTATAATTTTCGACACCAATTAGAAATATCAGAAAATTTGAGATTTTCTAGCAATTGCATTTTTCTGGGCGATCAGATGCACTGTAGCCAGTTGAACCATGGTCTGAATTTGCCTTGCATGAATCCTTTTCGAAATACAGGCAAGAAGGTACTCAATTACTCGAAAGCAATTCAATTGGTATTTTTGGGAAGCCCGGAGTTTTTTCTCTTCAAATATGCGTGTAAAATTCATTTTGGACTGGTCCATCATGATTCAAAAGCTGATATCTTCTAGATATCGTTTTTGGTTGATTTTAATGAGCTTTTTTCAAAAAAGCACAAATGTCACTCGAGAAATACCATATTAGCGCTATCTGCCCGTGTTCTCATAAACCCAGACTCTGATTTCATCTTCGAAGACTCGAAAAATGATTAAACTATGAATTTCTCTTTTCTTGCAGATTCCTACTGAATCATGGACGAGAACAGTTCAATTTCCTACAGAAGATAGGCACAAAATTTTTACCAACCGAAGATAAACTGTAATTTGTTGAGCTCAATAAACTATTCCCCTCTAAATTACATTTAAGGTGTCTGTGATTTCTCCTTCATATTTTCTTCACCATTTCCTTTAATCAAGATCTTTCCTTCCTCCTCTCATTCCCCATGAAAGATACTGAAGATTCTTTGAGCCATTAGCTTGCCGATGATTATTTCCACAGAATGAAAATAAAAGAAAAGTAAATCAGAAGAATTTGCTTCTTTTTCAAATAAAAATAGATAAAATCTACTTTTATAGAAAGGGAGTGTATCCTTTGCGCCATCGTATTTCAGACTGCAGCGATAAATTTTGAACCCAACGCTAAAACATTCTTGATTTCACGGGCAATTAACTCGACGTGTCAGTGTTTTCATGAGGGTGCGAGAAACAACTGATGCTCAAACGAGCTCCGTTCAGAATTATCATTATTATCCCACATAATGTTTTCATTCATATATATACATACATACATCTTCATATGTCCCTTTACTGTATATGTTTCGTATTTCCACGTCGCTGATCATCTGACGTACATTCTGCGAGGTAAAAGTGTCGTCAACTGTCGTTTCACTTTATTTTATTCCCGAATTCAGGGAGAAGAAAGAAACCTTTTGCTGGAAGCACTATGTGAGATTTTAATGAATAAAAATAAAGGGAGGAAAAAAAAAACAATACAGATATACAACAAAAGGGCGAACAATCTTTCTGGTCAAACCGCAGTGAACAGGTGTAATTTTTTTTTCTGTCCAAGGTGAACCACTACCCACCTGTTTCATCACTACTTTTCTCTTGTGTTTCGTCTCTAAAAGAGTGCTTTGTAATGGCTACTTTTTCTTCATTCAATTTTCGACAGAGTAGCTCATAAATTGAAAACGGGACTTTAATAAATTTTTATTATCATTCACCTCAATTGTTCATGCATTTTCATAATTTATTCTCTGACCACATGGAGAGACCAATTTTTGATAAATTGGATAATTTTACTCTTGAGTAAAACAGTTTTATCCTCAGGAAATAAATGAAAAGAATCATGAGAATTGAGACTTCTAGAATTGATAATCTTACTCAGCTTTAGTAGGAGCAAACATCGAAGTGGATAAGAAAAATAAATATCACTATTATGTAATTAAAAAAAAAAGATAAAATAAAGTTACAATTCTTGCGAAATTTTAATATTTCAATGTTTTGCCATGAATTATCATAAATTTTTTACAGTTTTATTTACACTGAGAGAATATAAATACTCTCAGATGCAATTTGGCTTCAGTCACATTTTGATTGCATATTCGAGGCTTATAATAAAATTAAAAAAAAATGATGAATATACTGATCCCATCACTTTGTCTTGCAGTACTAAGCATTTTAATAAATGAATTATCAGCTGTGCCTCTAGGTAAGTGTCTTAATCTTCTCAAAATCTGGAGAAACAAAAAATCTTTCTATCTAGCAAGTGATCGATTTTTTCTTGTTCACAGAATCGAACATAGAAACGAACATTTGCGCCCTCGACATTGATGAAGGCTCTTGTGGAGGTGATATTCCCTTCTGGGGCTTCGATACAGAGAGGAGAGAATGCGTTATATTCAATTTCGGTGGATGTGGTGGCAATCGTAATCGCTTCTTGACCAAAAAAGCTTGCGAAACAAAGTGTTCAGGTGCATTTATGCGTAAAAATATCACGTAAAATCAGTGCCTTTTTTTTCGTAAACCATAACATGTTATTTTTATTTTTTTACTAGCGGTCCTACCCTCGCTTCGCTCGGGTCAGATTTTTTAGCAGCTCCTATACTGACTTATAATTATATATAATTCATCGAGGGAAGATTAGCAAAATGGACATTCTAATTGAGAAAATTCCAGGAAATTGCAGGCAGAAACAATGTGTCAGGATTAATTTTTTCCAATTTTGAGAAAATTTCTCTTTTTGCCAAGTTTTGGAAGGATTGCCCCTTTGAAAATCTACAAAATGAATTTTTTTGGTGATATCTCCGGTTCTATTAGTCATAGCAGCCTGGGGCTGATTTCAAATTAAAGGTGAGCTCATTTCTCTTTAATCCAGTGGGGTCGAATTTTTTCAAGTCAATTTCTCAAAAACTTTCAGGCCATTTTCTGAAGATTAGTTTCCACATTATGAGTACTTGATAGATGAATAATTTCTTGTTTCAAACTGCGAAATCGATGGAACATGAGCTCACCTTCCATCCGAGATCAATCCCAGATTGCTACAACCAGTAGAACCAGAGATATTCTCGAAAAACTAAGATTTTCTAAAAACAGTTCTGATTTATGATTCTATAGGAAGTTTTTTCAGCTTTCTAATAGTATCATCAGAAAAAATCTATCTCTAATTATTTTCATCAATATCGATTGTTTTATTGGGGGAAGCTGGTGTAAAATAGGTATCCCAATTGAACGGTTCGAGATCGAAATTTTTTAAGAATACCATTGTAAAGCTGAGAAAAATTTAGGGAGAGAACGTATGTTAGTATCGATCTGTTCCAGTTTTCCTAAAGTTTCATTTCTTGGGCCAAATTTGAAAGGAGTCCCCATTTCGAAAATCAGACAAAATTACTATTTCGGCAGTATCTCCGATTCTATTCATCGTAGTAACCTGGGATTGATCTCGAATGGAAAGTGATATCATATTGTTCTTAATCAATTCTTCAAATACTTATAGGCCATTCTCTGAGAATCAGCATTTTCCCTGTAAGTCTTCGAAAAATGGATAATTGCTTCCTTTATACTACATGAATTGATAGGGAATGAGCTCATGTTTCATTGAGGAATAACCCGAAATCCCAACATCCGATAGTACAAAAAAAAATTCCAACAAACGAAAATTCTTCAAAAATAGAAGTCTTTTATCTTCGAACTTTTAAAAAATAAAATTTTTGAGAAATTCGAAAAATTCAAAAAATTAAGAAACAACCTTCCTTCCATATTCTCATCGATATTGATTGATTTATCAGAAGAAGTTGGGGCAACGTATACATTCCAATTAAACGGTTCGAGATAGAGATTTCACCAGAATTCTATTGAAAAGCTGTGGAAATCTTAGGTCAACAATATGTATTACTATTATTTTTTTAACTTCCCGATAAGGGAAGTTTATGTAATGGCCCCGAAGATGAAAAATCGATCTTTCGATCGACCTTCATGTTTTAAGACTTCCTCAATATTTTTTGATAGTTTCCACGATCATGTCTGTGTGTGTGTTTGTGTGTGTGTATGTCCGATGATCAATTTTTTCGTTCACGTTTTCTCATAAATCAATAATGTGATCGAGGTGATCGATGTGGTAATCGAAGCATCTTGACATAAATTCGCGGTCATTAGATTTTGATCGGAATCGATCCAGTACTTTCTTAGTTTTTTAAGAAAAGCATTATCAAGTTCTTCTTCCCAAAAAGTGGAGTCTATGCATTACCCTCGAGAAGGAAAAATTGATTTTTTCATTGATCTCCAGATTTTTAGATCTCCCCAACATTTTTTGATAGTTTCCACGATTATGCCTGTTGTTATTTATCGTTTTTATCATTCATCATTTTTTCTAATAGTAAGTGAGAGAAATTATCGAGGAGTTCTTACGGTTTGAAGTCACACTCATCACAATACATTCTCACTAATTCCTTCTAATCAGTAGTAACGCACTCCTCCATTTGCGAGCGAGCGAGCAACTACGCACTCCTCTATTCGCGAGCGAGCGAGTAATTGCTCACCCCTAGTTTCAATTTATCATTGATATGATTCCCATGAGAAGTTTTCTCAGCTTTCCAATGGTATTTTCAGAAAGGATCTATCTCCAATATTTTCATCGATATTGATTAATTGATCAAACCGAGAGTGGGATGAATCGGGCAATTCATTTGAACAGTTCACAATGGAGCTTTTGTAACCAATTCATTGAAAAATTGACATTTTCTTAGGTAGAAAACATATGTCAGTATTGGTTTTTTTCCAACTCCCAATGTTCTTGAGCTTTCTAGAATATTCTTGAACCTTCAAAGAAATTCTAGAATGTTTTCGAACTTTCTGAAACATTGGAAAATATTTCCCAGCCTTTTGCAACATTCTCGAATCTTCAAGAACACTCCAGAAAGTTTCCGAACCTTCTGGAACATTTCAAAATATTTCCAAATCTTTTGGTACTAAAAAAGATTTGTAAATATCTTGGAACATTTTTAAATATTCTCGCACCTTGGGGGGCATTGTAGAATGTTTCTGAACTTCTCGGAACATTCTAGAACAATCTCGAAGGATATCGAACATTTTAGAACATTCTAGAACAATCTAGAACAATCTACAATTTTCTAGAACAGTCTGGAACAATCTAGAACATTCTAGATGAATCTAGAATAGCCTAGAATATTCTGGAACAATCTAGAACATTCCCAGATCTTCTGGAACATTCCAGAGCATTCTCGAACTATCTGGAATCTTTTTGAACTATCTGGAACCTTCTCGAATATTTCCAACTATTCTAGATTGTTCTAGTAAATTTTAGAACGATTTAGAGCATTGTTGTATATTACCCATGAGGAGCAAATAAGTAAAATACTCTCTTTCATCCCCATATCTCTGGAACCAACCCCCCTAGCGGAAAACGGAAAACTTCTTCATGGATGGGGGGTGGAGGGCTACCACACCATATAACCCCCATGGGGCTATGAGGCTTGGTTTCTGAGCTTTAGCGGCATTCACATAATAACACACTTTTTTTTATTATATATATTGATTTTCAGAAAAAAAGATGTGTGCAATTGAATGGGTCGACGGTCCATGTCCAGCGATATTCCGGGTCTGGGGATATGATCCAGCCAAACGGCAATGCGTTCAATACAACTATGGTGGGTGTGGTGGGCTCGAGCACCGATTTCGGACTAGAGAAGCTTGCGAAAGGTTTTGCTAAGCGGAACATCTTTTTGGAGAAGATCGACACATTTATGAGATGAGTGTGATGCGCAAGGATGAAGAACGCACGACCCCGTCTGAGAGAAACCATATACTAGAAAATATTCTTTGGAAAATATATTTCTCATGTATGACCATGTATGGAATAATAATATATAAATTATTGTACACAATTTTTCTGAAATGATGTAAAATAATATATTTTTCATCATGTATTCATAATATATGTTAATCGAAACCGAATATCTCAAAATTTTTAAAATTTGTGCATTATAATTAATTTAATTCTTTAATTTCCATCAATTCACGCGATAATATGAATTTCAATAAATACTGAGTGAGGTTAGAAGTATAAGACTCAAAGATATTGAGACTTCTCTCTATTAGTTCGGTTAAAAATCATGAACGAACGCGTTAGGGACCGATATGCCATGAAAATGTGATGTCACGAAAATAATAAAAAATATATGTTAATTAAATTTGAATATATACCGTTTATTATATCAAACAATTATATGACTCAATATTGATTTATCGATTTATTCCCATTAGAAATTGAATATAATAATGGTTACCCCTATCAATAAATATATCGTTGCCTTGGAGTCAAACAGGCATAAGTGTTACGCTCATACATAGTACTGACACCTCTTTGTTTCTAAGGTGACGATATATATATATTCATTCAACTGTAATTATTTGGACTAGCATATGGGGCATTCCACGCTATTTCGATCACTTCTCGGACTTTTTTTTTTATTTTTTTCATTTTTTGATATGTTGTAGAGATGCTCAAGACAAGTCATTTCGCACAGGAAAAAAAAAAAAAATTTTTTTGAAAATTTTACGGCCATTTTCATTTTTGGAAAAACGCTATTTCTGCCCATTTCTCTCCAGCTTTGGAGGCTCGTATCTCGGTAACTATCGGTTATATTAAAAAGAAGAAACAATACTTTTTTGTGGCAAAAGAGTACGGGAATTCATTAAAAAAATTTCCATTTGTCTAAATGTAATATTTCTATTTATTATTAATAATTGAAATAAAAAAAATGATGGCAACTAGAGAATGCGCGCTCCTAAAAATCTAGAAAAAAAATATGTTAGAGACTGATTTATTTCTGATTTTCTTGTAAATTCTGGTGAAACTTCCGTCCACCGTTCTCGAGATATCGATTTCTTTATGTTATTGCGTGATCGGCGGGCGCTATCGAAAGGCCATGCGCATGCGCACAACGGCTCTAGCTGTGAATCACGTGGTCGCTGGCGCGTAAGCTGAGTAACTGACATGCCAGTGACCACGTGATTCGCAGCTAAAGCCGTTGTGCGCATGCATATACATATGTTTTATACATATGTATCAATATATATATTGATACATATGTATAATTTTGCTATTGTCTGATATAAGATATTTCTAAATATATTTTTGCATCATATGGCTTCTTAATACGGGATGTAATGCTCGAGTCTGATTCAATTTAATTTAAGTCGTGTTGGACTATGATACTTATCATTCATCTATTCTAATATCCCAATTACCCGGAAATGAATACGTCAGTGTTTCACCTGAGTACACATATGTATAGATTTCTTCAGTCTCTTTCTTTTCTTAAGGTCTGAGTGTTCGAATTTTTGTATATTAATTTGAAAAATATGAGAAAAATTATGATTATTCAGAACTACAAATTCGAAAAAAAAGCACCAATTCATCCATTTCATCCCTGATCAGGTCATTGAGAATCATTGGCAAGAGTTCAACATCATTTCGTAAGGATACACTCTGATAAATTCTCCAATGATTTTCTTCACATTATCCTTCCTATTTTTTTCAGAAAAATTAATTTTCTCCAAAAAAATCCTTTTTTTTTCAAAAAAGTCTCTTTTTTAATGAACACTTGTGATTATTCAAGATAACACCAGTATTTGGGCTCAATTGACGTCACCCTAAATTAATGAACAACAAGTCGATCGAATTTACTCTGTGTTATGTAGTTAATATCTAGCGACAGTGTAGTGCCGAAAGATAAATCATATTTCGACTAACATTGAATCACAGAAGACAAATATTCAGATGGTATAAAACAATTGGAATCGCGCTGGTAGCATATCAGTTAAGTTTTGAAAAAGCCTTCAGAAGGTTCATACAACTGCAGATTAGAGACTACGAGATAAAAAGTAAAGGAGAGCTCAGAATAAACATAGAAAATGGAGAAATTATCAATTCTTCTTTTTTTAATGGCTGTTAGCTATTTATTGGGAGAATCTTCAGCAAGATATTATGGTAAGCATTTAAATTCCTTAAAATTTGTTTTGATAATAATTTTGAGGGTTATCTATTTTATACTTTTCTTGATTAGGGTGAATTGACCAGTATTCGAACTCGTCCAGTGATTGAACTATTTGACGCATTTATATTAGAAAAAATTGATAATTCAGCGAAATATCATTCTTCTAATCTTCGAAACACTATATAATGTCTATCAACTCGAATAAAAATCAATGAAACTGTTAAACATATCAGTAATTATCCAATTTCTTATGTTCGATCACTGGTGTCTGACGAGTCTTATCCGTTCGACCACTGGACCACTCACCCTACAAATCGTCTGAATACAATCATGTACGCTACTCTTGGTTCGGAAAATCCCGGGAACTTTATTGAATATATGCAATAGCCTGCGGACTGGAAATATGTACATAGCTGGTTGATTATTACTGTATATGAATTGTTATCCCGTCATTATATTACATGTTGAAATTGTTTGAATTTGAACGTTGAGGAAAATTCATTTTGGTCAATATAGTAATCATCTCATTTATCTTCATAGACTGTTACAGACAATTTGATAGGAGTCTTTGCTATGGAAATTATCGAACACACTGGGGTTATGATTCAAAGGCAAATGAATGCATCACTTATGATTCATGCCATACCGGTGGAAATGATTTTGACACTAAAGAAGATTGCGAAGCAACATGCTTGAAAAAATCAGAGCCTTACTATCATCTTCCCCGGTCTTGGCGAAACGTAGGAAGATCGTACTAGTCGACAAAAGAAAGTGGACCTCCAAAGTCATGCAGAAGCTGAAATTTACATTGTGGGACACAAGAGCCAAATAAATCGACTTCTACGCTTTTAGCAGTACCACTGTACAGTAATAAGGGTTCAGCTTCAGAATTCGCAAATCAAAGCAGTTGGAGGGTACAAACCATAGATATGTAATATAAAAAAAAATGCAGATTAGAAAAATAATTCTCCAAACGCTTTCAATCTCATACGTTTTTCCAAATTTGGAAAACATAAGAAATAAAATTTTTCCATTCAGCATATAATGAGTTGTTCCTGTAAAAAATTACTTTATTCAAATAAATATTTTGAAAGCACAATCGAAAACAATATTTTTCTCCTTTTAGTACCTAACACAACAATAGCGGGAATTGGTACTGTAACAGAAATACAATATATGTTATGGACCGATGAATTAATTCATAAAGCGAATCACTACATTTCTCTTATGTTTATTTTGGAATGAGAAAAATGTCGATGGTTATTATTACAAAAAATTTTGATATTTTATTATATAACATAATATTTTTTATATATTCTGAAAAATTTGAGTTGAATGAAATCATTTTTTTAATATCAAGTTCTCTTCTTACTACACACACAGAAAAATTATATTTCTCTCTCAGTTCCAATTTTCATGAATCAACACGTTTCTTCATGAATTTATATAAAAATTATATTACACGAAAGATTTGAGAATTGCAAAAAGTTGATAGCACTTTAACGACACGAAAAAGAATCAGAATTTCTAGTATAAGAATCTTCCATGTGTCAAGTATATCTCCCACACGAGGAAAAATTTTCAGGATTAGGGAATAGACCCCCTCAACTTATTTTTTATGAATATCTCGAGAATTAAGCGAGATAGGGGGAACCAAGAACTATTTGAACTGAAAGACGTGTATCTCCTTCAAAAAAAGAGATACTTCGGAAAAAAGTCAACCTCGACAAAAATTTGGCATTCTCGCTTCCCGGGATGAAAAAATTTGAGTCTTTCGGTGGTCGAAAGACTCCTGTCCCGGTCTCTGACAGAGTCCCTATTCGCGCCATGGCAGGGACTTCCTAGAGACACCTTGCTGTCTCTGCGAACGGGACACGTGTCTCTCCTACAGGGACTCAGTCCCTGTTCAACGAACCAGAGTCCTTAGTTGAGAGACTCACAGTCTCTCAAATAAGGACTCCTCTGGTCTTTCTTCGAAAGCCATCAGTCTCTCAAATAAGGCTTTCTTTTAAGAGTTCATAATGAAAGTATGTACATTATAGAGTCTGTCAATTTGATTGAAAAAGAATAGTAAAATATGCGTGTCTTTTCTCCAGATGTCCAATATTCTGATTAATTAAAAAAAAAATTGATAATATAAACATCAAAACTCAAATATATCCATTTTACCCCTATGTCTGTTTCACTCCACTTTCCGCTAATATTGAGAATTCTAATTAGAGTCAAATATGAAAAAAATAAGAATTCCACGGTTTGCAAAAATTATAAAAATCGAAAACTTAAAATTTATTAAGTTGAAATAAAAAAAAAAGATTCATTCCTCGGTCTCTCTCATGAGGACTTATGTCTTTGCAAATCTTTATAAATCGACTGAGAGCTCAGTAAAGATAGAAGTCCTTGCGGGAGAGACACGCGAAGACAGAAGTCCTTACGGGAAAGACCAGCAAAGATAAAAGTCTTTACGGGAGAGACATGAGAGACACTGTAGAGACAGTTGCGGGACTTGTGGGACACTCTAGAGACCGAAAAGTCCTTCTGGGAGTCTTTGAAGACCGTAAAAGACGCTCCAAAGACTCAAAAATTTTATCCCGGGTTTGCTCGGGAGGCAAATTTTTGTCGAGGTTAACTTCTTCCCTCCCTAGGTGTTGTAATATACTATTTTCCGAATTTATTCTATTACACTATCACCAAATGTTATCCATAATTCACTTTGTATTATTGTGACTCCTATTCATATAAGACATGATACATTCACTCGATGAATCGATAACACTGCGTCCTTCAAATTGAGCTCAAATATAAAATACCTCATAACTCATTCTACGTCAACAATCAAAAGCAAATTTACATTATTAGTCAGTAAAATATTCCTGAAGTAATTCACCTGTACGAAGTTGATCTACTTCATATCTATCGATGTCAACTATTGTTCCCATTTGATGAAATATCTACACATTACGGGTATAAGTACCTAACGGAGGTCATAAGACACCAGTCATATTTCGGTGAAGCAACCAACGAGTCTCCATAGTACGAGGTATTCAAAAAGACTAAATATAAGAATAACGATGAATTTCATAATTTTGTTATCATTATGGGTTGCAATTGGCAACTGCCAGTGGATTCCCTCCAAAACACCATCCAGACAGCCTTCAGGTATGAAGTATATTTATCACAGAATTCATCCGACAGAAGAAATTTTAGGCTAATGGTTTAATTACCTCATTGTTCATAGAAACCAATATTTGTGCCTCGAAAATTGAAGAAGGCAACGGCAGCGAAAGCATTCCATCTTGGGGTTACAGTTTGAAGGAAAGGGCATGTGTTCCGTTTACCTATCGTGGATGGAAAAACAACGGCTATTCCTACAATCGCAATCGTTTTGAGTCTAAAAAATCTTGCGAAGAACGTTGCTCAGGTAAATTTTTTTATAAATTATTTTTTTCCGAAAGAAGAGGATAATTCCAAACGTTAATTTATCAGTGAAGTGGTGAAGTACATAGAGAAAAATGTTCTCTTAATTTAAGAATGTGCAGTCACTTAATTCAAGAACGTGCAGGTCACTTAAATTAAGAAAGAAAAATCACTTGATTTAAGTGAGTTTTACTTTCTTAATGTAAGAAAGTGAAACTTTCCTCTGTGTAGGATCAGCTTTTTTGTGAATATCTTGAATTGCAAGAAGTTCAGAGAAAAGTGTCTAGTAACCTTTTTTATAGTGAACTTCATGAGCTATAAAATTGATTTTTTGAGATATTCTCGAAAAGAAATTTAGATGTATTATTTCCACTTGAAATTAATAATTCTTTCTTTTTTGTAGAGGATAATATGTGTAATATCAAGTATAGAGGTGGTCCATGTCCACCAAGTTCCAGCGTTTGGGGTTTCGATCCAGTCAAACAAAAATGTATCTATTATGCTTATGGCAAATGCGGTGGCCGCGCTGCTTACCGTTTCCGAACCCAAAAAGGTTGCGAAGAATTCTGTTCAAAGAAATCATCTCAATAGAAAAAATAAACTTGTACTTCCAATAATTTCTCAATGAAAATAAAAAGTATCGTAACAGCAATTTTATCACTTCACTCCAAAACTCAGTGTCTCACTCAAATTTCAAAGTGTACACCACCATCTATTTCTGACGGTAGCAATATATTTCAGCAACGAAATTCAATCACACTGAATATACCTTTTTGCAAAACAAGAAGGAAGTAGAAATTGAACGTGATGATAGTGTCCGTAACGATTTGAAATATAGTAAAATAGCACAAAGAGAAAGGGAAAGAGAGAAAGAGAGAGGGAGAGAGAGAGACAAGCCAAGTTAACTCAATTTCAAAGCCAAAGTGACTATGCTCTGAGTTCAGAATTCGACATTGGGTATTGTGGAGAGGTATCGGATGAAGTTGAATTGCACCGTTACGTGAATCCTTACTAACTCTCAGTGGTATCAGTTCTGCTCGTTTGGGTGGCATCACTCTAACGGTCCGTTGGGTATCGATAAGGTGCACTCTCCCTGGTGATGGTTCAAACTACATTCATATATTCGCATACGTACAGATAAATATATATGTATATATCAATGATTAAATGTGGTAAAATGAAAGGCCAGTAGAGATGGATAAATTCGTGTCTTCGTGTACACTGAAGTAAGTGCTTTCACCAGTATCAAAGACCCATACACAACATGTATATTCATTTAATTAAGTTTGCATTGTGCAGAATTGTATGATACGAAAGATTGTTATCGCTATTTTACACTGAGATATGATGAAGACACATACACATACACTTACAAAACTCATTGCTTACACTCATCGTGTTGAAGCTCACGTTATATATTTTCTCTCTGTCTCGATTCTTTCTTTCTCTCGCACTTTGCAGCACAGTCATATATATACGTATATATATATGCATTTACCAGTATCGCCTTCGATCGGAGGTAAATGAACCGACGAACGCTGCAGAATCTACCACTAACGAGATACAGATAGGCGCCATGTGTTGTACATATACGCGGATACTTACACACATAAAAGCAGAATGTCTTTGATGAAGATTGTGTTTGTTTATTATTAAGCATTGAGTATCATCGAAATGGTTTTTTTTATTTTTAGTATTCTCATTAATTCGAATAAATCAATAGTCAATGATTCGTTAGAAATGCAGAAAAATGATGAATAACCTAATGATAATATGTCGTTTATTTTGTGTTAAAATTACGAGATTAATTGTAATACTTTTTCATTGCCCACGTGATATTTTGATTATCCCGATAATAAAGCCAGTGGATAATAATTCAACCGCAATATACAGTCCAACGAGCTAATATGAGGAAAACCGTTCGTCCCACAGAATTAGCCGAAAAATCTACAAACCAATTTACTCACTCCACTTTTTCTCTTATAAATGCGGTGAAGAATCGTTAATCCATTATTTCCAAGCGATAAACGTGTTTTGGTTTAATCTATTATAATATGCACATCAATTTTCTGTCAAAACCATATATGTACTTTATAATACACGTGAAAAGTAGTGGGCACACATATTATATATACATATATATATATATATATATATATATATATGGCATAATATCTACACACATTCAGATACTGCTAACGCGTAGAATTGGTTGCACACACAGTGGTATTTCGATTTTACGCCCATTCGAAATATTTATGCGTTGGCCATTTATTGGCCGAAAATATGACGGTGAGAACTACGTGCTCGATCATAGAAAGAGGAGAAGAGAGGAAGAGTGTACTACTCTCTTCGCCACTCGCCGATACAACCAGAGGCTGTCCTCGGTCAATGGTGTGAGGAGTAGTTGCTGCAGTGGTTGAACGGCACGAGAGAAAAACCGATTTGTCGTGCATCATGCGAATAAAAGGGATTTTAACCAATTCCCCTTCTTTTTTTTTTTTCAACGGTTTTTACTCTCGTTTGGCATTCGATTTTCATTCTGTAGAATCTATATCGTCGATTACCACATCTCTCAATTAATAATAAACAAGCTTTAGATGGAATTACGGGGTTATTGGGGAATGAACTCGTGAATCGTTTGAGTAGTTACAAATTCATTATTAATGAATTAATTGCCAAATTATTCACTCCAAGTATCATAAATTTTTGACGATTCAATTGAAGTTGATTGATACTTCAGGATTATATAATGTTCTTTAGCTATTTACATATTTATGCAGTGAGTCTCGTAGAATTTGGGCTATCAAAATTTAATTTTAATCAAATTAAACATTTTACACGAGTTGAAATTGGTAATGGAATCTATCTCACTCAGGAGAAATAGATTCTGCATCTGTTCAATGACTAGTAAATCGTGTAAGTGGTAACAAACTTATTCAGAGTCTTGTCACGTAAGGCGATCAACATCATTTCCAACCCCAGTTGGCGATGCGACACGTGCACTTTATCGTTTGACCCTTCTTTACTAATGTATGAAAATCGTATATACGAGTTTATGACTTCTCGTACAATTGCATTATAAATTTTATTTGAAAACAGTAATAGCGATGGTTATAAAGTCAAGTTGATGTAAACAGAAGCTATGAAAAATTCATAATTTAGTTTTTTTTTTCTCACTTCAGAGAGGATTATGTGAATCTTTTGCTTTTGAAGAGAATTCATTTTTTTGATTAGACATTGACAATTACATTTTTTTCTCATTTATCAGATGTCTTAGGTTTTTTTTACAGCGTCGATTACGAGATATTAATAACGGAAGCTACTGTAATTCGCGGTAATAAAAATAAAAAGGAAATAAAATAACTGAGAAGAAAAAAAAACGTAATTTATCGTACAATTATCGAAGAATATCAATTAAAAGGCAGATGTGACTCGCCTTTTCCTCTCTTTCTCTCTCTATTTCATACATTTTCATATGATAGTACCAAATGAAAATTGGGAAAAGTAGAAAAAAATTCCAACCCAAATTCCTGGTTGAATATCTCTTAAACCAAACGAGATAGTGTAATTTCTGTGAAGACCTTTTTGTGGCTCTAATTTTCCTGTACAAAAAAGGATATTTCAAAAATTGCATTATCTCGCTTAGTTTCAGGGATCTCTTTGATCTCGGAACAGGTACAAATATCGAATGTTATGCGATATCTCGAATTTGGTGCAGAATATCGTATCGATTAGTCAAATATTTGAAAATTGTCCGATCAAAAATGGCTGTGATATTCTTTCCCCCTCCCCCCTCCCCCCCCCCCCCCTACACTGAGATGGGTGAAACAGAACTATCGATTTCAATGGGATATACCGAGTTTAATGCAAAATATCACACCGATTAATCGATGTTTGAAAATGATTGATCGGAAGTCACCGTTTTTGGGAGAAAGGAATATTGATGCAGGCGCGCATCTAATTAGTATTATTATTATAAAATGAATGTCTAAAAAAATCGAATAATACCGATTGACATGGGAGTGGTCGGGGCAAGACGGACCACCTAAGCCTTCTATTACTTCTTGTGGCTGACAACCATCAAATCAATATACTTTTGGGATTATTTTGAGCGAATCCGCCGACATTTCTGAGATAAATCGAACTTTTTCCTTTTTTTGTGGGGCAAGAGGGACCACCGCCAAAATATTATCAAAAAAAGAATTTTTAATTGTTCTTATCAAATTATTTTAAACGTTGAAAATGTTTCTCTTTATCTCAATGAGTCTATTTAGTTCAATTTGAATCGTAATTATTTTTTTCATTATGATATGAAATATTTCTCTCTTCCAGCAACAAAGCAATTTTTCTCATCATTTTTTTTAAATATCAAGAAAACTAATGGAAATACGCCCTTTTTGCTACGGTTCATTTTTTGTAACCTTTGAAGTTATTTACGAAAAAGTATGGGAACAACAACAGATTATCTCTAGTGTTCTTGAAGATATTCTCGGGAAAATATTCACAATAAATCGGAATATTCTCTTTCATGTGGAGTTTATCGTTTATTGTCACATGAACGATTCACGAGTACAGAAACTGAAGCAAGTGGGAAGGGGCAAAATGGGTATTATCATTAAGTAAAGCACACGCTCCATAAGGAATAGGGGAGGGTGATATTTTTGTATGAAACCATGATATTTTTGACGTATTAAGTGATTTACAAGCGATGGCCATCATCTATATCGCAATAGAATCAGAATCTAAAAAATGTTATTTTTTCAGCTCATAATAAAACTTTTAAAAAAATTTTCAGATCATTCAGATCATCAATTTTCAATAGATCATTTTTTTCCTATTTTTCAAACTTATGGAAAAACATAAAATTTTGCCTCAATTTTGTGGTGGTCTATTATGCCCCGAATTTCGTCGATCAACTTGAAAATTACCGAAAATATCCAGAGTATCACGATTTGCCAAAAAATAAATTTGAGCAATTTTTTTGACTATTTCTGAGGTGGTCCGTTTTGCCCCGCTCTCTTCTACACCAATAAAGCATGAGTACTGAAAAATAGTAAATACAATTTTTCTCTCCAATTTAATGATCAAGAATTATTTAACACATTCCATATCATGTATCACCCACTTAAAGCGTGGATAGCTGGCTAGTGACATTTATTGAGGATGTAGAACAATGTGGAATCGTTCTAACGATCAGCATTGGCCAACTGTTATTGCCGTCGTTACTGTCTTACCGATTCAACATCCCTTCCCTTCCTCCACGTTCTCATTCCAAAATCGTTTTTCGAATCAACTTTATACACCAACACCTCCCTATTCCTGTAACAAGGTGACATAATAGCACAGTGTATCAAGCTATCTTTTTAAAGTGTATGTAAAGACACATTGTACCAAGTTAAAATTGTTATTGATAATAGATTAATGGTAACTCTATTCTCTACAAACTTTTAGTACTTAATGCTCAACGAACGCGTAATTGTATCCCAGTGTAGACTTGAAATAACAGGTCCTTGGGTCTGTATACACCAAGCTGTGCTCGTAAATGCTTGTTTCACGAATAACTTTGTAGTCGAGCAGCAATTGGACCTTTCGGCAAAAGTTTGCCGATCGTAAAATCTGCGGTCTCATTATTATTTTCCGTTTTTTTTTTATTATTTCTCTTCTCTGACTATATCGTGCTGCAATCTCTCTGTGATTTTTTTTTAAACTTTCTTTTTTTCCTTCTGCTATTATTATCATTGAGAATATTTTTAAATGGGAAATAGCGAGAGGCGATGAGCTTTAATGATGAAAAAGTTTGCTACTATAAAGGGCGGCTTTACGGGTTCAGTGGAATATAATAAGAACATAACGATCTACGACATGTTGAGGCATTCTAAAGCATTTGCCTCGTTAGAAGATGAATACTGTTACGTTCTCGCATTGATAATCTCGATTATACACCTGTGTTACTTGAATTAATGAATACATCATTTGTCTAGTTGATGGGGGGGATAACGGTGAATTATTATTTCAATCAGGATCTAATTATTTTCAATGAGTTTTGGGTTTTTTTTAATTTTTTGAATTTTATTTATTTTGATAATCTTCATAACCTTGATACGCGTTGATGGGAAGTAAGGAGTAATTGAAGTTTTATGTCATCAGGAATTGTTGGAGGTTTAATTTTGTAATTAGAGGATATTAGAGAACAATGCGTGATATAATGATAATAAAATTTTTTTCTCACGTCATTTGTCATTATCTTGGATTGATAAAGAAAATTGGTGATAATTGATGTATTGCAGAAAATCAAGAATAACAAAATTATTTTCTCATTAATTCTAATTTTTCTTCTCCTTTTCCGTATGTTCTATTGTTTCAAGGTTTTTTTCTCTCCCTTTTTTTTCTTAAATCAATTTCATCATGGAAATAAAGTTCGAAATTTCAAGAGTTGGAGAATTCTGGTGAATGTCAATATGTGAGTCGAATATTAAATTCTACAAAAGCTTCCTAGTCAGTGTGCTCATGGAATGTTGGGTACTTGTTCATCAAACGGACGTACTTCATTCCTAGTATGTAGAATAGTCGCTGCAGGAATTTCTATTTTATTATTGAGAACAAAGAATTCAATGTGGACAGGGAAAAATGCTGTCTTAAAAAAAAAATTGATTTTTTAAATTAAAAATTTTTTTGACTTAATTTTATGACAACTCACGCTTGGAGTTATAAAATTGACTGCTTTATTGCTCTGATTACCAAGTGAAGTTTCATCCAATTCATTAATATGAAAATAATCTAAAAAAAAACGATTTGATAGGAAAAAAATGAGGAAATTCTTTAAAGTTTCCCTTAGGTATTTCAATAATGGGGATTGTTTTCAAAAAAAAAAATAAAACATGATCGATGTCTTCAAGTAGATTACCTCATTGACAATATGGAAGGACTTGTCCCTCGGTACGCTCCAGGGAGCTTGCAACATGATTGGATGGATTTTATCCACAGATTATGCACATGTACATCCAATATCAAACAATTTATATGCTCTTTTTTTTCAATATTTTTTTCATTAAATTTGAACGATATTAACTATCAATATTTACCATTCTGACGGATGGATCTCTTCTCTATCAAACATTATTCTCTAGGTTTTCTTCCGGTCATTGGCATTGGCTAACAATGAGAAATAAATAATTGATTACACACGCTGCGCATCAATATCAATGTTTATCTCATGCAATTTCATTAGAGACTGTGTAACGACAGAAATCGAATGATTATTCAAATAATTACTATAATAATTTTGTTATGAATAAGATTCTCATAATGATCTGAGTTTTACATACACAAAAAATGAGTTTTATATCTCTTCTTCTGGGATTTTATGGAATTATCTAGGATTTGCCGAAATTACCCACATTTTCAGGATTTCTCCAAATTGAACCGCACACTGAGACAAAAAAGTGGTGAAAACAATCAAATATTGATACAATTGATCCCAAGGTAATATTTTTTCTTTAATAATTAAGAAAGTTTTTGAATTTAATGAATTTAGTTAATTCGAACAGATTAAATGTTCGAATTAAATAAATTCAATAATTTCCAAAACCTTTTTCAATTATTCCGGAAAGTATATTCCCTTAGGACCAATAGTATCAATATTTCTTCAAAAACTTTCTGAAGTTTCTCAAATTAAACTCTAATAATCTTCCCTAGCTTAGATGGTTGTTAAAAAATCAGTACTATACTTCTCAATTTAGTAATTTCCAAGATTTCACAGGAATTATAAGAATTTTCCAGGATTTTGTGGATTAAAGTCCATTAATTTATCAAGTATGAACCTTTCTTTATTCCCCATCAATCTAGTACACTTTATCCCACCCCATTTACCCCCTCCCATTCTTCCTCGTATGAATACGTCTGAGTTGCTCCACATACGAATTTATTTTACGTCCAGAATCATAATAATTTCGTGTTTACTCTTTTGTACTTAACAGCGTGTATTACGAGAGCATTTGAAAATTTAGTATTAGGCCATACTGAAAAGAAGAGTGGGACAAAGAGGGGGACATAGTTTGTAGTGGTTTTGCCACGCATATATGGGCGAAACAACACTATACGTAGAATTATTGCACTCTCAACCCCACTGCAGGAGCAACTGGATCTCTAGCCTGTTCTCTTCCACTGTTTTTACCACCTCCCTCTCTTTCTGTCTCTTTCCAAGTGGAACAAAGCCGTTGGGTACTCAGGAGTAACAACGAAAAGCCCATGGGTACCACAGAGGGCCTAGAATGCAGTGGCTGTAAAACACATAGCACTAAGACTAATTCTCCATCTCTTCACTTTTGTTATTCCTATAAACTAAACGCTTGTACTAAAAGAAGAAAAATTGCACTGCATGCCTGGGATGACTGGCCTGATCGTTAAAAATTTCACGACGTAATTAGTGGTTACAGTTTATTATTTGCTGCTGCACTATTGATTTTTCTCTACTTCATGGCAAATTATTATTTGACTAATGCTTTTATTTAATTATTTAATTAATGCATTTTGAACTATACAGCTATAATAAAAGAAAAAAAATCAGTTTTATTTTAAAATATTTGAGATTTTTCAGAATTTTTCGGAATTTTTTGGAATTTTTCTGAAATTTTCATGAAACTTTTATAAAATTTTTCTGAATTTTTTTTTGATAATTTCTCAAATTAAACTCCGGCAACCTTCCTTTGCCCATATATATTTCAAAAATCAGTTTTCTTCTAAGATATTCGAGATCTTTTAGAATTTTTCGGAATTTTTTGGAATTTTTCTGAACAAAAAAAAAAAAATGACTATTCAATCTCAAATTTTGAAATTCTCGAGAAATCTTGATTTTTTTCTATGCGATATGACGTATCATATGCATATTATCTCATATTCATCAAGAAACATCTTTATTTCATGCTGCAAGGTAGGACACGTTTGATTACATTTTATGAGCATATATTATCCTACTGTAAAAAGAAAGGGATACAGATATCGGAATATCTAGATATCTCGAAACAGCGTGAGTGTAAGATTGAAACCGTCTCGAAATTTGGTGTCGATGCGGTGATGATCTGGTAGAAGGAAGTTCAGCAACTGCAGAAGGGAAATTGAACGATTTTTTCATGGAAAAATCAAAACCACGTACAGATAATGCTCCATTCCTAGAATCTGTGGTTCTTGGGTCGAGGAATTACATCTGCAGTGGCCCAACCTCTATTCCTGCTGGGTTTTCTCATCAATCAGAATCCTGATTTCTTATAAAATTCTGTGTAAAATTTTATATTTTTGAAAAATAAATTTTTCAAAATTTTACACGGTAATGTCAATCGAAATTCCACGATCGTATAGATAAAGACTTGCAATATTATGAAAAAAAAACTGAAATAATTCCACTACGATCTAACACTTTTTATTCAACATAATTATGTATTGCTTAAGCAATCGTATCTTCTGAATGACGTAAGAAATTCATTGATGCTATATAGAGGGAACGAGCTCATATTTTTTTTTTCTGCTAAATATCTGTATTTTTCCTTAGTTCTCAATTTTATTATTGACGAAGCTCTAAAGCTTGATATGTATCGTTTGGTATTGAGGAAATTTCGAATTGTTTGCTTGCCTGATAAATACAAGAAAACTTTCGAGTCTGTGTATTGTGTATTGTCATAGAGTTGCAGTTGAATTTCAAATATCGAGAGTTGCCAATGCCTCTTTCTAAGATGATAAAGACTATTCAACAAAGTTTTTCCACACTGTTAAACTCGTGACAACTTCTCATTTCTCGGTTCTCAAGATACTTGTATACTCAACTAATAACTGTGTCATTTCAATGATTTAGCAAAATTTATTTGGCACAAAGAGATATACATATATATTTATCGAGGTCACTATTGCTACAAATGAAGAGAAACGAATAGGGAAGTGGAATGAAAAAAGGGAGGAAATAATGCAGTGTTGAATAAAAATGTTGAGAGAATGTCCACGGGGGTGTCACATTAAAAGAGGAAAAAGTTACTGAAAAAATAGAGAAAGAGAGAGAGAGAAAAAAAAAAGAAGAATTGTGCAGTGTGCTTTCAAGTACAGAAATGCATTACATGTTATTCACATGAAGTAGCCAGTGGTGTATTTTCTCGTAAAAGTTTTGAACCCTGAAAATGACTCTTTTTTTTCACCTCCTCCTTCTCCTCTTTCATTGCCATGTGAAGCTCTCTCTGGTGAATGAGTGCTTTCATGCCCTATTGCAGCTCCATCGGATTCTTTCCTCTTCTTTTTTTTTTTTTTTTTACGAATTTCTTTATTCATTTCGCTTTTTTTAGTCGTGATTCGATTTTTTTCCAACTATTTTGTAGGTTTCATTGTTGATAGATCATTGTCTTTCTTCGCTTGAATTGTGATTGTTCACGATCAAAAAGAATATATCTCCAAAATGAAATTGTAGTGCAATAATTCATTGATCTATTCTGAGATATTCACAGGAGAATCTTGTATCAGTCATGAGAGGTAGAAAAATGAGCAATTAATCAGTTACTTTGAGAGATTATCAGTCTTCGATTCACCAAAACCATCAAAAAAATCTAATAACCAATTGGAATTATTGTTATTATTATTTAGTAAACGATTATATTTTTTATTAGAATTAGTTCAGTATCGTATAAAGAATTGAATTTTCCCAGATCATCGCCTTAGAAACAAAGTGGCTTAAGTGCTATGATTATGTATGATACTCACCTAACTTTGTTTTTGAGGCGACGATATATATATTATTTGTTAGTTTTTTACAGGGCATTGTTACAAAAATGCATTTTTTAATTTTACATTTTTCTTATATAAAATAGATATATATCATTAATGTATTTCGAGACCTATGAAAAAATCTGTTCTATTTCAATATTTGAGATTTTTCAGAATTTTCGAAATTATTTTAAAATTATTTTTAAAAAAATTTTCAATTATTAAAAAAAATTTATGAAATTTTTTTCGTTGTTTTCTGAAAAAGTCGGAAAACACTCAAGATTAATGTTGAATGGAGCCATACTAAATTTCTTTAACTTTAACAATAGTGAATCTTTGGTAAACTACCGAATTAATTCTTGCACTAGAGGAAAATCGTCAGAGTACTCAAAATTTTAGTTCTGTAATTATAGTGTCCCACGGTGAATTCATGCGGTACTTGCATAACAGAGGACCAGTACTTTGGCTCTCACGCATGTGCAGTAAACTGTCCAATGTCTCGTATTATCTTCACACATACATACATACACACACAAACACTAATACTCCAATTATCCTTGATGCAGTTGTAAATAATACCACGAGAAGAGAATTGCCGCGAGAAAGCAAACGAGCCTTTCTTAATTGCAACTCGGTTTAGAACTAGTGTATTACAAAGTTCCAGTATAAAATCAAATCTTTACCAGTTTGAGTTAAATTTTTCATTACTGCCTTTCTTTTCTGTTTGTATACAGCAGTTAACTACAGCAGCAGTAATTACAATTACAGTAATAACGTATTTCACATCTTCGATAAGAAATCTTACTATTCGTTGAGAAAATGAGTGAGAGAAGAGAAGAAGAAGAAAGAGAGGATATTTGATCTTACTGTCAGGGTCAAGTATTTCCTATGCAACCAATGATTTTCCCGATAATTTTCTTCCTCATTTTTTTCCCCAACACTTTGCATTCCTCTGTGAATTTTTCCCCTCTGTCTCTCTCTTTCTTCTTTTCTTCTTATAGAATGAAATAACGAGTCGATCAGTTTTATGTACGAAATAAAAAAAAAATACTGAAAAAAACCTACAAAAGAGCCACTGAATTCAGCTTCCGGCAATGTTCTAGAATATTGTATTACGTTTAATGTCTATGTACCTTGGTTTAAATTCAGTATACCGAAAAGGGTCTCACTTTAATCGAGTTTCGTATTACAACACTTGGAATCCATTTACCCTGAGCTATCTGCAAACTACTGTGTGTGTGTCTGTCGTTTTATTCAGCCCAAAATCACCTACGTAAATCTTGAAGTAGTTTGGAATTCTCGTATTAAAGAGAATTCTTGAGGTCTTTTTGCATAAATTCACATGAAGTTACTGGGACAAAAAAAAATCAAAGAAATTGCAGATATCTGCCATTTTTAGTTAACTATGTATTTTTTTAAAGCTTTATGGATCCTCGGATTCGGGTTTTGAAATGCGGGTATAAATATCTAGAGATTTGATTACACATTCGAATAAATATTCGATGCATGTGATGTTTACATCAAATATTTTATTTTCATTATTGGATATTTTTGATAACTTCACTGAGAGAAAAAAAGTGATAAAATTTATCAAATATTGATGTGATTGGTCCTCAGCAAATATTTTCTTTAGAATAACAGTGATCGAACAAAAGGCATTCGATGATTAGTAAAATATTCAACATTTTATTGGCTCTCATTTGAGTTGATAAACATTATATTGTGTTTCAATGATTAGAAAAATGATATTCCGCCAGATTACCATTTTTTTCATGATAAATACGTTGAACAGTTCGATCACTGGACGAGTTTAAACACTGGTCAACTCATCGTAATTAAAAAGAGCTATTGAATTTACTGAATGTAGTCATTTCACCTAGTCAATCTGTTTAAATCAACTCAATTCAGTAAATTCAACAACTTTTTTTAATTATTTCGAAAAATTATTTGCTATGGACCAATGGCATCAAAATTTGATAGTTCCTACCACTTTTTTTTCTCAGCATCTGAATGAAAAATATCAACTCCAAAAAAATTCTCTGGGAAATTCAAATTTTTTGAAAGTAATTCAAACAAAATTAATCGGAATTTACATGATTGAAGTCACAATCCTGCGGATTTTCCAAAAAAAAAATTCAATTAAGCTGAAACCTATCAATTCAAGTTGGTACGATTACTCTTTCATCGACACTCCTCATCCATCAAAAACATAAACATTTTATTTCATCATTTTAATTGCAACAAACATGATTGTTTAATTGAATTCATTCATCGTCATTTGATCCATCATCGTTTATGATTTTGATGCAATCATAAACCTCAATATCACTTATCTCTCTCTCTCTGTACTTTTAACGTGAAGTGAAATTCGCAATTGATGCGGTTGAAGAGAAGAAGTCTTGATTAATTTAACCGAGACAAGAGAAAAAAAAAGGAGAGAAAAAAAAACCATAGAGTGTTGTGGTAGAAGCCGTGTGCTCTTTGACAGGTTTCTTTTCACCTCAGGCAAATCGATCGAGCCAAACATGCCTTCCCACCGTACAATTCACTATATAACGTTGTAGTAAAGTTTTTTTCTCTTTTTTTGAAACTCTTTCCCTCTTAGCGCACCTCCTGCACAGATAGGTATGTGTGTGTATGTGCGGATATAATTTTCCATCTCCATCTCATTCGTCTACTTTATTCATATATAGACGGCCGTTGTTACTTACCAATTGCGGGTATAATTTACCAAAGCCCACGGGTTTTATGGGTACATAATATATATATAGATATAGCGATGATTGTTTATTGTATTTTTGTCCTTCGAGATTAAAGTCAATTTAATTTTTTTTTCATTTGATTAATTTCTATTTTATTTGTTGTGCCGCTTCTTTTGATTTGGTGCCGATTGCATAATTCCTTGTGTTTTCTTTGTTTTTCAATTTTAAAAAGACATTTTAAATTGAGAAAAATCCTTTTGCGAAATTCTCTCTCATTACATTTGTTTCCTTTTTTCTCCTAATTTTTCATTAAATTCGTAATGACTGGGAATTTTTAATTTCACATCAATTAAATAAAATTGTTCCTCATGAATTTCTCGTTCCTCCAAATTGAAAAATGAAATGGTAAAATTTTCATTTTGTAAAAAAAAAAATAATAAAACATGACAACATACAAGTGATGGGTCATGGCAGGCAGTAGTCACGATGACCTCCTTCACTGAAGTTTATATTCACATGGAAAATGAATGTCGTAATAACGAAGATCTAGCATAGTCAGACACGGCACGTAAAGTACATGGGACACGTTTTTCGTATACCTATGTGTAAAACGCAACAGCAACTAACGTCTATGTATTCAGAGAGCTTTTGATGGTACTTCAGTGGGTATATATGTATATATATATATATATGTTTCGATGCAATTAGGCTTAGTCGTAAATCTCCGCATGTGGCGTATCATTTTGTCCACGGCTAGAGATTAGAAATGACGCGGGAAGCAAGAGAGAGAGGAGGAGAGAGGTCAGTTGCAATCAGAATTTGCATAACGGTCAAGTGAGAGGACTCCTTTTCTCACGGAGTCACCCCTGAATGCATAAAATTCAGTGTACTTCAATTTCTTATAGGAGTAAAAAAAAATGAGAAAAGAAAAAAAAATCTCTTCATCCGCTTTATGAAAAGATGAAGTTTTGTTGGATTTTTTAAAATTCCCCCTCATTTTTTTTTTCTCAATGATTATCTCATTTTATTCGCCGTACGGCCGTATCTGGGTAAACTCAGCGGAGTCAACTTTTCCAAGGGTTGCAAAGTCTTGATAATTCAAAAACCATTAACTCTATTCAAATAGTGAGAAGTGAGAGAGACAGAGTAAAATTACTTTCTTTCACCCTTTCTCTCTCACACTTCAAACTCTCAAATGAATATGAAACGAAAGGATTCGCTTGAGCCATTAAGTCGACTCTGTGCACATCCCAGTATGAATCAAACTCAAAGACATTACTTTTTTTTTTCACTCAAAAACTATTGTGAATAATTTTAGCAGCTTGTTCTAAGAATTTACGTGAAATTAATTATCCTTGATCTTTTGAGTTAACAAGAAACTGTATTTCTCTGGTGTTAAATGATCGCAATTTTTTCCTCGCAGATGAAAAATAACGAGAGAAAAAAAATGAAGCAGAGAAGAAGAAAATTTTTATACATATTAGACTCTAAACTTCGGAATAAGTATGACGAGATAAAAAATATCTCATAGAAAAAGTAGATGAAAGAAAATAGTAGGAAAAAAAAAGAAGTCATGAGGAGTAAAGGATTATATAGAGTTTCTAGGCTGGATGTAGCTCGGGTGCTATGCAGTTCTCATTATCTCGGACCTTTTTAATCTTCCTTGCCTCCTTCTCCTCCTGGAAGGAAAGAGCACGAGAGACTTATAAACAGCGTGAGCCACAGCAGAAGTGGAAAAACTCGGCATATACAAACCAAAGAAATGAAATGAAAGTATAAATTATTTACTTCTGACGATTT